>CM059876.1:32480892-33860760 GCA_030490815.1 Acer saccharum
TGACCACTTGAGAAGGTCTCCTTCTTCTCTTGGATAAGTGTAGTTTTGATTTGATTGTTTGGGAGTAAAGTGTCGTAGTTTCAAAAGTTAGTTCAATTTTTAAATGTTTTTCAAAACTGACCTTGCATGGTCTTGTGACCATAACTTTTAGAGCAAAATTTCAAAATGAGTTTTGAAATTTCTGTACAAACCGACACCCATACCTTTCCAACGGTATTTATTCGTATATTTCATAACCGTTTGGATTGGTTTTAAAATCTCCAAAGTATACAACCAAAACAGGCAACTCTGTTGTTGTCCGTTTCTGACCTTTGGTCACTCTTGACCTAACTTTTTTCGACAGACATCTAAATGTCATTCTATAAAAACGAGTAGAATTAACTTCCTACCTTTCCAACGATATATCATACGAAGGTTTTCGATGTCGTTTTGTCATGTTTCGAAGCTCTCGAATCCTGAGTCGCTGCACTGACGCGAGTACGCGAAAATGCCCATATTTTTTTCCATTTCTTCCAAAACGACATAGTTTCACCTTGGGCATTATAAATACATATCTTTCTCATCATTTTAAGGGCTGTGCCACAAAATCACCCTAGAGAGATAGGCTCCATATTCTTGAGAGAGAAAGAGAGATTTGAGAGAAATCAAATCAAGAACTCACCTTTAAACCACCAAATCAAATCCCCTTTTGCATCATATTCATATTGCATCTTCTATTACTATATAGAATGGCATCCTGATTGGATTTGCATCATCACAACTTGCTTGGTAAGATTTTGATTAAGTTCATCTTTATTTGATTATTTTTATTATCAAGCTATTCTCTTTATTTTACTTGTATGTTTTGGATCATATGATAATACAAGTTAGAGAATTGTGATGAATTGATTGAGTGTTGTATGTGATAGATATCTAGGTTTTTATAATCTATGTTTATCTAAGCTATTATGACATGTCATTTAGCACTTGATATCTAGGATTGATTTTAATTGATTATCCTCATCATCCTAGATAAGCATCTAAGGTTCCCTAGCCTTGTTTGTTATTTGAATATTCATACATATTCACATAGGTTGCATAATCTCTTCTTAGAGAATTAAGACTTGAGGCTAAGAGTGCTTAGGCCTCAAGCAAATTGGAATAGGGTTGCTAATAAAGGCCCGCAGGGTAGAAGTGAGGGGTTACAGACCGGATTGTTAGACGAGGTCTACATAGGTTGTAAACTTCATTTCAATTAGTGATTTCGAGTTCCGAGTGTGGCGCACTATACAGCCCGTGGTTTTTCCCAGCGGTTGGGTTTCCACGTATACATCAAGTGTCATTTTTAATTCCGCACTATATTACACTTGCTTGTATTTTTGTTTAGTATGGTCATTTTCGTAATATTGACTTGTATGCGAAAATTGGGTAATAATAGCTAAAATCTATTCACCCCCCCTCTAGATTAATATATTGATAACACACCTCGAGTATTTAGTTATTTACAAAGTCTTTTCGTTATGAGGACAATTGGAGAGTCTATCTTAATCTTGAGATAAATGATGGACTTATGGTTGTAAGTGGTATCATTTGAGTTATCAATGAGTACGATTATATAACATAGTCTATCCTCGATAGTTTGGTGATATTTATTTGTTAATTGATAGAGGACTTCATTTATAGATATGGACATCGTGGCTCCATTTATACAATGAGAGTATAATATCATCATATGGATGTTTTGAGGTAATTGGATATAAAATCTCAACGTTGAGTTTTCGATAGTGACTATTGAAAGCATGGCTTTTGGACAAGTCAAAATATCCAAATTTCAAAATGTGGTCATATGAGTAAATATGGTAACTTGGAGAGCTATAGGCGGTCTATGAGCTCTTGGCGATTATTGTTATTATTCACGAGGATTCACAATCTCCAATAAGATTGTCTAGGGTATGAATGAGAATCATTTACTTGTTCTATTTTTATTTAAGAGTGCAATTTTAGTTCTTTAGTGGAATGAACTAAAATTAATACATAGAACCTAAGTGAATCATTTGTTGATTGTGATTGGGTTATGTCTATTGGAGCTTAAATTTAGATAGCCCGCCAAGATCCCCAATCCACATGGACTTGCATGGATCACTTGATATATTCTACCGGACTAATTTATGGGTCCATCTAAAATTGTATTAAGGCATGTGGACTTGTTTCTTTTAGTAAGATTGGGCCTAGTTTACATGTGGGCCTTTTTATTAAGGTCCAATGGATTAAATGAAATAAGAAAATAATATATAGCCCATGTATATGTATGTGGGCGGCAAGGCTTATAGAAAAGTCTAATATATTATATTATATTATTTTATTTTATTATTTAATTAAATAGGAATTAATTAATTAATTGATTAATTAATTATTTAATTAAAAATCAAAATCTTTTTCTGACTAGGAAATATGTTTCTTAGTAGTATACTATTGTGGTAGTATAATAAAAATAAAAGACTTTATTTGGTAAGTAGATAAATAAGAGATTTATCTAGTTAAATAAGGAAGTCTTTTATAAAGTCATAATAGGATTAAACACTAAAGAGTTGGATTAGGGTTAGGATTCTAAGGTTCATAGGAATTTGGATAAAGCACAAATCCTCTTAAAGTGAGGAATTCGGCCACCCTTTAATATAGGCAAGAGAATTCGTGCATGGCTTTATATTATATAGGCAATTGAATTCGTGCACTATGGATAATATATAAGGAAAGTTGAATTTGTGTCCTATATAGAATATATATGCAAACTGAATTCAGGCAGTAATATAAATAATTTATTGCCCTATAATATATATTGTGAAAAGATATCATAATATATATAGATAATATATTGTGCAAGGCAAGAGCACTAGATATATATATAATATATATTGTGCAAGGATATCGCAATATATATAGATAATATATTTGGCAACCCTAATATAGTTTTCTAGAGAATTATTTTCTATTGCTTGAAAAATAAAAGCTATCTCTTAAGACTAAGTGTGATTTCGGCCCAGAGAAAAAAATAGGATGAATTGTTCTTATCTCGATAGTGCACTAGTAGCTTATACATCAATAGGCTTTGTACACAATTTTGAATAAGGTTTACGCGAGTTTCGATCATTAGATTGGGAATTCAAAAGTGACCGGAACATTCTTCATTGTCTCTTGGAAGTTTTGTAACTAACGAAAAATAAAAGATTTTGTTATCCATCCTCAGGTACACAATTCAAAGAGAGGGAGACCACACTCCTAGGTGATTCCCGTTCGTGATTGGATTGGAAGATCTTGCGGATTACCATCTACGCAACATCAATCGGATCACGTGACAAAGGTACGATATCTTTATTATATGTTAATTAATTAAAGGGTTAAGGTTCATCTTTAAAAAGGAATTTTTTTTGAAATATACTAAACCTATTTTAGTCTCGCTTCCGCTGCGTGCAATTGTTTTTTCCCTACAAAATAAACCTAATAAACCTAATAAAATAGAGAGAAATCTAGATAAGAGATATATGGGATAAACAGTTAAGGGAATTGCTAGGGAATTAATGGGATCGCACGTGGATTACGGGAGTGCTTCTTATGCTACCTTAGTAAGCCAACCTCATAAATGTTAACCAATTGATTTCTAGGATGTGTTTAGACCATTACTATGAACTCTAAACAACTTCCTACCACAATGCCTAACCGATTAAAGAGAGGGGGTCACAGTAGGATCGGGTTGTTACTATTAACGGTTTAGATAATCGCGGTTGATATACCCTCCAACGATCTATCCTAGTCACTATGTTCTCAATCCATCAAGGTTGTCAATCCAATCAAGATTATATAACAAATAATCCTAAGCAAGAGTATAATCAACTAGTGGATATACATGTCAATTATATAATGCATAAAATCTAATTATAAAATGAATATAACACAAATAGAGATTAAATATATTAAAGCTCAAGCAAAATCCAATCTAAGTGTTCTCACATCAAAACCCTAGAAAGGGGGTTTAATTACACATATTACAACCAAAGGGAAGGCAAGTAAAAGATTAGGAAATCACCTTTGGGTCTCCTTTTGTAAGCTTGATCCTTTCTTTGCCTTTGATGCTCCTTGTGCAAAGAGTGGATAATGAGGATATGTCTAGATAGGTGGAGTCAAATGGGAAGTGACTAAAGAGATTTGTGGAGAAGATGGGAAGAAAGGAATGATTTTGGGAAGGTAATCTAGATATTTAGCTTAGGTAGAGGAGAAGTAGAGGGATTAGGAATGGTAGAAAGGAGGTTTCTTGGTTGTCAAGAATGCCAAGAGTTGTTTAAAAAAGGAAAATAGTGATGTATTTATAGGATTTTAAATTTAGGTCTCGTGTGGCAAAATTACCAAAACACCCCTGACCATGGTAAATTACCATTTAGTCCTCAAGAGGGGGCATCTTGTAATTTTCCCCACCAATCAAAGTTGAACAGAGAAAAGGTCGCTATTTGGCGTTCATGGCGACACTAGGGCGATGCAAATGGCGACCTGTTCTGGAACCAAAACAACTCCCTATCGCCGTGGCGACATCAAAATCCAAACTATGACATCGATTTACGCGGTTTGGGAAAGTGGCGACCAAGGGGAGATGGAGGCGTGAAGATTCCAGTCGATTGGAAGCATTTTAGGGAGCCAAGAAGCCACTGATCAGGTTACCGGTGAAATCGTCGGTTGATTGGGCCAGATTTCGGCAGACGATGACTCGGATTCCGATGATTGGACGGCCGCGTGCTAGGGCTACTAGTTCTAGTTCACGGCTGGAGGTAAAAGATGAAGTTGAGACAGGTGGGTGTATTCAATAAGGGATGGGGTGCTGTTGATGGTGAAATTTGGATTGCCACGCACTCAACAATTATATCAATTTAATATAAAACAAGAAAATTAAGAATGCATGCAAAAGACAGATTTTACGTGGAAAACCCTTGAATGGGAAAAAACCACGGCGCCCCTGAGGGCAGAAAAATAATACTAGGTTTTCGTTGCCTTGTTACACACTTAGATCTCTCTTACAATTGCTCTCTTCTCTCTCTAGATTTCTGAACCCCTTCCTCATGGGATAGGTGGTTCTATTTATACATGTCTAATTAGGGTTTCCCCTTGTTTTTAGCCGTGTGGGTGGTAGGTTTCCTTCTTTGATTCGTACTAGGATTCCCCTGTTGTCACGGATCCGAATCTACTTTCCTCTTTGTGATTCCTTCTTGTCATGGGTCTTCTAAAAGTTTAGGGTTTATTTCTGTGTTTCTGCCGAGTCGGTTCAGGCCCAGTATACTGGTGCAGCGAGTACCTTCACTTCTGGATATCATCTCTTTGGCGACCACATTTCTACTTTTGGTGAGTAAATATCTAGCTTCGGCGACCATATCTTTGACTCCCTTTTAGCTTGAGCTATTTTATTATTCTGACTTGTCACACTTCCTCTCTTGACCCGGTCAATGAGTGACGTGGCAGTCTTTTGTTGGCTTTTTCGATGACGTGTCAGGTTGGCGAATTTATACATACAACAATACCCCCATAAATACTTCAAGCTGGGCGAATGACTTGTTCTTCCCATTTCGTTTGCCTCTGCGAGCAGTATTTATATTTATGCTTACAAGATTTCAGCACACTTTGCAATAACTCCTTCTTTCCTTTTTACCACGCGCTGTATTTATTAATTGATTCTTCCGGTGCAAGCTTTCAATTTGAGCCACACAACTTCTGGCGCTTCCACTTGTTTGACAGGTGAAAGGACATTCTGACTGCTTGGTTATCCCCGAGATGCCACATGTCATTTACTTGGTGGTGACTATTGTGGTTTTGGTCACTGTGGCCGTCATTCTCATTAATTGCGTATCATTGCACTTGATTTTTTTTTTTTTTGAATTTCAAAGTTCCCTCTTTTTAAGGCCAGATCGTTTCCTTTTCTCCACTTCACTCTTTCCATTTATTCCTCCATCGTTTTTCTCAGAGCAGAAAAGAACAGTTTGATTCTTCATTTTTATCTACCTCATTTCTTCGAGAACTTGCTACAGTCCTTTCCCTGTGCCTTCTATTGCCAGACGGTTCACCGGATTCGACTATCCCTGCCTCTCTGTGTCCCTAACTCTCTTGCGTATCTTCGCGAATCTAGGGCTTTCTGGTGAGTTCCCATGGCCCCTTCCTTACGTTCTTCTCTTTTTAATCGGATGATGCAAGCCATGGAGCTTGGTGATAAAAGTACTGCAGACAAGATTGAATCTCTGATTCGTAATTTTCGCCCGGATTCTCCGGTCCCAATTTCTGTTTATGTTCCATCTTCTGAGGATAACTTTATTCCTAACATCTCTCCTCCATCTTCCAACAGTGATTCTCCCACGATGCTGAGATCTTCCAATCCAGGTGGCAGTAAACGACGCGCCCCTAGGGCTTCTCGTGAATCCCTGCTAAATGCGCAGACGACGGTTGATTTTGACGACGAAGATCATCAAAGGGATGTGCTGCATTTTTCGCTGGATCACCCGTGTTCCTTTGACACGGAAGTTAACGTGGTCGGCGAGGATGAGCTTCGCAAATACAAGAGTCGTTTTGACCTTCCAGACTCAGTGACTCTTATGTTACCTGGCGACCGGGCTGTGTGGAATCCTCCCGAAAATACAGTCGCCATTTATGGGGCCATGCTTAGCTATGGGGTAACTCTCCCTCTTCAGCCTTTCATCACCAGATTTCTTACGGAGGCTCAAATTGCGCCGGCACAGCTCGCTCCAAATAGCTACAGGATATTGATGTGCCTGTGTCTCATGTGGAAGTTGAAGGGTTATGGGCCCCCTACTCCTCGCGAGATCCGTCATTTTTACACGCTAAGGCAGGCGGGCAATGGTGGCACGTATTTCCTTCTCTCTTCGCCCGTGGAGAACTGGATCCCTGAGGGCGTGGCGAACCCAGGCCAAGTAGAAATCTCCGGCGATAAGAAGAAAAAGGGTTTCATCTGGGGCTTTCCCACTTCGAACAAGAGGTGGAAGAATAGTTGGTTTTTTGTTGGCGGCGAGTGGGGCCGTGATGTGCCTGCCAGCAGTCGCCGTAATCTCTCGGCGAAAAAGGTTCCCAGGCACTTCACATCTCCTGAAGCCTGGTCGAAGGCGGCCTTTATTTTGCTAGACAGAGAGATCTCTCGCCTCGCCGCAGCAGCTGTCCTTCCTTTGAGCTCAAGGGATAGGTCCTTCCTCTTGGATGAGGAAAAAATGATTTCTGAGGGGATTTTCACACGCCTACATGCAAGGCTTCCTCGCTGTAAGTCTTTGTCCATTCCTTCTTTGTTTCACTGTTTCGTTTTATTCTGTTAGTTGACACTTGGTTTATTTCTCTTGCAGTGTGTGATTTTGACACCGTTTGCGACTTGTAAGCCCGGGCGGTGAAGAATTCCGAGGCTGCCAGCAAAAGGCACGCTGCTGGTTTGGCTAAGGAAGTAATTGCTAGCCCGGATGGTGATGATCCCTCCGATGGCGAGGACGCTGGTGATGTTACTGGAGGAAGGGTTGAATCGGGGCAGCCCCCTATGCGTGCAGAGGCTGCTGCGACTATTCCTGTTGCTGCTGCTGCTGCGACTACCCCTACTGCGACTACCCCCAGTCGTAAGGGTAAGGAGAAAGTTGGGGTTTCAGGAGGGGTTAGTGACATCCCTTTTTTTAACGCGGATGTTCCTGAGACTCCTCTTGATCCTGCAAGTGACCTGGCCCCCAAAGCTAATAGAAGTAAACGCCCTGCTGAGAGTACGCCTGATCATGCTGCTCGACCTCCCAAGCGGGCTTCACGGGTGGTGCAGTACGTTGTTTCCTCCAACGAGGAAGGTGCTGAGGAGCCAGCTGTCGCCGAGACCCCTTCTACCCAACCGGCTGTTCACGAGGGGCCTGCTGAAGCGGAGAATGTAGCGGCGCCTCCCTCTGAGGGGGTTGATGAACAGACTATCCCTGCTTCTACTTCTCCTTCTCCCCGACCAGCTTCTCCTTCGGTGGCTATGGGCGAGCCGAATGTCTCAGATCAACCTAGGCCATCTGGTCAGCCCGAATCGATTGATCGGCCAGGCCCGTCAAAGCAGCCTGGGACCTCTGCTTCCAGTTCGGGTTTTTCCCATGAAGTCCCTCCTGCAGGACCGGTTGAAGCTGATGAAGGGAACATGTCCCTTTTTGATTTTTCGGCTACTGAAATATGCTCCCACCTGGTTAATAATGATATATACATTGGTGATAGCTGGGGGCATGTTAAAGACAAGTCCTGCAACAGGAAGATGGAATTTTTCTTCAACTGCCACTCCTTGGTAAGTTCTTCGCCGTAAATCTCTATGTATTATTATTTTTTCATATATTTTCTAACTTCGACTATCCTTTTCCTCAGATGATGTCTGAGCTGGGTGAGGACTACAAGTATGGGATCAGAGCTTCCCGTGAGATTAAACGCTTGCGCGAGCAGGCTTCTGTTTTGGCGGCTGAAAAGCTCTCAGCTGAAGAATCCCATGCTCAACAGCTCGCTCAGTTCAGAGAATCCTCAGATGGTCATCTGTCTACTCGGCTGGCCGCCGAAGAAAAACTCTCTGCTGCTGAAGAAGAGATTCGCTCGCTGAAGGAGCTTCTATCTACGAGTCAAGAGTCCTTCACAGAACGTTTGGAGGCCGAGCGGGTGGCTGAGGAAGCTAAAGAAAAGGCTGAGTAGGAGGCGGCAGATTTACGCAACCAGTTGTCTTCCCGCGACCTTATCTTCAATAATTTGAATGCTGTGCTGGAGGCTGAATCAGTTGACCGCTTCAAGAGATCCTCTGCCTACGATGCGCTTTTGTTGCGCGAATTTGAGAAAGGCATGAGGCAGGCGAAGAAATTCTTTGCCATGAAGGATCATTCTAACGAGAAAGCTCTGAAGCGTTTCGACAGGTCCCTCCAACAGCACATGGCCAGCGGCGTGGACTCGATTAAAGACCAAATAAAACGATGGAAAGCCCACTGTCGTTACAACAAGACTGAACCTCATCCCATGCATTTAGAGATCCCCAGCAAGCGTGCCTTCAATACTTACTATTCAGGTCAGAAGGGCAGCTTTTCTGGCTCTGGTGCTGAGCCTAACTTGGGTTCTGTTGCTGGAAGGGATTATGAGCCTTTCATGCCAATGGAGGATGAGGAAGTCATTTGGCCTTCGGACGAGGAGATTGGAGATGAGGAAGACAGCGAGGGCCCTCCTGCAGCTGGTTGAGTTTTTTTGGATTTTTCTACTGTTTAGGACTGTAAATTTATTCCTTTTGCTCATTCATTTGTAAATGATACAAAGTTATAAATATATATTTTTCTTTGTTCAGCTGCTTTTGCTGAGTTTTTGGCTTTACTTAGTTTTTCACCAAGTTTTTTAGCATATTTTTAGCTTTTATTCAACTGCCATTGCTGAGTTTTCGGCTTACTCGGTATTTGTCAGGACGTATCCGACCATACACCAAGTTTTTAGCGTATTTTATAGCTCTATTCAGCTGCCATTGCTATATTTTGGCGTACTCAGTATTTATCAGGACGTATCCGACCATACACCAAGTTTTTAACATGTTTTGTTTTTGCTCAGCTGGCTTTCTTGCTTCTAGGGATTATATTTTCCCGTAATGGCGATCGTCGCTTTTTGCAACTCGAAATTTTGTTTCTCGCCAATTATCATTGCTGCGAGTATGAAACTCGTCTTTATGTGACGGTAGCAATATACGATGGCGAATGCCTTTTGTGACTGGTGAGTGAAATTGCAAATTCTCAGTAATTCCTACAACTTTGTTAACATAGTCATAAAGAAAATGCTAAAACGAAAAACTGCTCTAAGACATAATAAAAAGGTTGAAAAAGCTCTAAACTTTGAAAAAGTTAAGGATAATATATCTTCAAGTACTGCGCATTGCATGGGCGGGGTAGTTCGCCAAAACCTTCTCGAGTAATGTGATGTGCCCCGTGGCCAGCTATTCCTGTAATTTGATAAGGCCCTTCCCATTTGTCTGCGAGTGATCCTGCAGCTTGGTCTCTTGTTCCCGGATTCACCCTTTTCAGCACTAAGTCACCAAGCGAGAACCTCCTTTCACGCACATGTGAGTTGTAATATCTGGCTACCCTCTGTTGGTACGTAGTATTCCTTATTTGTGCGCGCTCTCTTCTTTCTTCTAACTCATCCAGACCGCATTTTAGCATATCAATGTTAAGTTCTAGTTAGAAGAGTTGTACCCTTGGTGAAGAGAATGACGTTTCCACGGGAATGACAGCTTCAGCTCCATAAGCCATGGAATATGGGGTCTCACCTGTTGAACCTCTCTCTGTGGTTCGATACGCCCAGAGCACTTGTGGTAATTTATCTGCCCAGCTGCCCTTTTTTGTTGCCAATTTAGCTTTCAGGTTGTGCTTTATGATCTTGTTTACTGCCTCAGTCTGGCCATTTGTCTGCAGATGTGCTGGGGAGGCGTAGTAGTTGTTGATGCCGTACTTGTCACACAGCTCCCTGAATTTCCTACCATCAAATTAGGTCCCATTGTCCGTGATGATGGTGTTTGGTATCCCGAATCTGTACAGGATATTTTTCTTTACAAAGCTTATAGTGTTCGCTTCTGTTACATGTACCAATGGTTCGGCTTCTACCCACTTCGTAAAATAATCCACGGCTATTATGGCGTGCTTTGCTCCTCCAGTTGCTGTTGGCATTGGGCCGATTAAATCAATTCCCCACATGGCGAACGGTCACGGCGAGGTGATACTCTGCAAAAGTTTAGGTGGTTGTCGGATGTTGTTGGCGATTTTTTGACACGCCTCACATCTCGCTACTACTCTTTTGGCATCGGCGAATAGTGTTGGCCAGTAAAAACCCTGCCTTAATGTTTTGTGGGCTAGGATGACACCCCCAGCGTGGTTCCCACAATTTCCACTATGTATGCTTCTCAGGATACCTTTTGCTTCTTCAGGTCCGACACATCTCTGCAGTGCCCTTGAATACCCCCTTTTGTACAGTTCTCCATTGAGTACTGAATATCTTGTAGCTCTATACTTCAACCGTTTTGCTTCTAATGGGTCACTTGGGAGTACATCATTGACGAGATATTCTTTGATTGGTGTGATCCAGCTGTTCCTCTCGCCAAAGACTGCCCCTACTTCTTTTGATTTGACTATGCTCGGCTGCAATAGGCGAATCATGGATATACTTTTGGGCCAGATGTTGATTGTGGCGGATGCCAATTTGGCCAGGGCATCAGCTTGCTCGTTTTCTTCTCTGGGGGCATGAACAATTCTGTATTCTTTAAATCTTCCTAACAGTTCCTTTGCTAATTCCAGGTAGGTGATCATGCTTTCATCTCTCGCCTGGTATTCATCTAGTACCTGATTGACAACAACTTGAGAGTCGCTGAAGATTTCTACCTCATCTGCCCCTAGGACTGTGCAAACTTTTAAACCTGCTATGAGTGCCTCGTATTCAGCTTGATTGTTAGTAGCTTTGAAGTCAAAACGCAGGGCACATTCGACTGAATCTCCTTCCGGGGTTGACACTACTACCCCCGCCCCACTGCCGTGCGTGTTTGACGAGCCATCGACGCGAAGTTGCCATTTGAATACTTTCTTATTTTGTTCCACCATCATTCTAGCCACCTCTATGCTTGGCTCAGTGAACTCTGCTACAAAGTCTGCCACTGCCTGTGCTTTGATTGCTGTCCTTGGGAGATACTCTACATCAAATTCATTTAATTCGATCGCCCACTTTGTTAATCGACCGGATACTTCTGGTTTCTGCAGGATTAATTTCAGTGGGCAGTTGGTGTATACCCTGATTTTATGAGCTTGGAAATATGGTCTTAGCTTCCTTGCTGCTGTTATTAGAGCGAGTGCCATTTTTTCAGCCGGCGAGTACCTTGTTTCGGCTGGTAACAGTGCTTTGCTGGTGTAGTATATTGGCTTCTGGATTCCATCTTCCTGTCGTACTAGTACGGAACTTGTGGCTGCTTCAGAGACGGACAAGTACATGTACAATGTTTCTCCTGTTTCTGGTTTTGATAGCAGTGGTGCCTGTCCAAGGTAATCTTTCAAGGCCTGGAAAGCCTTTTCGCAATCCTCATTCCACTCGATTCCCTTTCCCTTTTTTAGAGCTTTGAAAAATGGTAGGCATCGGTCTGTTGATTTGGCTATGAATCTGCTCAACGATGCTAGGCACCCCGTGAGTTTTCAGACGTCCTTCAAAGTTCTTGGCGAGACCATTTTTGCTAGTGCTTGGATTTTTTCAGGGTTCACCTCTATTCCTCTTTGATGTACTTGATATCCGAGAAACCTCCCAGATGGTACGCCGAATACACATTTTGCTGGATTCAATTTCATTCCATACCTGACCAGCACATCGAATGTTTCCCTCAGGTCATCTGTATGTCTATCTGCTGTGATGCTTTTTGTCAGCATATCGTCAACGTAGACTTCCATATTTCTCCCTATTTTTCTGGCGAACATTTTGTTGACCAAGCGCTGGTAAGTTGCCCCAGCGTTCTTCAGGTTGAATGGCATGACTGTGTAACAATACAACCCCTGATCTATGGTGAACGCTGTCTTCTCTTCGTCTGGCTTGTGCATCTTTATCTGGTTATATCCTGAATATGCATCCATGAAGCTCAACGTCTCATGTCCGGCTGTTGCATCGACTAACTGGTCAATCCTTGGTAGCGGGAAGCTGTCCTTGGGGCAGGCTTTGTTCAGATCGGTGAAGTCGACGCACATCCTCCATTGATTGTTTTTCTTTTTCACTAGGACCACATTCGCCACCCATTCCGGGTACTTAACTTCTCTAATTGACCTTGCGGCGAGCAACTTTGATACTTCCTCTTTTATTGCTGCACTTCTTTCTGGGTTGAAGCTTCTCCTTTTCTGCACAACCGGTTTGCATTTTTCATTCACAGCTAGAGTGTGTGAAATTACGCTTCTATCAATCCCTGGCATATCTTCGTGGCACCAAGCGAAAATCCCCTTATATTCCTTCAACAAGCTTGTCACATCTTTCTTGACTTGTTCAGTCAGCCTTGCTCCGATCTTTACTGTTTTATCTGGTTCCGCTTCATCTAGAACAACTGACTCAGTTGGTTCTTCTTTCTCTCTGCTCGTTTTGTCCCTTGGGTCCAGTTCGAAGTTTTCCGGATTATCTTCCTGTACTTCCCTGTCTACCTCGAATATGCTCAAGGTTTCCATCCCTGCTTTATCTTTGAAGATTGATAGGTTGGCGCGGCGAGCCATCTCCTGTGACCCTCTCAATTCTCCGACACCAAATTCTATAGGGAATTTTATTTTCAACGCATGGGTTGAAGTAACAGCTCGAGCTTTGTTAAGAAACGGTCGGCCAAGTAAAGCATTATATGGCCAATTATGGATGTCAACTACGACAAAATCCAACAGGATTGTTCGCCGGCATGGTGCTGTACCAAATCTCACCGGCAGCTTCACAGTTCCTAACGACCTAACTTCTGCGAAACCGAATCCTTTTAATGGCACATTGAATGGTTCAAGATCTTTTCTGTCCAGCTGCAACTCATCATATACTCTGGCACTTAAGATATCAGCTGAACTTCCGTTGTCAATCATCACCCGAAGGATATCCCTATGGGCTATTCGAACCCCCACGACGATTACATCGTTAGGCTTTGCATCAATTCCGTCTGAGTCTTCTGCTGTAAATGTTATGGGATCATGTCCTTCTCTTCCTTTCTTGGGGTTTCTCTGCACAGAATTGATCTCCATGCTTCTGCTTTCATACATTACTTCTCGGACTTCTGACATCCTTTCTCGATTGCTCCTCTCAGTATGTGGTCCGCCGAAAATGGTGTTTATAGTTGCGTTAGGGCTGTTTCTCCTTCGACTATTCCTTTCCTGCCCGTTTCCTTGGCGGCTATCCTGGCGACCACCGCGCTTGTCCCCTTTCAAAGCAAAGTCCTTCAGGTGCCCATCTCTGATCAAGCTTTCAATGTGATCGCGTAACTGAAAACATTTTGAAGTTTCATGCCCATGATCTTTGTGGAATCGGCAGTACTTAGTTGTATCTCTTCTGGCATTTGCTGATTGCTGCCGAGGATATTTGGCGAGTCCTTTGTCTTCTACCACAGACAGTATCTCCTCCTGATCGCCAGTTAAAGGGGTGTAATGGTTGTACCTTCCTTGAAACTTATTGGCTCGAGCGTTTCCTCTGCCTTCTCTTGGATATCCCTTTTGGCCCTTTTCATCTTTTTGGCGATCACGTGACTGCATTTTTTTGTCATCCTTATGGTCCGATTTTGAGTCGGGCTTATGTCCATGTACATAGTTACCCCCTTGCGCTACTTCTTCTTCTTCTGCCAGTGCATAGTCGCCAGCTATTTCCATCATCTCTTCGTAACTTTTTGGTCTATCGCTTCGCAGGTCAAAGGATAATCGTCCACTTTGTAGCCCATTAGTGAAAGCGGCGATCACAGCTACATCACTGGCATCCTCAATTTGAGCAACTTCCTTCCCGAATCTGGCTAGATACTTCTTGATTGACTCGTTACGCTCCTGCTTCAAGTTTGATAGATGAGCGAGTGACTTTCTCCTTTGGACACTCCCCATGAATTGCCTTATGAATGCTTTACTAAGGTTTGAGAAACTGCTTATGGTTCCGAGTGGAAGTCTTCCAAACCACCTGGAGGCGAGTTCACCAAATGTTTGCGGGAAGGTGAGGCACAACAGCCCGTCATTGGATGAATACTGGGCCATAATATTACAGAATCGGCGAACATGTTCCTTCGGATTCCTGTTCTCCTTATATTGCTCAATGGTTGGCATTCTAAATCTGTCTGGAAATTGGGTGCGAGCAATAGTTTCGATGAATGGGCTATCTGACTCATCATCTGAAGATACGTTATGACCATACCTTCGTGCCATTGCTGAAACTTTTCTTGATAGCTCTTGTAGGGTGACATCTCGCTGACTAGTTGGTTCTCCTGCTGGATCGAGTCTACTCTTGATTGTCATTCTACCATGATTGCCTCTCTCATCCGGGCTTCTTCGATCTTCTGTGCTCTCGGATCTTCTTCGCTTCAATCTTTTGGATCGTAATTCCCTTCATGGACGAGGACACTTATCTTCAGATGAGACAGAACGGTGTCTCCGCCGGTTCCGTTGATATGTGTCGCTGGAATTGACCCCATGTGTTCGCGCCTAGTCTCGTTACTCCCTGGATTCTTCGTTCATCACACCTTTTCCCTTCCTTTGTTTTCTCCCCTCGAAATCCTCAGTGTGGTCCTGGGGAGTCTCCTCAGTGGATTGTTTTGCTTGAGTATCGGGGATTGCAATGTGAACTTCTGATCGTAGCCTTCCGGGTGGATGGATTCCAGGAGTGGTTAACTTGTAAGGAGATGAAACTCCCAACCCTATGGGGAGCGAAAGCCCTATTTTGCTGGCTTCGCTGATTAAGTTTACCAATGCAGCTTGGAAGTGCTGCAGAATCCCGGGATCAGCTGCCCTAGTTCCTGGTGTTGCCGCCGATTGTTCCCCGATTGTTGACGGTGAAATTTGGATTGCCTCGCACTCAACAATTATATCAATTTAATATAAAACAAGAAAATTAAGAACGCATGCAAAAGACAGATTTTACGTGGAAAACCCTTGAATGGGAAAAAACCACGGCGCCCCTGAGGGCAGAAAAATAATACTAGGTTTTCGTTGCCTTGTTACACACTTAGATCTCTCTTACAATTGCTCTCTTCTCTCTCTAGATTCTGAACCCCTTCCTCATGGGATAGGTGGTTCTATTTATACATGTCTAATTAGGGTTTCCCCTTGTTTTTAGCCGTGTGGGTGGTAGGTTTCCTTCTTTGATTCGTACTAGGATTCCCCTGTTTTCACGGATCCGAATCTACTTTCCTCTTTGTGATTCCTTCTTGTCATGGGTCTTCTTGCCGGTGAAATCGTCGGTTGATTGGGCCAGATTTCGGCCGATGATGACTCGGATTCTGACGATTGGACGGCCGCGTGCTAAGGTTACTAGTTCTAGTTCACGGCTGGAGGTAAAAGATGAAGTTGAGACAGGTGGGTGTATTCAATAAGGGATGGGGTGCGTTTGGAGAACACATGAGGAGAAATGGGTCATGCTTGGGCTTATGTGTTTAAGCGTGTGTTTTGGGTGCAAATAGCAGCAGACTGGGTTGCTATTGGAAATGAATTTGGGTGCATGCTGGTACTTGGGCCATGCTTGCTTTTGTCTATAATGGGGGTGCGCTTAGCAGTGATGTGGGGTGCAATATGCTACTTCTTCTTTGTCTCATATGGGTTGTGATTAGACAGAGGCTGGGGTGCGCTTAGCACCTTTTCTTTTGTCTCTATATGGGGTGCATTTAGCGCTAGCTTGGGCTGCGCTTAGAGGCCCATTATGCCCAAAACGCACCGTTTAGCTTTGCATGACGTGGCACCCTTTGCTGAATTGAATGGCAAATTACACAATGCTCCCCTGTATTCTTCCATATTCGCAATAACTTCAAACCTTCTTCAGAATTTACACTTTTACCCCTATTTCTCCAATATTACTTCAATGCTCCTGAACTCTGTAAATACCTGAAAACACTTAATTTATACAATTAAATCATGGGATAATGCCTGAGAATTAAGCAAAAGGAGAAGGAGGTGAGGGCCAAAATCGTACCAATTTTGGTCCAATTAGACGCCAAGTTAGAATCAAACGGGAGGGAGGGATATAGCGAGACCAGACGTCTCTCCACTAGGGGACATGCGGGATGTCATGAAACATCCTAGAGTAAGCCGCCTTACAAGAAACACTACCGTTCCTAAAGTGAGGCCACACCAAATAATCTGTCACTGGAGAAATAACAATCTTCTCAATCCGAAAACAAAGATCCGGAAACCTAGCTGGAAAGCGATCTTCCAAAAACCATCTACCATCCCGAATGAAGTTAGAAACCCTATCCTGAAAATGCATGGCCACGTAATCAGAAATCCTAAAGAGATCAACAATGGACACCCCAAGCCAGTTATCACGCCAAAAATCTCTATGTGAGTCTTCTCTGATGAGCCAGATACCATCCTTAATGAGCTCAACATAGTTGGTCCTAAAAGTAGTCTAGATGGAAGAGGTGATGTAGCCTCCCTAAGGTTTTTGCAACTGTGTAATATACCTCTCACGAAAAAAAGTGAAAGCAAAACTATTCGAAGTTATAAACTTCCAAGTAAGCTTCTGAAGTAATGAATCGTTCAACAAGGCCAGATCCTTCAAACCAAGACCACCAAGAGCATAAGGTCTACTACAACAATTCCAAGTAACACGGATCAACTTGGACTCCTCACAAGAACTAGTCCATAAGAAATTTCTGATCTTCTTAGTAACTATTTGAATTAAGGAAACCGGAAACTTATAAACCATAAACAAGTGAACAAAAGAACTAGTAATCACCCAGCGAATCAAAGTAGCCCGACTAGCCAAAGAAAGGGACTTACTTTTCCATCTGGCAAATTTAGATAAAATCTTATTTGCAATGGGCATTAAAACAGATTTACTAGGCTTACCCCAGAAAAGAGGAACCCCCAAGTAAAAAAAAGGAAACCTACCAATATGCATCTCAACTAAGGATTGAAGAGAACTAATCTGAGTAGGAGAAACTGAAGACTTAAAAAAGATGAAGGATTTAATCCAGTTAACAAGTTGACCCGAAATGCTACCATAAACACTGAAAGCGTGCATAACATTCCTCAGGTTTTTAGCCGTGCCCCTAAAAAATATCAGAACATCATCGGTATACAACAAATGAGTGGGAGCAGAAAAAACCCCTTAAAGAAGAGATAGGCAAAAGTTGGTATGACGCCACCATCTTCGAAAGTAACCTACTGAGAAAATCCTCAGCAATACCAAAAAGAAGGGGAGAAAGATGATTCCCTTGTCTAACCCCTCTCGAGCAACTAAATAGCCAGTCGGAGATCCATTAATCAAAACAGACAGTTCGAAGAGCCAAGAATGCTAACAATCCAATCCATTAAGGTTTGAGAGTCGACAAAGGAACTTCCAATCAACAGTATCAAAAGCCTTACGAATGTCTATTTTCATAGCTACACTAACCCCTAGGGATGGCAATGGGGCGGGTTTGGGGTGGGGTGGCCTTCCTCACACCCCACTCCATTTATTTTTTGAAAACCTATCCCCTCATAAAACCCAACCATAGATGGAGCAGGTTGGGGCGGGGTGGGGTACAACGGGGAGTGCTTTCCCCATCCCCACCCATTTACCCCATTTATATATATTTTTTATTTAAATAATAAATATATAACCATTGAATATAATATAATATATAAAGTAGTAAATAATTCCAAGAAACTATTAAAAAACATCTCGTAAACATAATTCTCACAAGTAAATTCAATCATTTTCAAACATAAATATAAAGTATGAAGTCAAAATGTTCGAAAATCCTAACGCTAATCATCTAATAGTTGCATTTATTTCTCTAGTTCTCTCTTCTTTAGTTTGTTTTCACCCTATGTTGTTCTTGTATGTTTACACAATTTTCTCTTAATAACACCAGTATTGGGTATTTACTTTCTAGTGCATCTGTAGAAATATTTGTGCCTATTTGAAGTAGTGATTAACAAATTAAATTTAATTCAAGAGTTGAGAATTATTAAAGTAATAAACTTGAGAAAAAAAAAAACTGTTATTAAACTTTTAATTTTAGAAGTTATTTCAGAAAGAAACTTACTATATGTCCTCTTGTGTTTGAGGTTGAAGCTTGAACGGTGAACATCAAGTTGTTTGAGGATTAGAGACTTAGAGTTGAAGTTAGCCGATTGACATTGCGTCGATGGTAATCTGCAAGATCTTCCAATCCAATCACGAACGTGAATCACCTAGGAGCGTGGTCTCCCTTCTCTTTGAATTGTGTACCTGAGGATGGATTAACAAAACTTTTTCTTTTTCGTTAGTCACAACAAGTTCCAAGAGACAATAAAGAATGTTCCAGTCACTTTTGAATTCACAATCTTTAGATTGAAACTCGCGTGAACCTTATTCGAAATTGTGCACAAAACCTTTTGATGTAAAAGTAACTAGTGCACTATCAAAATAAGAACAAACTTTTCTCTCTATTCCTCTTGGTCGAAAATCGCACTAGTCTAAGAGTTGGATTCTATTTTTCTCTAGCAAAAGAACAAACTCTCTAGTCCAAGACATTAGGGTTTACGAATTCTCTTTGCACAAAAATATATATCTATTGGTCGCAATACTTCCTTGCCCAAAAAAATATCATTGCACCGAATTCTTCTTGCTTTAATATATGATAGTGCGCCTGAATCATTCTTGCCAACATAATATATATATATATATATATATATATATATTGTGGCCTTGCTAAATATATAATATATATCTAGTGCGAAATCTTTGCACAATATATTATTATATATGTAGTGCACTAATTCTATCAGACATATAAAGTAATATATATTTCAAAATCTGAATTCCTTGCTAAATATATAATATATATCTTGTGCGAAATCTTTGCACAATATATTATATATTGTGGCCGAAATCCTTTACCATGTAGGATTTGTGTCTTTTGACTTAAATCCTAACCCTAAGTAGATTTCCTTATAATTCCAAACCCTAATCCAACTCTTTAGTGTTTTTGTGACTATATTAAAGACTTCCTAATTTGACTAGATAAATAAATCCCTTATTTATCTACTTACCAAATAAAGTCTTTTATATTTATTATACTACCACAATAGTATACTACTAAGAAACATATTTCCTAGTCAGAAAAAGATTTTGATATTTAATTAAATAATTAATTAATCAATTAATTAATTTCCATTTAATCAAATAATAAAAATAAAACAATATAATATCATATATATATCTCGGCCATGTGCCATATATATTAATATATCTACATATTGTTTTTCTATTTTATTAAATCCATTGGACCTTAATAAAACCCCCCTTCCCCGAGCCCCATCCCCCTTGCCCACATGTGAACTAGGCCCATTCTTACTAAAAGAAACAAGTCCACATGCCTTAATACAATTCTAGATGGACCCATAAATTAGTTCGGTAGAATATATCAAGTGATTCATCCAAGTCCGTGTGGATTGGGGATCTTGGCGGGCCTATCTAAATTTAAGCTCCAATAGACATAACCCAATCACAATCAACAAATGATTCACTTAGGTTCAATCTATTAATTTTAGTTCATTCCACTAAAGAACTAAAATTGCACTCTTAAATAAAGATGGAATAAGTAAATGATTCTCATTCATACCCTAGACAATCTTATAGGAGATAGTGAATCCTCGTGAAGAATATCAGTAATCGCCAAGAGCTCATAGACCACTTATAGCTCTCCAAGTTATCATATTTACTCATATGACCACACTTTGAACTTAGATATATATTATGACTTGTCCAGAAGTCATCTTTCAATAGTCACTATTGAAAACTCAACGTTAAGATTTAATATCCAAAACCTCAAAACATCCATATGATGATATTCTACTCACATTTAATAAATGGAGCCACGATGTCCATATCTATAAATGAAGTCCTCTATCAATTAACAAATGAATATCACCAAACTATTGAGGATAGACTATGCTATATAATCGTACTCATTGATAACTCAAATGATACCACTTGCAACCATAAGTCCATCATTTATCTCAGGATTAAGATAGACTCTCCGATTGTCCTAATAATGAAAAGACTATAATCTATTGACGGTTCTAGATAAAGTATTTCATTGTGATCCAGTTCAATACACCCAGTGCACTAGATTCTTTTACTCGAAGACCCTCCGATGATTTTAGACTCATCATAACACATTTGATCCCACTCAAATGCTAGTAAAAGAATTCTACAACTTTAACAAGATAAAGGTGCCCAACCTTTAACTTAAGTTGTGAACATTATTCAAGACTAACTAAAGAATTGTGTCTACCTCATACATATCCAGATGTACGAACAATTCTTCTTTTCTCATAGTCTTTAGACCTTATAATTATTTACTTTTGACAATTATAATATTCAATCTATAAATGCTATAAGATTTGTTTAAATCAGAAATCACTTTATTAATATGAAAAGATTGTCAAAAACAATATTACACTCTTGCTATTGAGCATAATCCTAGCATCTGGTGCACAAGTGCTTAAATGGTATAGTTGCCAACCAGACTAAGGATGCGAAGTCATCCTCTAGACCAGGAGAGCCTATATGGCAATCCTGAAGCCTTTGTCAGGGAATACCCCCCTCCAGGACATATCGCCTAAGGACTAGGATCCCCCAGTAGGATGCCTGGTGCCAAAAATTTGCTAAACGGAAGACCAGGAGAGCCTATACGGCACTTCTGAAGCCTCGTGCGGGGAATACCCCTCTCCAGGACAGATCGCCTAAGGATCAAGATCGCTTATCGGGGTACCTGATGCCACAGATTCGCCATATGAAGAACTGGTGCTTAAATGGCCTTAGTTGCCTACTAGGACCTTTTCGCCTAAGCACCAAGACTCCTGATGTTGGAATATCTGGTACCCTGGTTCGCCTAAGCCAAATGCGCTAGGGAAGACCTTCGTTTCAAGTGATGATTACTAGTAAGAAGTGATGAGCAAAATTCTTCATGTAGGGAAAAATACCGTAGTACATGCAGCGGAAGCGAGACTAAAAATAGATTTAGTAGTTTTAAAATTTTTTCCTTTTTATGAACCTTAACCCTTTAATTAATTAAACATACATATAATCAACAAAGAAGAATACCTTTTGTCGCATGATCCGATTGACTTACGTCGATGGTAATCCGCAAGATCTTCAATCCTAGCACGAACGTGAATCACCTAGGAGCGTGGTCTCCCTTTTCTTTGAATTGCAAACCTGAGAATGGACAAACAAACTTTTCTTTTTCTTTTGTTAGTCACAAAACAATCAAAAGAAGACTAAGATTATTCCGGTCACTTTTGAGTTCTCAATCTAATGATCGAAACTCGCGTGAACCTAAATCGATGTTGTACACACAAGCTTATTGATGAACAAGCAATTAGTGCACCATCAAAGAATAATCTATTCACTCTTTTATGTTTTAGTAGAATAAAAATAATACTTTCTATGAATTGAGAAGAAGAAGAAAATTGTATCAATGAACAACTTATATTGGCCAAATTCTATAAGTGTAAATATATAGGTGGCCGAAATTTGCTTCCTCTTGTCTTTAGGGTTGCCGAAATCCTTCTCTAAAAATGGGCTAGGGTTGCCGCAAATCACATGCCAAAATAGGTTTGTGTTGCACCCTAATTTCCATCATACTTTAGACTTCAAACCCTAATCCAACTCATAGATATTTTATTCTTTTATTGACTAAATAAAAAGACTTCTTATTTGATTAAATAAATAAAATTAATTATTTATTTTCTTATCAAACAAGTCTTTTACTTTTAGTATACTACTTCCAATAGTATAACTTTAGGAAATATATTTCCTGATCAGAAAAAGATTTGTTTCTTAATTAAACAATTAATTAATAAATTAATTAATTCTTATTTAATTAAAACAATGAAACAAAATAATATATTAGGTTAATATTTAGACCTTGCCGCCCCACTCATACAAATGGGCCATATATTATTTTCTTATTTCATTTAATCCATTGGACTTTAAATAAAAAGCCCACATGTGAACCGGACCCATTCTTACTAAAAGAAACAAGCCCACATGTCTTTCATTAATATATTAATATAATTGAGCAGCCTATTAAATAAATAATGTGCAAATTATATTCTTAATATATTAAATGCAATTCTAAATGGACCCATAAATTGGTCCGGTAGAATATATCAAGTGATCCATGCAAGTCCGTGTGGATTGGGGATCTTGGCGGGCTATCTAAATTTAAGCTTCAATAGACATAACCTAATCACAATCAACAAATGATTCACTTAGGTTCGATCCATTAATTTTAACTCATTTCACTAAAGAGCTAAAATTGAACTCTTAAATAAAGATAGAATAAGAAGATGTTCCTCATTCATACCTTATACAATCATGTTGGAGATAGTGTATCCTCGTGATTAATATCAGTAATCGCCAAGAGTTCATAGACCGCCTATTACTCTCCAAGTTACCATATTTACTCATATGACCACGTTTTGAACTTGGATATTTTGACTTGTCCAGAAGCCATGTTTTCAATAGTCACTATCGAAAACTCAACGTTGAGATTTAATATCCAATTACCTCAAAACATCCATATAATGATATTATACTCTCATTTAATAAATGGAGCCACGATGTCCATATCTATAAATGAAGTCCTCTATCGATTAACAAATGAATATCACCAAACTATCGAGGATAGACTATGCTATATAATCGTACTCATTGATAACTCAAATGATATCAATTGCAACCATAAGTCCATCATTTATCTCAGGATTAAGATAGACTCTTTGATTGTCCTGATAATGAAAAGACTATTATCTATTGACGGTTCTAGATAAAGCTTTTCATTGTGATCCAGTTCAATGCACCCAGTGCACTAGATTCTTTTACTCGAAGACACTCCGATGATTTTAGACTCATTATAACTCATTTGATCCCACTCAAATGCTAGCAAAAGAATTCTACAACTTTAACAAGATAAAGGTGCTCAACCTTTAACTTAAGTTGTGAACATTATTCAAGACTAACTAAAGAATTGTGACTACCTCATACATATCCAGATGTACGAACAATTCTTCTTTTCTCATAGTCTTTAGACCTTATTATTATTTACTTTGACAATTATAATATTAAACTATAAATGCTATAAGATTTGTTAAACCAGAAATCACTTTATTAATATGAAAAAGATTGTTAATTACAATATTACACTCTTGCTATTGAGCATAATCCTAACACTTCATGCATTTCGGATCCTGACTCCAACCCTAACTAGGCATCGGTGTTCAAGTCAGGGGGACTTCTGTTAACCGCCTTTTTTAGCAGGGGTCTAAAGAAGAATTTTCCATCCATGCCAAGGTTATTTGACTGTTGAAAGAATGAACCCAGGATCCTGAGGATCCCGCTACCACACTATCCCGGTACCCCGCACCTGGTACCCGGTATCCCGCAGTATCCCAGTACCCTGCACCTAGTACCCGGTACCCTGCACTTAGTCCTTTGAACCCCGTACTTGGTACCCGATACCCCTCACCTGGTACCCTGTACCCGGTACCCCTCACCTGGTACCCGGTATCCCGTACCTGGTACCCGGTACCCGGTATCCCGCAGTACCCCATACCCCGTACCTGGTACCTTGTACCCCGTACCTGGTACCCGGTACCCTGCACCTGGTACCCTATACCCCGCACTTGGTACTCGGTACCCCGCACCTGGTGCCTGGTACCCCCGCAGTACCCGGTACCCTACACCTGGTACCTTGTACCCTACACCTAGTACCCGGTATCCGGTACCCCGCAATTGGTACCCGGTATCCAGTAGTACCCGGTACCCTGTCCTCCAAGCACCTCCCAACCACCTAACATAGAAGGCGTCAACAAAGGAGGTTGTAATGCACCATCTGTCAAATTATCAAGGAAGAAAAGATCAAGCTACAACAACAGACTAAATATGACAACATTCAAGTAAACAAGGAGGTTGCCTAGTTCCTGCCATTCAAAAGTGGAGTCAACTCTTTCAGTTCTAAAAGGAATCACTTGATTTTAGGGAATCAATCCCACGATCTTCTCGCCTATCGCAATGGAACACCCCGTAAATTGCTAGGTCATTAGACCAAATTTAGGGGAGTGAGCAGCAAGAAATAAGACCTATATATATGACATGACATTCGATATAAAAGAGGCTAGATCTTCTTCTCCAATAAAGACCTGTGGCTTCTTCCCCAATAAGGCTTCCTTTTCTTCTTCTTTTCTACTGATTAGAGAAAAGGGCCTACGCCCGCCTATTATTGTAAGCTCTCTGGAGCATTTATGTTGTATTATTTTCCTACTTGTGTAAGCTCTCCAGAGCATGCCTTATTGATAAATATATAAAAGATCTCTCTCCACCGGATACTACCTAGAGGTTTTTCAGCATATGATCATACATGATGCTTTTTCCCTCTAGGCCAGTCCACCTTCTACCAAAAGAATTCTCTTTCTCCCTTCTATCTCTTTTATTATGCATGTATCTGAGTTAGATTCCGACCCCGCTGGTCCAAGCATTCTTCTCCTACCTACTGCACCTTACTCCAGATTTTTTACTCATACAAAACCATGGTACCTAGAGGTACCTACCTTGCTGCAGCCTGCCAGGTAGCAGTTTGAGGGTGTTAATTGAGATTCCTCACCCAGAGCGAATTTTTGGTTAACAATACCATTCTGGAGAAGCTCGCCTATGCACTAGTAACCACGGCTAGAAAGCTTCGGCCTTATTTTCAAGCTCACACAGTTACAGTGGTGACAGACCAACCCCTGAGACAGTTCCTTCAGAGGCCAGACGTGTCGGGCAGATTGGTCTTGTGGGCCTTAGAGCTCACATAGTATGACATAAAATACAAGGCAAGGACGACAATCATGGCTCAGGCCCTGGCTGACTTTGTAGCAGAATTCAGCATGATTCCCCATCCGGATAGCTCCACAACTCCGAGCTCAGATCCGAAATCCTCGGGATGGCCTGCTGATTGCAAGACGTGGATCCTATGTACAGATGGGGCCTCAAATCAAGCCGGCTGTGGGGCCGGGATCGTCCTTTTTGATCCTGAAGGGATTGAATGCAGTCACTGTTTCAGGTTTGAGTTTAAAGTTACCAATAACGAAGCAGAGTATAAAGCCTTGTTAGTAGGAATGAAGGTTGCTACAGAGTTAGGGGCTGATTACCTCCTAATTAAAAGTGACTCCCAGCTGGTTAGTAACCAGATATCTGGGGCGTATGAAGCAAGAGGCGACAACATGATCACATTGTTAGGATTATGCTCAATAGCAGAAGTGCAATAATATAATTAACAATCTTATCATATTAATAAAGTGATTTCTATTTATTTAACAAAATCTTATAGCATTTATAATTATAATTGTCAAGGTAAATAATCATAAGGTCAAAAGACTGTGAGAAAAGAAGAATTGTTCGTACATCTGGATATGTATGAGGTAGACACAATTCTTTAGATAGTCTTGAATAATGTTCACAACTTAAGTTAAAGGTTGGGCACATTTATCTTGTTAAAGTTGTAGATTCTTTTGCTAGCATTTGAGTGGGATCAAATGTGTTATAATGGGTCTAAATCATCAAAGTGGCATTGAGTAAAAGAATCTAATGCACTAGGTGCACTGAACTGGATCACAATGAAATACTTTATCTAGAATCGTCAATAGATAAAAAGTCTTTTCATTATGAGGACAATCGAAGAGTTTATCTTAATCTTGAGATAAATGATGGACTTATGGTTGTAAGTGGTATCATTTGAGTTATCAATGAGTACGATTATATAGCATAGTCTATCCTCGATAGTTTGGTGATATTCATTTGTTAATCAATAGAGGACTTCATTTATAGATATGGACATTGTGGCTCCATTTATACAATGAGAGTATAATATAATCATATGGATGTTTTGAAGTAATTGGATATAAAATCTCAACGTTGAGTTTTCGATAGTGACTATTGAAAGCATGGCTTCTGGACAAGTCAAAAGATCCAAAGTTCAAAATGTGGTCATATGAGTAAATATGGTAACTTGGAGAGCTATAGGCAGTCTATGAGCTCTTGGCGATTACTGATATTATTCACGAGGATTCACTATCTCCAATAAGATTGTCTAGGGTATGAATGAGAATCATTTACTTGTTCTATCTTTATTTAAGAGTGCAATTTTAGTTCTTTAGTGGAATGAACTAAAATTAATAGATCGAACCTAAGTGAATCATTTGTTGATTGTGATTGGGTTATGTCTATTGGAGCTTAAATTTAGATAGCCCGCCAAGATCCTCAATCCACACGGACTTGCATGGATCACTTGATATATTCTACCAGACTAATTTATGGGTCCATCTAGAATTGTATTAGGGCATGTGGACTTGTTTCTTTTAGTAAGAATGGGCCTAGTTCACATGTGGCTCTTTTAATTAAAGGTCCAATGGATTTAATAAAATGAAAAATAATATTTGGGTCTATCTTTATGCATAGGCGGCAAGGCTTGAAAAATAGCTTAATTTATTATTTTATTTTATTTTATTATTTGATTAAATGGAAATTAATTAATTGATTGATTAATTATTTAATTAAGAATCAAAATCTTTTCTGACTAGGAAATGTGTTTCTTAGTAGTATACTATTGTGGTAATATAATTAAAATAAAAGACTTTATTTGGTAAGTAGATAAATAAGGGATTTATTTATCTAATCAAATAAGGAAGTCTTTTATATAGTCACAAATACACTAACGAGTTGGATAAAGGTTTGGAATTCTAAGAAAATCTACCTAGAGTTAGGATTTAGGTCAAAAGGCAAAAATCCTATTTGGTAGAGGAATTCGGTCGCCCTAATTATGATATGCAAGTTGAATTCACGTGCAAGATAAAGACAGAAATATATGCAAGTAAAAAGTCGTGCAGCAATATATGTTATATGATATGCAAGTTGAATTCACGTGCAAGATATAGATAGCAATATATGCAAGTAAAAATTCGTGCAGCAATATAAGGCAAGTTGAATTCGGTGCAAGATTATAAATATATATATTAAAAGAGAATTCGGTCTTTGATACATATAATTATGGAAAAGAGAATTCGGGCTTTGATATATATAGATATATATATATATTGTGCAAAAAGAATTCGGTAACCCAAAAGGCTTGCTTGAGAGTTATTTTTCTTTAGCTTGAAAAATAGAATCCAACTCTTAGACTAGTGTGATTTTTCGGCCAAGAGGAAAAGAGAGAAAAGATTGTTCTTATTTCGATAGTGCACTTGTAACTTTTACATCAAAAAGGTTTTGTGCACAATTTCGAATAATGTTCACGCGGGTTTTGATCTAACGATTGCGAATTCAAAAGTGACCAGAACATTCTTTGTAGTCTCTTGGAACTAATTGTGACTAACGAAAAAAGAAAAAGTTTTGGTTATCCATCCTCAGGTACACAATTCAAAGAGAAGGGAGACCACGCTCCTAGGTGATTCACGTTCGTGATTGGATTGGAAGATCTTGCGGATTACCATCGACGCAACGTCAATCAGATCATGCGACAAAGGTACAATATCTTTATTATATGTTAATTAATTAAAGGGTTAAGGTTCATCTTTAAAAAGGAAATTTTTTTGAAATATACTAAACCTATTTTAGTCTCGCTTCCGCTGCGTGCAATCGTTTTTTTTAACCCTACAATCGCATATCTCAGGAAAGTCCAAGAAGCAGCTACGAAGTTTAAGGGTATGAAGATGGAATAGATCCCTCGTGAGAAGAATCACCGAGCAGATGTCTTGGCTAAGATAGCTGCGACAGGAGGGCGAACATTACCTAAAGGAGTACCACTCCAGTTAATACCCCGACCTAGCACGGCCACGGGGCTGGAAGTGAACCCAGTCGATCGGTTGCCTTGTTGGATGGATCCCATAGCTGATTACCTCCAAAATGACACCCTTCTAGAAGACCCGAATCAAGCACGCAAGATCAAGAGGATTGCTACCCGGTATTGCCTAGTAGAGGGGCACCTTTGTCACTAAGGAAAGTCACTCCCATTGCTAAGATGTTTACATCCAGATGACGCTCAATGGGGCACTGGATGAGGTACATGCAGGGGACTGTGGCAATCATGTTTTAGGAGAGACTTTGGCATACTAGGTTCTCCGGATGGGATACTACTGGCCTACTCTTCATCAGGACGTTAAAAAGTTTGCACAATTGTGAACCCTGCCAGAAGACTGCAAACCTCACCATCTACCACCAGAAAGGCTCGCCTCAATCAGTACACCCTATCCATTTGCTATTTGGGGATTGGAGTTGATCGGGCCACTTCCCACTGCGTCAGGCCAGGCCAAGCCAAGCCAAGCCAAGCCAAGCCAAGCCAAGCACGCTGTGGTAGCCATGGATTACTTTAGCCGGTGGGTGGAAGCAAAATCACTATTCTAGATAACTGAAGCCAACACCATGAGTTTTGTCAAGGAAAACATCGTTTGCAAATTTGGTACCCCGATGGCCATAATCACCGATCTCAGGAAGCAGTTTGACAATGCCAACTTTAGGTTTTTCTGTGAAGAGCAGGGTATCGACCTTTGTTTGGCCTCGGTAGCTCATCCTCAGTCTAATGGGCTAGTAGAAGCTACTAACAAGACTATCAAGAAGCTACTCAAGAAGAAACTCCAACAGAAGAAAGGGGGATGGGTTGATGAGCTTCTGAATGTTCTTTGGGCATATCGGACTACCAAGAGGACTGCTACCAAAGAAACCCCTTACTCGCTTGCTTTTGGAACAAAGGCAGTCTCACCTATCGAGCATAGGCTAACATCTTTCAGGGTCCAGCACTTTGAGTTAGAAGAAAATGAAATGAAATTGAGAGCCGATCTAGACCTCCTTAAAGAGAAGCAAGATAGGGCTACAAAGTAGGTAGCAGTCTACCAAAGCAAGATAGCCCGATGCTTTAATAAAAAGGTGAAGACTCGTAATTTTAAAGAAAGGGACGTAGTTCTTAGAAAGGTAACCTAGAATACCCGGAAGAGGTCTGACGGGGTGTTAGCCCCTAATTGGGAAGGTCCATACCTGATAAAGGTAGTGGTTCGTAGGGGGGCATACAAGTTAAAAGACATGGATGGCTACACGGTAGATCACACCTGGAATGCTGATCACCTTAAAAGGTTTTACCCATAGAGTTTGAAGAGGAATGTTATCTCAGTTGGTATACAACTGATATATATACCCCGATTTTGCTTTATATTCGCTTTTGAAAAATTCAATAAAGTCAATTTTCATTCTCCTACGTGATTCTCCTAAGTTCGCCTAGCAAGTTTTCGCCAATTTTGATCGCCTCAATACCAGGAAAGGCCACATGGCATTCCTGCTGCCTTGGTCGGGGTATACCCTACTCTAGGAAGGATCTGGTGCATAAATGCATAAGAGGCGTAGTCGCCTGCTAGACTCTACCTTATCAAGACCAGAAGGACCTATATGGACTTCCTAAAGCCTCAGACGGGGAATCCCTCTCTCCAGGAGAAACCTGGTGCTAAAGTGGCCTTAATTGCCTACCAGGACAGACCGCCAAAGAATCAAGATATCATATCAGGATACTTGGTACTTACTGCGTTATATCGCCATATCTCCACATGAAAGACCTGGTGCTAAAGTGGCCTTAATTGTCTACCAGGACAGACCGCCAAAGGATCAAGATACCTAATCGGGATACTTGATACCACATTTCTCCATATCACATATAAAATCCTAGTATTTAAAAGGTTTTAATTGCCTACCAGGACAAGGCATCAAGGAATCAGGCCGCCATCTCAAGATGTCAGACGCTTCATCCCGATAGGCGATTATGGTAAGTCCGTCATCAAGATCCCCAATGAAAGATTCATCAAGGTTCCATACTTAGGACAAGTTTACTTAGCTAAAAAACACTGCTAACTTATGCTAAGGAAACTATGGTCCAAGAATTGCTTCCAGAAAATAAGACAAGTGTGGATTCTTCTATTGCTAGTCAGGCAAGATTGAAGCTGAGCTTTATAATAGTCCAAGTAAGCTTTACTTGGATCACATTCAACCATATGAAAATCATCCTACACCGGGATACAAGTTCAATAAACAGGAATATGAAGAAAGCAAAACAGAGTGATTACAAAAAAGAGGAGAGTTTCATTCAATCAACCAGGGTGCCCAATCCCCATTTCCGGGCTACAAAAAAAAAAAAAAAAAAAAAAAAAAAAAAAAAAAACTGTTGGAAAAAAAATAGTCAAAAGGAAATCAAGCATTTCATTGTTTCTCCCCCACTAGCTCTTCTTGCGCGGATCCACCTTCCTCCTCAGCTCCCTTGTCACATGCAGCATCATGAGTTTCTCCTGCTCCTACCATAACTGTTCCAATAGGAGGATCCACTACCTTAACAGGACGCATATAGTCCCACCTTAAATCATCTTGCGTAGCCAGGGGACTCTGATTATCCTTCTCCACAGATTCAGGAATAATAGCAGCTTGAGAAGGACCTCCCTGGTCTTGGTCTACAAATTGGGCAGCCCTGGCCATTATCTGATCTCGATCCCAGTTGAGCGTGGTCTGCAAGTTGAAGGGAGGAGGAAATGCCTTGGCAACTTTATATGAAGCAGTAAAGTATCCATCCCTAAAAGAAGAATCCACTCTAGATTCCAGAATGCTCATGGAAGCCCGTAGAGACATGTTTTCGGCTAGAAGGATAGCCATCTCCGCCTTAACAGTCTCCCTCTCAACCCGGTGGTGTGTTGATTTGATGGTTTCTGTGTCATAAGTGTGCGTCATCCGCTTTAGCTCCACCAAGGCAGCTTTCATACCAGCTTCAGATTCGGAGGCAACTTGGACCAAGGAAGTAACATTCTACTTGGCTCGGGCTAGATCATCCCTAGTTTCCTCCAAATGGGCTTGCAATGCCAGGTTGGCTTCCTTCAGGGCAATGACTTGCTGCCCTATTACCAAAGAAAATTTAAAGCCCTACAAAACGAAGAAAGATAATAAGTAAAAAAACAAAAGGGAAAAACTTATACTCAACAAGCTAAAGGGTCAAGACTCATACCTCGGTAAGCAGAGAAGCCCCCTTTTGTTGCCAAAATATCAGCAGGCAAGGAAGACATTGATTACAGCCCCCCACCAGAGCAAGCAGAGATGAACTTGGAGATAATTTCCTTCTAGCTATGATCTCGTGACCCCAGTCCAGAAGGAAGATCAGTTGAAAAAGTAGCCTTAGCAACAACAACCTTCTCTTTTTCCTCCCTAGCTGGAAGCTTGATTGGAACAGTAGGGGGAGGAGGAGGAGGATGAGAAACCATTATTGTAGGATGGGCAGCGGAAACACTAGAAGCTTGTTTCAAAGGAGAAAGTGGAGAAACTTTAGCTTTGGCAGCCCGTGCCAACATCTCGCTCAAGGATGGACGTGCTACGACTTTTGCTGGAGGTGAAATAGGAGGGTGTGGGATCAACCCCGTAATCGAAACATGGGGGGCTGATGCGAGTAGCCGAGATCTGGAGGCAGCGCCGAAACCGGGAGGAGAAGGAATAGGAGAGTTGGCCGGAAGAGGATCTGGATATATCGGTCCTAAAGAAGAAGAAGAAGAAGAAGAAGAAGAAGAAGGAGGAGGAGGAGGAGAGGAAAGAAGAGGAGTAGCAGAAACTGTGAAAAGAAGGATTAGCCAAAAAAAAAAAAAAAAAAAACAAAGGACAAGAAGCAAAACCTACCCGAATGCGCAATAGATATCCTCAGATACAGCTCCAACCAAGCACCTTCAAAGGGATCACAGGTGGGATACTTCGAGTTGGTGTAGTTCCTATCCTGGATCTTCTTAAGAATCCTCTTGGATTCTGTAGAAAGTACACCCGTGCTCCACTTGTCTTTCGGGGAGAAATGGGTAGGAACCAGGTACTCAGCCCCATTTAGGAGTACAGAATGACCCCTGAAACAAATACTCGGTGTGTTCTATATATTAATCTAAAGGGGAGGTGAATAGATTTTATTACCCAATTTTCGCGATTAGTCAATTTTCACGAGAATACCCCAAACTAGTCAAATTAACAAATCAAGCATATAAGTGTGGAAATTAAATGACGCTTGATTTTTACATGGAAAACCTCAACAGGGAAAACCACGGGCTGATAAGTGCGCCACACTCGAACCTCGAATCCACTAATTGTGATAACGTTTACATCCTAGGTTGACCTCAACCATGCTCGGACTATAACCCGCTACCACTACCCGTATGCCTGTAAAAGTGGACCTAGTCCAATTGCTCAATCCTTGAAGTCACTACTTGCAGTGATGTCCACAGCCTAGGTTGATCTCAACCATTTTCGGCTTGTAACCCACCACTACTACCTGCAGGCCTGTAATAGCAACCCTAGACCAAGGCTTACTTCTCCGAAGAGATCAACACCCTAAGTGAATATGCAATGATATCCAAATATGCAAGATAGAGCTAGGGTACTCTGGATGCTTACCTAGGATTATATGATGACAATAAAATCAATCCTAGATATGAAAATAGTTATATGTCATGGCATACAACTTTAGCTAAGTAAAGGATAACCAATCCTAGATACAAAGCTATCACAAATAAGCCACAAACATTCAAAAGATTAACTAGTTGATTAAAATACAATCTATCAACCTAGTTATCAATAAATCACATAAGAATGTTTATGGCATAGCTTTTAGGCAATAATGACCTAATCAATTAAGCTATCAAAAATAATCTCAATCATATAATGAGATTAATTAGCTAAATATAAAATAGGCATGAAAACCTAGCTAACATAAATAACCCAATCAACACATAATCTCAATCATGTATGTAGAAATTACTCAAAGAACATACAAGTGATAAAAGAGATAAATTGATAAGTAAAAACACTAAGATTAGATGAAATTAGTGTTTTGTAAGGATTCCCAATTATTGATTGGCTTATTTCGTGGACAAACCACATGTGAGGCTTGTTGTAAGGGTAGCTTAGGAATTGGTGAAAGTTCAATGGCCCTCTTAAGACCTCAAGAGAAGAAGCACCAAAGGTAAATTCTAGTGCTTACATGCTTTGAAGAGATCATAGTTGCACACACTCACAACTCATGCATATTTCTTATACTTATATGTTGTGTGTTTTCATATGTGTGCATTCATAATTGTTGAATATCTCTTCATGCATGTTTATTTAATTGCATCTAGTTTATTGAAATGCCATGACATGTGTAGGCATTAAGATGCAAAGTCATGAATTTTATTCATGCATGTTTGAATTGAGTACATCTTGTTCAATGATAATGCCATGACATGTTAGGCATTAGGATGCATTCAATACTCACACTTGCACTTCATGATTAGTCTTAAGTGTGGTGTAATTCGTTTCCGTTTGTGTGATCGGAAACGTCCGCGCTTGCAAGATGGTGTGCATGTCTTAGCGCGATGGTTGATCACTTGAGAAGGTCTCATCCTTCTCTTGGATAAGTGGTAGTTTTGGTTTGGTTGTTTGGAGTAAAATGTCTAGTTTCAAGAGATTGGATTTTAATGATTTAAATGATTTTCAAAACTGACCTATGTATGGTCTTGTGGCCATAACTTTTTCACAAAGCTTCAAAATGAGTTTTGAAAATTTTTGTACAAACTAGACACCCATACCTTTCCAACGGTATATTATTCGTTATATTTCATGACCGTTTGTATTGGTTTTAAATTCTCCAAAGTTACAACCAAAACACGGCAACTCTGTTGTTGTCCGTTTCTGACCTTTGGTCACTCAATTGACCATAACTTTTTCTACAAATATCGAAATGTCATTCTGTAAAAACGAGTAGAAATTAGACATCTATACATTTCCAACGATATATCATATGAAAGGTTTCGATGTCGTTTGGTCATGTTTCGAAGTGCTCGAATCTTGAGTCGCTGCACTGACGCAAGTACCGCGAAAATGCCCATATTTTTTTCCATTTCTTCCAAAACGACATAGTTTCACTTGAGCATTATAAATACATATCTTTCTCATCATTTTGAGGGCAGAGCCACAAAATCAAACCCTAGAGAGAGAGGCTCCTTATTCTTGAGAGAAAAAGCTTAAAGATTACATCTTTATCTCTCTAAACCCATTCCCACATGCACAAATCATCATCTAGGCATCATCTAGGTTCATCTAGCATGTGCTAATGCATGGGTCTTCTTCAACACACATGGTATGATTTGTTGAACACTTTTATCTTACATAATTAGTGTTTCTACTTATCAATTTTATCTCATTTATTACTTGTATGTGTTTAGATTGATTTCTACATACATGATTGAGATTATGTGTTGATTGGGTTATTTATGTTAGCTAGGTTTTCATGCCTATTTTATATCTAGCTAATTAATCTCATTATATGATTGAGATTATTTTTGATAGCTTAAATGATTAGGTCATTATTGCCTAAAAGCTATGCCATAAACATTTTTGTGTGATTTATTGATAACTAGGTTGATAGATTGTATTTTAATCAACTAGTTAATCTTTTGAATGTTTGTGGGTTTTTTGTGATAGCTTTGTATCTAGGATTGGTTATCTTTTACTTAGCTAAAGTTGTATGCCATGACATATAGCTATTGTTAGGATTATGCTCAATAGCAAGAGTGTAATGTTGTAATTGACAATCTTTTTCATATTAATAAAGTGATTTCTGGTTTAACAAATCTTATAGCATTTATAGTTTAATATTATAATTGTCAAAGTAAATAATCATAAGGTCTAAAGACTATGAGAAAAGAAGGAATTGTTCGTACATCTGGATATGTATGAGATAGACACAATTCTTTAGTTAGTCTTGAATAATGTTCACAACTTAAGTTAAAGGTTGGGCACCTTTATCTTGTTAAAGTTGTAGAATTCTTTTGCTAGCATTTGAGTGGGATCAAATGAGATATGATGAGTCTAAAATCATCGGAGCGTCTTCGAGTAAAAGAATCTAGTGCACTGGGTGCATGAACTGGATCACAATGAAAAGCTTTATCTAGAACAGTCAATAGATAATAGTCTTTTCATTATCAGGACAATCGGAGGGTCTATCTTAATCCTGAGATAAATGATGGACTTATGGTTGCAAGTGATATCATTTGAGTTATCAATGAGTACGATTATATAGCATAGTCTATCCTTGATAGTTTGGTGATATTCATTTGTTAATCGATAGAGGACTTCATTTATAGATATGGATATCGTGGCTCCAGTTATTAAATGAGAGTATAATATCATCATATGGATGTTTTGAGATAATTGGATATTAAATCTTCGATAGTGACTATTGAAAACATGGCTTCTGGACAAGTCAAAATATCCAAGTTCAAAACGTGGTCATATGAGTAAATATGGTAACTTGGAGAGTTATTGGCGGTCTATGAACTCTTGGCGATTACTGATATTAATCACGAGGATACACTATCTCCAACATGATTGTCTAGGGTATGAATGAGGAACATCTTCTCATTCTATCTTTATTTAAGAGTTCAATTTTAGCTCTTTAGTGGAATGAGTTAAAATTAATGGATCGGACCTAAGTGAATCATTTGTTGATTGTGATTAGGTTATGTCTATTGAAGCTTAAATTTAGATAGCCCGCCAAGATCCCCAATCCACACGGACTTGCATGGATCACTTGATATATTCTACCGGACCAATTTATGGGTCCATCTAGAATCGCATTTAATATATTAAGAATATAATTTGCACATTATTTGTTTAATGGGCTGATCAATTATATTAATATATTAATGAAAGGCATGTAGGCATGTGGGCTTGTTTCTTTTAGTAAGAATGGGTCTGGTTCACATGTGGGCTTTTTATTTAAAGTCCAATGGATTAAATAAAATAAGGAAATAATATTTGGCCCATATTTTTAATGTGGGGCGGCAAGGCTATAATATTAGTCAAAAATATTATTTTATTTTATTGTTTGATTAAATGAGAATTAATTAATTAATTAATTAATTATTTAATTAAGAAACAAAATCTTTTTCTGATTAGGAAATATGTTTCCTAGAATTATACTATTGGTAGTAGTATACTAAAAGTAAAAGACTTGTTTGGTAAGAAAATAAATAATTAAGTTTATTTATTTAATCAAATAAGAAGTCTTTTTATTAAGTCAATAAAAGAATAAAAATACTTATGAGTTGTATTAGGGTTAGGAGTCTAAAGTTGATGTGAATTAGGGTGCAACACAAATCCTTTTTTGTAGAGGAATTGCGGCAACCCTAATAGAACAACATGTAGATTTCGGCAACCCTAAAAGGAATGAGAAGAAAATTCGGCCACCCTATATAAGAAATAATATAGGGTTCGGCCACCCCTAAGTTTTTACTGGATCAATTTTCTTCTTCTTCTGAACTCATAGAAAAGTGTTTGATTATTCTACCAAGACAAAAAAGAGAGAAGAGATTATTCTTTTGATAGTACACTAATTGCTTGTTCATCAATAAGCTTGTGTGTACAACATCGAATTAGGTTCACGCGAGTTTCGATCATTAGATTGAGAATTCAAAAGTGACCGAAATAATCTTTGTGGTCTTTTAATTGTTTTGTGACTAACAAAAAGAAAAAGAAAGTTTGTTTGTCCATTCTCAGGTACGCAATTCAAAGAAAAGGGAGACCACGCTCCTAGGTGATTCACGTTCGTGCTAGGATTGAAGATCTTACGGATTACCATCGACGTAAGTCAATCGGATCACGCGACAAAAGGTATTCTACTTTTTGTTACTTTATATGTATGGTTAATTAATTTAAAGGGTTAAGGTTCATAAAAAGGAAAAATTTTAAAACATACTAAATCTATTTTTTAGTCTCGCTTCCGCTGCGTGTACTACAATATTTTTCCCTACAGCTATTTTCATATCTAGGATTGATTTTATTGTCATCATATAATCCTAGGTAAGCATCTAGAGTACCCTAGCTCTATATTGCATATCTAGATATCATTGCATATTCACTTAGGGTATTGATCTCTTCGAAGAAGTAAGTCTTATGTGATAGACCGGGATTAGGTGGTCACATGAGCAAATTGGACTAGGTCCACTTTTACAGGCCTGTGGGTAGTGGTAGCGGGATATTGGCCGGGATTAAGCCGTCAAACCGGGATTAGGTTGTATACGCTATCACAATTAGTGGATTCGAGGTTCGAGTGTGGCGCACTTACCAGCCCGTGGTTTTTCCCGTGAGGGTTTCCACGTAAATATCAAGTGTTATTTAATTTCTGCACCATATTACACTTGCTATATTATATTGTCTAGTTTGGGACATTTTTGTAAATTTGACTAAACGTGAAAATTGGGTAATAACAATTAAAATCTATTCACCCCCCTTCTAGATTAATATTGAACACACCGTTAATTTGTTTCATGTTTAACAAATCATACCATGTGTGTTGAAGAAGACCCATGCAATAGCACATACTAGATGAACCTAGATGATGCCTAGATGATGATTTGTGCATGTGGGAATGGGTTTAGAGAGATAAAGATGTAATCTTTAAGCTTTTTCTCTCAAGTCTCTCTTTCTCTCTCAAGAATATGGAGCCTCTCTCTCTAGGGTTTGATTTTATGGCTTAGCCCTCAAAATGATGAGAAAGATATGTATTTATAATGCCCAAGTGAAACTATGTCATTTTGGAAGAAATGGAAAAATTATGGGTATTTTCGCGGTACACGCGTCAGTGCAGCGGCTCAAGATTCGAGTGCTTCAAAATATGACCAAACGGCATCAAAACCTTTTGTATGATATATTGTTGGAAAGGTATGGATGTTTACTTTCTACTCATTTTTACAGAATGACATTTCGATTTCTATAGAAACATTTATGGTCAATTGAGTGACCAAAGGTCAGAAACGGACAACAACAGAGTTGCCCTGTTTTGGTTGTAACTTTGAAGATTTTAAAACCAATCCAAACGGTCATGAAATATTATGAATAATATACCGTTGGAAAGGTATGAGTGTTTAGTTTGTACAGAAATTTTCAAAACTCATTTTGATGCTTTGTATAAAAAGTTATGGTCATAAGACCATGCAAAGGTCAGTTTTGAAAACACTTGAAACATTGAAATCCAATCTTTTGAAACTAGACACCTTACTCCAATCAACCCAACCAAATTTAACACTTATCCAAGAGAAGAACGAGACCTTCTCAAGTGGTCAATCATCACGCTAAGACATGCACACCATCATGTAAGCGCGAACGTTTCCGATCATATTTCGGGAAACGAATTACACCACACTTAAAACTAACAAACATGAAGTGCAGGTTTGGGAAGTGAATGCATCCTAATGCCTAACATGTCATGGCATTGTCATTGAACAAGATGCACTCAATAAAACATGCATGAAGAGATATTCCAGAATATGAATGCACACATATAAAACACATAACATACAAGAATAACATTTATGCATGAGTTGTGTGTGTGTGTGTGTGCAACTAGATCTCTTCAAAGCACGTAAGCACTAGAAATTTACCTTTGGTGCTTATCAAGATAAGGTCTTGAAAGGGCCTTGAGCTTGAATACCAATACCTAAGCTACCCTTACAATGAACCCCACATGTGGTTTGTCCATGAAACAAGCCAATCAAAATATGAGACCTAACAATCTCCCCCTTTGACTATTTCGTGACAAAACCACCACTCACATTAATCCTCACAAAATAAAAGCTAAGGGTCAACAATAATTTATTCTAAATTACAAGAGAGAAGCCTAATCAAACTAGATCTTCATGCAATCCATCTCTTGTAGAATAAATCATCCCTGCACAATAAGAACTACACTTTCTAGACAAGTGTTTGTGAGATTAATCATGTGAGATAAAACAAGCATTTGCAATTAAGAATTTAAGCACAACAACATGTAATGTATGTGTAATGCAAATGCTCCCCCTCAATGGGTTACTCTCCCTCAAAATAAAAACTCCCCAATCATGCGAATGCTACAATAATTTAGCAATTAGCATTCTCCCCCTAACTACATACTACTCCCCCTTTTTGTCATGAGATGGGCAAAGGAGTAGTCCCCAAACGGGTCACTTGTAGCAAAGAGAGATAGTAACATACATGTCATTTGCATAATCATATAATGCACTTTATGCAACTCAATTAATTGGAGAGAACAAGGAGATTTATTTTCATTAAAAAAAGTGTGATTCATATGCTTTGCATGCAAGACATGTTGCATTCAAATCCAAAAGCAATGGTATTTGGCAAAGCAAATGACAAAGGTTTCCTTTAAGAATTCAAACCAATTTCACCATTTGTCATGAATAAAAGCAAGGATATAGATTATTCAAAGAATTCAATTTAATGAGCAACTATATCCAACCTTACAAGCAAAACATGGCATGAGCGACTTTTTGCACCCTATTCGATTTTTTCGGGTAAGATACCTGTATGATAGTAGCCATGTTCCACAAGTAAGGAAAGAGAGACATTTTGATTTTCATTTGAGTCTCATTTGCTTTTCACACATTATTTTTGCATTTAAGAAAATGCAATCAACAAATCAAGCTTTTAATTTTTAAGCATGTCATTTAACAATCATCATGTCATGGAGATCATTTTAGGTCATTCAAAGAGTACTTCCTATGAATATCTCCTAGTTCAAAAATGCATGTTTGAACATAAATATGACATGGATTGCTATACAAGCATTGGTTCACACTTATTGAATTAAAACATGTAAGCACATGTGCAACCAAGTTACTCAAACAATTAAAAAAGAAGCATAAAATTTTTCAAATGTTTGCATGCAACAAGTATGCAAGTGCTCTCTTTGCTTGAGTTCACCATATGGGGTCAAAATCCACACCACTTCAATGAAGGGCATGTGGTCTGAAAGACTTACCAAGTCCATAGGACCTAGTTGAACCTATTTGAGACATGTTTGTCTCGTAGCAAGCGGGTTCTTCTTTTATAATCCACTTAGATGTCTCAATAACATACCTAGTGGTCATAAGTTCTAGAGTTCTAGATGGCAAATGATCAAGCAAATGATTTTCTTCCTTTTTAAGAACATGCATCTTAGCTCTAGCCTTTTTCTTTTCAATCATGCATATAAGATTACATATTTAAATGTAATGCAAGCAACTTGGTCTAACATGATCATCAATACAACACAATGACAAGAGGGGATAAGATTAGGAATTATACCATTCCCTTGAGCATGCAAATGTGCTTTCCCTTGTTGTTGTGGTTGTCTTGGTAGTTGGATAGGATCTCTCATCCTTTGTTGATGACCAAGACAATGTTGCTTGGTCGGTTGAGCTTGCATGATTGAGCACTTCCCTTTTAGAATCGTAAGTTGAGGGAAGTTAGCCTTCTTAGTTGGTTAGACCAAGATTGAGGAAGGCTTAGGCTTGAAGCTCTTTGGTGATGTGAGCAACGCTCTTTCATCTTTGTCTCCTCTCTCACCTTAGAGGGACATCTCCTTATCCGAGTCATTTTCTTCTCTCTCAAATTCACTCATAGTGTTTGAGTCAAATGAATGTGTAAGGATTCCCATATCTTGATTGGCTTATTTCGTGGACAAACCACGTGTTGGGGATTGTATGTAAGGGTAGCTTAAGTGGTTCATAATCAAGCTCAAGACCCTCTCATGTCCTCAAAGTTGATAAGCACCAAAGGTAAACTTCTATGTGCTTAATTTGCTTTGAAGAGATTAGTTGCACACACACACTCAAATCTCATGCTTAATTCATTTTCTTGTATGTTGTGTATGTGTTGTTATTATGTGCATTCATGATCATATAACATCTCTTCTTGCATAAGTATTGATTGCATCTTGTGATTTTAATGTCATACCATGTTAGGCTTTTAGGATGCATCTTGTTTTACCTTTTTACCCTTGCATGTTGTTTGTGGGGTTCAAAGGAGTGGGCTGTGCGCTGGTCGTCATGCGCCGGACCAGTGCAGCCCACCAGCACAGATCGCCCAGTGGTCTGTCGCTGGTCCACACCAGTGCAAGCCCACCAGCGCAAATCGCCCAGTGGTATGCCGCTGGTCGTGCGCCCTTTTGTGCGCTGGTCGTCAAGCGCCTGTGCAATTTTTGCCTATGCGCTGGTCGTGCGCTTGACGTCCAGCGCAAGCTCACCAACGCACAGTGAAATTTTTGGTGTGTTTTTCAAAACGACCTCACTTCACTTATGGCCCCTATATATATGCCATTTTGACTTTAGGTCAATCAAGTGAGTTGATTTTCAGATTTCATACCTAAAACATTTTTCAAGCAAACAAAAATACAAAAGAACTCACCTTTAACCACTCAAATCAAATCCTTTTTGCATCAAATTTCATATTGCATCTTCTATGACTATATAGAATGCATCCATGATTGGGTTTGCATCATCACAACTTGCTTGGTAAGATTTTGATTAAGTTCATCTTATTTTAGTATTTTTTACTATCAAGCTATTCTCTTTTAATTTACTTGTATGTTTTTGATCATATGATAAATACAAGAATAGAGAATTAATTGTGATGAATTGATTGAGTGCTGTATTGTGATAGCTAATTAGGTTTTTGATTAATCTTGATTAGCTAAGCTATTTGACATGCCATCTAGCTCTTGATATCTAGGGTTGATTTAATTGAATGTATCATCATCCTAGATAAGCATCTAAGGTTCCCTAGCCTTGTTTTTTATTTGAATATTCATACATATTCACATAGGTTGCATAATCTCTTCTTAGAGAATTAAGTCTTGAGGCTAAGATTGCTTAGGCCTCAAGCAATTGGACTAGAGCCACTTTTAAAGGCCCGCGTGGTAGAAGTCGGGGGTTATTGACCGGAGTGTTAGACGAGGTCTGCATAGGTTGTAAACTCCATTTCAATTAGTGGATTTCGAGGTTCGAGTGTGGCGCACTATACAGCCCGTGGTTTTTCCCAATGGTTGGGTTTCCACGTATACATCAAGTGTTATTTAAATTCCACACTATATTACACTTGCTTGTATTTTTGACTAGTAGGGGCATTTTCGTAAAATTGACTTGCATGCGAAAATTGGGTAATAATAGTTAAAATCTATTCACCCCCCCCCCCCCCCCTCCCCCCCTCTCTAGATTAATATATTAGTACACACCTAGTTTATTCGAGTATTTCTTTCAATTGGTATCAGAGCAGGTTCCTAGATATACTTAGGAGATCCAAGCTCATTTTTGGTGTGTTTTGCATTTGTGTGATTTTTGCTCATTCATACATTTTGCATTCATTTGAATTCATTCATTATACACAATGAGTGGATACGGTGGCAACCATGAGGGTGCGTCAAGTACACGACCTCCTCTCCTCACCGGTGTGAATTATGCCTCATGGAAAGGCAAGATGGAAGCGTACGTGTGTCAAATCCATGATAGGGCATGGATGGCTATTGAAGATGGGTATGCATCTCCTATGATGACTCCCACGGGTGGTGGAGAAGAAGTACTCAAGCCTAAGGCTCAGTGGTCACCTGAAGAGTTTGAGACTTCAAAATGGAATAGGAAGGCATGGCATGCTCTTCTATGTGCAGTGGATGAAAATCAGTACAAACTGATTCAGAACACTAGGATAGCCAAGGAGGCATAGGATATCCTAGAGGTTGCACACGAAGGAACCGATGTCGTCAAGGATTCGAAGCTACAAGTCCTTCAAACGTAATTTGAGTTGCTTAAGATGGAGGAGGACGAGTGCTTCAATGACTTTAAAGTCAAGTTGATGGATATTGTGAATCAAAACCATCAACTCAGTGATCCTTATTCGAATAGGAGAGTTAAGCAGAAAATTATGAGGTCTTTCCCCGCTAGGTTCAAAATCAAAAGTGACGGCTTTAGAGGAAAATAGCACTTATAAGGACATGAAGCCGAGCGGGGTAATAGGAAGACTCCTTGCCTATGAATCTAGGAAGGCTCCTAGTATTTCACCTCCTAAAAAGCAAAAAAGGATTGCTTTGAAAGCTTCCAAGGTTGAGAAGGAGGAAAAAGGTGACTCGGACGAAGACACGGCATTGTTGCTTAGAAGATTCAAGAAAGGCCAAGACTTGAAGAAAAAAGCTCCCTTTAAGAGTTTTGAGCCTAGGCAGGAGAAGAGCGCGAAAAGAAAGGGGTCCAATGCTACGAGTGTGGTGGTATAGGTCACATCTCACCCGATTGTGGGAATTTGAAGAATAAGATGGCAAAAGTGATGGCCGCCACTTGGAGCGAAAGTGATGACTCCGGAAAGGGAGACAAGTCATCAAGTGATGATGATCTTACCATCGACTACATGGCATTTGGGGCCACTTGTGTAGATGACAAAGTTGTTGGTAAGAATGACTTGACTAGTGATCCCATAGAAGAAAAAGATGAAGAAGTAGCTCTAAAGGAGATAGGTGTAGCTATTCATTGGGATATGGCTCTCATTAACTCAAGAGACCAAGGTGAAGGTCTTAATGAGGGAAATGACTCCATTAGTGAGAAGGAGAGTGGAGGAGATAACTCAAGTGAAGATGACTCCTTATCTAACTCTACAAAGGGAAGTGTAGAGAAAATGGATGTAAATGACTTTATAGTCAAGTGTGAAAGTTCATTGAAGAAGAACAATAGAAAGTTGAAGATTTTAGAGGATGAAAATCTAGAACTTTCAACACACAATGACCACTTAAGTAAACAAGTGGAGGCATCCAAGATGATTGAAGACAAGCTAAGGGATGAGCTAGCTTTGTCTAAGAGGAATGAAGAAGGGTTGAAGAGAGAGCTTGATGAAGCTATAGAGTCATTGACTAGGATGACTACAAGCACCAAGAAACTTGACCACATTCTTGGTAGTGGAAAGAACCCTTGTGACAAGAGAGGTATTAGGTATGAAGAAAGCAAGGAGATCACTACTCCAACCAAGACCGACTTTGTCAAGAGTTTGGGCAAGATAGAAGCCTCGCCGGTGCACACTCCTAGGAAGAAAATTGATCTAGGACAATGTTCAAGAAATGCACAAGTGAAGGAAGCTCCAAGGAGACAACCTTAAGCTCAAAAAGTTCCTCAACTTAACTTCCCTCAAGCTCATATTCATCAAGGGAAGAGGCCAATCATGCAAAATGGATCAAGGAAGCAAGCTAGACCGGTTCAAAGAAAGTTTGAACCCGCTCAACCACAAAGTCATAGGAAGGCTCCTATGCATGCACAAGGACATGGTATGAATTCTAAATTTATCCCTACATGTCACTTTTGTGGTATTGATGGTCACATTAGACCAAATTGCTTTCATTTTATTAAATTGTGTAGAATCAAAAGCATGATTGAAAAGAGAATGACAAGAGCTAGAATGCATGCTAATAGGAAGGAAAATATTCATATTCATGATCCTATTATTTCTAGAACTCTTGAACCATTGACCACTAGAAAGAAAAATGTCATATCTATGTGGATAAGGAAAGATAAACCTGCTTACTACGAGACTAACAAGTCTCATATAGGTTCAACTAAGTCCAATGGATTTGGTAGGTCCATAGGACCTCATGACCTTCATTGATGAAGGATGGTGATGACCCCATATGGGGAACTCAAGCAAAGAGAGCTAATTGCATACTTGTTGCATGCAATTTTTTGAAAAATCTTATGCTTCTTTGTTGATTGCTTGAGTAAGCTTGGTTGCACATATGTATATATGTTTTCAATTCAATAAGTGTGAACCTTGCTTGTTTACAATTCATGTCATATTTATGTTCAAACATGCATTTTTGGACTAGGAGATTTACTTAGGAAATATGATTTGAATGACCTATAGTTATCTCCATGACATGATGATTCTTAATGACATGCTTAAAAATTGAAAAAGCATGAAATTCATATAACATGCTCAAATGAAAAAGCATGAATTGATGATTGCAATTTTTAAATGCAAAACTTGTGTGAAAAAGCTTATGAGACTCAAAATGAATAAATGATCTTGTATCCGTTCAAAGGAATTTAGATTCCAAATGTCTCTCTTTCTTTATTAGTTGAACATGGCTACTATCATACGGATATCTTATCCAGAAAAATCAAATAGGGTGCAAAGTCGCTCATGCCATGTTTCGCTTATAAAGTTGGATATAGTTGCTCATAAATTAAAATCAATGAAAACTCTATATCCTTGCTTCTCTTATGACATTGGTGAAATTTGTTTGAATTCTTATTAGAAACTTTTGTCATTTGCTTTGCCAAATACCATTGTATTTTGGACTTGAATGCTACATGTCTTGTATGCAAAGCATTTTTGATTCACACATTTTATCAAAATAAATCTCCTTGTTTCTCTCCTATTGATAGAGTTGCATAAAGTGCATTTTATGATTATGCAAATGACTTGAATGCAATCATCTCTCTTTGCTAAGTGACCCCGTTGGGGACTACTCCTTTGCCTATATCATGACAAAAAGGGGGAGTAGAATGGTGGTAAGGGGACTTGCAAATTGTGGTAGCAATTGTGCATGTTGTGGAGACAATACATTAAGGGGGAGTAACCCATTGAGGGGGAGCATTGCATTCACAATTATTGCATGATGTTGTAGTTGTACTTAAATTCTTAGAATGCAAATGCTTGTTTTTATTCTCACTTGATTCATCTCACTTTTTACTTGAATTGGAAAGTATAGAAACTTTGCTTATAGGGATTGATTGTTCTACAAGAGATTGAAGACTTCAAGATTTTTTTTAAAATATATCTCTTTGTAATGTAGATAATCATTGTTGACCTGTAGTTTCTATTATGTTGTGAGGAATCAATGTGAGTGGTGCTTTTGTCACGAAATAGCCAAAGGGGGAGATTGTAAGGATTCCCATATCTTGATTGGCTTATTTCGTGGACAAACCACGTGTTGGGGATTGTATGTAAGGGTAGCTTAAGTGGTTCATAATCAAGCTCAAGACCCTTTCATGTCCTCAAAGTTGATAAGCACCAAAGGTAAACTTCTATGTGCTTAATTTGCTTTGAAGAGATTAGTTGCACATACACACTCACATCTCATGCTTAATTCATTTTCTTGTATGTTGTGTTTATGTTGTTATTATGTGCATTCATGATCATATAACATCTCTTCTTGCATAAGTATTGATTGCATCTTGTGATTTTAATGTCATACCATGTTAGGCTTTTAGGATACATCTTGTTCTACCTTTTTACCCTTGATGTTGTTTGTGGGGTTCAAAGGAGTGGGCTGTGCGCTGGTCGTCATGCACCGGACCAGCGCAGCCCACCAGCGCAGATCGCCCAGTGGTCTGTCGCTGGTCGTGCGCTGGTCCACACCAGCGCAAGCCCACCAGCGTAAATCGCCCAGTGGTATGCCGCTGGTCGTGCGCCCTTTTGTGCGCTGGTTGTCAAGCGCTTGTGCAATTTTTGCCTATGCGCTGGTCGTGCGCTTGACGTCCAGCGCAATCTCACCGGCGCACAGTGAAATTTTTGGTGCGTTTTTCAAAACGACCTCACTTCACTTATGGCCCTTATATATATGTCATTTTGACTTTAGGTCAATCAAGTGAGTTGATTTTCAGATTTCATACTTAGAACATTTTTCAAGCAAACAAAAATACAAAAGAACTCACCTTTAACCACTCAAATCAAATTCTTTTTAAATCAAATTTCATATTGCATCTTCTATGACTATATAGAATGCATCCATGATTGGGTTTGCATCATCACAACTTGCTTGGTAAGATTTTGATTAAGTTCATCTTATTTTAGTATTTTTTACTATCAAGCTATTCTCTTTTAATTTACTTGTATGTTTTTGATCATATGATAAATACAAGAATAGAGAATTAATTGTGATGAATTGATTGAGTGTTGTATTGTGATAGCTAATTAGGTTTTTGATTAATCTTGATTAGCTAAGCTATTTGACATGCCATCTAGCTCTTGATATCTAGGGTTGATTTAATTGAATGTATCATCATCCTAGATAAGCATCTAAGGTTCCCTAGCCTTGTTTTTTATTTGAATATTCATACATATTCACATAGGTTGCATAATCTCTTCTTAGAGAATTAAGTCTTGAGGCTAAGATTGCTTAGGCCTCAAGCAATTGGACTAGAGCCACTTTTAAAGGCCCGCGTGGTAGAAGTGGGGGGTTATTGACTGGAGTGTTAGACGAGGTCTACATAGGTTGTAAACTCCATTTCAATTAGTGGATTTCGAGGTTCGAGTGTGGCGCACTATACAGCCCGTGGTTTTTCCCAGTGGTTGGGTTTCCACGTATACATCAAGTGTTATTTAAATTCCGCACTATATTACACTTGCTTGTATTCTTGACTAGTAGGGGCATTTTCGTAAAATTGACTTACATGCGAAAATTGGGTAATAATAGTTAAAATCTATTCATCCCCCCTCTAGATTAATATATTAGTACACACCTAGTTTATTCGAGTATTTCTTTCAGAATGCATATGAGAAGAATGCAAGATGTATGTCAAAAAAACAACAATCATACAAAATGCACAACACACCAAAAATGAGCAAGGATCACCTATGTATATCTAGGAACCCGCTCTCATACCAAGTGAAACAAATACTCGGTGTGTTCTATATATTAATCTAGAGGGGGGGTGAATAGATTTTATTCGATTTTACCCAATTTTCACGATTAGTCAATTTTCACGAAAATACCCAAAACTAGTCAAATTAACAAATCAAGCATATAAGTGCGGAAATTAAATGACGCTTGATTTTTACGTGGAAACCCTCAACAGGTAAAAACCACGGGCTGGTAAGTGCGCCACACTCGAACCTCGAATCCACTAATTGTGATAACGTTTACATCCTAGGTTGACCTCAACAATGCTCAGACTATAACCTGCTACCACTACCCGCAGGCCTGTAAAAGTAGACCTAGTCCAATTGCTCAATCCTTGAAGTCACTACTTGTAGTGATGTCCACAGCCTAGTTTGATCTCAACCATTTTCGGCTTGTAACCCACCACTACTACCCGCAGGCCTATAATAGCAACCCTAGACCATGGCTTACTTCTCCGAAGAGATCAACACCCTAAGTGAATATGCAATGATATCCAAATATGCAAGATAGAGCTAGGGTACTCTAGATGCTTACCTAGGATTATATGATGACAATAAAATCAATCATAGATATGAAAATAGCTATATGTCATGGCATACAACTTTAGCTAAGTAAATGATAACCAATCCTAGATACAAAGCTATCACAAATAAGCCACAAACATTCAAAAGATTAACTAGTTGATTAAAATACAATCTATCAACCTAGTTATCAATAAATCACACAAGAATGTTTATGGCATAGCTTTTAGGCAATAATGACCTAATCAATTAAGCTATCAAAAATAATCTCAATCATATAATGAGATTAATTAGCTAAATATAAAATAGGCATGAAAACTTAGCTAACATAAATAACCCAATCAACACATAATCTCAATCATGTATGTAGTGTAGGGAAAAAATAATAAATAAAAGTGTTACACGCAGCGGAAGCGATACTAAAAACGATTTAGTGACTTTTAAAATTTTTCCTTTATGAACCTTAAACCCTTTTAATCAATAAACATGCATATATATCAACAAAAGTAAATTACCTCTTGTCGCGTGATCCGATTGACTTACGTCGATGGTAATCCGCAAGACCTTCAATCCTAGCACGAACGTGGATCACCTAGGAGCGTGGTCTCCCTTTCCTTTGAATTGCAAACCTGTGAATGGACCAAACAAATACTTTCTTTTCTTTGTTAGTCACAAAACAATCAAAAGAATGTCAAAATTATTCCGGTCACTTTTGAGTTCTCAATCTTATGATCGAAACTCGCGTGAACCTAGATCGATATCGTATACACAAGCTTATTGATGTTTAAGCAATTGTATACTATCAAAGAATAATTTTTCACTCCTTTTTGTCTCTCTAGAATAAAAACTCTCTTAGAATTAAGAAGAAGAAGAAAATAAAAACTCAAGCACCAATGAATTGATGTGGCCGAACCCTATAAGAACATATATATAGGTTGGCCGAATTTTTCTTCTTTTTCCTTTAGGGTTGCCGAATTCTATGTAGTATATGATTAGGGTTGGCCGAATTTCATCATGTCACTTATATAGGGTGACTAAAATTCAACCCTAATTCTTTTTAACTTTATAGACTTCAAACCCTAATCCAACTCTTTTATTTTTATTCTTTTATTTGACTAAATAAAAAAGACTCCTTATTTGATTAAATAAATAATACTAATTTATTTATTTACTTATCAAACAAGTCTTTTACTTTTAGGAAAGATTTGTTTCTTTAATTAAACAATTAATCAATAAATCAATTAATTCTTATTTAATTAAAACAAATGAAACAAAATAATATTTTTAGGTTAAAACCTTAACCTAGCCGCCCCACTTATATATAAGATGGGCCTAATATTATTTTCCTATTTCATTTAATCCATTGGACTTTAAATAAAAAGCCCACATGTGAACCAGACCCATTCTTACTAAAAGAAACAAGCCCACATGTCTTTCATTAATATATTAATATAATTGAGCAGCCCATTACTTAAATAATGTGCAAATTATATTCTTAATATATTAAATGCAATTCCAGATGGACCCTTAAATTGGTCCGGTAGAATATATCAAGTGATCCATGCAAGTCCGTGTGGATTGGGGATCTTGGCGGGCCATCTAAATTTAAGCTTCAATAGACATAACCTAATCACAATCAACAAATGATTCACTTAGGTCCGATCCATTAATTTTAACTCATTCCACTAAAGAGCTAAAACTGAACTCTTAAATAAAGATAGAAAAGGAAGATGCTCCTCATTCATACCCTAGACAATCATATTGGAGATAGTGTATCCTCGTGATTAATATCAGTAATCGCCAAGAGTTCATAGACCGCCTATAACTCTCCAAGTTACCATATTTACTCATATGACCACGTTTTGAACTTGGATATTTTGACTTGTCCAGAAGCCATGTTTTCAATAGACACTATTGAAAACTCAACGTTGAGATTTAATATCCAATTACCTCAAAACATCCATATGATGATATTATACTCTCATTTAATTAAATGGAGCCACGATGTCCATATCTATAAATGAAGTCCTCTATCGATTAACAAATGAATATCACCAAATTATCGAGGATAGACTATGCGATATAATCGTACTCATTGATAACTCAAATGATATCACTTGCAACCATAAGTCCATCATTTATCTCAGGATTAAGATAGACTCTCCGATTGTCCTGATAATGAAAAAACTATTATCTATTGACGGTTTTAGATAAAGCTTTTCATTGTGATCCAGTTCAATGCACCCAGTGCACTAGATCCTTTTGCTCGAAGACACTCCGATGATTTTAGACTCATCATATCTCATTTGATCCCACTCAAATGCTAGCAAAAGAATTCTACAACTTTAACAAGATAAAGGTGCCCAACCTTTAACTTAAGTTGTGAACAATATTCAAGACTAACTAAAGAATTGTGTCTACCACATACATATCCAGATGTACGAACAATTCTTCTTTTCCCATAGTCTTTAGACCTTATGATTATTTACTTTGACAATTATAATATAAACTATAAATGCTATACGATTTGTTAAACCAGAAATCACTTTATTAATATGAAAAAGATTGTTAATTACAACATTACACTCTTGCTATTGAGCATAATCCTAACAATCTCCCACTTGCGCTATAGCAAATGTGTCATATCTCTCAAGCCCATATTCTCTAGATGCCCATCGAAACTCTTCTGAGGTAGAGCCTTTGTGAAGGGATCCGCTAGATTTTCTGCTGACGCGATTTTGGTAATCGTCACGTCACCTCTTTGAACAATCTCCCTTAAAAGATGATACTTTCTTTCAATGTGTTTACCTCTCTTGTGACTTCTTGGTTCTTTCGAATTAGCCACTGCTCCACTGTTGTCACAGTAGATAGTGATCTGCTTATTCGCACTAGGAACCACTTCTAAGTCAATCAAGAATTGGCCGAGCCAAACAGCCTCTTTGGCAGCTTCGCATGCAGCAACATACTCAGCTTCCATGGTGGAATCAGCAATACAAGATTGCTTGATACTCCTCCATATAACTGCTCCTCCTCCAATAGTAAACACAGCCCCTGATGTGGATTTTCTGGAGTCAGAATCTGATTGGAAATCAGAATCTGTATACCCAACGGGAACCAAATCCCCTCCAGAGTATACAAGCATATTATCTCTCGTTCTCTTAAGATACTTGAAAATATGCTTGACTGCCGTCCAGTGATCAGGTCCAGGTTTCGATTGAAACCTGCTAACTATGCCAACAGCAAAACAAATATCTGGTCTAGTACAGAGCATTGCATACATGAGACTTCCAACTGCCGAGGCATATGGAACTCTACTCATGAATTGCTCTTCATGCTCATTCTTAGGAACTTGTTCCTTAGAAAGCTTGATTCCATGTCTGAAAGGTAACATACCTTTCTTGGAATCCTGCATGGAAAACCTAGACAAGATTTTGTCTATGTATGAAGCTTGGGATAATGCAATCGTTCTATTCTTTCTATCCCTTATTACTTGGATACCTAGAATAAAACTTGCTTCTCCTAAGTCCTTCATATCAAATTGTTTTGCTAACCATTCTTTTACTGATGTCAATACACCTACATCGTTTCCAATGAGTAGTATATCATCAACATAAAGAATCAGGAAAACCAACTTGTCGCCTTTAATCCTTTTGTATACACAAGGTTCGTCAGGATTTTGAATAAATCCAAAACCTTTGACAGCTTGATCAAACCTTATGTTCCAGGATCTGGATGCTTGCTTTAATCCATATATGGATTTCTGCAACTTGCATACCTTATCCACTTGGCCTTTTTCAATGAATCCCTCTGGTTGCATCATGTAGATGCTTTCGTCAAGACTTCCATTTAGGAAAGCTGTCTTGACGTCCATTTGCCAAATCTCTAAATCTAAAGATGCTGCAATGGATAAGAGTATCCTAATGGATTTAAGCATGGCCACAGGAGAGAAGGTTTCCTCGTAATCGATACCTTCTTTCTGTGTATATCCTTTAGCTACCAATCTAGCTTTAAAGGTTTCCACCTTTCCATCCATACCTCTTTTCCTCTTGTATACCCACTTGCACCCAATGGGTTTTATCCCTTTAGGCAAGTCTACAAGGGACCAGACTTTGTTATCGAACATAGATTCAATCTCGGATTGCATTGCCTTTTGCCAATGGCGACTATCAACATCCTCCATAGCTTCCTTGTACGTATAGGATCATCGTCGTCCGGGAGATTCTCCACTGATTCTCCCAGACCGATGTATCTTTCGGGTTGTGTTCTAACCCTCCCACTACGACGAGGAATGGTAGGTTGTTGATCTTGTGTTGGATCGGAACTTACAATTGGGTTAGGTTGTGTAACCTCTCGTGGAATTGTATCTCCTGACATCTCATTCAGGACAATTCTACTTCTAGGCACAAAATCATTCATATAGTCCTTTTCCAGAAATTTAGCATTTGTCGAAACAAATACTTTAAGATCTGAAGGACTATAGAAATAATATCCTTTAGTTTCTTTTGGATACCCTACAAATATACATGTTTCTGAACGGGACTCCATCTTTTCTGTCTTTCCTTTTAACACATGCGCAGGACAACCAAATATCCTTAAGTGTTGTAAACTAGGCTTGCGCCCAGTCCACAACTCATGCGGTGTTTTAGGAACAGACTTAGATGGTACATCGTTTAGAATGTATATAGCAGTTTGTAAAGCATATCCCCAAAAAGAAATAGGAAGCGTTGAATAACTCAACATAGACCTAACCATATCCAAAAGAGTTCTATTTCTCCTTTCTGCTACCCCATTCTGTTGAGGTGTACCTGGTGCAGAAAACTGAGAAACTATCCCATTATCAATAAGATATTGCTGAAACTCACCAGATAGATATTCTCCACCACGATCAGATCTCAAGATTTTTATGTGTTTCTCAAGCTGATTTTCCACTTCAGCTTTGAATGCTTTGAACATGTCAAAAGCATCCGACTTATGTCTCATGAGATACACATAACCAAATCTTGAGTAATCATCCGTGAAGGTGATGAAGTACTCATATCCACCTCTAGCTTGAATGCTCATAGGTCCACATACATCAGTGTGTATCAATCCTAAACATTCAGTGGCTCTTGCACCTTTGGCAGAGAACGTCCTTTTGGTCATTTTACCTTCCAAACAAGATTCACAAGTTGGTAGATCATCAACCTTTAAGTCACTTAAAGGTCCGTCACTTACCAATCTTTTAATCCTATTAAGGTTAATATGACCTAAGCGTAAATGCCAAAGGTAGGTTTCATCTGTTGATAATTTTACTCTTTTATGATTAGGTTCCGTTATTTCTGTGTCTAACGAGTGAGAGATATTTCTATGCAAAAAGTATAGACCGTTTTCCAATGTACCTTTGCAAATAATTTTGTCATTCTTACTAATAATAAAAACTTTATTAAAAGTAACCGAATATCCAAATTTATTCAAACAAGAAACTGAAATTAAATTCCTCTTGAATTGAGGTACATAATAAACGTCTATTAAATCTAAATGCCTTCTAGAATCCAAATAAACTCTAATATCTCCCACTGCACTTGCAGACACTAACGTTCCGTTGCCCAAGCGCAAATTGATTTCATTCTTACTCAGCTTTCTCCTTTCTTGAAACCCCTGCAAGGAATAACAAACATGATTAGTGGCTCCTGAGTCTATGATCCAAGAATCTGTAGAATCAGCCAAAAAACATGTTTCTAGATAATTCAAATTACCTTCTTCCTTCTTGTTCTGGGACTTTGGGCAATTTCTCTTCCAATGTCCCTTTTCACCACAAAGGAAGCATTTCCCTTTGATCTTGGTTACTTTCTTGGTCTCCTTCTTGATAGGCCCAAGTTGCTTTTTCTTCTGTTGTTTCTTGACCTTTTGACGGGCCTTAACAGTAGCAACTTTACCAACCATATGAATCTCTTGACCTTTGCCTTTCACAAGGATCTTTTCAGCACTTTGAACATCTTGCATCAGGCCTTGTAAGGTGTATTCCTTTTTGTTCAAAGTGTAGTCCAATTTGAACTGATCAAAGGAATCTGACAATGAATTGACAACCATATCAATCTTTGTCTCACCATCTATCTCAGCGCCATGCAGTTCAGCAATGTTGAGATGTGCTATGACTTTCATCATGTGATCTTTCACAGCTTGTCCAGGTTTCATCCTAAGATTCATAAAAGCAGTCACTGCCTCTCTCTTAGTCGTCCTAGACTTCATAGCAAACATCTCCTCTAGAGACATCATTATATCAGCAGCGGACTCCATTCCTTCATGCTGCTGTTGCAACACGTCGGAGATAGTGGCCATAATGTAACATTTTGCCATATCATCTGAAGTCTTCCACTGCTCATACTCATCTCTACACATTATGCTAGATTCATTATTAGGAGCAGGTGGTTTAGGAGTAGTTAGAACAAACTTATGTTTTTCACTTTGCAGCAACAACCCAATTTTCCTTTTCCATGTGACATAATTATCTCCAGTTAAAGTGTTATCTTTCAGGATGTTCATAAGTGATGGGGTCATGATTTCTGAATAAAACAAAACATATATAAGTAAATAATCATGATAAAGCACTTTTAAATATTTATCTTGAATTAAATAAATAACTCAATCATAAAATTCAACGGTGATCTAACACCCATAAATGTTACGCCTCCTTTGGGAGTTCGCACCATTTACTAGTTAGACTAGGTCCCACCTAATTGTTAACATAACAACCAGCGTTTTCAATTTTAGCCTTGCAATTTTATTAACAAGAACTCTTGGGAGGATATCAATAAAATTACATTGAGTGTGTTACCAAGATATCAACCCTCAATTTTCTCTCACGAAAATCCCTCCTTGGGGAGTAGATCTCGTTTGAGTCCATTGTCTAGTCTATCCTTGTAAGGAAGTATGTTGCTAAATTCCATTCATGGACGCCCCTTGGGGGGATTACCAATAAATAATTAAGCTCAACTAACCTTGGAGGCCATAGGTGTTACAAAAACACCTTCTCCCACTCAATTATTTAAGGCATGTGATTAAATCCCATAGAATGATTTACCGAGTTATCTAGATGCCAATTTAGATACCTAAATCATTCAATGCATGTTCATACCAAAAGAGATATATGCGTGGCACTCCTATTCTATATGTCATGTTATCATACAATAACAAATATTGTAATATTTAAGCATAAATTAAATAGCAACAACTTTGGCCCATCCTAGAAAAACAAGTAAATTACAATTTGTCAGGAATACAAGATCTTCAGGTGGCCCATCAACCATACGCTCATCCTTCGGCCTTCTCCCATGGGCGTGCGCAGCCCACAACCCCACAAAGGGGCTGCCTTGCGCAGCCCATAAGGCCACACAAGGCTGCCATGCGCAGCCCACCAAAGTTTGGGCTTGTCATGCGCAGCCCAATCCACTCCTAGGGTGCGCACGGTGCTCGTACTTGGTTCCGGTTGCTTCGTTTTGCTTCGTGTCTTCGAATCTCCAAGACCTAAATATATTACGGCAGTATATATATAATAAATACTGCAGTATTAATTTTTTTTTTTTTTTTTTATTCACTGCAGTATTTTTACAAACCAAAAACTGCACATACTAAAAATAAATAAAAAAACTGCAGTAACCCTAAAAAAATACTACACATATAAAAAAAATAAAACCTAGCAATCTACCAAGAAGGAATTATGGCGATAATAGACCACCCTTCTTGTTACAACTCCGAAACAAAAATTACATTGAAAATCTAGGGCCAAAATCGAGCAATAACAAACCACATAAAATATATATAAATCCATACATCACATGTAATTATATATTTGAATACCTAGAGTGCCATCTCTTTCTAAACATGCATAATCACAATAAAAAGAAATAGATCCACGTATATATACGTTAATTAATTAAAAGGGTTCAACCTAGGCTCTGATACCAATTGTAGGGAAAAAATAATAAATAAAAGTGTTACACGCAGCGGAAGCGATACTAAAAACGATTTAGTGACTTTTAAAATTTTTCCTTTATGAACCTTAAACCCTTTTAATCAATAAACATGCATATATATCAACAAAAGTAAATTACCTCTTGTCGCGTGATCCGATTGACTTACGTCGATGGTAATCCGCAAGACCTTCAATCCTAGCACGAACGTGGATCACCTAGGAGCGTGGTCTCCCTTTCCTTTGAATTGCAAACCTGTGAATGGACCAAACAAATACTTTCTTTTCTTTGTTAGTCACAAAACAATCAAAAGAATGTCAAAATTATTCCGGTCACTTTTGAGTTCTCAATCTTATGATCGAAACTCGCGTGAACCTAGATCGATATCGTATACACAAGCTTATTGATGTTTAAGCAATTGTATACTATCAAAGAATAATTTTTCACTCCTTTTTGTCTCTCTAGAATAAAAACTCTCTTAGAATTAAGAAGAAGAAGAAAATAAAAACTCAAGCACCAATGAATTGATGTGGCCGAACCCTATAAGAACATATATATAGGTTGGCCGAATTTTTCTTCTTTTTCCTTTAGGGTTGCCGAATTCTATGTAGTATATGATTAGGGTTGGCCGAATTTCATCATGTCACTTATATAGGGTGACTAAAATTCAACCCTAATTCTTTTTAACTTTATAGACTTCAAACCCTAATCCAACTCTTTTATTTTTATTCTTTTATTTGACTAAATAAAAAAGACTCCTTATTTGATTAAATAAATAATACTAATTTATTTATTTACTTATCAAACAAGTCTTTTACTTTTAGGAAAGATTTGTTTCTTTAATTAAACAATTAATCAATAAATCAATTAATTCTTATTTAATTAAAACAAATGAAACAAAATAATATTTTTAGGTTAAAACCTTAACCTAGCCGCCCCACTTATATATAAGATGGGCCTAATATTATTTTCCTATTTCATTTAATCCATTGGACTTTAAATAAAAAGCCCACATGTGAACCAGACCCATTCTTACTAAAAGAAACAAGCCCACATGTCTTTCATTAATATATTAATATAATTGAGCAGCCCATTACTTAAATAATGTGCAAATTATATTCTTAATATATTAAATGCAATTCCAGATGGACCCTTAAATTGGTCCGGTAGAATATATCAAGTGATCCATGCAAGTCCGTGTGGATTGGGGATCTTGGCGGGCCATCTAAATTTAAGCTTCAATAGACATAACCTAATCACAATCAACAAATGATTCACTTAGGTCCGATCCATTAATTTTAACTCATTCCACTAAAGAGCTAAAACTGAACTCTTAAATAAAGATAGAAAAGGAAGATGCTCCTCATTCATACCCTAGACAATCATATTGGAGATAGTGTATCCTCGTGATTAATATCAGTAATCGCCAAGAGTTCATAGACCGCCTATAACTCTCCAAGTTACCATATTTACTCATATGACCACGTTTTGAACTTGGATATTTTGACTTGTCCAGAAGCCATGTTTTCAATAGACACTATTGAAAACTCAACGTTGAGATTTAATATCCAATTACCTCAAAACATCCATATGATGATATTATACTCTCATTTAATTAAATGGAGCCACGATGTCCATATCTATAAATGAAGTCCTCTATCGATTAACAAATGAATATCACCAAATTATCGAGGATAGACTATGCGATATAATCGTACTCATTGATAACTCAAATGATATCACTTGCAACCATAAGTCCATCATTTATCTCAGGATTAAGATAGACTCTCCGATTGTCCTGATAATGAAAAAACTATTATCTATTGACGGTTTTAGATAAAGCTTTTCATTGTGATCCAGTTCAATGCACCCAGTGCACTAGATCCTTTTGCTCGAAGACACTCCGATGATTTTAGACTCATCATATCTCATTTGATCCCACTCAAATGCTAGCAAAAGAATTCTACAACTTTAACAAGATAAAGGTGCCCAACCTTTAACTTAAGTTGTGAACAATATTCAAGACTAACTAAAGAATTGTGTCTACCACATACATATCCAGATGTACGAACAATTCTTCTTTTCCCATAGTCTTTAGACCTTATGATTATTTACTTTGACAATTATAATATAAACTATAAATGCTATACGATTTGTTAAACCAGAAATCACTTTATTAATATGAAAAAGATTGTTAATTACAACATTACACTCTTGCTATTGAGCATAATCCTAACATGTAGAAATTACTCAAAGAACATACAAGTGATAAAAGAGATAAATTGATAAGTAAAAACACTAAGATTAGATGAAATTAGTGTTTAACAAATCATACCATGTGTGTTGAAGAAGACCCATGCATTAGCACATACTAGATGAACCTAGATGATGCCTAGATGATGATTTGTGCATGTGGGAATGGGTTTAGAGAGATAAAGATGTAATCTTTAAGCTTTTTCTCTCAAGTCTCTCTTTCTCTCTCAAGAATATGGAGCTGGCTAGTCTCTTTTATGACTCTCGAAATAGAACGAGGTCAGAGAGTAGTGTAATGATGAAGTGAAGTTCGTTCCACAGGGATCGAGTAACCGATTACCGAAATTGATTAGCTTGAGTGCTATTCAAACAATCATTAATGAGGATTTCTAGATTAAACAAAATAAACTAAAGCAACCTAATTGATTAATACTAATGCAAAAATGGAGTAACGCGAAAATAAACACAAATGTGATAATATAGAGAAATATGCTAGGACTTGACTACACCCCACCCTATGTTGACTTCCGTTTTAGACTCAATTATTCACCCATAACATGCTCATGCAATTCATAGATTCATGCACCCTAATATTAACCTACAATCTTGGTCAAGTAGAGTAGATTACACCCAAAATCATACCCAAACCTATCTTTCAATTACTCGGAATATATGAATGGGTTCATTAAGTTTGGTGGCACACTAATGAATCCTATACGCTAGCCTAAGTGGGCATAATTTTCTAGACATGCATAGAGAACATTTTGTCGAGCACGTGGCGTGCGTCTCCGGTCGGTACATAACAAACCACAAAAGAACAATTAATAGGAGATCAATCTATCAATATAAACACTAAGCATACCAAAACATCCATACAAACTACAAGTTGCACATAAATGAGTAAATAAGAATCAATATAAATATATAGTCATTGGGTGGGGTTTCATCAAATCCTAGCACTGGGTGCTTAGCTCATATCACAAAGAGTAGCCATACAAAAGATAACTTCAAATGAATACATGGCTAACAAAAAGAACATGAAAAAGAGAAAGAGATAGAAGAAACTATTTGGAAAGGCTCCTTCTTTGCTTTGCTCTTCCTCTTCCAAGCTCCTTCAACTCTAATCTGCCCAAAAGATGAATAGATGGAAGTGATGGTAAGGTGGAGTGATGAGTGTGTTTTTGATGTTAAGAAAGGAGGGATCTTTGTGGATTTCAAAGGATGGAGGTGGTGATGTAAGGAAATGGATAAAAATGTGTTCTTGGTTCAATTTAGGAGAATAAGTTGGTAAGTCTTCAGAGAAAAGACTGTAGAATATATAGGGGAGCTAATTAGGGCAAGGGCAAGAGAGTAAATTCCACGAAGAAAAGCTATTTCTGGGCGAAGGGCGAGCTCAGGGAGAGCTTGGTGAGCTCGCCCTGGGGTCGCCAAGAAAGTGAGCATTTCTGGACCCGAGAGGATAGCGAGCTCGGGGCGATCTGCTTGGGCTCACCTTGGGCTCGCTTGACTTGTGACGAAAAATCCCGAGAGTTTAGCGAGCTCGGGGCGAGCTGCTCGAGCTTGCCTTGGGGTCGCCTGAATTGGTGACAAGCTGATCCTGGCCTGAGAGCATAGCGACCTCGAGGCGAGCTGCCTGAGGTCGCCTGAAAGCAGGAAATTTTGCTTCTTGCTTCTTTTTAGCTCCTTTTCCAGTGAAAGACTAATAGAACATTTTGCCCCTGCACAACTAATTTAAAACGTTAGAACCACGGCTTTTACTCGAGAAACGAACACAAAATGATAAGAAATTGAGGCTACACTATGTGTAGAACTAAAGCAATCAGGAGCCTCTCTCTCTAGGGTTTGATTTTATGGCTTAGCCCTCAAAATGATGAGAAAGATATGTATTTATAATGCCCAAGTGAAACTATGTCGTTTTGGAAGAAATGGAAAAATTATGGGCATTTTCGCGGTACACGCGTCAGTGTAGCGGCTCAAGATTCAAGCGCTTCGAAACATGACCAAACGACATCGAAACCTTTCGTATGATATATCGTTGGAAAGGTATGGATGTCTACTTTCTACTCATTTTTACAGAATGACATTTCAATTTCTGTAAACAAATTTATGGTCAATTGAGTGACCAAAGGTCAGAAACGGACAACAACAGAGTTGCCCTGTTTTGGTTGTAACTTTGGAGATTTTAAAACCAATCCAAACGGTCATGAAATGTTACGAATAATATACCGTTGGAAAGGTATAAGTGTCTAGTTTGTATAGAAATTTTCAAAACTCATTTTGATGCGTTTTATAAAAAGTTATGGTCACAAGACCATGCAAAGGTCAGTTTTGAAAACACTTGAAACATTGAAATCCAATCTTTTGAAACTAGACACCTTACTCCAATCAACCCAACCAAATTTAACACTTATCCAAGAGAAGAACGAGACCTTCTCAAGTGGTCAATCATCACGCTAAGACATGCACACCATCATGTAAGCGCGGACGTTTCCGATCATATTTCGGGAAACGAATTACACCACACTGAAAACTAACAAACATGAAGTGCAGGTTTGGGAAGTGAATGCATCCTAATGCCTAACATGTCATGGCATTGTCATTGAACAAGATGCACTCAATAAAACATGCATGAAGAGATATTTAAGAATATGAATGCACACATATAAAACACACAACATACAAGAATAACATTTATGCATGAGTTGTGCACGTAAGCACTAGAAATTTACCTTTGGTGCTTATCAAGATGAGGTCTTGAAAGGGCCTTGAGCTTGAATACCAATACCTAAGCTACCCTTACAATGAACCCCACATGTGGTTTGTCCACGAAACAAGCCAATCAAAATATGAGACCTAACAACCCCAATCACCCTCAACCACGACCCATTCAGTTTTTTAGGACTGGTTGAACTTCACATTCACCCCGGGGACGACGAACTGCTTCTTATTCTTGGGCCGTAGGTAGAATTGACCCCGAGGGACCATGCTCATTATTTGATAGATGTAGCGGATCTCATCGAAGCCGGGCTCTCTCTCAACACTTTCTTTCTCACATTGCTCCTTCCAGAGCACTAAGAACCCCGTCAGGTTCTCCCAGAATCAGGGTGAAATTTGTAGCGGGGCTAGCTCTAAGGCAATGAGCAACCTATGAAGAAAGGGATAAAGAGAAAGCCGGACCCCACATTCAAAGGCAGCTACATGAATTAATAGGCAGCCTAGAGGGGGATTATATACTTCATACCCCCGATGAGAAAGGGAGAGACTTATAGCATCTGGGATCTTGTAAACTCTCCTGAGTCGAGCTAGGGTATTGATTGTGCATACCAAATCCGGGATGATCCAGCCATCATCAAAAGGAAGCAAGGGCCTAAATAGAACGTCGACAGAATCGACTGCCGGGATATCATCCCCTTCCTCCTCTTCCTTGTCATCAACATCGGCACCATCCTCTTCATCCGCAATCTGGACTGGGTCATCAGGTTTGTTATGGAAATATAACCTGATTCGGGGATTCCTACTAGAACGACGACACTGAGACAAGATACCATCGCCAGTAACGTCGCCTTCGCCCCGACTACGTTTCTTTCCCCTTGACCGACAAGGAACTCCCCTCCGAATCCATATGCTGCACGTTTAAAAGTTTATCAAGGCTGTTAGAAGGATTGGCGGATTTCGAGTGAGAACTTGAGGAAGCAGGTCAATAAGGCAAAGAGGATAAAGGAGCATCGTGAGAAGAGACAGGAAGTTTCGAGGAGGATGCCATTGTAACAGGAAAAAAGAAAGGGAAAAGATTTCAGTTCTTGATTTCTAAGAGACAAGTGAGCGTAAGAAAGTGAGGGAAGGAGTGATGTATTTATAGATAGGAGTTGGATGGTTACCGGAATATAAAAGGAAATATGAAGTAATGGTTGAAGGCATGTACGAGCAGTTAATGGAACATAGAAGGAAACATGGAGTAATGGCTAGAGGCGTATATGAGGCAGTTTCGAAAAAGCCACGCCAACAACGGCCTGTTTAAATCCGCGAAGCAACCACTGTTTGACCCGTGGAACACCATTAAATACGGCCATGTACAAGGAGGATCTCCTCCTTGGTTATGGAAGCCAGCCAGAGAAGACTAGACAGATAGACAAGATAGAAAATCCTTCAAGCGGACTAGAAATCCTGACTCTAACCCCAACAAGATACCGGCGTTCAAGTTAGGGGGACTTCTGTTAACAGCCAAAAATGGCAGGGATCAAAGAAGAATTTTCCACCGGCCTCATAAATTAAGTCGGGATAAAAAAGCTACCAGAGAAAAAATATCCAAGCATCCCGCCTTCCTACAAAAGACCAGGGAAGGGACTTCTGCCTACCCCGATCCGGTCTAAAACCTCCAAGACCCCGAAAGTACCAGGAAACCCCGAAGACAAATCTCCAGGGATTCCATTGCTACAAGATTCTAATACTAGTCTGACTCCGAGTACCCGGTATCCCGGTACCCCGATACGGCCGAGCCTAATTCAAGAAAAAAAGGTGAAGAAGGCGAGGTACCTGAGTATCCCAATCCACTAAAAGCTAGTGGTAGGCACCAGGTGAATAAATCCCAGTATTCCGATCCCGCCTAAAGCAAGAAGCAGGTACCCCAAACAGCAAACCGAGAAGAAAGACAAGAACTAAACGCCATCGTTTGAAACAGAAAGTCACATGCTTTCCCGCCATTCAAGAGTCTCATTCAAAAGGGAAGTCAACTCTTTCAGTTCTAAAAGGAATCACTTGATTTGAGGGATTAACTCCCCGACGAATTCGTGGATCGCCAAGGAAAAACCCGTAAATTACTAAAACCCTAGACCTAAGTTCTAGGAGTGCATGGCAAGAAACGGGCCTATATATTCATTGTATGATCACAGAGAAAGGAGAGGGACGAAAACCCTATTTCATACTTTTCCACTTATCGACATGCACGAAAGCTCCATCGCCATCGCCCATTAAGTTTACTTTTATCATATAACCATAACTATTGACTGTAACCCCGTCATGTATTCATTATTAATATAATAAGCTACATACATATTTGTTATACTGTTTTCTTGTCACTACCATTCACCATTCTTATTGAATTTCTAGGAAACTAAAGGTATCAAACTACTTGATATCTTTTCGACTAAGATCAACCCCGATCCTGGTCCCCCTTGAATTGTTAATTGGAGAAATCACCTCAGTGACAATTTCCGGTTAACAAATGCATTTATACTTTAAGCACAAAGGTGAGAAACTTACCACCATACTACAATGATCCACAAGTAATTACATTAAGCTCAAGGATACCTCTTGTAGCGTGAGTTGTGGTCCATGCGTTGTGCAGTCCATCTTTCTGTTGGGGCTCAACGCGGGTTCAATCCCACGGGTTGAATCCCACGGGTTCTTTACCACGGAATGAAGTCGCGGACGTCCAGCGAGTTTGTTCGTTCTTTCTGGATGGCGGGCGAGCTTGTTCCCGAGGATACAAAGTCACAGACATTCCCCATCAGCCCCACGGGTTCTTCTCTTCTGCTCAGCGGGTTCCTTCCCGTGGACTTGTCTTGCTCAAGGCTCCCAAGTGGAACTCGCGGCTTTGGCTGTGCGCATTAACCCGCGGACTGAGGTCGTGGAAGGCAAATTTTCTTCTTGAAGCCTTCTTTCTTGATTCCAGACCTTAGAATCCTACACAACACAAACAACTAAAAAAAATCAAACGCATTTGCTTGATATGAAAATGAAAACAAGAACACCAACAAAATGACAAACTACATTATTTGCTAAAACTAAATACGGCTAACCAATAAACCATCTCCCCGGCAGCGGCGCCAATTTCTGACTCTGCAGTGCTGTTGACGCCACGGATCGAGAAAATATTTTCTAATTCTAATCACCTCGCAAATGCACGAGTCAAAGGACAAGTATAGCAAGTAAGCAAGGGTCGTTCCCACAGAGAGATGGAATCTGTTAACTATATCTAGTTCTAGTGTTTATTAAAGCATGTAAATGGATGTGTGTGTGTGTGTGTGTGTGTGCTGTAAACTAACTAACTAGGATAGAAATGTAGCCGGGTGTCTTGGCTATCTAATTAATCTACTCCTAATTAAGTTAATCTACTCCTAGAGGCAAGACACCCTAGCTACGAAAACAAAAGTGGCTTGGAGATAAGCAAGATATGAAATGCATATGGGACATCGCTTTACCAAACACAATATGCAAATCTATGTAGATTGTATAACATGTTAATACCAATTAATTTAGTAAAGGGTTTGTTCTCTTGATTAGGGAATTCCCAAAATCATATCATCATTCTCCAAGTCGGAAGAGTGATTGTGTCTAGGGTTTAGACCCATTAAGCACAAGAACATATGAACCAAAGCTATGGTGGCAAGTTATGCACACACAAGCTATTCCCATTCTATAGAGCTAATAGCCAAGCTCATACTCGGAATGGTAATCCGAGCACGAACTCAACTCTCAATCTCTCTAATCATTCTAAGCATAGCATGATGAATCTTCTACCAACATACATATATAAATGAGATATTGGATTACAACTACTCCTACATCATTAGTTAATCTACTCCTAATCTCATTCATACATACATATCAATATACAACTCTACATACACATGAAGATCATAATAAGAGATTATAAATGAATAGCATAGAATAGAACAATACATGAATCAAATCTAAGAACAAAACAAACATATATTATAGCATAAGTGTTGGTTTACAATAATCCCACATAAGTTACACATTAATAAAAATACAAAGAGATGAGTAAATAAAGAATCACCCTTGAAGACAAGCCTCCAAAAGCTCTCTCTATCTATGAAACTCCTATGGCTTGACACACAAGCCCTCCTATCTCTGCATATCTACTCTCCATGGAAGGCTTTCCATGGAGGAAAAATCCCCCATGGAAGCTTGGAGTTGCTCTCTCTTTTGAGATGTAAGAGCAAAAGCTCTAGGTATTGTGTTGGTGGTGCACTTTTGGTCTCCTTTTAAAAGAGAAGCTAAAGAGGTGTATATATAGTTGGTCAAGTTTGGGCATGAATAGGGTATGAAAAGACCAAAGTACCCCTAGAAATATCATCATTTTAGCTCGGATGGGGGTTTGGCGGGTTCAGTCCACGGGTTCTTTCTAGCGGCACAAACTAGCCAAAGTCTTGGCGAGCTTGGATGGCGGGAATATTCTAGCCAACCTGAAGGTCTCAGCTAGCGGGAAGCCTCCTCGGGTTTGGCCTGCAGGAAATGTCTAGCCAGCCAAAAGGTGATGAACTAGCGGGAGGCCTGGCGACTTCATTCTAGTGGGCTCTTTCCAGCAGCATGAGCTAGCCAGAATTCACCATGGGTTTTGTTCTTCTATCCCGCGGGTTCTTTCCAGCTGAACAGAAAGCCTAAACTATCTGGTCCTCTCTATGGGTTCATGGTCCCCTGTCCCACGGGTTCATTCTAGCGGTATGAACCCACGGTGGTCTTTTTCACACATAATTGCCATGTTTTGCCCACTTTTGGTACAAACACCTTCTATGTGGGTTATTTACCTGCACATAACTAAAACACATATTAAATACACAAAAGTTCTTGAAAACGAACACAAAAGATGGGAAAAGGGAGCGCTAAGTGTGAACATTTGGAGCGCGATCACTTGCTGGAACATTAGAGGTCTTAATGTTGCCCCTAAACAACTGGAGGTAAGGAAGATGTTGATTGATTTAAAGCTTAGTTTGATTTGCATGGTTGAAACTCGGGCGAGAATTATTAATAAACCCAATGTTATCAAATCTGTTTTTAAAGAATGGGACATGCTTGACAACTACTATAGTCATAGCCTTGGAAGGATTTGGGTTGGTTGGGACCCTAGAATTCTTAAAGTGAGCAAAATTTGTGAAACCGATCAGATTATCCACTGTCATGCTTGTCTTCTTGATAATAATGAAACTTTTAGATTATCTTTTGTTTATGGTTCTAATGATGATAGAGAAAGGAGAGCTCTTTGGGAGAATATGTGTGCTAATCTTTCAACTGGTACCCCTTGGATTGTTCTTGGAGACTTTAACGTTGCTAGAGGGGTTCATGATACTAGTAGGGGTTCTTTAAGAAGATCAGCAGCTATGGATGAGTTCGAAGATTGTTTATAAGCTGCTAAACTTGATGATCTGCTTTTTTCGGGTTTTTTCCACACTTGGTGTAACAAACGGAGTAATGATGACTGTATCTCTAAGAAATTAGATAGGGTGCTCGTTAATGATGCTTGGCTTGGTATGTTCACGAACTCTGAAGCCATTTTTCTTTCCCCTAGCATCTTAGATCATAGTTCTTCTTTGGTTAAGCTTGGGTTACAAGGAAGAAGGAAGAACTGCCCATTTAAGTTTTTTAATTTTCTAACAGAGAGGGAAGATTTTCTTCCTCTTGTTAAGTGCTGTTGGCAGGAACAGGTTCATGGTACTATGCAATTTAAGCTTTGCTCTAAGTTTCGTATTCTTAAGAAGGCTTTAAAATCTCTTAATAAGAACCAGGTTGGTGATGTGACGGTCAAGTTAAATGAGGCTAAAGAAGCGCTTAAAGGGTGTCAACGTCTTCTTGATGCCAATCCAACTGATAATACTCTTAGATTGCAAGAAAAGGATATTATTAAATCTTATACTAGGGCTCTTCAAGTTGAGGAATATTTTCTTAAGCAAAAGTCAAGAATCCAATGGTTACATGCCGGAGGTCGGAATTCGTCCTACTTTTTCAAGGCCATCAACGGTAGATAAAATCGGAACAAAATTCTTTCTAGTTTTGGGGAAGATGGTGCTTTGATTAATGGTGATCTTCCTGTTCAAAATGAGGCTATCTGCCACTTTCAAAATATTATTGGCTTCTTGGTTCCCTTTTAGAATAGAGCTGGTACGCTTCAAACTTCAATTCATAATCATATTTCAACTGATCAAGCTGATTTGATGAGCAAGGGTGTCACTAATGAAGAGATTCGTGAGGTTTGCTTATCGCTTCACCCTAATAAAGCTCTAAGGCCTAATGGTTTTAATGCCCATTTCTTTAAAAAGACGTGGGATATAGTTGGTGGAGACGTGATCAATGTTGTTCAATAATATTTTCGAACTGGTCATCTTCTCAAAGAGCTCAATACAACGATCTTAGCTTCAGTTCCTAAAGTTCCAAATCCTTCTAGAATGACGGATTTTAGACCGATCTCTTGTTGTAATACTCTCTATAAGATCATCGCGAAGATCATTGCAAATAGGATTAAGATCATCCTTCCTGACATTATATGCTCTCTGTAATCAGCTTTTGTGGCTGGAAGACGGATTGGTGATAATATCCTTCTTGCCAAAAGCTTATGAGGAATTACCATAGAGATGATGGCTCTCCCAAGTGTTCTTTGAAGGTAGATTTAATGAAGGCCTTTGATACGGTGGAATGGGACTTCTTATTAGAGACCCTTGCTGCTTTTCATGTTCCTTCGAAGGTTGTTAACTGGGTTAAGGCATGCATCACAACTCCTAAATTCTCTATTTTTGTAAATGGTGAGCTTGCTGGTTTCTTTCATAGTAAGAGGGGGCTACGTCAAGGTGATCCTATGTCTCCCTATCTCTTTGTTATTGCGATGAAGGTTCTCACTAAGTTATTAGCCAAGCACATTCAAGATTCCCCTCACCTTAAATTTCAGTGGAAGTGTGACAAGATTAAGCTATCTCACCTTTGTTTTAGGGACGATTTTATTATGCTTTGTCATGGTTCTACTCCTTCTACTACCGTTCTCAAGAAGTCTCTTGATGATTTCTCTTCTCTCTCGGGCCTCAAAGCTAATCCGGCCAAGAGTAATATTTTTCTTTTCAAGGTGCATAATGACAGTAGGCAGCAGCTCATCAATATTTTTGGCTATAACGTAGGCTCGCTCCGTATCAGGTATTTTGGGATTCCAATCATTTCTTCAAAGTTAAGTCATCTTGATTGCTCTCCTCTTTTGGTTAAAGTTTCGACCAAAATTTCTTCTTTGATGAATCGTTGTCTTTCATATGCGGGTCGGTTGCAACTTATTATCTCGATTTTGTCTAATATTCAAATCTTTTGGGCTAGTCACCTTTGTCTTCTTTCAAAGGTTCTAAGGAATAATGAGCAAAAGCTTTGCTCATTTTTATGGAAAGGTGTTGATGGGAATTGTAAAGGGGCGAAAGTTGCTTGGGCTAATATATGTCTTCCTAAAAATTAGGGTGGTCCCGGCATCAAGGATCTCATTTCTTGGAATAAAGCTCTAATGATTCGGCATCTGTGGAATCTAATGCATGGTTCTAATAACCTCTGGTCTACTTGGATTAAAACCCATCACCTCAAAGATAGGAGTATTTTGGGAGGTTAAAGCTCCTTAAACGTGTTCTTGGAATTAGAGAAAGCTCTACAAGCTTCGTCCCATTGCTCGTCCCTTGATTCGGCATATCATTGGTAATGGTCTTAACACTTCCTTGTGGTTTGATAATTGGCATCCCGATGGCCTTATTCTTTTAAATTGGAGCTCTAGGGCTATTTACGACTCAAGTCTTCCGAATAAGGCCAAAGTCAGTTATATTATTCTTGGTGATTAGTGGGTTTGGCCTTGCTCTATATCGATTGACCTCCTTGAAATCAAGAACCACATGCCTTCTTACAACCCTAATTCTAGTTTGGAGGATTGTATTAAGTGGCTTCTTATACCTGATGGTATTTACACCACAGCCTCTACCATGGCTAGTCTTAAGGCTCCTTATCCTTTGGTTCCTTGGTTTGAGCTTGTGTGGTATTCACATAACATTCCAAGGATGAACTTCATTCTTTGGTTAGCTATTAGAGGGAGACTTTTAACGTTGGACCGTGTTCATCCTTATACTCCTCATGTTGGTACTCTTTGTGTTCTTTGCTCCACTTTCCCTAAGGCTCGTGCCCACCTTTTCTTTGAGTGTGCTTATAGCAAAGTCATATGGTCTCATTTGAAGGATATGTGTGGCCGGCCTTGGAATGGTCAGAGATGGCCTAGTTTGATTGCTTGGGCTTCTAAACGTTGGGGGGGGGGGGGGGGGGGGGGGGGAGAAATCTCCTTCCATTGTTGTTAAGAAGCTTTGTCTTTCTGTGGTGATTTACTCTATTTGGAGAGAAAGGAACAATAGAATATTTGGGAGCCCTCATTAGACCAGCATAGTCGTTACCCGTTCCATTATTGATTCTATTCGTAGTAGGCTCTTATCTATCAACTTGAAGGATTGGCCTCATGTTACTTTAAAGTGGAATATTTCTATGAGTTGATTTGTTTGCCTTGTGTTTTTTGTTTGTTTGAGCCCTTATTTAGCTCTTGCTTCTTGTTTTGCTCGTGTGATTAAGCTGGTTTGAGCTTTTGTTTTTGTTCTTGTTTTTCCTGGGGTACGCCCCTTGTATTTTCTACATTCTTTCTCTCTTTCTATGATACTATTTATTTTACCCAAAAATAAATAAATAAATAACAAATCTCATTTATTACTTGTATGCATCTGGATTAGATTTTATATACAAGATTGAGATAATTGTGTTGTGTTAGGTTGATAATTAGTGTTGGCATTAATTCCATATCAAAACGTGTTTTACTTGTAATGTTTAATGGTTAGTAATTGAAGAATTTCGAAGACGAAGGACGTCTCAACCATTATTCGTTCAAGTTGCCGGCTTTTAAGAGTTTCGGGCATTATCGGTCTACAAAGGCATTCAAAGACCTCTTATCTCTTACAAGACTAGGCACACACTCACACATATCATTCTTGTGTGTCCCTTCATGATTTTATTTCATTTACATTTCACTTTCACACACTTGGCAAAATATGCTCATGCATTCACATTTAGTTAATAAACTTTGTGTTTTGCATTTTCTAGGACTATGTCCGGAAACTAGCATATGTGTGTGTATTTGTGTTTGTATGTTTCTGTATTTTGTGTTTAGGACTTGAACATGTTCTTATTCAATGCCTTATTGAGTTCTGGTCGTTTCGGTTACTCATTCATAAGGTTTCGAGTCCAAACGTGTTGACTATGCCACTTTACGTTCTCTTACGTTGTGTTCACTTCATCGATGATTTCTGAGATAATTTCTCAACCGTTTTTCAAAGTTGTATAGTCGTTACCATGCGTGAGAGAGTCACAATTTGTAATCCGGAAATGGATTCGAATTCGGAGTTCGGACACCCGAGATACGGGCCGATGAACCGAGGGAGCGCGTGAGAGGACAGCCCAGGCTGTGGGCCACAAGGGCTGGCCGTGGTTGAGGCCGTGGGCCCCACGGCCTGGAGCAGCCTCTACTCCTGTGTGGGCCACGCGCCCCCCATGGCCAGGGGGTGACGTGGCACCACGTGGTTGGCCGGTTTCCTCCTTCTCTCTCCTCCTATTTCTTCCCTCTCTCTCTCCATTTGAATTTCCAAGAAGAAAATTTCAGTTTTCCCGCATAGAGTTCTCTCCAATTTTTCCAAACTTCAAAACACCATATCTTCCTCATCTGGAGTCGGATTTGAGTGATTCAAGTTGGAGAGTTTTCGTATTTGAGTCCTCTAACATCTCCAAGTGGTTTGGTGGCTGATTGATTGTGATTTCAGTGGTTGGACACTGAATTTCGCACCAGCTGCAGAATCCGAGGTTTGAGTCTCAACTTTGGGATTTCTTGTTATTTGACCTTCCATTTGCTTGGGGTTTCTTCTTCTATATCTATGTTATTGTTTTGTAAAAGCTATTTGAAAAGGTAGCTTGATTATCATTCTAATTGAAACTCAATTTGTGGACTTATGTTGACTAGATTTTATGATTCTAGGTTTTACATTTGTTTGTGAGTTGTATTGTGATTAGAATGGCATCTTAGGTTGTTTGATACTTAATTGAATTAATTTTGTGTTAAAATGACTTTGAGATTTGATTTGGTCCTTTGATTATTAAGATCTAGGATTTGTGTATTTGTATGTGATTTAGAGAATATAGGTTTTGATTGATGTAAATCTCAAAACCTTGCTCTATATTTTTGTCTAGTATATTGATTGATTTTAATCTCATATATCTAGCTTTTAATTGTATATTGATAACATCTTGAATTTGTACTTAATGAGCATTTTGTGATTCAAGTGTTATGTGTGTGAATGAGACCTTGAGTATATGTGTTAGGTGTTTCACATGCTTAGGTTTCTATTCATGTATTTTTCCATCTAGACTTGATTAATTGTGATATCACATGTTTAGGTCTATTTGTGCCATAGAATGTATTGATCACATGTTCTATGTTGTATTGAATGTTTGCATCATTTGCATTCACATGATCACACTAGGAAGTCCTTGTAAAAGGCATGAAGTCTTGGTTAGAGTCGGGATGACTCGGATAGCCAAGCAAGAAGTCTTGCCTAGAGTCGGGATGACTCGGATAGGTAAGCAAGGAGTCATGGCTAGAGTCGGGAGGACTCGGATAGTCATGCATGGGAGGCTCCCTAGAGGCAAGAGTGCCTTGGATAGGGAGTTGGCTATTGTATTGGTAGGCCTAGGCGTATGGTTAGACATAGAGTCCGATAGAGCGGGGTACACGGGAGGTGTATGCACTCTTGAGGAATTTCTAATCTACCATCGATGTTGGTTGAGTGTGTTGTCCAATATATGGTGGTTCCGCATCATTGAGGGATTTCATACTTTCCAATAGGGTTGGGTAGGCTTAGACTTCACTAGATTAGGTGAGCTAAAGATTGGTCACTTTGTGAATGTTCTATGTTTACTTTCCAATAATATAGTACCCAATGGTTGTAGTTCAACCCGTGGATGTTTCCTCCTTGGAGGTTTTACCACGTTAAAAAATCCCTTGTGTTAATTCTTTCTATCTCTTTCTCTTATATTTTAATTGTAGATTTTATTGTCTTGATTCATAATATTCACTTGTGTTGTATTGTGAACCAAGTCTTTGTATAGTGTGATTAGTGTATTCATTCTTTAGATCAATTTGTATCTTTGATTCTTTTATATTTTGTAATCTTTGTATAGTGACATTTTGATCACTCTTGTAACACATTGAACATCTTATGAAATACAAGCTTATTTTGTTGTTATGTTTATTTGCTATTTTACCTCACATGACTTGTTGATATACTTAGACATTTCTCTTATGATTGTAACATCGTATTGTCTATGTATGTCTTCCTTGGCTTATTGTGTTGTGTGTAAGGCTACCTTGAGGGACAAACGAATGTTTGTTCAAGGGTTTGAAAAAAGGTGTAAAAACCTATTCACCCCCCCCCCCTCTAGGTATGCTTTAAGCAATTTAACTTCGTTTGTATACATTCAATTGGTATCAGAGCGGGTCGTCGGACGGCACTCGACGAGATCCGGTTTATACTTACGTGTAAATTGCTTAGGTTTTTGTGTTATAGTTGTCCTCCTTTATTTGTTGTGGAAAAGGTTCTTCTCATTTTTCATTGCATTTGTCTACTAACAAATTTGTTGATAAGCTTGAAAGAGTGTTAGTTACAAAAGTAAAGAAGAAGATGTTCTTGTGTTCCAAAGGTTGATCAATTTAGGTTTGATTACTTACTCAAGCAACATAATGAAGAAATCCACATGGAGTGATTATGTCTCTAGTGATGAGGAGAGCTTAAGTGATGAGTCTTCTAGTGAAGAAGAGTTGGTAAGCAACTTTGTTGCATTCATGACCTCTCACTCTATCCTAGAGGATGTATGTCAAGATTCGTTGGATGAGGAGGTTGATCCAAATCATTAAGAGTGCTTAAGATGACTTGATCAAGCTACAAGTGGATGAGTTTGTCTCAACAACTCGGAGGCTTTTAGGTGAAAAGAATGCTCTTGCCAAGAAGCTTAGAGAAGTTGAAGGGTTTGTTCTTGAAAGGGATAGGATCATCTCTAGCTTGACTCTAGGAGGCTCAAGCGACTTTGTAGTTGAGGAGATTCTCATAGAAGTATCACTTCCTACAAAGCGAAGATCATGTCATTGTTGACAAGATAGCTCCTAAGATGATACGTTCCAAGACCAAGAACAAATTGAAGAATAAGGTATCCCTTGAAACTCCCATTTGTCCTCCACCACCACCGGAAGGTAAATCTCTCCTTTTGTTCCCATATGTCATTTTTGCAATACCTTAGGCCATATCAAGCCCAAGTGCTATAAATTCATTGAATATTGCAACTTAGAAAATGCATCTAGGAATAGAGAGATTGGACCTAATTCTATGCATGCTAAAGCTTTTGAATATGGAAAGCATGATAATTTGTCAAAGCATGTTAAGAATGTCCGGAAGGTGAAGAATGCATATCCTACAAAATTTGACCATGCATGTGTTGCTAACAATGTTGAGAAAAAGAGTATTAATGATATTATTGTGAATCAAGTTGTGGAAGAACTTTACTCTAGGTTCAACATTGTGGTCAAAGAGAATCTTGATGATGTTCGTGTATGTTCACCCAAGACAAAATTTGTCAAGGGTGAGTGCTCTTACCATTAGTACAAGTTGCACATGTGAGTTAGCTTTAAGACTAGTGTCGTTGATAAGAAGCTTAGCTTTTTGCTTTGTATCTTTACAACTTGACATGAACTTAGCTATCTCACTTTGTTTGTTATGATAGTCAAAATTTGTTGATTAACTTTTGAGAAGTTTTTTTTTGGAATCTATATGGTAACATTGTTGTTATGGCTTTTAGAGAAAGTCATTTTTTTGTTTGTTTGAGTTAGATTACATTGTCTTTAGTCTCTTGGAATCGACACACCTATAACTTGTAGTCATGAGGACTTACAAGCCAAGAGGACTCATAAAAAGGGTGAAGGCATTGTATTTGGTGAAAATAGCTTGCGAAGGTATCTCTATATCATATTGCTTGCTTACTTGATTTTTTCATCTATCAACTCATTGTTTGTATCACATTCATGAAGCATGTCATAATTGAGAACTAATATAGTGTTTATATGGTACTCTTTGACATTTGCTAGTTTAAGATCTTTTGGTGATAAGTGTTCACATTGATCTTATTTCATGAAGTGTGTTGTTATTTGTATGATTGTTGAGTGGCTAATTTTTGAATAATGTGAGCTTCATATTCTTTGATAGCTACTCTCTTGAGAAGTAGAGAACTTAAGTAAGTCTCTTTACTTGCTTCTAGATCATGTGCTTTTAAGCCTTGAAATTGGTTTCAAAAATGCACTTTGCTTCTCTTGTATGTTTTGTTAAGTATGTTGAGCTTGATTGATGTTCGCTTTGGATACACCTTGAAGTCCTAAGGACTAGTACATTTAAAAATGACCAATGGTTGGTATCCATTTGCTTCAGCAACATAGAACTCAACAAGCACCCTCATGGAAAGGGTACACACCTTGGTTGTGAAGCCACCCAATGTTGGAAAGGGCTACGTCATTGTGATGAGTGAAAGCCGCCATGAGGTGTATATGTTTATGTTAGAAAAATCAAAGAAGTGTTGAATTGAATTAAAAAAAAAAAAAAATCTTTGATTCAAGCCTTAATAAAAATAAAAAAATAAAAAAAAATAAATAAAAGGCTTTTGGAGTATAGTTGAATAATCAAATGAGCTCGGGTTGACAAATAGAAATGGGTTGACGAGCCACATGCACACACACGCTCACATGTTGAAATCTATTCTCTTTATAAGCAAAATTTCGGATGATAACCGGTTTGACCTTTTTATGGAAAGGCCTAAGATGAATAGATGTTGAAATTGTATGCATGCTTGATTATCAAACTACTTCTTTTCATATACTTGAAGCAAAATCTTCACACACTCACTTTTGCTTAATTAGTATTTGTGATACTTTAGCAATTTTTGATGACATATGAGAGTGATTGAAAATCTTGATGTAACTCTCTTAGATATGTGAAGCTTATTTGCAAATCTAATAAAAATTGCTTGTGATGTGATTGTGTGGTGATTTTTGTGAACATTTGTCTATCTTGATTTTAGATGAGGCACTTGTCAAGGGGGAGCATAATGTGCTAAATTCTTGTTCTCTTTTATGACATGTTCACATGTTCTTCAAGGTTGTTAATTGTTGGCATTATTCTTATTTTTGATAAATCATGAAGATGCTATGATAAATTCTTACTTGCATGGTGATTTATTAAAGATAGTGTTTTGCCTTTGTATATGTTTATTGGTTTCTTATTTGTTTCTTTGTTTCCTCTCACTTTGTTTTTAGTTTGTTTTGTGTTGCAAGATTATGGGTAAAGCAAAGAAGGTTGGTGGAAACACTTCTTCAACTCCCATTGCCAAGTCCAAACCTACCATTTCTTCCAAAATTTCCAAAGGTAACAAAGTTGATGAATTGAGAATTTTTGGTTACAAAAAGATAATTCAAGAAAGAGGTATTGACTTGGACTCTTATGTTGGATCATATGTTTATGATGTGCTTAAGAGTAGGAATTGGATTTCATGGGTCAACATGTTAGGAATATCTAATGAGACCATTGTTAGAGAATTTTATAATGCTTACAAATCCGGTTCTACTATGACTAGTGCTACTCTTAGCATAAGGAAAGTTGTCTTTAGAGTTTGCCCTAGGAAGGTTAATGAATTTCTTAACTTGTCCGATGACATTGAATCGGAATTCCTTGATGTTGATGTCTTGGAAAACCTTGATTTAATGGGTAAGACTCTATGTGATGATAATGATTTTGTGTGGGGGAAACGTGCTTTTATTAGGCAAGGTGAGCTAACAAAAATTAGTGCATTTTGGCATTTATTTGTATGTTCCAATCTTGTTGTTTCTACTAATGCTTCGGAGCTTAATAGAGACAAGATTAAGATTGTATATGCCTTGGTTACTAACCAACCTATAAACCTTGGTGAATTGCTTGTGGAGCAAATTCAAATTGCGGCTTGTACTAGTCGTTTGGACAAGAAATTGGCTTTTCCGGGGTTTATAACTCAATTGTGCTTAGCTAAAGGTGTGAGGAATCTTGATGGTGATGTTATGCTTCCTCCCTTAGAGAAGTTGAGTGAGAAACGTATGGCAACCATGTCGTACAAGGACAAGGGAAAGTCTAATGATGTACTTAGGTTTTTTGGTGATTCTCTTGATTCTAACCATGTCCCTAACTCACCCGCTCTTCCTAGTTGGGCTTTAAAATTGAGGAAAGAGGTTGAAGAATCTCATAGGTTGATTGAGGCGTCACAAAGGAAGATTGAAGACCTTAGTGCAAAGCTTGTTGCTCAAGATGAGAGGATCAAAGAGTTGGAAGGAAAATCAACTCCAACAAGGCAATATGTGAGATCCGCACACCGTTCTTCTTTCCTTGGTGGCACAAGTGGCTAGAGAGCTTCATGAGGTATAATTTCTTACTCTTTCCCTTTGGCTTCATATCATGTCAAAAAGGGGGAGAAATATGAGAAACACATGGGAGATATCTAGCTTACTTAGTCTTATGTTAGTTGTTTTATATTTTTGTATATTTGGTATCTAGCTTGAACTATGGCATGTAATATTTTTGTTGAATCTTGGCTTAGAATATATTGATGGATAGTATGCATTAAGGGGGAGCATACTTGATCCATTTGAACTTATATGTTACTATTTTCTTGCCTAAGATTGGATATTGCCATACTTGTTGTCTCTTGGATATTCTTGTGCTTTCAAGTTCTTTTTTAGGTGATATCAAGAGAAGACCAAGATGAAGTTCAAGACTTGATTTATAATTTGTGTCTATATGTGTAACTCATTGTACTCATTGTGACCAAATTTTCTTTGTAATTGTTTTAGTGTTTGTTTAGGGGTTTTGACATGGAATTTGCCAAAGGGGGAGATTGTTAGGTTGATAATTAGTGTTGGCATTAATTCCATATCAAAACGTGTTTTACTTGTAATGTTTAGTGGTTAGTAATTGAAGAATTTCGAAGACGAAGGACGTCTCAACCATTATTCGTTCAAGTTGCCGGCTTTTAAGAGTTTCGGGCATTATCGGTCTACAAAGGTATTCAAAGACCTCTTATCTCTTACAAGGCTAGGCACACACTCACACATATCATTCTTGTGTGTCCCTTCATGATTTTATTTCATTTACATTTCACTTTCATACACTTGGCAAAATATGCTCATGCATTCACATTTAGTTAATAAACTTTGTGTTTTGCATTTTTTAGGACTATGTCCGGAAACTAGCATATGTATGTGTATTTGTGTTTGTATGTTTCCGTATTTTGTGTTTAGGACTTGAACATGTTCTTATTCAATGCCTTATTGAGTTCCGGTCATTTCGGTTACTCATTCATAAGGTTTCGAGTCCAAACGTGTTGACTATGCCACTTTACGTTCTCTTATGTTGTGTTCACTTCATCGATGATTTCCGAGATAATTTCTCAACCATTTTTCAAAGTTGTATAGTTGTCACCATGCGTGAAAGAGTCACGGTTCGTAATCTGAAAACGGATTCAAATTCGGAGTTCGGACGCCCGAGATACGGGCCGACGAACCGAGGGAGCGCGCGAGAGGACAGCCCAGGCCGTGGGCCACAAGGGCTGGCCGTGGTTGAGGCCGTGAGCCCCACGGCCTGGAGCAGCCTTTGCTCCTGTGTGGGCCATGCGTCCCCCACGGCCAGGGGGTGATGTGGCACCATGTGGTTGGCCGGTTTCCTCCTTCTCTCTCCTCCTATTTCTTCCCTCTCTCTCTCCATTTGAATTTCCAAGAAGAAAATTTCAGTTTTCCCGCATAGAGTTCTCTCCAATTTTTCCAAACTTCAAAACACCATATCTTCCTCATCCGGAGTCGGATTTGAGTGATTCAAGTTGGAGAGTTTTCGTATTTGAGTCCTCTAACATCTCCAAGTGGTTTGGTGGCTGATTGATCGTGATTTCAGTGGTTGGACACTGAATTTCGCACCAACTGCAGAATCCAAGGTTTGAGTCTCAACTTTGGGATTTCTTGTTATTTGACCTTCCATTTGCTTGGGGTTTCTTCTTCTATATCTATGTTATTGTTTTGTAAAAGCTATTTGAAAAGGTAGCTTGATTATCATTCTAATTGAAACTCAATTTGTGGACTTATGTTGACTAGATTTTATGATTCTAGGTTTTACATTTGTTTGTGAGTTGTATTGTGATTAGAATGGCATCTTAGGTTGTTTGATACTTAATTGAATTAATTTTGTGTTAAAATGACTTTGAGATTTGATTTGGTCCTTTGATTATTAAGATCTAGGATTTGTGTATTTGTATGTGATTTAGAGAATATAGGTTTTGATTGATGTAAATCTCAAAACCTTGCTCTATATTTTTGTCTAGTATATTGATTGATTTTAATCTCATATATCTAGCTTTTAATTGTATATTGATAACATCTTGAATTTGTACTTAATGAGCATTTTGTGATTCAAGTGTTATGTGTGTGAATGAGACCTTGAGTATATGTGTTAGGTGTTTCACATGCTTAGGTTTCTATTCATGTATTTTTCCATCTAGACTTGATTAATTGTGATATCACATGTTTAGGTCTATTTATGCCATAGAATGTATTGATCACATGTTCTATGTTGTATTGAATGTTTGCATCATTTGCATTCACATGATCACACTAGGAAGTCCTTGTAAAAGGCATGAAGTCTTGGTTAGAGTCGGGATGACTCGGATAGCCAAGCAAGAAGTCTTGCCTAGAGTCGGGATGACTCGGATAGGTAAGTAAGGAGTCATGGCTAGAGTCGGGAGGACTCGGATAGTCATGCATGGGAGGCTCCCTAGAGGCAAGAGTGCCTTGGATAAGGAGTTGGCTATTGTATTGGTAGGCCTAGGCGTATGGTTAGACATAGAGTCCGATAGAGCGGGGTACACGGGAGGTGTATGCACTCTTGAGGAATTTCTAATCTACCATCGATGTTGGTTGAGTGTGTTGTCCAATATATGGTGGTTCCGCATCATTGAGGGATTTCATACTTTCCAATAGGGTTGGGTAGGCTTAGACTTCACTAGATTGGGTGAGCTAAAGATTGGTCACTTTGTGAATGTTCTATGTTTACTTTCCAATAATATAGTACCCAATGGTTGTAGTTCAACCCGTGGATGTTTCCTCCTTGGAGGTTTTACCACGTTAAAAAATCCCTTGTGTTAATTCTTTCTATCTCTTTCTCTTATATTTTAATTGTAGATTTTATTGTCTTGATTCATAATATTCACTTGTGTTGTATTGTGAACCAAGTCTTTGTATAGTGTGATTAGTGTATTCATTCTTTAGATCAATTTGTATCTTTGATTCTTTTATATATTGTAATCTTTGTATAGTGACATTTTGATCACTCTTGTAACACATTGAACATCTTATGAAATACAAGCTTATTTTGTTGTTATGTTTATTTGCTATTTTACCTCACATGACTTGTTGATATACTTAGACATTTCTCTTATGATTGTAACATCGTATTGTCTATGTATGTCTTCCTTGGCTTATTGTGTTGTGTGTAAGGCTACCTTGAGGAACAAACGAATGTTTGTTCAAGGGTTTGAAAAAAGGTGTAAAAACCTATTCACCCCCCCCCCCCCCCCCCCCCCCCCCCCTCTAGGTATGCTTTAAGCAATTTAACTTCGTTTGTGTACATTCGTGTTGATTGATTGAGTGTTGTATTGTGATAGCTATTGCATCTAGGATTGCTTTATCTTAAATAGCTAAGTTTAAAAATGACACGTTGACATATGATATCTAGGATTAGTTTGATTGTAATCATTTAATCTTTAGATAAGCATTTAGTGTTACCTAGCATTAATTGCATTTTGAATATCATGATATTCACATAGATTGTTGATCTCTTCTTTGTGAAGTGAAGCCTTGTGACTAAGTTGCTTAGTACGCAAGCAAGTAGGTCTAGAATCGCTATTAAAGGCCTGTTGGCTAGTAGTGGTGGGTTAGTGATCAAGAATGGTGGAGGTCAACCTAGGTTGTATACATCATTACAAGTAGTGGATTTGAGGACTGTGTGTGGCTAGCATAGTAGCTCGTGAGTTTTTCCCAGTTGTGGGTTTCTCAAGTAAATCAATCAACGAGCAATTTATTATTTTCCGCACTTAGAATTAAGTTGATTGAATTTGCTTAGATTGTGGCTTTTATTGAATATTGACTAATCAAGAAAAATCAGTAATTAACTTGATTAAAACCTATTCACCCTCACTCTAGGTATATTTAGACACACCGTAATAGTTTCAGAGCGAGAAGAAAGCAGTTGAACCACATAAGAGGAGTCACTCTCAAGCCAGATCTGACACCACCCGTACTTCCAAGCATAATTAATGGCCATCGACGCTGTAAGAAGATCAGCCTCAAAATGCAAACACTTGACCAACTGGGACAGCAAAACAACCCTTCACAAAAGCTACAGAAGACGCCCCCACAATCCCCACCTTCCATAAAACCCGCACCTAATCACTAAATGTAACCGACATGGCATGTGAGAAGAAAGCACTCCATGAGTCGGCAAAAACCCGCCTCTGAAAAGCCGAGAAAACAACCTTCCAGAGAGTAGCTGCTGGAGGACATTGGAGGAAAAGATGATCTGCCAATTCATTACTGACACCACAAACACCGCAACGGATATAAACAAAATAAAAAATAAATAGGAAGACGTTTAGCATATATATTAATATTCATATATATTATATATTTTTTACTTTAATTTACACTTGATGTTCTTGCAGTAAGGAGAGTTGTTTTTCTGCTTACACTAGAAACAAGTTCCGGTAGCTCAAGGTCTAAAACCAACAAGAGCAAAGAAAGAAAACCCCTAATTAATTTTAAGTTGATCTAAAACAACCCAGCTGCACTATCTTCTAAGGACATGTTAATTAGGTCTTCTTGACCCTCATGAGCTACACCATCTTCGAAGAGCCATTTCTCTAGCAGTGTAAGAGGAACTTGAGTCTCCAAAATAGGCTTGGTTTCATCTTGGAAGTGGCTAGTCTCAGGTGTCAAATTGGCCGTATCCACGGAGACAGATTGAGAGGCATCTGACGAGTGACAATTGGAGTTGAAGGTGAAGAGTGAATCAAAACCCTCTTGTGTGGTTGCACTAGAATTGGTTTCTGAGTTTGATGATGGTGGAATTTTCATCCAGTTTTGGAGCAATTTGGATATGTTTTCGGCACTTGATGCGTAGATACTACTACTAGAACCTGAGACTTCATGATAAGAATTATAAGGCTGATTCGAGGTGGTTTTGTCAAGAGACAAAGCCTCACAAAGGGCTTGTTTGGCCATGTGTATGTCTGTTTGGAGCCTTCTCTCCCACTGACCCTTATTGGAGACTGCTTCTTCATTAATTTGGAGCTTTTTGAGCTTCTTTTTCAAGTGGGTATTCCAATAATTCTTTATATCATTGTCTGTTCTCTGAGGAAGGTACGAAGCTATGGCTGCCCATCTGCTCATATATATAAAACAATTAATCATTAATTTTTACTTGAATTTGGAAACCATATATATGACTCATGAGCTGATCAATTTGTCTAATTAATTACCTGTTACCCAGAAGAGCTTGAAGATGGATTATCATCTTTTCTTCATGATCGGTGAAGTTACCGCGCTTAATTCCCGGCCGGAGATAATTAGTCCATCTAAGCCTGCAGCTCTTACTGCATCTAAGCAAACCTGTAGAATTTCAAATTTAATCTGAATAGAGTACTAATTTTAAGCACTAAAAATGAAAAAAAAAAAAAAAAAAAAAAAAAAAAAAAGAATTTTCCAAAGGACTGCGGAGAAACAAATTCAAATGATATCATGACTAAGAAAACAGTAATCTAAAAATGATACATCTTTATTAATTTAACCTGTATTAGTAGGAACCGATCTCCAGTTCCCAGGTCCATGTTCTTGAATGTAAGAGACCAAGATGATATCTTCTTCTGGTGTCCATGGCCCTTTCTTCACACCAATCTTGTCACAGCAAGGTGGTCTACCCATGACGATTTTCGACAGCAATAAGTCTTTTTAATTTCTTTATTTTTGTGGAGACAAGCGTCCAAGGCAAGTGTTGTGTTGTCTATATATATATATATATAGATAGATAGATATATACAAAGGGACTAATTTCGCTGACCAGATGATTGAAATTAAAACTGACAACAAACAGCATTTACTCATTGCATGCAAAAAGTCAGCTATATTGTACAGGTGGCAACGAGGAAAACAACCTTATTTAGTAATTACTCTTCAATTCTCATCCTTCCTTTAATGCTTCTATAAACAGTATGTATCTCTACCTCCAATCAGTAACTAATTTCTTTCACATATAATATTACAAGTTATTTTCAAGGAATTTAAACCTCAAATCCTCTTGAAGTGAATGAGTATGATGTGAAGCTTGTCATCTAGCTAGCTAGGTTCTTTCTTTTGCATATTATATGATCAATAGTACTAATTTCCAGTTTTTCCATTTCATAATTACCCCGGTGACTATAAATTTGGGTCACTACTATCACAATGACCACTAGATGGAGAATTTGTTTCAAAATGACTATTTTTAACGAACACTATTACACTAATAACCATTTCGTCAAACTCTGTTAAGTTTACCGTTAAATAGTTGGGTATTTTGGTAACTTTTTCTAAAATTAAAAAAATAATTAACATTTGTATTTACCAAGGTGATTTTAACACAAATACAAATTGAAATGTTTTTTATCAAGACTGATTTTAACACAAATACACTTGAACGGGAAACCTAGAGTGCTTACGTTAAAGCAGGATCTGCACAAGGCCTACATGCATGGGAGCTAATATTTGATCCAGTTACTGTAATGTGGCGTCGACAGATGATCAAGGCATTAGATGGCCCTAATGTATAGAGTAACTGTTCTGATGTCACTAAAAATTTCTCATTGAGAAGCAACACTGGAAATTTATATATATATATATATATATATATATAAACTATACTCAATTCGTTCAAATGAAGCAGCAAATCGGTGCTCTCTTCTCTTGTAAGTTTACTTGTTTTGAGAATATCAAGAGTGTATGACAATAACAGTTTAAGGTTATACAAGGCATTTACTACAACTCAGAGATCAGGTAGCTGTGTTTACAAATTCTATCAGTTGATTATATTTTTAGGCACACAACATATATATTAAAAACATATGAGAAATTTACTTGATATGTATGAATGATTAGAAATTTTAATTTATTTAAATTTTTCATGTATAAAATTGTTATGATGTGTTATATAGACAAATATATCTCTGATCCATCACATTATTTTTTTAATTATAAACATAGTTGTTACCCTTTAAAGTATTGTCCAACTAATATATCTAAGAAAGTTTGATGTGAGGCATCATCAGCAGCTATGAGTCTGTGACTATAACCGTTTTAAGAAGAAATTATTCATATATTCCTATTTAATAATGTATCTAATGAATAGATATCGTGAAGATTATTAACCATGATCACTAAGAAATACTGGATGTGATAGATTATTTACTAAAGCAGTAAGTTCATTTTGTGAGACATGTAGCATAGGTGTTCCAGATATTAATGTTTGTTACATTGTGATATGAGGTCAAACTCAACATCAATAAGATAATTTTACAATTAAACAGTACTATTGAGTATTTCTATATTTTATGTTGTAATTGATTTTCAATTACAATAATTAAATATGAGTATAGGTTCGATTATAAATGATTTTTTAGATTTTAAAGAGCGGCATTTTGATTCATAAAACTTATGTTTATTTTATTTATTAATTTATGAGACTAAACAATATTACATGTATTTTTTGTATTTTTTTTTTAATAATTTAGTTTTTAAATATTAATATATTTCTCTTGCACAAACTTTAATTTCTTTTTGTCTTGGCCCCCTCAAAGCCAAAATCCTGGCTTCGCCCCTGTGTGCACATAATGAAGTTTTAGTTGGTTAGATTTTGCCTGTTAGTGCTGCATTTTTTTATCAATATTTCTTTTAGTCCTTGTTTAATATTAGATAAAACATAAAAATAAATAAATAAATAAATTTGATTAACATTGTTCTTGCAAATACAAATGTTAATCATTTTTGCAATTTTAGAGAAAGTTACAAAAATAACCAACTATTTAATGGTAAATTTAACGGAGTTTGACGGAATAACCATTAGTGTTACAGTGTTCACTAAAAATGGTTATTTGGAAACCAATTCTCTATCTAATGACCATTTTGATAGTAGTGACATAAATTGATAGCTAGGGTAATTATCACCAAAAAAAAAAAAAAAAAAATTCAAAGACAAAAAAAAATCAATCAAAAAGAAAACCGTGACAGTGATTGCTAGTTTACTTGTCATGTGTGTGTGCCAACTGCCAAATGGATATATGTATAGGATTTAAGGTAAGGTTTGTCAACCTTGGCTGCCACCCGTCTCATTAATGATACCACACAATGACATTGTATTAATTATCATTTCAAAACAGTTAATTAATTAAATTAAGTTCATATATTATAGAAAGAAAGTATCATATCCATGCAATAATTGCATGCCCTACACAATTTATTTTGAGAGAGAAAAACCTGGCTGTTTTTGCTTATAAATACCAAATTTCAATTCCAATAGCTTATAACAGTATCCAAAAAAAGAACAATTTTTTTATTTAATGAAATTGGACTGACCTAAGGGGGAAAAAGCATTACAAGCGATCATATGTTGAAAAACCCCTATGCAGTATCCTGAAATATATAAATAAAGAAAAGGAGTAACAAAAGTAATAGCAAGACATCACAAAACAGATGACGCAACCCAAAAAACCCAAAGGCACGCAAGTCAAACAAGAAAAACAAAGCTAGGAAAATCTAAAAAATTCTCTACCCATACAATCATTACCAACAAACAAAGAACAAAACGAAGGAGTGGAGGACCACCAGGAGTCAGAAGGTAGACCCAAAGCATGCTTAGAAAGAGCATCCGCGACTTGATTTCCTTCCTTGAAAATATGAGAAACCTGAAACTCCATATGCGATATCTGATAAATGCAGCACTGCCAAGCTTGACGAACACTCTAGGTAACCTAATTAGATCTATCTGAAAGAAGCTGAACAACATAAGAAGAATCACTCTCGAGCCACATCCTATGCCAGCCCAACTTCCAAGTATAATTGATGGCTAAAGTAGCTGCAAGTAGCTCAGCCTCAAAAGCAAAAACCTAACCAAGGGGGACCGCGAAACAGGCTTTAACAAAAGATCTACAACTCCGAAAAACACCCCCACAACCCCCCACACCTGTGAACCCAAAGCTGCACCATCCGTGTTAACCTTGATCCACCCAGGTGCCGGGGGCGACTAATGAGGTCATTTTGTACTCAACAAAATAATATATTTATATGTTCACTTGAAAACCGTGTTTAACCACTTAGGAATCCACTTAGGATATAAAGCTTAGTAAAACGGTAAGCAAGGATTCATTCCATAAGGAATTAGAGTAATGAGTTGGATTAATTAACTAGTCTACAATGTAATAATGTAAATCATGGTAAGTTGGATAGTGTATGGTTTGAGAAACCATCAAACATACATGTAAAGTAAATGTAATGAAAATGATAGGGAATCTAGAATGCTTAACAATCTTTGATAAGAATATGGATGTAATCAATTAAGAGAATACTAGGGAAATGATGGAGTTACAAATGGATTATGGGCAATGCTCATCAAGCTAACTGATGGAAATCACTAACTTAGCAACCATACACCCCAATAGCTAAACAGCTATGATACATATGGAATGCAAATTAACACCCTTCAACTAATTGAAACAAATCCGATCGTTCAAGATTGAAGTAAGAGAAACTATTCTAATCACTTTATCAATGGAATGATGATAAATAATAATTATAACAACACTTTGATTCCCCAAAATGCCACAAACTATGAGGTTTTATAAGTTTAAAAGAAAACAAGGATTTTAAGGTTTTTTTGAACGCCACAAGCTGAATAAGCTTGATAAGTTCCAAAGTTCATGCAAGAACTTAAAAACAAAACGCTCACAAAGTGCTCAATAAGCTTATATTACTCAAATTTGTCATTACAAAGAAAATTAGCCTCGTTTATATAGAACAAAGGCCAAGAACAGTACAAAGAAAATATCGGCCACTAAACACAAATGTAATCGCCCCTTAACTGTGTAACCGCCCATTAACATGACATCTAGACCATGAATGTTGGCCATAAATGATTCAGCCTTTGAAACTCCTTTTTCCTAATCAAATGACACATGAACTCACATTTAACAAAATAAAACCCTAAATGTTCAAGTTAAAAACCCAAACTAACATAAAAATAAGCCCACAAAACCCAACATGGCCGAATGGCCTTTTATTCTTCAAGATAGGCTAAATACTTCATTCTAACAAGGCTGGACTCTTGTCTTCATGATTTGGACTTGCTTGAAACATGTTGACCATTTTAGTCTCTTCTTGCATCCTTAGAACCTTAACCAAATCTTGACTAGCTTGCTCCTTCCAAATGCTTTCCATTAAACAAGTTAAGGCTTATTTTATCCTTTTAGCTTTAGCTCATGTCATTGGTCTCCATGAATGGTTAAAGGATCTGGATATTTTCCAACCTTAGCCGAATGATGATCAACTTGCTGGTCCTCATCGTTCCCCCTTTCCTCGAAAGGATTCGTCCTCGAATTAGCACCTTCATCACCTAGATCAAACAAAGACAAATCAGAAACATTGAAGGTTGCATTAACATTGCCATACTCACTTGGTAGTTCCAGCTTGTATGCATTGTCATTGATTCTTTGAAGGACTCGAAATGGTCCATCCACTCTTGGCATGAGTTTAGACTTCCTTTGGCTAGGAAATCTTTCCTTCCTCAAGTGTACCCAAACCCAATCACCAAGTTCAAATACTACTTTCTTTCAGCCCTTGTTGTGTTGCTTCTCATATTGTAGAGTTTTCCTTTCAATTTATGTGTGCACCCTTTCATGCAAGGCTTTGACAAAATCAGCTTTTTGCTTACCATCCAAATTAGCTTTTTCCAAAGGTAAAGGTAGTAAACCATAGGAGATAATGGATTGAACCCGAACACAACTTCAAATGGTGAATTGTTTTATATATGTTTTCATTTCAATAAGTGTGAACCTTGCTTGTTTACAATTCATGTCATATTTATGTTCAAACATGCATTTTTGGACTAGGAGATTGACATAGGAAGTATGGTTTGAATGACCTATAGTTATCTCCATGACATGATGATTCTTATATAACATGCTAATGTCAAATGAAAAAGCATGAAATTCATATAACACGCTCAATTGAAAATGCATGAATTGATGATTGCAATATAAATGCAAAACTTGTGTGAAAAAGACTTATGAGACTCAAAATGAATAAAGGATCTTGTATCCGTTCAAAGGATTTTAAAATCCAAATGTCTCTCTTTCTTTATTGGTTGAACATGGCTACTATCATACGGATATCTTATCCAGAAAAATCAAATAGGGTGCAAAGTCGCTCATGCCATGTTTCGCTTATAAAGTTGGATATAGTTGCTCTTAAATTAAAATCAATGAAATTTCTATATCCTTGCTTTTCCCATGACAATGGTGAAATTGGTTTGAATTCTTATTAGAAACCTTTGTCATTTGCTTTGCCAAATACCATTGTATTTTGGACTTGAATGCTACATGTCTTATATGCAAAACATGTTTGGTTCACACATTTTCTTCAAATAAATCTCCTTGTTTCTCTTCAATTATTTGGATTGCATAAAGTGACTTATATTATTATGCAAATATCTTGCATGCTACTATCTCTCGTTGCTATGAGTGACCCGGTTGGGGACTACTCCTTTGCCTATATCATGACAAAAAGGGGGAGTAGGATATGGTAAGGGGAGTTGCAAATTGTAGTAGCAATTGTGCTTGTTGGGGAGAATATTCGTTGAGGGGGAGTAACCCGTTGAGGGGGAGCATTGCATACACATACATTGCATAATGTTGTGCCTAATCTTTTATAATGCAAATGCTTGTTTTATTTTCACTTGATCATCTCACATACACTTGCTTTGGAAAGTGTAATTTTTTGTTTTGAAGGGTTGATAGTTCTACAAGAGATTGAAGACTTGAAGATTTTATTTTTCTTATATCTCTTTGTAATGTAGAATATCTTTGCTATCCCGTAGCTTCTATTTTGTTGTGAGGATCAATGTGAGTGGTGGTTTTGTCACGAAATAGTCAAAGGGGGAGATTGTAAGGATTCCCTTGTGTTGATTGGCTTATTTCGTGGACAAACCACATTTGGGGTTCTTTGTAAGGGTAGCCTAGGATTTGGTGGTCATGTCTAATGGCCCTTTCAAGACCTCATCATTGATAAGCATCAAAGGTAATTTATATGTGCTTACTTGCTTTGAAGAGATAGTTGCACACACTCACAACTCATGCACAGTGTTTAATTCTTGTATGTTGTGTGTCTATTCCTTGTGCATTAAATGTTCATTAACATCTCTTCTTGCATGTTTATTTTGCTTGCATCTTGTTTGCCAAAAGCCTTGTCATGCATAAGCTTAGGATTGCAAACTTGCAATGGGAGTTGTTGAAGGCACTCTACAGAGGCGCTGTTCGAATAGCGCCCACATGACCTGGTGGAAAAATTGGCATTTTAATGCATCAAGTCTGATGCAATTTTTCAAGGCGCTGTACGAGCGCTGTACACAAGCACTGTTCGTACAGCGCCCAACTGAGACCTAGTTGAAAATGTCCATTTTAATGCATCAGGTCTGATGCTTTTTGGGTAGGCACTGTACGAGCGCTGTACAGAAGCGCTGTTTGTGCAGTGCCCATCTCAGACCCGAGAAGATCAGTTTCTTGGCGCTGTACAAAAGCGCTCTACGTACAGCGCCCAAGGCAAAAGTGGTGTGTCACTTATCAAAACGACCACACTTCAACTTGACACCCTATATATATGCCACTTTGCCTTTAGGTCAAGTAAGAGAGTTTATATTCAGATTTCATACTTAGGATATTTTTCAAGACAAGAAAAATACACAAAGAACTCACCTTTTATTACTCAAACAAATTTTCCATGATCATCAATCATCATCTAGCATCATTTTTGATCATCTAGATATCATCTTGCATGGATTCTTCATTACACTTTGCTTGGTAAGTTTTTTTCACTAATATCTTACATATTTTGTGTCTTTTCTTATTCAAGCAATCTCATTTATTACTTGTATGATTTTCATATATCTTTTGGATACAAGATTGAGATTAGTGTATTGATTGTTTGAGAAGTTGTATTGTGATAGCTGTTAGGTTTATAGTTTGTGTTGGCATATATTCCATATCAAAACGTGTTTCTTTTGTAATGTTTAGTGGTCCATATGTTGAAGATTTATGAAGACGAAGAAAGTCTTGGCCACAATTCATGCAAAATGTCGGCTTCAAAGAGATATGTGCTTCATTGATCATTAAAGGTAATATAAGACCTCATATCTCTTACAAGGCTAGGCACACACACACACATGGCATCCTTGTGTGTTCCTTCATGGTTAAACATCATTGATATATCACTTTCACACACTTGATAATATATGCTCATGCATTTATACTATCTTGACAAATTTTGCTTATTACATGTTCTAGGACTATATCTAGGAAATAGCATATGTGTGTGTCTTTGTGTTTGTATGTTTTTGTATTTTGTATTTGGACTTGAATATGCTCTATTATGATTCCTTATTGAGTTCCGGTCGTTTCGGTTACTCATTCATTTAATTTCGAGTCCAAACGATGTAGCTACGCTACTTTTCGTTCTTATTCATTGAGTTGACTTCATCGTCATTTTCCGAGATGATTTCTCAACCATTTTTCAAAGTTGTGTAGTCATCGTCATGCGTGAGGGAGTCACAGTTTGTAATCTGAAAGTGGATTCGAAATCGGAGTTTGGATGCCCAAGATACGGCTGAAGAACGTGAGGGAGCGCGCGAGGGCTTAAGTGGCCAAGAGGCCACGTGTGGCCCACGCCGTGGGTGAGCCGTGGGCCCCACTGCCAGAGGGGCTCTCTGCCCCCGTGTGGCCCACGCGCCCCCCACGGGGCTGGGCTGAGGTGGCCCTCTTTGATTGGCCAAAAATTGCCTCCTCTCTCCTCCTTTTAAAACCCTTCCATTCCCTCCAATTCATTTTCAAGAAGAAAAGTTTAGAATTCCTGTCAGAATTTTTCTCCCAAATTTTCCCAACTTCCAAACACCATAACTTTCTCATACGAAGTCGGATTTGAGTGATTCAAGTTGGAGAATGTTCGTAATCGAGTCCTCTACCTTTACCAAGTGATTTGGAAGCTGTTTGATCGACTTTTCTGGTGGTTGCACACAGAAAACCGAATCAGCTCGTGAATCCAAGGTATTGGCCTTATCTTTGGGGTTTCTTTCTTTTTAACCTTCAATTTGCTTGGGGTTTCTTCTTCTATATGTATGTGTATGTAATATGAATGCTATAGAAAAAGATAGCTTCATAATCAATCTTAATCAAAAGTCTAATTAGAGACATATGTGAACTAGTTTCTTAGATTCTAGGTTTTTCACATGTTTGAGAGTTGTATTGTGATTAGATTGATATCTAGGATTATTTGTGGATTGATTGATGTATTTTATGATTAATAATCCTCACATGTGCTTAGATCCTCTTATTGAACAAATCTAGGATTAGCACTTGTGTTTGTGTATTTAGAGACTAATAGGATTTAATTGACTATTCATTATATCCTTGCTCTAAATCTTTGGCTAGAATATTCATTGAATATATTTTGTGATTCTAGCATTTTTGTGTATGTTTATGACATCTTGAATATGTGCTTCATGTATATGATTTATTCAAGTGTTATGTGTATGAATGAAACTAGGAGCTTTTGTGTTAGGTGTTTTTCACATGCTCTAGGTTTAATTCATGTTTTGGCATCTAGACTACTTTACTTGTGTTCTCACATGTTTAGGTCTAGTTGTTCCATAGAATGTTGTTAGGATTCCCGTTGTGTTTAATTGGCTTATTTCGTGATCAAACCACATGTGGGGATGCTTTGTAAGGGTAGCTTAGATGTTGTGTTATTGCTTAGGCCCTTTTGAAGACCTCACTATTGACAAGCACCAAAGGTAATATTCTAAGTGCTTACTTGTCTTGAAGAGATAGATGCACACACTCACAACTCATGCATATGTTTAATCCTTATATGTTGTGTGTCTTTTATGTGTGCCTTAATGCTCATTAACATCTCTTCTTGCATGTTAGTTTGATTGCATCTTGCATATCCAATTGCCTTGTCATGCTTAGACTTAGGATTGCATTTTTGCACTGGGCGCCCCCAATAGCGCTGTACAGAAGCACTGTACGAACAGCGCCCATTGAGCGCTGTTCAGACCTGATCAATTTAATCGGTCGCTGTTGGGTCGCTGTTGGGGCGCTGTACGTGGCGCTGTACAAAGCGCTGTACGTACAGCGCCACTCTGTTTCCTCGTGAAAACAGAGCAAGGGCGCTGTACAGGCGCTGTACAAGGGCGCCCTACGTACAGCGCCCAAGGCAAATAGTGGGCAAACTTATCAAAACGACCACACTTTGTTTTGGCCCCCTATATATATGCCACTTTGACTTTAGGTCAATTACAAGAGTTCATATTCAGATTTCATACTTAGGATATTTTTCAAAGAGAAGAAAAATTCCAAGAACTCATTTTTAATTACTCAAACACCTTTTCCATGATCATCAATCATCATCTAGCATCATCTTAGATCATCTAGATGACATCTTGCATGGATTCTTCATCATACTTTGCTTGGTAAGCTTTTCACTAATATCTTACATATTTTGTGTTTCTCTTATCTAGCAATCTCAATTTAATTACTTGTATGTGATTTTATATTTGTTGAATACAAGATTGAGATTAGTATGATGTATGTTTGAGAAGTTGTATTGTGCTAGCATATTAGGTTTTTGTGCTTGATATTGATTAGCTAAACTAATTGACATGTCATTTAGTTTTGATATCTAGGATTGCTCTTAATTGCATATTAATCATCTTAGATAAGCATATAGGGTTTCCCTTGCTCTATGTTGCATTTTGGATATTTTCATATATTCACTTAGGGTTGTATTCTCTTCAAGAGAAGCTAAGTCTTGTGTGTAGCAATTGGGATTAGGTTGCTTAGATCGCAAGCAAATTGGACTAGGTTCACTCATACCGGGATTAGGTAGGTGTGTGATTACTTCCGGGATTAGGTTGTAATCGTTTGCACATTTAGTGGATTCGAGGTTCGAGTGTGGCTTACTTACATAGCCCGTGGTTTTTCCCGTGAGGGTTTCCACGTAAAAATTCAAGTGTTATTTTAATTTCCGCACCATATTACACTTGCTTGTTTATATTATCTTGAGGGTAATTTCGTAATTTTGACTAACACGAAAAATTGGGTAAAAAGCGTAAAATCTATTCACCCCCCCTCTAGATAGCTTTATACACACCGTGGTATATTTAGTTTCAATTGGTATCAGAGCGGGTTCCTAGACATACATAGGTGATCCTTGCTTATTTTGGTGTGTGTTGCATTTTGTGTGATTTTTGATCATTCATACATTTGCATTCATTTCATTCATTCATAAACACTATGAGTGGAAACGGTGGAAATGGTGGTGGTCACGAAGGAGCTTCTAGCACTAGGCCTCCACTTCTTACCGGATTGAACTATTCCCAATGGAAAGGGAAGATGGAATCCTACATATGCCAAATTCATGACCGTGCATGGATGGCGGTGGAAGACGGATATGATCTCCCTATGATGACTCCCGCGGGTGGAGGAGAAGATGTTTTGAAGCCTAAGGCGCAATGGAACGCGCAAGAGTTTGATGCTTCAAAGTGGAATAGGAAGGCGTTGCATGCCATCTTGTGTGCCATGGACGAAAATCAATACAAGTTGATTCAAAATACTAGGATAGCTAAGGAGGCTTGGGACATCCTAGAGATTGCACATGAGGGAACCGAAGTAGTGAAGGACTCCAAGCTTCAAGTCCTCCAAACTCAATTCGAGACGCTTAAGATGGAGGAGAATGAGTGCTTCAACGACTTTGAGATCAAGTTGATGGATATAGTCAACCAAAGCCATCAACTTGGTGATCCATATTCGGATAGGAGAATCAAGCAAAAGATTATGAGATCTCTACCCGATAGGTTTGAATCGAAGGTGACGGCTTTAGAAGAAAATAGTGGTTATAAGGATATGAAGCCGAGTGAGGTGATTGGGAGACTTCTAGCTTATGAGTCTAGGAAAGGGCCTATCTCCACACCCACTAAAAAGCAAAAAGGAATTGCTTTAAAAACCTCCAAGGATGAAAAGGAGGAAAAGAAGGTTGACTCGGATGAAGACCTTGCCTTGTTTGTAAAAAGGTTCAACAAGGTTATGAAGTTTAGAAGGAAGAGCTTTGGGTCAAAAGGTCAAGATTTGAAGAAAAAGGGCTCTTTCAAGAAGTTTGAACCTAGGCAAGAAAGGACCGAAAGGAAAGGGGTCCGTTGTTTTGAGTGTGGTGGCATAGGTCATTTTGCCCCCGATTGTGCAAACCATGTTGAGAAGAAAAAGGGGAAAGTGATGGCCGCCACTTGGAGTGGAAGTAGTGATGACTCCTATGAGGGAGATGAGTCTTCGGATGATGAAGAGCTCATGGCTAATCTCCTAGCTTTTGCCTCCTCCCATAAAAGCAAAAGTGCTAGTGAGAGAGAGGAAATGAGTCAAGAGGAAAATGACTCAAGTGATGTAGAAAGTGATTCCTCCTCTAACTCCATAAATGGATTTATGGAGAAAAAGGAGTTTGCTAAATATCATGCCGAATTTAATGATTTAGCAATCAAGAGTACAAGAAAGATCAAGATGTTGAGAGAAGAAAATCTTGAACTTGCATCTCAAAATGACCACTTAAGTGAACAAGTGGAGAAATTCAAGAAGATGGAAGATAAGCTAAAAGAGGAGTTAGTCTTATCTAGGAGGAATGAGGATAGTCTAAAGAGGGAGCTTGAAGAAGTTAGAGAATCTATGACTAGGATGGATTCTAGCACCAAGAAGCTTGACCATATGCTTGGTGTTGGAAAGAGTCCATGTGACAAGAGGGGTCTTGGGTATGAAGATGACAAGAAGATCTCAACCTCTAACAAGACCATATTTGTCAAGAGCTTGAAGAAAGAAGAAACTTCACTTGTGCAACTTCCTAGAAAGAAGTTAGAAATAGGACAAAGTTCAAATGCTCAAGTGAAGATGGGGCCAAGAAGGCAACCTCAAGCTCAACCCCCTAGGGTTCCTCAAGCCAACATTTCTCCTCAAATGGCTCACAAAGGAAAGAGGCCTATCATGCAACCTCAAGCTTGGAAGCAACCTAGACCGGTTCAACAACGAAGACGCATTGAACCCCTTCATCCACAAAGACAAGGACAAGGTATGATTCCTTATTTTACTCCTATTTGTCACTTTTGTGGATTTGTTGGTCATATTAGACCACAATGCTTTCGCTATATAAAAATGTGCAAAACTAGAAGCATGATAGAGAAGAAAAAGAAAAGAGCCATGATGCATGTTCCTAGGAATAATGATATTGATTTGCATGATCCTAGGAATAATAGAGCACATGTACCAAAGACCACTAAGAAAGCCAAAATTGTTGCTAAGTGGATTAGAAAGAATGAAAATGTTTGCCATGTTGCACAAATAGCCTTGAAGGCAAATTCTTCTAATTTTTGGTATTTGGATAGTGGGTGCTCTAGGCACATGACGGGAAACAAGAGTTTCTTCGAGACTCTTGTTATGGAGGAAGGTGGATATGTCACTTTCGGTGATGGATCCAAAAAGAAGGTTGTAGGGAAAGGATCCATTTCCGTTCCCGGTTTACCCTCCTTATCCGATGCTTTATTTGTTGATGGCTTGAAAGCCAATCTAATAAGCATTTCACATCTAAGTGATGAAGGATATTCCGTCTTGTTTAGTAAAAATGATTGCTCAATCCTAAAGCCCGATGGACAAACCTTATTGAAAGGTATGAGATCTAGCGACAATTGCTATTGTCTTGAAGCTAGAATAGTCTCAAACAATGTGTCCATGGATGAGCAAGTTGAGTTGTGGCATGAAAGACTTGGCCACATGAACTTTAGGGATTTAAGAACCCTTGGAAAGTTCGAGTGTGTGCGTGGCCTCCCTAAGCTTGGGAAGAAAGCCAATGGTATTTGTGGACCTTGCCAACAAGGAAAACAAACCAAAAGCATGCACAAAAAGGGCAAGTATCTCTCCACCAAGGAGCCCCTAGAGCTTCTCCACATGGATCTCATGGGTCCTATGCAAACCGAGAGCTTAGGTGGAAAGAGATACATTTTTGTTTGTGTTGATGATTTCTCTAGATTTACATGGACATATTTTCTTAGAGAAAAATCCGAAACTTTTGATAAGTTTAAAATGCTTTGTACTAAATTGCAAAATGAAATGAATTCTAATATTAGAAGCATTAAACGGATTAGAAGTGACCATGGGAGGGAGTTTGAGAATGCCTCTTTTGAAAGCTATTGTGATAGCCTAGGCATCTCCCATGAGTTTTCCGCTCCTAGGACACCTCAACAAAATGGGGTTGTTGAGAGGAAGAATAGGGTCCTCCAAGAGATGGCCCGTGTGATGTTGCTTAGCAACAATGTCCCTAGGAACCTATGGGCCGAAGCCATCAACACGGCTTGCTATATAGGAAATAGAGTGTTCCTAAGGCCCGGTACTAGAAACACCTCCTATGAATTATGGAAAGGCAAGAGGCCAAATGTTAGCTACTTCCACACATTTGGGAGCAAATGCTACATTTTAAATGACCGTGATCAACTTGGCAAGTTTGATGCTAAGAGTGATGAGGGTATCTTTATTGGCTATGCCTTGAATAGTAGAGCCTATAGAGTTTTCAACTTGAAGACTCGAACCGTCATGGAATCATCAAATGTTGTCATTGATGATACAAGGCTCAAGTCCAAAATGATGAGGAGGAGGATGTTTTAGAGGATGACTCTCCTTTGGAGAGGGTTGTGGTGACTCCCAATGTTGGGACATCTAATGAAGTCACACAACCTAGTACTAGAGTTCCTAACTTGGACTCTAATGAACCCGCTCCATGGGTTAGAAGACTCCATAACAAAGAGGATGTTATTGGAGATGTTAATGAGGGTGTTAGAACTAGGCGTCAAATAGCTAATCTAATTAGCTTGACATGCTACACCTCTCAAATAGAACCCAAAAAGGTTGAAGAAGCCTTAAATGATGAATTTTGGGTTCTTGCCATGCAAGAAGAGCTAAACCAATTCGAAAGGAATGAGGTTTGGACTCTAGTTCCTAGGCCTAAGACCACTAATGTCATAGGCACAAAATGGATATTTAGGAACAAATCCGATGAGGATGGCAACATAGTGCGGAACAAGGCTAGACTTGTAGCACAAGGGTACTCTCAAATTGAGGGTATCGACTTTGAGGAGACTTTTGCTCCCGTTGCCCGCTTAGAGTCCATTAGGCTTCTCTTGTCCATCTCTTGTGTGCACAAGTTCAAATTGCACCAAATGGACGTCAAGAGTGCCTTCCTCAATGGCTTCTTGCAAGAGGAAGTGTTTGTTGAACAACCTAAGGGGTTTAGTGGATGCACACCACCCCAATCATGTCTATCGCCTCAAGAAGGCACTTTATGGGTTGAAACAAGCACCGAGGGCTTGGTATGAGCGCCTCACTCAATTTCTTGTTGACAACAACTACACAAGAGGTAGTGTTGACAAGACACTATTCATCAAGAGAGACAATGATGAGCTTTTCATAGCTCAAATATATGTTGATGATATAGTTTTTGGCTCCACCAACAACACCAAAGTCCAACAATTTGTTGATGTCATGTCTCTTGAATTTGAGATGAGTCTTGTTGGTGAGCTTAGTTACTTCCTAGGTTTGCAAATTAGGCAAATGGATGATGGGATTTTCATAACCCAAGCCAAATATGCTAAGAACCTAGTGAAGAAGTTTGGTTTAGAGAAAGCCAAACATTGTGATACACCCATGAGTACCACTTTGAAGCTAAGCAAGGATGCTAGTGGTAAAAGTGTGGAACAAACTCTATATCGTGGCATGATAGGTAGCTTGCTTTATTTGACCGCAAGTAGGCCCGATATATCTTTTAGTGTGGGTGTGTGTGCTAGGTACCAAGCGGATCCTAAGGAGTCCCACCTCTCTTGTGTGAAGAGGATCATTCGCTATGTGAATGGGACATCCAACTATGGGATTTGGTACTCTTTTGACACTAATGCTAGTCTAGTTGGCTTTAGTGATGCGGATTGGGCAGGAAATTGTGATGATAGGAAGAGCACATCGGGCGGTTGCTTCTTTCTAGGCAACAACTTGGTGTCTTGGTTTTGCAAGAAGCAAAACTCGATTTCCTTGTCCACGGCCGAGGCCGAGTACATAGCCGCGGGGAGTGGATGCACACAACTCCTATGGATGAAACAAATGCTTGTAGACTACGGATTCAACCAAGGTACTCTCACTCTCTTTTGTGATAACATGAGTGCTATTAATATTTCCAAGAATCCGGTTCAACATTCTAGAACTAAGCATATTGACATCCGCCATCACTTCATTAGAGAGCTTGTTGAAAATAAATGCATAGTACTTGAACATGTAGGTACTAATGATCAACTTGCGGACTTATTTACTAAACCCTTAGATGCTACTCGATTTAAAACTCTTAGTAGATCTATTGGGATATGTCTTGTGGAGTGATGTTCTATGATTGACCCCATATGGGGAACTCAAGCAAAGAGAGCTATTTTGCATTCATGTAACTTGCAAAAAATTTGAAATAACTTATGCCTCTTCTTTTGATTGCTTGAGTAAGCTTGGTTGTACATATGTATATATGCTTTCAAATTCTATAAGTGTGAACCTTGCTTGTCTACAATCCATGTCATATTTATGTTCAAACATGCATTTTTGGACTAGGAGATTTACATAGGAAGTATGATGTGAATGACCTATAGTTATCTCCATGACATGATGTTTCTTAAATAACATGCTTATGCTAAATGAAAAAGCATGAAATTCATACAACATGCTCACATGAAAAGCATGAATTGATGATTGCATATTCTTAAAAATGCAAAACTTGTGTGAAAGCTAATGAGACTCAAAATGAATAAAGGATCTTGTATCCGTTCAAAGGAATTTACATTCCATATGTCTCTCTTTCTTTATTAGTTGAACATGGTTACTATCATACGGATTTCTTATCCGGAAAAATCAAATAGGGTGCAAAGTCGCTCATGCCATGTTTCGCTTATAAAGTTGGATATAGTTGCTCTTAAAATTGAAATCAATAATCTCTATATCCTTGCTTTTCCCATGACATTGGTGAAATTGGTTTGAATTCAAATTAGAAACCTTTGTCATTTGCTTTGCCAAATACCATTGTATTTTGGACTTGAATGCTATATGTCTTGTATGCAAAGCATGTTGGATTCACACATTTTCTCAAATAAATCTCCTTGTTTCTCTCAAATTAATTGAAGTGCATAAAGTGACTTATATGTATATGCATATCTTGCATGCTTCTATCTCTCGTTGCTTTGAGTGACCCGGTTGGGGACTACTCCTTTGCCTATATCATGACAAAAAGGGGGAGTAGGAAATGGTAAGGGGAGTTGCAAAATATAGAAGCTTTTGTGCATTTTGGGGAGAACATACATTGAGGGGGAGTAACCCGTTGAGGGGGAGCATTGCATACACATACATTTTCATAATGTTGAGCTTAATCTTTAATTGCAAATGCTTGTTATTGTTCTCACATGATTAATCTCACACTTTACTTGTATTGGAAATGCTAGAAACTTTATTTTCAGGGCTTGATTGTTCTACAAGAGATTGAAGACTTGAAGTTCTTACTTTCTTATCTCTTTGTAATGTAGATAATCATTGTAGTCCCGTAGTTTCTAATTCTATGTGAGGAATCAATGTGAGTGGTGGTTTTGTCACGAAATAGCCAAAGGGGGAGATTGTTAGGATTCCCGTTGTGTTTAATTGGCTTATTTCGTGATCAAACCACATGTGGGGATGCTTTGTAAGGGTAGCTTAGATGTTGTGTTATTGCTTAGGCCCTTTTGAAGACCTCACTATTGACAAGCACCAAAGGTAATATTCTAAGTGCTTACTTGTCTTGAAGAGATAGATGCACACACTCACAACTCATGCATATGTTTAATCCTTATATGTTGTGTGTCTTTTATGTGTGCCTTAATGCTCATTAACATCTCTTCTTGCATGTTAGTTTGATTGCATCTTGCATATCCAATTGCCTTGTCATGCTTAGACTTAGGATTGCATTTTTGCACTGGGCGCCCCCAATAGCGCTGTACAGAAGCGCTGTACGAACAGCGCCCATTGAGCGCTGTTCAGACCTGATCGATTTAATCGGTCGCTGTTGGGTCGCTGTTGGGGCGCTGTACGTGGCGCTGTACAAAGCGCTGTACGTACAGCGCCACTCTGTTTCCTCGTGAAAACAGAGCAAGGGCGCTGTACAGGCGCTGTACAAGGGCGCCCTACGTACAGCGCCCAAGGCAAATAGTGGGCAAACTTATCAAAACGACCACACTTTGTTTTGGCCCCCTATATATATGCCACTTTGACTTTAGGTCAATTACAAGAGTTCATATTCAGATTTCATACTTAGGATATTTTTCAAAGAGAAGAAAAATTCCAAGAACTCATTTTTAATTACTCAAACACCTTTTCCATGATCATCAATCATCATCTAGCATCATCTTAGATCATCTAGATGACATCTTGCATGGATTCTTCATCATACTTTGCTTGGTAAGCTTTTCACTAATATCTTACATATTTTGTGTTTCTCTTATCTAGCAATCTCAATTTAATTACTTGTATGTGATTTTATATTTGTTGAATACAAGATTGAGATTAGTATGATGTATGTTTGAGAAGTTGTATTGTGCTAGCATATTAGGTTTTTGTGCTTGATATTGATTAGCTAAACTAATTGACATGTCATTTAGTTTTGATATCTAGGATTGCTCTTAATTGCATATTAATCATCTTAGATAAGCATATAGGGTTTCCCTTGCTCTATGTTGCATTTTGGATATTTTCATATATTCACTTAGGGTTGTATTCTCTTCAAGAGAAGCTAAGTCTTGTGTGTAGCAATCGGGATTAGGTTGCTTAGATCGCAAGCAAATTGGACTAGGTTCACTCATACCGGGATTAGGTAGGTGTGTGATTACTTCCGGGATTAGGTTGTAATCGTTTGCACATTTAGTGGATTCGAGGTTCGAGTGTGGCTTACTTACATAGCCCGTGGTTTTTCCCGTGAGGGTTTCCACGTAAAAATTCAAGTGTTATTTTAATTTCCGCACCATATTACACTTGCTTGTTTATATTATCTTGAGGGTAATTTCGTAATTTTGACTAACACGAAAAATTGGGTAAAAAGCGTAAAATCTATTCACCCCCCCTCTAGATAGCTTTATACACACCGTGGTATATTTAGTTTCAAATGTATTGATCACATGTTCTATGTTGTATTGATTGTTTGCATCATTTGCATTCACATGATCACACTAGGAAGTCCTTGTAAAAGGCATGAAGTCTTGACTAGGACAAGGTGTCCAGATAGTCAAGCAAGGAAGTCTTGGTTAGGACGTGAGGTCCGGATAACCAAGCAAGAAGTCATGGCTAGGATCGGGAAGGTCCGGATAGTCATGCATGGGAGGCTCCCTAGAGGCATGAGTGCCTTGGATAGGGAGTTGGCTATTATATTGGTAGGCCTAGGCGTATGGTTAGACATAGACTCCAAAAGAGCGGGGCACACGGGAGGTGTATGCACTCTTGAGGAATTTCTAATCTTCCATCGATGTTGGTTTTGTGTGTTGTCCAATATATGGTGGTTTCGCATCATTGAGGGATCTCATACTTTCCAATAGGGTTGGGTAGACTTAGACTCCACTAGGTTGGGTGAGCTAAAGATTGGTCACTTTGTGGATTCTCTATTTTTACCATCCAATATATATAGTACCCTAATGGTTGTATTTCAACCCGTGGATGTTTCCTCCTTGGAGGTTTTCTCCTTGGAGGTTTTACCACGTTAAAAAATCTCATGTGTCAATTCTTTCTATCTCTCTTTTATATATGTTTATGTGTATGTTTTAATCTTGTGGTACAATATTCACTTGTGATATATTTGGAATCAAGATTGTGTAAAGTGTGATTTGTAATCAATATTCATTTTGATCATTTTTGTATATACAATTCATTTGTGTAAATATAATTCTCTTATTCTTTGATTCTTTTGTATAGATATATCTAGATTGATATTTGTATATACATTGAACATTAATATTAATACATGTATCATTTATTTTGGTTTTAATATATTTCCTTCATTAACAAGTTGTAGTAGTTTTACTTAGTGTACTTACATTGTAATATTCAAAATACAACTTGTGGAATTTGATCTTAATTGAATAACTTGTATATGAGATACATTGTTTGTTGGTATATGTTTTGTAGGCTAAGGGTGGTGAATTGAGCATACATGTGTTAATTGTTTTTCTCATAACAATCATGTTTAATGTTAATTTGTTTGCTCACCAAGGTTTTGACATAAGTCACGAAAGAGTTTTTAAAACTAGTGCGTCAACCTATTCACCCCCCCTCTAGGTTTTTTAGTATAACCTTGTAGGTGTAGGGGAAAATACCGTAGTACACGCAGCGGAAGCAAGACTAAAATAGATTTAGTAGTTTTAAAAATTTTTCCTTTTTATGAACCTTAACCCTTTAATTAATTAAGCATACATATAATCAACAAAAGAAGAATACCTTTTGTCGCGTGATCCGATTGACTTACGTCGATGGTAATCCGCAAGATCTTCAATCCTAGCACGAACGTGAATCACCTAGGAGCGTGGTCTCCCTTTTCTTTGAATTGCAAACCTGAGAATGGACAAACAAACTTTTCTTTTTCTTTTGTTAGTCACAAAACAATCAAAAGAAGACTAAGATTATTCCGGTCACTTTTGAGTTCTCAATCTAATGATCGAAACTCGCGTGAACCTAAATCGATGTTGTACACACAAGCTTATTGATGAACAAGCAATTAGTGTACCATCAAAGAATAATCTCTTCACTCTTTTATGTTTTAGTAGAATAAAACTAATACTTTTCTATGAATTGAGAAGAAGAAGAAAATTGTATCAATCAACAACTAGGGTGGCCGAATTCTATATGTGGAAATATATAGGTGGCCGAAATTTGCTTCCTCTTGTCTTTAGGGTTGCCGAAATCCTCCTCTAAATGGGACTAGGGTTGCCACAAAATACAAGCCAAAAAGGGTTTGTGTTGCACCCTAATTTCCATCATACTTTAGACTTCAAACCCTAATCCAACTCATAGATATTTTTATTCTTTTATTGACTAAATAAAAAGACTTCTTATTTGATTAAATAAATAAAATTAATTATTTATTTTCTTATCAAACAAGTCTTTCACTTTTAGTATACTACTACCAATAGTATAACTTTAGGAAATATATTTCCTGATCAGAAAAAGATTTGTTTCTTAATTAAACAATTAATTAATAAATTAATTAATTCTTATTTAATTAAAAGAATGAAACAAAATAATATATTAGGTTAATATTTACACCTTGCCGCCCCACTCATACAAATGGGCCATATATTATTTTCTTATTTCATTTAATCCATTGGACTGTAAATAAAAAGCCCACATGTGAACCAGACCCATTATTACTAAAAGAAATAAGCCCACATGTCTTTCATTAATATATTAATATAATTGAGCAGCCCATTAAATAAATAATGTGCAAATTATATTCTTAATATATTAAATGCAATTCTAAATGGACCCAAAAATTGGTCCGATAGAATATATCAAGTGATCCATGCAAGTCCGTGTGGATTGGGGATCTTGGCGGGCTATCTAAATTTAAGCTTCAATAGACATAACCTAATCACAATCAACAAATGATTCACTTAGGTCCGATCCATTAATTTTAACTCATTCCACTAAAGAGCTAAAATTGAACTCTTAAATAAAGATAGAATAAGAAGATGTTTCTCATTCATACCCTAGACAATCATGTTGGAGATAGTGTATCCTCGTGATTAATATCAGTAATCGCCAAGAGTTCATAGACCGCCTATAACTCTCCAAGTTACCATATTTACTCATATGACCACGTTTTGAACTTGGATATTTTGACTTGTCCAGAAGCTATGTTTTCAATAGTCACTATCGAAAACTCAACGTTGAGATTTAATATCCAATTACCTCAAAACATCCATATGATGATATTATACTCTCATTTAATAAATGGAGCCACGATGTCCATATCTATAAATGAAGTCCTCTATCGATTAACAAATGAATATCACCAAACTATCGAGGATAGACTATGCTATATAATCGTACTCATTGATAACTAAAATGATATCACTTGCAACCATAAGTCCATCATTTATCTCAGGATTAAGATAGACTCTCCGATTGTCCTGATAATGAAAAGACTATTATCTATTGACGGTTCTAGATAAAGCTTTTCATTCTGATCCAGTTCAATGCACCCAGTGCACTAGATTCTTTTACTCGAAGACACTCCGATGATTTTAGACTCATCATATCTCATTTGATCCCACTCAAATGCTAGCAAAAGAATTCTACAACTTTAACAAGATAAAGGTGCCCAACCTTTAACTTAAGTTGTGAATATTATTCAAGACTAACTAAAGAATTGTGTCTACCACATACATATCCAGATGTACGAACAATTCTTCTTTTCTCATAGTCTTTAGACCTTATGATTATTTACTTTGACAATTATAATATTAAACTATAAATGCTATAAGATTTGTTAAACCAGAAATCACTTTATTAATATGAAAAAAGATTGTCAATTACAACATTACACTCTTGCTATTGAGCATAATCCTAACAATCTCCCACTTGCGCTATAGCAAATGTGTCATATCTCTCATGCCCATGTTCTCTAGATGCCTATCGAAACTCTTCTGAGGTAGAGCCTTTGTGAAGGGATCCGCTAGATTTTCTGCTGACGCGATTTTGGTAAGCTTCTTATCAACGACACTAGTCTTAAAGCTAACTCACATGTGCAACTTACACTAATGGTAAGAGCACTCACCCTTGACAAATTTTGTCTTGGGTGGACATACTCGAACATCATCAAGATTCTCTTTGACCACAATGTTGAACCTAGAGTAAAGTTCTTCCACAACTTGATTCATAATAATATCATTAATACTCTTTTTCTCAACATTGTTAGCAACACATGCATGGTCAAATTTTGTAGGATATGCATTCTTCACCTTCCGGATAACATGCTTTGACAAATTATCATGCTTTCCATATTCAAAAGTTTTAGCATGCATAGAATTAGGTCCAATCTCTCTATTCCTAGATGCATTTTCTAAGTTGCAATATTCAATGAATTTATAGCACTTGGGCTTGATATGGCCTAAGGTATTGCAAAAATGACATATGGGAACAAAAGGAGAGATTTTACCTTCCGGTGGTGGTGGAGGACAAATGGGAGTTTCAAGGGGTACCTTATTCTTCAATTTGTTCTTCTTCTTGGAACGTCTCTTCTTAGGAGCTTTCTCTTCAATGATAGCTTCACTAGTAGGAAGTGATGCTTCTATGAGCTTTTCTTCAACCACCTCTACACTTGAGCTCCCTAAGTTCATATTAGAGATGATCCTATCCTTTTCTAACAAAGTACCCTTAACTTCGCAAAGCTTCTTTTCAATAGCATTCTTTTCACGCAAGAGCCTACGAGTTGTAGCAACAAACTCATCCACTTGAATCTTGATCAAGTCCTCCTTCTCATCAATCTCACTCAAGGCTAATTTTAACTTCTCCTCAAGAAACTTCACCTTAGCCAAAAGATCAATGTAGGATGGATTATCACTTAAACACTCTTGATGACTTTGATCAATCTCCTTATCTAACGAATCTTGATTAACATCCTCTAGAGTAGAGTGAGAAGCCATGAATGCAACAAAGCGTGAAAAGAATGCTATTGAAAAGAAGCTTTGCGAAGTTGAGGGTACTTTGCTTGAAAAGGATAGGATCATCTCTAATATGAACTTAGGGAGCTCAAGTGTAGCAGTGGTTGAAGAGAAGCTCATAGAAGTATCACTTCCTACTAGTGAAGCTATCATTGAAGAGAAAGCTCCTAAGAAGAGACGTTCCAAGAAGAAGAACAAATTGAAGAATAAGGTACCCCTTGAAACTCCCATTTGTCCTCTACCACCACCGGAAGGTAAAATCTCTCCTTTTGTTCCCATATGTCATTTTTGCAATACCTTAGGCCATATCAAGCCCAAGTGCTATAAATTCATTGAATATTACAACTTAGAAAATGCATCTAGGAATAGAGAGATTGGACCTAATTGTATGCATGCTAAAGCTTTTGAATATGGAAAGCATGATAATTTGTCAAAGCATGTTAAGAATGTCCAGAAGGTGAAGAATGCATATCCTACAAAATTTGACCATGCATGTGTTGCTAACAATGTTGAGAAAAAGAGTATTAATGATATTATTGTGAATCAAGTTGTGGAAGAACTTTACTCTAGGTTCAACATTGTGGTCAAAGAGAATCTTGATGATGTTCGTGTATGTCCACCCAAGACAAAATTTGTCAAGGGTGAGTGCTCTTACCATTAGTGTAAGTTGCACATGTGAGTTAGCTTTAAGACTAGTGTCGTTGATAAGAAGCTTAGCTTTTTGCTTTGTATCTTTACAACTTGACATGAACTTATCTATCTCACTTTGTTTGTTTTGATAGTAAAAATTTGTTGATTAACTTTTGTGAAGTTTTTTTTGGAATCTATATGATAACATTATTGTTATGGCTTTTAGAGAAAGTCATTTTTTTTGTTGATGTGAGTTGGATTACATTGTCTTTAGTCTCTTGGAATCGACACACCTATAACTTGTAGTCATGAGGACTTACAAGCCAAGAGGACTCATAAAAAGGGTGAAGACATTGTATTTGGTGAAAATGGCTTGCGAAGGTATCTCTATATCATATTGCTTGCTTACTTGATTTTTCATCTATCAACTCATTGTTTGTATCACATTCATGAAGCATGTCATAATTGAGAACTAATATAGTGTTTATATGGTCCTCTTTGACATTTGCTAGTTTAAGATCTTTTGGTGATAAGTGTTCTCATTGATCTTATTTCATGAAGTGTGTTGTTATTTGTATGATTGTAGAGTGGCTAATTTTTGAATAATGTGAGCTTCATATTCTTTGATAGCTACTCTCTTGAGAAGTAGAGATCTTAAGTAAGTCTCTTTTCTTGCTTCTAGATCATGTGCTTTTAAGCCTTGAAATTGGTTTCAAAAATGCACTTTGCTTCTCTTGTATGTTTTGTTAAGTATGTTGAGCTTGATTGATGTTCACTTTGGATACACCTTGAAGTCCTAAGGACTAGTACATTTAAAAATGACCAATGGTTGGTATCCATTTGCTTCGGCAACATAGAACTCAACGAGCACCCTCATGGAAAGGGCTACACACCTTGGTTGTGAAGCCACCCAATGTAGGAAAGGGCTACGCCATTGTGATGAGTGAAAGCCACCATGAGGTGTATATGTTTATGTTAGAAAAATCAAAGAAGTGTTGAATTGAATCATAAAAAAAAAAAAAAAAAATCTTTGATTCAAGCCTTAATAAAAAAAATATATAAATAAAAAAATAAATAAAAGGCTTTTGGAGTATAGTGAATAATCAAATGAGCTTGGGTTGACAAATAGAAATGGGTTGACGAGCCACATGCACACACACGCTCACATGTTGAAATCTATTCTCTTTATAAGCAAAATTTCGGATGATAACCGGTTTGACCTTTTTATGGAAAGGCCTAAGATGAATAGATGTTGAAATTGTATGCATGCTTGATTATCAAACTACTTCTTTTCATATACTTGAAGCAAAATCTTCACACACTCACTTTTGCTTAATTAGTATTTGTGATACTTTAACAATTTTTGATGACATATGAGAGTGATTGAAAATCTTGATGTAACTCTCTTAGATATGTGAAGCTTATTTGCAAATCTAATAAAAATTGCTTGTGATGTGATTGTGTGGTGATTTTTATGAACATTTGTCTATCTTGATTTTAGATGAGGCACTTGTCAAGGGGGAGCATAATATGCTAAATTCTTGTTCTCTTTTATGACATGTTCACATGTTCTTCAAGGTTGTTATTTGTTGGCATTATTCTTATTTTTGATAAGTCATGAAGATGCTATGATAAATTCTGACTTGCATGGTGATTTATTAAATATAGTGTTTTGCCTTTGTATATGTTTATTGGTTTCTTATTTGTTTATTTGTTTCTTTGTTTCCTCTCACTTTGGTTTTTAGTTTGTTTTGTGTAGCAAGATTATGGGAAAAGCAAAGAAGGTTGGTGGAAATACTTCTTCAACTCCCATTGCCAAGTCCAAACCTACAATTTCTTCCAAAATTTCCAAAGGTAACAAAGTGGATGAATTGGGAATTTTTGGTTGCAAAAAGATAATTCAAGAAAGAGGTATTGACTTGGACTCTTGTGTTGGATCCTATGTTTATGATGTGCTTAAGAGTAGAAATTGGATTTCATGGGTGAACATGTTAGGAATCTCTAATGAGACTGTAGTTAGAGAGTTTTATCATGCTTACAAATCCGGTTCTACTGTGACTAGTGCTACTCTAAGCATAAGGAAAGTTGTCTTTAGAGTTTATCCTAGGAAGGTTAATGAATTTCTTAACTTGCCCGATGACATTGAATCGGAATTCCTTGATGTTGATATCTTGGAAAACCTTGATTTAATGGGTAAGACTCTATGTGATGATAATAATTTTGTGTGGGGGAAACGTGCTTTTATTAGGCAAGGTGAGCTAACAAAAATTAGTGCATTTTGGCATTTATTTGTATGCTCCAATCTTGTTGTTTCTACTAATGCTTCAGAGCTTAATAGAGACAAAATTAAGATTGTATATGCCTTGGTGACTAATAAACCTATAAACCTTGGTGAATTGCTTGTGGAGCAAATTGAAATTGCGGCTTGTACTAGTCGTTTGGACAAGAAATTGGCTTTTCCGGGGTTTATAACTCAATTGTGCTTAGCTAAAGGTGTGAGAAATCTTGATGGTGATGTTATGCTTCCTCCCTTAGAGAAGTTGAGTGAGAAACGTATGGCAACCATGTCGTACAAGGACAAGGGAAAGTCTAATGATGTACTTAGGACTTTTTGGTGATTCTCTTGATTCTAACCTATGTCCCTAACTCACCCGCTCTTCCTAGTTGGGCTTTAAAATTGAGGAAATAGGTTGAAGAATCTCATAGGTTGATTGAGGCGTCACAAAGGAAGATTGAAGACCTTAGTGCCAAGCTTGTTGCTCAAGATGAGAGGATCAAATAGTTGGAAGGAAAATCAACTCCAACAAGGCAATATGTGAGATCCGCACACCGTTCTTCTTTCCTTGGTGGCACAAGTGGCTAGAGAGCTTCATGAGGTATATTTTCTTACTCTTTCCCTTTGGCTTCATATCATGTCAAAAAGGGGGAGAAATATGAGAAACACATGGGAGAAATCTAGCTTACTTAGTCTTATGTTAGTTGTTTTATATTTTTGTATATTTGGTATCTAGCTTGAACTATATGGCATGTAATATTTTTTTGTTGAATTTTGGCTTAGAATATATTGATGGATAGTATGTATTAAGGGGGAGCATACTTGATCCATTTGAACTTATATGTTACTATTTTCTTACCTAAGATTGGATATTGCCATACTTGTTGTCTCTTGGATATTCTTGTGCTTTCAAGTTCTTTTTAGGTGATATCAAGAGAAGACCAAGATGAAGTTCAAGACTTGTTGTTATAATTTGTGTCTATATGTGTAACTCATTGTACTCATTGTGACCGAATTTTCTTTGTAATTGTTTTAGTGTTTGTTTAGGGGTTTTGACATGGAATTTGCCAAAGGGGGAGATTGTTAGGTTGATAATTAGTGTTGGCATTAATTCCATATCAAAACGTGTTTAACTTGTAATGTTTAGTGGTTAGTAATTGAAGAATTTTGAAGACGAAGGACGTCTCAACCACAATTCGTTCAAGTTGCCGGCTTTTAAGAGATTCGGGCATTATCGGTCGACAAAGGTATTCAAAGACCTCTTATCTCTTACAAGGCTAGGCACACACTCACACATATCATTCTTGTGTGTTCCTTCATGATTTAATTTCATTTACACTTCACTTTCACACACTTGGCAAAATATGCTCATGCATTCATATTTAGTTAATAAACTTTGTGTTTTGCATTTTCTAGGACTATGTCCGGAAACTAGCATATGTGTGTGTCTTTGTGTTTGTATGTTTCTGTATTTTGTGTTTAGGACTTGAACATGTTCTTATTCAATGCCTTATTGAGTTCCGGTCGTTTCGGTTACTCATTCATAAGGTTTCGAGTCCAAACAAGTTGACTATGCTACTTTACGTTCTCTTTCGTTGAGTTTACTTCATCGATGATTTCCAAGATGATTTCTCAACCTTTTTTCAAAGTTGTATAGTCATCGTCGTGCATGAGAGATTCACGGTTCGTAATCCGGAAACGGATTCAAATTCGGAGTTCGGACGCCCGAGATACGGGCCGACGAACTGAGGGAGCGTGCGAGAGGACAGCCCAGGCCATGGGCCACATGGGCTGGCCGTGGTTGAGGCCGTGGGCCCCACGGCCTGGAGCAGCCTCTGCTCCCGTGTGGACCACGCGCCCCCCATGGCCAGGGGGTGACGTGGCACCACGTGATTGGCCGAAAAGACCTCTCTCTCTCCTCCTATTTCTTCCCTCTCTCTCTCCATTTTGAAAATTAAGAAGAAAATTTCAGATTTCCCGCAATACATTCTCTCCAGTTTTTCAGATTTTCGAAACACCATATCTTCCTCATCCGAAGTTGGATTTGAGTGATTCAAGTTGGAGAGTGTTCGTATTTGAGTCCTCTAACATCTCTAAGTGATTTGGTGGCTGTTTGATCATGATTTCAAGTGGTTGAACACTGATTTCCGAACCAGCTGCAGAATCCGAGGTATGAGTCTCAACTTTGGGATTTCTTGTTATTTGACCTTCCATTTGCTTGGGGTTTCTTCTTCTATATCTATGTTAATGTTTGGTAAAAGCTATTTGGAAAGATAGCTTGATTATCATTCTAATTGAAACTCAATTTGTGGACTAATGTTGACCAGATTCTATGACTCTAGGTTTTACATATGTTTGTGAGTTGTATTGTGATTAGAATGACATCTTAGGTTGTTTGATACTTAATTGAATTAATTTTGTGTTAAAATGACTTTGAGATTTGATTTGATCCTTTGATTAATAAAATCTAGGATTTGTGTATTTGTTTGTGATTTAGAGAACATAGGTTTTGATTGATGTAAATCTCAAAACCTTGCTCTATATTTTTGACTAGTATATTGATTGATTATAATCTCATATATCTAGCATTTAATTGTATATTAATAGCATCTTGAATTTGTACTTCATGAACATATTGTGTTTCAAGTGTTATGTGTGTGAATGAGACTTTGAGTGTATGTGTTAGGTGTTTCACATGCTTAGGTTTCTATTCATGTATTTTTGCATCTAGACTTGATTATTTGTGATTTCACATGTTTAGGTCTATTTGTGCCATAGAATGTATTGATCACATGTTCTATGTTGTATTGAATGTTTGCATCATTTGCATTCACATGATCACACTAGGAAGTCCTTGTAAAAGGCATGAAGTCTTGGTTAGAGTCGGGGTGACTCGGATAGCCAAGCAAGAAGTCTTGCCTAGAGTCGGGATGACTCGGATAGGTAAGCAAGGAGTCATGGCTAGAGTCGGGAGGACTCGGATAGTCATGCATGGGAGGCTCCCTAGAGGCAAGAGTGCCTTGGATAGGGAGTTGACTATTGTATTGGTAGGCCTAGGCGTATGGTTAGACATAGAGTCCGATAGAGCGGGGTACACGGGAGGTGTATACACTCTTGAGGAATTTCTAATCTACCATCGATGTTGGTTGTGTGTGTTGTCCAATATATGGTGGTTCCGCATCATTGAGGGATTTCACACTTTCCAATAGGGTTGGGTAGGCTTAGACTTCACTAGGTTGGGTGAGCTAAAGATTGGTCACTTTGTGAATGTTCTATGTTTACTTTCCAATAATATAGTACCCAATGGTTGTAGTTCAACCCGTGGATGTTTCCTCCTTGGAGGTTTTACCACGTTAAAAAATCCCTTGTGTTAATTCTTCCTATCTCTTTCTCTTATATTTTAATTGTATATTTTATTGTCTTGATTCATAATATTCACATGTGATGTATTGTGAAGCAAGACATTGTATAGTGTGATTAGTATGTTCATTCCTTAGATCAATTTTGTATCTTTGATTCTTTTATATATTGTAATTTTTGTATAGTGACATTTTGATCACTCTTGTAACACATTGAACATCTTATGAAATACAAGCTTATTTTGTTGTTATGTTTATTTGCTATTTTACCTCACATAACTTGTTGATATACTTAGACGTTGCTCTTATGATTGTTGATGCAGTAAAATCTGTGTTCAATTTACTAAGAAAGTTCGTTCACTGGGATCGGCGATTGTATCGGTTAAAACCAATTAATCTAGCAAAGGTTACTCTAAATGCGAAAACTAAATTGCATAATGCTTTTCTTTGAAAAAATTGTTTAACTCTAGAATTAACCTAAATTATGACTACTTGAACTAAAAATCAAATCAACGAATAAACAAATCAAAGAATGAATATATGGGGAGATACTAGGGAATCGATGCACCTCTCTTAGACACTCAATGCTCTTAATTAGTCTCAATAAACACTTCAATAAAGTTTAGGGCTTGTTTTGATAAACAATTAAGAACGAATCTCCTTCACACCACTCGCACAAAGGCCATGTGTCAAGTGATAGTAATGAAATCCCTATGAACAAAACTCTAAGCCAAATCAATGCAACAAGGCCATGCAAACATTAACTTTCAAATCTATTAAGCTTATGATTGTGATTTAAATGGAAAGGCCATTCACATCCAAACCCTAATCTCATGGATAAACTAAATCACAAACTCATATCAATTGAGGCCACAAAATAATATGAATCAATAATATAGAGCAATTAATTCAATAGACAAGACTAAAACCCAATTGATTAATAAAAAGATAGACTAATTGATTACATAAAGTTGTCCAAAATTGGTTACATCAATCCCCTAATAAAGGTTTAGTTACACATCAATGGAGAGAACAAAAACATAGAAGAGATGAAGATAGAACCCATTATGGTGCGATGCTTCTGACTTGAATCTCCGTCGTCTTCTTGCTCCAAGTAATCTCCTCTGATGGAATGAATGAAAGAATGAATGAATCGGTGGTATATCTCTCTCTGATTGTCTCTATATGTCGACTCCTTTATTTTCTCTCTTTTCTTTCTTTTTATAAGTCTCCTGCAGTAATGAGAGAACGAGGAGGCGGTCCACCGCTCAACGTGCCGCTGGGTAGGCACGTGCATGGGCAGCGGAAAAGCCAAGCTAAACAAACTGGAATGGCTCGCTTGAGGGGCCGCTTGGGAGGCACTTGCCTCTTGAGCGGCATGGGCCGCGGAAAAGGAAGACTTCTCGAGCGCCTAGTGCACCGCCGACGGTGCACATGCAAGATGGGTGGCATGGGCCGCGGAAAATGGGAATAAATGCCCATTCTTCATCTTTTGACTCCATCATCTCTGATATACGATCCGATCAACATTTCTATGGAAAGAGACCTGCAAAGACTTAACAAACACATCAACCCACCAAAAGGATCCAAGAAACGAGCATAAACATAAGCAAAAAGGGCAAAATATAAGCATAGAATTAGATTGATCAATTGTATTATCGTATTGTCTATGTATGTCTTCCTTGGCTTATTGTGTTGTGTGTAAGGCTACCTTGAGGGACAAACGAATGTTTGTTCAAGGGTTTGAAAAAGGTGTAAAAACCTATTCACCCCCCCCCCCCCCCCCCCCTCTAGGTATGCTTTAAGCAATTTAACTTCGTTTGTGTACATTCACATTAGCTTTACATGCTACACCTCTCAAATAGAACCCAAAAAGGTTGATGAAGCCTTGAATGATGAATTTTGGGTTCTTGCCATGCAAGAAGAGCTAAACCAATTCGAAAGAAATGAGGTTTGGACTCTAGTTCCTAGGCCGAAAAGCTCACATGTGATAGGAACTAAGTGGATTTTTAGGAATAAATCCAATGAGAAGGGCAACATAGTGCGGAACAAGGCTAGACTTGTAGCACAAGGGTACTCTCAAATTGAGGATATCGACTTTGAGGAGACTTTTGCTCCCGTTGCCCGCTTAGAGTCCATTAGGCTTCTCTTGTCCATTTCTTGTGTGCACAAGTTCAAATTGCACCAAATGGACGTCAAGAGTGCCTTCCTCAATGGCTTCTTGCAAAAGGAAGTGTTTGTTGAACAACCCAAGGGGTTTGTGGATGCACACCACCCCAACCATGTCTATCGCCTCAAGAAGGCACTATATGGGTTGAAACAAGCATCGAGGGCTTGGTATAAGCGCCTCACTCAATTTTTTGTTGACAATAACTACACAAGAGGTAGTGTTGACAAGACGCTATTCATCAAGAGAGACAATGATGAGCTTTTCATAGCTCAAATATATGTTGATGATATAGTTTTTGGCTCCACCAACAACACCAAGGTCCGAAAATTTGTTGATGTCATGTCTCATGAATTTGAGATGAGTCTTGTTGGTGAGCTTAGTTACTTCCTAGGTTTGCAAATTAGGCAAATGGATGATGGGATTTTCATAACCCAAGCCAAATATGCTAAGAACCTAGTGAAGAAGTTTGGTTTAGAGAAAGCCAAACATTGTGATACACCCATGAGTACCACTTTGAAGCTAAGCAAGGATGCTAGTGGTAAAAGTGTGGAACAAACGTTATATCGTGGCATGATAGGAAGCTTGCTTTATTTGACCGCAAGTAGGCCCGATATCTCCTTTAGTGTGGGTGTGTGTGCTAGGTGCCAAGCAGATCCTAAGGAGTCCCACCTCTCTTCCGTAAAGAGGATCATTCGCTATGTGAATGGGATATCCAACTATGGGATTTGTTACTCTTTTGACACTAATGCTAGTCTTGTAGGCTTTAGTGATGCGGATTGGGCAGGAAATTGTGATGATAGGAAGAGCACATCGGGCGGTTGCTTCTTTCTAGGCAACAACTTGGTGTCTTGGTTTTGCAAGATGCAAAACTCGATTTCCTTGTCCACGGCCGAGGCCGAATACATAGCCGCGGGGAGTGGATGCACACAACTCCTATGGATGAAGCAAATGCTAGTAGACTACGGATTCATCCAAGGTACTCTCACTCTCTTTTGTGATAACATGAGTGCTATTAATATTTCCAAGAATCCGGTGCAACATTCTAGAACTAAGCATATTGACATCCGCCATCACTTCATTAGAGAGCTTGTTGAAAATAAATGCATAGTACTTGAACATGTAGGTACTAATGATTAACTTGCGGACCTATTTACTAAACCCTTAGATGCTACTCGATTGAAAACTCTTAGTAGATCTATTGAGATATGTCTTATGGAGTGATGTGTTCTATGATTGACCCCATATGGGGAACTCAAGCAAAGAGAGCTATTTTGCATTCTTGTAACTTGCAAAAAATTTAAAATAACTTATGCCTCTTCTTTTGATTGCTTGAGTAAGCTTGGTTGTACATATGTATATATGTTTTCAAATTCTAAGTGTGAACCTTGCTTGTTTACAATCCATGTCATATTTATGTTCAAACATGCATTTTTGGACTAGGAGATTTACTTAGGAAGTATGATGTGAATGACCTATAGTTATCTCCATGACATGATGATTCTTTTATAACATGCTATTGTCAAATGAAAAAGCATGAACTTCATATAACATGATCACATGAAAAGCATGAATTGATGATTGCATACTCTTAAAATGCAAAACTTGTGTGAAAGCTTATGAGACTCAAAATGAATAAAGGATCTTGTACCCGTTCAAAGGAATTTATATTCCAAATGTCTCTCTTTCTTTATTAGTTAAACATGGCTACTATCATACGGATATCTTATCCAGAAAAATCAAATAGGGTGCAAAGTCGCTCATGCCATGTTTCGCTTATAAAGTTGGATATAGTTACTCTTAAATTGAAATCAATAATCTCTATATCCTTGCTTTTCCTATGACATTGGTGAAATTGGTTTGAATTCTTATTAGAAACCTTTGTCATTTGCTTTGCCAAATACCATTGTATTTTGGACTTGAATGCTATATGTCTTGTATGCAAAGCATGTTGGATTCACACATTTTCTACAAATAAATCTCCTTGTTTCTCTCCAATTAATTGAAGTGCATAAAGTGACTTATATTGATTATGCAAATATCTTGCATGCTACTATCTCTCGTTGCTATGAGTGACCCGGTTGGGGACTACTCCTTTGCCTATATCATGACAAAAAGGGGGAGTAGGATATGGTAAGGGGAGTTGCAAATTGTAGTAGCAATTGTGCTTGTTGGGGAGAATATTCAGTGATGGGGAGTAACCCGTTGAGGGGGAGCATTGCATACACATACATTTCATAATGTTGTGCCTAAATTTTAAATGTAAATGCAAATGCTTGTTTTTATTCTCACTTGATTAATCTCACACTTTACTTGTTTTGGAAATGTTAGAAACTTTAATTTCAGGGGTTGATTGTTCTACAAGAGATTGAAGACTTGAAGTTTCATTTTCTTATCTCTTTGTAATGTAGATAATCTTTGTAGTCCCGTAGTTTCTATTTTTTTTGTGAGGAATCAATGTGAGTGGTGGTTTTGTCACGAAATAGCCAAAGGGGGATATTGTAAGGTTCCCATTTGTTGATTGGCTCATTTCGTGGACAAACCACATGTTGGGGATTCTTTGTAAGGGTAGCCTAAGTGTAGGTGTTATTGCTAAGGCCCTTTGAAGACCTCATTCTTGATAAGCACCGAAGGTAATTTTCTATGTGCTTACTTGTCTTGAAGAGATAGTTGCACACACTCACAACTCATGCATATGTTTAATCCTTGTATGTTGTGTGTCTTATTTGTGTGCTTTAATGTTCATTAACACCTCTTCTTGCATGTTAGTTTGATTGCATCTTACATATCCAATTGCCTTGTCATGCTTAGACTTAGGATTGCTTTTTTGCATTGGGCGCTCCCAAAAGCGCTCTACAAAAGCGCTGTACGAATAGCCCCCATTGAGCGCTGTACAGACCTGATCGATTTAATTCGGTCGCTGTACAGGCGCTGTACAAAGCGCTGTACAGGGCGCTCTACGTAGAGCGCCCCTCTGTTTTCTCGTGAGAACAGAGCATGGGGCGCTGTACAAGCGCTGTACAGAAGCGCCCTACGTACAGCGCCCAAGGCAAATATGAGGCCAACTTATCAAAACGACCACACTTTGATTTGGCCCTCTATATATATGCCACTTTGACTTTAGGTCAAAAACAAGAGTTCATATTCAGATTTCATACTTAGGATATTTTTCAAAGAGAAGAAAAATTCCAAGAACTCATTTTTATTATCTCAAACACTTTTTCATGATCATCAATCATCATCTAGCATCATCTTTGATCATCTAGATGTCATCTTGTATGGATTCTTCATCATACTTTGCTTGGTAAGCTTTTCACTAATATCTTACATATTTTGTGTTTTTCTTAACAAGCAATCTCAATTAATTACTTGTACGTTATTATATATACTTTGGATACAAGATTGAGATTAGTGTGATGTATGTTTGAGAAGTTGTATTGTGATAGCTAATTAGGTTTTATGCTTAATCTTGATTAGCTAAACTATTTGCCATGTCATTTAGTTTTGATATCTAGGATTGTTCTAATTGCATATTAATCATCTTAGATAAGCATATAGGGTTTCCCTTGCTCTATGTTGCATTTGGATATTCATATATTCACTTAGGGTGTTATTCTCTTCATAGAGAAAGTAAGTCTTGTGTGTATCATCTGGGATTAGGTTGCTTAGATCGCAAGGAAATTGGACTAGGTTCACTTATACCGGGATTAGGTAGGTATGTGATTACTTCCGGGATTAGGTTGTAATCGTTTTACACATTTAGTGGATTTGAGGTTCGAGTGTGGCTTACTTACTAGCCCGTTGTTTTTCCCGTGAGGGTTTCCACGTAAAAATCAAGTCTTATTTAATTTCCGTATTTTATACTTGATTTGTTGCTTTATCTAGTTAGGGGCAAATTCGTAATTTTGACTTAATACGAAAAATTGGGTAATAAGCTTAAAATCTATTCACCCCCCCCTCTAGATAGTTTTATACACACCGTGCTATATTTAGTTTCAAGGCCCACTTTCTTGCTGAGCACTCCTAAAACTTCGGTCTAGGGTTTCAGTGATGCACGGGCCTTCCTTTGGAGTTTAACGAATTTGTCGGGAAACTGATCCCGAAAGATCAGGCGATTCCTTCTTTCTCGGTTCCAAATAAGTTGACTCCTATAAAAATAGGAATCTTTATGGCGGGCATGAATGCCGCGTTGTAACTAGAGTTTACATCTTGAACGGTGACGTTTAATGTTTGCCTTTACGTGGGCTTGTTCTTTGGGGGTGTCCGCCTCCTGTTTCAGCGGGGTTGGCGTAAGGGGACCCTAGGTTTATCTCGCTGCGTGTATGTCACGAGCTTTGTTGGTCGGGGGACCCTGGGTTTATCTCGCTGCGTGTATGTCACGAGCTTTGTTGGTCGGGGTACCCCAGGTATCCCGCGTCCCTCCTGCCCCTCTTAGAGCAATGTTTGCAGATATCGGGATGCCAAGTGTCGGGGTACCGAGATACTCGGGGATCGGGGTAGTTGGGTATCAGGATCTTGAGAAGGTTGTGTCTCTAGGGCCCTTCTCTTTTCGGCTTCTTAGTGCTTTCCTGGTCCCGGAGATTTTGGACCTGGCCGGGGTGGGTAGAGGCTCTTACTCTGGCCCGTCTGCTAGCAAGCGGGGTATCCGGACATCTTTTCCGGTGCTACTTTGCATCCCGGATTTCTTCTCTACACTAGTGGAAAATTCTTTTTTGGTCCCCGCCATTTTTGGCGGTTAATAGTATTGCTTCTTGAGAAATTCAATAAAAGTCAGTTTTGTTCTTGTTAACTGCCAAAAATGGCAGGGATCAAAGAAGAATTTTCCACTGGCCTTGAAAAATGAGTCGGGGTAGAAAGCAACAACGGGAGAGGTACCCGGGAACCCAGCCTATCTACAGAAAAGTTAGGGTATGGACTTCTACCCACCCCGGCCAGGTCCAAAACCTCCAAGACCAAGAAAGCATTAGGGAAACCTCGAAGACAAGGCCCTAAAGACACTACTGTCACGAGATCCTAGTGCCTGTCTACCTCCCGATATCCCGGTACCCTGGTACCCCGATATTTTCAAACATCATTTAAGAAGAGCGAGAGGAAGGTGGAGTACCTGAAATATCCCGACCCACTAAGCTCGTTGGCAGAGACTCATCAAATTAACACCAAAATCCAGTGCACCGACCCCGCCTAAAGCAAGAAGCGGGTACCCAGAATAGCAAATCAAGAAGGAAGACAAGCATTAAACGCCGTCGTTCAAGATAGAATATTACACGTATTCCTGCCATTCAAGAGTCTCATTCAAAAGCAAAGTCAACTCTTTCAAATCTAAAAGGAAACCATTGATTCGAGGATTGAATCCCCGACGAATTCGTGGATCGCCAAGGAAGGATCCGTAAATTGCTAAAACCCTAGACCGAAATTCTAGGAGTGCATGGCAAGACACGGACCTATATATCCATTACATGATACAGAGAAAAGGGGGCTGAAAAAAACCCTACCTCACATTTTTCCACTTATCGACAGGCACGAAAAGCTCCATCACCATTACCCACCAAGTTTATTTTTGCTTCTTTGTTCATATAATGATAGTTGTGCTACCGATTGACTGTAATCTTACTATATGTTATTCTGAATAAAATAAATAGAGTGTTCATTCTACCATATATCAGAATCCTTCTTTTCTTACTACTATCACACACCATTCTTAGTAGATCTTAAGGAAGCAAACGGGTATCGAACTACCTGATACCCCGCCGACCAAGATCTATCTCGATCCTGGTCCTCCTAAAATTGTCAATTGGAAATTTCACCCCAGTGACAATTTTCGGTTAACACTTTTGGCGCCGTCTGTGGGGACAAACTCCCCACCCTTAACAAGCTACCTAGCTCTACCCAAAATAAGTAGAAGATAAGGCTTCGGTCCTCTCAGGGGCAGGCTGCCACCTTGGGGCTCCATTCCCTCGCTTCCACCCAAAGAAATCAAGGGAAAAGGAAGGGAGCAAGAAGCCAGATCCCGGCACCGGTTCCACTACCCAATCCCGGATCAACACCATAGGACCCCGCGGTCCTAGAAGCACCTTGGGATGCCATGGAGCAACATGCTGCTGCCTATGTAGAAAGCGTCCGTCTTCGGATGGTTGCTCAAGGAATACCCTTGGAAGCACCCAGATTTACAGAGAAGGCTGGACCAAGTACCCGGGTACCGGACTTTGACAGACTCGGACCGCCTTTACCAGTGCAAGATCACCCTAAAGACCTTAGACCTCGACTGGTTAAATCGGCTTTCCACATCCCACCTAGAAGAATCCAGCCAACGACAAGGCCGGCTGCAGGAAGAAAGGGTCCTCAGCCCGATGTAGGTGGCAGTACTGGATCTAGGAGGAAGGACGAGGGAAAGGATCTGATATAGCAAATTCAGGTTATTCATACTATCAGCGGAGGCCCAACTATAGCTGGAACTTCCAATAATTCAAGAAAAAACCATGCCAGGAAGATCCCAAGGCTCATTGCTGGTCAGGATGTGTTCCGGGTATCCAGAGGACCACGAGAATACCCTCGTTCCGCTCAAATTATTTTCATGGAGGATGATGCTTACAACATAGTACAGCCCCATGACAATCCAATGGTGATCACAGTACAGATTGCCAATTGCCAGATCCACCGCAGCCTGATAGACACCGGAAGTAGTATGGATATCTTGTTCAAAGAAGCATTGGATAAACTCGACCTTAAGACCCTTGATACAACAGCTCACTACACCTTTATAGGGATTTACAGGGGACTCCGTGATGCCAATAGGAACGCACATTTTACTAGTGATAATTGGAGAAGCCCCCCTTCAACAGAATATCATGACAGAGTTCATTGTGGTGGATACCCCGTCCGCCTACAATGCAATCCTGGGAAGACCTTTCCTATCGGGAATCAGGGGAGTCCTATCCATTTACCACAACATTCTGAAATTCCTGGTTGGAGCTGAGGTAGGAGAGGTCAGGGGTGATCAGCAAGCAGCTCGCACCTGTCATGTAGTGTCCGCCAACCCCACCACTTTGGCCAAGCAGTACACCCATGTTACCCATGAGCTAGGTCACAGGATTCTAGAGCCGGACCATTGTATCCTAAAAGAAGAGGAGATGTCAAACTTGATCATAGAGGAAACAGGAGAGGGAGAAGGGGGATGGATTGGTGGACACCCCGCGAAGAAGTTAGAAGAAATCCAGATCAGAAAAGGAGACCCAACTAAAGTAGTGAAGATAGGAGGTGCATTGGATAGCGGGGTCAGAAGAAGTTTGGTAAAACTTCTTGAAAAGTATAACGACATTTTTGCATGGAATCATGACGAAATTCCGGGCATCCATCTCAACCTAGTAGCTCATCGGTTGGCTGTAGATGTTACTGTCAAACCCGTTAAGTAGAAACGAAGACATTTCAACACGGAGCGGAACACCGCGGTACAAAAAGAGGTGGATAAACTCTTGAAAGCCAGATTCATCAGGGAATCCCGCTACCCCGAATGGATTTCCAATGTAGTCATGGTGACTAAAGCCAATGGAAAGTGGCGTATGTGTGTGGACTATACCGACCTTAACCGGGCTTGCCCAAAAGACAGCTTCCCTCTTCTAAAACTCGACTAGCTGATTGATTCTACTACAGGAAACAAGCTCCTAAGTTTTATGGATGCTTTCTCGGGATACAACCAGATCACGATGCACCCCACCGATCAAGACAAGACCAGCTTCATCATTGGACAGGGTCTCTACTGTTATGAAATTATACAAACGTAGTTAAATTGCTTAAGGCATATCTAGAGGGGGGGGGGGGGGGGGGGGGGGGTGAATAGGTTTTTACACCTTTTTTCAATCCCTTGAACAAACTTTCGTTTGTCCCTTAAGGTAGCCTTACACACAACAAAATAAACCAAGAAAGACATACATAGACAATATGAGAATATAATCATGTGCACAAGGTCTAAGTATATCGCCTAGTTGTGTGAGGTATAAAAACAAATAAAGCTTGTATTTCAATAGATGTTCAACGAGTTATAAGAGTGATCAAATATCACTATACAAAACTTACAATATACAAAAGAATCAAATATACAAAAATGATCAAAAGAAATGAATTCACAAATCACACTTTACAAATACTTGCTTCACTATACATCACAAGTGAGTAATATGAAACAAGATAATAACATGCACAAATAAAATGTAAAAGATAGAGATAGGAAGAATTAACACAAGAGATTTTTTAACGTGGTAAAACCTCCAAGGAGGGAACATCCACGGGTTGAAATACAACCATTAGGGTACTATATATATTGGATGATAAAAATAGAGAATCCACAAAGTGACCAATCTTTAGCTCACCCAACCTAGTGGAGTCTAAGTCTACCCAACCCTATTGGAAAGTATGAGATCCCTCAATGATGCGAAACCACCATATATTGGACAACACACAAAACCAACATCGATGGAAGATAAGAAATTCCTCAACAGTGCATACACCTCCCGTGTACCCTGCTCTTTTGGAGTCTATGTCTAACCATACACCTAGGCCTTCCAATATAACAGCCAACTCCCTATCCAAGGCACTCTTGCCTCTAGGGAGCCTTCTATGCATGACTATCCGAGTCCTCCCGACTCTAGTCATGACTTCTTACTTACCTATCCAAGTCATCCCGACTCTAGGCAAGTCTTCTTGCTTGGCTATCCGAGTTATCCTGACTCTAACCAAGACTTCATGCCTTTTACAAGGACTTCCTAGTGCGATCATGTGAATGCAAATGATGCAAACAATCAATTCAACATAGAACATGTGATCAATACATTCCATGGTACAAATAGACCTAAACATGTGATATCATAAGTAATAAAAGTCTAGATGCAAAATACAAGAATAAAACCTAAAGCATGTGTAAACACCAAACACATAAGCTCAAAGTCTCATTCACACATACAATCACTTGAACAAAATATATTCATGAAGTACAAGTTCAAGATGCTATCAACATACAATGAAATGCTAGATACATGAGATTAAATTAATCAATATTCTAGCCAAAAATATAGAGCAAGGATTCAAGATATAAATCAATCAAATCCTAAATTACTCTAAAACACATATGTTGTATGTATAAATTCGCCAACCTGACACGTCATCAAAAGAGCCAATAAAAGACTGCCACGTCACTCATTGACCGGGTCAAGGGAGGGAGTGTGATAAGTCAGAATGACGAAATACCTCAAGCCAAAAGGGAGTCAAAGATATGGTCGCCGAAGCTAGATATTTACTCGCCGAAAGTAGAAATGTGGTCGCCGAAGAGACGATACCCAGAAGTGAAGGTACTCGCTGCACCAGTATACTGGGCCTGAACCGACTCGGCAGAAACACAGAAATAAACCCTAAACTTTTAGAAGACCCAGAACAACGAGGAATCATAAAAAGGAAAGTAGACTTGGATCCGTGACAAGAAGGGAATCCTAGTACGAATCAAAGAGGGAAACCTTCCACCCACACGGCTAAAAACAAGGGGAAACCCTAATTAGACATGTATAAATAGAACCACCTATCCCATGAGGAAGGGGTTCAGAAATTTAGAGAGAGAAGAGAGCAATTGTGAAATTTCCCTCAATGTAGTAGTGAAATATACCTAGAGGGGGGGTGAATAGGTATAGACTCCAAATTCTTCCAATCAAAAATTAATGCGGAAAATTACAAGACAAATGCACACTTGAATAGATTTAGCAAATGAATTGGATTAACTAAGACAAGAGTTAATCAAATTACAAGAAGTGCAATCAATGTAATATATGGAAGATAAAGGAAAGTAAAGCAAAATTGAACACAATGATTTTAACGTGGTAAAACCTCAATGAGGAAACATCCACGGGTTGATACCACAACCACCGGCGAAGCAATTCACTATGATGAAAAGTACTTACACACTCAAGCTACCAACTCATGATATCTGCTCAAGCTATCAACTCCTAGTCTACCCTCGGGCCTAGTGAACCACCTAGCCTACTCCCTATCCGAGATGTGTCCTACACCTCTAGGAAGCAACTTCCTATCCAAGACGCTCACGTCTCTAGGAAGATTTCTTGCTTGCCTATCCGGATCCTCCCGACCCTAGACAAGACTTCCTTGCTTGATTATCCGAGTCCTCCCGACTCTAATCAAGGCTCCCTTGCTCTATCCACAAAGCTTCACTCACTTTGCTAGAGACTTCAACCTAATGCAAGGCTATGATCTAAAGTGATGCAAATGATGCAAGCACAAACAAATTAAGCTAGATGATCAATCAAGCAAAATGTACATGTTCAATGATAGTCTAGAATATGATTTCAACACTCAATCACAAAAGTTATCTAGAAATCAAAACATGCAAATCAATAAGAACAAAGGTATCAATATTCGATTTAGCACACTAAAAACCTAGTTCTTAGATCATGAAACAAAACATAGAAAATAACATGAAGCACATCACATATATGTTTTCTAGAATCAATTTCATGATAAATCAAGTTTAGCACAAATATGTTCAAAACACATTACAAAGCTAAAACTCAATTAACAAATGATCAAATAACCCTAGCATGTGATCTAACATACTTCTTAACAAATTTCATCAATCAAATGGAAAGAATCAATAGTTGATCAAAAATGAAATTGAAAAAGAAGAAGTTGAAAATCAAGAACTGACCACGGACTGGAAATTGACCTGCTGAGAAAAATGCCGAAGTCAACTGCCTCTGGAAATGCTTGGGGTTTGTAGCTCTCTTCGAGACCAACAATTTTGGTTTTTGAATCGAATGATTTCGAGTTCGTATGAGAGAGATATGATCAAAACAAGTAAGCAAAAATTGTTGAAAAACTGATGCGGGATTTGAGTGTTCTTCCAAAAAATTGCATGAGTGATGGAGGGAAGGAGGTTTGATTAAAAGGAGGGAAAAGGAGAAGATTTCCGAGCAAATCACGTGGTGCCATGTCAGCACCCCATGGGGGGCGCGTGGGGCCCACGGGAGCAGAAGGTTCCCTTGCCCGTGGGGCCCACGGCCTCCCACACGGGCTGGCCAAGTGGCCACACGTGGTTTGCCCACCTCTCGCGCGCTCCCTCGGTTCGTTGCCCCATATCTTGAGCATCCGACCTCCGATTTCGAATCCGTTTTCGGATTACAAACCGTGACTCCCTCACGCACGACTACGACTACTCAAATTTAAAAAATGGTTGAGAAATCATCTCAGAATCCGATGATGAAATCAACACAACAAATGAGAACGAAAAGTAGCATAGTCAACTTGTTTGGACTCGAAACCTTATGAGTGAGTAACCGAAACGACCGGAACTCGATAAGGCATTAAATAAGAACATGTTCAAGTCCTAAACACAAAATACGAAAACAAATAAACACATATTCACACAAACATGCTATATCAAAGAGATAGTCACAAAGCATGCAATTTCACAATGTTTGTCAATACAAGATCAATGCATGAGCATGCTATGAAGTGTGTGAATGTGCTATACCAAATGTTTGAACCACGATGCAGGGACACACATGTATGAATTGTGTGTGTGTGCGCTAATGCCTTGCAAGAGGGTGGAAGTCAAGTTTTACCTTTGACGATTTTCACCTCTTGAAGACGACTTTTGCACGAGATGTTGCTCTTCACTCTTTGAGCTTCCTTTCTTCAAATAATGTCCTAAGCAACAACTAATACAATCATGGAGTGTTTTGCAATGGAATCAAGCCAATACAAATAGTGAACCTTACAAATTGTAAGAGAGATCAAAGTGTGTAACAAGGCAACAAAAACCTAGTATTATTCTTCTGCCCTCAGGGGGCGCCGTGGTTTTTTCCCATTCAAGGGTTTTCCACGTAAAATCTGTCTTTTGCATGCGTTCTTAATTTTCTCATTTTATATTAAATTGATATAATTGTTGAGTGCGTGGCTACCCAAATTTCACCGTCAACAATTGGCGCTAGAAGGAGGGGGGCTTTGAATAGAAACTTCGAGGAACCCTTGCGAACTGAAAAATATGAACAACGATAGTGACAGAGATGGTAACTCCAGCGGAGATCTAATTGTTGAACCCACCGCACCAACAGGAGATAGGGCAGTGGCGATCAAGGAACAATCGGCGGCAACACCAGGAACTAGGGTAGCCGACCTCGGGGTTCTGCAGCACTTCCAGACTACGTTGGTAAACTTAATCAGCGAAGCTAGCAAAATAGGGCTTTCGCTTCCCATAGGGTTGGGAATTTCTTCTCCCTACGAGTTAACCACTCCTGGAGTCCATCCGCCCGGAAGGATACGATCGGAAGTTCACATTGCAACCCCAGATGCTCAAGCAATACAATCCACTGAGGAGACTCCGTAGGACCACCCCGAGAATTTCGAAGGGAGAAAACAAAGGAAGGGAAAAGGTGTAATGAATGAAGAATCTAGGGAGGAGCGAGATCATGCACGAACACATGGGGTCAATTCCAGTGACACATATCAACGGAACCGACGGAGACACCGTTCTATCTCGTCTGAAGATAAGAGTCCTCATCCACGAAGGGAATTACGATCCAAAAGAGCACGACGAAGAAGATTTGAGAGCACAGATGATCGAAGGAGCCCGGATGGTAGAGGCAATCATGGGAGAATGACAATCAAGAGTAGACTTGATCCGGTAGGAGAACCAACTGGTCAGCGAGATGTCACCCTACAAGAGCTGTCAAGAAAAGTTTCAGCGATGGCACGAAGGTATGGTCGTAACGTATCTTCGGATGATGAGTCAGATAGCCCATTCATCGAAAATATCGCTCGCACCCAATTTCCAGACAGATTTAAAATGCCAACCATTGAGCAGTACAAGGAGAACAGGGATCTGAAGGAGCATGTTCGCCGATTCTGTAACATTATGGCCCAGTACTCATCCAATGATGGGCTGTTGTGCCTCACCTTCCCGCAAACATTCGGCGACCTTGCCTCTAGGTGGTTTGGAAGACTTCCACCCGGAAGTATAAGCAGTTTCTCAAATCTCAGCAAAGCGTTCATAAGGCAATTCATGGGGAGTGTCCAGAGAAGAAAGTCACTCGCTCATCTATCCAACTTGAAATAGGAACGTAATGAGTCGATCAAGAAGTATCTAGCAAGATTTGGGAAGGAGGTTGCTCAAATTGAAGACGCCAGTGATGTAGCTGTGATCGCCGCATTCACCAATGGGTTACAAAGTGGGCGATTATCCTTTGACCTACGAAGGGAGAGACCAAAAACTTATGAGGAGATGATGGAAATAGCTGGCGACTATGCACTGGCGGAAGAAGAAGAAGTAGCGCAAGGGGGTAGCTATGTGCATGGACACAAGCCTGACTCAAAATCGGACCATAAGGATGACAAAAAGACGCAGTCACGTGATCGCCAGAGAGATGAGAAGGGCCAAAAGGGACATCCAAGGGAAAGCAGAGGAAACGCTAGAGCCAGTAGGTTTCGAGGAAGGTACAACCATTACACCCCTTTAACTGGCGATCAGGAGGAGATATTGTCTGTGGTAGAAGACAAAGGACTCGCTAAATACCCTCGGCAGCAGTCAGTAAATGCCAGGAGAGATACGACTAAATATTGTCAGTTTCACAAAGACCATGTGCATGAAACTTCGAAATGTTTCCAGCTGTGCGATCACATTGAAAGCTTGATCAGAGATGGGCACCTGAAGGACTTTGCTTTGAAAGGGGACAAGCACGGTGGTCGCCAAGACAGCCGCTAAGGAAACGTGCAGGAAAGGAAGAGTCCAAGGAGAAACAGCCCCAACGCCACTATAAACACCATTTTTGGCGGACCTCATACTGGGAGAAGCAATCGAGAAAGGATGTCAGAAGTCCGAGAAGTGATGTATGAAAGCTGAAGCATGGAGATCAATTCTGTGGAAAGAAACCCCAAGAAAGGAAGAGAAGGACACGATCCCATAACATTTACAGCAGAAAACTCAGACGGAATTGATGCAAAGCCTAATGATGCAATCGTAGTGGGAGTTCGAATAGCCCATAGGGATGTCCTTCGGGTGATGATTGACAACGGGAGTTCAGCTGATATTTTAAGTGCCAGAGTATATGATGAGTTGAGGCTTGACAGAAAAGATCTTGAGCCATTCCATGTGCCATTAAAAGGATTCGGTGGTGCAGAAGTTAGATCGTTAGGAACTGTGAAGCTGCCAGTAAGGTTTGGTACAGCACCATGCCGGCGAACGATCCTGCTGGACTTTGTTGTAGTCGACATCCATAATTGGCCATATAATGCTTTGCTTGGCCGACCGTTTCTTAACAAAGCTCGAGCTGTCACTTCAACCCATGCATTAAAAGTAAAGTTCCCTACAGAATTTGGTGTCGGAGAATTGAAAAGGTCACAGGAGATGGCTCGCCGCGCCAACCTATCAATCTTCAAAGATAAGGCAGGGATGGAAACCTTGAGCATATTCGAAGTAGACGAGGAAGTGCAGGAAGATCATCCGGAAACCTTCGAACTGGACCCAAGGGACGAAACAAGCAGAGAAAAAGAAGAGCCAACTGAGTCGATTGTTTTAAGCGAAGCAGAACCGGACAAAACAGTCAAGATCGGAGCAAGGCTGATTGAACGAGTTAAGAAAGATGTGACAAACTTGTTGAGAGAGTATAAGGAGATTTTCGCTTGGTGCTACGAAGAAATGCCGGGAATTGATAGAAGCGTGATTTCACACAACCTGGCTGTGAATGAAAAATGCAAACCAGTTGTGCAAAAAAGGAGAAGCTTTAACCCAGAAAGAAGTGCAGCAATAAAAGAGGAGGTGTCAAAGTTGCTCGCCGCAAGATCGATTAGAGAAGTTAAGTATCCAGAATGGGTGGCGAATGTAGTTCTAGTGAAAAAGAAGAACAAACAATGGAGGATGTGCGTCGACTACACCGATCTAAACAAGGCCTGCCCCAAGGATAGCTTCCCGCTACCAAGGATTGACCAATTAGTCGATGCAACAGCCGGGCATGAGACGTTGAGCTTCATGGATGCATATTCAGGATATAACCAGATAAAGATGCACAAGCCAGATGAGGAGAAGACAGCGTTCACCACAGACCAGGGGTTGTACTGTTACACAGTCATGCCATTCGGTTTGAAGAACGTTGGAGCAACTTACCAGCGCTTAGTCAACAAAATGTTCGCCAGGCAAACAGGGAGAAATATGGAGGTTTACGTTGACGATATGCTAACAAAAAGCATCACAGCAGATAGACATACAGATGACCTGAGGGAAACATTCGATGTGCTGGTCAAGTATGGAATGAAGTTGAATCCAGCAAAATGTGTATTCGGCGTACCGTCTGGGAGGTTTCTCGGATATCAAGTACATCAAAAAGGAATAGAGGTGAACCTTGAAAACATCCAAGCCCTAGCAAAAATGGTTTCGCCAAGAACTTTGAAGGACGTCCAAAGACTCACGGGGTGCCTAGCATCGCTGAACAGGTTCATAGCTAAGTCAACAGACCAATGCCTACCATTTTTTAAAGCTCTAAAGAAAGGAAAGGGAATCGAGTGGAATGAGGATTGTGAAAAAGCTTTCCAGGCCTTGAAAGATTATCTTGGGCGGGCACCGCTGCTATCAAAACCAGAAACAGGAGAGACACTATATATGTACTTATCCGTCTCTGAAGTAGCCACAAGTTCCGTGCTGGTAAGACAAGAAGAGGGGATCCAGAAGCCAATATACTACACCAGCAAAGCACTATTACCAGCCGAAACAAGGTACTCGCCGGCTGAAAAAATGGCACTCGCTCTAATAACAACAGCAAGGAAGCTAAGACCATATTTCCAGGCTCATAAAATCGGGGTATACACCAACTGTCCACTGAAGTTAATCCTGTAGAAACCAGAAGTATCCGGTCGATTAACGAAGTGGGCGATCGAGTTAAGTGAATTCGATGTAGAGTATCTCCCCAAGACAGCAATTAAAGCACAAGCAGTGGCAGACTTTGTAGCAGAGTTCACCGAGCCAAGCATAGAGGTGGCGAGAATGATGGTGGAGCAAAATAAGAAAATATTCAAATGGCAACTCCGCGTCGACGGCTCGTCAAACACGCACGGCAGCGGGGCAGGGGTAGTAGTGTCAACCCCGGAAGGAGATTCAGTCGAATGTGCCTTGCGTTTTGACTTCAAAGCTACTAACAATCAAGCTGAATACGAGGCACTCATAGTAGGTTTAAAAGTTTGCACAGTCCTAGGGGCAGATGAGGTAGAAATCTTCAGCGACTCTTAAGTTGTTGTCAATCAGGTGCTAGATGAATACCAGGCGAGAGATGAAAGCATGATCACCTACCTGGAATCAGCAAAGGAACTGTTAGGATGATTTAAAGAATACAGAATTGTTCATGTCCCCAGAGAAGAAAACGAGCAAGCTGATGCCTTGGCCAAATTGGCATCTGCCACAATCAACATCTGGCCCAAAAGTATATCCATGATCCGCCTATTGCAGCCGAGTATAGTCAAATCAAAAGAAGTGGGGGCAATCTTTGGCGAGAGGAACAGCTGGATCACACCAATCAAAGAATATCTCATCAATGATGTACTTCCAAGTGACCCATTAGAGGTAAAACGGTTGAAGTACAGAGCTACAAGATATTCAGTACTTAATGGAGAACTGTACAAAAGGGGGTATTCAAGGGCACTGCAGAGATGTGTCGGACCTGAAGAAGCAGAAGGTATCCTGAGAAGCATACATAGTGGAAATTGTGGGAACCACGCTGGGGGTGTCAGCCTAGCCCACAAAACATTAAGGCAGGGTTTTTACTGGCTAACACTATTCACCGACGCAAAAAAAGTAGCAGAGAGATGTGAGGCGTGTCAAAAAATTGCCAACAACATCCGTCAACCACCTGAACTTTTGCAAAGTATCACCTCGCCGTGGCCGTTCGCCATGTGGGGAATTGATTTAATCGGCCCAATGCCAACAGCAACTGGAGGAGCAAAGCACGCCATAGTAGCCGTGGATTATTTTACGAAGTGGGTAGAAGCCGAACCATTGGTACATATAACAGAAGCGAACACTATAAGCTTTGTAAAGAAAAATATCCTATACAGATTCGGGATACCAAACACCATCATCACGGACAATGGGACCTAATTCGATGGTAGGAAATTCAGGGAGCTACGTGACAAGTACAGCATCAACAACTACTACGCGTCCCCAGCACATCCGCGGACGAATGGCCAAACTGAAGCAGTAAACAAGATCATAAAGCACAACCTGAAAGCTAAATTGGCAACAAAAAAGGGCAGCTGGGCAGATAAATTACCACAAGTGCTCTGGGCGTATCGAACCACAGAGAGGGGTTCAATAGGTCAGACCCCATATTCCATGACATATGGAGCTGAAGCTGTCATTCCTGTGGAAACGTCATTCTCTTCACCAAGGGTACAACTCTTCCAACCAGAACTTAACATTGATATGCTAAAATGCGGTCTTGATGAGTTAGAAGAAAGAAGAGAGCGCGCACAAATAAGGAATACTGCGTACCAACAGAGGGTAGCCAGATATTACAACTCACATGTGCATGAAAGGAGGTTCTCGCTTGGTGACTTAGTGCTGAAAAGGGTGAATCCGGGAACAAGAGACAAAGCTGCAGGATCACTCGCAGACAAATGGGAAGGGCCTTATCAAATTACAGGAATAGCTGGCCACGGGGTATATCGCATTACTCGAGAAGGTCTTGGCGAACTACCCCGCCCATGCAATGCGCAGTACTTGAAGATATATTATCCTTAACTTTTTCAAAGTTTAGAGCTTTTTCAACCTTTTTATTATGTCTTAGAACAGTTTTTCGTTTTAGCATTTTCTTTATGGCTATGTTAACAAAAGTTGTAGGAAATATTCAATAAAAGAGTAATTTATTACTGAGAATTCGCGATTTCACTCGCCAGTCACAAAGGGCATTCGCCATCGTATATCGCTACTGTCACATAAAGACGAGTTTCATACTCGCAGCAACGAGAACTGGCGAGAAACAAAATCCTAAGTTGTAAAAAGCAGCGATCGCCATTACGGGAAAATAGAATCCCTAGAAGCAAGAAAGCCAGCTGAACGAAACAAAACATGTTAAGAACTTGGTGTATGGTCGGATACGTCCTGACAAATACTGAGTACGCCAAAATACAGCAATGGTAGCTGAATAGAGCTATAAAATACGCTAAAAACTTGGTATATGGTCAGATACGTCCTGACAAACACTGAGTAAGCCGAAAACTTAGCAATGGCAGCTGAATAGAGCTATAAAATATGCTAAAAAACTTGGTGAAAAACTAAGTAAAGCCGAAAACTCAGCAAAGGCAGCCGAACAAAAAATAAAAGAATTTATAACTTTGTATCATTTACAAATGAAGGAGCAAAAGAAATAAAAATTTACATTCCTAGACAGTAGAAAAGATCCAAAACTCAACCAGCTGCAGGAGGGCCCTCGCTGTCTTCCTCATCTTCAATCTCCTCGTCCGAAGGCCAGATGACTTCCTCATCCTCCATTGGCATGAAAGGCTTATAATCCCTTCCAGCAACAGGACCCAAGTCAGGCTCAGCACCAGAGCCAGAAAAGCTGCCCTTCTAACCTGAATAGTAAGTATTGAAGGCACGCTTGCTGGGGATTTCTAAATGCATAGGATGAGGTTCAGTCCTGTTATAATGGCAGTGGGCTTTCCATCGTTTTATTTGCTTTTTAATCGAGCCCACGCCACTGGCCATGTGCTGTTGGAGGGACTTGTCGAAACGCCTCAGAGCTTTCTCATTAGAATGATCCTTCATGGCAAAGAATTTTTTCGCCTGCCTCATGCCTTTTTCAAATTCGCGCAACAAAAGCGCATCGTAGGCAGGGGGTCTCTTGAAACGATCAACTAATTCAGCCTCCAGCACAGCTTTCAAATTATCGAAGATGAGGTCGCGAGAAGACAATTGGTTGCGCAAGTCTGCCGCCTCATGCTCAGCCTTTTCCTTAGCTTCCTCAGCCACCCGCTTAGCCTCCAAACGTGCTGTGAAGGACTCTTGACTCGTAGACAAAAGCTCCTTCAGCGAGCGAATCTCCTCTTCAGCAGCAGAGAGTTTTTCTTCGGTGGCTAGCTGAGCAGACAGATGACCATCTGAGGATTCTCTTAACTGAGCGAGCTGTTGAGCATGGGATTCTTCAGCAGAGAGCTTTTCAGCCGCCAAAACAGAAGCCTGCCCGCGCAAGCGTTTAATCTCACGGGAAGCTTTGATCCCAAACTTGTAGTTCTCACCCAACTCAGATATCATCTGAGAAGAAGGATAGTTGAAATTAGGAAGTATATGAAAAAATAATAATACATAGAGATCTACGGCGAAGAACTTACCAAAGAGTGGCAGTTGAAGAAAAATTCCATCTTCCTGTTGCAGGACTTGTCTTTAACATGGCCCTAGCTTTCACCAATGTATATATCATTATTAACTAGGTGGGAGCAGATTTCAGTAGCCGAAAAATCAAAAAGGGACACGTTCCCTTCATCGGCTTCAACTGGTCCTGTAGGAGGGGCTTCATGGGTAAAACCCGAACCAGAAGCAGAGGTCCCAGGCTGCTTCGATGGGCCTGGCCGATCAATCAATTCTGGTTGAACAGATGGCCTAGGCTGATCTGAGGAGACATTTGTAGGGAAAAATACCAAGAAGTACACGCAGCGGAAGCGAGACTAAAAATTAGATTTAGTGACTTTTAAAAATTTTTCCTTTATGAACCTTAAACCCTTTAATTAATTAAACATACATATACAATAACAAAAAGTAGAATACCTTTTGTCGCGTGATCCGATTGACTTACGTCGATGGTAATCCGCAAGATCTTCAATCCTAGCACAAACGTGGATCACCTAGGAGCGTGGTCTCCCTTTTCTTTGAATTGCAAACCTGTGAATGGACAAAACAAACTTTTCTTTTCTTTGTTAGTCACAAAAACAATCAAAAGAATGACTAAGATTATTCCGGTCACTTTTGAGTTCTCAATCTAATGATCGAAACTCGCGTGAACCTAGATCGATATCGTATACACAAGCTTATTGATGAATAAGCAAATAGTATACTATCAAAGAATAATCTAACACTCCTTTTTGTTTTAGTAGAATAAAAAACTTTCTATGAATTGAGAAGAAGAAGAAATTTGTATCATGAACACATGTGGTGGTCGAATTCTATACTTGTCAATATATAGGTGGCCTAAGTTTGCTTCTTCTTTTCTTTTATTATCAGGGTTGCCGAAATCCTAACCTAGAAATAACTAGGGTTGCCGAAATCACATGCCCACCATAGGCTTATGTTGCACCCTAATTTCCATCTAGTTTTTAAGACATCAAACCCTAATCCAACTCATAGATCTTTTATTCTTTTATTTTGACTAAATAAAAAAGACTTCTTATTTGATTAAATAAATAAAACTAATTATTTATTTCCTTATCAAACAAGTCTTTTACTTTTACTTTTAGGAAATATATTTTCTGATTAGAAAAGATTTGTTTCTTTAATTAAACAATTAATTAATAAATTAATTAATTCTTATTTAATTAAAACAATGAAACAAAATAATATATTAGGTTAAACTAACCCTTGCCGCCCCACTTAGAGTAAATGGGCCAAAATATTATTTTCTTATTTCATTTAATCCATTGGACTTCAAATAAAAAGCCCACATGTGAACCAGACCCATTCTTACTAAAAGAAACATGCCCACATGTCTTTCATTAATATATTAATATAATTGAGCAGCCCATTACTAAAATAATGTGCAAATTATATTCTTAATATATTAAATGCAATTCTAGATAGACCCTTAAATTGGTCCGGTAGAATATATCAAGTGATCGATGCAAGTCCGTGTGGATTTGGGATCTTGGCGGGCCATCTAAATTTAAGCTTCAATAGACATAACCTAATCACAATCAACAAATGATTCACTTAGGTCCGATCCATTAATTTTAACTCATTCCACTAAAGAGCTAAAACTGAACTCTTAAATAAAGATAGAAAAGGAAGATGCTCCTCATTCATACCCTAGACAATCATATTGGAGATAGTGTATCCTCGTGATTAATATCAGTAATCGCCAAGAGTTCATAGACCGCCTATAACTCTCCAAGTTACCATATTTACTCATATGACCACGTTTTGAACTTGGATATTTTGACTTGTCCAGAAGCCATGTTTTCAATGGACACTATCGAAAACTCAACGTTGAGATTTAATATCTAATTACCTCAAAACATCCATATGATGATATTATACTCTCATTTTATTAAATGGAGCCACGATGTCCATATCTATAAATGAAGTCCTCTATCGATTAACAAATGAATATCACCAAACTATCGAGGATAGACTATGCGATATAATCGTACTCATTGATAACTCAAATGATATCACTTGCAACCATAAGTCCATCATTTATCTCAGGATTAAGATAGACTCTCCAATTGTCCTGATAATGAAAAAACTATTATCTATTGACGGTTCTAGATAAAGCTTTTCATTGTGATCCAGTTCAATGCACCCAGTGCACTAGATCCTTTTGCTCGAAGACACTCCGATGATTTTAGACTCATCATATCTCATTTGATCCCACTCAAATGCTAGCAAAAGAATTCTACAACTTTAACAAGATAAAGGTGCCCAACCTTTAACTTAAGTTGTGAACATTATTCAAGACTAACTAAAGAATTGTGTCTACCACATACATGTCCAGATGTATGAACAATTCTTCTTTTCCCATAGTCTTTAGACCTTATGATTATTTACTTAGACAATTATGATATTAAACTATAAACGCTATACGATTTGTTAAACCAGAAATCACTTTATTAATATGAAAAAGATTGTTACTTACAACATTACACTCTTGCTATTGAGCATAATCCTAACAACATTCGTCTCGTCCATGGCCACTGAAGGAGAAGCTGTTCGGGGAGAAGTAGAAGTAGGGATAGTCTGTTCATTAACCTCCTCAGAGGGAGGCGCCACTACATTATCCACTTCAGCAGGCCCCTCGCAAACAGCCGGTTGGGTAGAAGGGGTCTCGGCGACAACTGGCTCCTCAGCGCCTTCCTCGTTTGAAGAAACAACATACTGCACCACCCTTGATGCCCGCTTGGGAGGTCGAGCAGCATGATCAGGTGTACTCCCAGCTGGACGCTTACTTCTACTAGCTCTGGGGGCCAGGTCACTCGTAGGATCAAGAGGAGTCTTAGGGACATCCGCGTCAAAAAAAGGGATGTCACTGACCCCTCCTGAAACACCAACTTTCTCCTTACCCTTACGACTGGGGGTAGTCGCAGCAGCAGCAGCAACAGGAATATTCACAGCAACCTCTGCACGCATAGGGGGCTGCCCCGATTCAACCTCTCCCTTAGTAACATCACCAGCGTCCTCACCGTCGGAGGGATCATCACCATCCGGGCCAGCAATTCCCTCCTTAGCCAAACCAGCAGCATGCCTTTTGCTGGCAGCCTCGAAATTCTTCACCGCCTAGGCTTGCAAGTCGCAAACGGTGTCAAAGTCACACATTGCAAGAGAAATAAACCAAGTGTCAACTAATAGAATAAAACAAAACAGTAAAACAAAAGAAGGAACGGATAAAGACTTATAGCGAGGAAGCCTTGCAGGTAAGCGTGTGAAAATTTGCTGAGAAATCATTTTTTCCTCATCTAAGAGGAAAGATCTGTCCCTTGAATCCAACGGAAGGACAGCCGCCGCCGCGAGGTGAGAGATCTCCCTATCCAGCAAAGCAGGGGCTGCCTTCGACCAGGCTTCAGGAGATGTGAAATGCCTGGGAACTTTCTTCGCCAAAAGATTACGGCGACTGCTAGCTGGCACATCCCGACCCCACTCACCACCGGCGAAAAACCAATTGTTTTTCCACCTTTTATTGGAAGTGGGGAAGCCCCAGATGAAACCCTTCTTCCTCTCATCACTGGAGACCTTAACTTGACCAGGGTTCGCCACACCCTCAGGGATCCAGTTCTCCACATGCGAAGAGAGAAGGAAGTACGTGCCACCATTGCCCGCCTGCCTTAGAGTATAAAAATGGCGGATCTCGCGGGGTGTAGGGGGCCCATAACCCTTCAGCTTCCACATAAGGCACAGGCACATCAGTATCTTGTAGCTGTTTGGAGCAAGTTGTGCTGGTGCAATTTGAGCCTCCGTAAGAAACCTCACGATAAAAGGCTGAAGAGGAAGGGTTACTCCGCAGCTGAGCATGGCACCATAGATGGCAACCGCATTCTCGGGAGGATTCCATGCTGCTCGATCGCCGGGTAACATCAAAGTCACAGAGTCTGGAATGTCAAAACGACTCTTATATTTACGGAGCTCGTCCTCGCCAACCACATTAACCTCCGTATCAAAAGAACACGGACGGTCTAGCGAGAAATGCAGCCTATCCCTTTGATGGTTCTTAACGTCAGAGTCGACAGTCGTCTGCGCATCCAGCAGGGACTCACGGGGAGCCTTAGAGGCGCGTCGTTTATTGCTTGTTGGTTTAGAAGATCTCGGCATTGTTGGAGAATCACTGTTAGAAGACGGAGGAGAGATGTTAGGAATAAAAGTATCCTCAGAAGATGGAACATAAACAGAAACTGGAACCGGAGAATTCGGATGAAAATTACAAATCAGAGATTCGATTTTATCCGCAGTACATTTGTCACCAAGCTCCATAGCTTGCATCATTCGATTAAAAAGAGAAGAGCGTAAGGAAGGATCCATGAAAACTCACCAAAAAAAACCCTAGGTTCGGAGGATGAGCAAAAAGTTTGGGAACGCCAAGAAATCAGCACGATCGATTTCAAAGCAAGCTGTCTGACAGTGAAGTAGAACAGAAGGAATTCGTGGCAGAAATTTCTAAGGAAAATGAAAGAACTCTGCTTTGAGAGGAAAAATGGGGAAAAATGGAGAAATAAATGGAAAGAAGCAAAGTGGGGAAGAAGAAACGATCGGGCCTTAAAAAGAGGGAACTTTGAAATTCAAAAAGAAAATCAAGTGAATGATACGCAATTAATGAGAATGACGGCCACAGTGACCAACTGCAATAGTCACCACCAAATAATGGACATGTGGCATCTCGGGGATAACCAAGCAGTCAGAATGTCCCTTCATCTGTCAAGCAAGTGGAAGCGCCAGAAATTGTGTGGCTCAAATTGAAAGCTTACACCGGAAGAATCAACTAATCAATACAGCGCGTGGTAAAAAGGAAAGAGGGAGTTATTATAAAATGCGCCGAAATCTTATAAGCATAGATATAAATACTGCTCGCAGAGACAAACAAAGTGAGAAGAACAAGTTATTCGCCCAGCTCGAAGTATTTATGGGGGTATTGTTGTATGTATAAATTCGCCAACCTGACACGTCATCAAAAGAGCCAATAAAAGACTGCCACGTCACTCATTGACCAGGTCAAGGGAGGGAGTGTGACAAGTCAGAATGACGAAATACCTCAAGCCAAAAGGGAGTCAAAGATATGGTCGCCGAAGCTAGATATTTACTCGCCGAAAGTAGAAATGTGGTCGCTAAAGAGACGATACCCAGAAGTGAAGGTACTCGCTGCACCAGTATACTGGGCCTGAACCGACTCGGCAGAAACACAGAAATAAACCCTAAACTTTTAGAAGACCCAGAACAACGAGGAATCATAAAAAGGAAAGTAGACTTGGATCCGTAACAAGAAGGGAATCCTAGTACGAATCAAAGAGGGAAACCTTCCGCCCACACGGCTAAAAACAAGGGGAAACCCTAATTAGACATGTATAAATAGAACCACCTATCCCATGAGGAAGGGGTTCGGAAATTTAGAGAGAGAAGAGAGCAATTGTAAGAGAGATCAAAGTGTATAACAAGGCAACAAAAACCTAGTATTATTCTTCTGCCCTCAGGGGGCGCCGTGGTTTTTTCCCATTCAAGGGTTTTCCACGTAAAATCTGTCTTTTGCATGCGTTCTTAATTTTCTCGTTTTATATTAAATTGATATAATTGTTGAGTGCGTGGCTACCCAAATTTCACCGTCAACAACATACAAATACAATAATCCTAGATTTCATCAATCACAGGATCAAATCAAATCTCAAGGTCATTTATCACAAAATTGATTCAATCAAGTCACAAACAACCTAAGATGCCATTCTAATCACAATACAACTCACAAACATGTGAAAAACCTAGAATCATAGAAACTAGTCCACATTTGTCTCTAAATAGACTTTTGATTAGAATGATTATGAAGCTATCTTTCACAATAGCTTTCACCAAACATAAACATACATATAGAAGAAGAAACCTCAAGCAAATTGAAGGTTAAAAAGAAAGAAACCCCAAAGATAAGACCAATACCTTGGATTCACGAGCTGGTTCGGATTTCTGTGTGGAACCACCAGAAAAATCAATCAAACAGCCACCAAACCACTTACAAAAGGTAGAGGACTCGATTACAAACGTTCTCCAACTTGAATCACTCAAATCCGACTTCGTATGAAGAAGTTATGGTGTTTGGAATATGAGAAAACTTGGGAGAAAAATCTAACGGGAATTTCTCAATTTTTCTTCTTGAAAGCAAATGGAGGGAATGGGGGGAAATAAAAAAGAGGAGAGAGAAGACAAAAATTGGCCAACTACAAGTGGCCACGTCAGCCCAGCCCCGTGGGGGGCGCGTGGGCCACACGGGGGCAGAGAGCCCCTCTGGCCGTGGGGCCCACGGCTTGGGCCACACGTGGCCTCTTGGCCACTTATGCCATTGCGCGCTCCCTCACGTTCTTCAGTCGTATCTTGGGTATCCGAACTCCAATTTCGAATCCGTTTTTAGATTATGAACCGTGACTCCCTCATGCATGACGAAGACTGCACAAATTTGAAAAATGGTTGAGAAATTATCTCGGAAAATGATGATGAAGTGAACTCAACGAATGAGAACGAAAAGTAGCGTAGCTACATCGTTTGGACTCGAAACTAAATAAATGAGTAACCAAAATGACCGGAACTCAATAAGGAATCATAATAGAGCATATTCAAGTCCAAATACAAAAATATGGAAACATACAAACACAAAGACACACACATATGCTATTTCCTAGACATAGTCCTAGAACATGCAATAAGCAAAGTTTGTCAAGATAGTATAAATGCATGAGCATATATTATCAAGTGTGTGAAAGTGATATATAAATGATGTTTAACCATGAAGGAACACACAAGGATGCCATGTGTGCGTGTGTGCATAGCCTTGTAAGAGATATGAGGTCTTATATTACCTTTGATGATCAATGATGCACATATCTCTTTAATGCCAGCTTCTTGCATGAATTGTGGTCGAGACATTCTTCGTCTTCTTAAACCTTCAATATAAGAACCACTAAACATTACAAGAGAAACACGTTTTGATATGGAATTTATGCCAACACAAACTATAAACCTAACATGTTACAAGGTCATGCCTTTTGGCCTCAAAAATGCTGGAGCCACATATCAACGTTTGGTGAACAAGTTATTCAAGCCACCGATAGGGAGGTCTATGGAAGTATACATAGACGACATGATCACCAAATCTCAAATGACCAACCAGCACCCTGAAGATTTATGCCAGACTTTCCAAGTGATCAAGGAGAATCAGATGAGGCTAAATCCTACTAAATGCGCCTTTGGGGTAGCAGCAGGAAAGTTCGTTGGCTTCATGGTACATGAGAGAGGAATCGAAGCCAATCCCGAGAAGATCAAGGCCATCATGGATCTGGAATCTCCTAATACATTCCAACAAGCATAGGGGTTGACTGGCCGGATAGTAGCGCTGAACCGTTTCATATCTCGATCCACAGATAAATGTATACCCTTCTTTAAAATCATCAAACAAGGGAAGAACATGAAATGGGATCAAGAAAGTGAGTAGGCATTTCAGGCACTAAAGGAGTATCTAACCAGTCCACCGATACTGGTAAAACCCCTTCTAGGAGAGGAAATACAACTTTACTTAGCAGTATCAGAAACTGCGACAAGTGGAGCCTTGGTGAAGGAATGCAGTGATGGAGCCCAAAGACCAATCTATCATGTAAGTCGTGCTCTGTCAAAATCTGAGAAGAACTACACCATTCTAGAGAAGTTAGCCTTTGCATTAGTGACCATGGCTAGAAAGCTTCGGCCTTACTTTCAAGCTCACACAGTTGTAGTGGTAACAAACTAACCCTTGAGACAATTCCTTCAGAGGCCAAACCTATTAAGCAGGCTAGTCCTGTGGGCTTTAGAGCTCACTCAGTATGACATAAAATACAAGGCAAGGACGACAATCAAGGCCCAAGCCTTGGCCGACTTTGTAGCATAATTCAGCATGGTTCCCCATCTGGATACATCTACAGCTTCGAGCTCAGATCCGAAATCTTCGGGATGGCCTGTTGATTGCAAGGCTTGGATCCTGTATACGGATAGGTCCTCAAATCAAGCCGGCTGTGGGGTCGGGATCGTCCTTATTGACCCCGAAGGGATTGAATGCAGTCATTGTTTTAGGTTCGAGTTTAAAGTTACCAATAATGAGGCAGAATATGAAGACCTGTTAGCAGGAATGAAGGTGGCTACGGAGTTAGGGGCCGAGTATCTCCTATTTAGAAGTGACTCCTAGTTGGTAATCAACCAGGTATCCGGCGCATATCAGGCAAGGGGTGACAACATGATAGCATACCTCCGGAAAGTCCAAGAAGCAGCTGCGAAGTTTAAGGGTATGAAGATGGAACAGATCCCTCGAGAGAAGAATCACCGGACAGATGTCTTGGCCAAGATAGCTGCAACAGGAGGGCGGGCATTACCTAAAGGAATTCTACTCCAATTAATACCCTGACCTAGTACGGACCCAGAGCTCGAAGTGAGCCCGGTCGTTCGGCTACCTTGCTGGATGGACCCCATAGCTGACTATCTCCAAAATGACATGCTCCCTGAGAACCCGGATCAAGCATGTAGGCTCAAGAGGATTGCAACCCGGTATTGCCTAGTAGAAAGGCACCTCTTCCGCAAAGGAAAATCGCTCTCGTTGCTAAGATGTCTACACCCGGATGATGCTCAATGTGCATTAGATGAGGTACACGTAGGGGACTGCGGCAACCATGTTTCAGGAGAGACTCTGGCATACCAAGTTCTTAGAATGGGATACTACTTGCCTACTATTCATCAGGACGCTAAAACATTTGCACAATCCTGTGAACCTTGCCAGAAGACCGCAAACCTTCACCATCTACCTCCAGAAAGGCTCACTTCAATCAGTACACCTTATCCATTCGCTATCTGGGGACTGGACCTGATCGGGCCACTTCCCATGCGCTTGGTCAAGCCAAGCATGCTGTAATAGCCATAGATTATTTCACCCGGTGGGTGGAAGCAAAATCCTTGGTCCAGATAACCGAAGCCAATACCACGAGCTTCGTCAAGGAATACATCATCTACAGATTCGATACCCCAATGGCCATAATCGCCGATCTTGGTAAGCAATTTGACAACGCCAACTTTAGATTTTTCTGCGAAGAAAGGGGTATCGATCTTCGTCTGGCCTCAGTGGCTCATCCTCAGTCTAACGGATTAGTCGAAGCCACTAACAAGACTATCAAGAAGCTCCTCAAGAAGATACTCCAACAGAAGAAAGGGGGATGGGTTGATGAGCTTCCTAATGTTCTTTAGGCATATCGGACTACCAAGAGGACTGCTACTAGGGAAACCTCTTACTCTCTTGCTTTTGGAACAGAAGCAGTCTCACCCATCGAGCATAGGCTAACATCTTTCAGGGTCCAGCATTTTAAGTTGGAAGAAAACGAAATGAAGTTAAGAGCCAATCTAGACCTCCTCAAAGAGAAGTAAGACAAAGCTACCGAGTGGGTAGCGGCCTACCAAAACAAGATAGCCCGATGCTTTAATAAAAAGGTGAAGACTCGAAATTTCAAAGAAAGGGACTTAGTCCTCAAGAAGGTAACCTAGAATTCCCGGAAGAGGTCTGATAGGGTACTGGCCCCCAACTGGGAAGGTCCATACCTGATAAAGGTAGTGGTACGCAGGGGAGTGATCGGTTCATTTCTATACATGTTTTAGGCCCCGAATTCCTATTATTTATGCTTTGTTCTCGAGTAAATTAGGCTGTTTAATGTGTTTGTTGAACATGTGTAGGTCCATTCCATTCTAGTGGTGTTAAATCTTATTTTGGAAGAAAAGGAATCAAAAGATGGAGAAAAGGAGCAAATTGGAAGAAACAATGAAAAGATGATTTTCGGCCAGTGCAGAACCTCTATGTTGCGGGGCCCATATCTCTCAGCTCCAATTGAATTGTGTGTCCTATCACCTATGGATTGAAAGCCCCAGAAGTCTAGTTTCCGGCGCACTTTTCGGATTGCAATTCCGATATTCCTAGAAGAAGTTATGACCGATTTAGTAACCAAAGGTCAGGGCTGAAATGTTTACCGCGGACCAGACCGCCCCCCGTGCAACTTGCCTAGGGAGCGGCCTAGGCAGCGACCCAAAGCAGAAGAATTTCCGCTTGACGTGCAGCTGCCGAGGCAACATGCCTCCGGAGCGACCCAAGGAGCAGAATTATGTATTTTTGGCGGATTTCAACTCCGAATTGGTCCATAACTGTTCCAAAACTTCCCAAATCAAATCCTAATAATTTTAGAAGATCAAGACATGTTTGGGAAACTTCCTAAACTCAAATTAGGAGTCAATCATCAAGATAGGAAATCCAAGTTAGGAAAGGATTCTCATTCCTTGTTTCATTCTACTTTCCCACTTGGTGTATTTTCTAAACCTAAGAAGAATCGGGGGTTCACAAGGAAAAGTCACCTATAAATACTTCATATTCTTTTCAATTCAAGGAGATAGCCAAGGGAGGTTCCAAGCCACAGAAGGGGGCCGTCCCCCATCACTCCGACCACCATACATCGGGTTTTCTCTACATCTCTTCTATGTTTTTGTTCTCTCCATTGATGTGTAACTAAACCGTTATTAGGGGATTGATGTAACCGATTTTGGACAACTCTATGTAATCATTTAGTCTATCTTTTGTTAATCAATTGGGTTTTAGTCTTGTCTATTGAATTAATTGCTCTATATTACTTATTCGTATTATTTTGTGGCCTCAATTGATATGGGTTTGTGATTTAGTTTATCCATGAGATTATGGTTTAGATGTGAATGGCCTTTTCCATTTAAACCATGATCATAAGCTTAATAGATTTTGAAAGTTAATGTTTGTATGGCCTTGTTGCATTGATTTGGCTTAGAGTTTTGCTCTAAAGGATTTCGTTACCATCACTTGACACATGGCCTTTGTGCAAGTGGTGGGAAGGAGATTCGTTCTTAATTGTTTATCATCAAAACAAGCCCTAAACTTTATTGAAGTGTTTATTGAGACTAATTGAGAGCATTGAGTGTCTAAGAAAGGTGCATCGATTCCCTAGTATTTCTCTCCATATATTCATCCCTTGTGTGATCTTTGATTTAATTTGATTTTAGTCTTTTAGTTTAGATTCTCATAATTTAGGTTAATATTAGATTTCAACAAACTTCCAAAGTAAAGCATTATGCAATTTAGTCTTTTCGCATTTAGAGTAAATCCTTACTAGATTAATTGGCTTTCGACCGATAGAATCGCCGATCCCAGTGAACGAACTTTCTTAGTAAATTGAACACAGATTTTACTGCATCAGGGAGCATACAAGTTAGAAGATATGGATGGTTACCTGGTAGATCACACCTGGAATGCTGATCATCTCAAAAGATTTTACCCTTAAAGTTTGAAGAAGAATGTTATCTCGGTTGGTATACTTCTGATACATATACCCAGATTTTTGCTTTGTATTTGCTTTTGAGAAATTCAATAAAGTCAGCTTTTATTCTCCTACGTGGTTCTCCTAAGTTCGCCTAGCAAGTCTTCGCCATTCCTTACACCTCAAGACCAGGAAAGGCCACATGGCATTCTTGCTGCCTTGGTCGGGGTATACCCTCCTCCAGGAAGGATCTGGTGCTTGAATGCATAATGGGCGTAGTCGCCTGCTAGACTCTACCTCACTAAGACCAGGAGAACCTATATGGACCTCCTAAAGCCTCAGACGGGGAATCCCCCTCTCCAGGATAAACCTGGTGCTGAAGTGGCCTTGGCTGCCTTCCAAGACATGGTCGCCAAAGAATCAAGACAATCCATCATAATACTTGAAACTTCACTACGTTATATCCCCATATCTCGACGTGAAAGACCTGGTGCTGAAGTGGCCTTAGTTGCCTACCCGGGTTAATCATTAAAGAATCAAGATGCCTAATCGGGATACTTGACACTTCACTTCTCCATATCACATATAAAATCCTAGAATTAAAAAAAATAATAATAAAAAAAATAAAAAAAAATAAAAAATAAAAGGGCTTTAAGTGCCTACCAGGACAGAGCACTGAAGGATCAGGCCAGACACTTCATCAGGCCAGACAACTTTAGCTTCATACCCGGGACAAGACCTTATGGCCAAGATAGTCCCATACTTATACAAGTTTACTTGGCTGAAAAACATAGCCAACTAATACTGGGGGGGACTATCATCCGAGAATGGCTTCCAGAAAATAAGTATGGGTTCCCCTATCGCCAACCAAGCAAGATTAAAGTCAAGCGTTATGATATCATAAGTAAGCCTTGCTTGAATCATATTTAAAGCATACAAGTATCATCCCTTAACGGGGATATGAATTCTACAAGCAGACGATTAAGAAAGTAAAGCAGAATAATTGCAAAAAAGGGAAAGAGTTTCATTTAGTCAATCAGGGCGCCCAGTCCTCATTTCCAAGCTACAAAAAAAAAAAAAAAATACAACACAGCTAGAAAAATTAACTAAAGGAAATCAAGCATTTCATCATTCTTTCCCCACCAGCTCTCCTTGCCCGGATCCACCTTCATCACCAGCAGCATCATGAGTCTCCTCAACTCCTGCTACAACCGTTCCAACAGGAGGATCCATCTCTTTAGCAGGATGTGCAGAGTCCCGTCCTAAATCATCTGGTGCAACCAGGGGACTCTGAGTATCCTTCTCGACAGATTCAGGAATAATGGCATGAAAGTTCTCACGGTGTGTAGAATATTAATCTAGAGGAGGGGTGAATAGATTTTAATAGATTTTACCCAATTTTCATTTAAGGTCAGTATTACGAAAATGCCCGTAATAGTCAATAAAATAAAGCAAGTGTAATATGATGCGGATTTATAAACAACACTTGATATTTACGTGGAAACCCTCACGGGAAAAACCATGGGCTATTAAGTGAGCCACACCCGAACCTCGAATCTACTAAGTGTGATAAAATTACAACCTAATCCCGGAAGTAATCATACACCTACCTAATCCTAGTATGAGTGAACCTAGCGATCTAAGCAACCTAATCCCGGAAGCTACACACAAGACTTTGATTCTCAATGAAAAGATTAACACCCTAAGTGAATATGTGAATATCCAAAATGCAACATAGAGCAAGGGAACCCTATATGCTTATCTAAGATGATGATTTTGCAATAAAAGCAATCCTAGATATTAAGAACTAAATGACATGTCAAATAGCTTAGCAAATCATAGATTATGCAAACCTAGAAAGCTATCACAATACAACTCTCAAACATTCAAAAACACTAATCTTAAACTTGTATCTAAGATATATATGAATAACATACAAGTAATAAAATGAGATTGCTTGCAAAGAAAAACACAAAATATGTAAGATATTAGTGAAAAACTTACCAAGCAAAGTGTGATGAAGAATCCATGCAATATAATATCTAGATGATCAAAGATGATGCTAGATGATGATTGATGATCATGGAAATAGTGTTTGAGTAATTAAAGGTGAGTTCTTGTGTATTTTTCTTGCTTTGAAAAATATCCTAAGTATGAAATTTGAAAATCAACTCACTTCAATGACCTAAAGTTAAAGTGGCATATATATAGGGTGTCAAGTTGAAGTGTGGTCGTTTTGAAAAGTTGACACAAAAAATGCCTTGACCGTTGTTCACAGCCGCTGTACATAGGGCGGGTGTATAGCGGTTCACCTGGGATTGTGAAGAACATGTTCTTCGTGACCGCCCTACGTAGGGCGGATTCCATGCGACCTAGGGGCGGTTGCTCTCGGGTCTGGAGAGCCACCTTTCACCCGTTGTTTGTAGAGCGGTTTTTGGGCAGACCATCAGGTGTGAAAAACATCACTAGTGGCACCGCTGTTCACCCGCTCTACGTAGAGCGGGTGTACAGCGGCTAAGAGCAAATTTGCTCAAAGCCCCATATGGGCGTTGTTCGTAGGGCGCCTGTAGGGCGGGTGAATAGCGCCCATACTTTTACACAATGCAACCTAGTTCTAATCATGTCATGGCATTTGAACTACTAGATGCAATCAATAACAAATGCAAGAAAAGATATTATATAATCATGAAAGCACACATAAAAAGACACACATACACAAAGTATGGAAATGCATGGAATGTGTGTGTGTGTGTGCAACTAACTCTTCAAGACAAGTAAGCACTTAGAATATTATTGTTAACCGCCAAAAATGGCGGGGACCAAAAAAGAATTTTCTACTAGTTTTGAGAAGAAAGCCGGGGTGTAAAATAGCAGCGGAAAAGATGTCCGGGTTCTGCTAAGCTGACAGGCTGGAATAAGAGCCTCTACCCACCCCGGCCAGGTCCAAAATCTCCGGAACCAGGAAAACACTAGAAAGCCGTAAAGAGAAGGGCCTTAAAGACACGACCATCATAAGATCTTGGCACCTTGAGTATCCTGGTACCCCGATACATGGAACCCCGATATCTACAAACATCGGGATTAGGAAGAGCAAGAGGGACGCAGGGTACTTGGAGTACCCCGACCAGCAAAACTCGTGACATACATATGGCAAGATATACACTAGGATCCCAGTAGACCGACCCCGCTTAAGCAGGAGGCGAGCACCCTAAAGAGCAGACTACATATAAAAGCAAACACTAAATGTCACTGTTCAATATAAAAATTCAAGATACAACGCGGCATTCATTCCCGCCCTATAGGGTCCTATTTTTAATAGGAGTCAACTCATCTGGAACTGGAAAAGAAGGAACCGCCGGATCTCTAGGGATTAAGGGTCCCGACGAGTTCGTAAAAAACTTCAAAGGAAAACCCGTGCACTAAGGAAACCCTAGACCGAAGTTCTAGGATGGCTCTGCAAGAAAGCGGGACTATATATTGATCATGTGATGACAGGAAAAGGGATCGAAACCCTACTTCACTTTTTCTACTTATCGACAGGCACGAAAAGCTCCATCTCCGTTGCTCCCCTATATGCTTTATTTTCTCCCATGCTGTAAGATTGATATTTCAAATACCAAGCTGTAAAGATCGTACCTAAATCGACATATATATCAACAGTTTTCTGCTTTTATACATCCATCATTTAAGAAATTTATCCATCTTACTACTTACACCCATCATAACACCCGATTTGCAAGAACTAGCGGGGTATCAGGCCACTAAGTACCTCACTACCCCCAATCTACCCCGATCCGGGTCCTCTACATGCAAGTGATTATTGCACCTAGCGGAGTCTAAAGAACTAGCGGGATATCGGGGTACATTGCATCCCGCTAGCCCAGGTCTAATTAGATCCGGGTCCCTCACAAACCGTTCATTTGAGATTGCACCCTGGTGACAATTTTGGGTTAACACTTTGGCGCCGTCTGTGGGAACGAACCCCCCACCATTAACAAATTTTCAAGTTCAACTCAGAAGAAGATAGAAGATGAGGCTTGAAAGTATACAAACGTAGTTAAATTGCTTAAGGCATACCTAGAGGGGGGGGGGGGGGGGGGGGTTGAATAGGTTTTTACGCCTTTTTCAATCCCTTGAACAAACTTTCGTTTGTCCCTCAAGGTTGCCTTACATACAACAAATACACTAAGAAAAGACAACATACATAGACAATATGAATAGGTAATCATATAAGCATGGTCTACATACATCACCAAGTTGTATGAGGTAAACAAACAAATAAGTATAACAACAAAGAATACTTGTATTTCACTATATGTTCAATGACTTACAAGAGTGATCAAATATCACTATACACAAATACAATATACAAAAGAATCATAGAAATAAAATTGATCAATAAAATGAGTTCACTAATCACACTATACAAAGTCTTGCTTCACAATACATCATAAGTGAATACTATGAAACAAGAAAATAAAAATATACAAATAAAATATAAGAGATAGAGATAGGAAGAATTAACACAAGAGATTTTTTAACGTGGTAAAACCTCCAAGGAGGAAACATCCACGGGTTGAACTACAACCATTGGGTACTATATTATTGAAAAGTAAACATAGAACATTCACAAAGTGACCAATCTTTAGCTCACCCAACCTAGTGAAGTCTAAGCCTACCCAACCCTATTGGAAAGTGTGAAATCCCTCAATGATGCGAAACCACCATATATTGGACACCACACAAAACCAACATCGATGGTAGATTAGAAATTCCTCAAGAGTGCATACACCTCCCGTGTACCCCGTTCTATCGGAGTCTATGTCTAACCATACGCCTAGGCCTACCAATACAATAGCCAACTCCCTATCCGAGACACTCATGCCTCTAGGGAGCCTCCCAAGCATGACTATCCGAGTCCTCCCGACTCTAGCCATGACTTCTTGCTTACCTATCTAAGTCATCCCGACTCTAGGCAAGTCTTCTTGCTTGGCTATCCGAGTCACCCCGACTCTAACCAAGACTTCATGCCTTTTACAAGGACTTCCTAGTGTGATCATGTGAATGCAAATGATGCAAACAATCAAATCAACATAGAACATGTGATCAATGCATTCTATATTACAAATAGACCTAAACATGTGATATCACAAGTAATAAAGTCTAGATGCAAAATACAAGAATAAAACCTAAAGCATGTGAAACATCAAACACATAAGCTCAAAGTCTCATTCACACATAAAACACTTGAATCAAAATATATTCATGAAGTACAAGTTCAAAATGCAAACAAGATACAATAAAATGCTAGAAATATGAGATTTAATCAATCAATATTCTAGCCAAAAATATAGAGCAAGGATTCAAGATATAAATCAATCAAATCCTAGATTGCTCTAAAATATAAATAAAATTCAATAATCCTAGATTTCATTAATCAAAGGAATCTCAAGGTCATTTATCACAAAATTGATTCAATCAAGTTACAAACAACCTAAGATGCCATTCTAATCACAATACAACTCACAAACATATGATAAACCTAGAATCATAGAAACTAGTCCACATTTGTCTATAAATTGACTTTCAGTTAGAATGATAATCAAGCTATCTTTCTCAATAGCTTTTACCAAACATAAACATACATATAGAAGAAGAAACCCCAAGCAAATTGAAGGTTAAAAAGAAAGAAATCCCAAAGATTAGTCCAATACCTTTGATTCAACAGCTGGTTAGGATTTCAGTGTGCAACCACCAGAAAACTCAATCAATCAGCTACCAAACCACTTGGAAATGATAGAGGACTCAATTACGAACGTTCTCCAATTCGAATCACTCAAATCCAACCCAGATGAGGGAGATATGATGTTGGAAGATGAGAAAATGAGAGGAGAAAAACTGACGGGATTCAAGTAATTTTTTCTTCTTCTACAAAATCAAATGGAGAGCGAGGAGGGAAATAAAAGGAGGAGAGAGAAGGGATTCCGGGCCAATCAGGTGAGACCATGTCACTCCAGGCCGTGGGGGTGCGTGGGCCTCACGGGGGCAGAGAGCCCCTCTGGCCGTGGGGCCCACGGCTTGGCCAAGTGGGCTCACGGCCACCATGCTCTCTCGCGGCCCTCGGTTCTTCAGCCATATCTTGGGCATCCAAACTCCGATTTCAAATCCGTTTTCAGATTACGAACCGTGACTCTCTTATGCACGACGATGACTACACAACTTTGAAAAATGGTTGAGAAATATCTTGGAAAACGGATGAAGTCAACTCAATGAATGAGAACGAAAAGTAGCGTAGCTACATTGTTTGGACGCGAAACCTTATGAATGAGTAACCGAAACGATCCGAAAATCAATAAGGAATTATAATAGAACATATTCAAGTCCAAAAATAAAAATACGGAAACATACAATCACAAAGACACACACATATGCTAATTTCCAGACATAGTCCTAGAAAATGCAATAAACAAAGTTTTACCAATATAGTATGAATGCATGAGCATATTTTGTCAAGTGTGTGAAAGTGATACATAAGTGATGTTTAATCATGAAGGAACACACAAGAATGCCATGTGTGAGTGTGTGCCTAGCCTTGTAAGAGATATGAGGTCTTATATTACCTTTGATGATCAATGATGTACAAATCTCTTTAAAGCCGGCTTCTTGCATGATTTGTGGTCGAGACATTCTTCGTCTTCTTAAATCTTCAATATAAGAACCACTAAACATTACAAGAGAAACACGTTTTGATATGGAATTTATGCCAACATAAACTATAAACCTAACAAGGCTCCGATCCTCCCAGGGGCAGCCCACGAACTCAGGACCCCATTCCCTCATTTCCACCCAGAGGAATTAAGGGAAAAAGAAGGGAACCAGAAGCCAGATCCTGGTACCAGTCCCGCCGCCTAATCCCGGATCAGCACCACAGGACCCCACGGTCCCGGAAGCGACTCGGGAGGCTATAGAGCAACGTGCTGCTGCCTATGTGGAGAGCATCCGCCTTCGGATGATTGCCCAAGGGATACCCTTTGAAGCACCCAGGCTCACAGAAGGGACTGGACCAATTACCCGGGTATTGGTTCTTGAAAGATTCGAACCGCCATTACCAGTACCGAATCATTCCGAAGATCTCAGGCATTGATTGGTCAGATCAGCCATCAATAATCCACCTAGAAGGATCCAGTCAGCAACGAAGCCGACAGCAGAAAGAAGAAGTTTGCAACATGATGCAGGGGTCAGTATCAGATCCAAGAGGGAAAACGAGGCAAGGAACGTGATGCAGCAGGTTTAGGCTAGTCATACCATTAGCGGAGGACCAACCCTCGCTGGGACTTCCAACAATTCAAGAAAGAACCACGCTAGGAAAATCCCGAAGCACGCCGCTAGCCGGGATATGTTCCGGGTGTCCAAAAGATCACGTGAATACCCTCAGTCTGCTCAGATTGTGTTCGCTGAAGATGACACCTATTACACAGTACAACCTTATGACGATCCAATGGTGATCACAGCCCAGATTGCCAACTGCCGGGTCCACCGCATCCTGATTGACACCTGCTACAACAGTTGCAGGACGCCCTTATATGGTTTTGCAGGAGACTTCGTGATGCCAGTAGGAGCGCACACCTTGCCGGTAATTATTGGAGAGGCCCCCCTTCAGCAGAACATCATGACGGAGTTCATCATAGTAGACACTTCGTTCAGCCTACAACTCGATCCTCGGAAGAGCTTTCTTGTTAGGAATCAGAGGAGTCCTATCCATTTATCATAACATGCTGAAATTTCCAGTTGGAACCGAAATAAGGGAAGTCAAGGGGGATCAACAAACAGGCCCGCACCTGTCATGCGGTATCTGCCAACCCCACCACTTTAACCAAGCAATACAATCGTGTCGTCCAAGAGCTGAGTCGTAGGTTTTCAGAGCTAGACCATCACATCCTAGAAAAGAGGGAGATACCAGACTTGATCCCAAAGGAAACCAAAGAAGAAAAAAAAGGATGGACTGGAGGGCACCCCACGGAGAAGTTAGAAGAAATCCAGATTAGAAAGGGTGACCCGACTAAGTTAGTAAAAATATGAGGTGCACTGGATAGCGAGGCCAGGAGAAGATTGGTGGAACTTCTTGAAGAATACAATGACATTTTGCTTGGAACCACGACGAAATGCCGGGTATCCCTCTTAACCTAGCGGTTCACTGATTGGCAGTGGACGCTACAGTCAAGCCAGTCAAATAGAAATGAAGACATTTCAACACGGAATGGAACACCGCGGTATAGAAGAGGTGGACAAGCTTTTGAAAAGTCAAATTCATTAGAGAATCCCATTACCCCTAATGGATCGCCAACGTGGTCATGGTAACCAAGGCTAATGGAAAGTGGCGCATGTGCGTGGATTATACCGACCTCAACAGGGCATGCCCGAAGGATAGCTTTCCCTTTCCTAAAATTAACCAGCTGATCAATTCTACTGCAGGGAACAAACTCTTAAGTTTCATGGATGCCTTCTCGGGATACAACCAGATCATGATGCATCCCGCCGATCAGGACAAGACCAGCTTCATCACTGGACAAGGTCTTTACTATTACAAAGTCATGCATTTTGGCCTCAAGAATGCAGGAGCCACATATCAACGCTTGGTGAACAAGTTATTCAAACCGTTGATAGGGAAGTCTATGGAGGTGTATATAGACGACATGATCACCAAATCTCAAGTAACCCATCAACATCCCGAAGACTTACGCCAGACTTTCCAAGTAATCAAGGAAAATCAGATGAGGCTAAATCCAGCTAAATGCGCCTTTGGAGTAGCAGCGAGAAAGTTCCTTGGCTTCATGGTGCATGAGAGAGGAATCGAAGCCAATCCCGAAAAGATCAAGGCCATCATCGAGCTGGGATCTCCAAATACTCTCCAACAAGCTCAGGGGCTGACTGGACAGGTAGCGGCGTTGAACCGCTTCATATCGAGGTCCACAAATAAGTGCCTGCCTTTCTTTAAAATTATCAAGCAGGGAAAAAACATGAAGTGGGATCAAGAGAGTGAGCAAGCGTTCCGGGCCCTGAAAGAGTATCTAGCCAGTCCACCTCTATTGGTGAAGCCCATCCCAGGGGAAGAACTATAACTTTATTTAGCGGTATCAGAGACCGCAACAAGTGGAGCTTTGGTGAAGGAATGCAGTGATGGAATCCAAAGACCAATCTACTATGTAAGTCGGGCATTGTCAAAGTCTGAGAAGAACTACATCATCCTAGAGAAGTTAGCCTTTGCATTGGTGACCTGCAGCCAGAAAACTTCAGCCTTATTTTCAAGCCCACACCGTTGCAGTGGTAACAGACCAACCCTTGAGACAGTTCCTTCAAAGGCCAGATGTATCAGGCCGGTTAGTTCTTTGGGCCTTAGAGCTCACCAAGTATGACATAAGATACAAGGCTAGGACAACAATCAAGGTGCAAGCTCTAGCCGACTTTGTCGCAGAATTCAGCATGGTTCTTCACCCGGATGCTCCTATAGTTCCAAACACAGATCTGGAACCTTCAGAATGGCCGGCGAATAGCAAGATTTGGACCCTGTATACTGATGGCTCCTCAAATCAAGCCGACTGCGGGGCCGGGATCGTCCTAATCGATCCCGAGGGGATCGAATGCAGCCACTGTTTCAGGTTCGAGTTTAAAGTCACCAATAATGAGGCCGAATATGAAGCCCTGTTGGCAGGGATGAAGGTTGCTACAGAACAAGGAGTTGAGTACCTCGCAGTGAGAAGTGACTCCCAGTTGGTAATCAACCAGGTATCCGGCACATATCAAGCAAGAGGTGACAATATGATAGCATACCTCCGGAAAGTCCAAGAAGCAGCTACGAATTTAGGGCTTGAGGATGGAACAGATCCCTTGAGAGAAAAATCACCGGGCAGATGTCCTAGCCAAGATAGCGGCAAAGGAGGAAGGGCATTACCTAAAGGGATACCACTCCAGCTGATACCACGACCTAGCACAGCTCTGGGGCTAGAAGTAAACCTGTTAGGATTCCCGTTGTTTTTTTGGCTTATTTCGTGATCAAACCACATGTGGGGATGCTTTGTAAGGGTAGCTTAGATGTTGTTGTTATTGCTTAGGCCCTTTTGAAGACCTCACTATTGACAAGCACCAAAGGTAATATTCTAAGTGCTTACTTGTCTTGAAGAGATAGATGCACACACTCACAACTCATGCATATGTTTAATCCTTATATGTTGTGTGTCTTTTATGTGTGCCTTAATGCTCATTAACATCTCTTCTTGCATGTTAGTTTGATTGCATCTTGCATATCCAATTGCCTTGTCATGCTTAGACTTAGGATTGCATTTTTGCACTGGGCGCCCCCAAAAGCGCTGTACAGAAGCGCTGTACGAACAGCGCCCATTGAGCGCTGTTCAGACCTGATCGATTTAATCGGTCGCTGTTGGGTCGCTGTTGGGGCGCTGTACGTGGCGGTACAGCGCTGTACGTACAGCGCCACTCTGTTTCCTCGTGAAAACAGAGCAAGGGCGCTGTACAGGCGCTGTACAAGGGCGCCCTACGTACAGCGCCCAAGGCAAATAGTGGGCAAACTTATCAAAACGACCACACTTTGTTTTGGCCCCCTATATATATGCCACTTTGACTTTAGGTCAATACAAGAGTTCATATTCAGATTCATACTTAGGATTTTTCAAAGAGAAGAAAAATTCCAAGAACTCATTTTTAATTACTCAAACACTTTTCCATGATCATCAATCATCATCTAGCATCATCTTAGATCATCTAGATGACATCTTGCATGGATTCTTCATCATACTTTGCTTGGTAAGCTTTTCACTAATATCTTACATATTTTGTGTTTCTCTTATCTAGCAATCTCAATTTAATTACTTGTATGTGATTTTATATTTGTTGAATACAAGATTGAGATTAGTATGATGTATGTTTGAGAAGTTGTATTGTGCTAGCATATTAGGTTTTGTGCTTGATATTGATTAGCTAAACTAATTGACATGTCATTTAGTTTTGATATCTAGGATTGTTCTTAATTGCATATTAATCATCTTAGATAAGCATATAGGGTTTCCCTTGCTCTATGTTGCATTTTGGATATTTTATATTCACTTAGGGTTGTATTCTCTTCAAGAGAAGCTAAGTCTTGTGTGTAGCAATCGGGATTAGGTTGCTTAGATCGCAAGCAAATTGGACTAGGTTCACTCATACCGGGATTAGGTAGGTGTGTGATTACTTCCGGGATTAGGTTGTAATCGTTTGCACATTTAGTGGATTCGAGGTTCGAGTGTGGCTTACTTACATAGCCCGTGGTTTTTCCCGTGAGGGTTTCCACGTAAAAATCAAGTGTATTTAATTTCCGCACCATATTACACTTGCTTGTTTATTTATCTTGAGGGTAATTTCGTAATTTTGACTAACACGAAAAATTGGGTAAAAAGCGTAAAATCTATTCACCCCCCCTCTAGATAGTTTATACACACCGTGTATATTAGTTTCAATTGGTATCAGAGCGGGTTCCTAGACATACATAGGTGATCCTTGCTTTATTTTGGTGTGTTTTGCATTTTGTGTGATTTTTGATTATTCATACATTTGCATTCATTTCATTCATTCATAAACACTATGAGTGGAAACGGTGGAAATGGTGGTGGCCACGAAGGAGCTTCTAGCACAAGGCCTCCACTTCTTACCGGTTTGAACTATTCCCAATGGAAAGGGAAGATGGAATCCTACATATGCCAAATTCATGACCGTGCATGGATGGCGGTGGAAGACGGATATGATCTCCCTATGATGACTCCCGCGGGTGGAGGACAAGATGTTTTGAAGCCTAAGGCGCAATGGAACGCGCAAGAGTTTGAGGCTTCTAAGTGGAATAGGAAGGCGATGCATGCCATTATGTGTGCCATGGATGAGAATCAGTACAAGCTTATTCAGAATACTCAAATTGCCAAAGTGGCATGGGACATCCTTCAAGTTGCACATGAGGGAACCGAGGTGGTGAAGGAGTCCAAGCTTCAAGTCCTCCAAACTCAATTTGAGTTACTTAGGATGGGAGAGGATGAATGCTTCAACGACTTCGAAATCAAATTGATGGACATAGTAAATCAAAGCCATCAACTCGGAGACCCGTATTCGGATAGGAGAGTCAAGCAAAAAATTATGAGATCTCTCCCCGATAGGTTTGAATCAAAGGTGACGGCCATAGAAGAAAATAGTGGCTACATGGATATGAAGCCAAGTGAGGTAATTGGGCGTCTCCTTGCATATGAGTCTAGGAAGGCTCCTAGCAACACTACTCCTCCTAAGAAGTCTAAAGGAATAGCTTTGAAAGCATCTAAGGATGAAAAGGAGGCAAAGCATGAATCGGATGAAGACCTTGCCTTATTTGTGAAACGGTTCAACAAGGTTATGGGGTTCAAGAAGAAGAAGGGATTTGGGTCAAGAGGACAAGATTTGAAGAAAAAGAGTTCCTTCAAGAAGTTTGAGCCTAGACAAGAGAGGACCGAAAGGAAAGGGGTCCGATGCTTTGAGTGTGGTGGGATTGGTCACTTTGCCCCCGAATGTGCGAATCACAATGAGAGGAAGAAGGGTAAAGTGATGGCCGCCACATGGAGTGGGAGTAGTGATGACTCCAATGAGGAAGATGAGTCTTCAAGTGAGGAAGAGCTCATGGCTAACTTCCTAGCTTTTGCATCTTCTCACAAGAGCAAAAGTGCTAGTGAAAAGGAAGATTTGAGTCAAGAGGAAATTGACTCTAGTGAAGAAGAAAGTGACTCCTCTTCTAGTTCCAAGAAGAAGTTTGTGGAGCAAAAGGTGCTTGCTAAATACCATGCCGAGTTCAATGATTTAGCACTTAAAAGCACAAGAAAGATTGAGAGGTTGAGAGAAGAAAACCTTGAACTTTCGGCTCACAATGACCACTTAAGTGAACAAGTGGAAAGATTGAAGAGGAGAGAGGATAAGTTAATTGAGGAGTTAGACTTGTCCAAGAGAAGTGAAGAAGGCTTGAAGAGGGAACTTGTAGAAGCTAAAGGGTCCTTGGCTAGGATAGATTCTAGCACCAAGAAGCTTGATCATTTACTTGGTGTTGGAAAGAGTCCAAGTGACAAGAGAGGTCTTGGGTATGAAGATGGCAAGAAAATCTCAACCTCTAACAAGACCATATTTGTCAAGAGCTTGAAGAATGAAGAAACTTCATTTGTGCAACCTCCTAAGAAAAGTTAGAAATAGGACAAAGTTCTAATGCACAAGTGAAAATGGGGCCAAGAAGGAAACTCAAGCTCAACCTCCTAAGGTTCCTCAAGCCAACACTCCCAAATTGGCTCACAAAGGAAAGAGACCAATCATGCAACCTCAAGCTTGGAAGCAACCAAGACCGGTTCAACAACGAAGATGGATTGAACCCACATATCCACAAAGACATGGACGTACTCAAAGGCGAGGTATGATTCCTTTTTCATTCCTATTTGTCACTTTTGTGGTTGTGATGGTCATATTAGACCAAATTGCTTTCAATATATTAAAATGTGTAGAAAACAAAGCATGATTGAAAAGAGAAAGAATAGAGCCAAGATGCATGTTTCTAGGAATGAAAATATTGATTTGCATGATCCTAGAAATAGTAGAGCACATGTACCAAAGGCCACTAAGAAAGCTAAAATTGTTGCTAAGTGGATTAGAAAGAATGAAAATGTTTGCCATGTTGCACAAATAGCCTTGAAGGCAAATTCTTCTAATTTTTGGTACTTGGATAGTGGGTGCTCTAGGCACATGACGGGAAACAAGAGTTTCTTCGAGACTCTTGTTATGGAGGAAGGTGGAAATGTCACTTTTGGTGATGGATCCAAAAGAAATGTTGTAGGGAAAGGAACCATTTCCGTTCCCGGATTACCCTCCTTATCCAATGCTTTATTTGTTGATGGCTTGAAAGCCAATTTAATTAGCATTTCACATCTTAGTGATGAAGGATATTCCGTCGTGTTCTCTAAAGATTATTGCTCTATCCTTAAACCCGATGGACAAACCTTGTTGAAGGGCATGAGATCTAGCGACAATTGCTATTGTCTTGAAGCTAGAATTGTATCTAATCATGTGTCCATGGATGAGCAAATTGAGTTGTGGCATGAAAGACTTAGCCACATGAACTTTAGGGATCTACGGACCCTTGGAAAGTTCAATTGTGTGCGTGGCCTCCCTAAGCTTGGGAAGAAAGCCAATGGTATTTGTGGACCTTGCCAACAAGGAAAGCAAACCAAAAGCATGCACAAAAAGGGTAAGTATCTCACCACCAAGGAGCCACTTGAGCTTCTCCACATGGACCTCATGGGTCCCATGCAAACCGAAAGTTTGGGTGGAAAGAGATACATTTTTGTTTGTGTTGATGATTTCTCTAGATTTACATGGACATATTTTCTTAGAGAAAAATCCGAAACTTTTGATAAGTTTAAAATGCTTTGTACTAAATTGCAAAATGAAATGAATTCTAACATTAGAAGCATTAAACGGATTAGAAGTGACCATGGGAGAGAATTTGAGAATGCCACCTTTGAAACCTTTTGTAATGGTTTAGGCATCTCCCATGAATTTTCTGCTCCTAGGACACCTCAACAAAATGGAGTTGTTGAGAGGAAGAATAGGGTCCTTCAAGAGATGGCCCGTGTGATGTTGCTTAGCAACAATGTCCCTAGGAACCTATGGGCCGAAGCCATTAACACGGCTTGCTATATAGGAAATAGAGTGTTCCTAAGGCCCGGTACTAGAAACACCTCCTATGAGTTATGGAAAGGCAAGAGGCCAAATGTTAGCTACTTCCACACTTTTGGAAGCAAATGCTACATTTTGAATGACCGTGATCAACTTGGCAAGTTTGATGCTAAGAGTGATGAGGGTATTTTTATTGGCTATGCCTTAAATAGTAGAGCCTATAGAGTTTTCAATTTAAAGACTCTAAGTGTTATGGAATCATCCAATGTCGTATTTGATGATACTAGGCTTAAGTCTAATGATCATGAGGAGGAGGTTATTTTTAGTGATGATTCTCCTTTGGAGGAAGTTGTGGTGTCGCCTAATGTTGGGACATCTAATGTCAACAATGATGGCACACAACCTATTGATAGAGTTCCTCTCTTGGACTCTAAAGAACCCGCTCCATGGGTTAGGAAACTCCATGATAAAGAAGATATCATTGGAGAGGTAAATGAGGGTGTTAGGACTAGACGCCAACTTGCTAATCTTATTAGCTATACATGTTACACCTCTCAAATTGAACCCAAAAAGGTTGAAGAAGCCTTAAATGATGAATTTTGGGTTCTTGCCATGCAAGAAGAGCTAAGCCAATTCGAAAGGAATGAGGTTTGGACTCTAGTTCCTAGGCCTAAGACCACTAATGTCATAGGCACCAAATGGATATTTAGGAACAAATCCGATGAGGATGGCAACATAGTGCGGAACAAGGCTAGACTTGTAGCACAAGGGTACTCTCAAATTGAGGGTATCGACTTTGAGGAGACTTTTGCTCCCGTTGCCCGCTTAGAGTCCATTAGGCTTCTCTTGTCCATCTCTTGTGTGCACAAGTTCAAATTGCACCAAATGGACGTCAAGAGTGCCTTCCTCAATGGCTTCTTGCAAGAGGAAGTGTTTGTTGAACAACCTAAGGGGTTTGTGGATGCACACCACCCCAATCATGTCTATCGCCTCAAGAAGGCACTTTATGGGTTGAAACAAGCACCGAGGGCTTGGTATGAGCGCCTCACTCAATTTCTTGTTGACAACAACTACACAAGAGGTAGTGTTGACAAGACACTATTCATCAAGAGAGACAATGATGAGCTTTTCATAGCTCAAATATATGTTGATGATATAGTTTTTGGCTCCACCAACAACACCAAAGTCCAACAATTTGTTGATGTCATGTCTCTTGAATTTGAGATGAGTCTTGTTGGTGAGCTTAGTTACTTCCTAGGTTTGCAAATTAGGCAAATGAATGATGGGATTTTCATAACCCAAGCCAAATATGCTAAGAACCTAGTGAAGAAGTTTGGTTTAGAGAAAGCCAAACATTGTGATACACCCATGAGTACCACTTTGAAGCTAAGCAAGGATGCTAGTGGTAAAAGTGTGGAACAAACTCTATATCGTGGCATGATAGGTAGCTTGCTTTATTTGACCGCAAGTAGGCCCGATATATCTTTTAGTGTGGGTGTGTGTGCTAGGTACCAAGCGGATCCTAAGGAGTCCCACCTCTCTTCCGTGAAGAGAATCATTCGCTATGTGAATAGGACATCCAACTATGGGATTTGGTACTCTTTTGACACTAATGCTAGTCTTGTAGGCTTTAGTGATGCGGATTGGGCAGGAAATTGTGATGATAGGAAGAGCACATCGGGCGGTTGCTTCTTTCTAGGCAACAACTTGGTGTCTTGGTTTTGCAAGAAGCAAAACTCGATTTCCTTGTCCACGGCCGAGGCCGAGTACATAGCCGCGGGGAGTGGATGCACACAACTCCTATGGATGAAGCAAATGCTAGTAGACTACGGATTCAATCAAGGTACTCTCACTCTCTTTTGTGATAACATGAGTGCTATTAATATTTCCAAGAATCCGGTTCAACATTCTAGAACTAAGCATATTGACATCCGCCATCACTTCATTAGAGAGCTTGTTGAAAATAAATGCATAGTACTTGAACATGTAGGTACTAATGATCAACTTGCGGACTTATTTACTAAACCCTTAGATGCTACTCGATTTAAAACTCTTAGTAGATCTATTGGGATATGTCTTGTGGAGTGATGTTCTATGATTGACCCCATATGGGGAACTCAAGCAAAGAGAGCTATTTTGCATTCTTGTATCTTGCAAAAAATTTGAAATAACTTATGCCTCTTCTTTTGATTGCTTGAGTAAGCTTGGTTGTACATATGTATATATGTTTTCAATTCTATAAGTGTGAACCTTGCTTATCTACAATCCATGTCATATTTATGTTCAAACATGCATTTTTGGACTAGGAGATTTACATAGGAAGTATGATGTGAATGACCTATAGTTATCTCCATGACATGATGATTCTTTAATAACATGCTAATGCTAAATGAAAAAGCATGAAATTCATACAACATGCTCACATGAAAAGCATGAATTGATGATTGCATATTCTTAAAAATGCAAAACTTGTGTGAAAGCTAATGAGACTCAAAATGAATAAAGGATCTTGTATCCGTTCAAAGGAATTTACATTCCATATGTCTCTCTTTCTTTATTAGTTGAACATGGTTACTATCATACGAATTTCTTATCCGAAAAAATCAAATAGGGTGCAAAGTCGCTCATGCCATGTTTCGCTTATAAAGTTGGATATAGTTGCTCTTAAAATTGAAATCAATAATCTCTATATCCTTGCTTTTCCCATGACATTGGTGAAATTGGTTTGAATTCAAATTAGAAACCTTTGTCATTTGCTTTGCCAAATACCATTGTATTTTGGACTTGAATGCTATATGTCTTGTATGCAAAGCATGTTGGATTCACACATTTTCTCAAATAAATCTCCTTGTTTCTCTCAAATTAATTGAAGTGCATAAAGTGACTTATATGTATATGCATATCTTGCATGCTTCTATCTCTCGTTGCTTTGAGTGACCCGGTTGGGGACTACTCCTTTGCCTATATCATGACAAAAAGGGGGAGTAGGATATGGTAAGGGGAGTTGCAAAATATAGAAGCTTTTGTGCATTTTGGGGAGAACATACATTGAGGGGGAGTAACCCGTTGAGGGGGAGCATTGCATACACATACATTTTCATAATGTTGAGCCTAAACTATAAATGCAAATGCTTGTTATTTTTCTCACATGATTAATCTCACACTTCACTTGTATTGGAAATGCTAGAAACTTTATTTTCAGGGCTTGATTGTTCTACAAGAGATTGAAGACTTGAAGTTGTTATTTACTTATCTCTTTGTAATGTAGATAATCATTGTAGTCCCGTAGTTTCTAATTCTATGTGAGGAATCAATGTGAGTGGTGGTTTTGTCACGAAATAGCCAAAGGGGGAGATTGTTAGGATTCCCGTTGTTTTTAATTGGCTTATTTCGTGATCAAACCACATGTGGGGATGCTTTGTAAGGGTAGCTTAGATGTTGTTGTTATTGCTTAGGCCCTTTTGAAGATCTCACTATTGACAAGCACCAAAGGTAATATTCTAAGTGCTTACTTGTCTTGAAGAGATAGATGCACACACTCACAACTCATGCATATGTTTAATCCTTATATGTTGTGTGTCTTTTATGTGTGCCTTAATGCTCATGAACATCTCTTCTTGCATGTTAGTTTGATTGCATCTTGCATATCCAATTGCCTTGTCATGCTTAGACTTAGGATTGCATTTTTGCACTGGGCGCCCCCAAAAGCGCTGTACAGAAGCGCTGTACGAACAGCGCCCATTGAGCGCTGTTCAGACCTGATCGATTTAATCGGTCGCTGTTGGGTCGCTGTTGGGGCGCTGTACATAGCGCGGTACAGAGCGCTGTACGTACAGCGCCACTCTGTTTCCTCGTGAAAACAGAGCAAGGGCGCTGTACAGGCGCTGTACAATGGCGCCCTACGTACAGCGCCCAAGGCAAATAGTGGGCAAACTTATCAAAACGACCACACTTTGTTTTGGCCCCCTATATATATGCCACTTTGACTTTAGGTCAATAACAAGAGTTCATATTCAGATTCCATACTTAGGAGATTTTTCAAAGAGAAGAAAAATTCCAAAGAACTCATTTTTAATTACTCAAACACTTGTTCCATGATCATCAATCATCATCTAGCATCATCTTAGATCATCTAGATGACATCTTGCATGGATTCTTCATCATACTTTGCTTGGTAAGCTTTTCACTAATATCTTACATATTTTGTGTTTCTCTTATCTAGCAATCTCAATTTAATTACTTGTATGTGATTTTATATTTGTTGAATACAAGATTGAGATTAGTATGATGTATGTTTGAGAAGTTGTATTGTGCTAGCATATTAGGTTTTTGTGCTTGATATTGATTAGCTAACTAATTGACATGTCATTTAGTTTTGATATCTAGGATTGTTCTTAATTGCATATTAATCATCTTAGATAAGCATATAGGGTTTCCCTTGCTCTATGTTGCATTTTGGATATTTTCACATATTCACTTATGGTTGTATTCTCTTCAAGAGAAGCTAAGTCTTGTGTGTAGCAATCGGGATTAGGTTGCTTAGATCGCAAGCAAAATCGGACTAGGTTCACTCATACCGGGATTAGGTAGGTGTGTGATTACTACCGGGATTAGGTTGTAATCGTTTGCACATTTAGTGGATTCGAGGTTCGAGTGTGGCTTACTTACATAGCCCGTGGTTTTTCCCGTGAGGGTTTCCACGTAAAAATCAAGTGTCAATTTAATTTCCGCACCATATTACACTTGCTTGTTTATTTTATCTTGAGGGTAATTTCGTAATTTTGACTAACACGAAAAATTGGGTAAAAAGCGTAAAATCTATTCACCCCCCCCTCTAGATAGTTTTATACACACCGTGCATTAATTAGTTTCAAAACCCGGTCACTCGTCTGCCTTGTTGGATGGATCCCATTACCGATCACCTACAAAACGGTACGCTCCCTGAGAGCCCGGACCAGGCGCACAAACTCAAGAGGATTGCAACCCGGTACTGTCTGATAGAGGGACACCTCTATCGCTAAGGAAAATCACTCCCGTTGTTACGATGTTTGCACCAGGACGATGCCAAATGGGCATTGGACGAGGTACATTCAGGGGACTACAGCAATCATGTTTCAGGAGAGAGGTTGGCATATCAAGTTCTCAGGATGGGATACTACTGGCCGAATTTCACACACACTAATCACTAGAGTAGGATTTATTTTCTAAGCAAAAGAAAAAATTCTCTAGCCAAGCAAGTAGTAGGGTGGCCGAATTTCATCACCTCACTTATATATGGTGACCGAAATTCAACCCTATTTTCTTTTAGGGTTGCCGCATTCTCTCTTGTGAGAGTTTGTGTGTGACCGAAATCCTCACTCTAAGAGGATTTAGGTTTTACCAAAACTCTTACACTCTTGAGAACCCAAACCCTAATCCAACTCTATAGTGTAGTATTAAATTATGACTAAATTAAAAAGACTTCTTATTTGATTAAATAAATAAACTTAATTATTTATTTTCTTACCAAACAAGTCTTTTACTTTTAGTATACTACTACCAATAGTATAATTCTAGGAAACATATTTCCTGATCAGAAAAATATTTTGTTTCTTAATTAAATAATTAATTAATTAATTAATTAATTCTCATTTAATCAAACAATAAAATAAAATAATATTTTTGACTAAATAATTAGCCTTGCCGCCCACACCTTGTATATATGGGCTCAATATTATTTTCTTATTTTATTTAATCCATTAGACTTTAATTAAAAAGCCCACATGTGAACCAGACCCATTCTTACTAAAAGAAACAAGCCCACATGCCTTTCATTAATATATTAATATAATTGATCAGCCCATTAAATAAATAATGTGCAAATTATATTCTTAATATATTAAATGCAATTCTAGATGGACCCATAAATTGGTCCGGTAGAATATATCAAGTGATCCATGCAAGTCCGTGTGGATTGGGGATCTTGGTGGGCTATCTAAATTTAAGCTTCAATAGACATAACCTAATCAATCAACAAATGATTCACTTAGGTTCGATCCATTAATTTTAACTCATTCCACTAAAGAGCTAAAATTGAACTCTTAAATAAAGATAGAATAAGAAGATGTTCCTCATTCATACCCTAGACAATCATATTGAAGATAGTGTATCCTCGTGATTAATATCAGTAATCGCCAAGAGTTCATAGACCGCCTATAACTCTCCAAGTTACCATATTTACTCTTATTACCACATTTTGAACTTGGATATTTTGACTTGTCCAGAAGCCATGTTTTCAATAGTCACTATCGAAAACTCAACGTTGAGATTTAATATCCAATTACCTCAAAACATCCATACGATGATATTATACTCTCATTTAATAAATGGAGCCACGATGTCCATATCTAAAAATGAAGTCCTCTATCGATTAACAAATGAATATCACCAAACTATCGAGGATAGACTATGCTATATAATCGTACTCATTGATAACTCAAATGATATCACTTGCAACCATAAGTCCATCATTTATCTCAGGATTAAGATAGACTCTCCGATTGTCCTGATAATGAAAAGACTATTATCTATTGACGGTTCTAGATAAAGCTTTTCATTGTGATCCAGTTCAATGCACCCAGTGCACTAGATTCTTTCACTCGAAGACACTCCGATGATTTTAGACTCATCATATCTCATTTGATCCCACTCAAATGCTAGCAAAATAATTCTACAACTTTAACAAGATAAAGGTGCCCAACCTTTAACTTAAGTTGTGAACATTATTCAAAACTAACTAAAGAATTGTGTCTACCTCATACATATCCAGATGTACGAACAATTCTTCTTTTCTCATAGTCTTTAGACCTTATGATTATTTACTTTGACAATTATAATATTAAACTATAAATGTTATAAGATTTGTTAAACCAGAAATCACTTTATTAATATGAAAAAGATTGTCAATTACAATATTACACTCTTGCTATTGAGCATAATCCTAACAATCTCCCACTTGCGCTATAGCAAATGTGTCATATCTCTCATGCCCATGTTCTCTAGATGCCCATCGAAACTCTTCTGAGGTAGAGCCTTTGTGAAGGGATCTGCTAGATTTTCTACTGATACGATTTTTGTAATCGTCACGTCACCCCTTTGAACAATCTCCCTAAAAAGATGATACTTTCTTTCAATGTGTTTTCCTCTCTTGTGACTTCTTGGTTCTTTCGAATTAGCCACTGCTCCACTGTTGTCATAGTAGATAGTGATCTACTTATTCGCACTAGGAACCACTTCCAAATCTATCAAGAATTGGCGGAGCCAAACAGCCTCTTTGGCAGCCTCGTATGCAGCAACATACTCAGCTTCCATGGTGGAATCAACAATACAAGATTGCTTGATACTCCTCCATATGACTGCTACTCCTCCAATAGAAAACATAGCCCCTGATGTGGATTTTCTAGAGTCAAAATCTGATTGGAAATCAGAATCTGTATACCCAACGGGAATTAAATCCCCTCCAGAGTATACAAGCATATTATCTCTCGTTCTCTTGAGATACTTGAAAATATGCTTGACTGCCGTCCAGTGATCAGGACCAGGTTTCGATTGAAACCTGCTAACTATGCCAACGGCAAAACAAATATCTGGTCTAGTGCAGAGCATTGCATACATGAGACTTCCAACTGCCGAGGCATATGGAACTCTACTCATGAATTGCTCTTCATGCTCATTCTTAGGAACTTGTTCCCTAGAAAGTTTGATTCCATGTCTGAAAGGTAACATACCTTTCTTGGAATCCTGCATGGAAAACCTAGACAAGATCTTGTCTATGTATGAAGCTTGGGATAATGCAATCGTTTTATTCTTTCTATCCCTTATTACTTGGATACCTAGAATAAAACTTGCTTCTCCTAAGTCCTTCATATCAAATTGTTTTGCTAACCATTCTTTTACTGATGTCAATACACCTACATCGTTTCCAATGAGTAGTATATCATCAACATAAAGAATCAGGAAAACCAACTTGTCGCCCTTAATCCTTTTGTATACACAAGGTTCGTCAGGATTCTGAATAAATCCAAACCTTTGACAGCTTGATCGAACCTTATGTTCCAGGATCTGGATGCTTGCTTTAATCCATATATGGATTTCTGCAACTTGCATACCTTTTCCATTTGACCCTTTTCAATGAATCCTTCTGGTTGCATCATGTAGATGCTTTCGTCAAGACTTCCATTAAGGAAAGCTGTCTTGACGTCCATTTGTCAAATCTCTAGATCTAAAGATGCTGCAATGGATAAGAGTATCCTAATGGATTTAAGCATGGCCACAGGAGAGAAAGTTTCCTCGTAATCGATACCTTTTTTCTGTGTATACCCTTTAGCTACTAATCTAGCTTTAAAGGTTTCCACATTTCCATCCATACCTCTTTTCCTCTTGTATACCCACTTGCACCCAATGGGTTTTATCCCTTTAGGCAAGTCTACATGGGACCAGACTTTGTTATCGAACATGGATTCAATCTCAGATTGCATTGCCTTTTGCCAATGACGACTATCAACATCCTCCATTGCTTCCTTATACGTGTAGGGATCATCGTCGTTCGGGAGATTCTCCACTGATTCTCCCAGACCGATGTATCTTTCGGGTTGTGTTCTAACCCTCCCACTACGACGAGGAATGGTAGGTTGTTGATTTTGTGTTGGATCAGAACTTACAATTGGGTTAGATTGTGTAACCTCCCGTGGAATTGTATCTCCTGACATCTCATTCAGGACAATTCTACTTCTAGGCACAAAATCATTCATATAGTCCTTTTCCAGAAATTTAGCATTTGTCGAAACAAATACTTTAAGATCTGATGGACTATAGAAATAATATCCTTTAGTTTGTTTTGGATACCTTACAAATATACATGTTTCCGAATGAGACTCCATCTTTTCTGTCTTTTCTTTTAACACATGCGCAGGACAACCAAATATCCTTAAGTGTTGTAAACTAGGCTTGCGCCCAGTCCACAACTCATGCGGTGTTTGAGGAACGAACTTAGATGGTACATCGTTTAGAATGTATATAGCAGTTTGTAAAGCATATCCCCAAAAAGAAATAGGAAGTGTTGAATAACTCAACATAGACCTAACCGTGTCTAAAAGAGTTCTATTTCTCCTTTCTGCTACCCCATTTTGTTGAGGTGTACCCGGTGTAGAAAACTGAGAAACTATCCCATTATCAATAAGATATTGTTGAAACTCACCAGATAGATATTCTCCACCACGATCAGATCTCAAGATTTTTATGTGTTTCTCAAGCTGATTTTCTACTTCAACTTTGAATGCTTTGAACATGTCAAAAACATCCCACTTATGTCGCATGAGATACACACAGCCAAATCTCGAGTAATCATCTGTGAAGGTGATAAAGTACTCATATCCACCTCTAGCTTGAATGCTCATAGGACCACATACATCAGTGTGTATCAATCCTAAACATTCAGTGGCTTTTGCGCCTTTGGCCGAGAACGACCTTTTGGTCATTTTACCTTCCAAACAAGATTCACAAGTTGGTAGATCATCAACCTTTAAGTCACTTAAAGGTCCGTCACTTACCAATCTTTTAATCCTATAAAGGTTAATATGACCTAGGCGTAAATGCCATAGGTAGGTTTCATCTATTGATAATTTTACTCTTTTATGATTAGGTTCCATTAATTCTGTGTCTAACGAGTGAGAGATATTTCTATGCAAAAAGTATAGACCATTTTCCAATGTACCTTGGCAAATAATTTTGTCATTCTTACTAATAATAAAAACTTTATTAAAAGTAACCGAATATCCAAATTTATTCAAACAAAAAACTGAAATTAAATTTCTCTTGAATTGAGGTACATAATAAACGTCTATCAAATCTAAATGCCTGAAAGAATCTAGATTAACTCTAATATCTCCCACTGCACTTGCAGACACTAACGTTCTGTTGCCCAAACGCAAGTTGATTTCATTCTTATTCAGCTTTCTCCTTTCTTGGAACCCCTGTAAGGAATAACAAACATGATTTGTGGCTCTAGAGTCTATGATCCAAGAATCTGTAGAATTTGCCAGAAAACATGTTTCAAGATAATTAATATTACCTTGTTCCTTCTTGTTCTGAGACTTTGGGCAATTTCTTTTCCAATGTCCCTTTTCACCACAAAAGGAGCACTTCCCTTTGATCTTGGTTACTTTCTTGGTCTCCTTCTTGGTAGGCCCAAGTTGCTTTTTCTTCTGTTGTTCCTTGACCTTTTGACGGGCCTTAACAGTAGCAACTTTACCAACCATATGAATCTAAGATTCATGAGTAGGAGCAGGTGGTTTAGGAGCAGACAGAACAAACTTATGTTTTTTAGCTTGCAGCAACAACCCAATTTTCCTTTTCCATGTGACATAATTATCTCCAGTTAAAATATTATCTGTTAAGATATTCATTAGGGATGGGGTCATGATTTCTGAATAAAACAAAAATATATATGAGTAAATAATCATGATAAAACACTTTCGAATATTTATCTTTATTTAAATAAATAACTCAATCATAAAAATTCAATGGTGATCCAACACCCATAAATGTTACGCCTCCTTTGGGAGTTCGCACCATTTACTAGTTAGACTAGGTCCCACCTAATTGTTAACATAACAACTAGCGTTTTCAATTTTAGCCTTGCAATTTTACTGACAAGAACTCTTGGGAGGATATCTATAAAATTACATTGAGTGTGTTACTAAGATATTGACCCTCAATTTTCTCTCACGAAAATCCCTCCTTGGGGAGTAGATCTCGTTTGAGTCAATTGTCTAGTCTATCCTTGTAAGGAAGTATGTTGCTAAATTCCATTCATGGACGCCCCTTGGGGGGATTACCAATAAATAATAAAGCTCAACTAACCTTGGAGGCCATAGATGTTACAAAACACCTTCTCCCACGCAATTATTTAAGGCGTGTGATTAAACCCCATAGAATGATTTACCAAGTTATCTAGATGCCAATTTAGATACCTAAATCATTCAATGCATGTTCATACCAAAAGAGATATATGAGTGGCACTCTTATTCTATATGGCATGTTATCATACAATAACAAATATTGTAATATTTATGCAAAAAATAAATAGCCACAATTTTGGTCCATCCTAGAAAAGCAAGTAAATTACAATTTGTTAGGAATACAAGATCTTCAAGTGGCCATCAACCATCCGCACATCCCTCGGCTGGCCCATAGGCGTGCACAGCCCACAACCCCACAAAGGGGCTGCCGTGCGCAGCCCAATCCACTCCTAGGGTGCGCACAGTGCTCGTTCTAGGTTCCGGTTGCTTTCTTTTCTTCAAGTCTTCGAATCATCAATACCCAAATACATTACAGCAGTATTTAAACAAATAAAATACTGCAGTATTTTTTTTTTTTTTTAATCACTGCAGTATTTATTACAGAAAAAAAAAACTGCACTATAATAAAATAAAAAAAACTGCAGTAAAAATTAATACATAAAAAACTGCACTTTTTAATTACAATAAAAATAAAAGAAAACCTAGCAACTACCAAGAAGGAATTATGGCGATGATAGACCACCCTTCTTGTTACAATTCCAAAACAAAATTTACATTGAAAATCTAGGACCAAAATCGACACATGAAAACATATATAAAACCATACATCCACGTGTAATTATATATGCGAATACCTAGAGTGCCATCTCTTTCTAAACATGCATAATCACAATAAAAGAAATAGATTCACGTATATATACGTTAATTAATTAAAAGGGTTCAACCAGGCTCTTATACCAAATGTAGGGAAAAATATCAGAGCAACGCAGCGGAAGCGAGACTAAAATTGATTTAGTATATTTTAAAATTTTTCCTTTGATGAACCTTAATGATCGCGCTCTAAATGTTCACATTTAGCGCTTCCTTTTCCTATCTTTTGTATTCGTTTCCGAGCATTTTTGTGTATTTAATAGGGTGCAAATAAGTGTTTCAGGGAATTAGGGAAGTTCAGGGGCATTGTGGTAATTATGGAGAAATCAAGGGCTAAAGTGCAATATTCAGGAATATATTGACCATTCTGTGATTTGAGCAGAGTTCAGGGGTGCAAACAGTAATTCGCCAGCCAAAGCACAGATCAGACTGCCATGTCAGCGAGTAGAACAGCGTCGTTTTGGGCGTTGCCTACGTTAGCATGACGCACACGTGACGTCAGTCGTCTTCTACTTGCTGATGGCCCGACCCGTTTACCCGTGGAGCGACTCGACCCGACCCGGTTTTGACCCGGTTCAGACTCGGATCTTCTCCGACTGATTCCGACCGTTTTTTGGCCAGTTTTTCTACCGATCTCCACCCATATCGGCTGTCCTCCTCCTCCCGGTCACGATGGACCTATTTTGAGGCTCCCATGCAAACATTTTCCATGCCATCCAAGTCTCCAAAACTCCATGGATGTGCAAGCTTGCAGGCTTGGTTTGGCGGCCTTTTGCCCACAATCCAGATGGTCCAAACTCGCCGAAAGACCGCGGGTTCATGCGGCGACTTCATTCCCGCAGTCCAGAAGGTCCAAGCTCGCCTTCAACGTCCAAAAATGCGCGGCGACTTCCGACGGCGGGTAAGAACCCGCGAACTCGACGGATTGAACCCTCCAACTTGACCGACCTTGGGTTTTTGCACGTCCAAACTCTCCCAAACCTTCCCAACTATATATATTCACCTTTCCCTAAACCTAAACACATCCCTTAATATCCAAATAATCACCCAAATTACCCTACCAACCTATAATAGCTTAGAATAAACTCACACCACTTCACTTAGCTTTTAACTAGTGTGTAAGGTGGTTTTCCAGCCACCAATCTCGATCCAAGGCATCCACATGTTGATTCCAAGCTTGGGGAAGCAAGATGAGTGAGCTAGCTTGAAGACTTCTCCAAGATTATTGGGTTGTCTCTATTGTCTCTCTTATTTCCTTAGTTTGTTGTTAATGTGTAATTAAATAGTTATGTTAAGGATTTGGTGTATTTATGTATTATATCTATGAACTAGTTGTATCTATATTTGATATTGAGCTTTAATTGATATATGCTTGTTAATTGATTATCCAATTGTTAACATGCAAAATAGGATTACTTGATTAATGCAAACCTTGCTTAATTGGGTTTAACCTATAATTGAAGTGCTTAATTGTTATCAACTAGTAATTAGGTAATTTGCATGATTCATTAGTTCCCTAACATATCTCATTATCACTCTTGCATGACTTTGCATTAGTGGTAATTAGTTTAGCAAATTAATTAGTTAATTTAGTTAATTGTTATTGTTAATTAAGTTAGTGATTAGATTAGTTAATTAAATAAGGGATTGACAACCCTTAGTTGTATTTAGATTTAGTTAACTTAGTGGTAATTAGATTAAGGTTTTGTTAGTGTAATTTTAGATTAGTTAGTTTAATTGTTTGTTTTCTTGCATGTAATTAGTGTATATAGTGTAAATATTGTATATATATATATATATATATATAGTGTGTATATATAATATACGACCTAGGACCGACTTAAGGTAAACACCACCTCCTCCGTGGGAACGATACCCTTACTCGTAACCACTATACGTGGCGAACGATTTGTATACTTGCGAGAGGGTAAAACCTCGCACGTCCAATCATTTACAATAGTTTATAGAACTATCACGTACCAATTTTCGGTGCATCAAGTTTTTGGCGCCGCTGCCGGGGATAGCGTGTTATCTTTAGTTTGTTTTAGTCGTATTTTTATTTTCATTATTTATAGTTTAATTTTTAGTGTTCATAGCATATCATGTTCGATTTGATTTTTGTTTGTTTGATTTTTTAGGATTCGGATTAATATGGAGAACCCTACCAATGTGCCCATTACTTAGAGGCTTATGAAGGACTTTGCTTTTCCGATTATGGGAGCTCAACCGTCAGCGATTCTGTTGAGTGATTTGCAACGGAGCTACGAGTTGAAGAGTTCTCATTTCAACACTCTTCCAGTCTTCCGAGGTGAAACGGATGAGGATTCCCTTCAGTTCATGAAGGAGTACTACGATGTCATTACTACCATCCGACTCGGAGAGCTCACGGAAGATCAGTTGAGGATGAGATGCTTCCCGTACTGCATGAAGGATGAGGCAAAGAAGTGGTTATTGGCTCTACTCGCAGGATCATTGATTACTTGGGAGGCGGTAGAGACCAAATTTTTCTCAAGGTATTATCCCTCTTGGAAGACACGAGAAATACGAGGGAAGATAGCAACCTTTGAAGAAGAACCAGAAGAAGCCTTCAATGAGACTTGGGACCGGTTTAAATTACTCCTTGCACGGTGCCCGCATCACATGTTCCCCTTCGTCCTACTAGTACAGTGCTTCTATGACGGATTGACGAGACTCACACAAGCCACAATTGACAATGCTTGTGGGGGAGCAATGAGGGAGAAAACCGCCAAGGAGGTATATGCGGTCTACGAGATGTTGGGTGAAAATTCCCAACAACAAAGTGGAAGGAATGGTGCTCATGAGGAGAAGGCCGAGACAAAATTAGCAATGCAATTGGCCGACTTGTCACGAGATATGGAGAACCTCATGGCACACTGTGGGCAACAATAGGTAGTAGGAGAAGTACAATCCGTGTATCCGCATCAACATTACAACCATCAGACAAGCAAGGATCAAGAATGGCAAGACCACCAATGGGGCAATCAAGACAACCCCTCATTCATCGAGCAACGGATGATTTGCCTTGAAGAATCCACCGTGAGATTGGCAACTCAAGTGGGGCATGTGGCGGAAAATTACCAAAGGCAAGACAATGAAAATTTTCCGACCCAAAGTGAGCAAGTAAATATACTTACCATTCATGGGAATGGTGAGTCCAGGCCACAAGAGGTGCTCAAACCTGTGACTTCTCCAGATAGCTCGGATGATTACATGGACAAGCTCCTCAGTATCTTTGAAGATCAACTCAAGAAAGAGGAGGAAAGGAAAGAGGTCCATGAGGAAGAGGATGTCGAGGAAAATGAGTTGATAAGTCTAAGTGTAGACTTAGTATTGAAGATTGCCATGCTTGAAGAAGAGAGAGACTCTGAAATGAAGAAAGCACAAGAGCTCTCCATATTGGTGGCGGAACAAGAGGTAGAATTCGCTCGGAAAGCGAACGAGATGCAAGTGGAAGCATTTGAGAGGGACAAGGCATTGGAGTCTATGAGTGTGGAACTCATCAAAAAAGACCATGCCTTGAAGGTATCACAAGCAGGGATACGTGACAACATTGTGGAATCAGACAAGGCCGAATGTCCAATCAAGGCTTTGAAAAAGAAGGGGACCAAACGAACATCAACAAAGAAGCCCCTTACTACCCAGAGTGGAGCAAGCCTTCCGAAGGTTGCCCACAAGCAAGCCGAAGCAACGGAAAAAGACAACCGAGGTAGTAATTCTAACTTTTCTCCTATATGCTATTTTTGCTCTATTAGGGGTCACAAAAAGACCCAATGTGCTAAATACGTTGAATATTGCAAAAATAGAAGCATGTGTAGGAAAAAAGTGAGAAAGGTTAGAAAAGTTTGGATCCGTAAGGACAAACCAGACCAAGCCGAAGAGTTGCCTTTCGTTGCAAGGAATGACACACCTAGTGGTAAGGTGTGGGTAGTGAAGAACCACAATAGAGGTCATGTTAAGTTAGATACACCTTCGAGTTTCCACAGATTGCATGATCACTTTTCGAGTGAATTACGTGTTTCATTACACGTATGAACATATTTCTTTTTGTTATTTTTAGGATTAGTTTAGTTTAGGAGTCTTGAGTCTATATTTATCCACTTACCATATTACAAATGTGCTATGAGATGCATGAAAATAGATAGGTTTGGGGGTTATGCTCCTTACTTATAAACTTGTATCGCATATGCTTGTGGTGTTTTTGGTATTGTTTTTGTATGTGTGCAGGGCATGGAATCAAGAAGAAATACCTTGCGCAAGAAGTAACCGCGGGAAAGAACCAGCGGAGCAGAAGGAAGGAACTCGCGGAAGTTCACTGTGACCTCAGATTCGTGGAAACATGCCCACCTTGCTGCATGTATGAACTCGCGGTAAAACTCCAAGATTCGCCACGAATTCAGATCAGCAAGCAACAGCCCGCTGGACAGAAGAACCAAAACCCGCGGAAGATTCCAGAGAGTTGTCCGCAATTTAAAGCCACACACACACCATGCACAATACACCATACCACGAGGCCACACCATCCTTTGAAGGTCCAATCTCTTACCCTTGAGCTTTTAATTCAAGTTGATATCTCATGTTTAGCTTAAGAATGTGAAGTGGTTGTTTTTGCCTAGTGATTAGGATTGGTTTTTGTAATGTGATTAGTGGTGGATATTTAGGATTGTATATATGTGTTTACATGTTAGTTGTAGATATTAGGATTGTATATATATGATATAGTTGTATTTTTGTTTTTATTTTTCGTGTTATTTTTCAAAACTTGTGAAGATGCCCTATTTTGAATTTTTGAGGCGAAATGTTTCTTTAAAACTGTACTAATCGGTAAAGAAATAAATTTTTCTGCCCACACTGTATCCATTGTTTTTTCGATACGGTTCTAACGGTAAAAGAACGTAAAGTTCTGGGTGGCGGTTTAAAAGTTATGACTATTTCTTCGACCGAAGGTCATGAACGTGCCCTGTTTTCAAAATTCTGCACGTGACCTGTTTTCAACGTCTGTTTTCACGCTTTTCCAAATTGAATTTTAAAATGTTTTCTTCATGAAAAGTGTTCATTTGCATTTCTATGTTCTTGTGTCAAAATTTGAGCAAGTTTTATGGAGTATCTTTGAAAATATGCATTGAAAAGCAGACGTTGTTCGAAGTTCAAAAGTTGACAGTTTTTCTTGAAATATTTTCCTCTATTTTTAGAAACTTCTTCACATGGAGTTTTTGTTATTTTTGTTTTCGATTGTGTTTAATTGTACATATGTGTTAGTATGTTTGTGTCCGAATTTCCAAATCATAAACTCTTTGTCCATGTGCTTCAAATTTTCAACATTGAGGACAATGTCGAGTTTAGGTTTGGGGGTGTGGACACATATGTGTCATTTTTGTGTTTTGTGTTTTGTGTTGTGAATATTTTGTTTTTATTTTTATTTTTGTGTCAAAAATTTTCAAATCTCTGAAAAATTTTGTCAAAATTTTGTGTTTTGGGAGTTGTTTACTTGTGTATACCAATAGGAACATGTCATACTATGCTTTGAAATCTAAGTTCTGACTAGTTTGCATGCCATCTAAGTTGTTACACCACTATAAATATGCTTGTTCAGTGCCAATACTTGGATGTTGAGGTAAATGAATCTTAGACTTTTTGGTCCTAGGAGAATTGTGGAGACTACCCGTGTGAGACATTGAGCCTTAACGATCATTTGAGAGGGTATTCTAGTCTACTCATTAAAGAGCACTTTTTGAAACTAGGATTGCATTGAGATCTCATTCACAAAGCATTTAGTATTGATTGCCATGAACATGAATATTGTGGACTGCTTGTGCGACTTGTATTCCCTTGTTAGAAAATCTAGCAGATATGATTCTAGGCATGTGTGCGCTTAACTCCATTTCCCAAACACTATCCTTATGAATGTGTGCTCCAATTGCCAAATTTGAGGCCAAACACAAACCATTCATTTCATCACCACATATATCCATACACATCATTCACATTGAATGTACACAAACGAAGTTAAATTGCTTAAAGCATACCTAGAGGGGGGGGTGAATAGGTTTTTACACCTTTTTTCAAACCCTTGAACAAACATCCGTTTGTCCCTCAAGGTAGCCTTACACACAACACTATAACCCAAGATAGACATACATAGACAATATGATGACACAATCATAATTGAAATGTCTAAGTATATCAACAAGTCATGTGAGGTAAAATATCAAATAATCAAAACAACAAAATAAACTTGTATTTCATAAGATGTTCAATGTGTTACAAGAGTGAGCAAAATGTCACTTAACAAATATTACAATATACAAAAGAATCAAAGATACAAATTGATCTATAGAATGAATATACTAATCACACTATACAAAGACTTGATTCAAAATACATCACAAGTCAATATTATGAATCAAGACAATAAAATATACAATTAAAATATAAGAGAAGAGATAGAAAGAATTAACACAAGGGATTTTTTTTAACGTGGTAAAACCTCCAAGGAGGAAACATCCACGGGTTGAATTACAACCATTGGGTACTATATTATTGGAAAGTAAACATAGAACATTCACAAAGTGACCAATCTTTAGCTCACCCAACCTAGTGAAGTCTAAGCCTACCCAACCCTATTGGAAAGTATGAAATCCCTCAATGATGCGGAACCACCATATATTGGACAACACACTCAACCAACATCGATGGTAGATTAGAAATTCCTCAAGAGTGCATACACATCCCGTGTACCCCGCTCTATCGGAGTCTATGTCTAACCATACGCCTAGGCCTACCAATATGTTAGCCAACTCCCTATCCAAGGCACTCTTGCCTCTAGGGAGCCTCCCATGCATGACTATCCGAGTCCTCCCGACTCTAGCCATGACTTCTTGCTTACCTATCCGAGTCATCCCGACTCTAGGCAAGACTTCTTGCTTGGCTATCCGAGTCATCCCGACTCTAACCAAGACTTCATGCCTTTTACAAGGACTTCCTAGTGTGATCATGTGAATGCAAATGATGCAAACATTCATTTCAACATAGAACATGTGATCAATACATTCTATGGCACAAATAGACCTAAACATGTGAAAACACAATTAATCAAGTCTAGATGCAAAAATACATGAATAGAAACCTAAGCATGTGAAACACCTAACACATATACTCAAAGTCTCATTCACACACATAACACTTGAATCACAAAATGTTCATTAAGTCCTAATTCAAGATGTTATCAATATACAATCAAAGTCTAGATATATGAGATTAAAATCAATCAATATACTAGACAAAAATATAGAGCAAGGTTTTGAGATTTACATCAATCAAAACCTATATTCTCTAAATCACAAACAAATACACAAATCCTTGATTTCTTCAATCAAAGGACCAAATCAAATCTCAAAGTCATTTTAACACAAAATTAATTCAATTAAGTATCAAACAACCTAAGATGCCATTCTAATCACAATACAACTCACAAACAAATGTAAAACCTAGAATCATGAAATCTAGTCAACATAAGTCCATAAATTGAATTTCAATTGGAATGATAATCAAGCTACCTTTTCAAATAGCTTTCATAAAACAATAACAAAGATATAGAAGAAGAAACCCCAAGCAAATTGAAGGTTATAAAAGAAGAAATCCCAAAGATATGAACACTACCTTGGATTTTCGAGCTGGTTCGGTTTTCTGTGTGCAACCACCAGAAAAGTCGATCAAAAAGCTGCCAAATCACTTGGAAAAGGTAGAGGACTCGATTACGAACGTTCTCCAACTTGAATCACTCAAATCCGACTTCGTATGAGAAAGTTATGGTGTTTGGAAGTTGAGAAAATTTGGGAGAAAAATTCTGACGGGAATTCTAACTTTTTCTTCTTGGAAACAAATGGAGGGAATGGAGGGGTTTTAAAAAGAGGAGAGAGGAGGCAATTTTTTGGCCAATAAAAGAAGGCCACCTCAGCCCAGCCCCGTGGGGGGCGCGTGGGCCACACGGGGGCAGAGAGTCCCTCTGGCCGTGGGGCCCACGGCTCCATCCACGGGGTGGGCCACACGTGGCCTCTTGGCCACTTACGCCCTCGCGCGCTCCTTCGGATCTTCAGCCCATATCTTGAGCATCCGACCTCCGATTTCGAATCCGTTTTCGGATTACGAACCGTGACTCCCTCACACATGATAACAACTATACAACTTTGAAAAATGGTTGAGAAATCATCTCGGAAATCATCGATGAAGTCAACACAACGTAAGAGAACGTAAAGTGGCATAGTCAACACGTTTGGACTCGAAACCTTATGAATGAGTAACCGAAACGACCGGAACTCAATAAGGCATTGAATAAGAACATGTTCAAGTCCTAAACACAAAATACGGAAACATATAAACACAAATACACACACATATGCTAGTTTCCGGACATAGTCCTAGAAAATGCAAAACACAAAGTTTATTAACTAAAAGTGAATGCATGAGCATATTTTGCCAAGTGTGTGAAAGTGAAATGTAAATGAAATAAAATCATGAAGGGACACACAAAAATGATATGTGTGAGTGTGTGCCTAGCCTTGTAAGAAATAAGAGGTCAAGTATACCTTTGTAGACCGATAATGTCCGAAACTCTTAAAAGCCGGCAACTTGAACGAATAATGGTTGAGACGTCCTTCGTCTTCGAAATCCTTCATTTACTAACCACTAAACATTACAAGTAAAACACGTTTTGATATGGAATTAATGCCAACACTAATTATCAACCTTACAATCTCCCCCTTTGGCAAATTCCATGTCAAAACCCCTAAACAAACACTAAAACAATTACAAAGAAAATTTGGTCACAATGAGTACAATGAGTTACACATATAGACACAAATTATAAATCAAGTCTTGAACTTCATCTTGGTCTTCTCTTGATATCACCTAAAAAAAAACTTGAAAGCACAAGAATATCCAAGAGACACCAAGTATGGCAATATCCAAGTATCCAATCATAGGCAAGAAAATAATAGCATATAAGTTCAAATGGATCAAGTATGCTCCCCCTTAATACATACTATCCATCAATATATTCTAAGCCAAGATTCAACAAAAAATATTACATGCCATATAGTTCAAGCTAGATACCAAATATACAAAAACAACTAACATAAGGCTAAGTAAGCTAGATATCTCCCATGTGTTTCTCATATTTCTCCCCCTTTTTGACATGATATGAAGCCAAAGGGAAAGAGTAAGAAATTATACCTCATGAAGCTTTCTAGCCACTTGTGCCACCAAGGAAAGAAGAACGGTGTGCGGATCTCACATATTGCCTTGTTGGAGTTGATTTTCCTTCCAACTCTTTGATCCTCTCATCTTGAGCAACAAGCTTTGCACTAAGGTCTTCAATCTTCCTTTGTGACGCCTCAATCAACCTATGAGATTCTTCAACCTCTTTCCTCAATTTTAAAGCCCAACTAGGAAGAGCGGGTGAGTAAGGGACATGGTTAGTATCAAGAGAATCACCAAAAAGCCTAAGTACATCATTAGACTTTCCCTTGTCCTTGTATGACATGGTTGCCAAACGTTTCTCACACAACTTCTCTAAGGGAGGAAGCATAACATCACCATCAAGATTCCTCACACCTTTAGCTAAGCACAATTGAGTTATAAACCCCGGAAAAGCCAATTTCTTGTCCAAACGACTAGTACAAGCCGCACTTTGAATTTGCTCCACAAGCAATTCACCAAGGTTTATAGGTTGGCTAGTAACCAAGGCATACACAATCTTAATCTTGTCTCTATTGAGCTCCGAAGCATTAGTAGAAACAATAAGATTGGAGCATACAAATAAATGCCAAAATGCACTAATTTTTGTTAGCTCACCTTGCCTAATAAAAGCACGTTTCCCCCACACAAAATCATCATCATCACAAAGAGTCTTACCCATTAAATCAAGGTTTTCCAAGACATCAATATCAAGGAAATCCGATTCAATGTCATCGGATAAGTTAAGAAATTCATTAACCTTCCTAGGGCAAACTCTAAATACAACTTTCCTTATGCTAAGAGTAGCACTAGTCACAGTAGAACCGGATTTGTAAGCATTATAAAATTCTCTAACAATGGTCTCATTAGATACTCCTAACATGTTGACCCATGAAATCCAATTCCTACTCTTAAGCACATCATAGACATATGATCCAATACAAGAGTCCAAGTCAATACCTCTTTCTTGAATTATCTTTTTGCACCCAAAAATTCCCAATTCATCAACTTTGTTACCTTTGGAAATTTTGGACGAAATTGTAGGTTTCGACTTGGCAATGGGAGATGAAGAAGTATTTCCACCAACCTTCTTTGCTTTACCCATGATCTTGCAACACAAAACAAACTAAAAACAAAGTGAGAGGAAACAAAGAAACAAATAAGAAACCAATAAACATATACAAAGGCAAAACACTATATTTAATAAATCACCATGCAAGTAAGAATTTATCATAGCATCTTCATGATTTATCAAAAATAAGAATAATGCCAACAATTAACAACCTTGAAGAACATGTGAACATGTCATAAAAGAGAACAAGAATTTAGCATATTATGCTCCCCCTTGACAAGTGCCTCATCTAAAATCAAGATAGACAAATGTTCACAAAAATCACCACACAATCACATCACAAGCAATCTTTATTAGATTTGCAAATAAGCTTCACATATCTAAGAGAGTTACATCAAGATTTTCAATCACTCTCATATGTCATCAAAAATTGCTAAAGTATCACAAATACTAATTAAGCAAAAGTGAGTGTGTGAAGATTTGCTTCAAGTATATGAAAAGAAGTAGTTTGATAATCAAGCATGCACACAATTTCAACATCTATTCATCTTAGGCCTTTCCATAAAAAGGTCAAACCGGTTATCATCCGAAATTTTGCTTATAAAGAGAATAGATTTCAACATGTGAGCGTGTGTGTGCATGTGGCTCGTCAACCCATTTCTATTTGTCAACCCGAGCTCATTTGATTATTCAACTATACTCCAAAAGCCTTTTATTTTTTTTTATTTATTTTTTTTTTTATTAAGGCTTGAATCAAAGATTTTTTTTTATGATTCAATTCAACACTTCTTTGATTTTTCTAACATAAACATATACACCTCATGGCGGCTTTCACTCATCACAATGATGTAGCCCTTTCCAACATTGGGTGGCTTCACAACCAAGGTGTGTAGCCCTTTCCATGAGGGTGCTCGTTGAGTTCTATGTTGCCGAAGCAAATGGATACCAACCATTGGTCATTTTTAAATGTACTAGTCCTTAGGACTTCAAGGTGTATCCAAAGCGAACATCAATCAAGCTCAACATACTTAACAAAACATACAAGAGAAGCAAAGTGCATTTTTGAAACCAATTTCAAGGCTTAAAAGCACATGATCTAAAAGCAAGTAAAGAGACTTACTTAAGATCTCTACTTCTCAAGAGAGTAGCTATCAAAGAATATGAAGCTCACATTATTCAAAAATTAGCCACTCAACAATCATACAAATAACAACACGGTTCATGAAATAAGATCAATGTGAACACTTATCACCAAAAGATCTTAAACTAGCAAATGTCAAAGAGTACCATATAAACACTATATTAGTTCTCAATTATGACATGCTTCATGAAAGTGATACAAACAATGAGTTGATAGATGAAAAATCAAGTAAGCAAGCAATATGATATAGAGATACCTTCGCAAGCTATTTTCACCAAATACAAAGCCTTCACCCTTTTTATGAGTCCTCTTGGCTTGTGAGTCCTCATGACTACAAGTTATAGGTGTGTCGATTCCAAGAGACTAAAGGCAATGTAATCCAACTCAAACAAAAAAAAAAAATGACTTTCTCTAAAAGCCATAACAATAATGTTATCATATAGATTCCAAAAAAAAACTTCTCAAAAGTTAACCAACAAATTTTGACTATCAAAACAAACAAAGTGAGATAGCGAAGTTCATGTCAAGTTGTAAAGATACAAAGCAAAAAGCTAAGCCTCTTATCAACGACACTAGTCTTAAAGCTAACTCACATGTGCAACTTACACTAATGGTAAGAGCACTCACCCTTGACAAATTTTGTCTTGGGTGGACAAACATGAACATCATCAAGATTCTCTTTGACCACAATGTTGAACCTAGAGTAAAGTTCTTCCACAACTTGATTCACAATAATATCATTAATACTCTTCTTCTCAACATTGTTAGCAACACATGCATGGTCAAACTTTGTAGGATATGCATTCTTCACCTTCCGGATATTCTTAGCATGCTTTGACAAATTATCATGCTTTCCATATTCAAAAGCTTTAGCATGCATAGAATTAGGTCCAATCGCTCTATTCCTAGATGCATTTTCTAAGTTGCAATATTCAATGAATTTATAGCACTTGGGCTTGATATGGCCTAAGGTATTGCAAAAATGACATATGGGAACAAAAGGAGAGATTTTACCTACCGGTGGTGGTGGAGGACAAGTGGGAGTTTCAAGGGGTACCTTGTTCATCAACTTGTTCTTGGTATTGGAACATCTCTTCTTAGAAGCTTTCTTATCAACAACGACCTTGCTTGTAGGAAATGATGCCACTATGAGCTTCTCCTCAACTACCAAGTCGCTTGAGCCTCCTAGAGTCAAACTAGAGATGATCCTATCCCTTTCAAGAACAAACCCTTCAACTTCTCTAAGCTTCTTGGCAAGAGCATTCTTTTCACCTAAGAGCCTCCGAGTTGTTGAGACAAACTCATCCACTTGTAGCTTGATCAAATCATCTTAACCACTCTTAATGATTTGGATCAACCTCCTCATCCAACGAACCTTGACATACATCCTCTAGGATAGAGTGAGAGGTCATGAATGCAACAAAGTTGCTTACCAACTCTTCTTCACTAGAAGACTCATCACTTGAGCTCTCCTCATCACTAGAGACATAATCACTCCATGTGGATTTCTTCATTATGTTGCTTGAGTAAGTGATCAAACCTAAATTGATCAACCTTTGGAACACAAGAACATCTTCTTCTTTGCTTTTGTAATTAACACTCTTTCAAGCTTATCAACAAATTTGTTAGTAGACAAATGCAATGAAAAATAAGAAGAACCTTTTCCACAACAAATAAAGGAGGACAACTATGACATAAAAAACCTAAGCAATTTACTCGTAAGTATAAACCGGATCTCGCCGAGTGCCGTCCGACGACCCGCTCTGATACCAATTGAATGTACACAAACGAAGTTAAATTGCTTAAAGCATACCTAGAGGGGGGGGGTGAATAGGTTTTTACACCTTTTTTCAAACCCTTGAACAAACATCCGTTTGTCCCTCAAGGTAGCCTTACACACAACACTATAACCCAAGATAGACATACATAGACAATATGATGACACAATCATAATTGAAATGTCTAAGTATATCAACAAGTCATGTGAGGTAAAATATCAAATAATCAAAACAACAAAATAAACTTGTATTTCATAAGATGTTCAATGTGTTACAAGAGTGAGCAAAATGTCACTTAACAAATATTACAATATACAAAAGAATCAAAGATACAAATTGATCTATAGAATGAATATACTAATCACACTATACAAAGACTTGATTCAAAATACATCACAAGTCAATATTATGAATCAAGACAATAAAATATACAATTAAAATATAAGAGAAGAGATAGAAAGAATTAACACAAGGGATTTTTTTTAACGTGGTAAAACCTCCAAGGAGGAAACATCCACGGGTTGAATTACAACCATTGGGTACTATATTATTGGAAAGTAAACATAGAACATTCACAAAGTGACCAATCTTTAGCTCACCCAACCTAGTGAAGTCTAAGCCTACCCAACCCTATTGGAAAGTATGAAATCCCTCAATGATGCGGAACCACCATATATTGGACAACACACTCAACCAACATCGATGGTAGATTAGAAATTCCTCAAGAGTGCATACACATCCCGTGTACCCCGCTCTATCGGAGTCTATGTCTAACCATACGCCTAGGCCTACCAATATGTTAGCCAACTCCCTATCCAAGGCACTCTTGCCTCTAGGGAGCCTCCCATGCATGACTATCCGAGTCCTCCCGACTCTAGCCATGACTTCTTGCTTACCTATCCGAGTCATCCCGACTCTAGGCAAGACTTCTTGCTTGGCTATCCGAGTCATCCCGACTCTAACCAAGACTTCATGCCTTTTACAAGGACTTCCTAGTGTGATCATGTGAATGCAAATGATGCAAACATTCATTTCAACATAGAACATGTGATCAATACATTCTATGGCACAAATAGACCTAAACATGTGAAAACACAATTAATCAAGTCTAGATGCAAAAATACATGAATAGAAACCTAAGCATGTGAAACACCTAACACATATACTCAAAGTCTCATTCACACACATAACACTTGAATCACAAAATGTTCATTAAGTCCTAATTCAAGATGTTATCAATATACAATCAAAGTCTAGATATATGAGATTAAAATCAATCAATATACTAGACAAAAATATAGAGCAAGGTTTTGAGATTTACATCAATCAAAACCTATATTCTCTAAATCACAAACAAATACACAAATCCTTGATTTCTTCAATCAAAGGACCAAATCAAATCTCAAAGTCATTTTAACACAAAATTAATTCAATTAAGTATCAAACAACCTAAGATGCCATTCTAATCACAATACAACTCACAAACAAATGTAAAACCTAGAATCATGAAATCTAGTCAACATAAGTCCATAAATTGAATTTCAATTGGAATGATAATCAAGCTACCTTTTCAAATAGCTTTCATAAAACAATAACAAAGATATAGAAGAAGAAACCCCAAGCAAATTGAAGGTTATAAAAGAAGAAATCCCAAAGATATGAACACTACCTTGGATTTTCGAGCTGGTTCGGTTTTCTGTGTGCAACCACCAGAAAAGTCGATCAAAAAGCTGCCAAATCACTTGGAAAAGGTAGAGGACTCGATTACGAACGTTCTCCAACTTGAATCACTCAAATCCGACTTCGTATGAGAAAGTTATGGTGTTTGGAAGTTGAGAAAATTTGGGAGAAAAATTCTGACGGGAATTCTAACTTTTTCTTCTTGGAAACAAATGGAGGGAATGGAGGGGTTTTAAAAAGAGGAGAGAGGAGGCAATTTTTTGGCCAATAAAAGAAGGCCACCTCAGCCCAGCCCCGTGGGGGGCGCGTGGGCCACACGGGGGCAGAGAGTCCCTCTGGCCGTGGGGCCCACGGCTCCATCCACGGGGTGGGCCACACGTGGCCTCTTGGCCACTTACGCCCTCGCGCGCTCCTTCGGATCTTCAGCCCATATCTTGAGCATCCGACCTCCGATTTCGAATCCGTTTTCGGATTACGAACCGTGACTCCCTCACACATGATAACAACTATACAACTTTGAAAAATGGTTGAGAAATCATCTCGGAAATCATCGATGAAGTCAACACAACGTAAGAGAACGTAAAGTGGCATAGTCAACACGTTTGGACTCGAAACCTTATGAATGAGTAACCGAAACGACCGGAACTCAATAAGGCATTGAATAAGAACATGTTCAAGTCCTAAACACAAAATACGGAAACATATAAACACAAATACACACACATATGCTAGTTTCCGGACATAGTCCTAGAAAATGCAAAACACAAAGTTTATTAACTAAAAGTGAATGCATGAGCATATTTTGCCAAGTGTGTGAAAGTGAAATGTAAATGAAATAAAATCATGAAGGGACACACAAAAATGATATGTGTGAGTGTGTGCCTAGCCTTGTAAGAAATAAGAGGTCAAGTATACCTTTGTAGACCGATAATGTCCGAAACTCTTAAAAGCCGGCAACTTGAACGAATAATGGTTGAGACGTCCTTCGTCTTCGAAATCCTTCATTTACTAACCACTAAACATTACAAGTAAAACACGTTTTGATATGGAATTAATGCCAACACTAATTATCAACCTTACACACATGAAATCTTTAGTTGTTGATCATAGTTTTGCATAAGTTATAAATGCAATTGATTAGCTCAATCTGTAAATAGCGTGTACTCAGGCGATGATAGATAATGTGCAATATAGAGGCTAAACTGTAAAAGTGTTCAAAATAAAAATGCTTAAAGCCTTAGTACTTAATTGATTAAATACTCAAATAGAGTACCAATTAGCACAATCATTAAAATGTTAATCTTAGCCTAGACGCTTATAGACATATGAATAATGAGCTAGTAGAATATCATTGTTAAATTGATCAATATCTCGAGATTTCCATTAAATTCATTCCATTCATCAAAAATCACCCATGGCCCCAGTACAACCAAAGGGAAGCCCTAGCTGATCTTTTAGAAGTCTAGCTTGGGAATACGAGTCAAAACATGTTCTCTCCATGTTCTTGGTGCATCAATTCATTCATGAGATCATTCACAATAAAGTGCATTGTTTTATATATTCACATGCGTTGAATTCAAATTTTATGTAAAAAAAAAAACTTCCAAGAACGCATGTGGTTGATGAGAGATTGCAGAAGAAAGAGTTGAATCCGTGAGATATAGAAGTCAAGGCGAATTCACCCCTAGGCGATTTGTTTATTGATTCATAGATCGAAAACATCCCGGGTGTTGGCAAACTGGCATTGTGTGTTGTTTTGATGAAAATGGAATTTTACTAGTCTTAACTTAGGATGCTTAGCTTGCATGAAGTTTTTGTTTGTATATATTTTTGCATCTCTTTGTTAAAATTCAGAGTTGCGTTTGTGGGTATCGTATCTGGTAAACCCTCAGGAGACTTCACTCCTCCTACTAGGGGCACCTAGAGGTTTAAAAGGCTTGTGGCACGTGCTAAGTGCCATCGTTTATCCTACGACAGTGGACTAAGTAGTTTATATTTTATTACGCTTTAGTAGTTGTTATTTGTTAGCTTTATTTTTGTTTTGCTCGAGGACGAGAAAAAGTTAGGTTTGGGGGTCTGATCGTGCTCCAAATGTTCACATTTAGCGCTCCCTTTTCCTATCTTTTGTATTCATTTCCGAGCATTTTTGTGTATTTAATAGGGTGTAAATAAGTGTTTCAGGGAATTAGGGAAGTTCAGGGGCATTGTGGTAATTATGGAGAAATCAAGGGCTAAAGTGCAATATTCAGGAATATATTGACCAATCTGTGATTTGAGCAGAGTTCAGGGGTGCAAACGGTAATACGCTAGCCAAAGCACAGATCAGCCTGCCACGTCAGCGAGTAGAACAGCGTCGTTTTGGGCGTTGCCTACGTTAGCATGACGCACACGTGACGTCAGTCGTCTTCTACTTGCTGATGGCCCGACCCGTTTACCCGTGGAGCGACTCGACCCGACCCGGTTTTGACCCGGTTCAGACTCGGATCTTCTCCGACTGATTCCGACCGTTTTTTAGCCAGTTTTTCTACCGATCTCCACCCATATCGGCTGTCCTCCTCCTCCCGGTCACGATGGACCTATTTTGAGGCTCCCATGCAAACATTTTCCATGCCATCCAAGTCTCCAAAACTCCATGGATGTGCAAGCTTGCAAGCTTGGTTCGGCAGCCTTTTGCCAGCAATCCAGATGGTCCAAACTCGTCGAAAGACCGCGGGTTCATGCGGTGGCTTCATTCCCGCAGTCCAGAAGGTCCAAGCTCGCCTCCAACGTCCAAAAATGCGTGGCGACTTCCGACGGTGGGCAAGAACCCGCGAACTCGACGGATTGAACCCACCAACTTGACCGACCTTGGGTTTTTGCACGTCCAAACTCTCCCAAACCTTCCCTACTATATATATTCACCTTTCCCTAAACCTAAACACATCCCTTAATATCCAAATAATCACCCAAATTACCCTACCAACCTATAATAGCTTAGAATAAACTCACACCACTTCACTTAGCTTTTAACTAGTGTGTAAGGTGGTTTTCCAGCCACCAATCTCGATCCAAGGCATCCACATGTTGATTCCAAGCTTGGGGAAGCAAGATGAGTGAGCTAGCTTGAAGACTTCTCCAAGATTATTGGGTTGTCTCTATTGTCTCTCTTATTTCCTTAGTTTGTTGTTAATGTGTAATTAAATAGTTATGTTAAGGATTTGGTGTATTTATGTATTATATCTATGAACTAGTTGTATCTATATTTGATATTGAGCTTTAATTGATATATGCTTGTTAATTGATTATCCAATTGTTAACATGCAAAATAGGATTACTTGATTAATGCAAACCTTGCTTAATTGGGTTTAACCTATAATTGAAGTGCTTAATTGTTATCAACTAGTAATTAGGTAATTTACATGATTCATTAGTTCCCTAACATATCTCATTATCACTCTTGCATGACTTTGCATTAGTGGTAATTAGTTTAGCAAATTAATTAGTTAATTTAGTTAATTGTTGAAAATAAATAATGCACGGTGTGTATAAAACTATCTAGAGCCGGGGGGGGTAGGGGGTAAATAGATTTTAAATGAAAATGCCCCTAACTAGTCACAATAATATAACAACTGTAATAAGGTGCGGAATGTAAATAACACTTGATATTTACGTGGAAACCATCACGGGAAAAACCACGGGCTGTTATGTTCGCCACACACGAACCTCGAATCCACTAATTGAAATGATTACAACCTAATCCCGGTTTAATGGTCTAATCCCGATCAATAATCATCACAACTACCTAATCCCGGTATAAGTGGACCTAGTCCAATTGCTTGCGAATTAAGTAACCTAATCCCGGTCACAACACAAGACTTAATTCTCTAAGAAGAGATAATACAACCTAAGTGAATATTATGAAATATCCAAAAATGCAATTAGAGCTAGGTTACTCTATATGCTTATCTAGGATAATGATTTTGCAATTAATTCAATCCTAGATATTAAAAGTTAGATGACATGTCAAATAGCTTAGCTAAACATAGATTATGAAGACCTAGATAGCTATCAAAATAAAACACTCAATCATGTCAACACAACAATCTCTATTTTGTATCTAGAATATATTCTAAGAGCATACAAATAATATAAGAGATGTCAATGATAAATAAAACACTAATTATATATGATAATAGTGAAGAACTTACCAAAGAATATGTGTTGACCAAAACCCATGCAAGCAAGCCTCTTAACTATGCTAGAAAATGCTAGATGATAATTTGATGCATATGACAATGGTTTTTGAGTGTTAAAAATGTGTTCTTGATTTGATTTTCTCTCAAATGTCTCTCTTTGAAGTTTAGGGTTCTTAGAGTTAAAGAACATCTATTTAGAAAATGAGAAAGTGTGATATTTATAGACATCAAGAACAGGGCATGTGAAAATGCAAGTTTGCCCCTGAAAACGCACGATCGGCGGTTTCATTCGGCGGCCAGGCCGCCGTTCACAACCGCAGAATGGTTCCCGAGAAAGGCAGGGGACCAACAGCGGTTTCAATCGGCGGTTTCGAAACTGCCGAACCAACCGCATAATCAAACCCGAGAAATAAATCAATCAGGTATGATCGGCGGTTTCGAACGGCGGTCAGTGGCCGCCGATCTTAACTGCAGAATTGCTCCAGACACTTCTGGACGTAAACGGCAGTTTCATTTAGCGGCCAGGTCGCCGATCATAACCTCCGATCACCAACATAGGTGAAAACCAAGGAGAAGCCAAGGGCATTCTTGATAGACAGTCTTCGCCCAAAACCAAGCACATTCTAGTGCATGAGCGGACATTTCCGAATACTATCGGGAAACGAATTACAAGACACAAATACACATAAGAAGATATATCAAACAAAGTGCTAATGTGTAAAGTGACATGTGAAGAGTATGCACACAAATGCAAGTATGCTAAGTGTGTGTGTGCAATCTAAATCTCTTCAAAGACAATAAAGCACTAGAGATTATACCTTTGGCGTGCTTGTCCCTTGAGGTCTTGAAAGGGTCTTTGAGCATGATCCTCAATCACCTAAACTACCCTTACAAACAAGCCCCAACATGTGATTTGTCCACGAAATAAGCCAATCAATAAAATGGGAATCCTTACAATCTCCCCCTTTGGCTATTTCGTGACAAAACCACCACTCACATTGATCCTTACAAACATAATTGAATCTACGGGATAACAAAGATATTCTACATTACAAAGAGATATAAAAGTATAAAAAACTTCAAGTCTTCAATCTCTTGTAGAACTATCAGCCCTTCAAACAAAAGATTATACTTTCCAAAGCAAGAGTATGTGAGATGATCAAGTGAGGATAAAACAAGCATTTGCATATAAAGAATTTAAGCACAACATCATGCAATGTATGTGTATGCAATGCTCCCCCTCAACGGGCTACTCCCCCTCAATGTATATTCTCCCCAACATGCACAATTGCTACTACAATTTACAACTCCCCTTACAACATTCTACTCCCTCTTTTTGTCATGATATAGGCAAAGGAGTAATCCCTAACCGGGTCACACTTAGCAAAGAGAGATAGTAGCATGCAAGATATTTGCATAATCATATAAGTCAGTTTATGCATCCCAATTAATTGAAGAGAAACAAGGAGATTTATTTGAAAGAAAATGTGTGAATCAAACATGCTTTGCATACAAGACATGTAGCATTTAAGTCCAAAATACAATGGTATTTGGCAAAGCAAATGACAAAGGTTTCTAATAAGAATTCAAACCAATTTCACTAATGTCATGAGTAAAGCAAGGATATAGAATGTATTGATTTCAATTTAAGAACAACTATATCCAACTTTATAAGCGAAACAAGGCATGAGCGACTTTGTACCCTATTTGATTTTTCCGGGTGAGAAACCCGTATGATAGTAGCCATGTTCAACTAATAAAGAAAGAGAGACATTTGGAATTTAAATTCATTTGAACGGATACAAGATCCTTTATTTATTTTGAGTCTCATAAGCTTTCACACAAGTTTTGCATTTTAAGAATATGCAATCATCAATTCATGCTTTTCATGTGAGCATGTTATATGAATTTCATGCTTTTTCATTTGACATTAGCATGTTATTAAAGAATCATCATGTCATGGAGATAACTATAGGTCATTCAAATCATACTTCCTATAAAGATCTCCTAGTCCAAAAATGCATGTTTGAACACAAATATGACATGGATTGTAAACAAGCATGGTTCACACTTATTGAATTGAAAACATATATTCATATGTGTAACCAAGCTTACTCAAGCAATTAAAAAAGAAGCATAAGATATTTCAAATTTTGCAAGTGACAAGAATGCAAAATAGCTCTCTTTGCTTGAGTTCCCCATATGGGGTCATCACCATCCTTCATTATTAAAGGTCATGAGGTCCTATGGACCTACTAAATCCATTGGACTTAGTTGAACCTATTAGAGACAAGTTTGTCTCGTAGCAAGCGGGTTCATCTTTTCTTATCCACTTAGGTGAAACAATTTTCTTCCTAGTGGTCAAAAGTTCTAGAGATCTAGATGTCATAGGATCATGTAAATGAATTTCTTCCTTCCTATGAGCATGCTTACTAGCTCTAGCTTTCTTCTTCTCAATCATGCTCTTAACTCTACACATTTTAATGTAACAGAAGCACTTTGGTCTAATATGACCATCAACACCACAAAAATGACATGTAGGGAAAAAGTTAGGAATCATACCATGTCCTTGTGCATGCATAGGAGCCTTCCCATGTCTTTGTGGTTGTCTTGGTTGTTGGATAGGATCTCTCCTTCTTTGTTGTTGACCAAGACTTGGTTGCTTCCTTGGTTAAGTTTGCATGATTGGTCTCTTCCCTTGATGGAGTTGAGTTTGAGGGAAGTTAGCATGAGGAACTCTTGTAGGTTGAGCTTAAGGTTGTCTTCTTGGGGCTACCTTCACTTGTGCACTATGAGAGCATTGTCCTAGATCAATATTCTTCCTAGGGGTTTGCACCGGTGAAGCTTCTTTGTAGCTCAAGCTCTTGACAAACACGGTCTTGTTAGGTGTAAGGATTCCCGTTTTGTTGATTGGCTTATTTTGTGGACAAACCACGTGTTGGGGATCATGTAAGGGTAGCTTAGGAATGTGTTCAAGCTCAAGGCCCTTGCAAGTGTTAAGCACTCCAAAGGTAATACTCTAAGTGCTTACTTGTCTTGAAGAGATAGTTGCACACTGTAAGTGCCTCACTTTTGATTGGCTTATTTCATGACACACCACATTGGGATTGGTATGTAACGGGTAGCTTAGGACTTCGTGGTTGGCAAGCTTCCGGACTTCCCAAGGTGACTTCAAGAGCTTCTAAAGGTATACCACTTGACCTTGATTCTTGAAGAGATTAGGTGCACACACACACTTGCATGCATCTTTATATATTGAGCTTTTGTTCACATGCTTGTGTTTCATTGTTTAGTGCATCTATGTCTTTTTGCACACACACACATTCATTGCATTTGTGTGAATCTTAATTGTGTGTCACATGCTTGGTGATTTTTCATGTTGATATCCATTTCCATGCATGTTTAGTTGATTGCATCTAGCTTATTGAAATGCCATGTCATGTTAGGCATTAGGATGCATTCACTTCCCACACTTGCACTTCATGTATGTTTGTCTTAAGTGTGGTGTAATTCGTTTCCGTTTGTGTGATCGGAAATGTCCACGCTTGCACGATGGTGTGCATGTCTTAGCGTGATGGTTGACCACTTGAGAAGGACTCATTCTTCTCTTGGATAAGTGTTAGATTCGGTTTGGTTATTTGGAGTAAAGTGTCTAGTTTAAAAAGATTGGATTTCAATGTTTTAAACGTTTTTCAAAACCGACCTTTGTATGGTCTTGTGACCATAACTTTTTATCAAAAGATTTAAATTGAGTTTTGTAAAATTCTGGACAAACTAGACACCCATACCTTTCCAACGGTATATTATTCGTAATATTTCATGACCGTTTGGATTGGTTTTGAAATTTCCAAAGTGACCACTAAAACAGGGCATCACAGCTGTTATCCGAATCTGACCTTTGGTCACTCAAATGACCATAACTTTTTCTACATTTATCCAAATCATGTTTTGTTAATTGGAGTAGAAAGTAGACTTCCATACCTTTCCAACGATATATTATTCGAAAGGTTTCGATGTCGTTTGGTCATATTTTGGGGCGCTCAAAACTTGAGCTGATGCACTGTCAACGATTTACCGCTGGCCAGGCACCTTGCCTCTTGAGCGGTACGCTCAGCGAGCCACATCAGTGTCTTCTCGCCTGATGTACCGCTGCCCATGCACCTTGCCTCTTGAGCGGTACGCCCAACGGTTGCCCGAGAGAAGCTGAATCGTTTTCTTCAAAAACGACATCACTTCATTTTGGCCTCATATATAAGTATCATCTTCTCCCTTGCTCGTTCAAGTGAGCTCAAAAACTAAACCAAGTGAGAGAAACTCATATTCTAGAGAGAGAAGCTCCCAAGAAACCATTTTTACTCAACCAAACCACCTCCCATGTGCATCTAACTTCTTCTTAGCATCATTCAAGCATGGAGTGTGTTGATTTCATTGACTAGGTATTTTCTACATGTCCTAAAACTTCTAGTTTCATATTTATGACATGTAAACCTAGATTTAGCATTTATTTGTTAATTAAATGCTTGTCTCTTTGCTCATTGTTATTTATAACATGTTTGAGACATTATTGATTGGTTGAGATAGGTTGTATGTTGATAGCTAGGATCTAGAGCCATTTTTTTGCCATCTAGCTAATTTAATCTCATTGTGTGATTGAGATGTTTTATTTATGATAGCTATGATTGTTTTGTGATTGACAACATCTAGCTAAGTCTATATGATTTTCATTTAGACATTGATGTGTAGGACTTCTTGATTGCATTTGTTAATTGCATTTAGAGTCTATGCCATGTTCATTGACAACTTAAGTTGATTGGCATTTTGTTTGGTTATTTGCATTAGTTGATTGCATGCTATTAGGCCTTGCCATTATTAATTTACAACTTGTGTTGATTGGCCTTGATTGATTGACAATTTATTGATTGCATTTGATTATTGCATATCTATTGTCATTGCCATGCTTTTTGACAACTTAGGTTGAGTTGGCTTTATTTGTTGACAATTAGGTTGCTAATGTCTCTCAGCACCTAATTGAGTCTTCATGCACATTCATGCGGACTTTGTTGATAACTAGGATGTTCACTTGCATTATAACATCTAGTTAAGCATATAGTGTTTAGTCTAGCACTCATTGCTTTTGTGCATCATTGTGATACACTTAGACTTTTTGATTCTCTTTTTGAGTCAAAGTCTTGTGACTTCTTGGTGAAGTTTCACAAGCAAGGAAAGTCTTGTGGCTACCCGTGTGTAGTGCTCAAGCAATTGGTCGAGTGCCACTGTAACAGGCCCGTTGGGTAGATTAGGGGTTGCTCACGCCAAGAGTAGTGTATCAGGGGATATCACTAGGGATTGAACCAAGAGTGGCGAGTGGTAGTGTCCATAGCCTGAGGTTATCTAGGGTGAGAGTCCGAGAATCACTTGAGGGTGTAGATTCCTTTTCATATAGTGGATTTCGTTGACCGTGTGTGGCGCACATATCAGCCCGTGGTTTTTCCCCGTGTGGGTTTCCACGTAAAAATCAAGTGTTCTTTAATTTCCGCATTTTTTACTTGATTTTATTATATGTGTGTTTTGGGTTAATTGTGATTAATTTTGACTAATCAAAAAGTTGGTAATAATCGATTAACAACCCATTCACCCCCCCTCTAGGTTGTTTAGACACGCACGCGAGCTTATATTTGTATTTTCACACACACTCACAACTCATGCATATGTTTAATTCTTGTATGTTGTGTGTCTTATTTGTGTGCCTTAATGGTCATTAACATCTCTTCTTGCATGTTAGTTTGATTGCATCTTGCATATCCAATTGCCTTGTCATGCTTAGACTTAGGATTGCATTTTTGCACTGGGCGCTCCCAAAAGCGCTCTACGAACAGCCCCCGTTGGGCGCTGTACAGACCTGATCGATTTAATTCGGTCGCTGTACGAGAGCTGTAGAGGCGCTCTACAAAGCGCTCTACGTAGAGCGCCCACTGTGTTTTGTCGCGAGAACAGAGTAGGGGCGCTGTACAGGCGCTGTACAGAAGCGCTCTACGTACAGCGCCCATGGCAAAATTGTGGTGTCACTTATCAAAACGACCACACTTCATCTTGACACCCTATATATATGCTACTTTGACTTTAGGTCAATTACAAGAGTTCATATTCAGATTTCATACTTAGGATATTTTCAAAGATAAGAAAAATTCCAAGAACTCATTTTTAATTACTCAAACACTTTTTCATGATCATCAATCATCATCTAGCATCATCTTTGATCATCTAGATGTCATCTTGCATGGATTATTCATCATACTTTGCTTGGTAAGCTTTTCACTAATATCTTACATATTTTGTGTTTCTCTTAACAAGCAATCTCATTTAATTACTTGTATGTTATTTTATATACTTTGAATACAAGTTTGAGATTAGTATGATGTATGTTTGAGAAGTTGTATTGTGATAGCTAATTAGGTTTTGTGCTTAATCTTGATTAGCTAAGCTATTTGACATGTCATCTAGCCATTTATATCTAGGATTGTTTTAATTGCAAAATCATTATCCTAGATAAGCATATAGAGTAACCTAGCTCTAAATTTCATTTTGAATATTCATACATATTCACTTAGGTTGTTTCTCTTCATTGAGAAGTAAGTCTTGGGGCTAAGAGTGCTTAGGCCTCAAGCAAATTGGAATAGGGTTGCTAATAAAGGCCCGCTGGGTAGAAGTGAGGGGTTATAGACCGGAGTGTTAGACGAGGTCTACATAGGTTGTAAACTTCATTTCAATTAGTGATTTCGAGTTCTGAGTGTGGCGCACTATACAGCCCGTGGTTGGGTTTCCACGTATATATCTTGTGTTATTTAAATTCCGCACATATTACACTTGATATATTATTTTGACTAGTTAGGGGCATTTTCGTAAAATTGACTTGCATGCGAAATTTGGGTAATATTTATTTATATCTATTCACCCCCCCTCTAGATTAATATATTGATAACACACCTATAGGACTTTCAATTGGTATCAGAGCGGGTTCCTAGACATACATAGGTGATCCTAGCTCATTTTTGGTGTGTTTTGCATTTGTGTGATTCTTTGATCATTCATACATTTTGCATTCATTTCAACCATTCATTATACACTATGAGTGGAATCGGTGGTTCAAATGAGGGTGCTTCGAGCATAAGGCCACCCCTCCTCACCGGCATAAATTACTCCCAATGGAAAGGGAAGATGGAGGAATATGTGTGTCAAATCCATGATAAGGCATGGATGGCCATTGAAGATGGATATTCGCCTCCTATGATGACTCCCACGGGTGGAGGAGAAGAAGTGCTCAAGCCTAAGGCACAATGGACACAACCCGAGTTTGAGTTGTCCAAGTGGAATCAAAAGGCGTGGCACGCCCTTATATGTGCAGTGGACAAAAATCAGTACAAACTGATTCAGAACACTAAGATAGCCAAGGAGGCTTGGGACATCTTAGAGGTTGCACACGAGGGAACCGAAGTAGTGAAGGACTCCAAACTTCAAGTCCTCCAAACTCAATTTGAGACACTTAGGATGGAGGAGAATGAGTGCTTCAACGACTTCAAGATTAGGTTGATGGACATTGTCAACCAAAGTCATCAACTTGGTGACCCTTACTCGGATAGAAGGATCAAGCAAAAGATAATGAGATCGCTTCCCGAGAGGTTTGAGTCTAAGGTGACGGCTTTAGAAGAAAACAGTGATTTTAAGGACATGAAGCCAAGCGAGGTAATAGGTAGACTTCTCGCCTACGAGTCTAGGAAGGGTCCTAGCTCCACTCCTTCAAAGAAGCAAAAAGGAATTGCATTGAGTGCTTCTAAGGTAGGGAAGGAGGAGAAAGGTGACTTGGACGAAGACATGATTTTGATGCTTCAAAGATTCAAGAAATTTGTCAAGTTCGAGAAGCGTGGCTTTGGATCCAAAGGCCAAGACTTGAAGAAAAAGGCTCCCTTTAAGAAGCATGAGCCTAGGCAAGAGAAAGGGGTCCAATGCTATGAGTGTGGCGGCATAGGTCATATCTCACTCGATTGTGGGAATTTGAAGAACAAGAAAGAAAAAATGATGGTCGCCACTTGGAGTGAAAGTGATGACTCCGGAGAGGGAGATAAGTCATCAAGTGATGATGAGCTTATCAATAACTTCAAGGCATTGGGTGCCACTAATGAAGAAAATGAAGTTGTTGGTAAGAATTTTGTTGCTAGTGATCCCATAGAAGAGAAAGTCGAAGAAGTAGCTCTAGAGGAGATAGTTGTTGCTTCACATTGGGATATGGCACTTATTGACTCAAGAGATCAAGGTGAAGGTCTTGATGAGGATATTGGATACATAGGAGAGGAGGAGAGTCTAGAAGATGACACTAGTGGAGATGACTCCTTATCTAACTCTACAAATGGAAATGTAGAGAATATGGATGTGCATGACTTTATAGTCAATGTTGAAAGCTCCATGAAGAAGAAAGATAGATTTCTAAGGATTTTAGAGGAAGAAAATCTAAAGCTTTCAACATACAATGACCTCTTAAGGAAGCAAGTGGAGAAGATGGATCTTAAGGACAACTTTGAAAGTTTTGAAAGCTCTAAGTTAAATAATGAAAAAGAGATTCAAAGGTTAAAGGAAGAACTACTTAGGCTCTCAACACAAGTTGACCACTTGAATGATGAAGTGGTAAGATCCATGGTGGAAGAAGACAAGCTAAAAGATGAGCTAGCTTTGTCTAAGAGGAATGAAGAGGGTTTGAAGAGAGAGCTCGTTGAAGCGAAAGAGTCATTGACTAGAATGACCACAAGCACCAAGAAGCTTGACAACATACTTGGTGTAGGAAAAAGCCCTTGTGACAAAAGAGGTCTTGGATTCGAAGTGAGCAAGGATTGCTCTATTCCTAAGAAGACCGTCTTTGTGAAGAGTTTGGATAAGATAGAAGCGTCACCGGTGCAAACTTCTAGGAAGAAGTTAGAACTAGGACAATGTTCTAAAAATGCACAAGTGAAGGTGGTGAAAACGAGACAACCCCAAGCTCAACGGATTAGAGCCTCTTGAGTCAACTCTCCTCAACAAATGACTCACTATGTGAAGAGGCAAAACATGCTACCTCATCCAAGGAGGCAACCCATTCCGGTTCAACCACATAGAAGACATGAACCGACTCAACACCAAAGGAGACATCAAATGCATGATGAGTCTCCAATGACTTCACAAGGACATGGTATGAATTCTTACTTTGTACCAACTTGTCATTATTGTGGTGTTTATGGGCATATTAGACCTAAGTGCTTTAAGTAAATTAAGCATTGTAGGATTAATAGCATGATAGAGAAAAAGAGGCTAAGAAGAGCCCACTTGCATGAGCCTAGGAAATCCTTTGTCAATAATCCTAGGTTAGTGAATGACATGCAACCCTTAACCACTAAGAAGAAAAAAAATCATATCTATGTGGATAAGGAAAGATGAACCCGCTTGCTACAAGACTAACAAGTCTCAAATAGGTTCAACTAAGTCCAATGGACTTGGTAGGTCCATAGGACCTCATCGCCTTCATTAATGAAGGTTAATACTAACCCCATATAGGGAACTCAAGCAAGGAGAGCTATTTTTGCATTCTTGTCACTTGCAAAAAATTTGAAATATCTTATGCTTCTCTTTTTGTTGCTTGAGTAAGCTTGGTTGCACATATGTTTTCAATTCAATAAGTGTGAACCTTGCTTGTTTACAATCCATGTCATATTTATGTTCAAATATGCATTTTTGGACTAGGAGATTTTCATAGGAAGTATGATTGAATGACCTTTAGTTATCTCCATGACATGATGATTCTTTTATAACATGCTAATGTCTTATGAAAAGCATGAAATTCATATACATGCTCAAATGAAAAAGCATGAATTGATAATTGTGTTCTTAAATGCAAAAACTTGTGTGAAAAAGCTTATGAGACTCAAATGAAAAAGGATATTGTATCCATTCAAGGATTTTACAATCCAAATGTCTCTCTTTCTTTATTGGTTGAACATGTCTACTATCATACGGGTTTTATTCCCGGAAAAATCAAATAGGGTGCAAAGTTGCTCATGACATGTTTAGCTTATAAAGTTGGATATAGCTGTTCTTAAATTGAAATCAATGAAATTTCTATATCCTTGCTTCTCTCATGACAATGGTAAAATTGGTTTGAATTCCTATTAGAAACCTTTGTCATTTGCTTTGCCAAATATCATGGTATTTTGGACTTGAATGCTATATGTCTTGTATGCAAAGCATTTTTGATTCACACATTTTTATTCTAATAAAACTCCTTGTTTCTCTCCGATTAATTGAGATTGCATAAAGTGACTTATATTGATTATGCAAATACTAGAATGCTACTTTCTCTCTTTGCCTTGAGTGACCCGGTTGGGGACTACTCCTTTGCCTATATCATGACAAAAAGGGGGAGTAGGATGTGGTAAAGGGAGGTGCAAATTGTTGTAGCAACTGGTGCACAATGGGGAGAATATATATTGAGGGGGAGTAACCCTTTGAGGGGGAGCATTGCATACACAAACATTGCATGATGTTGTGCTTAATTTTTTTATATGCAAATGCTTGTTTTAATCTCACTTGATTCATCTCACCTTTTCTTGTTTTGGAAAGTTTAGAAACCTTGTTTCAGGGAATGATTGTTCTACAAGAGATTGAAGACTTCAAGATTTATTTTTATATATCTCTTTGTATTGTAGAAAATCATCATTGACCCATAGGTTTAATTTTTTGTGAGAAATCAATGCGAGTGGTGGTTTTGTCACGAAATAGCCAAAGGGGGAGATTGTAAGGATTCCCGTTTTGTTGATTGGCTTATTTCGTGGACAAACCACGTGTTGGGGATCATGTAAGGGTAGCTTAGGAATGTGTTCAAGCTCAAGGCCCTTGCAAGTGTTAAGCACTCCAAAGGTAATACTCTAAGTGCTTACTTGTCTTGAAGAGATAGTTGCACACACTCACAACTCATGCATATGTTTAATTCTTGTATGTTGTGTGTCTTATTTGTGTGCCTTAATGGTCATTAACATCTCTTCTTGCATGTTAGTTTGATTGTATCTTGCATATCCAATTGCCTTGTCATGCTTAGACTTAGGATTGCATTTTTGCACTGGGCGCTCCCAAAAGCGCTCTGCAAACAGCCCCCGTTGGGCGCTGTACAGACCTGATCGATTTAATTCGGTCGCTGTACGAGCACTGTAGAGGCGCTCTACAAAGCGCTCTACGTAGAGCGCCCCCTCTGTTTTGTCGCGAGAACAGAGCAGGGGCGCTGTACAGGCACTGTACAGAAGTGCTCTACGTACAGCGCCCATGGCAAAATTGTGGTGTCACTTATCAAAATGACCACACTTCATCTTGACACCCTATATATATGCCACTTTGACTTTAGGTCAATTACAAGAGTTCATATTCAGATTTCATACTTAGGATATTTTTCAAAGAGAAGAAAAATTCCAAGAACTCATTTTTAATTACTCAAACACTTTTTCATGATCATCAATCATCATCTAGCATCATCTTTGATCATCTAGATGTCATCTTGCATGGATTATTCATCATACTTTGCTTGGTAAGCTTTTCACTAATATCTTACATATTTTGTGTTTCTCTTAACAAGCAATCTCATTTAATTACTTGTATGTTATTTTATATACTTTGAATACAAGTTTGAGATTAGTATGATGTATGTTTGAGAAGTTGTATTGTGATAGCTAATTAGGTTTTGTGCTTAATCTTGATTAGCTAAGCTATTTGACATGTCATCTAGCCATTTATATCTAGGATTGTTTTAATTGCAAAATCATTATCCTAGATAAGCATATAGAGTAACCTAGCTCTAATTTGCATTTTGAATATTCATACATATTCACTTAGGTTGTTTCTCTTCATTGAGAAGTAAGTCTTGGGGCTAAGAATGCTTAGGCCTCAAGCAAATTGGAATAGGGTTGCTAATAAAGGCCCGCTAGGTAGAAGTAAGGGGTTACAGACCAGAGTTTTAGACGAGATCTACATAGGTTGTAAACTTCATTTCAATTAGTGATTTCGAGTTCCGAGTGTGGCGCACTATACAGCCCGTGGTTTTTTCCCAGTGGTTGGGTTTCCACGTATATATCTTGTGTTATTTAAATTCCGCACATATTACACTTGATATATTATTTTGACTAGTTAGGGGCATTTTCGTAAAATTGACTTGCATGCGAAATTTGGGTAATATTTATTTATATCTATTCACCCCCCCCCCCCCCCCCCCCCACCACCCCCCCCCCCCCCCCCCCCCCCCCCCCTCCCCTCTAGATTAATATATTGATAACACACCTATAGGACTTTCATTAGGAGTGGAGGACTCCTTACCATCTTCAAACCCAAGACCTCTCTTGTCACAAGGACTCTTTCCAACACTTAACATGTGGTCAAGTTTTTTGGTGCTAGAAACTATCCTAGTCCTTGACCCTTTAGCCTCTTCAAGCTCTCTTTTTAATTCTTCTTCATTCCTCTTAGATAAGTCTAACTCCTTTCTCAGCTTATCTTCAATATTCTTGGATCTTTCCACTTGTTCACTTAAGTGGTCAACATGAGCTAAAAGGTCAAGATTCTTTTCTCTCAATTTTTGAGTCTTTTCCTTGGTCTTCATTGCTAAGCTTTTAAACTCGGCGAGGTATTCATCTAGAACCTTTTTCTCCACATATCCATGTGTGGAGTTAGATGAAGAGTCATCTTCACTATAGTCACTTTCTTCTTGACTCTCATTCTCTTCTTTATTGTAGGAGATCGGAAAGGCAAAATAGTTGTTCTCACAATCATTCAAGCTTGAGGGACTTCCTTCAACAACTTTCACTTTGTTGTCCCGCTTGTGAGAGCAACCTAATGCCAAAATTTTTGCCACAACCTCTTCATCACTATCACTTGAAATGGCAGCCTCCTCTCTTTCATCTTCCAAGTTAGCACAATCCTTGGAGATATGCCCGAATCCTCCACATTCGTAGCATTGAATCTTCTCTTTTGAAGACATCTCATGATATGGCTTGACATTCTTGATAGTGGTCTTCTTCTTCTTGAAGTCATTCCTCTTTGAGCCATAACCACTCTTTTGTAGATTCAAGAACTTCTTGAATCCCTTGGCAATGAGTGCCATGTCTTCATATGAGTCATCCTCCTGCTCTTCCATCATGGATGTCTTCAAGGCAATATCCTTTTTCTTCTTAGGAGGTGATGTGGTAGCCTTTCTTGATTCATAGGCTAGAAGTCTTCCAATGACTTCGCTCGGCTTCATTTCCTTGTAAGTGTCATTTTCTTCTAAAGTCGTCACTTTGGGTTCGAACCTCTCGGGAAGTGATCGCATGATCTTTTGCTTAATTCTTCTATCCGAGTAAGGATCACCAAGTTGGTGACTTTGGTTCACAATGTCCATTAGTCTCACTTGGAAGTCATTTAAGTGCTCGTGCTCTTCCATCCTAATGGTCTCAAACCGAGTTTGAAGGACTTGAAGCTTTGAGTCCTTGACAACCTCGGTGCCTTCATGTGCAACTTCTAGGATGTCCCATGCCTCTTTAGCAATCCTAGTAATTTGAATCAGTTTGTACTGATTTTCACTCACTGCACATCAGATGGCATGAGTAGCCTTGTTGTTCGACATGGAGTCAATAAATTTTTGAGGACTCCACTGTGCCTTAGGCTTGAGAACTTCTTCTCCTCCGTCCGTAGGAGTCATCATAGGTGGAGCATATCCATCTTCAACCGCCATCCACGCCCTGTCATGGATTTGGCATATGTATGTGATATGAACCTCACCAAGAGTAGTGAGACCCGGAACCAATATATGGTAACGAAGGATCGTTTTCTAATTCAAGTTTATAAAAACAAAGAAAATAAAGGACCGTGACCCATAATCTATATGGAGATAAGAACCAACGGTATCAAGAAGGTTGTAGACGCCACACTCAAGAACAAAAAAGAAGGTGAGTGATAAGTCAAGGTTTGAACGCCACAAGGTAGAACCTTGATAAGTTCATAGTTCAATGAAGAACCAAGAGAAAAAGTTCTCTCAAATAATATTTTATTCAAAGTCTAATCTTCTCAAATAATACATCAATGCGTCCTTTAAATACTAAGAAAAGATCTAAACCCTAGACGACAAAAGAAAAGGAAATAAACTACTCAGCAATTAATTGCCTTACAATTAGGAAAGTAAAAGAATAAAAACTAGTAACTATTTGACTTTGTTTGGGAAACAAATCAACTATTTATTTGGGAAATAATTAAAAATAGGAAATATGCTAAAATTCGGAATCCTCCAACCCTAGCTTGTATCTCACACCATAATCAGCTCTTTATTAGGAAATATGCTGAAATTCGGACTCCTCAACTCAAGTCTTCGCGCAACAAACTAGATGGCTGAATTTGGGCCTGTTGTGATCTGTTACGGAGGATGAAGTCTTCATAACATCTGTAGAGCTCGTCTTGGGCTTTCCGAAAACATATTATAATAGACAATCCGACTTCAGATGCTCTTTGTAGAGGCCCACGAAGTTCAGCCCGGCGTCCAGCTCTCTTACAGCTCAAGTCTTCGCGCAACAAGATAGATGGCCGAATTTGGGCCCGTTGTGATCTGTTACGGATGACGGAGTCTTCATAACATCTGTAGGGCTCGTCTTGGGCTTTTCAAAAACATATTATAATAGACAATCCAACTTCAGATGCACTCTGTAGAGGCCCACGAAGTTCAGCCCGGCGTCCAGCTCTCGTACAGCTCAAGTCTTCGCGCAACAAGATAGATGGCTGAATTTGGGCCTGTTGTGATCTGTTACGGATGACGGAGTCTTCATAACATCTGTAGGGCTCGTCTTGGGCCTTTCGAAAACATATTATAATAGACAATCCGACTTCAGATGCACTCTGTAGAGGCCCACGAATTTCAGCCCGAATTTGGTCTTCATGTGGACTGAACTTGGACTTCAGCAACTCAGAATCAGCCCCCATTAAATGCTTCTTTGATCCTCTTGCCCCTTGTAATTGGCCCAACTGGAACATGAAATGGATCCGTTGGTGAAGCTTCTTGATTCTCATCAGTATGCTTCCATCTTCCCCTTCCATGAGGAGTAATTATCGCCGGTGAGCAACGGTGGCCACACGCTCGACGCTCCTTCTTTGCTCATCCCAAAACCACTCATAGTGTTTGGATGAATGCAAATGAGATGAATGCAAAATGTATGAATAAATCAAAACATCACACAAGATGCAAAACACACCAAAATGAGCAAGGATCACCTATGTATGTCTAGGAACCCGCTATGATACCAATTGAAAATAAATAATGTACGGTGTGTATAAAACTATCTAGAGGGGGGTGAATAGATTTTAAATGAAAATGCCCCTAAATAGTCACAATAATATAACAAGTGTAATAAGGTGCGGAATGTAAATAACACTTGATATTTACGTGGAAACCCTCACGGGAAAAACCACGGGCTGTTATGTGCGCCACACACGAACCTCGAATCCACTAATTGAAATGATTACAACCTAATCCCGGTTTAATGATCTAATCCCGATCAATAATCATCACAACTACCTAATCCCGGTATAAGTGGACCTAGTCCAATTGCTTGCAAATTAAGTAACCTAATCCCGGTCACAACACAAGACTTAATTCTCTAAGAAGATATAATACAACCTAAGTGAATATTATGAAATATCCAAAAATGCAATTAGAGCTAGGTTACTCTATATGCTTATCTAGGATAATGATTTTGCAATTAATTCAATCCTAGATATTAAAAGCTAGATGACATGTCAAATAGCTTAGCTAAACATAGATTATAAAGACCTAGATAGCTATCAAAATACAACACTCAATCATGTCAACACAACAATCTCTATTTTGTATCTAAAATATATTCTAAGAGCATACAAATAATATAAGAGATGTCAATGATAAATAAAACACTAATTATATATGATAATAGTGAAGAACTTACCAAAAAATATGTGTTGACCAAAACCCATGCAAGCAAGCATCCTAACTATGCTAGAAAATGCTAGATGATAATTTGATGCATATGAGAATGATTTTTGAGTGTTAAAAATGTGTTCTTGATTTGATTTTCTCTCAAATGTCTCTCTTTGAAGTTTAGGGTTCTTAGAGTTAAAGAACATCTATTTAGAAAATGAGAAAGTGTGATATTTATAGACATCAAGAACAGGGCATGTGAAAAGGCAAGTTTGCCCCTGAAAACGCACGATCAGCGGTTTCATTCGGCGGCCAGGCCGCCGTTCACAGCCGCAGAATGGCTCCCGAGAAAGGCAGGGGACCAACGACGGTTTCAATCGGTGGTTTCGAAACTGCCGAACCAACCGCAGAATCAAACCCGAGAAATAAATCAATCAGGTATGATCGGCGGTTTCGAACGACGGTAGGTGGCCGCCGATCTTAACCGCAGAATTGCTCTAGACACTTCTGGACGCAAACGGCAGTTTCATTCGGCGGCTAGGCCGCCGATCATAACCGCCTGAAACTAATTATAGCACGGTGTGTATAAAACTATCTAGAGGGGGGGTGAATAGATTTTAAGCTTATTACCCAATTTTTCGTATTAAGTCAAAATTACGAATTTACCCCTAACTAGATAAAGCAACAAATCAAGTATAAAATGTGGAAATTAAATAACACTTGATTTTTACGTGGAAACCCTCACGGGAAAAACCACGGGCTAGTAAGTAAGCCACACTCGAACCTCGAATCCACTAAATGTGTAAACGATTACAACCTAATCCCGGAAGTAATCACACACTTACCTAATCCCAGTATGAGTGAACCTAGTCCAATTTGCTTGCGATCTAAGCAACCTAATCCCAGATGCTACACACAAGACTTACTTTCTCTATGAAGAGAATACAACCCTAAGTGAATATATGAATATCCAAATGCAACATAGAGCAAGGGAAACCCTATATGCTTATCTAAGATGATTAATATGCAATTAGAACAATCCTAGATATCAAAACTAAATGATATGTCAAATAGTTTAGCTAATCAAGATTAAGCACAAAACCTAATTTGCTAGCACAATACAACTTCTCAAGCATACATCATACTAATCTCAAACTTGTATTCAAAGTATATAAAATAACATACAAGTAATTAATTGAGATTGCTTGTTAAGAGAAACACAAAATATGTAAGATATTAGTGAAAAGCTGACCAAGCAAAGTATGATGAAGAATCCATGCAAGATGACATCTAGAAGATCAAAAATGATGCTAGATGATGATTGATGATCATGAAAAAAGTGTTTGAGTGATTAAAAATGAGTTCTTGGAATTTTTCTTCTCTTTGAAAAATATCCTAATTATGAAATCTGAATATGAACTCTTGTAAATGACCTAAAGTCAAAGTGGCATATATATAGGGGGGCCAAATTGAAGTGAGGTCGTTTTGATAAGTTGGCATGTAATTTGCCTTGGCCGCTGTTCACCCGCTGTACGTAGGGCGGGTGTATAGCGGTTCGCCTGGGATTGTGAAGAACATGTTCTTCGTGACCGCCGTACGTAGGGCGGATTCCAGGCAACCTAGGGGCGGTTGCTCTCGGATCTGGAGAATCGCCCTTCACCCGCTGTTCGTAGGGCGATTTTTGGGCGGACCATCAGGTGTGAAAAACATCACCAGTGGCACCGCTGTTCGTAGGGCGCCTGTAGGGCGGGTGAACAGCGCCCATACTTTTACATAATGCAACCTAGTTCTAAACATGTCATGGCAATGGGCAATGCAAGATGCAATCAACCTAACATGCAAGAAGAGATGTTAATGAGCATTAAAGCACACAAATAAGACACACAACATACAAGGATTAAACATATGCATGAGTTGTGAGTGTGTACAACTATCTCTTCAAGACAAGTAAGCACATAGAAATTTACCTTCGGTGCTTATCAACACGAGGTCTTCAAAAGGCTTGAGCAATAACAACAACATCTAAGCTACCCTTACAAAGAGTCCCCAACAAGAGGTTTGTCCACGAAATGAGCCAATCAACAAATGGGAACCTTACAATCTCCCCCTTTGGCTATTTCGTGACAAAACCACCACTCACATTGAATCCTCACAAAAAAATTAGAAACTACGGGACAACAAAGATTTCCTACAATACAAAGAGATAAGAAAATAAGACTTCAAGTCTTCAATCTCTTGTAGAACAATCAACCCCTGAAATTAAAGTTTCTAACATTTCCAATACAAGTAAAGTGTGAGATTAATCAAGTGAGAACAATAACAAGCATTTGCATTTTTAAAAGATAGGCACAACTATGCAATGTATGTGTATGCAATGCTCCCCCTCAACGGGTTACTCCCCCTCAATACATATTCTCCCCAATCATGCACAATTGCAACAACAATATGCAACTCCCCTTACCATATCATACTCCCCCTTTTTGTCATGATATAGGCAAAAGAGTAGTCCCCAACCGGGTCATTCATAGCAATGAGAGATAGTAGCATGCGAGATACTTGCATAATCAATATAAGTCACTTTATGCCTCTCAATTAATTGAAGAGAAACAAGGAGATTTATTTGAGAAAATGTGTGAATCCAACATGCTTTGCATACAAGACATATAGCATTTAAGTCCAAAATACAATGGTATTTGGCAAAGCAAATGACAAAGGTTTCTAATTAGAATTCAAACCAATTTCACCAATGTCATGGGAAAAGCAAGGATATAGAGATTATTGATTTCAATTTAGGAGCAACTATATCCAACTTTATTAGCGAAACATGGCATGAGCGACTTTGCACCCTATTTGATTTTTCCGGATAAGAGATCCGTATGTGAAATTTCCCTTAATGTAGTAGTGAAATATACCTAGAGGGGGGGGGGGGGGGGGGGGGTGAATAGGTATAGGCTCCAAATTCTTCCAATTAAAAATAATGCGGAAAATTACAAGGCAAAAATGCACACTTGATAAGATTTAGCAAATTAATTGATTTAACTAAGACAAGAGTTAATCAATTTACAAGATGTGCAAACAATGTAATATATGGAAGATAAAAGAAAGTAAAGCAAAATTGAACACAATGATTTTAACGTGGTAAAACCTCAATGAGGAAACATCCACGGGTTGATACCACAACCACCGGCGAAGCAATCCACTATGTGAAAAAGGACTTACACACTCAAGCTATCACTCATGATATCCGCTCAAGCTATCAACTCCTAATCTACCCTCGGGCTAGTGAATCACCAAGCCTACTTCCTATCCGAGATGTGTCCTACACCTCTAGAAAGCAACTTCCTATCCAAGACGCTCACGTCTCTAGGAAGATTTCGTGCTTAGCTATCCGGATCACAAAGATCCTAGTTAAGCTCTCCTAGCTCAACCATCCGGAGTACCACACTCCTAGCTAAAACTTTTGCTTGACTATCCGGACCACATGTCCTAGTCAAGACTCCCTTGCTCTACACAAAGCTTCACTCACTTTGCAAGAGACTTCAACCTTATGCAAGGCTATGATCTAAAGTGATGCAAATGATGCAAGCACAATCAAATTAAGCTAGATGATCAATCAAGCAAAATGTACATGTTCAATGATAGTCTAGAATTTGCTTTCAACACACAATCATAAAAATTATCTAGAAATCAATACATGTAAAACAATAAGAACAAGGTATGAATATTCAATATATCACACTAAAAACCTAGTTCTTAGATCATGAAATAAAACATAGAAAATAACATGAAGCACATCACTCATATATTTTCTAGAATCAATTTCATGATAAATCAAGTTTAGCACATAAATGTTCAAGACTAATCACAAAGCTAAATCTCAATTAACAAATGATCAAATAACCCTAGTATGTGATCTAACATACTTCTCAACAAATTTCATCAATCAAATGGAAAGAATCAATAGATGATAAAAGATGAAATTGAAAAAGAAGAAGTTGAAACATACAAGCTGACCACGGACTGGAAATGGACCAGCTGAGAAAAATGCCGAAGTTAACTGCCTCTGGAAATGCTTGGGGTTTGTAGCTCTCTTCGAGACCAACAATTTTGGTTTTTGAATCGAATGATTTCAAGTTCGTATGAGAGAGATATGATCAAAACAAGTAAACACAAATTGTAGAAAAACTGATGCGAGAATCAAGTGTTCTTCAAAAAATTGCATAAGTGTGGAGGGAAGGAGGTTGGCTTAAAAGGAGGGAAAGGAGAAATTTTTCAGAGTGAATCATGTGCTGCCACATCACCACCCCGTGGGGGGTGCATGGGGCCCATGGGAGCAGAGGGCTCCCTTGCCCGTGGGGCCCAAGGCCTCCCTCACGGGGTGGCCAAGTGGCCACACGTGATTCACACATCTCTCGTGCGCTCCCTCGGTTCGTTGGCCCATACCTTGAGCATCCGACCTCCGATTTTGAATCCGTTTTTGGATTACGAACCGTGACTCCCTCACGCATGACTACGACTACTCAACTTTGAAAAATGGTTGAGAAATCATCTCGGAATCCGATGATGAAGTCAACACAACAAATGAGAACGAAAAGTAGCATAGTCAACTCGTTTGGACTCGAAACCTTATGAATGAGTAACCGAAACGACCGGAACTCAATAAGGCATTAAATAAGAACATGTTCAAGTCCTAAACACAAAATACGAAAACAAATAAACACATATTCACACAAACATGCCATATCAAAGAGATAGTCACAAAGCATGCAATTTCACAATGTTTGTCAATACAAGATCAATGCATGAGCATGCTATGAAGTGTGTGAATGTGTTATACCAAATGTTTGCCACGATGCAGGGACACACATGTATGAATTGTGTGTGTGTGCGCTAACGCCTTGCAAGAGGATGGAAGTCAAGATTTACCTTTGACGATTTTCACCTCTTGAAGACGACTTTTGCACTAGACGTTGCTCTTCACTCTTTAAGCTTCCTTTCTTCAAATAATTTCCTAAGCAACAACTAATACAATCATAGAGTGTTTTTGCAATGGAATCAAGCCAATACAAATCATAAACCTTACAGTATGATAGTAGCCATGTTCAACTAATAAAGAAAGAGAGACATTTGGAATATAAATTCCTTTGAACGGATACAAGATCCTTTATTCATTTTGAGTCTCATGAGCTTTCACACAAGTTTTGCATTTTAAGAGTATGCAATCATCAATTCATGCTTATCATGTGAGCATGTTATATGAATTTCATGCTTTTTCATTTGACACTAGCATGTTATAAAAGAATCATCATGTCATGGAGATAACTATAGGTCATTCACATCATACTTCCTATGTAAATCTCCTAGTCCAAAAATGCATGTTTGAACATAAATATGACATGGATTGTAAACAAGCAAGGTTCACACTTATAGAATTTGAAAGCACATATACATATGTACAACCAAGCTTACTCAAGCAATCAAAAGAAGAGGCATAAGATATTTCAAATTTTTTGCAAGATACAAGAATGCAAAATAGCTCTCTTTGCTTGAGTTCCCCATATGGGGTCAATCATAGAATACATCACTCCACAAGACATATCCCAATAGATCTACTAAGAGTTTTAAATCGAGTAGCATCTGAGGGTTTAGTAAATAAGTCCGCAAGTTGATCATTTGTACCTACATGTTCAAGTACTATGCATTTATTTTCAACAAGCTCTCTAATGAAGTGATGACGGATGTCAATATGCTTAGTTCTAGAATGTTGCACCGGATTCTTGGAAATATTGATTGCACTCATATTATCACAAAAGAGAGTGAGAGTACCTTGGTTGAATCCGTAGTCTACTAGCATTTGCTTCATCCATAGGAGTTGTGTGCATCCACTCCCCGCGGCTATGTACTCAGCCTCTGCCGTGGACAAGGAAATCGAGTTTTGCTTCTTGCAAAACCAAGACACCAAGTTGTTGCCTAGAAAGAAGCAACCGCCCGATGTGCTCTTCCTATCTTCACAATTTCCTGCCCAATCCGCATCACTATATCCTACAAGACTAGGATTAGTGTCAAATGAGTACCAAATCCCATAATTAGAAGTCTCATTCACAAAGCGAATGACTCTCTTAACCGAAGAGAGATGGGACTCCTTGGGATCGGATTGGTACCTAGCACAAACTCCTACACTAAATGATATATCGGGCCTACTTGCGGTCAAATAGAGCAAGCTCCCTATCATGCCACGATATAAGGTTTGGTCCACACTTTTACTGCTAGCATCCTTGCTTAGCTTCAAAGTGGTGCTCATAGGAGTGTCACAATGTTTAGCTTTTTCAAGACCAAACTTCTTCACTAGGTTTTTGGCATATTTGGCTTGGGTTATGAAAATCCCATCATCCAGTTGCCTAATTTGCAAACCTAGGAAGTAACTAAGCTCACCAACAAGACTCATTTCAAATTCATGAGACATAACATCAACAAATTGTTGGACCTTGGTGTTGTTAGTGGAGCCAAAAACTATATCATCAACATATATTTGAGCTCATCATTGTCTCTCTTGATGAATAGAGTCTTGTCAACACTACCTCTTGTGTAGTTGTTGTCAACAAGAAATTGAGTGAGGCGCTCATACCAAGCCCTCGGTGCTTGTTTCAACCCATATAGAGCCTTCTTGAGGCGATAGACATGGTTGGGGTGGTGAGCATCCACAAACCCCTTGGGTTGTTCAACAAACACTTCCTCTTGCAAGAAGCCATTGAGGAAGGCACTCTTGACATCCATTTGGTGCAATTTGAAGTTGTGCACACAAGAAATGGACAAGAGAAGCCTAATAGACTCTAAACGGGCAACGGGAGCAAATGTCTCCTCAAAGTCGATACCTTCAATTTGAGAGTACCCTTGTGCTACAAGTCTAGCCTTGTTCCGCACTATGTTGCCATCCTCATCGGATTTGTTCCTAAATATCCATTTGGTGCCTATGACATTAGTGGTCTTAGGCCTAGGAACTAGAGTCCAAACCTCATTCCTTTCGAATTGGTTTAGCTCTTCTTACATGGCAAGAACCCAAAATGCATCATTTAAGGCTTCTTCAACCTTTTTGGGTTCAATTTGAGAGGTGTAGCATGTATAGCTAATAAGATTAGCAAGTTGACGTCTAGTCCTAACACCCTCATTAACCTCTCCAATGATATCTTCTTTATCATGGAGTTTCCTAACCCATGGAGCGGGTTCTTTAGAGTCCAAGAGAGGAACTCTATCAATAGGTTTTCTGTCATCATTGTTGACATTAGATGTCCCAACATTAGGAGACACCACAACCTCCTCCAAAGGAGAAACATCACTAAAAATAACCTCCTCCTCATGATCATTTGACTTAAGCCTAGTATCATAAAAAACGACATTGGATGATTCCATAACACTTAGAGTCTTTAAATTGACAACTCTATAGGCTCTACTATTCAAGGCATAGCCAATAAAAATACCCTCATCACTCTTAGCATTGAATTTGCCAAGTTGATCACGGTCATTCAAAATGTAGCATTTGCTTCCAAAAGTGTGGAAGTAGCTAACATTTGGCCTCTTGCCTTTCCATAATTCATAGGAGGTGTTTCTAGTACTGGGCCTTAGGAAAACTCTATTTCCTATATAGCAAGCCGTATTGGTGGCTTCGGCCCATAGGTTCCTAGGGACATTGTTGCTAAGCAACATCACACGGGCCATCTCTTGAAGGACCCTATTTTTCCTCTCAATAACTCCATTTTGTTGAGGTATCCTAGGAGCCGAAAACTCATGGGAGATGCCTAAACCATTATGAAACTAAATATACCACGGTGTGTATAAAGCTATCTAGAGGGGGGGTGAATAGATTTTACGCTTTTTACCCAATTTTTCGTGTTAGTCAAAATTACAAAATTACCCTCAAGATAATATAAACAAGCAAGTGTAATATGGTGCGGAAATTAAATTAACACTTGAATTTTTACGTGGAAACCCTCACGGGAAAAACCACGGGCTATGTAAGTAAGCCACACTCGAACCTCGAATCCACTAAATGTGCAAACGATTACAACCTAATCCCGGAAGTAATCACACACCTACCTAATCCCGGTATGAGTGAACCTAGTCCAATTTGCTTGCGATCTAAGCAACCTAATCCCGATTGCTACACACAAGACTTAGCTTCTCTTGAAGAGAATACAACCCTAAGTGAATATATGAAAATATCCAAAATGCAACATAGAGCAAGGGAAACCCTATATGCTTATCTAAGATGATTAATATGCAATTAAGAACAATCCTAGATATCAAAACTAAATGACATGTCAAATAGTTAAGCTAATCAATATCAAGTACAAAACCTAATATGCTAGCACAATACAACATCTCAAACATACATCATACTAATCTCAATTTTGTATCTAAAGCATACAAAATAACAATCAAGTAATTAATTGAGATTGCTAGATAAAATAAACACAAAATATGTAAGATATTAGTGAAAAGCTTACCAAGCAAAGTATGATGAAGATTCCATGCTAGATGACATCTAGATGATCTAAGATGATGCTAGATGATGATTGATGATCATGAAATTGTGTTTGAGTAATTAAAAATGAGTTCTTTGTGTATTTTTCTTCTCTTGAAAAATATCCTAAGTATGAAGCATGAATAAGAACTCTTGTAAGTGACCTAAAATCAAGTTAGCATATATATAGAGGCCATAAGTGAAGTGAGGTCGTTTTGAAAACTCGCCAGAAAAATACTCTGTGCGCTGGTGGACCAGCGCAGGACCAGCGCACAAGCCAATTTTGGCTTGAGCGCTGGACGTCAGGCGCTGCCACCAGCGCCAGTCCAGCGGCGCCATACTGGGCGATCGGCGCTGGTGGCCGGCGCTGGTCCACACCAGCGCACGACCAGCGGCGCGCCACTGGGCGATTTGCGCCGGTGAGCGGCGCTGGTCGACCGGCACTGGTGGACCAGCGCACAGCCCCAAAATTTGCATCCCACATGCAATCATGCAAGGGGTACAAAGTCAAACAAGATGCATCCTAAAAGCCTAAATGCTATGATGTTTTCAACACAAGATGCAATCATAAAATCAAGCAAGAAGAGATGTAAATAATCATTTATGCACAACAAAAAGAAACACAACATACAAAGATTAAACATATGCATGAGTTGTGAGTGTGTGCAACTATCTCTTCAAGACAAGAAAGCACTTAGAATATTACCTTTGGTGCTTGTCAATAATGAGGTCTTCAAAGGGCCTAATGCACTAACAACAACATTTAAACTACCCTTACAAAGTATCCCCATTTATGGTTTGATCACGAAATAAGCCAATTAAAAACAACGGGAATCCTTACACATTACAAAAGGTTTCAAAAGTAGCAATCTCAAATTCCCTCCCATGGTCACTTCTAATCCGTTTAATGCTTCTAATGTTAGAATTCATTTCATTTTGTAATTTAATACAAAGCATTTTAAACTTATCAAAAGTTTAGGATTTTTCTCTAAGAAAATATGTCCATGTAAATCTAGAGAAATCATCAACACAAACAAAAATGTATCTCTTTCCACCCAAACTTTCGGTTTGCATGGGACCCATGAGGTCCATGTGGAGAAGCTCAAGAGGCTCCTTGGTGGTGAGATACTTACCCTTTTTGTGCATGCTTTTAGTTTGCTTTCCTTGTTGGCAAGGTCCACAAACACCATTGGCTTTCTTCCCAAGCTTAGGGAGGCCACGCACACAATTGAACTTTCCAAGGGTCCGTAGATCCCTAAAGTTCATGTGGCCAAGTCTTTCATGCCACAACTCAATTTGCTCATCCAAGGACACATGATTAGATACATTACTAGCTTTAAGACAATAACAATTGTCGCTAGATCTCATGCCCTTCAACAAGGTTTGTCCATCGGGTTTTAGGATAGAGCAATAATCTTTAGAAAACAAGACGGAATATCCTTCATCACTAAGATATGAAATGCTTATTAAATTGGCTTTCAAGCCATCAACAAATAAAGCATTGGATAAGGAGGGTAATCCGGGAATGGAAATGGTTCCTTTTCCTACAACATTTCTTTTGGATCCATCACCAAAAGTGACATTTCCACTTTCCTCCATAACAAGAGTCTCGAAGAAACTCTTGTTTCCCGTCATGTGCCTAGAGCACCTACTATCCAAATACCAAAAATTAGAAGAATTTGCCTTCAAGGCTATTTTGTGCAACATGGCAAACATTTTCATTCTTTCTAATCCACTTAGCAACAGTTTTAGCTTTCTTAGTGGTCTTTGGTACATGTGCTCTACTATTCCTAGGATCATGCAAATCAATATTATCATTCCTAGAAACATGCATCTTGGCTCTATTCTTTCTCTTTTCAATCATGCTTTGTGTTCTACACATTTTAATATATTGAAAGCAATTTGGTCTAATATGACCATCACAACCACAAAAGTGACAAATAGGGATGAAAAAAGGAATCATACCATGTCTTTGTGCACATATGGGAGCTCGTCCATGTCTTTGTGGAAAAGTGGGTTCAATCCATCTTCGTTGTTGAACCGGTCTAGGTTGCTTCCAAGCTTGAGGTTGCATGATTGGTCTCTTTCCTTTGTGAGCCAATTTTGGAGGAATGTTGGCTTGAGGGACCCTAAGGGGTTGAGCTTGAGATTGCCTTCTTGGCCCCATCTTCACTTGTGCATTAGAACATTGTCCTACTTCTAACTTCTTCCTAGGAATTTGCACAATTGAAGTTTCTTCGTTCTTCAAGCTCTTGACAAACACGGTCTTGTTAGAGGTTGAGATTTTCTTGCCATCTTCATACCCAAGACCTCTCTTGTCACTTGGACTCTTTCCAACACCAAGCAAATGATCAAGCTTCTTGGTGCTAGAATCTTTCCTAGCCAAGGACTCTTTAACTTCAACAAGTTCCCTCTTCAAGCCTTCTTCACTTCTCTTGGATAAGTCTAACTCCTCAGTTAACTTATCCTCTCTCCTCTTCAATCTTTCCACTTGTTCACTTAAGTGGTCATTGTGAGCCGAAAGTTCAAGGTTCTCTTCTCTCAACCTCTCAATCTTTCTTGTGCTTTTAAATGCTAAATCATTGAACTCGGCATGGTATTTAGCAAGCACCTTTTGCTCCACAAATTTCTTTTTGGAAATAGAAGAGGAGTCACTTTCTACTTCACTAGAGTCAATTTCCTCTTGACTCATCTCCACTTTTTCACTAGCACTTTTGCTCTTGTGAGATGAGGCAAAAGCTAGGAAGTTAGCCATGAGCTCTTCTTCACTTGAAGACTCATCTTCCTCATTGAAGTCATCACTACTCCCACTCCAAGTGGCGGCCATCACTTGGCCCTTCTTCTTTTCATTGTGATTAGCACATTCGGGGGCAAAGTGACCAATCCCACCACATTCAAAGCATCGGACCCCTTTCCTTTCGGTCCTCTCTTGTCTAGGCTCAAACTTCTTGAAGGAACCTTTTTTCTTCAAGTCTTGTCCTCTTGACCCAAATCCCTTCTTCTTCTTGAACCCCATAACCTTATTAAACCTTTTCACGAATAAGGCAAGGTCTTCATCCGATTCATGCTTTGGCTCATTTGCATCCTTAGATGCTTTCAAAGCTATTCCTTTAGACTTCTTAGGAGGAGTAGTGGTGCTAGGAGCCTTCCTAGACTCATATGTAAGGAGACGTCCAATAACCTCACTTGGCTTCATATCCATGTAGCCACTATTTTCTTCTATGGCCGTCACCTTTGATTCAAACCTATCGGGGAGAGATCTCATAATTTTTTGCTTGACTCTCCTATCCGAATACGGGTCTCCGAGTTGATGGCTTTGATTTACTATGTCCATCAATTTGATTTCGAAGTCATTGAAGCATTCATCCTCTCCCATCCTAAGTAGCTCAAATTGAGTTTGGAGGACTTGAAGCTTGGACTCCTTCACCACCTCGGTTCCCTCACGTGCAACTTGAAGGATGTCCCATGCCACTTTTGCAATCTGAGTGTTCTAAATAAACTTGTACTGATTCTCATCCATTGCACACATGATGCATGCATAGCCTTCCTATTCCACTTTGAAGCCTCAAACTCTTGCACGTTCCATTGCGCCTTAGGCTTCAAAACATCTTCTCCTCCACCCGCGGGAGTCATCATAGGGAGATCATATCCGTCTTCCACCGCCATCCATGCACGGTCGTGAATTTGGCATATGTAGGATTCCATCTTCCCTTTCCATTGGGAATAGTTCAAACCGGTAAGAAGTGGAGGCCTTGTGCTAGAAGCACCTTCGTTGCCACCACCATTTCCACCATTTCCACTCATAGTGTTTATGAATGAATGAAATGAATGCAAATGTATGAATGATCAAAAATCACACAAAATGCAAAACACACCAAAATAAGCAAGGATCACCTATGTATGTCTAGGAACCTGCTCTGATACCAATTGAAACTAATTATAGCACGGTGTGTATAAAACTATCTAGAGGGGTGAATAGATTTTAAGCTTATTACCCAATTTTTCGTATTAAGTCAAAATTACGAATTTACCCCTAACTAGATAAAGCAACAAATCAAGTATAAAATGCGGAAATTAAATAACACTTGATTTTTACGTGGAAACCCTCACGGGAAAAACCACGGGCTAGTAAGTAAGCCACACTCGAACCTCGAATCCACTAAATGTGTAAATGATTACAACCTAATCCCGGAAGTAATCACACACCTACCTAATCCCGGTATGAGTGAACCTAGTCCAATTTGCTTGCGATCTAAGCAACCTAATCCCGGATGCTACACACAAGACTTACTTTCTCTATGAAGAGAATACAACCCTAAGTGAATATATGAATATCCAAATGCAACATAGAGCAAGGGAAACCCTATATGCTTATCTAAGATGATTAATATGCAATTAGAACAATCCTAGATATCAAAACTAAATGACATGTCAAATAGTTTAGCTAATCAAGATTAAGCACAAAACCTAATTTGCTAACACAATACAACTTCTCAAGCATACATCATACTAATCTCAAACTTGTATTCAAAGTATATAAAATAACATACAAGTAATTAATTGAGATTGCTTGTTAAGAGAAACACAAAATATGTAAGATATTAGTGAAAAGCTTACCAAGCAAAGTATGATGAAGAATCCATGCAAGATGACATCTAGAAGATCAAAAATGATGCTAGATGATGATTGATGATCATGAAAAAAGTGTTTGAGTGATTAAAAATGAGTTCTTGGAATTTTTCTTATCTTTGAAAAATATCCTAAGTATGAAATCTGAATATGAACTCTTGTAAATGACCTAAAGTCAAAGTGGCATATATATAGGGGGCCAAATTGAAGTGAGGTCGTTTTGATAAGTTGGCATGTAATTTGCCTTGGCCGCTGTTCACCCGCTATATATAGGGCGGGTGTACAGCGGTTCGCCTGGGATTGTGAAGAACATGTTCTTCGTGACCGCCCTACGTAGGGCGGATTCCAGGCAACCTAGGGGCGGTTGCTCTCGGATCTGGAGAATCGCCCTTCACCCGTTGTTCGTTGGGCGATTTTTGGGCGGACCATCGGTGTGAAAAACATCACCAGTGGCACCGCTGTTCGTAGGGTGCCTATAGGGCGGGTGAACAACGCCCATACTTTTACATAATGCAACCTAGTTCTAAACATGTCATGGAAATGGGTAATGCAAGATGCAATCAACCTAACATGCAAGAAGAGATGTTAATGAGCATTAAAGCACACAAATAAGACACACAACATACAAGGATTAAACATATGCATGAGTTGTGAGTGTGTGCAACTATCTCTTCAAGACAAGTAAGCACATAGAAATTTACCTTCGGTGCTTATCAAGACGAGGTCTTCAAAGGGCTTGAGCAATAACAACAACATCTAAGCTACCCTTACAAAGAGTCCCCAACAAGAGGTTTGTCCACGAAATGAGCCAATCAACAAATGGGAACCTTACACCGCCGATCACCAATATAGGTGAAAACCAAGGAGAAGCCAAGGGCATTCTCGATAGACGGTCTTCGCGTAAAACCAAGCACATTCTAGTGCATGCGCAGATGTTTCTGAATACTATCGGGAAACGAATTACAAGACACAAATACACACAAGAAGATATATCAAACAAAGTGCTAGTGTGTAAAGTGACATGTGAAGAGTATGCACACAAATGCAAGTATGCTAAGTGTGTGTGTGCAATCTAAATCTCTTCAAAGACAACAAAGCACTAGAGATTATACCTTTGGTGTGCTTGTCCCTTGAGGTCTTGAAAGGGTCTTTGAGCATGATCCTGAATCACTTAAACTACCCTTACAAACAAACCCCAACATGTGATTTGTCCACGAAATAAGCCAATCAATAAAATGGGAATCCTTACAATTGTTATTGTTAATTAAGTTAGTGATTAGATTAGTTAATTAAATAAGGGATTGACAACCCTTAGTTGTATTTAGATTTAGTTAACTTAGTGGTAATTAGATTAAGGTTTTGTTAGTGTAATCTTAGATTAGTTAGTTTAATTGTTTGTGACAATTGCTATTTATTTTCTTGCATGTAATTAGTGTATATAGTGTAAATATTATATATATATATAGTGTGTATATATAATATACGACCTAGGACCGACTTAAGGTAAACACCACCTCCTCCGTGGGAATGATACCCTTACTCGTAACCACTATATGTGGCGAACAATTCGTATACTTGCGAGAGGGTAAAAACTCGCACGTCCGATCATTTACGATAGTTTATAGAACTATCACGTACCAATTTTCGGCGCATCACTTAACCCTTTAAATTAATTAAACATACATATAAACTAACAAAAAGAAGAATACCTTTTGTCACGTGATCCGATTGACTTACGTCGATGGTAATCCGCAAGATCTTTAATCCTAGCACGAACGTGAATCACCTAGGAGCGTGGTCTCCCTTTTCTTTGAATTGCGTACCTGAGAATGGACAAACAAACTTTTTTTTTCTTATTGTTAGTCACAAAACAACCAAAAGACTACAAAGATTATTCCGGTCACTTTTGAGTTCTCAATATAATGATCGAAACTCGCGTGAACCTTATTCGAAGTTGTACACACAAGCCTATTGGTGTATAAGCAATTAGTGTACTATCGAAAGAATAATCTCTTCTCTCTTTTTGTCTTGGCCGAATTTCACACACACTAATCACTAGAGTAGGATTTATTTTCTAAGCAAAAGAAAAAACTCTCTAGCCAAGCAAGTAGTAGGGTGGCCGAATTTCATCACCTCACTTATATATGGTGACCGAAATTCAACCCTATTTTCTTTTAGGGTTGCCGCATTCTCTCTTGTGAGAGTTTGTGTGTGACCGAAATCCTCACTCTAAGAGGATTTAGGTCTTACCAAAACTCTTACACTCTTAAGAACCCAAACCCTAATCCAACTCTATAGTGTAGTATTAAATTATGACTAAATTAAAAAGACTTTTTATTTGATTAAATAAATAAACTTAATTATTTATTTTCTTACCAAACAAGTCTTTTACTTTTAGTATACTACTACCAATAGTATAATTCTAGGAAACATATTTCCTGATCAGAAAAAGATTTTGTTTCTTAATTAAATAATTAATTAATAAATTAATTAATTCTCATTTAATCAAACAATAAAATAAAATAATATTTTTGACTAAATAATTAGCCTTGCCGCCCACACCTTGTATATATGGGCTCAATATTATTTTCTTATTTTATTTAATCCATTAGACTTTAATTAAAAAGCTCACATGTGAACCGGACTCATTCTTACTAAAAGAAACAAGCCCACATGCCTTTCATTAATATATTAATATAATTGATCAGCCCATTAAATAAATAATGTGCAAATTATATTCTTAATATATTAAATGCAATTCTAGAGGGACCAATAAATTGGTCCGGTAGAATATATCAAGTGATCCATGCAAGTCGGTGTGGATTGGGGATCTTGGCGGGCTATCCAAATTTAAGTTTCAATAGACATAACCTAATCACAATCAACAAATGATTCACTTAGGTCCGATCCATTAATTTTAAATCATTCCACTAAAGAGCTAAAATTGAACTCTTAAATAAAGATAGAATAAGAAGATGTTCCTCATTCATACCCTAGACAATCATATTGGAGATAGTGTATCCTCGTGATTAATATTAGTAATCGCCAAGAGTTCATGGACCGCCTATAACTCTCCAAGTTACTATGTTTACTCATATGACCACATTTTGAACTTAGATATTTTGACTTGTCCAGAAGCCACGTTTTCAATAGTCACTATCGAAAACTCAACGTTGAGATTTAATATCCAATTACCTCAAAACATCCATATGATGATATTATACTCTCATTTAATAAATGGAGCCACGATGTCCATATCTATAAATGAAGTCCTCTATCGATTAACAAATGAATATCACCAAACTATCGAGGACAGACTATGCTATATAATCGTACTCATTGATAACTCAAATAATATCACTTGCAACCATAAGTCCATCATTTATCTCAAGATTAAGATAGACTCTCCGATTGTCCTAATAATGAAAAGACTATTATCTACTGACGGTTCTAGATAAAGCTTTTCATTGTGATCCAGTTCAATGCACCCAGTGCATAAGATTCTTTCACTCGAAGACACTCCGATGATTTTAGACTCATCATATCTCATTTGATCCCACTCAAATGCTAGCAAAAGAATTCTACAACTTTAACAAGATAAAGGTGCCCAACCTTTAACTTAAGTTGTGAACATTATTCAAGACTAACTAAAGAATTGTGTCTACTCATACATATCCAGATGTACGAACAATTCTTCTTTTCTCATAGTCTTTAGACCTTATGATTATTTACTTTGACAATTATAATATCAAACTATAAATGCTATAAGATTTGTTAAACCAGAAATCACTTTATTAATATGAAAAAGATTGTCAATTACAATATTACACTCTTGCTATTGAGCATAATCCTAACACTATCCATCAGGGCGCCAAAAAATTTGCACAATCCTGCGAGCCATGCCAGAAAACTACGGATCTACATCATCTACCCCTAAAAAACTCGCTTCGATCAGCACGCCTTATCCATTCACTATCTAGGGGCTGGATCTAATCGGGCCACTTCCTACCGCACCCGGCCAGTCCAAGCATGCTATAATAGCCAAAGACTACTTCACTCGGTGGGTAGAAGCAAAATCCTTGGTCTAGATAACTGAAGCCAATACCACGAGGTTCGTCAAGGAATATATCGTTTGTAGATTCGGTACCCCAATGGCCATAATCACCGATCTTGGTAAGCAGTTCGACAATGCCAACTTCAGATTTTTCTGCGAAGAAAGGGGTATCGATCTACGCCTGGCCTCAGTGGCTCACCCTCAGACTAATGGATTGGTTGAGGCCACTAACAAAACTATCAAGAAGCTCCTCAAAAAGAAGCTCCAATAGAAGAAGGGGGGATGGGTTGATGAACTTCCGAGCGTCCTTTGGGCATACCGGACTACTAAAAGGACCACTACTGGGGAAACCCCTTATTCTCTAGCTTTTGGAATAAAGGCCGTCTCGCCCATCGAACATAGGTTAACATCTTTCAGGGTCCAACATTTTGAGTTGGAAGAAAACGAAATGAAGTTAAGAGCCAGTTTAGACCTTTTTAAAGAGAAACAAGATAGAGCGGCTAAGCGGGTAGTTGCCTACCAACACAAGATAGCCCGATGCTTTAATAAGAAGGTGAAGACTCGAAACTTCAAAGAAGGGGACTTGGTCCTTAGAAAAGTAACCCAGAATATCCGGAAAAGGTCAGATGGGGTATTGGCCCCCAACTGGGAAGGACCATACTTGATAAAGGTGGTGGTACGCAGGGGAGCATACAAGTTAGAAGATATGGATGGCTACCCGATGGATCACACGTGGAATGCCGATTATCTCAAGAGATTTTACCCTTAGAGTTCTATGAGGAAGAATGTATCTCGGAAGGTACACTTCTGATACGTGTACCTCGATTCCTTTTTGCTTTGTATTCGCTTTGAGAAATTCAATAAAGTCAGTTGTTACTCCCACGGTTTTCCCTTAAGTACACCTGATGAAGTCTTCGCCATCCCTTTCGCCTCAAGACCAAGAAAAGCCACATGGCATTCCTACTGCCTTGGTCGGGGAATACCCCTCTCCAGGAAGGATCTGGTGCTTGAAAGCATAAAGGGCGTAGTCGCCTGCCAGATTCTATCTTATCAAGACCAGGAGGGCCTACATGGGCCCCCTGAAGCCTCGGACGGGGAATCCCCTCCTCCAGGATAAATCAAGCACCAAGGCAAGCCAGAGCAGGTAACCCAAGGAATCAAGATGATCCATCAAGATACATGACACTATGTTCCGTTACACCACCATGTCGTAATAAGAAAGACCTGATATTGGGGCAACGTTGGTTGCCAACCAAGTTTTACCAATAGAGCCCCAAGCCGGACTACCCATCCCGATGGACTATTTGAAGCCACCTAGATTAAGAACCATCGGCCAAGACAGGTTCTCTACTTATACAAAATTATTCATCTGAAAAGCACAACGAACGAAGGGACCACCATCCAAGAACGATATTGCCAAGTATAGGTATGAGTTCGTATCATCGGTCAGACAGTAGGGTGTCACAGTTCAGAAAATAAAGCAAAGCCAAAAAAGGAAAGGAGTTTTAATTAATCAATCGGGGTGCCCACTCCCCCATGTTCGGGCTACAAAAAAATTAACAATGTTGCTAGGAAATAACAAGAAAATCAGGTTTCCTCCTCCGTCGTTTTTCCTTGCCCGCTTTCCTCGTCAGCCCCATCATCATCAATAGCATCATGAACTTCTCCAGCTCCGGCCACAACTATTCCAGCAGGAGGATCCACCCCATCAGTCGGGGGTGCGAAATCTCATTCCAAGTCATTCGAAGAAACCTGGGGACTTCGAGTACCCTTTTCAATAAATTTCGGAATGGTGGCTGCTTGAGGAGGGCCCCTCTGGTCCTGATCTTCGAACTAGGCAGCTCGAGCCATGATCAAGTCGCGATCCCAGTTAAGAGTGGTCTGCAAATCAAAGGGGGGAGGAAATGCCTTGGCAACTTTATATGAGGCAGTAAAATACCCATCCCCAAAGGAGGAATCCACCAGGGACTCCAAGGCACTCATGTAAGCCTGCAGGGTCCTATGGTCATCCAGAAGGGTGGCCATCTCCGCCTTGACAGTCTTTCTGTCATTCCGGTGATGGGTTGACCTGACAACCTCCATGTCATAAGCATGAGTCACCCGTTTCAGTTCCATCAAGGCAGCCTTCTTGCCCGCATCAGATTCAGAGGCTTCCTAAACTAAGGAAGAAACGCTCTCCTCAGCCCGGGCCAGATCATTCCTAGCCTTCTCTAGTTTGGCCTGAAGAGCCAGGTTGGCCTTCTTCAGTGCAATCACCTGTTGCCCCATGGCCAGGGTGAACTTGAAACCCTGCAAAAAGCAACAAAGAAGATATAAAACAGGAAAGGGGAATTCAACAAAAAAAACAAAAACCAAACGCATACCTCAGCAAGAAAAGACGCCCCCTTGGATGCTAAAATATCAGTCGGGAGAGAGGACATGGACTGCAAACCTCCACTGGAGCAAGTAGCAATGAACTTAGAAATGACCTCCTCTTGATCATAGTTGCAAGACCCCGACCCAAAAGGAGGGTCGGTAAAAGAGATAGCCCGAGCACTGTCTACCTTCTTTTTCCCCGTTCTAGTAGGAAGCTGGGCAGAAACGGTGAAGGAAGGAAGGAGGAGGAGGAGCGACCTTTATTGTAGACGGGACGACAGCCACATTGGAAGTTCTTTTCGAAGTGGGGAGTGGAGAAACTTTGGTCTTGGCAGCCCGCGCTAACATCTCACCTAAAGATGGGCGCGCTGTGATTTTTGCCTGAAAGGGGGTAGGAGAATATGGAGCCGACCCCGTAATTGCAGGAGGAGGAGTCGGCGCAAGTGGTTGAGATATCGAGGCGACTCTGACGCCAATAGAAGAAGGGGTAGGGGAACTGGCAGGAGAGGAATCTAGATGTATCGATCCAGATAGAAAAGAAGAAGGAAGGGGAGTAGCCGAAACTGTCGGAGGAACCATTAGTAAGAAGAAAGAGAGAAAGAATGGAGGAAAGGTGAGGGGCAAGGCATACCTGGTTGTGCAAGAGATATCTGCAGATACTGCTCCAGCCGGGCGCCTTCAAAGGGATCACAGGTGGGATACTGCAGGTTAGCATAGTTCTTATCTTGAACCTTCATAAGGATCTGGCTGGATTCTGCAGAAAGCTCACCCGTGTTCCACTTATCTTGTGGAGAAAAGCGAATAGGAACCGAATGTTTAACCCCATCCAGATACACCGACTGGCCCCAATCACCTTCAACTACGACCCACTCGTCCTTCCAGGGCGGGATGAATTTCACATTCGCCCCAGGAACAACAAATTGCAGCTTATTCTTGGGCCTCAGGCAGAATTGACCCCGAGGGACCATACTTGTTATCTGAAAAATATAGCGAAAGTCGTCAAAGCTAGGTTCCTTCTCGACACCGTCTTTTTCACACTGCTCCCTCCAGAGCACCAGGAACCCGGTCAGGTTCTTCCAGAATCCGGGCAAAATCTGTAGTGGGGCTAGTCCTAAAGCGATAAGCAGCCTGCTAACAGAGGGGTGAAGAGGAAGCCGAACGCCACACTCGAAGGCGGCCACGTGAATTAGTAGGCAACCTGCAGGGGGAGTATACACATCTTACCCTCGATGAGGAAGGGAAAGACGAATAGCATCCGGGATCCTGTAAACCCTCTTGAGCCGGGCTAAAGTATCGGCTATGCAGACCAAATCTGGGATTATGCGGCCTTCACCGAAAGGAGGGAGGGGCCCAACAAGAATTCCCAAAGAATCCACAGGAAGAATATCGCTTGACTCCTCCCTTTTTTATCATCAACACCAGCAACCTCACCTTCGTCCACCCGAAAACCCAACCCGATTCGGGGATTCCTTGCAGAGCGACAATGCTGGGACGAGATACCACCTCCAGTAACATCTCTATCACCCCGATTACGCTTCTTTCCCTTGATCGACTGTGAACTCACTGCTGAATCCTCATTCTGGCTATCAGGAAGATACAAAGAGGCAAAATGAGAACCTAAGAAGGCAGGCATAGAAGGCGGAGGGACATCCTGAGTGGAAGCAGGAAGCTTTGAGGGAGATGCCATTGTTAAAAAAAAAAGATTCGAAAGAAGGAGAAGATTTCGGTTCGTGACTTTTGAAAGGCAAGCGAAACATAGCAAAAGAAAAGAGGGGGAGAGAGGTCTATTTATAAGCAGAAGAAGGGCGGTTACCGAAACATAAAAGGAAACAAGGATTAATAGCTGAAGACGTGCTCGAGAAAAACTCTGAAAAACCCGCGTCGAAAACGGTCATTTTGAATTTATGAAGCAATCGCTATTAGACACATGGATTATTATTAAATACCACCGTTTTGAAAGAAGATTTCCCTCTTCATTATGAAGATAGCCAGACGAGACTAGACAAGCAGACAAGGCAGAAAATCCTTCGAACGGACAAGGGAATCCTGACTCCAACCCCAGCAAGATGCCGGTGTTCAAGACAGGGGGGAATTCTGTTAACCACCAAAAATGGCGGGGACCAAAAAAGAATTTTCCACTAGTTTTGAGAAGAAAGCCGGGGTGTAAAATAGCAGCGGAAAAGATGTCCGAGTTCTGCTAAGCTGACGGGTTGGAATAAGAGCCTCTACCCACCCCGGCCAGGTCCAAAATCTCTGGAACCAAGAAAACACTAGAAAGCCGTAAAGAGAAGTGCCTTAAAGACACGACCATCATAAGATCTTGGCTCCCCGAGTATCCTGGTACCCCGATACCTGGAACCCCAATATCTGCAAACATTGGGATTAGGAAGAGCAAGAGGGACGCGGGGTACTTGTAGTACCCCGACCAGCAAAACTCGTGACATACATATGGCAAGATATACACCAGGATCCCAGTAGACCGACCCCTCTAAAGCAAGAGGCGAGCACCCTGAAGAGCAGACTACATATAAAAGCAAACACTAAACGTCACCATTCAAGATACAACGCGGCGTTCATTCCCGCCCTGTAGGGTCCTATTTTTAATAAGAGTCAACTCATCTGGAACCGGAAAAAGAAGGAACCACCGGATCTCTAGGGATCAAGGGTCCCGACGAGTTCGTAAAAAACTTCAAAGGAAGACCCGTGCACTAAGGAAACCCTAGACCGAAGTTCTAGGATGGCTCTGTAAGAAAGCGGGACTATATATTGATCATGTGATGACAGGAAAGGGGATCGAAACCCTACTTCACTGTAAGGTTCCCATTTGTTGATTGGCTCATTTCGTGGACAAACCACATGTTGGGGTTCTTTGTAAGGGTAGCTTAAGTGTTTGTATTATTGCTAAAGCCCTTTGAAGACCTCGTCTTGATAAGCACCGAAGGTAAATTTCTATGTGCTTACTTGTCTTAAAGAGATAGTTGCACACATTCACAACTCATGCATATGTTTAATCCTTGTATGTTGTGTGTCTTATTTTTGTGCATTAATGTTCATTAACATCTCTTCTTACATGTTATGTTGATTGCATCTTGCATATCCAATTGCCTTGTCATGCTTAGACTTAGGATTGCATTTTTGCAATGGGCGCTCTCAAAAGCGCTCTACAGAAGCGTTGTACGAACAACGCCCATCGAGCGCTGTACACACCTGATCGATTTCGGTCGCTGTACAAAGCGCTGTACGTACAGTGCCACTCTGTTTTCCCGAGAGAACAGAGTTGGGGCGTTGTACGGGCGTTGTACAGAGGCGCTCTACGTACAAAGCCCAAGGCATTTTTAGGCCAACTTACTCAAAACGACCACACTTTGATTTGGCCCCCTATATATATGCCACTTTGACTTTAGGTCAATTAAAAGAGTTCATATTCAGATTTCATACTTAGGATATTTTTCAAAGAGAAGAAAAATTCCAAGAACTCATTTTTAATTACTCAAACACCTTTTCATGATCATCAATCATCATCTAGCATCATCTTTGATCATCTAGATGTCTTTTTGCATGGATTCTTCATCATACTTTGCTTGGTAAGCTTTTCACTAATATCTTACATATTTTGTGTTTTTCTTAACAAGCAATCTCAATTTATTACTTGTATGTTATTTATATATATTTTTTGGATACAAGTTTGAGATTAGTGTGTTGTATGTTTGAGAGTTGTATTGTGATAGCTAATTAGGTTTTTGCATAATCTTGATTAGCTAAGCTATTTGACATGTCATTTAGCTCTTGATATCTATGATTGTATTAATTGTCATATTATCATCTTAGATAAGCATACAGGGTTTCCCTTGCTCTATGTTGCATTTTAGATATTCATATATTCACTTAGGGTGTTAATCTCTTCATTGAGAAGTAAGACTTGTGTGGCTTTCGGGATTAGGTTGTCTTTTGTCACAAGCAATTGTAAGTCTTGTATTGTGACCGGGATTAGGTTACTTAATTCACAAGCAATTGGACTAGGTCCACTTATATCGGGATTAGGTAGTTGTGATGATTATTGATTGGGATTAGATCATTAAACCGAGATTAGGTTGTAATCATTTCAATTAGTAGATTCGAGGTTCGTGTGTGGCGCACATAACAGCCCGTGGTTTTTCCCGTGAGGGTTTCCACGTAAATATCAAGTGTTATTTACATTCCGCACCTTATTACACTTGTTATATTATTGTGACTAGTTAGGGGCCTTTTCGTAAAATTGATATACATGCGAAAATTGGGTAATAACTCTTAAAATCTATTCACCCCCCCCCCCCCCCCCCCCCCTCTAGATAGTTTTATACACACCATGCATCATTTCTTTCATTCACTTTTTCTACTTATCGACAGGCACGAAAAGCTCTATCTCCATTGCTCCCCTATATGCTTATTTTCTCCCATGCTGTAAGATTGATATTTCAAATGCCAAGCTGTAAAGATCGTACCTAAATCGACATATATATCAACAATTTTCTGCTTCTATACATCCATCATATAAGAAATTTATCCATCTTACTACTTACACCCATCATAACACCCGATTTGCGAGAACTAGCAGGGCATCAGGCCACTAAGTACCTCGCTGCCCCCAATCTACCCCGATCCGGGTCCTTTACATGCAAGTGATTATCGCACCTAGCGGAGTCTAAAGAACTAGTGGGATATCGGGGTACATTGCATCCCGCTAGCCCAGGTCTAATCAGATCCGGGTCCCTCACAAACCGTTAATTTGAGATTGCACCCTAGTGACAATTTTAGGTTAACAATTACCTTTGGTGCTTATCAAGATGAGGTCTTCAAAGGGCTCTGAACAATAAAACCAACACCTAAGCTACCCTTACAAAGAACCCCAACATGTGGTTTGTCCACAAAATGAGCCAATCAACAAATGGGAACCCTACATGGCAGCTTAAGGAGGACCTCCCTAGTCTTGATCTTCAAATTGAGTAGCCCGAGCCATAATATGGTCTCGATCCCAGTTAAGGGTAGTTTGCAAGTCAAAGGGAGGAGGAAATGCCTTGGCAATTTCATATGAAGAGATGAAGTACCCATCCCCAAAGGAAGAATCCACTCTAGATTCCAAAACACTCATGGAACCTCGTAGAGACCTGTTTTCGTCTAGGAGGACAGCCATCTCCTCCTTGACAGTCTCCCTCTCATCCCGGCGGTGTGTTGATCTGATAGTCTCCATGTCATAGGCGTGTGTCACCCGCTTCAGCTCCACCTCTACCTCCACCTCCACCTCCACCTCCACCTCCACCTCCACCAAGGCAGCTTTCCTACCAGCTTCAGATTCGGAGGCATCCTGAACTAGGGAAGTAATGTTCTTTTCAGCACGGGCTAGATCGTTTCTAGTCTCCTCTAAATTAGCCTGAAGAGCCAGGTTGGCCTCCTTTAGGGCAATCACCTGCTGCCCCAAAGCTAGGGCAAACTTAAAACCCTACAGAGAGGTACAAAGAAGATATAAAAAATAAAAAATTAAAGGGGGGGGGGGGGGGGGGGGGGGGAGAGAGTAAATCATGCGCAACAAGCTAAAGGGTCTGAATGCATACCTCAACAAGTAGAGAAGCCCCATTTGATGCCAAGATACCAGCAGGAAGAGAAGACATTGACTGCAGACCCCCACCAGGGCAAGCAACAATGAACTTAGAGATGACTTCCTCCTGGCTATAGTTTCATGACCCCGACCTAGAAGGAAGATCGGTGGGGGGGGTTAGCCTGAGCAGCGTCAACCTTCCCCTTTTCCTTCCTAGCTAGAAGCTGGACTGGAGCAGTAGGGGGAGGGGGAGGAGGAGGAGGAGCAACCATTATTGCAGGTGGGGCAGCGGCCACGCTTGAAGCCTTTTTCAGAGTAGAGAGTGGAGCAACTTTGGCTTTGGCAGCCCGTGCTAGCATCTCGCTCAAGGATGGACGTTCTATGATCTTTGTTGGAGGAGAAGTAGGAGAACGTGAAGCCAACCTCGTAGTTGCAAGAGGAGGAGTTGATGCGAGTGGCTGAGATCCGGAGGGTAGCACCGACACCGGGAGGAGAAGGGACAGGAGAGTTGGCCGGAAGGGGATCCATATGTATCGGTCCTAATAGAGAAGAAGAAAGAAGAGGGGCAGCAAAAACCGTCAGAAGAATAATTAGTTAAAAAATTAAAAAATAAAAATAAAAAATAAAAAATAAAAAAGAAAGGACAAGAGGCAAGGCCTACCTGGATGCGCGATGGATATCCGCAGATACAGCTCCAACCGAACGCCTTCAAAGGGATCACAGGTGGGATACTTCAATTTGCGTAGTTCCTATCCTGAATCTTCTTAAGAATCCTTTTGGATTCCGCAGAAAGCACACCCGTGCTCCACTTATCTCTTGGAGAAAAACAGATAGGAACCGGGTACTTGGCCCCTTCCAGATACACTGACTGGCCCCAGTCACCCTCAACTACGACCCACTCGTCTTTCTAGGGCGAGTTGAACTTCATGTTTTCCCCATGAACAACGAACTGCATCTTGATCTTAGGCCTCAGATAGAATTGACCCCGAGGAACCATACTCGTTATTTAGTAAATATAGCGAATCTCATCGAAGTCGGGCTCCCTTTCAACACCTTCTTTCTCACACTGCTCTTTCCAGAGCATCAAGAACCCCGTCAAATTCTTCCAGAATCCGGGTGAAATTTGCAACGGGGCTAGTTCTAGAGCGACAAGCAACCTGCGAAGAGAGGGATGAAGAGGAAGCTGGACTCCACACTCGAAGACGGCTACATGAATTAATAGGCAACCTGGAGGAGGAGTGTATACGTCATACCCCCAATGAGGGAGGGAAAGGCGGATAGCATCCGGGATCTTGTAAGCCTTCCTAAGTCGAGCTAAGGTGTTAACTATGCTAACCAACTCCGGGATTATGCGACCTTCACCAAAAGGGAGGAGGGGCCCAACAAGAACTCCCGTAGAATCCACAGCAGGGATATCATCCACCTCCTCCCCTTCTTTGTCATCGACATCAGCACCTTCCTCTTCATCCGCTATCTGGACCGGGTCATTAGGTTTGTTGTGGAAACCCGACCCGATTCAGGGATTCCTCCTAGAATGACGACATTGGGACGAGATACCCTCTCCAGTGACGGCACCTTCACCCTGACCGCGTTTCTTTCCCCTGATTGATGGGGAACTCCCCGTCAAATCCACCTTCTGTACGTTCAAAGGTTCATCAAGGTTATTAGGAAGATGGGTGGAGGCAGAACGAGAACTTGAGAAAACAGGTCGAGGAGGCAAAGAGGAGAAAGGAGCGTCCTTAGTAGAGGCAGGAAATTTTGAGGGAGACGCCATTGTGACAACAAAAAAAAAAAAAAAAAAAAAAAGGAAGAAAATTTTTGAAAAAGAGAAGAGACTCGAAAGAGGGAAAAGATTTCAGTTCTTGATTTTTGAAAGACAAGTGAGCGTAAATAAGAGAAGGGAAGAGTGATGCATTTATAGATAGGAGTGGGGCGGATACCGGAGCATAGAAGGAAACAAGGAGTAATGGCTGGAGACATGTGTGAGAACAACTCTGAGAAAGCCGCGCCAAAAACGGCCTGTTTGAATTTGTGAAGCAACCACTATTTGACACGTGGATTAACATTAAACACCATCGTATACAAAGAGGATTTCCTCTTTAGTAAAGGAAGCCAGCCGGACGAGGCCAAACAGCGGGACAAAATAGAAAATTCTTCAAACGGACTAGAAATCCTGACTCCAACCCCAGCAAGATACTGGTGTTCAAGTCAAGGGGGACTTCTGTTAACCGCCAAAAATGGCAGGGATCAAAGAAGAATTTTCCACCGGCCTTGAAAATTGAGTCGAGGTAGAAAGCAACAACGAAAGAGGTACCCGGGAACCCCGCCTATCGATAGAAAGGTTAGGGTATGAACTTCTACCCACCCCGGCTAGGTCCAAAACCTCCAGGACCAAGAAAGCATCAGGGAAACCTCAAAGACAAGGCCCTAGAGACACTACTGTCATGAGATCCTAGCGCCTATCTACCCCTAGGTATCCCAGTACCCCGGTATCCCGGTACCCCAATACCCGGTACCCCGATATTTTCAAACATCATTTAAGAAGATCGAGAGGAAGGCGGGGTACCTGAAATATCCCGACCCACTAAGCTCGTTGGCAGACACTCAGCAAATTAACACCAAAATCCCAGTGCACCGACCTCGCCTAAAGCGAGAAGCGGGTACCCCGAACAGCAAATCGAGAAGGAAGACAAACATTAAACGCCATCATTCAAGACAGAATATTACACGCATTCCCGCCATTCAATAGTCCCATTCAAAAGCAAATTCAACTCTTTCAAATCTAAAAGGAAACCATTGATTTCGGGGATCAAATCCCCGATGAATTTGCGGATCGCCAAGGAAGGATCCGTAAATTGTTAAAACCCTAGACCGAAATTCTAGGAGTGCATGGCAAGACACAGACCTATATATTCATCGCATGATACAGAGAAAAAGGGGCCGAAAAAAACCCTACCTCACATTTTTCCACTTATCGACAGGCACGAAAAGTTCCATCACCATTACCCACCAAGTTTATTTTTGCTTCTTTGTTCACATAATGATAGTTGTGCTACCGATTGACTGTAATCTTACTATATGTTATTCTGGATAAAATAAATCGAGTGTTCATTCTACCATATATCAGAATCCTTCTTTTCTTACTACTATCACACACCATTCTTAGTAGATCTTTAGGAAGCAAATGGGTATCCCGATACCCCGCCGACCAAGATCTATCCCGATCCTGGTCCTCCTAAAATTGTTAATTGGAAATTTCACCCCAGTGGCAATTTTCGGTTAACAGTTCTCCTACATGATTCTCCTAAGTTCACCTTGCAAATTTCACTATAACTGATCTCCTAAAGACCAGGAAAAGCCATATGGTACTCCTGCTGCCTTGGACGGGGTTTACCCTCCACCAAGAAGGATCTAGTGCATAAATGCCTAAGTGGCATAGTCGCCTACCAGACTAAGGATCTGGATTCATGGCCCTAGCTACCCACCGTATCGTTAAGACCAGGAGAACCTATACGGATCTCCTAAAGCCTCGTACGGGGAATACCCTTCTCTAGGAGAACCTGGTGCTAAAGTGGCCTTACTCGCCTACCAGGACAGATCGCCAAAGGATCAGGATACCTTATCAGGATACTTGGTACCTTACTTCACCATGCATACATTTGAAAAATTCTCATGATAAAAGTAAGCTGAGTTGCCTGTCAAGATTGGTTCAAAACCAGGATTACCAATGTAGGGAGTATCAAGTATCTAGATTTACAGTGTCCTGATCAAAATATACAAGCAAGCTTGGCCTCTTATTGGGATCGATTTGCTCTTACCAAGATCACTCCATACTTAGTCAAAATTATATGATCAAAATTACTTGCAAAATTTCTACCAAATCCAACAAGGGGACTATCGCCCAAAACTGTCTTTAGAGATAGTTTAAGTTTGGGTTCCTCTATGGCCAGATGAACAAATATGAAGATACCAGGTACTGACAACATCCCAAGTAAGTTTTATTTGGGTTATGAACAAGCATGCAGGTGTCAGATTCTACCAAGGTATATTATAAGACAGTATAATTACGAAAAGAGAAAGTTTCCATTGATCAACTGGGGTGCCCAACCCCCATTTCCAGGCTACAAAAAAAGATGTATGAAAAATAGATAAAAACAACAGGTCATGCATCATGTTTCTCCCCAGACTCCTTCTCCTGGCCTGCTACATATGCTTCCCCCACAACCTTAGCTCTTGCATCAGACTGAACCTCTCCGACTCCTGGTACCCTAGAGTCAGCAGGAATTTCCATCTCCTTCATAGGCTCGCTCCCTAGTCCAGTGGAATCCGTTGCGTCCTTTTCTTGATCACCTTGAAGGACAGGTGATGAGGTCGTTTTGGTACATCAAAACAATATATATATGTGATCTTTTTGGAAATAATGTTTTACCACTTAGGAATCCTTTTAGGATATAAAATGTAATGATGGTAAGTGGATTCGTTCCACAGGGAAATGAAGTAATAGTTAGGTTGATTAACTAATCTAAGATTACGATAGTATAAATCATGATAAGTGATAGTGGGTGGTTTAAAATACCACAAAACATGCATAAAGTAAAAGTAACAAAAGTGATAGGCAAAATAGAATCTCAACAATCTAAGATAAGAAAAGTGGGTGAAATCAATTAAGAGATACGCTAAGGGATTAGTGAAGTTGCAAGTGGATTAAGGGTGCTTTTCAAACTATCATAAAGAACCAATCTCATATGGATTAACCTCAAAACAAGGTTTGGATTATTGTGGTTGGTATTCCCTACAATAATCCATCCTATTTATTGAATTCTTTAATCAAATAAGGTTGTCATTCCAAAGTTGATTATTTAATAGATTATTCTAACAAGATTATGATTAATAGGTTGATATACAAATCAATCATATAGTGACAAGAATCTAAAGATATAATAAATAGAAAATACATAGAGATTCAATTAAAATATAGTCAAGCAACCCCAAGTCCTAGTGTTTCTAACACCAACCCCCTAGATTGGGGGTTTTAGCTGCACATAGTTACAAATAGGAAAAGAAAGTAATAAATGAGGAAATCACCCGTAGGTCACCTTCTTTAATGCTCAATCCTTTCCCTCCTTAGATGCTCCTTTGTATAAAAGTGTGATGAGTGTCAATTGGTATATGACTAAGGTAATATGGTAAAGAATATGGTGAGAGAAGAATGGTTTGGTGAGGTAAGAAAGATTTGGTGTTGAGTGTTTGATTGTAAAAGGTAGTTCAAGGTTAGAAATGGAGGAATTTGGAAGTGGGAGTTATGGAAGAAAAACTAGGTCTAAAAATGCTAAGTAAAAAGTGTGCTTTCTAAAACTCTGTATATTCTTCTGTGTCTTCAAATTCATGACATAAAATCAACAAATTGTTGGACTTTGGTGTTGTTGGTGGAGCCAAACACAATATCATCAACATATATTTGAACTATGAAAAGCTCATCATTGTTTGTCTTGATGAATAAAGTCTTGCCAACACTACCTCTTGTCTAGTCATTGTCAACAAGAAATTGAGTGAGGCGCTCATACCAAGCCCTCGGTGCTTGTTTCAACTCATATAAAGCCTTATTGAGGCGATAAACATGGTTGGGGTGGTGTGCATCAACAAACCCCTTGGGTTGCTTAACAAACACTTCCTCTTGCAAGAAGCCATTGGGGAAAACACTTTTCACATCCATTTGGTGCAACTTGAACTTATGCACACAAGATATGGACAATAGAAGCCTAATTGACTATTGACGAGCAACGGGAGCAAAAGTCTCCTCAAAGTAAATACCCTCAATTTGAGAGTACCCTTGTGAAACAAGCCTTGCCTTATTACACACAATTTTGCCATCCTTGTCAGATTTGTTCCGATACACCAATTTGGTTTGTGCTTTTAGGCCTAGGAATTATAGTCCAAACCTCATTCCTTTCGAATTAGTTTAGCTCTTCTTGCATGGCAAGAACCAATATTCATCTTTTAAGGCCTCATCAACCTTTTTGGGTTCAATTTGAGAGGTGTAGCAAGTATAACTAATAACATTAGTTATTTGATGCCTAGTCCTAACACCCTCATTGACTTCTCCAATTATGTCATTTTTATCATGGAGTTTTCTAACCCATTGAGCGGGTTCATTAGAGTTCAAGAGAGGAACTTTATCAAGAGGTTGTGTATCCTCTTCATTAAGGTTAGACCTCCCATCAATAGGAGTCTCCACAAACTTCTCCAACGGAGAATCATCAACTACAACAACCTCCACCTCATGGTTACTAGTCTTAAGCCTACAATCATCTATGACAACATTAGATGATTCCATGATGCTTCAAGTCTTTAAGTTGAAAACTCTATAGGCTCTACTATTCAAGGCATAACCAATAAAGATACCATCATCACTCTTAGCATCAAACTTGCCAAGTTTATCACGGTCATTTAGAATGTAGCATTTGCTTCCAAATGAGGGGAAGTAGCTAACATTTGGCTTTCTACCTCTCCACAACTCATACTAGATTTGCCTAGTACCGGGCCTTAGGAAGACTCTATTTTCCTATATAGCAGGTCGTGTTGACGACTTCGACCCATAAGTTCCTAGGGACATTGTTGTTAAGCAACATCACACGGGTCATCTCTTGAAGGACCCTGTTTTTCCTCTCAATAACTCCATTTTGTTGAGGTGTCCTAGGAGCCAAAAACTCATGGGAAATGCCTAAGCTATTGTAATAGCTTTCAAAGTAGGCATTTTCAAACTCCCTCCCATGGTCACTTATAATCCGTTTAATGCTTTTAATGTTAGAGTCTTTTTCATTTTGAATTTTAGTGCAAAGTATTTTAAACTTGTCAAAAGTTTCAGATTTTTCTCTAAGGAAATATGTCCATGTGTACCAAGAGAAATCATCTACACAAACAAAAATGTATCTCTTTACACCTAAACTCTTGGTTTGCATGGAACCCATAAAATCCATATGGAAAAGCTCTAGGGGCTCCTTGGTGAAGAGATACATGCCCTTCTTGTGCATGCTCTTGGTTTGTTTCCCTTATTGGCAGGGTCTACAAACATCATCGACTTTTTTCCCAAGCTTAGGAAGGCCACGCACAACATTGAACTTATCTAAGATTCATAAATCCCGATAGTTCATGTGGCTAAGTCTTTCATGCCACAAATTAATTTGCTCATTCTTGGACACATTGCACGAGATAACTCTAGCTTCAAGACAATAGCAATTGTCGCTAGATCTCGTTCTTTTCAATAAGGTTTGTCCATCGGGCTTTAGAATAGAGCAATCATTTTTGCTAAACAAGACGGGGAGTCCTTCATCACTAAGATGAGAAATGCTTATTAGATTGGCTTTCAAGTCATCCACATATAAATCATTAGACAAGGTAGGTAAGCTGAAAATGAAGATGATTCCTTTCCCTGCAACTCTCTTTTTAGATCTATCACCAAAGGTGACAAATCCCACTTCCTCCATGACAATAGTCTCAAAGAAACTCTTGTTTCCTGTCATATGCCTAGAGCACCCACTATCTAAATACCAAAAATTAGAAGAATTTGCCTTCAAGGCAATTTGTGCAACATGGCAAAAGTATTCATCTCTTCTAATCCACCTAAGTGAAACATTTTCTTTCCTAGTGGTCATTGGTACATGGGCTCTAGATGTCCTAGGATCATGCAAATTTGTTCTATTCTTCCTAGAAACATGCATCTTGGCTCTAGCCTTTTTCTTTTCAATCATGTTTTTAACTCTACACATTTTAATGTAATAAAAGCAATTTGGTCTAATATAACCATCAATACCACAAAAATGACATGTAGGGATGAAGTTAGGAATCATACCATGTCCTTGTGAATGCATAGGAGCCTTCCCATGTCTTTGTGGTTGAATCGGTTCATTGCTTTTTCGCTGTTGAACCAGTCTAGCTTGCTTAATTGGTTGAGCTTGCATGATTGGTCTCTTTCCTTGGTGAACCATTTGTTGAGGAAAGTTGGCTTGAGAATCATTTGCGGGTTGAGCTTAAGGTTGTCTTCTTAACGCCATCTTCACTTGTGCACTATATGAGCATTGTCATAGATCAATCTTTTTCCTAGGAGTTTGCACCGGTGAAGGTTCTTTGTTGCTCAAGCTCTTGACAAATATGGTCTTGTTAGGAGTGGAGGTATCCTTGCCATCTTCAAACCCAAGACCTCTCTTGTCACGAGAACTTTTTCCAACACTTAACATGTTGTCAAGCTTCTCGGTGCTAGAAGTCATCCTAGTCATTGACCCTTTAACTTCTTCAAGCTCCCTTTTCAAACCTTCTTCATTCCTCAAAGATAAAGCTAGCTCATCTCTTAGCTTATCTTCAATCTTCTTGGATCTCACCACTTCTTAACTTAAGTGGTCAACTTGTGTTGAAAGCTCTAGATTTTCCTCCTTCAATCTTCTACTTTCTCTTTTGTTCTTTGAAACAAATTAACGATGTGTATAAAACTATCTAGAGGGGGGGTGAATAGATTTTAATCGTTATTACCCAATTTTCGCGTTTAGTCAAATTTACCAAAATGCCCCAATCTAGTTAATATACAAAATCAAGCATATAAGTGCAGAAATTAAAGAATGCTTGATTTTTACGTGGAAACCCAACCACTGGGAAAAACCACGGGCTGTTTAGTGCGCCACACTCGGACCTCGAAATCCACTAATTGAAATGGAGTTTACAACCTATGTAGACCTCGTCTAACACTCCGGTCAATAACCCCCCACTCCTACCACTCGGGCCTTTAGAAGTGGCTCTAGTCCAATTGCTTATGTGACCACCTATTCCCGGTGTCCGACCTAATCCCGGTCAATCACACAAGACTTAAATCTCTCAAAAAAGATGCACAACCCTATGTGAATATATCATGATATTCAAATATGCAATATAGAGCTAGGGTACTCTAGATGCTTACCTAGGATTATATGATGACAATAAAATCAATCCTAGATATCAAAATAGCTATATGTCATGGCATACAACTTTAGCTAAGTAAAGGATAACCAATCCTAGATACAAAGCTATCACAAAACAACACTCAATCAATTCATCACAATTAATTCTCTTTTCTTGTATTTAGCATATGATCTAAAACATACAAGTAATTTAAAAGAGATGGCTTGGTAGTAAAAATACTAAAATAAGATGAAGTTAATCAAAATCTTACCAAGCAAGTTGTGATGATGCAAACCCATACATGGATGCACTCTATATAGACATAGAAGATGCAATATGAAATTTGATGCAAAAAGGATTTGATTTGAGTGGTTAAAGGTGAGTTCTTGATTTGATTTTCTCTCAAATATCTCTCTTTTAAGTTTAGGGTTCTAAGGAGTCAAAGAACTTATTCAGATAATGAGAAAGTAAGATATTTATAGACATCAAGAATTGGGCATGTGAAAAGACAAGTTTGCCCTTGAAACGCACCGATCGGCGGTTTCAAACGGCGGCCAAGCCGCCGTTCTTAACTGCCGAATTGAACCTGAGAAGACCAAGGGAACAACGGCGGTTTCATTTGGCGGTTTCGTGACCGCCGATCCAACCGCCGAATCAAACCCGAGAGAAAAATCAATCGGGTCAAAACGGCGGTTTCGTTCTGCGGCCAGGCCACCGATCATAACCGCCGATCACCAGCAGAGGTGAAAACCAAGGAGAAGCCAAGGGCATTCTCCGTAGGCGGTCTTCGCGCAAAACCAAGCACTCATTAGTGCAAGCGCGGACGTTTCTGAACATCCTTCTGGAAACGAATTACTCCACACTAAAAGTTAACATACATGAAGTGCAAGTGTGGGTATTGAATGCATCCTAATGCCTATCATGTCATGGCATTTCATAGAACAAGATGCAATCAATTTAATGCAAGAAGAGATATTGAATAATCAATAAAGCACAATGCACACAAAATATAAACACAACATTCAAGAATAAGAGTTATGCATGTTGTGTGTGTGTGCAATTATATCTCTTCAAGGCAAAGTAAGCACTAGATATATACCTTTGGTACTTGTCCTCTTGAGGTCTTGGAAAAGGTCTTTGATCTTCAACCTTAATCACCTAGACTACCCTTACAAACCAAACCCTAACATGTGGTTTGTCCACGAAATAAGCCAATCAATTTAAGGGAATCCTTACAATCTCCCCCTTTGGCTATTTCGTGACAAAACCACTACTCACAATGATTCCTCACAACAAAATAGAAACTACGGGTCTATAATGATTTTCTACAATACAAAGAGATAAGATAAAATAAATCTTGAAGTCTTCAATCTCTTGTAGAATAATCAATCCCTGAAAAACAAAGTTTATATACTTTCCAATGCAAGAAAAGGTGAGATGAATCAAGTGAGATAAATCAAGCATTTGCATTTAAGAATTTAAGCACAACATCATGCAATGTATGTAATGTGCAAATGCTCCCCCTCAAAGGGTTACTCCCCCTCAATAAGTATTCTCCCCAACATGCACAATTGCTACTACAATTTGCAACTCCCCTTACCACAACCTACTCCCCCTTTTTGTCATGATATAGACAAAGGAGTAGTCCCCAACCGGGTCACTCAAGGCAAAGAGAGATAGTAGCATTCTAGATATTTGCATAATCAATATAAGTCACTTTATGCAATCTCAATTAATTGGAGAGAAACAAGGAGATTTGTTTAAAGAAAATGTGTGAATAAAAAAAAATGCTTTGCATACAAGACATGTAGCATTTAAGTCCAAAATACCATGGTATTTGGCAAAGCAAATGACAAAGGTTTTTAATATGAATTCAAACCAATTTCACCAATGTCATGAGAGAAGCAAGGATATAGGTTTTCATTGATTTCAATTTAAGAACAGCTATATCCAACTTTATAAGCCAAACATGTCATGAGCGACTTTGCACCCTACTTGATTTTTCCGGATAAGATATCCGTATGATAGTAGACATGTTCAACCAATAAAGAAAGAGAGACATTTGGATTGTAAAATCCTTGAATAGATACAAGATCCTTTTTCATTTGAGTCTCATAAGCTTTTTCACACATTATTGCAGTTAAGAATAGCAATCATCAAAACATGCTTTTCAAGATTAGCATTTAGCATGTCAATTAGCAATCATCATGTCATAGAGATCATTATAGGTCATTCAAATTATACCCTATGTAAATATCTCCTAGTCCAAAAATGCATGTTTGAACATAAATATGACATGGATTGCAATACAAGCATTGATCACACTTATTGAATAGAAAATATATATACATAGTGTAACCAAGCTTACTCAAGCAACAAAAAGAGAAGCATAAGATATTTCAAATTTTTGCAAGTGACAAGAATGCAAAATAGCTCTCTTTGCTTGAGATCCCTATATGGGGTCAATTTTCCATACCGCTTCAAAGAAGGGCATGAGGTCCTAAAGACCTTCTAAGTCCATTGGACCTAGTTGAACCTATTTGAGACTTTTAGTCTTGTAGCAAGCGAGTTCATCATTTTTAATCCACTTAGGTGACACAAAGTCAATCCTAGTGGACAAAGGTTCTAGAGTACAAGATGAAAAAGGATCATGCAAATGATTTTCTTCCTTTTTATGAAGATGCATCTTAGCTCTAGCCTTTTTCTTGTCAATCATGCTTTTAGCTCTACACATTTCAATGTAATGCAAGCAACTTGGTCTTATATGACCATCAATACCACACAAATGACAAGTGGGGATAAAGTTAGGAATCATACCATTCCCTTTAGCATGGATAGGTGCTTTCCCTTATCGTTGTGGTTGTCTTGGTTGTTGGATAGGATCTCTCCTCCTTTGTTGATAACCAAGACGAGGTTGCTTGCTCGGCTGAGCTTGCATGATTGAACTCTTCCCATTATGTTTTTGAGTTTGAGGGAAGTTAGTGTGAGGAGCCCTTTAGGTGTGAGCTTGAGCTTGAGCTTGACCTTTTGGTGCCTCAAATACTTGGGCACTTCTTGAACACTCTCCTAGGTCAATCTTCTTCCTAGGGTGTTGAGGAGGAGGGGACATATTGAAGTTCATTTCCATGACAAAGGATGTCATGCTTGTGGAGAAGGCATCCTTGTCATCAATGTAGCCAAGACCTCTCTTGTTACTTGGCTTTCTTCCAACTCCCAACATGTGGTCAAGCTTCTTGGTGCTTGAAGTCATCTTAGCCATTAAGACCTTAACTTCTTCAAGCTCTCTTTTCAGCTCTTCTTCTCCCCTCTTAGATAAGGCTAAGTCGTCTTTTAGCTTATCTTCATCCACCATGGATCTCACCACTTCTTCACACAAGTGGTCTACTAGTGTTGAAAGCTCTAGATTCTCTTCTTTTAATCTTCTAATTTCTTTTTTGTTCCTCATCATCGAGCTCTCAACTTTGACTTTGTAGTCATTAAGATCCATACTCTCCACATATCCATTTGTGGAGTTAGATGACAAATATTCAATACTTGTGTCATCTTCTATAATCTCCATTTCACCACTGAGTCATCTCCTTCATCAAGATCATCAAATTTGTCTCTTGATGAGGAATGAGCCAAATCCCGATGAGTAGCTACACCAACTACTTCTATATCTAGTTCTTCTTGGGGATCACAAGTAAAAGTAACTTTGCCATCTTCTTCAACTTCTACACTCTTGCCTCCAAATTCCGTGTAGATGATGGCAAGTTCTTCATCACTTGAAGGATTTTCGTCATCTTCATATTTATCCCATAAGGTGGCCAACGCTTTTCCTTTTCTTCTATCCTTCAAGTTTCCACACTCCGGGGAGATATGCCCGAATCCTCCACATTCGTAGCAATAAGTCCCCTCTCTTGAAAACACTCCTTGGTTGGCTTGTCATTGAGTCCCATGTCTTCAATTGAGATAACCTCCTTCTTGTCATGCTTCGAAGTCTCCAAAGCAATTGTCTTCTTCTTCCTAGAAGGTGAGGTGGTCAACTTCTTCTTAGGAGGTGAGGTGGTTAATTTCACAAATCTCCTAAATCTCTCTAGGGAGAGAGACATCTCCTCAACGGAGTCAATTTCTTCTCTCACAAAATCACTCATAGTGTTTGTGTTGAATGAATGCAAATGAGAAGAATGCAAAATGTATGAATAAATCAAAAAATCAAAAAATCACACAAGATGCAAAACACACCAAAATGAGCAAGGATCACCTATGTATGTCCAGGAACCCGCTCTGATACCAATTGAAACAAATTAACGGTGTGTATAAAACTATCTAGAGGGGGGGTGAATAGATTTTAATCGTTATTACCCAATTTTCGCGTTTAGTCAAATTTACCAAAATGCCCCAATCTAGTCAATATACAAAATCAAGCATATAAGTGCGGAAATTAAAGAACGCTTGATTTTACGTTGAAACCCAACCACTGGGAAAAACCACGGGCTGTTTAGTGCGCCACACTCGGATCTCGAAATCCACTAATTGAAATGGAGTTTACAACCTATGTAGACCTCGTCTAACACTCCGGTCAATAACCCCCCACTCCTACCACTCGGGCCTTTAAAAGTGGCTCTAGTCCAATTGCTTATGTGACCACCTATTCCCGGTGTCCGACCTAATCCCGGTCAATCACACAAGACTTAAATCTCTCAAAAGAGATGCACAACCCTATGTGAATATATCATGATATTCAAATATGCAATATAAAGCTAAGGTACTCTAGATGCTTACCTAGGATTATATGATGACAATAAAATCAATCCTAGATATCAAAATAGATATATGTCATGGCATACAACTTTAGCTAAGTAAAGGATAACCAATCCTAGATACAAAGCTATCACAAAACAACACTCAATCAATTCATCACAATTAATTCTCTTTTCTTGTATTTAGCATATGATCTAAAACATACAAGTAATTTAAAAGAGATGGCTTGGTAGTAAAAATACTAAAATAAGATGAAGTTAATCAAAATCTTACCAAGCAAGTTGTGATGATGCAAACCCATACATGGATGCACTCTATATAGACATAGAAGATGCAATATGAAATTTGATGCAAAAAGGATTTGATTTGAGTGGTTAAAGGTGAGTTCTTGATTTGATTTTCTCTCAAATATCTCTCTTTTAAGTTTAGGGTTCTAAGGAGTCAAAGAACTTATTCAGATAATGAGAAAGTAAGATATTTATAGACATCAAGAATTGGGCATGTGAAAAGACAAGTTTGCCCTTGAAACGCACCGATCGGCGGTTTCAAACGATGGCCAGGCTGCCGTTCTTAACCTCCAAATTGAACCCGAGAAGACCAAGGGAACAACGGCGGTTTCGTGATCGCCGATCCAACTGCCGAATCAAACTCGAGAGAAAAATCAATCAGGTCAAAACGGCGGTTTCGTTCAACGGCCAGGCCGCCGATCATAACCGCCGATCACCAACAGAGGTGAAAACCAAGGAGAAGCCAAGGGCATTCTCCATAGGCGGTCTTCGCGCTAAACCAAGCACTCATTGGTGCAAGCGCGGACGTTTCCAAACATCCTTCTGGAAACGAATTACTCCACACTAAAAGTTAACATACATGAAGTGCAAGTGTGTGTATTGAATGCATCCTAATGCCTATCATGTCATGGCATTTCATAGAACAAGATGCAATCAATTTAATGCAAGAAGAGATATTGAATAATCAATAAAGCACAATGCACACAAAATATAAACACAACATTCAAGAATAAGAGTTATGCATGTTGTGTGTGTGTGCAACTATATCTCTTCAAGGCAAAGTAAGCACTAGATATATACCTTTGGTGCTTGTCCTCTTGAGGTCTTGGAAAGGGTCTTTGATCTTCAACCTTAATCACCTAGACTACCCTTACAACCAAACCCCAACATGTGGTTTGTCCACGAAATAAGCCAATCAATTAAAGGGAATCCTTACATTCTTCATTCTTGAGCTTTCAAACTTGACTATGTAGTCATGAACATCCATTCTCTCCATATTTCCATTTGTGGAGTTAGATGAGGAGTCATCGTCACTTGAGTCATTTTCTTCTTGACTCTCTTCCTCTTCTTCACTAACATCTTTGCTCTTGTGGGAGGAAGCAAAGACTATGAAGTTAGCTACTTCATCTTCATCATCCGAAGATTCATCTCTCTCATTGGAATCATCACTTCCACTCCAAGTGGCAGCCATCACCTTTCCCTTCTTCTTATTCTTCAAGTTTCCACAATCGAGAGCGATGTGTCCTATGCCACCACACTCAAAGCATTGGATGTAGGGAAAAATACCGGTCAACGCAGCGAAAGCGAGACTAAAAAGAGATTTAGTATGTTTTAAAATTTTTCCTTTGATGAACCTTAACCCTTTAAATTAATTAAATATACACATAAACCAACAAAAGAAGAATACCTTTTGTCGCGTGATCCGATTTACTTACGTCGATGGTAATCCGCAAGATCTTCAATCCTAGCACGAACGTGAATCACCTAGGAGCGTGATCTCCCTTTTCTTTGAATTGCGTACCTGAGAATGGACAAACAAACTTTCTTTTCTTATTGTTAGTCACAAAACAACCAAAAAGATTATTCCGGTCACTTTTGAGTTCTCAATCTAATGATCGAAACTCGCGTGAACCTAATTCGATATTGTACACACAAGCCTATTGATAAATAAGCAAATAGTGTACAATCAAAAGAATAATCTCTTCTCACTTTTTTTGTCTTGGCAGAATAATCAAACACTTTTCTATGAGTATGAGAAGAAGAAGAAATTGATCCAGTAAAAACTCTAGGGGGTGGCCGAACCCTATACGATTGCTTATATAGGGTGGCCGAATTTTACTTCTCTTTTAATTAGGGTTGCCAAAATCTCCTTATGATTCTATTAGGGTTGGCCGAAAATCCCCTACAAAAAAGGATTTGTGCTTTACCCTAATTCCCATCAACTTTAGACTCCTAACCCTAATTCAACTCATAAGTGTTTTTATTCTTTTTATTGACTAAATAAAAGACTTTCCTATTTGATTAAATAAATAAAACTTATTATTATTTTCTTACCAAATAAGTCTTTTACCTTTAGTATAACTCTAGGAAACATATTTCCTGATCAGAAAAAGATTTAGTTTCTTAATTAAATAATTAATTAATAAATTAATTAATTGTCATTTAATCAAACAATAAAATAAAATAATATTTTTGACTAAAAATTTAGCCTTGCCGCCCCACATTATATATATGGGCCAAATATTATTTTCTTATTTTATTTAATCCATTGGACTTTAAATAAAAAGTCCACATGTGAACCAGACCCATTCTTACTAAAAGAAACAAGCCCACATGCCTTTCATTAATATATTAATATAATTGATCATCCCATTAAATAAATAATGTGCAAATTATATTCTTAATATATAAATGCAATTCTAGATGGACCCATAAATTGGTCCGGTAGAATATATCAAGTGATCCATGCAAGTCCGTGTGGATTGGGGATCTTGGCGGGCTATCTAAATTTAAGCTTCAATAGAAATAACCTAATCACAATCAACAAATGATTCACTTAGGTCCGATCCATTAATTTTAACTCATTCCACTAATAGCTAAAATTGAACTCTTAAATAAAGATAGAATAAGAAGATGTTCCTCATTCATACCCTAGACAATCATGTTGGAGATAGTGTATCCTCGTGATTAATATCAGTAATCGCCAAGAGTTCATAGACCGCCTATAACTCTCCAAGTTACCATATTTACTCATATGACCATGTTTTGAACTTGGATATTTTGACTTGTCCAGAAGCCATGTTTTCAATAGTCACTATCGAAAACTCAACGTTGAGATTTAATATCCAATTACCTCAAAACATCCATATGATGATATTATACTCTCATTTAATAAATGTGTTAGGTTGATAATTAGTGTTGGCATTAATTCCATATCAAAACGTGTTTTACTTGTAATGTTTAGTGGTTAGTAATTGAAGAATTTCGAAGACGAAGGACGTCTCAACCATTATTCGTTCAAGTTGCCGGCCTTTAAGAGTTTCAGGCATTATCGGTCTACAGAGGTATTCAAAGACCTCTTATCTCTTACAAGGCTAGGCACACACTCACACATATCATTCTTGTGTGTCCCTTCATGATTTTATTTCATTTACATTTCACTTTCACACACTTGGCAAAATATGCTCATGCATTCACATTTAGTTAATAAACTTTGTGTTTTGCATTTTCTAGGACTATGTCCGGAAACTAGCATATGTGTGTGTATTTGTGTTTGTTTTTGTATTTTGTGTTTAGGACTTGAACATGTTCTTATTCAATGCCTTATTGAGTTCCGGTCATTCGGTTACTCATTCATAAGGTTCGAGTCCAAACATGTTGACTATGCCACTTTTCGTTCTCTTACGTTGTGTTGACTTCATCGATGATTTCCGAGATGATTTCTCAACCTTTTTTCAAAGTTGTATAGTCGACGTTGTGCGTGAGAGAGTCATGGTTCGTAATCCAAAAACAGATTCAATTCAAGTTCGGACGCCGAGATACGGGCCGACGAACCGAGGGAGCGCGCGAGAGGACAGCCCAGGCCGTGGGCCACAAGGGCTGGCCATGGTTGAGGCCGTGGGCCCCACGGCCTGGAGCAGCCTCTGCTCCCGTGTGGGCCACGCGCCCCCCACGGCCAGGGGTGATGGCACCACGTGGTTGGCCGAAACCCTCCTTCTCTCTCCTCCTATTTCTTCCCTCTCTCTCTCCATTTTGAAAATTCAAGAAGAACATTTCAGTTTTCCCGTCTAGAATTCTCTAATTTTTCCAAACTTCAAAACACCATATCTTCCTCATCCGGAGTCGGATTTGAGTGATTCAAGTTGGAGAGTGTTCGTATTTGAGTCCTCTAACTCCAAGTGGTTTGGTGGCTGATTGATCGTGATTTCAGTGGTTGGACACTGAAGTTCGCACCAGCTGCAGAATCCGAGGTTTGAGTCTCAACTTTGGGATTTCTTGTTATTTCACCTTCCATTTGCTTGGGGTTTCTTCTTCTATATCTTGTTATTGTTTTGTAAAAGCTATTTGAAAAGGTAGCTTGATTATCATTCTAATTGAAACTCAATTTGTGGACTTATGTTGACTAGATTTTATGATTCTAGGTTTTACATTTGTTTGTGAGTTGTATTGTGATTAGAATGGCATCTTAGGTTGTTTGATACTTAATTGAATTAATTTTGTGTTAAAATTACTTTGAGATTTGATTTGGTCCTTTGATTATTAAAATCTAGGATTTGTGTATTTGTATGTGATTTAGAGAATATAGGTTTTGATTGATGTAAATCTCAAAACCTTGCTCTATATTTTGTCTAGTATATTGATTGATTTTAATCTCATATATCTAGCTTTTAATTGTATATTGATAGCATCTTGAATTTGTACTTAATGAACATTTTGTGATTCAAGTGTTATGTGTGTGAATGAGACTTTGAGTATATGTGTTAGGTGTTTCACATGCTTAGGTTTCTATTCATGTATTTTTGCATCTAGACTTGATTAATTGTGATATCACATGTTTAGGTCTATTTGTGCCATAGAATGTATTGATCACATGTTCTATGTTGTATTGAATGTTTGCATCATTTGCATTCACATGATCACACTAGGAAGTCCTTGTAAAAGGCATGAAGTCTTGGTTGGAGTCGGGGTGACTCGGATAGCCAAGCAAGAAGTCTTGCCTAGAGTCGGGATGACTCGGATAGGTAAGCAAGGAGTCATGGCTAGAGTCGGGAGGACTCGGATAGTCATGCATGGGAGGCTCCCTAGAGGCAAGAGTGCCTTGGATAGGGAGTTGGCTATTGTATTGGTAGGCCTAGGCGTATGGTTAGACATAGAGTCCGATAGAGGGGTACACGGGAGGTGTATGCACTCTTGAGGAATTTCTAATCTACCATCGATGTTGGTTGTGTGTGTGTCCAATATATGGTGGTTCCGCATCATTGAGGGATTTCATACTTTCCAATAGGGTTGGGTAGGCTTAGACTTCACTAGGTTGGGTGAGCTAAAGATTGGTCACTTTGTGAATGTTCTATGTTTACTTTCCAATATATAGTACCCAATGGTTGTAGTTCAACCCGTGGATGTTTCCTCCTTGGAGGTTTTACCACGTTAAAAAATCCCTTGTAATTCTTCCTATCTCTTTCTCTTATATTTTAATTGTATATTTTATTGTCTTGATTCATAATATCCACATGTGATATTGTGAAGCAAGTCTTTGTATAGTGTGATTAGTATATTCATTCTATAGATCAATTTGTATCTTTGATTCTTTTATATATTGTAATTTTTTGTATAGTGACATTTGATCACTCTGTAACACATTGAACATCTTATGAAATACAAGCTTATTTTGTTGTTATGTTTATTTGCTATTTTACCTCACATGACTTGTTGATATATTTAGACATTTCTTTATGATTGTAACATCGTATTGTCTATGTATGTCTTCCTTGGCTTATTGTGTTGTGTGTAAGGCTACCTTGAGGGACAAACGAATGTTTGTTCAAGGGTTTGAAAAAAGGTGTAAAAAACCTATTCCCCCCCCCACCCCCCCCCCCCCCCCCCCCCCCCTCTAGGTATGCTTTAAGCAATTTAACTTCGTTTGTGTACATTCAAAATGGAGCCACGATGTCCATATCTATAAATGAAGTCCTCTATCGATTAACAAATGAATATCACCAAACTATCGAGGATAGACTATGCTATATAATCGTACTCATTGATAACTCAAATGATATCACTTGCAACCATAAGTCCATCATTTATCTTAGGATTAAGATAGACTCTCCGATTGTCCTGATAATGAAAAGACTATTATCTATTGACGGTTCTAGATAAAGCTTTTCATTGTGATCCAATTCAATGCACCCAGTGCACTAGATTCTTTTACTCGAAGACACTCCGATGATTTTAGACTCATCATATCTCATTTGATCCCAGTCAAATGCTAGCAAAAGAATTCTACAACTTTAACAAGATAAAGGTGCCCAACCTTTAACTTAAGTTGTGAACATTATTCAAGACTAACTAAAGAATTATGTCTTCCTCATACATTTCCAATGTACAAACAATTCTTCTTTTCTCATAGTCTTTAGACCTTATGATTATTTACTTTGACAATTATAATATTAAACTATAAATGCTATAAGATTTGTTAAACTAGAAATCACTTTATTAATATGAAAAAGATTGTCAATTACAATATTACACGCTTGCTATTGAGCATAATCCGAACATTGGATCCCCTTTCTCTCATTCTTCTCTTGCCTTGGCTCAAACTTCTTGAAGGAAGCCTTTTTCTTCAAGTCTTGGCCTTTGGATCCAAAACCCTTCTTCTCAAATTTGAAAAACTTCTTGAACCTTCTCAACAATAAGGCCATGTCTTCATCCGAGTTATCATTTTCCTCCTTCTCAACTTTGGAGGCCTTCAAAGCAATTCCTTTTTGCTTCTTAGGAGGTGTGGAGGTAGGACCCTTCCTAGACTCATAGGCTAGAAGCCTCCCAATCACCTCACTCGGCTTCATATCCTTATAACCACTATTCTCCTCTAAAGCCGTTACCATTGACTCAAATCTTTCGGGGAGAGATCTCATAATCTTTTGCTTGATTCTCCTATCCAACTAAGGGTCACCAAGTTGATGACTTTGGTTGACTATGTCCATCAACTTGATCTCAAAGTTGTTGAAACACTCGTTCTCCTCCATTATAAGCATCTCGAATTAAGTTTGGAGAACTTGAAGCTCAGAGTCCTTAACCACTTCGGTTCCCTCATGTGCCATCTCTAGGATGTCCCACACCTCATTAGCGATCCTAGTGTTTTGAATCAATTTGTATTGATTCTTGTCCATGGCACATAGGATGGCGTGCATTGCCTTTTCTATTCCATTGAGCCTTAGGCTTGAGTACATCCTCTCCTCCACTCGTAGGAATCATCATTGGTGGATCGTAGCCTTCTTCAACCGCCATCCAAGCTCTATCATGAATTTGGCAAATGTACGACTCCATTTTGCCTTTCCAAGAGGTATAATTTATCCCGGTAAGCAATGGAGGCCTTGTGCTCGAGGCACCCTCGTTTCCACCACCGTTTGCACTCATAGTGTTTATGAATGAATGAAATGAATACAAATGTATGAATGATCAAAAATCACACAAAATACAAAACACACCAAAAGCAAGGGAACTCCTAAATATGTCTAGGAACTCGCTCTGATACCAATTGAAACATTATGGATTCCCATTCATTGACTGGCTTATTTCATGGCCAAATCACATGTTGGGGTTTAAATTATAAGGGTAGTTTAGGTGATTGAGGATCATGCTCAAAGGTCCTTTCAAGACCTCAAGGTGATAAGCACTTCAAAGGTAAATTTCTAAGTGCTTACTTGCTTTTTAAAGATATAGTTGCAAACAACCATAACCCCTGCATATTTCCTATTCTTGTATGTTGTGTGTTCTTATTATATGTGCATTCATGTTTTTAATATCTCTTCATGCATGTTCTTAAATAATTGCATCTTGTACATTGAAATGCCATAACATGTTAGGCATTAGGATGCAAAGACATGTCTTTTGTTAGCTTAAGATTGCATAATCTTCACTTAAGCATGGCATGTGAAAAGTCCTAGAGGCGTGTTCAATATTAATCTAGAGGGGGGGTGAATAGATTTTAGCTATTATTACCCAATTTTCGCATACAAGTCAATATTACGAAAATGACCCTACTAGTCAAAAATTCAAGCAAGTGTAATATAGTGCGGAATTTAAATGACACTTGATGTATACGTGGAAACCCAACCACTGGGAAAAACCACGGGCTGTATAGTGCGCCACACTCGGAACTCGAAATCACTAATTGAAATGAAGTTTACAACCTATGTAGACCTCGTCTAACAATCCAGTCTGTAACCCCTCACTTCTACCCTGCGGGCCTTTATTAGCAACCCTATTCCAATTTGCTTGAGGCCTAAGCACTCTTAGTCTCAAGTCTTAATTCTCTAAGAAGAGATTATGCAACCTTTGTGAATATGTATGAATATTCAAATAACAAACAAGGCTAGGGAACCTTAGATGCTTATCTAGGATGATGATATATTCAATTAAATCAAACCTAGATATCAAATGCTAAATGACATGTCAAAATAGCTTAGCTAATCAAGATTAATCAAAAACCTAATTAGCTATCACAATACAACACTCAATCAATTCATCACAATTAATTCTCTAATCTTGTATTTATCATATGATCAAAACATACAAGTAAATTAAAGAGAATAGCTTGATAATAAAAATAATCAAATAAGATGAACTTAATCAAAATCTTACCAAGCAAGTTGTGATGATGCAAATCCAATCATGGATGCATTCTATATAGTAATAGAAGATGCAATATGAAATATGATGCAAAAGGGATTTGATTTGAGTGGTTAAAGGTGAGTTCTTTGTATTTTTCTTCTCTTGAAAAATGTTCTAAGTATGAAATCAGAAAATCAACTCACTTAATTGACCTAAAGTCAAAGAGGCATATATATAGGGTGTCAAGATGAAGTGTGGTCGTTTTGATAAGTGACACCACAATTTTGCCATAGGTGCTCTACGTAGAGCGCTTTGTAGAGCGCTTTGTAGAGCCCCCTGCTCTGTTCTCGCGAGAAAACAGAGGGGCGCTCTACGTAGAGCGCTTTGTAGAGCGCCATCAGAGAGGTCGCTCTACGTAAAGCGCTTTGTAGAGCGCCTCTACAGCGCTCGAATTAAATCGATCAGGTCTGTATAGCGCCTAACGGGGGCTGTTCGTAGAGCGCTTTTGTAGAGTGCCTTTGGGAGCGCCCAGTGCAAAAATGCAATCCTAAGTCTAAGCATGACAAGGCAATTGGATATGCAAGATGCAATCAAACTAACATGCAAGAAGAGATGTTAATGAGCATTAAGGCACACAAATAAGACACACAACATACAAGGATTAAATATATGCATGAGTTGTGAGTGTGTGCAACTATCTCTTCAAGACAAGTAAGCACATAGAGATTTACCTTTGGTGCTTATCAACCTTGAGGACATGAGAGGGTCTTGAGCTTGAATATCTATCACTTAAGCTACCCTTACATACAATCCCCAACACGTGGTTTGTCCACGAAATAAGCCAATCAACAAAACGGGAATCCTTACAGCATGGGTCAGGAGACTACTGTCGTTACCGCTGCCGGATCCGCAATGGTAGCCACAGCGGTGAGATGCTCTGTTTGCATCACTCCTGACCACTATGGTTTTTTGCAGCGGTTGGGACAGTTGTTCTCACATAGTGCTTACCGCTGTCATAACCGTTGTGGAAGCCACAACGGAAGGCACAGCAGTTTCATACCTGATCCATTTTAAAAGCACCGCTGTCATAACCGCTGTGGCTTTGGCAGCGGTAACGACAGTGGTTTGCCCTGTTTTTAGCAAAACGGTGTTGCTTCATTTAGGCTTCCTATATATACATTATGATATCTTTAGGTCGTTTTTTAATGACTCAAAATCATACTTTTTAATTGAGAGCATTTTCAAAGAGAGTTTTTCTCAAGAATTCATCTTTGATCATCTTTGATCACCCAAATCATTTTCTATATGCATAAATCATCATTTAAGCATCATCCATGATATCTAGGATGTGCTAGTGCATAGGTCTTCATCAACTCACATGCTATGGTAAGTTGAACACTAATTTCATCTAATCTTATTGTTTTTACATATCTATTTATCTCATTGATTACTTGTATGTGCTTAGATTAATTTCTTATTACAAGATTGAGATTATGTGTTGTATGTTTGGGTGTTGTATGTTGATAGCTTCATAGGATTGCCTAATCTATGTTTAGCTAAGTTTTATGACATGTCATTTAGCTATTAATATCCAGGATTGTAATTAATTGATTATTTTATCATCCTAGATAAGCATCTAAGGTTCCCTAGCTTTATTTGCTCTTTGAATATCATCATATATTCACATAGGCATATTATCTCTTCATTGAGAAATAAGTGTTGTGTAGCCTCCGGGATTAGGTTGCGTAAATCATAAGCAATTGGACTAGGTCCGCTTTTAAAGGCCCGCAGGTAGTGTTGGTGGGTTATTGATCAAGATTAGATCATTAAACTGGGATTAGGTTGTAAACGCCTTCACAATTAATGGATTCGAGGTTCGAGTGTAACGCACTTACCAGCTCGTGGTTTTTCCCGTCAAGGTTTCCACATAAATATCAAGTGTTATTTAATTTCCACACCATATTACACTTGCTATATTATATTGACTATTAGGGGTATTTTCGTAATCTTGACCATTCACGAAAATTGGGTAAAATTGGATAAAATCTATTCACCCCCCCCCCCCCCCCTCCAGATTAATATATAGAACACACCGTTAATTTGTTTCAATTGATATCAGAGTAGGTTCCTATATATACTTAGGTGATACTTGCTCATTTTGGTGTGTTTTGCATTTTGTGTGATTGTTTGATTTCTTCATACATTTTGCATTCATCTCACTTGCATTCATCCAAACACTATGAGTGATTTCGGGATGAGCAAAGAGGGAACGTCGAGCGTGAGGCCACCGTTGCTCACCGGTGATAATTACTCCTCATTGAAGGGGAAGATGGAAGCATAGCCAAATCCATGATAAGGGCATTGATGGCGGTTGAAGATGGATATGCTCCACCAAAGATGACTCCCACCGGAAGAGGAGGAGAAGAAGTGCTTAAGCCTAAGGCATAATGGGACGCGCAAGAATTTGTTGATTCCATGTGGAACAACAAAGGCATACATGCCATCCATTGCGCAGTCGATGAGAATCAGTATAAGTTGATTCAAATTACTAGGATAGCCAAAGAGGCATGGGATATCCTAGAAGTTGCTCATGAAGGAACCGAGGCGGTCAAAGACTCCAAGCTATAAGTCGTACAAACTCATTTTGAGACCATTCGGATGGAAGAACACGAGCACTTAAATGACTTCCAAGTGAAGCTTATGGACATTGTGAATCAAAGCCATCAACTCGGTGATCCGTATTCGGATAGGAAAGTCAAGCAGAAAATCATGAGGTCTCTCCCCGATAGATTTGAATCAAAGGTGACGGCTTTGGAAGAAAATGACACCTTCAAAGATATGAAGCCGAGTGAAGTCTTTGGAAGACTTCTGGCTTATCAGGCAAGAAAGGCTACTACCTCACCTCCTAAGAAGAAAAATAATCTAGCCTTGAAAACCTCCAAGGTGGAGAAGGGGGAGGATGACTCGGACGAAGACCTTGCCTTATTCGTGAAAAGGTTTAAGAAGTTTACCAAGTTCGAGAAAAAGGGTGTTAGATCAAAAGGCCACGACTTGAAGAAAAATAGTACCTTCAACAAGTTCGAGCCTAGGCAAGAGAAGACCGAAAGAAAAAAGGTCAATTGCTATGAGTGTGGTGGCATAAGACACTTTGCCCCCGATTGTGCTAATCGCCTAGATAAGAAAAATGGTAGTAATGATGACTCCGGTAAGGGAGATGAGTCGTCCAGTGATAAAGTACTTGCTATTAACTACATAGCATTTGGAGCCACTTGTGTAGAAGATGAAGTTGATGGCAATATTGCCTTGACTAGTGATCCCATAGAAGAAATAGATGAAGAAGTAGCTCTAGAGGTGATTGGTGTAGTTACTCATTGGGACATGGCTCTTATAACATCAAGTGACCAAGGTGAAGGTCTTGATGAGGAAAATGACTCCATAGGTGAGATGGAAGGTATAGGAGATGACTCAAGTGTTAAGATTTCGTCATCTCACTCCACAAATGGAAATGTGGAGAATATGGATCGTGAAGACTACTTGAAAAGGTTTGAAAGCTATAGGATGAAGAATGAAAAGAAGATTCAAAATTTGAAGGAAGAAAACCTTATACTTTCAACACAAGTTGACCACTTGAGTGAAGAAGTGGTAAGATCCATAAAGGATGAAAATAAGCTAAAAGATGAGTTAGCTTTATCTAAAAGAAATGAAGAAGGGTTGAAGAGGGAGCTTAAAGATGCTAGAGAATTGATGGCTAAGATGGCCTTTAGCATAGAAAAACTCAACCACATGTTGAGTGTTGGAAAAAGCCCATGTGACAAGAAAGGTCTTGGTCTTCAAGATGACAAGGAGATTCCCACTTCTAACAAGACCATGTTTGTCAAGAGCTTAGGTAATAAAGAAGTTTCACCCGTGCAAACTCCAAGGAAGAATATTGATCTAAGACAGTGCTCTCATAGTGCACAAGTGAAGGTAGCTTCAAGAAGACAACCTCAAGCTCAACCTACAAGAGTTCCTCATACTAACTTCCCTCAACCTCAAATCCATCAAGGGAAGAGACCAATCATGCAAGCTAAACCGAGGACGCAATCAAGTCTTGGTCAACAACAAAGAAGGAGAGATCCTATCCAACTACCAAGACAACCACAAAGACATGGGAAGGCTCCTATGCATGTGCAAGGATAAGGTATGATTCCTAACTTCATTCCTACATGTCATTATTGTGGTATTGATGGTCATATTAGACCAAATTTCTTTCATTACATTAACATGTGTAGAGCTAAAAGCATGATTGAGAAAAGAAAGACTAGAGCTAGAATGCAGGTTCATAGGAAGGATAAAACTTATTTACATGATCCTATGATTTCTAGAACTCTTGATCCATTGACCACTAGAAAGAAAAGTATATCACCTAAGTGGATTAGGAAAGATGAACCCTCCTACTATGAGACAAACATGTCTCACATAGGTTCAACTAAGTCCAATGGACTTGGTAGGTCTATAGGTCATGACCTTCATTGATGAAGGGTGGTGATTGACCCCATAGGGGGAACTCAAGCAAAGAGAGCAAGTTTGCATACTTGTCACATGCAAAAATTTAAAAAATTTTATGCTTCTTTATTTAATTGCTTGAGTATCATGGTTGTACATATGTATATATGTCTTTATCTCAATAAGTGTGAACCATGCTTTGAATGCAATCCATGTCATATTTATGTTCAAACATGCATTTTTGGACTAGGAGATTTACATAGGAAGTAAGATATGAATGACCTATAGTTATCTCTATGACATGATGATTCTTAATTGACATGCTAAAAATGAATAGCATGAATTTTTTTTTAACATGCTCAAATGAAAAATGAAATAGCATGAATTGTTGATTGTATACTTTTAAATGCAAAAACTTGTGTGAAAAGCAATAATGAGACTTCAAATGAATAAAGGATCTTGTATCCATTCAAAGGATTTTACAATCCAAATGTCTCTCCTTCTTTATTTGTTGAACATGGCTACTATCATACGGGTATCATTCTCGAAAAAATCGAATAGGGTGCAAAGTCGCTCATGCCATGTTTCGCTTATAAAGTTGGATTGTAGGAAAAAATCGCAGTACACGCAGCGGAAGCGAGACTAAAAAATAGATTTAGTAGTTTTAAAATTTTTTCCTTTTTATGAACCTTAAACCCTTTAATCAATTAAACATATATATTATCTAACAAAAGAAGAATACCTTTTGTCGCGTGATCCGATTGACTTACGTCGATGGTAATCCGCAAGATCTTCAATCCTAGCACGAACGTGGATCACCTAGGAGCGTGGTCTCCCTTTTCTTTGAATTGCAAACCTGTGAATGGACAAACAAACTTTTCTTTTCTTTGTTAGTCACAAAAACAATCAAAAGAAGACTAAAATTATTCCGGTCACTTTTGAGTTCTCAATCTAATGATTGAAACTCGCGTGAACCTAAATCAATGTTGTACACACAAGCTATTAATGAACAAGCAAATAGTGTACCATCAAATAATAATTTATTCACTCTTTTATGTTTTAGTAGAATAAAAATAATGCTCTCTATGAATTAAGAAGAAGAAGAAAATTGTCTCTCAAGCACAAAACATTAGGTGTGGCCGAATTCTATACATGTGAATATATAGGTGGCCTAAATTTTCTTCCTCTTTTCTATTAGGGTTGCCGAATTCTACACTAAAAAGGGACTAGGGTTGCCGCAATACATAAGCTTAAAAGAGTTTGTGTTGCACCATAATTTCCATCTAGTTTAAGACTTCAAACCCTAATACATTACATAGATATTTTATTCTTTTATTTGACTAAATAAAAAGACTTCTTATTTGATTAAATAAATAAATTAATTATTTATTTTCTTATCAAACAAGTCTTTTACTTTTACTCTAGGAAATATATTTCCTGATCAGAAAAGATTTGTTTCTTAATTAAACAATTAATTAATAAATTAATTAATTCTTATTTAATTAAAACAATGAAACAAAATAATATATTAGGTTAAAAACCACCTTGCCGCCCCACTTAAAATAAATGGGCCAAATATTATTTTCTTATTTCATTTAATCCATTGGACTTTAAATAAAAAGCCCACATGTGAACCAGACCCATTCTTACTAAAAGAAACAAGCCCACATACCTTTCATTAATATATTAATATAATTGAGCAGCCCATTACATAAATAATGTGCAAATTATATTCTTAATATATTAAATGCAATTCTAGATGGACCCTTAAATTGGTCCGGTAGAATATATCAAGTGATCCATGCAAGTCCGTGTGGATTGGGGATCTTGGCGGGCTATCTAAATTTAAGCTTCAATAGACATAACCTAATCACAATCAACAAATGATTCACTTAGGTCCGATCCATCAATTTTAACTCATTCCACTAAAGAGCTAAAATTAAACTCTTAAATAAAGACAGAAAAGGAAGATGCTCCTCATTCATACCCTAGACAATCATATTGGAGAAAGTGTATTCTCGTGATTAATATCAATCACCAAGAGTTCATAGACCGCCTATAACTCTCCAAGTTACCATATTTACTCATATGACCACGTTTTGAACTTGGATATTTTGACTTGTCCAGAAGCCATGTTTTCAATAGACACTATCGAAAACTCAACGTTGAGATTTAATATCCAATTACCTCAAAACATCCATATGATGATATTATACTCTCATTTAATAAATGGAGCCACAATGTCCATATCTATAAATGAAGTCCTCTATGATTAACAAATGAATATCACCAAACTATCGAGGATAGACTATGCGATATGAAATTCCCTTAAGCAATATAGTGTAAAATATACCTAGAGGGGGGGTGAATAGGTATTTACTCAAATTCTTCCAATATTAAAAATGATGCGGAATATAACAAAGAAAATGCACACTTGATTAGATTTAGCAAATGAATTGATTTCACTAATACAAGAGTTAATCAATTTACAAGATATGCAATCAATGTAAGATATGGAAGATAAAGAAAAGTAAAAACAAAAATAAACACAAGTGTTTTTACGTGGTAAAACCTCAAAGAGGAAACATCCACGGGTTGATACCACAACCACCGGCAAAGCAATCCACTATATGAAAAGGACTTACACACTCAAGCTATCAACACATGATATCCACTCAAGCTATCAACTCCTAATCTACCCTCGGGCTAGTGAATCACCAAGCCTACTTCCTATCCGAGATGTTTCCTACACCTCTAGAAAGCAACTTCCTATCCAAGACGCTCACGTCTCTAGGAAGATTTCTCGCTTGCCTATCCGGATCCTCCCCGACCCTAGACAAGACTTCCTTGCTTGATTATCCGAGTCCTCCCGACTCTAATCAAGGCTCCCTTGCTCTATCCACAAAGCTTCACTCACTTTGCTAGAGACTTCAACCTAATGCAAGGCTATGATCTAAAGTGATGCAAATGATGCAAGCACAATCAAATTAAGCTAGATGATCAATCAAGCAAAATGTACATGTTCAATGATAGTCTAGAATATGATTTCAACACACAATCACAAAAGTTATCTAGAAATCAAGACATGCAAATCAATAAGAACAAAGGTATCAATATTCAATTAGCACACTAAAAACCTAGTTCTTAGATCATGAAATAAAACATAGAAAATAACATGAAGCACATCACATATATGTTTTCTAGAATCAATTTCATGATAAATCAAGTTTAGCACATATATGTTCAAAACACATTACAAAGCTAAAACTCAATTAACAAATGATCAAATAACCCTAGCATTTGATCTAACATACTTCTTAACAAATTTCATCAATCAAATGGAAAGAATCAATAGTTGATCAAAGATGAAATTGAAAAAGAAGAAGTTGAAAATCAAACACTGACCACGGACTGGAAATGGACCAGCTGAGAAAAATGCCGAAGTCAACTGCCTCTGGAAATACTTGGGGTTTGTAGCTCTCTTCGAGACCAACAATTTTGGTTTTTGAATTGAATGATTTCGAGTTCGTATGAGAGAGATATGATCAAAACAAGTAAATGAAAATTGTTGAAAAAACTGATGCGGGAAATGAAGTGTTCTTCAAAAAATTGCATAAGTGTGGAGGGAAGGAGGTTTGCTTAAAAGGAGGGAAAAGGAGAGAATTTCCGAGCAAATCACGTGCTGCCCACATCAGCACCCCGTGGGGGGTGCGTGGGGCCCACGGGAGCAGAGGGCTCCCTTGCCCGTGGGGCCCACGGCCTCCCACACGGGCTGGCCAAGTGGCCCACACGTGATTTGCACATCTCTCGCGCGCTCCCTCGGTTCGTTGCCCCATATCTTGAGCATCCGACCTCCGATTTTGAATCCGTTTTCGGATTACGAACCATGACTCCCTCACGCACGACTTTGAAAAATGGTTGAGAAATCATCTCGGAATCCGACGATGAAGTCAACATAACAAATGAGAACGAAAAGTAGCATAGTCAACTTGTTTGGACTCGAAACCTTATGAATGAGTAACCGAAACGACCGAAACTCGATAAGGCATTAAATAAGAACATGTTCAAGTCCTAAACACAAAATACAAAAACAAATAAACACATATTCACACAAACATGCTATATCAAAGAGATAGTCACAAAGCATGCAATTTCACAATGTTTGTTAATACAAGATCAATGCATGAGCATGCTATGAAGTGTGTGAATGTGTTATACCAAATGTTTGAACCACGATGCAGGGACACACATGTATGAATTGTGTGTGTGTGCACTAACGCCTTGCAAGAGGATGGAAGTCAAGATATACCTTTGACGCTTTTCACCTCTTGAAGACGACATGTGCACTAACGTTGCTCCTTCACTTTTTAAGCTTCCTTTCTTCAAATAATGTCCTAAGCAACAACTAATACAATCATAGAGTGTTTTGCAATGGAATTAAGCCAATACAAATCATAAACCTTACACGATATAATCGTACTCATTGATAACTCAAATGATATCACTTGCAACCATAAGTCCATCATTTATCTCAGGATTAAGATAGACTCTCCGATTGTCCTGATAATGAAAAGACTATTATCTATTGACGGTTCTAGATAAAGCTTTTCATTGTGATCCAGTTCAATGCACCCAGTGCACTAGATCCTTTTGCTCGAAGACACTCCGATGATTTTAGACTCATCATATCTCCTTTGATCCCACTCAAATGCTAGCAAAAGAATTCTACAACTTTAACAAGATAAAGGTGCCCAACCTTTAACTTAAGTTGTGAACAATATTCAAGACTAACTAAAGAATTGTGTCTACCACATACATATCCAGATGTACGAACAATTCTTCTTTTCTCATAGTCTTTAGACCTTATGATTATTTACTTTGACAATTATAATATTAAACTATAAATGCTATACGATTTGTTAAACCAGAAAATCACTTTATTAATATGAAAAAGATTGTTAATTACAATATTACACTCTTGCTATTGAGCATAATCCTAACAATCTCCCACTTGCACTATAGCAAATGTGTCATATCTCTCATGCACATGTTCTCTAGATGCCCATCGAAACTCTTCTGAGGTAGAGCCTTTGTGAAGGGATCCGCTAGATTTTCTGCTGACGCGATTTTGGTAATCGTCACAGTCACGTCACCTCTTTGAACAATCTCCCTTAAAAGATGATACTTTCTTTCAATGTGTTTACCTCTTTTGTGACTTCTTGGTTCTTTCGAATTAGCAACTGCTCCACTGTTGTCACAGTAGATAGTGATCTGCTTATTCGCACTAGGAACCACTTCCAAGTCAATCAAGAATTGGCGGAGCCAAACAGCCTCTTTGGCAGCCTCGCATGCAGCAACATACTCAGCTTCCATGGTGGAATCAGCAATACAAGATTGCTTGATACTCCTCCATATAACTACTCCTCCTCCAATAGTAAACACAGTCCCTAATGTGGATTTTCTAGAGTCAGAATCTGATTGGAAATCAGAATCTGTATACCCAACGGGAATCAAATCCCCTCAGAGTATACAAGCATATTATCTCTCGTTCTCTTGAGATACTTGAAAATATGCTTGACTGCCGTCCAGTGATCAGGACCAGGTTTCGATTGAAACCTGCTAACTATGCCAACAGCAAAACAAATATCTGGTCTAGTACAGAGCATTGCATACATGAGACTTCCAACTGCCGAGGCATATGGAACTCTACTCATGAATTGCTCTTCATGCTCATTCTTAGGAACTTGTTCCTTAGAAAGCTTGATTCCATGTCTGAAAGGTAACATACCTTTCTTGGAATCCTGCATGGAAAACCTAGACAAGATCTTGTCTATGTATGAAGCTTGGGATAATGCAATCGTTCTATTCTTTCTATCACTTATTACTTGGATACCTAGAATAAAACTTGCTTCTCCTAAGTCCTTCATATCAAATTGTTTTGCTAACCATTCTTTTACTGATGTCAATACACCTACATCGTTTCCAATGAGTAGTATATCATCAACATAAAGAATCAGGAAAACCAACTTGTCGCCCTTAATCCTTTTGTATACACAAGGTTCGTCAGGATTCTGAATAAATCCAAAACCTTTGACAGCTTGATCAAACCTTATGTTCCAGGATCTGGATGCTTGCTTTAATCCATATATGGATTTCTGCAACTTGCATACCTTATCCATTTGGCCCTTTTCAATGAATCCCTCTGGTTGCATCATGTAGATACTTTCGTCAAGACTTCCATTAAGGAAAGCTGTCTTGACGTCCATTTGCCAAATCTCTAGATCTAAAGATGCTGCAATGGATAAGAGTATCCTAATGGATTTAAGCATGGCCACAGGAGAGAAGGTTTCCTCGTAATCGATACCTTCTTTCTGTGTATACCCTTTAGCTACCAATCTAGCTTTAAAGGTTTCCACCTTTCCATCCATACCTCTTTTCCTCTTGTATACCCACTTGCACCCAATGGGTTTTATCCCTTTAGGCAAGCCTACAAGGGACCAAACTTTGTTATCGAACATAGATTCAATCTTGGATTGCATTGCCTTTTGCCAATGGCGACTATCAACATTGAAACTAATTATTGCACGGTGTGTATAAAACTATCTAGAGGGGGGGTGAATAGATTTTACGCTTTTTACCCAATTTTCGTGTTAGTCAAAATTACGAAATTACCCTCAAGATAAATAAACAAGCAAGTGTAATATGGTGCGGAAATTAAAATAACACTGATTTTTACGTGGAAACCCTCACGGGAAAAACCACGGGCTATGTAAGTAAGCCACACTCGAACCTCGAATCCACTAAATGTGCAAACGATTACAACCTAATCCCGGAAGTAATCACACACCTACCTAATCCCGGCATGAGTGAACCTAGTCCGATTTTGCTTGTGATCTAAGCAACCTACTCCCGGATGCTACACACAAGACTTACTTTCTCTATGAAGAGAAAACAACCCTAAGTGAATATATGTGAATATCCAAAATGCAACATAGAGCAAGGGAAACCCTATATGCTTATCTAAGATGATTAATATGCAATTAAGAGCAATCCTAGATATCAAAACTAAATGACATGTCAATTAGTTAAGCTAATCAATATCAAGCACAAAACCTAATATGCTAGCACAATACAACTTCTCAAACATACATCATACTAATCTCAATCTTGTATTCAAAGAATATAAAATCACATACAAGTAATTAAATTGAGATTGCTAAATAAGAGAAACACAAAATATGTAAGATATTAGTGAAAAGCTTACCAAGCAAAGTATGATGAAGAATCCATGCAAGATGTCATCTAGATGATCTAAGATGATGCTAGATGATGATTGATGATCATGGAACAAGTGTTTGAGTGATTAAAATGAGTTCTTTGGAATTTTTCTTCTCTTTGAAAAATCTCCTAAGTATGGAATCTGAATATGAACTCTTGTAATTGACCTAAAGTCAAAGGGACATATATATAGGGTGTCAAATTGAAGTGTGGTCGTTTTGATAAGTGACACCAGAATTTGCCTTGGGCGCTATACGTAGAGCGCCCTTGTACAGCGCCTGTACAGCGCCCGTACAGCGCCCTTGCTCTATTTTCACGAGAAAACAGAGAGGCGCTGTACGAACAGCGCTTTGTACAGTGCTCGTACAACGCCCATGTAAAATGCATCAGACCTTGATGCATTTAAATGGAATTAATTGCATCAGGTATGAGGGGCGTTGTTCGAACAGCGCTCTGTAGAGCGCTTTGAACAGCGCCCTTTGCAAAGATGGAATCCCAAGGTTATGCATGACAAGGCAATGGGCAATGCAAGATGCAATCAACCTAACATGCAAGAAGAGATGTTAATGAGCATTAAGGCACACATATAAGACACACAACATACATGTAGGGAAAAATACGGTCAACGCAGCGGAAGCGAGACTAAAGTAGAGTTTAGTATAGTTTAAAATTTTTCCATAATTTGAACCTTAACCCTCTAATTAATTAACATATAATACTAAAGATATCATACCTTTGTCGCGTGATCCGATTGACATTGCGTCGATGGTAATCCGCAAGATCTTCCAATCCAATCACGAACGTGAATCACCTAGGAGCGTGGTCTCCCTTCTCTTTGAATTGTGTACCTGAGTGTACCTGAGGATGGATTAACAAAACTTTTTCTTTTTCGTTAGTCACAACAAATTCCAAGAGGCTACAAAGAATGTTCCTGGTCACTTTTGGAATTCACAATCGTTAGATTGAAACTCGCGTGAACCTTATTCGAAATTGTGCACAAAACCTTTTGACATAAAAGTTACTAGTGCACTATCGAAATAAGAACAAACTTTTCTCTCTTTTCCTCTTGGCCGAATTCTCACACTAGTCTAAGAGTTGGATTCCTATTTTTCTCAAACAAAAGAAAAAACTCTCAAGCCAAAGACCTAGGGTTCTTGAAAATATACAAAGAATATATATATATGTTTAGTGGCCGCTCAATTATTATATATCTTTTGCGCCGCTTACTATCTATGCCAAAATATATACTTAAGTGCACCATATAAAATAATATATGTTCCACCAATTACTTGCCCATATAATTAATAATAATATATTTATATATCTTAATATTTGAGATATGTATTACGGCACACACTCTGCATGCCTAAACAAAATATGTATTATATCTTTCATATGTATATCGGCCAAGTGCCATATATTTATATTTATATTTATAATATATATTCTATACAAACCCTAATCCAACTCTTTAGTGTATTTGTGACTATATAAAAGACTTCCTTATTTGACTAGATAAATAAATTCCTTATTTATCTACTTACCAAATAAAGTCTTTTATTTTAATTATACTACCACAATAGTATAACTCTAGGAAACATATTTCCTGATCAGAAAAGATTTTGAGTTTTAATTAAATAATTAATTAATCAATTAATTAATTTCCATTTAATCAAATAATAAAAATAAAACAATATAATATCATATATATATCTCGGCCATGTGCCATATATATTAATATATCTATATATTGTTTTTCTATTTTATTAAATCCATTGGACCTTAATAAAAGGCCCACATGTGAACTAGACCCATTCTTACTAAAAGAAACAAGCCCACATGCCTTTCATTAATATATTAATATAATTGATCAGCCCATTAAATAAATAATGTGCAAATTATATTCTTAATATATTAAATACAATTCTAGATGGACCCATAAATTGGTCCGGTAGAATATACCAAGTGATCCATGCAAGTCCGTGTGGATTGGGGATCTTGGCGGGCTATCTAAATTTAAGCTTCAATAGACATAACCTAATCACAATCAACAAATGATTCACTTAGGTCCGATCTATTAATTTTAACTCATTCCACTAAAGAGCTAAAATTGAACTCTTAAATAAAGACAGAAAAGGAAGATGCTCCTCATTCATACCCTAGACAATCATATTGGAGAAAGTGTATTCTCGTGATTAATATCAGTAATCGCCAAGAGCTCATAGACCGCCTATAGCTCTTCAAGTTACCATATTTCCTCATATGACCACATTTTGAACTTGGATATTTTGACTTGTCCAGAAGCCATGTTTCAATAGACACTATTGAAAACTTAACGTTAAGATTTAATATCGAATACCTCAAAACATCCATATGATGATATTCTACTCTCATTTAATAAATGGAGCCACGATGTCCATATCTATAAATGAAGTCCTCTATCGATTAACAAATGAATACCACCAAACTATCGAGGATAGACTATGCTATATAATCGTACTCATTGATAACTCAAATGATAACACTTGCAACCATAAGTCCATCATTTATCTCAGGATTAAGATAGACTCTCCGATTGTCCTGATAATGAAAAGACTTTTATCTACTGACGGTTCTAGATAAAGTATTTCATTGTGATCCAGTTCAATGCACCTAGTGCACTAGATCTTTTACTCAAAGCCACTTTAATGATTTTAGACTCATCATAACACATTTGATCCCACTCAAATGCCAGTAAAAGAATCTACAACTTTAACAAGATAAAGGTGCCCAACCTTTAACTTAAGTTGTGAACATTATTCAAGACTAACTAAAGAATTGTGTCTACCTCATACATATCCAGATGTACGAACAATTCTTCTTTTCTCATAGTCTTTTGACCTTATGATTATTTACTTTTGACAATTATAATAATTAAACTATAAATACTATAAGATTTGTTAAACTATAAATCACATTATTAATATGAATAGATTGTCAATTACAATATTACACTCTTGCTACTGAGCATAATCCTAACAATACAAGGATTAAACATATGCATGAGTTGTGAGTGTGTGCAACTATCTCTTCAAGACAAGTAAGCACTTAGAATATTACCTTTGGTGCTTGTCAATAGTGAGGTCTTCAAAAGGGCCTAAGCAATAACAACAACATCTAAGCTACCCTTACAAAGCATCCCCACATGTGGTTTGATCATGAAATAAGCCAATTAAAAACAACGGGAATCCTAACAATCTCCCCTTTGGCTATTTCGTGACAAAACCACCACTCACATTGATTCCTCACATAGAATTAGAAACTACGGGACTACAATGATTATCTACATTACAAAGAGATAAGAAAATAAAAACTTCTAGTCTTCAATCTCTTGTAGAACAATCAAGCCCTGAAAATAAAGTTTCTAGCATTTCCATACAAGTAAAGTGTGAGATTAATCATGTGAGAACAATAACAAGCATTTGCATTTACAATTTAGGCACAACATTATGAAATGTATGTGTATGCAATGCTCCCCCTCAACGGGTTACTCCCCCTCAATGTATGTTCTCCCCAAAGTGCACAATAGCTTCTATATTTGCAACTCCCCTTACCATATCCTACTCCCCCTTTTTGTCATGATGTGAATGGCCTTTTCCAATTAAACCATGATCATAAGCTTAATAGATTTTGAAAGTTAATGTTTGCATTGCCTTGTTGCATTGATTTGGCTTAGAGTTTTGTTCTAAAGGATTTCGTTACTATCACTTGATAATGGCCTTTGTGCGAGTGGTAGGAAAGAGATTCATTCTTAATTGTTTATCAAAACAAGCCCTAACTCTATTGAAGTGTTTATTGAGACTAATTGAGAGCATTGAGTGTCTAAGAAAGGTGCATCAATTCCCTAGTATTTCTCTCCATATATTCATCCCTTGTGTGATCTTTGATTTAATTTGATTTTAGTCTTTTAGTTTAGATTCTCATAATTTAGGTTAATATTAGATTTCAACAAACTTCCAAAGTAAAGCATAATGCAATTTAGTCTTTTCGCATTTAGAGTAAATCCTTACTAGATTAATTGGCTTTCGACCGATAGAATCACCGATCCCAGTGAACGAACTTTCTTAGTAAATTGAACACAGATTTTACTGCATTAATTTTGGCGCCGCTGCCGGGGATTGGTATAGATTCTATTAGTTGAATCTAGTTAGTTTAAGTTAGGTAGTGTGTGTCATTAGATTTTATTTTAGTTTTAGTTTTTCTTTTGTTTCATCTTACTTCGTGGTAGTTGTGTTTTTGGTGTTTCAGGTTTTACAGGTGTATGAATGGACGTCGTTCGCTTGGAGGTATTCTGGTCCCTGCTAACGACGAGATTGACCAAATAGGCCGGTTGACCAGACAGTTCGAAGAGATAGATTCTTTAGTTGAGGAAATGGGCGATCGAGGTGAGCTACATGACCGGGTTATTCAGGCTGAAAGAGAGATTCAAGATGAACAAGGTGTTCAAAATAGACAGGAAATTCGAGAGAGTCCACCGGGTTCTCCGAGACGTGCGCTAGAAGATGATATCAGAATAATGAGAGAGTCCGGACAACCTATGCTGGGGAACCAACCTCAACCAATTGTGTTAGATGTCGTAGCCAGGAGTTATGAGTTGAGAATTGTGCATTTAAATATGCTGCCATTTTTTCACGGTTTGGCAACAGAAGACTGCCTCCAGTTTATGAAGGACTATCAAGCTACCGTAGAGCATTTCCCAATAGGCCGATTGACAGAAAAGCAGTTAAGGATGAGGTGTTTTCGGTATTGCTTGAAGGACAAGGGCATCAAGTGGTACAATTCACTAAGGACAGGATCTTTGACATCGTGGGTTGACGTGTGCACTGCATTTTTCAACAGATTTTTCCCTGCTTCAAAAGCAAAAGAAATCTGGATCAAGATAGCTAGTTTCAATGAAGAAGATGGTGAGTCTTCCATGAGGCTTGGTTGCGATATAAGGAACTGTTAGATCAAATTCCCCCTCACATGGTGACAGAAGAGTATAAAGTCCGCACTTTTTATGATGGATTGACGCCTTTCACACAAGCCATTGTTGACAACGCTTGTGGGGGTATCATCACCAAGAAATCTGCTTTAGAGATTACTGAGATCTATGAGACTTTGGCTCTAAACTCCCAGCATGAAGTTCAACTGTCAGAAAGGGAGGAAAGTATGAGGTCAACCAGACAACTGGGATAGAAATTCAGATGGCAAATCTAGCTAAGCAAGTACAAGCTATGATGGCCCAGAACTCGAATAGGAATCAACAGCAAGGAGGGGTGAACTCAGTGCAAGCTTTCAACTACCAAAGAGGGGGAAACGATCCTCACTCAAACACCTACAAGCCTAGATGGCGTAACCACTCAAATTTATCTTATTCTGACCCAACACTGCTCTTAATGGTCATCAGCTCGTTCAACAGAACACTCAGGGAACAAGTCAAGAAGGGTACAACAGAGGCAATTACCAAGGCCAAGGTTCCAATAGTCACCTCAACAATGGAACAATGCTACAAATAGAGACAGTACCACCTATCAGCCGAAGAAGAGATCCTTAAAGGATATTGTGGCATCCCTTGCTGAGAATACAGAGCGCTTTTTGCGTGATACAGAACGGAGATTTAACAACGTTGAGTCATCCATTAAAAATTTGGAAACACAGATGGGGAAAATAGTAGACACAGTTCGCAGGAATGAACCAGGAAGATTTCCTAGCCAATCAGAGCAAGCCAGTGTTGTGACAGTTTTGAGAAGTGGGCGAGTGCTGAATAAGGAAGAAATTGACGAGCCAAGGCAGAAGAAAACCAAGGAGTCGGAAGATGTGAGTAAGAAGGAAGCTAGGATAGAAAAAGAAGAGGTAGTGGTTGAGTCAACACCTAAACAGACATCAGTTTTACACAAGTCATCAGATCCTTATATTCCACCTCCTCCCTATGTTCCACCAATTCCATTCCCTGGGAGGCTGAAAAGAGACAAGCTCAACAAGTCGTTTAAGGATATTTTTGACATCCTCACGAAGGTGAATGTAAACCTTCCCCTGCTCGATATGATAGAAAAAATGCCTACTTATGCTAAGTTTTTCAAGAGTCTCCACTCCAACAGGCAGAAGTTTGGTCCTAACCATCAAGAATACATAACGGGAAATACGAGTGCAGTTCTACAAAAAGAGCTTCCACCCAAGCTTAAGGATCCGGGCAGGTTTTGCATCAACATCACAGTTGGGGTATTAAGCTCGAGAAGGCAATGTTAGACTTAGGAGCTAGTATTAATTTGATGCCCTTCTCTGTTTACAAGCAACTTGGGTTGAATGAGCTTAAACCGACAACGATGTCACTTTTGTTGGCCGATGGATCAGCTCGGTATCCGAGAGGAATTGTGGAAGATGTATTGGTTCAAGTGGATAAGCTTGTCATTCCGGCAGATTTCGTAGTTCTAGACATGGATGATGTGAGTAGGGAAACAAACATGAGACCTATCCTTTTAGGTAGACCATTCATGAGACAGCAAGAACAATCATTGATGTACATGAAGGGAAGCTTTCCATGACCATTTTGGATGAAAAAAAAAAAATGAAAAACCAAAAAAATAAACAAAAAAGTAGATTTAAGGTTTTCAAGTCAGATTTGCAGGACATCTGCTCAGTTAATTGTTTTGCCGTGGATACAATGCAATCAGAAGACCACCCAAAGAATGCGAGCGAGTTCTTTCTGTCATTATTTGAGGACAAAGGTGAGAAAGATGTTCATACATGGGAGACTTGTGAAACACAAACGTCGTTAGAAATTAATAAGCTGAAAAGTGAAAATGCTAATTTGATGATGGAAGTGGAGACCCTTAGGAAGGAAAGAGATGAGGCAGTTAAGAGGGCGGAAGAGCTTGCAAGGTTGGTTGAAGAACAAGAGGAAGATTTTGCCACAAGACAAGGAAAATCCAAAGGCAAGCAGAACTGAAAGACCAGACAATAGATGCCATGAAGTAGGAATTGTGCAAGAACGAGAATGCTTTGAGAATAGCAAAGGTGAAGGAAGGCGATTATTTAGTGGAGCTTGAAAATGCCGAAAGTACTATCAAGATCTTGACCAAGGAACAAGGAGTTAAGGGAGAGACTTTCGGGCGTAACATCATCAAAGGAGATTCAAGCCATTCCAATGCAAAGGTTAGTAATGTCACATGTGGTCCTCCATTTTTCCTTACAATTGTTATTTTGCCATACCAGGGGTCATAAAAGGGCCCAATGTGCGGAGTTTATTGAAAGATGCAAAAAGAAACAAAGAAAGCCGAGAGGAAAACCAAGGAGAATTCAACAATTTGGGTCCGCAAGGACAAATTGGACCAAGTAAGAGAAACTATCAGGGGAAGAACGCCCCTGATATGAAAAGTGTCTTAAACTCCTTGACACAAATGGTGGTAGTACAAGAGAGAGGTCGCTCAGTTGAAAGTCTTCGTGCCTTAAGAGCCGTAGTGCTCTCACATGTCTTGCCTAGACGTTAAATAAAGCGCTTGGTGGGAGGCAACCCACCTAGGTAATTTCTTTTTAGTTTTAGTTTTTAGTTTTCTAGTTTTTTGTTTTGTGTGTTGAGTTCATACATGCCATGCTTTTTCTTTATTCGTTGTCCATGCTTTTAATGTCATACAAACATTGAGGACAATGTTTAGATTAGGTTTGGGGGTGTGAATTCGTGTTTGTTTGATTTTTTCGATTCATTGATAAATCTGCAAAAAAGTGTCCTGTTTTGAAAATTTTGAGGCAAACGTTTTGTTAAAACTGTATTGATTGGTGAGGAAATAATTTTTCCGTCCATGTTGGGTTCTTCGTTTTTTCGATACGAATCCAATGGTATAAAGAATGAAAAATTCTGGGCAGTGGTTAAAAAGTTATGAATGTTTCTTCGACCAAAGGTTGGGCAATGCCCTGTTTGCGAAACGGTGCGTGCACTGTGTTCGTCATCTGTTCTCTCACTTTTCCACTGCGAATTTTGAAATATGTTCTACATGAAAAGTGTGTATTTGCATGTCTATTATCTTGTGCTAAAATTTGGTTAACTTTTGTTAAGTCATGTGAGAGATATACATTAAAGAACAGATGTAGGTCGATTTCGAAAGTCATCAGTTTTTGAATTTTTGTCCTCCATGTTGAGATGCTTCTTTTGTGTGCTTTAAGAGCCGTAATATATGCTTTATTACTGAGTTTAAACTAACTTCTTGCCACTTAGAGTATTGCATTGCATTTTTCAAAACCTATGACATGCTCTTGATGTGATAGTGGATAGGATGCTTAGTTGGATTACCATGATTAATAGTGGAGACTACCCTTGTGAGTTCATTAAGCCAAAAAGCATACATAAATGACATGATATGAGGGATATTTTGTTTCTACTCTTTAAACACTCAGTAGGTTCTTAGCAGTAGATTCGATCTCTATATGTTGTACATTGAGCATTAAAGAACAATTCTCATAAAAAGATATCACATGTGGACTTTGCTCTTGATTTGGTTGAACCATTAGAAGTGATATAGGCAATGTGTGCTTGAACTCACTTAAAAGGCCTTAAATATTTCCTACCTTATGTGTGTGCTCCATAGCCCTGTTTGAAGCCAAACACAATAAGCCTTTTTTTCATCACCCACATTAACTTAACCCCAATAAGCCATAATTTAGCCATACCATATAGCTTGGGATCATATAGAAAAGTGATGAAGATGATTGAAGGGAGTTCGAAATCTGTGACTCGTGATGTACATGTACCAAAGAAAAAGCAAGAGAACAAACACCAAGTGGTGTCAAGAAGAAATAGATGGAAAAGTTTTTAAATAAAAAGAGAAAAAAAAAAGAAAGAAAAAAAAAAAAGAGATAAATGAATGAGATGATGAATCAAATAAAAGAGAAAGGAATAGAGCTTTACAATGAAGTGATGAGAAATCAAATCAACTCAAGAAGGAGGACGAACGAAAATTGTTCAAGAAGCCTAGATGCAAGTGGAATGAAGAATTCGAAGAAATTCGGCCGAGTATGAAGATTGCCGAAGAATTTCTCGATATGATCCTAGGTTTGTTTGCTATCCTTTTCCCGTTCTTTCTTAGCCTACACCCAATGGCCCCATTACAACCAAAGAAAAGACCTAATTGATCTTTTGGGGATGCTAGCTCGAGAGTAAGGTAAACATGTGCTCTATCTTGTTCTTAATGTTTGATTCTTTTCATGAGATCTTTTGCATACAAATCAAGCGTTCTTTCAATAATATATTCATATGCGATTATAATTTGAAATTTCTTGTGCATAACTTCTTTCGCATATGCTTGATGAGTGTATTTGCCTAGGTTCTGTGTGAAATATGAGCGATATCTTGTGAGACTTAGAGTCAAGGCGAATTATATCTATGGCGTTTGGCGAATGTGTTTTTGAAGCTAGAATGTCTTGAGCTTGGGCTTTTCATTAAAATTGAGCAATGCATTCAAATTTGTGACTTAACTTTAGTCTTTACTTGGCTCTAGCATGCATTGGCTTGAAAGGTACATGTGAGTTTGCATCTTGATTATTTGGTTTTTCGCAGAAATATGTTTGTGGGTAGCATAGCTGTAAACCCTCAGGAGACAACACTCCTCCTACTAGGGACACCTAGAGGTTTAAAGGCTTGTAGCATACGCTCAATGCTATCGTGTTCCCTACGAAAGTGGCCTAGCTTAGATTTAATTTTGTTTTTAGATTTTTAGTTTTTGTTTTTAGTTTTGTTTTGCTCGAGGACTAGCAAAAGATAGGTTTGGGGGTATTTGATCGGTTCATTTCTATACATGTTTTAGGCCCCGAATTCCTATTATTTATGCTTTGTCTCGAGTAAATTAGGTTGTTTAAATGTTTGTTGAGCATGTGTAGGTCCATTCCATTCAAGTGGTGTTAAATCTTATTTTGGAAGAAAAGGAATCAAAAGATGGAGAAAAGAGCAAATTGGAAGAAACAATGAAAAGATGATTTTCGGCCAGTGCAGAACCTCTATGTCGCGAGGCCCATATCTCTCAGCTCCGATTGAATTGCATGTCCTACCACCTATGGATTGAAAGCCACGGAAGTCTAGTTTCCGGTGCACTTTTTGGATCACAATTCTGATATTCCTAGAAGAAGTTATGACTGATTTAGTAACCGAAGGTCAGAGCTGAAAAGAATTACCGCGGCCCAGACCGCCCCCCGTGCAACTTGCCTAAGGAGTGGCCTAGGCAGTGACCCAAAACAGAAGAATTCCACTTGACGTGCAGCTATGGAGGCAACTTGCCTGGGTAGCGACCTAGGTAGCGGTAATTCGTAAATTTGGTTCGTTTGGGCCAGCAAGTGACCTATTTTTGAGAGGATTATATATAAAAATTGATATCTTATTTTGAGGGAGAGCCACCACAAGGGGATTAGACCCAAAAACACCATTCTTTCACACTCATTCCATTCATTTATTCATTCACATCATCCATCCTTGGAGGATTCTTGGAAGCAAGAAGAAGGAGATTTCCAGCCAAGAAGCTATCAAGATAAATATGGGTTTTCTCTACATCTCTTCTATTTTTTATTCTCTCCATTGATGTGTAACTAAACTTTTTTAGGGGATTGATGTAACCAATTTTGGACAACTCTATGTAATCAATTAGTCTATCTTTTGTTAATCAATTGTGTTTTAGTCTTGTCTATTAAATTAATTGCTCTACATTACTTATTCATATTATTTTGTGGCCTCAATTGATATGGGTTTGTGATTTAGTTTATCCATGAGATTAGGGTTTAGATGTGAATGGCCTTTTCCATTTAAACTATGATCATAAGCTTAATAGATTTTGAAAGTTAATGTTTGCATGGCCTTGTTGCATTGATTTGGCTTAGAGTTTTGTTCTAAAGGATTTCGTTACTATCACTTGATACATGGCCTTTGTGCGAGTGGTAGGAAAGAGATTTGTTCTTAATTGTTTATCAAAACAAGCCCTAAACTCTATTGAAGTGTTTATTGAGACTATTGAGAGCATTGAGTGTCTAAGAAAGGTGCATCGATTCCCTAGTATTTCTCTCCATATATTCATCCCTTGTGTGATCTTTGATTTAATTTGATTTTAGTCTTTTAGTTTAGATTCTCATAATTTAGGTTAATATTAGATTTCAACAAACTTCCAAAGTAAAGCATAATGCAATTTAGTCTTTTCGCATTTAGAGTAAATCCTTACTAGATTAATTGGCTTTCGACCGATAGAATCACTGATCCCAGTGAACGAACTTTCTTAGTAAATTGAACACAGATTTTACTGCATCAGCAGTACCGACAATGATAAAGAGAAATTTTCTCTTTTCAAAGCAACAAGTCACACTTAGTCTATATACATGTTGTGCAAGTGTGAAGTGTAAAGAGAATGTACATCAAAGGCAATGAACACACATGCATACAAGAGATGTGTGTGTGTGCAACTATTCTCTTTAATTAAGAGTTAAGCATAAGTGATATACCTTCAATGAGCTCTTGTGCTTGATGGCTTGAAATCCAATTGCTTGATCATGACCAATGAAGCCCTAAAATACCCTTACATATTAAACCCCAAATTATGGTTTGTCAGTGAAATAAGCCAATCAAAAATTCAGGACCTTTCACCCTTTCACACCATGTCTGAAAAAATCGACGTCATACACCATTGAAAAGTCCCAGGTGCATTACACAAGCTAAAAGGCATATGTTGATAGGCAAATGTCCTAAATGGACATGTGAAGGTAGTCTTCTCCTGATCTTCTAGATCTATCGTGATTTGATTGTATTCGGAGTATCCGTCCAAGAAACAATAATGGCTATGTCCCGCAAGGTGTTCCAACATCTGATCTATAAACGATAAAAGGTAATGATCCTTGCGAGTTGCATTGTTGAGCTTCCGGTAGTCTATACAAACTCTCCATCTGGTTTGAGTCCTTTGAGGCACCAATTCGTTGTCCTCATTCCTAACAACCGTTACACTAGACTTTTTTGGCACCACATGTATTGGACTAACCCACTTGCTATCCGAGATCAGATAGATGATACCGTTCTCCAATAGCTTAAGAACCCCATTCTTTACCACTTCATTCATAATTGGGTTGAGTTTACGATGAGCTTCTATTGATGGTTTAGACCCTTCTTCAAGAAGAATCTTATGCATGCAAGTAGTGGGACTAATTCCATTAGGTCATCAAAACTCCATCCAATAGCTCCTTTGAAATGTCTCAAAACACCGAAGAGTTTCTCTTCTTCTTGAGGACTCAAATCTGATGCTATTATCACTGGTAGTAACTCATCTTTCCTAAGAAAGGCATACTTCAGGTAAACAGTAGTGGCTTCAATTCTAACCTAGGTGTGGAGCTAGAGCTTGAACTTGATCCTTTGTCAGGCACCTCTTCACTTTTTTCCTCCATATGACTCTAGCCACTAGCTCATACTAGCATTTCAATCAAATCATTGTCCGGCTCTTCCTTGGTGCCAATTTCCATGGTTGCATGATCAATCAACCATCCTAACTGTTCAAAATCGGACATCTTTTCCTCATAGAAATCTTCCATTTTCCCTACAAAGCAAATTGATAGAGTCAATAAAGTGTATACATAACTAAATATTCAAAACGAACAACTGATAAAACTAATAAAACTAATAAGGTTAAGTACTTGCACAAGCTTTAGATTTATAAGGCATATACAAACAATAAACATGTCACCAATATTTGGTCTTCCTTTACACTCAATACCATGTCATCACTCTTATATTCAATCAAAAAGAATCAATAAAGCATTCAAGAGTATGTCATATTTCCATCTTGGATAATAAGGCTATTATTCTTAGATCATGATACCATTTAATCATGCAAGGACTTTCTTTTTGAATTTATTTAGTCATTTCATCTTTTTTTGCTAGTTTTAGAACCTAGCATATCATTTCTCACAAAGATTAAACATTCTAATACCTCATCGCTTTGTAAAAATGAAAAGATTAAGAGTAGAGAAGAAGTTCATCAAATAAGAATATAGAGAGTACCTTGAGTGAAGAGCTAGATATTTTTGAGAAAGAGAAAAGAAGTGAATACCAAAGTTGATTTTAAGTTGATATGGTTTGGTTCCCCAATCCATGGAGATTTTTGGTCAATCTACGAGTTCCTTCTCGCAGATCCATCTCGTAGTTGTTGATGTGGCCTTACATTTCACCAAATATGTTGCCTTGGGAACTATGCTAAGGTATTCTGCAACTTTTGTCTCGTAGTCTGAAGTCACAGATTGTCTCTAGAGGTTGCTACCAGTGAAATCTGTGACATCTAACTCGCAATTTCCATCAGCAGATATTTACTTGAAAACATCTGCTCGTTCCTTCTCGCAGCTTGAAATCACAGATTTGCTCCAAAAGAGTCTGCGACTTCTTACTTTCATTTCTATGACTTTGTTATCGCAGTTCCTACTTGCAGATCATCATCAGAAAAGTCTGCTAGTTATTATTGCGAGGTCTACGTAGCAGAACTTATTGCTTTAATTCGCATATCACCTCCAGAGGATTGTGACCTTGTTTCTTCAAATCTGTGAGTTCGTACTCGCAGATCTTCTCTAGAGCTAGCTGCGACTTAACTCTGCGAGGTCCTTTTTGCAGCGTTATCTCGCAAATGTTACTCTACCTTGGCATGTTGATCTTCTTTCTTTCTTACCTGCATATAAGAAACTTTCACCTGAATGGCTTCCAACCTAAGCTTGAGTCCATCATCAAAACATATATATATAATCTAATTTATTGTCAAAAGAGTCCTAACCCCCAAAACCTATTTTCTTCATGCATAAAAATTTTCAATGATTCCTATTAGCAAAGAACAATAGATAAGTTGATCAAGAGCTTATAAACATCAAAATTAGAAATAGTTCATAATACTATATACAAGAAACATGGCTATGATAGCCATAAAATTCCGATTGTTCTATCATGCATTCCAAAATTGCACTCCCTTTCCAAGCGGCTTGCTTCCTTCACAAAAACAAAGTTAATCAAAAGGTTCATGCAATCAATGGTGGAGTAACTGACAAAGGTCGTTTGTGTGTATAAATTCACTTGTTAAAAGATATTTATAAAAACCATACAAAGCCCTAAATGGTTTGGAAAACACAAGTATGGCAGTAAGTGGGGTGTTGTTAGGGATGGGCGTGGGGGCCCAATGGGGCGGGGGAGGGTACCCCCACCCCCACCCCCATTCCTCAAACCTCCTCCCACCACCTCCCCCAAAATCCATTTGGGGGGACCAGTGGGGGGGAAGTTTTGGGGGGAGGTTTCCCCACCCCCACCCCACCCCCAAAACCCATTTCCCCCATTTCATTTTCTTTTTAATTCTAAATTTTAAATTTTCAATCTGAAAAGTAATAAAACATAATAAAAATACAATACAAAATAATTGCATAATACATATATATATTATTTTGGGGGGTTAATTACATCTTATAAATGAACAACCATAACATTTAATTTTAATAATTTAATATTATAATTTATAATTTGTTTTAATTGTTAAAAATTTTATATATAAATAAAAATATATATATATATATATATATATATATATTTTTTTTTTTTGGGGGGGGGGGGGGGGGGGGGGGGGGGGGGGTGGTGGGGCAATGGGGTTTTGGGTTTGGGGGGAGATACCCCCACCACCTCCCCCAAAATATGTTTGGGGGCAAAGTTTACCCCCACCCCCACCCCTAAAATCCATTTGGGGGCAAAATTTGCCCCCAAAACCCCATGGGGGCCCGTGGGGGATGGGGCCCCATAGGGAAACGCCCATCCCTAGGTGTTGTCCACAAGGATCGGGACTAGCGAAGACTAGTTGTTAACGCAATAAAAGAAAAGTAAATGGTTGATGTTGTGAAATGTGAATGACCATACAAATAAAACTAAACTAGGAATGCAAACTAAATGAAATGAAATGGAGTGAAAGATATATAAGATGGAAACTAAGGAGTTAACGGACTCGTAAGCGAACATTGGGCAAATGCAACAAACTCATAATTAAGCATGTTATAACAAATGTAACCAACCTAGGGTGTATAAAGTTAGTTATTTATCTCTAGCAAGGGGTCATCATAGGGTGTATAGTGAAGACCTCCTACTAGTGATTAATCCCTCCTAAGCAATCAACCTAGGGTGTATAGTGTTAGTTGCTCATTTAGGATTCTAACCATGAATGCTCGTCCATCTATCAAGGGCTCAACCTATTACTAACGTAGCCATCCTAGGGTGTATAGTGAAGGCTTCTAATTCTCTCACAAATGGCCAACCTAGGGTGTATAGTGAAGGCCACCCATTCGAGATTAGATTAAGACCATGGTTATTAAGCCGGATTTTCGGAATCCTTCCATTCAATAGAGCATTAGACAATCAAATAGGGTGTATACATAGTTGCCTACTCAAGTAGATTCCAAATCAACATGCTAGAGGGTGTATCTAAGACAAGCCAATATTGGAAATCAATTATAGCAAGAGAATAGAACATAGAGATAGATATGAATATAGAATATAGAGTTTATTTACAAAAGCCCAACATCCATCAAACTAATCACATCAACCCCTTAGTAGGGGATTTAACTACTCATGTTCATTACAACATATAAACTAAGAGAAGAGATTGAGAGAAAACCCTTGAAGAGCATCTCCTTCCTTGAAGCTTTAATCCAATCCTCCTAGTTGCCTTTGGTGAGTTGAGAATGGGTTTGGAAGAGAGGGAAAGTATTCCTAGCTCCAGAGAAAGTAAATGATCAGAAAATATCTAAGTGGGAACTTTTTTTTTTTTTCAATCTACAAACACTTTCTATTTATAGGATTACAAAAATAGGTCAAAAATGCTTAAAAAACGAAATCTAGTGCCCACAAGAGTGTTGGTGAGAGTTCGATTGGGACCCACACTCACTCGCACTTTATCAAGTTTTCACAATTTCAGCTCCCGGGTTTTGGCAAGAGTGTTGTTGGGACCCGCACTCACCCGCACTTTATCAAGTTTTCACAATTTCAACTCCAGGGTTTTGGCAAGAGTGCTGTTGAGAGTGTTGTTGGGACCCGCACTCACCTGCACTTAATCAAGTTTTCACAATTTTAGCTCCTGGGTTTTGGCGAGTGTTGTTGATAGGGCTGTCAAAATGACCCATGACCCGCGAACTCGACACGAACCCGAGGTTGATAATTGGGTTCGGGTCGGCTTTAAACGGGTTCGGGTCATAAACGGGTCAACCTGTTTAACCCGTATACGTATACGAGTCGTGTCGGGTTTAGCTATACGGGTTCGCGGGTGACCTGTTTAACCCGTTTAGTAAATAAGGTTATTTTGTTATTTTATTTTATATAGGGGTTGTTACTGATATTTGTTATAGTATATTAATATATATCATTCTCACTTTCTGTCAAACAAGAGCAATGCAGCAGCAAACACCAAACACACTCCAAGTCTCCTACTAAACCCTAACCCTAATTCTTCTAAGTCAAAATTAGTATCCATCGATCGCCGATGCTCGTCGCCGGCACATCTCTCTTTAAGTCTTCAGTCTTCCACTCTTCCCTACTTGTCCAGACGTCCAACCGCAGTTCGTCTCAAGTCTCAGGTTCGTGATTTCTTCTTGATTTCACGATTTCTTCTTGATTTCTTGATTTCTTCTTGATTTCATGTTGTCTTGTACTCAATTCATTGTTGATTCATATATATTTTAGAAATAAATTGTTGTTAAGTTTATATTTTTGAAAGAAAATATATTTTTAGTTAAGGGGACCTGGTAAATTGGAATTTGAACTGAGTTGGGGTTTGTTTTTGGGTTTGATTGTGAGTCTTCGTTTTTCTTCTCTTCTGTTATGTTGCTGCTCTGGTTCTTTTGTTTTCCTTGCTTGTGTTTTTTTGGCGTGCTGGATAGCATGGTGTGGCCCGTGTGGGTGTGTTGGAAAATGGAAGGTACTGCAGCTGATCTTGGTCCTTCGAACCATATAAAACTTATTAATTAATTGATAAATTAATACTTATTAATTTATAAATATATTAAAAGTGTATTGTATATATATATATTTTTTTTAATTTCAAACATGCATCGTACTCCTTTAATTAATTTAGATTCGATGTATAATTTTTTTATTAATGTGTTTTATCGATCTAATGAATATAATTTTACAATCACTTTTTCAAACTTTTAACGAGTGATGTGTCTTAATTCCTGGAGTTTAGAAGCTTGTTGGGATAGGGTGGTCAGTGCTTTTTGTTGTTTTTGGCGTGTGCTTTTGTTGTTGCTTGGCTTCTTGCCTTCTTAATATATTAGTATATGTGTTTCAGTGTTTGTGTCTTTGACTCTTTGTGATTATCTTATCTATAATTAAATTATATATTGTTTAATTATATATTTAATCTGTTGTTTTAATTAAATTATTTAATATATAATTTTATATACTGTTTTGCAGTATGGATTTTGATTCAAACAATGAAATGGACGGCAATATTCCTAGTTTGGGAGATGAAGAGCTAGGCGATGATGGTGAGGAACAACCAGAGGCAAATAGCAATAGAAGGCCAAATACCTCAACTGAGAGTGGGACTGGAGTTACTCGAAAAAGAAGTCGCACTTCCGATGTGTGGTCTTCTTTCATGATGGTAGACAGAAATGCACAGGGGAAACAACAATGCAAGTGCAAGTATTGTGGAACACAATACATTTGTGAAGGCACTTACGGTACAGGTAACATGAGACGTCACATCAATTTTCAATGTCCTAAGATAAAAATGTAGGACCCTAAACAAATGTATTTTAAGAAAGGTCAATCCTCACAAATGACAGTTTCCAATCCTAAGAGTCAAGAAGAATTTAGAACTATAATAGCGGAAACTATTGTTTTGCATGATTTGCCTTTTACCTTTGTTGAGTGGTTGGGAGTTAGAAGAATGATTAAATATTGCACTGATGACTTCCATTTGGTCTCTAGGAATATCGCAAGAGCGGATGTGTTAAAGTTGTATGGTATTGAAAAATGTAAAGTTCAGAAAATGTTAGAAGAATCTCCTGGTAGAATATGCCTGACATCTGATTTATGGACTTCCTTAGCCACTGATGGTTACATGTGTGTCACGGCACATTTTATTGATAAAAATTGGGTTCTTCAAAAGAAAGTGTTGAATGTTTGCTTTATGCCACCTCTACATGATGGGGTTTCTTTAGCGGATAAGATTAAGTCATTGTTGTGTGAGTGGGGAATTGATAAAAGAATTTTTTCGATTACATTGGACAATGCTTCATCTAATAATTCATTAGTGCATAATTTGAAAGGTCATTTGAACATAAACAAAGCACTTTTATGTGATGGAGAATTTTTGCATATTCGTTGTTGTGCACATATCATTAATTTGATTGTTAAAGACGGATTAAAGGAAGTAGATGATGTTGTCCATAAAGTTCATGAGAGTGAGAAATATGCTAGAGCCTCACAAACTAGGAAGCAGAAGTTTTTACAATGTGTCAACCGAGTTGGTTTAGAACCTAAGAGAGGGTTAAGGCAAGATGTTCCTACTAGATGGAATTCCACTTACCTTATGCTTGATAGTGCTATTTATTATCGACTTGCTTGAACTGCATTAGAGTTGGCCGACCCATTTTACAAGCATTGCCCTTCTGCAAGTGAGTGGGACAGTGTTGAGAAGCTTTGTAAGTTTTTGCGTCATTTTTATGACACTACTTGTCTTTTTTCTGGGACAAAATATCCCACTTCAAATTTGTAATGCCTAAGGTGTTTATGGCTCATTTGACTTTGAAGCAAAACTTAGATAGTGATGATCCATTCTTCAAAGAGATGTCAAATCAAATGTATAGCAAGTTCCAAAAGTATTAGGCTGATTTTTCCACGATTTTAGCAATAGGTATTATCTTGGATCCTCGTTACAAAATGGAGTATATTCAGTTTGTTTATGATAGATTGTATGGTGCTGAGTCAGAGCAATTTGAAGTTGTTAAGATGAAATTGTCAGCTTTGTTTAATGAGTATGTGACCAACTCGACTAGGCGATCTACCATTAGGTCATCTCCAGCATCTCTTCCTACTACTTCTAGCGAACTGCAACCAGTAGATGATCTTGATCTTGTTTTGAAGGTAAATATACTAAATATATGCTTTGTTCATTATTTTTTCATAGTGATATAATTATTGCTTTAATATTTTAATTACACATGTGTAGGACTTTGACAGTAATCTCAGCGGTGATACATTTTCCACTCAAAGGACACAATTGGATTTGTATTTGGAAGAGCGAAGACTTGAAAGATCGATGGATCTAAACATTTTGGATTTTTGGAAGGGCAATCAACCTCGTTATCCTGAACTTGCTGCAATGGCTCGTGATGTTTCAAGCATTCCTATATCTACAGTAGCATCTGAATCTGCATTTAGCATTAGTGGTCGGGTTCTTGATCAATTTCGGAGTTCACTTAGTCCGAATGTAGCGCAAGCCATAGTTTGCAGTCGTGATTGGATATTTGGAAATGGAGGTATTGATTTTAATAAATTGATTTCATAGCATTGTTGATTTCATTTTAATAACTGATATTTATATCTAATTTTATATCAATTATTGTAGAGAGTGCAACTTTGAAATGTGAAGAAATTACTAAAGATATGTGGGAATTAGAGAACGATGGTTCAGTTGCTAGTAATCAACCAACGGAAGTAGAAGGTTCAATTCAACAATCCATCTCGTAGGGATAAACAATTTGGACATCAATTTGGAGTTTGGAGTGTTATTTGTGTAATTATGACTTTATTTGAACTTTAAATTTGGATCACTTTATGGATTACTGTATTTGAAGATTGTAAGGATTAATTCTATTTGACTATTTGTGTATTTGTGACTTTATTTGAACTTTAAATTTGGATCACTTTATGGATTAATGTATTTGAACATTGTATGGATTATGGTCCATAATTTATGGAGTTGTAACTTGTAAGACAGATCAGTATTTTTTTTATTATTTGAACTTTGTGGTCAAACGGGTTAAACAGGTCATACGGGTTAAACGGGTCAAATGGGTCACGGGTTAAATGGGTCATGGGTCATGGGTCAACCCGTATAATCCGATCCGATTAGATTTTAAACGTGTCATGGGTCAACCCATATAACCCGTTTGAATAATCGAGTCGTGTCGTGTCATAAGGGTCTGACCTGTTTACTTAATCGGGTCGTGTCGAGTTAAGTCTAAACGGGTTGACCCGTTGACCCGTTTTGACAGCCCTAGTTGTTGATAGTGCTGTTAGGACCCACACTCTTGGAGCTTCTGATGGCTTTTGTCCTTCTTTTAGCATCTTTTGGTTACTTTTCGCCCAAAAGTCCCGCATTCCACTTCTAACACCTGAAATGAACGAATGCCTGCAATTACGAACAAAGAGCCCATAAGAGACATTAAAACGCAAGAAAATGAAACAAATGATACGAAAATGAGGGCCAAAATATACAACATATTTGGCACGATCAGTAACTCCACTTGTTCTACCATCATAACTAACTAGGGGATATGGAGACAAATCAAGGTTCTCTTTTCTTTTTAAGATGTACACCTTTAGAAAAGGTGTAGCTTCGGTTTTCTTCAACGAAGTACCCTTGTTTTTGTCACTCTTATCCTTTCGCACCCACATTTGAGTGACTATCCTATGTTGCACCACATTTTCATGCCTATTCTTGCTCTCAACATATTTAACGCATTAGGTCTTTTTGTGACCCTTAGCATGACAAAAATAGCATTTATGTGGGATGTAAGGAATACTACCTTTCATTTTCCTTGCTTGAGCTCTCTTGTGGCTTACTTTGGTGGACTTGGATGAAGACCCTTCTTCTTCCATGGTTGGCCCTTTTGTTAGGACCTTAATGGCAAGTTCGGCTTGCTCAAGCTCCACTATCAAATCACATTCCTTGACCTTAGAGATCTTGAATGCATCCTCTATCTTTACCAAGTCCTCCTTCAGAGCTTGATAATCTTTGTCTTTCCTTTCCATGTCCATAAGCATCTTCCTCATCTTCCTATTGAATTCTTCTTCTTGGCTCATGACAATTCTTGTTAATTCTACCCCCACCTTGAGGGCTTTGTCCCTTTCTTTTTCAAGGGCATCAATCCTTAAGATAAGGTTGATGTCCATCCCAACAAGAGTCTCGTCTTCCTTGACAACGTCCTTCTTAATTTTTCCTTTTTTCTCCTCTTCAAGGAGTCTTACCTCCTCTTCAAAGACTTGAAGGAACTCCTTAAACTCGTTATCCATTTCAATGGGTGCTGCTTTCAGGTCATCTGTCTTGATGTTGAAACAAGTGTTCAACTCCTCATCTTCCTTCTTTCCCGCAAATACATCAAACTTAACCACTTCTCCTAATACCGTCATGGTTAACTTCCCATGAAGCACATCAACGATAGTCCTAGCTGTTGCCATGAATGGCCTTCCTAGAAGTATAAGATGTTCCTTGATTGTGTACTTCTCTCTGATATCTAGGACTACAAAGTCCGTTGGAATGATTAGCTTGTCTACTTGTAAGAGCACATCTTCAACGATTCCAAGAGGGTGTCATGAAGATTGGTCCGCCAAAACCAATCACATAGAGGTGTGCTTTAGGTCGCTCAACCCTAATCATTTGTAAACTAAGAAAGGCATCAAGTTGTCTCTGATCCCTAGTCTAACATGGCCTTTTCCCTTGAAGTGCCTCCCACCGAGATATTGACCGTGAAACTTCCTAGATCCTTGAGCTTCGGTGATAGACCTTTCTTGATAACTGAACTAACATTCCCTCCAGGTATCTCTTGGTGGTTTGGTCTTAACTCTTGCTCCATCTTGCTAATCTCTTCATTTTTCTTGGTTTAGCCTTATCATGGGTGATTGGAGGCTTATACGGGTTCTTCAATTTATGAAGGCATGGTTGCTCTTTTCCTTTTGCAACCCCTTTGCCCTTTGGTTTCATACCTCCCACTACGGTTACCATGTTGATCCGTTCCGTGTGGTCATTAAGTGCCTTCCTTTTTTCTTGCCTTCTTGAGTTCTCAAGCAATTGTCCTAATTACATTGAGAGTTTTTTCATAGAGGCCTCTAAGCTCACTATTTGTTGATCTTCCTCTGGATTGTAGACTTGAGTTGACTAATTGTTCTGACTTGATTGTGCATTGTTTTGATGTCCCCATTGGTTTCCACCAAACCCTTGTTGGTTTTGATTGTTCCAAGATTGTTGATTTCCTCCTTGATATTGCCCTTGATTTGTAAGGAAAAATGCCGTAGTACACGCAGCGGAAGCGAGACAAAAATTAGATTTAGTATGTTTTAAAAATTTTCCTTTGATGAACCTTAACCCTTTAAATTAATTAAACATACAAATAAAGTAACAAAAGTAGAATACCTTTTGTCGCGTGATCCGATTGACTTACGTCGATGGTAATCCGCAAGATCTTCAATCCTAGCACGAACGTGAATCACCTAGGAGCGTGGTCTCCCTTTTCTTTGAATTGCGTACCTGAGAATGGACAAACAAAACTTTCTCTTTTTCGTTAGTCACAAAACCTCCAAAAGATAACAAAGAACGTTCCGGTCACTTTTGAATTCTCAATCTAATGATCGAAACTCGCATGAACCTTATTCGAAGTTCTGCACAAAGCCTATTGATGTATAAGCTACTAGTATACTATCGAAGTAAAACGATCTCTTCTCTTTTTCTCTCTTGGCCGAATTATCAAACTAGTCTAAGAGATAGCTTTTATTTTTCAAGCAATAGAAAAATAAATCTCTAAACAAAAAAATTAGGGTTCCGAATATATTATCTATATATATATATATACATCCTTGCACAATATATATTATATATATATATCTAGTGCTATTTCATAGCACAATATATTATCTATATATGTAGTGCGAAATACTTGCACAATATATATTATATATATATCTAGTGCATTCACTTGCACAATATACATCATTGCATGAATTCAATTTTATATATTTATCTCGTGCATGTATTCATGCAAATATTCATGCAAATATATATTTCCATTCCGCATGCATATATGTATGTATATATTCCGCATGCATGTATTCATATATATATTCCGCATGCATATATATTATATACAAACCCTAATCCAACTCTTTAGTGTATTTGTGACTATATCAAAAACTTCCTAATTTGATTAAATAAAAATTCCCTTTATTTATCTACTTACCAAATAAAGTCTTTAATATTTATTATACTACCACAATAGTATACTACTAAGAAACATATTTCCTAGTCAGAAAAAGATTTTGTTTTTTAATTAAATAATTAATTAATTAATTAATTAATTCTCATTTAATCAAACAATAAAATAAAATAATATTTTTGACTAATAATATAGCCTTGCCACCCCACATTAAATATATGGGCCAAATATTATTTCCTTATTTTATTTAATCCATTGGACTTTAAATAAAAAGCCCACATGTGAACCAGACTCATTCTTACTAAAAGAAACAAGCCCACATGTCTTTCATTAATATATTAATATAATTGATCAGCCCATTAAACAAATAATGTGCAAATTATATTCTTAATCTATTAAATGCAATTCTAGATGGACCCATAAATTGGTCCGGTAGAATATATCAAGTGATCCATGCAAGTCCGTGTGGATTGGGGATCTTGGCGGGCTATCTAAATTTAAACTTCAATAGACATAACCTAATCACAATCAACAAATGATTCACTTAGGTCCGATCCATTAATTTTAACTCATTCCACTAAAGAGCTAAAATTGAACTCTTAAATAAAGATAGAATAAGAAGATGTTCCTCATTCATACCCTAGACAATCATATTGGAGATAGTGTGAAACAAATTAACGGTGTGTATAAAACTATCTAGAGGGGGGGTGAATAGATTTTAATCGTTATTACCCAATTTCGCGTTTAGTCAAATTTACGAAAATGCCCCAAACTAGACAATATAATAATCAAGTGTAATATGGTGCGGAAATATAAACGACACTTGATTTTTACGTGGAAACCCTCACGGGAAAAACCACGGGCTGGTAAGTGTGCCACACTCGAACCTCGAATCCACTAATTGTGATAACGTATACAACCTAATCCAGGTTTGACGGCCTAATCCCGGCCAATATCCCGCTACCACTACCCGCAGGCCTGTAAAAGTGGACCTAGTCCAATTTGCTCATGTGACCACCTAATCCCGGTGTCCGACCTAATCCCGGTCTATCACACAAGACTTACTTCTCCGAAGAGATCAAACACCCTATGTGAATATGCAATGAATATTCAAAGAGCAAATAAAGCTAGGGAACCTTAGATGCTTATCTAGGATTATATGATAACAATAAAATCAATCATAGATATCAAAATAGCTATATGACATGGCATACAACTTTAGATATGTTAAGGATGACCAATCCTAAATACAATAGCTATCAAAAATAATCTCAATCATATAATGAGATTAATTAGCTAGATGTTAGATAAACATGTAAAATCCTAGCTATCAAAAATAACCCAATCAACACATAATCTCAATCATGTATGTAGAAATTACTCAAAGAACATACAAGTGATAAAAGAGATAAATCGATAAGTAAAAACACTAATTATGTAAGATAAAAGTGTTCAACAAATCATACCATGTGTGTTGAAGAAGACCCATGCATTAGCATATGCTAGATGAACCTAGATGATGCCTAGATGATGATTTGTGCATGTGGGAATGGGTTTAGAGAGATAAAGATGTAATCTTTAAGTTTTTTCTCTCAAGTGTCTCTTTCTCTCTCAAGAATATGGAGCCTCTCTCTCTAGGGTTTGATTTTGTGGCTCTCCCCTCAAAATGATGAGAAAGATATGTATTTATAATGCCCAAGTGAAACTATGTCGTTTTGGAAGAAATGGAAAAAATATGGGCATTTTCGCGGTACTCGCGTCAGTGCAGCAACTCAATATTCGAGCGCTTCGAAACATGACCAAACGACATCGAAACCTTTCATATGATATATCGTTGGAAAGGTATGGATGTATAATTTCTACTCGTTTTTACAGAATGACATTTTGATGTCTACAAAAAAAGTTATGGTCAATTGAGTGACCAAAGGTCAGAAACGGACAACAACAGAGTTGCCCTGTTTTGGTTGTAACTTTGGAGATTTTAAAACCAATCCAAACGGTCATGAAATATTACAAATAATATACCGTTGGAAAGGTATGGGTGTCTAGTTTATACAGAAATTTTCAAAACTCATTTTGAAGCTTTGTGTAAAAATTTATGGTCACAAGACCATGCAAAGGTCAGTTTTGAAAACACTTGAAACATTGAAATCCAATCTTTTGAAACTAAACACCTTACTCCAATCAACCAAACCAAAACTACCACTTATCCAAGAGAAGAATGAGACATTCTCAAGTGGTCAACCATCGCACTAAGACATGCACACCATCGTGCAAGCGCGGACGTTTCCGATCACACAAACGGAAACGAATTACACCACACTTAAGACTAATCATGAAGTGCAAGTGTGGGTATTGAATGCATCCTAATGCCTAACATGTCATGGCATTATCATTGAACAAGATGCACTCAAATCAAACATGCATGAATAAAATTCATGACTTTGCATCCTAGTGCCTAAACATGTCATGGCATTTCAATAAACTAGATGCAATTAAATAAACATGCATGAAGAGATATTCAACAATTATGAATACACACATATGAAAACACACAACATATAAGTATAAGAAATATGCATGAGTTGTGAGTGTCTGCAACTATGATCTCTTCAAAGCATGTAAGCACTAGAATTTACCTTTTGTGCTTCTTCTTCTAAGGTCTTGAGAGGGCCATTGAGCTTGAATACCAATACCTAAGCTACCCTTACAAAGAACCCCACATGTGGTTTCTCCACGAAACAAGCCAATCAATAAATGGGAATCCTTACATAGTGTATCCTCGTGATTAATATCAGTAATCGCCAAGAGTTCATAGACCGCCTATAACTCTCCAAGTTACCATATTTACTCATATGACCATGTTTTGAACTTGGATACTTTGACTTGTCCAGAAGCCATGTTTTCAATAGTCACTATCGAAAACTCAACGTTGAGATTTAATATCCAATTACCTCAAAACATCTATATGATGATATTATACTCACATTTAATAAATGGAGTCACGATGTCCATATCTATAAATGAAGTCCTCTATCGATTAACAAATGAATATCACCAAACTATCGAGGATAGACTATGCTATATAATCGTACTCATTGATAACTCAAATGATACCACTTGCAACCATAAGTCCATCATTTATCTCAGGATTAAGATAGACTCTCCGATTGTCCTGATAATGAAAAGACTATTATCTATTGACAGTTCTAGATAAAGCTTTTCATTGTGATCCAGTTCAATGCACCCAGTGCACTAGATTCTTTTACTCGAAGACACTCCGATGATTTTAGACTCATCATATCTCATTTGATCCCACTCAAATGCTAGCAAAAGAATTCTACAAATTTAACAAGATAAAGGTGCCCAACCTTTAACTTAAGTTGTGAACATTATTCAAGACTAACTAAAGAATTGTGTCTACCTCATACATATCTAGATGTAGGAACAATTCTTCTTTTCTCGTAGTCTTTAGACCTTATGATTATTTACTTTGACAATTATAATAATTAAACTATAAATGCTATAAGATTTGTTAAACCAGAAATCACGTTATTAATATGAATAGATTGTCAAAAACACTATTACACTCTTGCTATTGAGCATAATCCTAACAATCTCTCACTTGCGCTATAGCAAATGTGTCATATCTCTCATTCCCATGTTCTCACCCCTATATATAATTTCCCTTAAAAGGTGATACTTCCTTTCAATGTGTTTTCCTTTCTTATGACTTCTTGGTTCTTTCGAATTAGCCACTGCTCCACTGTTGTCACAGTAGATAGTGATCTGCTTATTCGCACTAGGAACCACTTCCAAGTCTATCAAGAATTGGCGGAGCCAAACAGCCTCTTTGGTAGCCTCGCATGCAGCAACATACTCAGCTTCCATGGTGGCATCAGCAATACAAGATTGCTTGATACTCCTCCATATGACTGCTCCTCCCCCAATAGTAAACACAGCCCCTGATGTGGATTTTCTTGAGTCAGAATCTGATTGGAAATCAGAATCTGTATACCCAACGGGAATTAAATCCCCTCCAGAGTATACAAACATATTGTCTATCGTTCTCTTGAGATACTTGAAAATATGCTTGACTGCCGTCCAGTGATCAGGACCAGGTTTCGATTGAAACCTGCTAACAATGCCAACAGCAAAACAAATATCTGGTCTAGTGCAGAGCATTGCATACATGAGACTTCCAACTGATGAGGCATATGGAACTCTACTCATGAATTGCTCTTCATGCTCATTCTTAGGAACTTGTTCCTTAGAAAGTTTGATTCCATGTCTGAAAAGTAACATACCTTTCTTGGAATCTTGCATGGAAAACCTAGACAAGATCTTGTCTATGTATGAAGCTTGGGATAATGCAATCGTTTTGTTCTTTCTATCCCTTATTACTTGGATACCTAGAATAAAACTTGCTTCTCCTAAGTCCTTTATATCAAATCGTTTTGCTAACCATTCTTTTACTGATGTCAATACACCTACATCGTTTCCAATTAGTAGTATATCATCAACATAAAGAATCAGGAAAACCAACTTGTCACCCTTAATCCTTTTGTATACACAAGGTTCGTCAGGATTCTGAATAAATCCAAAACCTTTGACAGCTTGATCGAACCTTATATTCCAGGATCTGGATGCTTGCTTTAATCCATATATGGATTTCTGCAACTTGCATACCTTTTCCATTTGGCCCTTTTCAATGAATCCTTCTGGTTGCATTATGTAGATGCTTTCGTCAAGACTTCCATTAAGGAAAGCTGTCTTGACGTCCATTTGCCAAATCTCTAGATCTAAAGATGCTACAATGGACAAGAGTATCCTAATGGATTTAAGCATGGCCATAGGAGAGAAGATTTCCTCGTAATCGATACCTTCTTTCTGTGTATACCCTTTAGCTACCAATCTAGCTTTAAAGGTTTCCACCTTTCCATCCATACCTCTTTTCCTCTTGTATACCCACTTGCACCTAATGGGTTTTATCCCTTTAGGCAAGTCTACAAGGGACCAGACTTTGTTATCAAACATGGATTCAATCTCAGATTGCATTGCCTTTTGCCAATGGCGACTATCAACATCCTCCATTGCTTCCTTATACGTGTAGGGATCATCGTCGTCCGGGAGATTCTCCACTGATTCTCCCAGACCGATGTATCTTTCGGGTTGTGTTCTAACCCTCCCACTACGACGAGGAATGGTAGGTTGTTGATTTTGTGTTGCATCGGAACTTACAATTGGGTTAGGTTGTGTAACCTCTCGTGGAATTGTATCTCCTGACATCTCATTCAGGACAATTCTACTTCTAGGCACAAAATCATTCATATAGTCCCTTTCCAGAAATTTAGCATTTGTCGAAACAAATACTTTAAGATCTGAAGGACTATAGAAATAATATCCTTTAGTTTCTCTTGGATACCCTACAAATATACATGTTTCTGAACGGGACTCCATCTTTTCTGTCTTTCCTTTTAACACATGCGCAGGACAACCAAATATCCTTAAGTGTTGTAAACTAGGCTTGCGCCCAGTCCACAACTCATGCGGTGTTTGAGGAACGGACTTAGATGGTACATCGTTTAGAATGTATATAGCAGTTTGTAAAGCATATCCCCAAAAAGAAATAGGAAGTGTTGAATAACTCAACATAGACCTAACCATGTCTAAAAGAGTTCTATTTCTCCTTTCTGCTACCCCATTCTGTTGAGGTGTACCTGGTGCAGAAAACTGAGAAACTATCCCATTATCAATAAGATATTGCTGAAACTCACCAGATAGATATTCTCCACCACAATCAGATCTCAAGATTTTTATGTGTTTCTCAAGCTGATTTTCTACTTCAGCTTTGAATGCTTTGAACATGTCAAAAGCATCCGACTTATGTCGCATGAGATACACATAGCCAAATCTCGAGTAATCATCTGTGAAGGTGATGAAGTACTCATATCCACCTCTAGCTTGAATGCTCATAGGTCCACATACATCAGTGTGTATCAATCCTAAACATTCAGTGGCTCTTGCACCTTTGGCCGAGAACGACCTTTTGGTCATTTTACCTTCCAAACAAGATTCACAAGTTGGTAGATCATCAACCTTTAAGTCACTTAAAAGTCCGTCACATACCAATCTTTTAATCCTATTAAGGTTAATATGACCTAGGCATAAATGCCATAGGTAGGTTTCATCTATTGATAATTTTACTCTTTTATGATCAGGTTCCGTTAATTCTGTGTCTAACGAGTGAGAGATATTTCTATGCAAATAGTATAGACCGTTTTCCAATGTACCTTGGCAAATAATTTTGTCATTCTTACTGATAATAAAAACTTTATTAAAAGTAACCGAATATCCAAATTTATTCAAACAAGAAACTGAAATTAAATTCCTCTTGAATTGAGGTACATAATAAACGTCTATCAAATCTAAATGCCTTCTAGAATCCAAATAAACTCTAATATCTCCCACTGCACTTGCAGACACTAACGTTCCGTTGCCTAAGCACAAATTGATTTCATTCTTACTCAGCCTTCTCCTTTCTTGGAACCCCTGCAAGGAATAACAAACATGATTAGTGGCTCCAGAGTCTATGATCCAAGAATCTGTAGAATCTGCCAAAAAACATGTTTCAAGATAATTAACATTACCTTCTTCCTTCTTATTCTAGGACTTTGGGCAATTTCTTTTCCAATGTCCCTTTTCACCACAAAGGAAGCATTTTCCTTTGATCTTGGTTACTTTCTTGGTCTCCTTCTTGGTAGGCCCAAGTTGCTTTTTTCTTCTGTTGTTTCTTGACCTTCTGACGGGTCTTAACAGTAGCAACTTTACCAACCATATGAATCTCTTGACCCTTGCCTTTCACAAGGATCTTTTCAGCACTTTGCACATCTTGCATCAGGCCTTGTAAGGTGTATTCCTTTTTGTTCAAAGTATAGTCCAATTTGAACTGATCAAAGGAATCTGACAATGAATTGACAACCATATCAATTTTTGTCTCACCATCTATCTCAGCGCCATGCAGTTCAGCAATGTTGAGATGTGCTATGACTTTCATCATGTGATCCTTCACAGCCTGTCCAGGTTTCATCCTAAGATTCATAAAAGCAGTCACTGCCTCTCTCTTAGTCGTCCTGGACTTCATAGCAAACATCTCCTCTAGAGACATCATTATATCAGCAGCAGACTCCATTCCTTCATGCTGCTGTTGCAACACGTCGGAGATAGTGGCCATAATGTAACATTTGGCCATATCATCTGAAGTCTTCCATTGCTCATACTCATCTCTTTGCATTATGCTAGATTCATTATTAGGAGCAGGTGGTTTAGGAGTAGTTAGAACAAACTTATGTTTTTCACTTTGCAGCAACAACCCAATTTTCCTTTTCCATGTGACATAATTATCTCCAGTTAAAGTGTTATCTTTCAGGATGTTCATAAGTGATAGGGTCATGATTTCTGAATAAAACAAAACATATACAAGTAAATAATCATGATAAAGCACTTTTAAATATTTATCTTGAATTAAATAAATAACTCAATCATAAAAATTCAACGGTGATCCAACACCCATAAACGTTACGCCTCCTTTGGGAGTTCGCACCATTTACTAGTTAGACTAGGTCCCACCTAATTGTTAACATAACAACCAGCGTTTTCAATTTTAGCCTTGCAATTTTACTGACAAGAACTCTTGGGAGGATATCAATAAAATTACATTGAGTGTGTTACCAAGATATCGACCCTCAATTTTCTCTCACGAAAATCCCTCCTTGGGGAGTAGATCTCGTTTGAATCCATTGTCTAGTCTATCATTGTAAGGAAGTATATTGCTAAATTCCATTCATAGACGCCCCTTGGGGGGATTACCAATAAATAATAAAGCTCAACTAACCTTGGAGGCCATAGGTGTTACAAAAACACCTTCTCCCACTCAATTATTTAAGGCGTGTGATTAAATCCCATAGAATGATTTACCAAGTTATCTAGATGCCAATTTAGATACCTAAATCATTCAATGCATGTTCATACCAAAAGAGATATATGAGTGGCACTCCTATTCTATATGTCATGTTATCATACAATAACAAATATTGTAATATTTATGCAAAAAAATAAATAGCAACAATTTTGGTCCATCCTAGAAAAGCAAGTAAATTACAATTGTTTAGGAATACAAGATCTTCAAGTGGCCATCAACCATACGCTCATCCCTCGGCTTCCTCCCATAGGCGTGCACACCCCACAACCCCACAAAGGGGCTGCCGTGCGCAGCCCATGAGGACATATAGGGCTGCCGTGCGCAGCCCACCATGATATGGGCTTGTCATGCGCAGCCCAATCCACTCCTAGGGTGTGCACGTTGCTTGTTCTAGGTTCCGGTTGCTTACTTTTCCTTCAAGTCTTCGAATCTTCAATGCTTGAAAATATTACAGTAGTATTTAAACTAATAAAATACTGCAGTATTTTTTTTTTTTTTTAATTCACTGCAGTACTTTTTACAAAAAAACTGCACTTAAAATTAAATAAAAACTGCAGTAAATTATAACATATAAATACTGCACTATTTAATTACAATAAAAATAAAAGAAAACCTAGCAACTACCAAGAAGGAATTATGGCGATGATAGACCACCCTTCTTGTTACAATTCCATAACAAAAAATACATTGAAAATCTAGGACCAAAATCGAGCAATAACAATCCACATAAAAACATATATAAAACCATACATCCACATGTAATTATATATGCGAATACCTAGAGTGCCATCTCTTTCTAAACATGCATAATCACAATAAAAAGAAATAGATTCACGTATATATACGTTAATTAATTAAAAGGGTTCAACCTGGGCTTTGATACCAATTGTTAACATAATACCGTAGTACACGCAGCGGAAGCGAGACTAAAATTAGATTTAGTATGTTTTAAAAATTTTCCTTTGATGAACCTTAACCCTTTAAATTAATTAAACATACATATAAAGTAACAAAAAGTAGAATACCTTTTGTCGCGTGATCCGATTGACTTACGTTGATGGTAATCCGCAAGATCTTCAATCCTAGCACGAACGTGAATTATCTAGGAGCGTGGTCTCCCTTTTCTTTGAATTGCGTACCTGAGAATGGACAAACAAAACTTTCTCTTTTTTGTTAGTCACAAAACCTCCAAAAGATAACAAAGAACGTTCCGGTCACTTTTGAATTCTCAATCTAATGATCGAAACTCGCGTGAACCTTATTCGAAGTTGTGCACAAAGCCTATTGATGTATAAGCTACTAGTACACTATCGAAGTAAAACGATCCCTTCTCTTTTTCTCTCTTGGCCGAATTATCACACTAGTCTAAGAGATAGCTTTTATTTTTCAAGCAATAGAAAAATAAATCTCTAAACAAAAAAATTAGGGTTCCGAATATATTATCTATATATATATATATACATCCTTGCACAATATATATTATATATATATATATATATATATCTAGTGCTATTTCATAGCACAATATATTATCTATATATGTAGTGCGAAATACTTGCACAATATATATTATATATATATCTAGTGCATTCACTTGCACAATATACATCATTGCATGAATTCAATTTTATATATTTAGCTCGTGCATGTATTCATGCAAATATATATTTCCATTCCGCATGCATATATGTATGTATATATTCCGCATGCATGTATTCATATATATATTCCGCATGCATATATATTATATACAAACCCTAATCCAACTCTTTAGTATATTTGTGACTATATCAAAAACTTCCTAATTTGATTAAATAAATAAATTCCCTTATTTATCTACTTACCAAATAAAGTCTTTAATATTTATTATACTACCACAATAGTATACTACTAAGAAATATATTTCCTAGTCAGAAAAAGATTTTGTTTCTTAATTAAATAATTAATTAATAAATTAATTAATTCTCATTTAATCAAACAATAAAATAAAATAATATTTTTGACTAATAATATAGCCTTGCCACCCCACATTAAATATATGGGCCAAATATTATTTCCTTATTTTATTTAATCCATTGGACTTTAAATAAAAAGCCCACATGTGAACCAGACCCATTCTTACTAAAAGAAACAAGCCCACATGCCTTTCATTAATATATTAATATAATTGATCAGCCCATTAAACAGATAATGTGCAAATTATATTCTTAATCTATTAAATGCAATTCTAGATGGACCCATAAATTGGTCCGGTAGAATATATCAAGTGATCCATGCAAGTCCGTGTGGATTGGGGATCTTGGCGGGCTATCTAAATTTAAGCTTCAATAGACATAACCTAATCACAATCAACAAATGATTCACTTAGGTCCGATCCATTAATTTTAACTCATTCCACTAAAGAGCTAAAATTGAACTCTTAAATAAAGACAGAATAAGAAGATGTTCCTCATTCATACCCTAGACAATCATATTGGAGATAGTGTATCCTCGTGATTAATATCAGTAATCGCCAAGAGTTCATAGACCGCCTATAACTCTCCAAGTTACCATATTTACTCATATGACCACGTTTTGAACTTGGATACTTTGACTTGTCCAGAAGCCATGTTTTCAATAGTCACTATCGAAAACTCAACGTTGAGATTTAATATCCAATTACCTCAAAACATCTATATGATGATATTATACTCACATTTAATAAATGGAGTCACGATGTCCATATCTATAAATGAAGTCCTCTATCGATTAACAAATGAATATCACCAAACTATCGAGGATAGACTATGCTATATAATCGTACTCATTGATAACTCAAATGATACCACTTGCAACCATAAGTCCATCATTTATCTCAGGATTAAGATAGACTCTCCAATTGTCCTGATAATGAAAAGACTATTATCTATTGACAGTTCTAGATAAAGCTTTTCATTGTGATCCAGTTCAATGCACCCAGTGCACTAGATTCTTTTACTCGAAGACACTCCGATGATTTTAGACTCATCATATCTCATTTGATCCCACTCAAATGCTAGCAAAAGAATTCTACAAATTTAACAAGATAAAGGTGCCCAACCTTTAACTTAAGTTGTGAACATTATTCAAGACTAACTAAAGAATTGTGTCTACCTCATACATATCTAGATGTACGAACAATTCTTCTTTTCTCATAGTCTTTAGACCTTATGATTATTTACTTTGACAATTATAATAATTAAACTATAAATGCTATAAGATTTGTTAAACCAGAAATCACATTATTAATATGAATAGATTGTCAAAAACACTATTACACTCTTGCTATTGAGCATAATCCTAACATGATTGTAATTACAACCCCACTGATTATTCCTCCAATTAGGGTTGTAATTGTTTCCATTTTCATTATTCTGTTGGCGGTTCTGGTTGTGTTGGTAGAATGCTTGCGCTTCTTCCTCTTAAGGCGCCAAACCTTGACTGAGACATATGTCCACCTCATGGCCATTTTACCCACAAACCTGGCAAACTATCACTTGTGCTTGTTGTCTCTCTGAATTGCTTACAAACCCCTTCATTTCTCTTGTGAGGTTTTCTAATCGCATAGCCAATTACGAATGCCTTCTTCCTTCCTTGTCTTGTCCTCTTGAGCTACATTGTTGGGAGTTTTGCCCCAACATCTCACACTTCTCTAAGACTTCTTCAGCCGTCTTCTCTCTCATAGCTCCCCCACAAGCATTGTCAACTATCGCTTGGGTGAATCCTAAGAGTCCATTATAAAATGATTGAACTCGGCTGACTTGGGTAAATTCATGATGAAGGCACTGTAGGGAAAAATACCGTAGTACACGCAGCGGAAGCGAGATTAAAATAGATTTAGTATGTTTTAAAATTTTTCCTTTGATGAACCTTAACCCTTTAAATTAATTAACCATACATATAAAGTAACAAAAAGTATAATACCTTTTGTCGCGTGATCTGATTGACTTACGTCGATGGTAATCCGCAAGATCTTCAATCCTAGCACGAACGTGAATCACCTAGGAGCGTGGTCTCCCTTTTCCTTGAATTGCATACCTGAGAATGGACAAACAAACTTTCTTTTTCTTTTTGTTAGTCATAAAACAATCAAAAGACCACAAAGATTATTCCGGTCACTTCTGAGTTCTCAATCTAATGATCGAAACTCGCGTGAACCTAATTCGATATTGTGCACACAAGCCTATTGATGAATAAGCAAATAGTGTACTATCAAAAGAATAATCTCTTCTCTCTTTTTTGTCTTGGCAGAATAATCAAACACTTTTCTATGAGTATGAGAAGAAGAAGAAATTGATTCAGTAAAACACTTGGGGTGGCCGAACCCTATAAGGTGTATTATATAGGGTGGCCGAATTTTACTTCTCATTTAATTAGGGTTGCCGAAATCTCCTTATGATTCTATTAGGGTTGGCCGAAAATACCCTACAAAAAAGGATTTGTGCTTTACCCTAATTCCCATCAACTTTAGACTCCTAACCCTAATTCAACTCATAAGTGTTTTTATTCTTTTTATTGACTAAATAAAAGACTTTCCTATTTGATTAAATAAATAAAAGTTATTATTTATTTTCTTACCAAATAAGTCTTTTACCTTTAGTATAACTCTAGGAAAGATATTTCTTGATCAGAAAAAGATTTTGTTTCTTAATTAAATAATTAATTAATAAATTAATTAATTCTCATTTAATCAAACAATAAAATAAAATAATATTTTTGACTAAAAATTTAGCCTTGCCACCCCACATTATATATATGGGCCAAATATTATTTCCTTATTTTATTTAATCCATTGGACTTTAAATAAAAAGCCCACATGTGAACCAGACCCATTCTTACTAAAAGAAACAAGCCCACATGCCTTTTATTAATATATTAATATAATTGATCAGCCCATTAAACAAATAATGTGCAAATTATATTCTTAATATATTAAATGCAATTCTAGATGGACCCATAAATTGGTCCGGTAGAATATATCAAGTGATCCATGCAAGTCCATGTGGATTGGGGATCTTGGCGGGCTATCTAAATTTAAGCTTCAATAGACATAACCTAATCACAATCAACAAATGATTCACTTAGGTCTAATTCATTAATTTTCACTCATTCCACTAAAGAGCTAAAATTGAACTCTTAAATAAAGATAGAATAAGAAGATGTTCCTCATTCATACTCTAGACAATCATGTTGGAGATAGTGTATCCTCGTGATTAATATCAGTAATCGCCAAGAGTTCATAGACCGCCTATAACTCTCCAAGTTACCATATTTACTCATATGACCACATTTTGAACTTGGATATTTTGACTTGTCCAGAAGCCATGTTTTCAATAGTCACTATCGAAAACTCAACGTTGAGATTTAATATCCAATTACCTCAAAACATCCATATGATGATATTATACTCTCATTTAATAAATGGAGCCACGATGTCCATATCTATAAATGAAGTCCTCTATCGATTAACAAATGAATATCACCAAACTATCGAGGATAGACTATGCTATATAATCGTACTCATTGATAACTCAAATGATATCACTTGCAACCATAAGTCCATCATTTATCTCAGGATTAAGATAGACTCTCTGATTGTCCTGATAATGAAAAGACTATTATCTATTGACGGTTCTAGATAAAGCTTTTCATTGTGATCCAGTTCAATGCACCCAGTGCACTAGATTCTTTTACTCGAAGACACTCCGATGATTTTAGACTCATCATATCTCATTTGATCCCACTCAAATGCTAGCAAAAGAATTCTACAACTTTAACAAGATAAAGGTGCCCAACCTTTAACTTAAGTTGTGAACATTATTCAAGACTAACTAAAGAATTGTGTCTACCTCATACATATCTAGATGTACGAACAATTCTTCTTTTCTCATAGTCTTTAGACCTTATGATTATTTACTTTTACAATTATAATATTAAACTATAAATGCTATAAGATTTGTTAAACCAGAAATCACTTTATTAATATGAAAAAGATTGTTAATTACAATATTACACTCTTGCTATTGAGCATAATCCTAATAGGCATTAAGCTAGGAGCAACTTAAATCTCTCCTATGCCTCATGGAAGAGCTATCTATCCTCTTTAACAAATGTAGCAATCTTCCCTCAGATTTCCTTGGTCTTCCAACCTGTAAAGAATTTATCAAAGAACTTCAGCTCCACCTCTTGCTAAGTGGTGAGCATTCCGGGCGTTAAAGCCATAAGCCATTGTTTGGTGTTATGCTTAATGCAATACGAGAAGCATCGTATCCTAAGTTGATCCTTTGACAATGCACCTAACCGTATAGTTGTCATCACATTATAATACTCTTTCATGAATTAAAGAGCATCCTCCCCATTCTTCCTATAGTATGTGGGGAGAATATTATAATGTTGACTCTTCAATTCATAATTTTTGTGTCGTATTCAAAAGTATTGCCAAAGGTTGAGCTCCGATGATTGGCAAAGAGAAATCCTTCATGAACCTATGTGGTTCTCCTTCTTGAGGTCTAATGATCGAGCCATTACATATATAGAATTTCGCCCCCTATTTCCGATACTTTTGATTGACTTTCGAGTAAATTCATGAAATTTATGGCTCGATGTTGATTGTACAGGTACTTTTGGTATTCTGGGTTGAAGAACGAAGAAATCCGATGATTTTGGGCTAAATGCGGCAAGAGATGAGCATTTGGGGGCAAAACGGACATTTGGTAAGAAAAGAAGAATTCGGCGGTTCCATTCGGTGGTCTGGTCGCCGTTTGAAACCGCCATTTCATTCCAGACGTGTCAGATGCAATTCGGCGGCCATGAGCCAACCGCCGATCAATTCCAGTAGGTCCATTTTCAATTCGGCGGTCTACAATCGGTGGCCTGGCCGCCGATCACGCGCCACGTCAGTAGCATCGGGATTTCAAGCCTATCTCATGAAGCCCCATATAAATGTCACCATTTCTCTCCTTCTCTCACAATCCCCCACCATTCATGAAACCCTAACCTCTCTCTAACCCCTTCCTTACCTCCACTAACCAACATTTCACCATTAATTCATCCCACCATCATTCTTCCATCTCATCTTGGAGATTTATTGAAGAGAGAAGAGGAGATTCACCAAGGTCAAGGGAATCTCAAGCACAACAAGGAACAAGAAGACTTGTGAGGGCCATCATGGGTTTTCTCTACAACTTTGCTCTCTTTATTTATATTTCCACTATGTGTAACTAAACCCTTATATTGGGGAATTGATGAGACAACTTATGTGATGATCCTATGTATTTGAGCTAGTCATGTATTTATACAAATCCTCTCTTGGTATATTTTCATTTCATTGCTTTGAAGTTGCCATCTTTACTTAACTTGTTAATATTGGGGTTCAATTTAGCTTGTGGTAAAAAATGGTTCACAAATGAAGGTTGTGGTTTAGGGTTTGAATGGCTTTCAACCCATTCTCCAATCTTTAGCTTATATGAAGTGAAAATTGGTACATTCATGTGTTATTTGGTAAAAGACCTTTGATTTGTTCTTAAGAATATTATTTGGGCAATTACTCATAGCGGGGTTCACTTGGGTAAGAGCTTGAATCTATTTCTACCAAGACTCATAGTAGGGCTTACTTGAGTTAAGGTGTGAATTTGCACATTAATGAGTAAAATCAATTAAAGAACAACCCTTAAGTAGGATGGTAGTGCTTAATTGGACTAGTTCATTACATTAGGAAATCTTTTAGTTGTCAACTCAATTCCCCAATATCCATCATCATATATCACACATTTCATTTCAATTACTTGTTTTAGATTGGTTAATTTTATTTAGTTTAATTGTTAAAACAAATTCCAAAACCAAAAATGAATTTTACTTTTCCGCACGTAGTTTAGATTAGTGTACATAAATTAGTTATAGCCAAATATTCTCCCTTTCCCTGAGGAACGATCCCACTTGCCATTATACATCTCAATTGATTTGTGTATTCCAAGTGTGGAATTTTGGTACTTGCAAAAGTCCGATCAAATTTGGCGCCGCTGCCGGGGATCGGCAACGTTATATTTGGCTATTTTAGTTTAGGACATAGTTTAGTAGTTTAATTGTGTTATTTTTATCTTTTTACTTCTTGGTAGTTTTTGTTTTTGGTGTTTCAGGTTGCTAGTGTATGCACGGACGTCGTTCTAGGGGAGGTGTTCTGTTTCCCTTCAACGATCGTATTAATCAAGTTGGAAGACTAGCAAGAGCCACTGAAAGGGCGCGGGTGAATATGGAAGACGAAAGAGAAAACCAAAACCCACCCAATGATCCACCCCCACCAATGAATATCCCACTAAATATGCAACCCCCACACATGGAAAACCCTCCAAGACAACTCACCATGGGACAATATTCAAGACCTATCATCGGAAATGAACCACCGGCCATTGTTCTTGATGAGCTCACGAAGTCATATGAGCTCAAGACCATGCACATTAGCCAACTACCATCCTTCCTTGGCAAACCAAATGAAGATTGCTTACAATTCATGAAGGATCTTAGTGGGGTGGTGGAAACCTTCCCCTTTACATCAAGGATGGGTACTCTCTCAAAGGAACAACTACTAATGAGGTGCTTCTCAACTTGTCTGAAGGACAATGCAAAAAAATGGCTCAATACCCAAAAGCCCGGATCTCTTGCATCATGGGAGGCGGTGTGTGAAGCATTCTTCAACCGATTCTTTCCATCAAACAAGAAGAGGGAGTTGCGGATGCGAATTACAGGGTTTCAAGAAGAGATTGGTGACTCTTTTCATGAGACATGGGAGAGGTTCCAATCCTTGCTAGCATAACTTCCTCCCCACATGCTCCCCGATGAATACAAGGTATCCTCATTCCAAGAAGGACTCTCTCCTCATACACAACTTTTGATTACTAATGCTTGTGGAGGCTCAACCGCAGATAAGACGGCGGCTTTTGTGATGGATATGTGTGAGAGGCTTGCTCTTATGTCCCAACAATGCAATTTTAGCACAAGAGCCAATGGTAGACATGAGGTAGGAATGGGAACCGAAACGGCAATTGAAGTTTCGAAGTTGGCCAAGCAAATGCAATCCATGCAAGCTACAATGTTATCCATGCAATCATTCATGACCAATCAAGGGAGTGCAAGCCATATTCAAGGAAGAGATGGAAGTGGGGATATGTCTTTCAATGGAGAAGGTTGTGATGGATTCCAAGAGGAAGTCCAAGCGATGGGATATCAACAAAGAGATAGAGGTGGTGTGTACTCTCAACCCTACAATCAAAAATGGCGGGGCCATCCGAATCTTTCTTATTCAAACAACAATGCATTGAACTCGGATTTGCTTAGCCAAGAGGTGAATCAAGGGTACAACAACAACCGGGGGTTCTACCAAGGTCAAGGGTCGGGGAGTGGCCAAGCCAATCAATAGAGCTGGCAAGAGAATTTTAATAACCAAGCAAGGCAACAAGTAGAGCCTATTTTACCGGATGGGCAACGGTTGAGTTCTCTCGAAGCCCTAGTTACCAATATGGGAGCAACAATGAAGAATATGGAAACCCAAATTGGTCAAATGGCCGACGCCTTGAGTAAACAAGAAAGAGGGAAATTCCCTAGCCAACCCGAACAAGCTAAGTCTATAGCCATACTTTCCAATGGCAAAGGAATGAATGACCAAGGGAAGAGTGGAAGTACGACCCCAAATACCTCTCACATGACCCTACCTCCTAAACTCAAAGACCCTGGGAACTTTGTTATCAATGTGTCAATAGGAGGAAGGGATGACCAAAAGGCAATGTTTGATCTTGGAGCCGGTATTAATGTTATGCCTTATGCAGTGTATAAACACCTTGAGCTCCAAAACCTCAAACCAAGTTCAGTGTCATTAGTCTTGGCGGACCAATCGGTTAGACATCAAAAAGGAGTTGTGGAGGACGTGCTAATCAAGGTTGGTAAATTGAGTGTCTCAGCAGATTTTGTTGTGTTAGAAATGGATGGTGAGAATAAGAGAGACAATGAGCTGCCAATTTTGCTTGGGAGACCTTTTATGGCTACTACCGAAGCGGTCATTGATGTGAAAAATGGAAGATTATCCATGAAGGTGCTTGGGGAAGTCAACAACATCAACATTTTCAACTCTTCAGAACTTCTTGGTGCGGTTGATTGCTTCACTATAGATGTGATTGAATCGGGGAAGCTTCCGAACTCCCCAAACAATTATTTGGACGAGCTCCTTGCAATCTTGGATGAAGAAGAGGAGGTCCATGTTAAAGAAGCCCCCAAGGACATTGATGAATTGAGGAGTCAAAAGATGGAGTTGATGTTAGAGAGGGATTTGCTTAAAAAAGAGAAGATTTTGCTTCAGAAAAAGATGACTGAAACTGCGCAAGAAAAGGAAGAAATGAGGGAAGACTTTGAGAGAAAGATGCAAGTCATGAAGGGTGAGTTGGAAGGCAAAGACAATGCTTTGAAAATTATGAGGGTAAAAGAATGTGATTACCTTGTGAAGCTTGACAAATCCGAACAAGCAATCAAAGCCTTAACTAACAAACCAACCTTGCTCAACAACACCCATGGGTGTGGGAACCCTCTTGCAACATCAACAAGGAAAAATGTACCCAAAGGGAAGAATCAACCACAACTGAAAATGCCTTCAAGGTATGCGCCAACAAGGAAGAGGGAAAGCCGGGAAGGAAGCAATAGGCACTCCTTTGCATCAAGAAACACTCACCTTAGAGGTAAATTTTCTATCCCTTCACCAACTTGTTATTTTTGCTCTAGAAATGGACACAAAAGGTCCCAATGTGATGAATACTTCAAGAGTTACACAAGACACAATAACTTGACTTGGAGGAAGGTGAGGGTAGTGAAACAAATTTGGGTTCGAAAGGATGAGGATGATCCATTGAACAACACCTCTAGATGAGTTTAGCAAAAAGCATCCCACCAAATAGATTTTATTTTGTACATTTTGTTTTATCAATGGTTAAATTTAAGGATTTTGTGAAATTATCCCCTAATTTGTTTTGGATATTGGTTTATGAAAACTTATTGAACCAATGAGTTGGAAACCTTGTCCAAGATAGGTTTGGGGGTTTCTTTTTGCTTGATGAGTATTGTGAAGTATGCAGTTGAAATGAAGGAGTGCAGAATGAAGATTGCCAAATTTTCAGCAATCGGCGATCAAAAATCGGTGGCCTGGCCGCCGAATTAGGCCGCCGATCAACAACAGAAGTTCTGCCAAAGAACGGCGGCTATAACGGCGGGCATAAATAGACCGCCGATTCAATCAGGTCTCCAAACACACAATTCGGCGGTTGAAACGAAACCGCCGAATCAAGTCCAGAATGTCACTCAACAAAACGGCGGTTAAATCAGCGGTCTGGCCGCATAACATGAAACCGCCGAATTAACGAAACGACCGCGTTTTGCCCCAAAAGTCACATTCGGCGGCCTAACTCGGCGGCCTGGCCGCCGAATATGGCCGCCGAATTCGCGATATTAGGTCATAACAGGGGCGTCTCTTTCACGAGCCACACTCAAAAAATTTTCACTCAAAACACTCACAAACTCTCCCAAGGTGCATTCTTCTCCCTTTTCTCTTGATTTCAAAGCTTCAAAGGTATGTCTTCTCCCCTTTAAACTCATTTTTACTTAATTGAACTCTCTCTATCTCTTTATGGCCGAAAATTTGGGATGAATGTGTAGAATTAGGGCTTGGTTCGAAATTTGGGGATTTTGTGATTAAAGACCAAATTGATGGAGAAGTATGCTTAGGTTTTGTTTGTGGTAGAAATAAAATGCTCTTAGGATGTTGATTGATGTTTGCATGTGCCCTAATTTGTCAATTTTTGTGTTAGTACGAAATTGGATGGATATTCTCTAGTTGGTGAGTCTAAATAAATTGATAGAGATGACATTGTTGCTTAATGTGTTGGAAATATCGTATATTGCCATACTCTTGTGGGTTTAACATGTTGCTTTGTCAAAGATTGTTGTTGTAACTAAATGTGGTGATAAATTTGATTTTGGATGACAAATGATTGATTAGTTGTCATGTTGATATTGTATTGTACCTATGTTGATGTTATCATAAAAAAATGTGGCATGTTGTGGTTGGATACTATGTTCTTCGGTTTTTGTTTGTGATGTGCAGAACTTTTCGCTTCCCGAATGGCACCTAAAAAGGGCAAGGGCAAGGCTTCAGACTCCCGTAACCGACGGATTGATGAGCATAGCCTTCGCAATGCATTATATGCGGGTCGTCTCGGAACATTGTCACTAGAACTGTACACCATGACAGGGCCATAGATTTGGAGGACGTAGGCGGAACCGATATTGTGCGTCAAGTGGAAGGAATGGGGTGGCGCCAATTTGTCACCACACCCCGCAATAGGGCCAATGTGAGCATTGTTCGGGAGTTCTATGCCTCAATGATCCCTGATGAATTCCTGGAGGGGAAATCTGTGAGGGTTCGAGATGTAGATGTGTTTATTCGCCCCCAGGACATAAACGACTACTATGGGACCACTTCGCATGATGACCTACAGAATGGGCTCCCGAGGGAAGGCACTTTCCGATTATATGATTCTACACTTGCTGCGTCTCTCAGGAGAGAAATGAATGACAGTGGTTTGTGGGATGCAGACCATCATCTTCGTCAATCCGAACTACAGAGAGACATAGCCTTTTGGTCTGTTTTTGTGTCCCACTCTTTGAAGCCGACACAGTAGAGGACAAAGATTGTTCTGGATATCGCTCAGATTTTGTATTGCATCAAGAACCAGTTGCAGATTGATGTGGGGCAGCTGATCCGCTCGGCCATAGGCAGAGCTGGGAAGACGGAGAAGTCAGTTATCCCCTTTCCATGCTTGATTGCTGACTTATGCAGGCTAGTAGAGGTTCTTGAGCGACGTGGAGATGACTTGCTTACTATGGGAGATCCCTGCAACTCCAGAACCTTTCACGACTTGATAGAGCCTCAGGATGTGGAGCGCCTCCTACCGTTGGGATCGAGGAAGAGACAGAGGTTGCTGCAGCAGCAAGAAGGAGATGAGGGCAGTAATGATGAGGAGGATCCTGGAGTAGTTCCAGCTGCCACAGAGGCACCTCCAAAGTAGAGGCCAGCATGGTTTCAGACTTGGGTGACAAAGTACAATCAACAGGCACCCCCATGGGCTAACACCTTCATCCAGGCCCAGAAGGACCAACAGAAACAGATAGATGAGCTGATCAAGGTCCTGAGGGAGAGCACAGTCACAGCTTCAGAGCGTCGTGGTAGAGCAGGCCCCAGCTCAGAGCCCTAGGAGCAGCACCAGCAGGAGGATGAGCAGGCACATCCAGAGCACTATGAGGATGCACACTGAGATTTGTCCATCTGTTTTAGTTCACTTTCAGTTTTAGTTTCGCACTTACTTTTGGGCATTTTTAGCACTTTACTTTACTTTACTTTTAGTCGGATTTTAGTTTTACTTTTCAGACTTAGTTTTAGTTGCTTATGCATATTTTCTTATCTACTTTTGGAAACTTTATTGTGCTTCATTGGATATTTTGCACATGGTTTTATGCATGACTTTTTGTTCATAGAATTTTTTGGGCGCCTTCCTTGCCGGGTCCTCATTGTCAACATTGGGGACAATGTTGGATTTAGGTTTGGGGGTGTGGATGTGAATGACTTAACCTTACTTGACTTTATTTCTTTTGAAAAAAATAAAATTTTTTGGAACAAAATTTTTGCCAAGCTTGTGCGATATAAGCCATGAATGAGCATATTTTGCTTGATTTGATACCTTTGTTATGTGCTCATTGGCAATCTAAGATTGCGTTCATGTCATGAGTTAGTCCCATACTTTCTTGATTTGAGTAGAGGTGGCCATTTGTGTGAGTGTGTAGGTCTATTAGTGGAGACTACCCTAAGTTTACGTGCCATAAAAAGCGATTCCATGAGGGTTATGTTTCTCTTTTTGTATTCCTAAACACATCTCACATTTTATTGTGCATCATTGAAGTCTCATCACATCACTTGCACCACTAGCCATAGAACATTCATCAATTGTGGATATCATGTCTTTAGTTTGCAATTTCTTGTGGTTTGCCTACTTGAAAGGATGATATGACTTTTATAGGAAACACCGAAACACTTTCACTCAATTCCTACCCAATTGTGCTCAAGGGTCTAATAAAGGTGGCCGAGCACCAAGCGAAACATTTTCCCAAACACCATTAAACCCAAACACAAACCATACCTAAACTTTTCGATCTTGCGTACTCAAGCTTTTGTAATGTGTATGTTCTTGGTAAAAAAAAAAAAAAAAAAAAAAAAAAAAGAGAATAAAGAAATAAATAGAAATAAATTGAGCCTTGTATGAGCCCAAATTGGTGTTGCTCTCATTGAGTAGCAAATGTTGTTACAAAGTGCTCAAAATGAGCTTAGTTGGAATTTTTGTAGTTTTTGAGCTCAAACTTAGCTCATTGCTTTAGAGTTGTAAGCTTGATCGGAAATTCCCCACACTTCCCGTATCCACCATTCACCACATAACACCCTAGCCCCATCACTTAGTAGGAAAAGTCAATTTGATCTTGTAGGTTTTCCATTTTGAGAATGCAAGCTCTTGTCATGCTCTACCGCGTTCATGGTTTTTGGTTCCTTTCATAAGACTTATTCACTTAAAGAGCGTTCAATTTTTGAAATTCATGTATGCGTCTTAATTTGCTCCCATTGCATAAACTCATTCGCATACGCTTGTATGAGTGTAAACCTAGGTTCTGAGAGGAAAAATAAGAGTGAATCTTGTAAGGACCTAGAGTCGAGGCGAAATATGGCCGAAGCGCTTGTGTGGGTGGTCGCCAAAGCAAGGACAATTTAGTGTGGGATTCATGACTAGCATTGCACTCATTGGATTGATTTTGTGTTCTTTCAACTTTAGCACATTTCTCATGGTATCTCATCATATTTGGCATTCGCACTCTTTTTGATTGTTTTCATAATTGTGTATATCGGCGGCCTTTAGTACTAGTTCTTAGTTAGGTTATTTTGGTTTATCGGATTTCCCTAGTTTCGTTTTTGAATTTGCTCAGGGACGAGCAAAGGCTAGGTTTAGGGGTATTTGATCGAGCCATTACATATATAGAATTTCGCCCCCTATTTTCGATACTTTTGATTGACTTTCGAGTAAATTCATGAAATTTATGGCTCGATGTTGATTGTACAGGTACTTTTTGTATTCTGGGTTGAAGAACGAAGAAATCTGGTGATGTTGGGCTAAATGCGGCAAGAGGTGAGCATTTGGGGGCAAAACGGACATTTGGCAAGAAAAGAAGAATTCGGCGGTTCCATTCGGCGGTCTGGCCGCCGTTTGAAACCGCCGTTTCATTCCAGACGCGTCAGGTGCAATTCGACGGCCATGAGCCAACCGCCGATCAATTCCAGTAGGTCCATTTTCAATTCGGCGGTCTACAATCGGCGGCCTGGCCACCGTTTATGGTCGTCGATCACGCGCCACGTCAGCAGCACCGGGATTTCAAGCCTATCTCATGAAGCCCTATATAAATATCACCATTACTCTCATTCTCTCACAATCCCCCACCATTCATGAAACCCTAACCTCTCTCTAACCCCTTCCTTACCTCCACTAACCAACATTTCACCATTAATTCATCCCACCATCATTCTTCCATCTCATCTTGGAGATTTATTGAAGAGAGAAGAGGAGATTCACCAAGGTCAAAGGAATCTCAAGCACAACAAGGAACAAGAAGACTTGTGAGGGCCATCATGGGTTTTCTCTACAACTTTGCTCTCTTTATTTATATTTCCACTATGTGTAACTAAACCCTTATATTGGGGAATTGATGAGACAACTTATGTGATGATCCTATGTATTTGAGCTAGTCATGTATTTATACAAATCCTCTCTTGGTATATTTTCATTTCATTGCTTTGAAGTTGCCATCTTTACTTAACTTGTTAATATTGGGGTTCAATTTAGCTTGTGGTAAAAAATGGTTCACAAATGAAGGTTGTGGTTTAGGGTTTGAATGGCTTTCAACCCATTCTCCAATCTTTAGCTTATATGAAGTGAAAATTGGTACATTCATGTGTTATTTGGTAAAAGACCTTTGATTTGTTCTTAAGAATATTATTTGGGCAATTACTCATAGCGGGGTTCACTTGGGTAAGAGCTTGAATCTATTTCTACCAAGACTCATAGTACGGCTTACTTGAGTTAAGGTGTGAATTTGCACATTAATGAGTAAAATCAATTAAAGAACAACCCTTAAGTAGGATGGTAGTGCTTAATTAGACTAGTTCATTACATTAGGAAATATTTTAGTTGTCAACTCAATTCCCCAATATCCATCATCATATATCACACATTTCATTTCAATTACTTGTTTTAGATTGGTTAATTTTATTTAGTTTAATTGTTAAAACAAATTCCAAAACCAAAAATGAATTTTACTTTTCCGCACGTAGTTTAGATTAGTGTACATAAATTAGTTATAGCCAAATATCCTCCCTTTCCCTGAGGAACGATCCCACTTGCCATTATACATCTCAATTGATTTGTGTATTCCAAGTGTGGAATTTTGGTACTTGCAAAAGTCCGATCATCTAACCAGTGATGCATGTCTTGCTCTATCCTAAGATCGAGCAGGTGATGTATCGCGGCTTCCCATTGTAAATGGTATCCTGAAATTTGACAATTTAAACTACTCAAATATCAATCTAACAATTTTAACTAACTCTAAAACTATAAATGATGAGTTATGCTAACAGTTTTACCGGCAGCAGCACCAAGATTTTGACACACTCCGGGCGTACCTCTAAACTAACCGTTACACCTAGGTGAAAGGAGTGCACAAGTCTAAATGACCCTTCGCAAGTGTACAAATCATTGTGAAGTATAGCGGACACAAGTAAAGGGATTGTTCCCACGAGGAAGGTAGTGTACTTGAATTAACTTAGTTTAACTCACTAAAGATTAGACTATTATGGTGACTAAAATGAAATGTCTAAGTTTAAATGTTCTAAAATTATGTTGAGGATATAATGATATAAATGCTAAAACAATTTCATAACCCAATTACTATCAATGTGAATCCATATTTAAGAGAACAGGTCAAAAGTGTCTAATGCCTTTTTATCAATTTGTCCATACCTAGAACTAGGTTAGTCAAGATTTAATTAACCTCCCATAGAGCTTCAAGCAAAATCTACACAAGGTTGTTCAACCAAGAACTAGATCTACTTTTCATGCACTAATATCATGCTTTGTAAATTAGAGTAAAGTTCCTACTCAACATACATCATGAAGATAATTTAAGCATAAGTGCAAACTCAATGGATATAAAGATAGATAGATTGAGTCATTACAAAAAGTGTTCACATATTTACAAACATTGAATCCCCAACAAAAAGGATTTAGCTACTCATTATAAAATAAATACAAGGAAAGGAAAGAGAAAGAGAAAGAAAGCTCCTTAGATTTGCTCAACAAAACCTTCCTTGATGTCAAGATAGATCTACTATCACTAAGTAGAAGATTCTAGTTCTAATAGATGAAAACTAGAAATGTTTAATCTAAAAGTGTTTTTCTCAAGTAGAGATGTTTGTAAAAAAGTGTTTCTAACTTTAGCTATAAGACACAACACACTTTCTGCAAAAGAAAAATATGTTTATATAGTGGGGAAAAGTTTGGGAGAGAGCCACTTGCAAGCTGACGTGGATAATTCTCTGTGATCAGAATCTGCGAGTTCGATCTCGCAGTCTGATGTTGCAGATCTCTCTGCTCAAGCATTGCTGCTTCTTTTTGCTGGTTGTAACTCGTAGAATTATCACACTTGGCTCCACCGCGGTTTCAATCTGCGAGGTTGATCTCGCAGTACCATGTCGAAGACCTCTTTTGGAGTTGAACTACTAGGTAGAGTTCGCATAATGGACTTCGCATAATGGACTTCGTAGAAAATGTCTGGTTTGAACTGCTACTTCCTTCTGCTAGTTCTAACTCGCAATTCCTTATGGTGGTGATCTGCGAGCTCCCTCTATGACTTTGATCTCACAGTGGTAAGTCGCAGATATGTTCTGTTGGTTCTAATTCACAGGATGACTTAGTAGAATCTTCTGGCTATGATCTACAAGTTGGTACTGTGAGGAACAACTCGCAGTCTCAACTAACAGTCCTTTCTGGGACAACATCTGCACCTTGGATCTTCATGCTGAAGTTGCAGTTTCCTCTAGGAAACATCTGCGACTTTAGTTTGTGAGAACTAACTCGCAAAATTGCTCAAAAGTTCAGTTTCAGCCTCTTTTTCTTCACAATTCTTCACCAAGTGCTACTTTCATCCTTTGAAACTAATAATTCCTGAAAGAAACTCAAAAGTGTAATATATACAACACAAACGCTCGGGAAACTAACAAAAAGGGAAGGATTTAAGCACTCAAAACATATACATATTTAGAGTGATCACTTTCTAGATGAAATTCCTCACCTTCAAAGGGATTCGAATTTTCCACAAAGATTTCCACCCATCAACTGCACTAGAACAAGAAAGGTCATTCTAAAAAGATAACAATCTGCCAAGCTTATAACCACTCCTAACAGTATAGGAACCATATTTCTCATAATGCCAAGCTAGAGAATCATCCACCTGCGAAGAGCCTAGAGGCAAACTAAGGATGGCATCTGCTTCGTCTGCCGCAAAGGAAGACTAAACCAGCTGATTATTCCTGCTCCTAGACTTAGTAATCAGAGAACCAACCAATGCATTCACACCAAGGACCGGAGGGGATTTGAACTTTAAAGGAGAGAGGTCTTGGAATCCAACGATCGGTATAGATGGAGATGGACAAGTGAGCTCCAATTCTCCACCTAGACCCAGCTACTAATAGATCGCGACCCCAGAGAAAGCTTCTCTAAACATATGAACTCGAACTGTCAATATCAGCTTGCAAGAAACTAGACGTAGGGAAAATCTCCCTTTAATAACCCTTGCCATGAGCGAATTTGGCCTAGTGATCAACCGCCAACATTATTTGGCCGACATAGCCTGATTGAAGAGAGAGATATCTAGACGTACGAAAATATCTCCCTTTAATAACCCTCGCCACGAGCGAATTTGGCCTAGTGATCAACCGCCAACATTATTTGGCCGACATAGCCTGATTGAAGAGAGATATCTCGAAAAAAAAAGAACTCCCCCCCCCCCCCCCCCCCCCCCCATTACATAACCGATCCCACGAACACCAGTGAACCCTTCATCATTATCATCACCATTTTATATATAGAGTGTTTTTAGAAATTGTCTAAAAAGAGGTATTCAAAATGGATAATATTAAAATAAAATAGAGTGCTTTTAGAATATGAGTGTCAAAAATAAAAGAGATAATTTTGAAAATAAAAAAGAAGTTTTTTAGAATTTTTTAAAATTTAAAATTTTAAAATGGATTGATTTTAGAAATTAGTGCAAAAAGGAAAAAAAAAAAAAAAAGAGAGGGGGGGGGGGGGGGGGGGGGGGGGGGTGGTTGCAACCAGAAACTCTCGAACTATATGGCCATGTTTGATAATATCCCATAATAAAAATATAAAAAAGAAGAAGTAGAGATTGAAGTTCGAGAGTGAAGATGAGGAGCTACTGTGCGGTTCCCTCCTCTACATTATCTCCTGCAATTATCACAATTCCATCCGTATTCATCCATTCTATTTGCAAAAGTTTCAACCCTTTATTGAATTTGAGAACCCAATTAAAAGTTTGTTGTTGTTCTTCAACTTCCCTCACTCACTCGAACCCATCACGACCCAGAGAGAACCAGAAGAAAAACCGGAGACGCGATCCCAGGAGATGCAATGAAGATGATGATAATGGAGATTTCCTGGTTATCAACTTTTACAAGTTCTTGTTTATCAAGAACCCAGAAGAGGAAGTTGCCAAGCACCTCTCTTTCTTGGAGGTCAGTTGACAGTTTTATCAGTACATTGCATGCCAATTCGTGTTTGATGTTTCAGAATTGTAATTATTTTTTCTCATTTGAATTTTCTTGTTATTTCTCTTTCTGGGTCTATTTTTGTTTTTCTTTGTAGTTAAAGTTTTGTGATAAAGCTTTGGCGCAATTTTGAGGATTGTAATGGAAATGAGTTGAACATTTTAAATGGAAGTTATGAGAAGAATTTACAACTTATTCTAAGTGTGTTTCAGTTTATGAATGCTACATGCATTACTAGGATTCCGGATTTCTGAGATTATGTCTTTAGTTTACTTTTAATCGACACTAATTTAGTGAACGGTAACAGTTCGTAAAAGACAATTCGAACTAAGGGATCTTTCGTAAATGTTGAGATTCTTGCATCTTTCTTTTTCTAATAGTTAGATGTTTCAAGCTCAAGGATTTAATTTCATTGGCGCTTTACTTGTGTATGTGATATTTATTGCTTTTCTTGGATCCAAATTATATACTGTTTAAATATCACTTGCTGAAATTAATCTTATCACAAAATTTTATTTGTTCATTGACTATCAGGATCTCAACATACATGGTAGAGTATATCTGAATGAACAAGGAATTAATGCACAGGTATCGTTTTCTTTTCTCTGAATTGGATCTGTCAAGTTTCTTCTGACTTTCTTCAAAATTATAGGGATAAATGTAGTTTTAATATTAAATTTCCATGTTATAATGTTAACTTCAGACTTCAGAGAAGGAGTAGGTTGTGATTCTGATGAGTAGTAGCTCTGTTAGACTAATCATTAATCAGCTTCCTTGATATTTCCTTCTGATATTTTCTCTCTTTGTGCAGTACAGTGGGCCATCAAAAGATGCTCTTGCCTATGTTGAATGGTTAAGAGAAGATGAAAGACTTTTTGATGTGCTGGTTCAGATATCTCCGGCTCGAAATGGGCATGCCTTTCCAAAACTGAAGCTGCGTTATAAGCCCTCACTAGTACAGGCAAGCTATATTACTGCTCTTTATTTTTTGAGTTATTATTTTGCAGTAGGATCTTAATAGTTTTCATGAACTATATTCCTAATTTAATTTTTTATAGTGTTGTCACCCTTTTTTTTTTTTTCTTGAGCCATTATTTTCTTTATATATTACTTCTTTTACTTGAAGTTTCTCTCATGTATGAGTGTTTTTTAACCAATATTTTGTATTTTTCTTAAGAAAAATTGAACTTAATTTTTGTATTTTCTTTCATTTTCTATAGTGGCTGCTTCTGAAAATGAAGTAAATTTATGAGGTTGATGAAATGAAGTGAATTTATGAGGTTGATGGTTTTCACCTCAGATATTTTTTAACAAAATAATGTTATGGGAATTTATGGTTTCTCCCCACCTTTCAGAGTTGGAAGTCTATGTATGCATGCATGTGTAAGTGCAGGTCTGCATGCATGTATGTGTTTTAATACTCTGATTCAAATGATTTTTCTCTAGTTGGAAGGAGGCATTTCACATCTTCCTTTGCTTGACCCCTCAATGCGCGCAACACCTCTATCACCATCTGAATGGAGAAAGAAATTAGAAGCAGTAAAGAATATTGATGACTCATCAAATTCAAGTCATAACACTGACTGTATAGTACTGGACGTGAGAAATGGTATATACTTTCCTCTAATTCATTGTATATTTTTGCATCAATCTATTTGTTTTACAGATAGCTATTGGTTTCAAAATTTATTGAATAAGTATAGAAGTTTGGGAGACTCTTTACTTAGTTGCTCCATGTCATTCATTTTTCTCCTATGAAGATCTAAAAGACCTTTCTGCTTCCTACTCAATTCCTACCAAGCAACTTTCCCTCGATACAAGAGCACCCAAATACATAGTTGACATGGCTCATAGGACTCATAAATACTTTCAGCCATTAAAAACTAATGCACTAAGTGAGCCTTATATGTGGATTGGGAACTAGATCAAATGAGGTTTGTTAAAGTCAACTATAAATCTAGTTGTCAATCAGCTCCAATCAAGTTGTCAATCAGCTACAATTAAGGTGTCAATCAACCATAGATTGATGTAATTAGCTAGGTGCAATGTTTGAAAAATCGCCCTAGGTGGTAGGCGGCCTTGGCCATCGTGATTTGGCCTAATTGGCACCGGGCACTGCCTAGTCGAAGCGAAAATCCGCTAGGCGGCGACTAGAGTTATTTATTTATTTATTTTTATGAAAACCGCCGGCCCTTTTTTTTCTTCACTTAAGGGCGGCCATGGCGCCGCCTAGGCGCCGGGCCACCACCCGACTAGTACCTATCCCCAACTAGAACACTGGCTAGGTGATTGATTGAGTAATTATTGAAATTGATTCTACTTCCTTTTGTCTTCTAGGCCTAGCACTAAAATAAGAATAAGAAATAAGGGCCAAGAAATAATGAATCAAAATAAATACATTCTCAAGAATTTTATTCATCCACTTGAGATTTTGAAAATGGGTTAAAGATTCTTCTCATAAACACAATCTTCAAAATATATTATTTGTGCGGTGGTAGACGGCGGCACACCTATAAAAAGTTCGAGTTTTTGCCTCCAAAAGTCATCGTCGCGCGTGTTTTGTCTTGTATCAAAGTACTATTCTGTTGAATCATTTCATCGGCATTTTGTCAAGCCATTTTGTCGGCACTTTGTCAAGTCGTTTTGTTGGCACTATGTCAAGCCATTTCACCAGCCACTTTGTCAAGCCATTTAATTGGCAATCTGTCAAAGCTGTTTCGTCAACACTCTGTCAAGCCATTTCGTCGGCACTTTGTCAATCCATTTTGTTTGCACTTTGTCAAGTTGTTTCATTGGCAACCTATCAAAGTTGCTTCTTCAGCACTCTGTGAAGCCATTTTGCTGGTATCTCTGTTAAATCGTTTTGGTTGGCACCTCTTTCAAGTTAGTTCATCAACCTCTTAAAAACACCCACTACCATGTCGTTGCAAATCCAAACTACTTCATCTCACCATCTTGAGTTTGAGTGGGGATATTAAAGAATCTCGGAAAGAATTATTCTATGTTTCCATTTTTATTTTATTATGTTTATTGCCATTTAAGTTTTTCAATATCGTTGTTCCAAGCTGGGCAATGAAAATATATATGCTCCAACCTGAGAGAGAGTTTAGTTGTCAATCTTCTACAATCAAGGTGTCAGTCAACCATAGATCGATGTAATTGGCTTAAGTGATTGATTGAGCAGTTATTGTAATTGATTCTACTTCATTTTGTTTTATAGACCTAGCACTATAATCCATGTACTATGCCCATCTCTTTTGTGTTATCAAGGACAATAGAGACAAACTCTAACTTCCAGTTTTCTGCACTTACATAAATCCTCAATAATCAGCCTTTTGTCCCATAAATACTTATATGAAATTCTACATTTCAAATCCTAACTGTTCAGACATCCGTGAAAACATAATATCCCTTTGAAACATTTTTTCGTTAGCCTCCTGCCTTATTCTTTGCAGCACTGTAAATCAATCTCTAATTAACTCACTTTTGAATGAAGTTAAGTTATAACCCATTTAAGTTGTCAAGCTGAATTTAAAGATCCTGCATCCAGAGCTTACCTGTTTTGTGGGGAAAATGCTTTTAGGAGAAAAATTCTTGTTCTAAATGTACTATCCAAGTAATGAAACATTAACACATGATATGAGCATGGTTATAAGTGGATTCGGAGTCTAGTTTACAGAATATGTTATTGATACAAATGCCCAGTTCTTGATTACAGAATATGTGGCTCACTGGCTCTTGAGTTCCAACTTCCAACCAATTTCCACGGACTTGAGAATTAGTAATGGGTGCAGTGTATCTCAAGGTGTTGTCTTTGCTCAGTCACCAATCTCAGGACTCCAAGAATCACCCAATTTGTAGGAGTGTTGAGTAAATTTTTTTGTTTGCCAGAGTTACTTCCGTTGTAGTAGTATATCAGCTATCAAAGATTGAAGATGTTGTAATACGTTATATGTGAATCAGGTTATGAGTGGGATATTGGTCATTTTCATGGCGCTAGGCGACCTGATGTGGACTGTTTTAGGAGCACCTCATTCGGGCTATCACAGAGAGAGGTATGATAAATCTAGGACTTTTATCATTTTGTATACTTTTAGTATGAAACTCTACACCGAGGAAGGATGACCATAGTTGTTTTTTATGACTGTATTTAAACAAGGAACACATGTAAACTTGTTGTCCAGAAGATTTGTTTGTAATAGATATTTTGATGCTCGTAAAACTTGAAGATATCTAATTGTTGGTTCCAAATTAAATTATTGGTATTTCATATAGCTGTGTTGGATTTAATTTAGATGTGCATCCAGATGTTAGATGTAGTTCTCAGATGTGTCTCCGTCTTGGTCCCAGCCATGTCACATTTTCTTAGAAGACCCTCTTGCCTATTTTCTCTGGCTTAAAACCTGCCAGATTCTGAGACAGAATTATTGCCTAGTTTGTAGCATCCTTAGTAACGACAATTCATGTCCTCCCCTGCTTGACCACTTTTTTGTTGCTCAATTCTGCCCCTAAACATACTTTCGACATCCAAAATTGAAGGACTGAGAGAATTCCTTCATGTACTTGTGGTTAGGGCCTGAATCCCAAAATATGTTTATGGACTTATGAAATTTAAAGTTGTGTTGCATGATGGGATGCTCTTTTGGAACATACCAAGTCAAGTTCAGTGATGGCCTGTTCTACTGTTTTCTCTTCATGTATGCTATCCACGAGTTTAACATTCATCAGAAGGTACATGCTCTTAAATATGTTATGCAGCTTGAAAGGTGGATTTAAAAATTATAAATTGGTACAAAAGGTTTGCCTTAAATCAGCATATTTGCTCTCTCACATAATTGTTTGTGTTTATGCAGATTGGCAGTCTGATTGGAGGAAATATTATGTAATTATTGTTAGAGTGTTAATACTATTGTTTGACCCTTTCCTAATAGCTTTAGTGGTTACTTACATGATATCAAAGCATATTTGACATAGCCGTCTCAAGTTATAATCCTGAGAACCCATTATAAAAAGTAAATATATAATTGTAACACAGAGCAACATGGGCCTGTGTATCAATTCACGTGACAAGCTCAGAGTCTTGCCTTGCACGGGAGAGGGTGCGTTAGAGTGCTTAATACTAATATTGGACCCTATCCTAATAGCTTAAGCTTTTGGGTCCCAGCAATTATGAGCCATGATGCAAAACTTCCATTTTTAGTTGATGATGATGAATGTTTCCATTTTGTCCAAATATGTTTCATCTACCAGGCCATAGCTTCAGATCCTTTAGCAAATGTTGATAAAGAAAAGGCGGATGTTTTGATGTACTGTACAGGAGGTATTCGTTGTGATGTATATTCTACGATCCTAAGGTAGCCCACTGTTCCTTCTGTTTTCCCTCTTTTCATTGTCTTTTTTTATTTATTGATGTTAAATTTGGTAGATCCATCTGGCAGACAACGGGGTTTTAAAAATTTATACACCTTGAAGGGAGGTGTTTCTCATTATCTTGAGAACGAAGGTCCTGTAAAATGGGATGGAAATCTGTTTGTGTTTGATTCCCGTCTTTCCCTCCCACCTTCCACCTACAAGCCTGAAGCTATGACTGAAGCAAACAGTATTAAAAAAGTTTCTGAAAATCCATTTGCAACATGCTATATATGTGGTACACAAGTTCACGAACTAAGGCATCGGAACTGTGCAAATCTTGACTGCAACCTGCTCTTTCTGTAAGTTCTCTCTTTCTTCCCCTTTTATTCTCTTTTTCTACTCCATGAACCATATCTTACATAACCGAGCTCTGAGCGGCTTCATGGGTTGTTACCTTTTCTTTAGATTTTTTTTATTGTGGGAGTTCCAACTCTTGTGTCTCTACAAAAACCTATTGTATTGTCATCTCAAATAAACCCATAATTAATAATTGTGAAACGTCTCAATGCATGAGTACCCTAATTGACTGTAATATTTGGAGATAGGACTTCTTGTACATGGTATATCCTTTTTTTGTGGCTAAGCTGGTGAATTAAAAGAAAGATGGGTTTTGAACAGATTGTTTTAACGTTTCTCTTATTCAGATGCTGTGCAGATTGCTTGAAGGATTTATGCGGATGTTGTTGTTCAAATTGCACTACCGCCCCTCGACTTAGACCTTGTCTTCCTGAACACCAAAGATACAAAAAATGGCACATATATCGCGATATGGATGTTCAAACCAAGTTGACAGTTTGATCATTTATTTATATATGCAAGCTTTGAAGTAGGTAATTTTCTGGAAAATCATCCGTTATCGCTCCATCTCAACAACTTCTAGTGAGGATCTTCTTTGTGTTCTTATCCAATTGGGATTATGCAACTTGTAATATTTACTGACAAATTTCTCTCAGCGAGACGAGCCTGAGATTGTCTGTATCTGTTTTGCACCAACTCTGTAATCTTTTTCTTCATATTTATTCAAAAAGAATAAAAAAGCAATGAGATATATATATATATATATATATATATATAGTGAAAATTGTCAAAAATGGCCACTCTAATTATTGGAAATTCTTTTTTAACCACATGCATAACTTTAATTGTTAATAACCATGTTTTGAAAAAAAATTCATTGGGTGTCCATAAATTACTAAGATGCCCCTAAAGTATCTATTCTATTTTGTTTTGTTTATTTCTCTTTCTCACTGTCTTCTTCAACGTTCTCTTCATCCTTGTATTCTTTCTTCATCATCGACCTGCAAATCAAACACCAATGGCCACACCATTGTTGGCCTGAAGAAAATTTCACGAAGGTTTGATGTCATAATCGGTTTGAAGATTTCACGAAGTCTCCTGAAGAAAATATCATTCATCTCATAATCTAGTTTTCTCTAAATTGGTAAGTATCATTCATTTGTTCATTAACTGAGTTGCAAATAGTTAATTTAACATGGGTTTAGCTTTAATGCATGAGTTTATGTGTGTTTTGGTGAAGAATCAATTTCAATAAAACTTCAATTTTTTCCAAAAGATTTCAAGTTTCACGGATTCGAAAACTTGAAATGTAGTATATAAACTTGGAATGTTAACAAAACTTGAGATCTGTTTTAAAGCATGATTTCAAGTTTTATACCACAGAAAACGTGAAATGTTTACAAAAACTGGAACTGTTATGAAAAACTTAAAATTCATTTTTTTTTTTCTTCAGGTAAATGGATTGTCTTTTATACCACAGATCTTTTTGGGAAGTACCCGATGAGGTGGCCTCTATGATTGTCCTTCCACCGGATAGTAAGAGGCAAGCTGGTAGAGCAAAAGAAATAAGAACACCTTCCGCAGGAGAGTTTCGTCGGAAAAATAATTGTGCTAACTGCGGCGCAGAAGGTCACAATAGGGTCAGATGCCCCAACCCAAGGCAGAGATCAAATAATGGACAGTTAAACACATCCGTAACTCAAGAGCTGCCAATAGAGCCGACGCAACCGACACGTAAACAACGTGCCTGTAGTGTATGTCACGTACTTGGCCATAATCGCAAGACATGCCTGTTAGTTGACCACTCCCAGCCTACAGCGGGTAATCCCGCTAATGGAGATACTACTCATTAGTCATTTTGTGATTGTTGACCATGCCCGTATTTGTTTTGTTTTAGTATGAACTTATCATGTATGAACTTATATCATGTATGAACTCATTATTGTAAACTTATCATGTATGAACTCATTTTAGTATGAACTTATCATGTATGAACTTATATCATGTATGAACTTATCATGTTAAACTGTTTGACATCTGAATTGTTGGTTTCCGAGAAGATTTATAGTTGTGCCAGAGATTGAAAGCATGATTTCAAGTTTGTGCCATAGATTGAAAGCATGATTTCAAGTTTTATGCTGTAGATTGAAAGCATGATTTCAAGTTTCTGCTACAGATTGAAAGCATGATTTCAAGTTTTATGTTGGCAATTGAACACTTTCTTAAGAAACAAAATCATCTATAACAAGCTTTCAAACAAAAATCAATTAAACACTTGCAGGTCAAGTCTTCAAATAACAAGTTCTGTTTCAAGTCAAGCTATAGTATTTTGAAATCATAAAAAAAATAAAAAAATAAATAAAAATTGGGAGTTGGAGGCACTTTGGAGTATCTATCTGATTTAATGGAGATTTATAGCGTGATTTCAAGTTTGTGGCAGAGATTTAAACTGTGATTTCAAGTTTGTTCAAGATATTTAAAGCATGATTTCAAGTTTTATGCTGGAGATTTATAACATGATTTCAAGTTTTATGCTAGACAACTGAAATCAACAAAACATGCCCACGTAACAAACAAAACATGAAATTTAGCAATTAACAAACTATATATAATTTGAACATAAACAAAACCTGACAAAATATTATATATCACATATATATAGAATTAGCAATTTCAAAAATACAATTTAGCAACAACATAGAGAATTCTCTGGGAAATAAAGTTTTACATCCAAAATATATATAATATGCAACAACATCCGTAATTCTCCGGGAATAAATTACTCTAATAAGTTTAACGGGCACGGGAATTCTTTCTCACATAAACCAACTCCTTCACCGACCTAGGGATAGTGTAAGGGGTTTGAACCACTGGTGCTAGCTTCTTAATTCTCTTACTACGTCTTAGCCCGTCCTCCTCCTCATCATTCTGGTTGTCAACGCCTTGCTGAGCATCAAGCTGCTCATCCTCAACCTCCTGCTCATGTTGAACCACTGTTGCTAGCTTCTTAATTCTCTGACTACATCTTACCATGATCTGCTGCTCCTCATCATTATGGTTTTCTATGCCTTGCTGTGCATCAACCTGCTCATCCTCAACCTCGACCTCGCCCTCCTGCGCATTAACCTGCTCATCATCAACCTGCTGCTCATCCTCAACCTGCTGCTCACCTGTCTCTTCCATGACCTGCTGCTCACCTGTCTCTTCCATATCATATCTACGCATTGAAGATTCCTAGAAAATAAAATTTTGAAATCTATATTACAACAAAGGTTATCATATCAAAATGCATGATGAATTAAATATGTTCAAAAGGTTTTTACCGCATAACTACGTGTATACCCGGTGGACCATGTGGGTGTATACCCGACGGACCATGTGGGTTGAGATGTGGGTTGAGGTGCAACTGGTACAGGTGGGACTGGTATGTGGACTCGATCAGCAAGAAGTTTGTCAATCTTCAAGTCAATCTGTTCAAACCGGGACTCGATATAAAACCTCAAATCATTATCATACCCCCCCTTCGAACGAGTTTCACGATGACCTGCCTCATTCTTTGGGTCATACCCCCCATGCATGTGCAGCTCGGGTCCGACAACCGCAAGCGGATCGAATTGCCTATAGTACTCCCGAAGCCTCTCCTCAGCCGTAGGAGTCAAAGTTGTATAAGCCTCCAACTGCAATAAAGTGATAATTTATGAAGTACGGGATATACGTAACTCTAAAAAAAAATAAAGTTCAGCATATATGCAACTCTAATATATATGTGCTTACCTCGTCAGTGAACTTGTGTTCCAATTATGGTGGTTTCTTCCGGCAGTTCCATCTCGTCAATCGCGGAAATCCATGCCCATTTCTCCCCCTTCTCCGCTTTCCAACTGAACCACTCAAAACCGGGATGGCCTCCATCGCCCAATACTGAAACAATACCAAATGAAACAAATTAGGACTGTTACACATGTAAAACTCAAAAAAAAAAAAAAAAAAAAAAAAAAAAAAAGAGAAAACAATGTACAAGATAGCTAACCATCAATGCCCACGGAAATCCATACAAGCAGTAACCCAAATCCTGCCTACTACTGTAATTTCTATTTTGTTTCCTCCCTTTTGTCCTATCATTGAGGGCTATACCAAGCCAATATATGGTAACGCTGTAAATGTAAGTTCCCCAAGGGAATGCCTCAAACACTGTGATATCCTCAACCAAACCCCAGATCCAATCGGGCACCTTCCACCGGTACTCCCGACCAAGCATAACGTGGGACAGAAAATACACATATCCCAACTTAATAACGTCCTCAGCCTCGTCAAACTCATCTCTGTTTAATCTACCTAAAATATCCTTTAGGGGAGTGGGGGATCCTCTAAAGTATCGGTGATGTACGCTGCCTTGTGCAGCTTTAGGTATGGAGTGAACACTCACTGGCATCGGTCCGAACCTCAATCCTGTGACAAGGAGGAACTCCTCCTTCCCAAACCTGACTGCACGTTCACCGACCCGAAACCACATCTCATCAGGGCGCGCACTAGGATAATTTAACTCTCTGCATAGCAATATGTGGCAAAGCTTACCACTAAAAAATTCTCTGTCCATTTTCAAAAACTGCCTGAAAACACCATGCTCCCACCGTCGTAACATACCAACTCTATCCATCGCATCTCTAATAACTGTCAAATTAGACAGTTTACAATAAATGTTCACTCGAGCATCAAACCAATTATCCTCCGGATGCTTGTAAACCAAATTCTCTCCGCCGTTCACCATCTGCATTATATTTAAAAAGTTACTCAATATTTTTGGTTAACAAGTTTATTTACCACAAGAGATAAACCAAGATTTCAAGTTTATGCTACGGATTTAAAGCTAGATTTCAAGTTTATGTAATAGATTTACTGCAAGATTTCAAGTTGTATGGCACTTCAAGCTTTAGCCAACACATTTCAAGAAAGCCATAAAAGGCACAAAACAACCAGTACTGCGATTCGAACCAGACCAACATACACATAAGAAATAGATCATATTAACAGTAATAGATCATATTAACATCATGAAAAATAGATCATATTAACAAACAACCAGCTTAAAGACAAAATCTGCTGTTTTGGTGAAAGATAGAGAAGAGAATAGCAGCAAAAACTAAAACCAGACTGAGAAAGACATGGCTTCCATACATCGACATTATGCTAGACTGCTAGACTATTTGTTTCTGGGTTGCTACTGCTGTTACTGGTTTCTAGGTTCAATATACATTATGCTCAGCTTTCTCATTGACAATGTATGTAGACTGCTAGACTATTTGTTTCTTTTATTTGATTAATTTGTTTCATGTTGTTTGTGACCTTGAACCCAATCCTTGCCCCGGAAACTAATGCTCATGCATTGTTTTGGTGTGCCAAGGCTGATAATGTGTGTTCTAGAATTGTATTATGGGAAGTGGGAACTAATGGACAAGCTTATGGGCATTACTTGTGTGGGCCTAGTTAGATGGCTGGCTGATATAGTGAAAAAGGTAGAGATGGACCTTTTTTGTATGATGATGAGGAGCATTTGGTTTGACAGGCCAGCAGAGGAGGTTAGTCCTCATATTTCTTTTGGGACAGCTACTTACAAGATTGGTTTCTTAATTAGGGCTGCATTCTTGAGATTTTAACTTTAAGAAACAAAAGTATGATTTTGAATAGTATCTAGTAGCATTCTTGGATCAAATATTTGAGATTTGAACATTTGTGAGCCAGTAACTTATCCCAGCTAGCTTCATGTCAACAAGTGCACACTTTTTTGGCTTTTTACCTACATTTGCAAAACTTAGCTTTAGTGTTTTTTAGGATTGGTGTTTAGAAGCTTAGTGACAACCAAATTAAGTTATCTATTCTCTTCAGAAGCTTACCAACAATCAAGTCAAGTTATTTGTTATCCCCCTTATGGCTGCGAAAATAAGGGAGGTCAAGCTTTCTTTGTTTGAATTGTTATTCTTTTATTAGTTGTGTCAAAGATTTTAGTGTCTTGGATTGTTCTGATTACACAACATGCTAGATAAAACAAAAAGATTGTAGGACAGACAATGCACTTCGGCCACAAAACCCAATGCAAGATAAAATCACATTTAGTTGAGATTAAAAGAGGATAAATTTTCATTTAGATAGAGTTCACATTTAGTCATGGAGTGAACTTCCCCACATCAACGATGCAGAAATATTCCTCCCATATAATGTATCTATCACCACCACATCTAATTTTATTTCACAAATTCAACCCCGTAGTACAAAAATCCATCACAAGACTTGGGAAAAGTAGATCACAGAATAGAAGAATTAAATATTAGGAGTATTTATGAACTTTCAAGCAAAATTTATGTTCCACTCTGACCATTTTTCATGGATATGGTTCAATTCTGGTTAAACATGCAAATTTATGTTCCATCATGAATCAAATTAGAAGATTCAAAGCAATAAGAACACTAGCCGAGCAAGACCCCAAATTTATTTGAGAAAATTTTAATAATGAAAACCTAGAACATCAAAAGAACAAAAAGGCCGAATTAGAGGAAGAATCTTACCCAAAATCAGGTGGGGTTTTCTGGTGGGGTCTCTCTCGCTAGAAACCTTTCTTTTCTGGTGGGGTTTGTCTTCTCTATCGTTGAAATCGAATGGTAGGGTCTCTCTCCTTCACTGAAAACGACCTCTGCTTCTGGTGGGGTTTGTCTTAATGGTAGGGTCTCTCTCCTTCGCTGCAAACGACCTCTGCTTCTGGTGGGGTTTGTCTTCTTTGTCGCTGAAATCAAATGGTGGTCTCTCTCCTTCGCTGAAAATGACCTCTGCTTCTGGTGGGGTTTCAAGCCATAAATGAGTATAACCGAGTGAGTAGTTGATGTTGATTTGGGTTTTTAGGGTTTATATACACGTGGGTATTGAGGTAATTTCTCAAAAAGGTGGTTATTAACAATTAAAAATTCAAAAGTGGTTAAAAACAAAAGTATGATGTTTATGATGGCTATTTTCGGTTTTCTCTCATATATATATATATATATATATATATTCGTATTTTATCCATTTGTTTTCTTTATGTAATCATGTGTACAGAATAAGTACACTATATAGGCCAGTAACATTATTGAACAATTTGAAATTCACTAATTTAAAGAGGACCCTTTTTTTCTTATGAAATGGTAATAAGTCAAATTTAATAAATAAATATAACTAAGAAAATATAAAAAAAATTAGTGAACTATTTGTTATAATTTATAAAAGAAATATTATCAAAATCGCCCTCTAGTTTTCCATATTCTCCGCTTTTCCCCTCTAGTTGCATCAATGGCCAAAATCCCTCCTAGATTTTGCCATATTCTCCATTATCAATCATGCTGTTAATTTCCGTTAGAATTTTGATTCAGAAGACTGATTTACCCTTCATTACAACCAAAAATGACTGTTCTACCATCTAGAAATTTTTCTTTAAAAAATTCAATTGTGAAGTTTTTTTTTTGGTTTACACCATTCGGTTTCCGGGTGGGGCGGATCCACTATACGGTGCAATCAGCCCAGACCACACCTCGACTAATCCGGACTCGCACCGGGTCGGCCCACTAAGGGGTAAAGTGCTCCCAATATGTGTAGCTCCGTTCACAAGGGGAGTTGAACCCACGACCTTGCTTAAGGGATGAGAGCGCCGAACCACTCACACCAACACATGATTGGTAATTGTGAAGTTTTCTCTTGGTTGATGGGAGTAGTTTTCAGGGCCGTACATGTAGTGTCTCATTTTGGCAGGTCCGGCAACCTTATTGTAATAGTTATAAGTATTAGAAAAACATAATTTAAATATATATATATATATATATATATATAACGAGACGGATCTTCACCGACCATCTTTATGATGGGTGGGGGAAATTCTTATCTTTTTGATTTAATTTTAAAAAACTAAAAAAAAAAAAAAAAAATTAAGAAAAAAAATCCATCATCATCAATAGATTCAACAGTCAACACCATCATTCTTCATTCAAGAACAAACAAAATAATAATAATAATAATAATAATAATAATAATAATAATAATAGAAAAATAACATTCGACAACCAGAAATTAAAAAGGCACTTCCATCAAATTCTTCATTTATAGATTCATCTGCCATTCATCCTTCAGACAATACACAAACCACATTCAACATCAGATAACCGGTTTCTTCATTCAACCATTCATCCATTCATCTACCATCAAATTCAACACCAATCACCAAACCTAGTCCACAAACACACCACCATTCATCTCTCAATCACCAAAATCTAACCACCGCCACCCCACCAACGTCGATCAATGGTCGATCTTGCCGGCATAATGACGACCACCATTGGAAATTTTATTTAAAATTTTAAAATACAATAATTATATTTTATTGATTTTAGAAGTTGTAACCGATATTACTAAATGATGATTTTATGTGAGCAATTATGTGACTGTTGTAGGGGGTCGAACTACGAATTATGTGGATCGGGTCGGATTGTGTTAGACCCAATACAACTTTATTGAATGATGGATGTCGTCTCCTCTATGGATCAATACAAGTGTCGGCTTATCGAACGGAGTTCGTTAGCTTCTTGGTTGAACCTGCAAAAGAACAATAACAAAAACAAATATAAAGAGAATAATGGGGATGGGGTTAGGTTTTTAGCCTTAGGTGTGCTTGGGCTGAGCAATTATAAGTATGAATTGTGGCTGTCGATTAGATCAAATTCCGATGGCCGGAATAAATATGATCAGAGCTTCAAGACGCTAGTATGCTTTATCTCTTGTTAGGAATTTCAGAGAGCTTTCACTGTGATGGAACCTAGTTATTTATAGGCCAAAAAACTTACTCTCAACGTTCACCTTGATCAGTGTAGATAGTGGGCGTGATTCAAGGAGAGATTTCCTCTCATTTGAATCATTGGTTACTCATATCTGTAATTGATATCTTTGACTCAGTCTTGGAACAACCAAGCCTTACTGGCACAAGTCTTGGGTCAACCTGGGATAAATGGGCCCATGGACTGCGTTTGGCTATCACAATTATGTGAGGTCTTAGGCCTTTCTGTGTTTGGGCTTATGTGTCATTTTTAGCTACCACAACTGTTACGACGGTTTTATTACAATAAATATTTTACCATTATTTAGATTGTTATTGCTTATATTAATGTGCAACGGTTGGATTTCGAATTATAAATAGTGCATTCGAAATTATTTGATGTGCACTTTTGATCCTTCAAAAGCTACCAAGAGGAATGTGAATATATTTTAGCTGTTCTATAATACATGTATTGGGAGTGCACCCTTTCAGTATTAACAGGTCATTGAATGTTAGTGGTCAGAGCGTCGTTTAACTTGATTGCACCAGGACATTGTCTTAAGGGGCACAATCTGATCTTAAGTACAGTGCTTTAGCACACCTTGACCTTAATAGATTTTCCTAACATCCATCTACTCCTCCAATTTTTCCAACAATCTTAAGATTAGATTTTTGCTTTTGTGGATGTTGTTATTTACAGCGAACTCACAAAAGATAAATATTTCTTATTTGTTATTTGAAAGAAATCGGAACCGAGCATACCTGGGGGCTACAGATTACAAAGAGTGGTAGATGTAGTTCCACACAAATACTTGCTTTGTCACCAGATAAGTGCACTATATATTTATGGGTTTGGCTACTATACCCACATAGGTAGGTAGTACCAAAATCTGAGAACCACTTATAGTTAAATTTGGAAACCACTTAAATTTTTGGGAATCATTCTTACATTAAAATAATTCAAAAAGTGGTTTCCAATTTTTGGTTCTACCGTACCCATGTGGGTCCATATATTTAATTATTTATATATGCTAATGAAATTTATAAATTTTGTGAGCTTTGATTTTATCATTGACTCAATTTGGATTTGTTATATGGAAAATTATTTTGAAGGTCGATGTTCATATATTTCATTATTTTTTGTTTGGTTATTAGTACAAATCACGAATCCATATAAGGCTTTTGAGCAATTATGGTGACTTGGGAATGAACAGATTACAAGCAGTCTCTCTATAAACAATTAAGGGGAAGATCCAAGCAGTAGCTGCTCCGGCTATTGTCATTGTTAGTAACCAGGTAACTTGTTTCCATGACTTAAATGTTATTCATAGCATATGATTCAATGTTATTTATAGACTTGAGACGATTATTTTTTAATCGTCAATGAATATATATACACTGATGACAAAGGGAGATCACTTTAATAATTTATGTGCATGTTGGGCTGCATCAATTCTCCTTATTAAAAGAAAAAGAAAGAGAGCCTCAAATTTATATATTATATGATTAAATATGTGGTATTTGGTTGACATGTGTATATTTAAATCGGTGGTGCTTTGGTGAATATTTGATTTAAACTAAAATTGATATGATCTCCACCCATGGTTGAAGATAATTAAAATTTGATTTTATTGAAAATAAATCCACCGGTAATTATATTCAAAACTTTGGTGGATATGTAGTATTTTGCAAAATTATCCAAGTAATATAACTCCATCTACTATGGAGTCAAAGGCATGTTATGATTTTTCACATGTGTGCTCACCCTCCTTAAATAAGATGAATTTCAGGATATAATTATTAAATAATGAGAAATTTTTTGAAAATTAATATTGTATAGCAATTGTTTGAATCTAGAAGTGAGCCTAGATTTTGTGTAGTTAGAATAATTTTGACCAATTTTCTGACAAAAATCACTAAGAGGGAGGTTACTAGTTCAAACGTGGAGGGGGATGAGACTATGCATAGAACATAAGGCAAAAGTGATGGTAACCCCACCTATATGATTGGAAATCCCATGGAGTAGGTTCATAGGGGTTACAACAAGTCACTTGTTGTTTTGTTGGCACTATATATTGCTATAATATTTTGTGAGTTTATCTCTATAGCCAGATAGTTCTTGTTGCAGTGAATGAAGTTGAGCTACAAGCTCTTAATGAACTCCGTAGCGCAATTAATGAATGGTGGTGTGTAAGAACTGCAATGTACACTTGATGGAGATTCACCTATATGAGTGTGGAATTGGGTCAGTTCCTATGAGTGCTTAGGCAAGATTCTCCTGAGCACTCATGAAAACCAGAAAGGCGTAGGGCCATTAAAGCGCCACACCGTTAGAACAACTTATTATTAATTTAGAATTCAATGTGGGCAATTTGTTCTCTGATTCACATAAAAGGGACATTGGTTCATAGAAACTTTATGTTTCACCAAGTTCCTGTGAAACATGATCAATTGTCCAATGGCTGGTTCATAGCTCGAAAGGCACCAGTACATATGCTTCGAATTCTAGTGATTCCTCTGATAATTCTTTGGTGTATTTTGACATTTGAGGTGTATTGTTGGAAATTTTATTTAAAATTTCAAAAATAATTATTGATTTTAGAAGTTGTAACCGTTATTACTAAATAATGATTTTATGTGAGCAATTATGTGACCATTATGACGGTTTTATTATAATAAATATTTGACCATTATTTAGATTAACAGTTTTGTTAATAATTATATTAATGTGCAACACTTGGATTTCGAATTATAAATAGTGCATTCGAAAGCATTTGATGTGCACTTTTGAATCCCCTTAAAAGCTACCAAAAGGAATGTGAATATATTTTAGCTGTTCTAGAATACTTGTATTGGGAGTGCACCCTCACAATGTTAATAGATCAGAGCGTCATTTAACCTGATTGCACCAGGACATTGTCCTAAAGGGTCGCAATCTGATCTTAAGTATAGTGCTTTAACAAACCTTAATAGATTTTCCCAACATCAATATACTCTAATTTTTCCAACAACCACCACCACCACCATTGCCTTCCAAAACCGTGTAGGGAAAAATAATAACAAAAGTGGTAAACGCAGCGGAAGCGATACTAAAAACGATTTAGTGACTTTTTAAAATTTTTCCTTTATGAACCTTAAACCCTTTTAATCAATAAACATGCATATACATTAACAAAAGTAAATTACCTTTTGTCGCGTGATCCGATTGACTTACGTCGATGGTAATCCGCAAGACCTTCAATCCGAGCACGAACGTGGATCACCTAGGAGCGTGGTCTCCCTTTTCTTTGAATTGCAAACCTGTGAATGGACCAAACAAAAACTTTCTTTTATTTGTTAGTCACAAAACAATCAAAAGAATGTCAAAATTATTCCGGTCACTTTTGAGTTCTCAATCTTATGATCGAAACTCGCGTGAACCTAGATCGATATCGTATACACAAGCTTATTGATGATTAAGCAATAGTATACTATCAAAGAATAATTTCACACTCCTTTTTGTCTTTCTAGAATAAAAACTCTCTCTTGGAATTAAGAAGAAGAAGAAAGAAATAAAAACTCAAGCACCATTCACTTGTGGTGGCCGAACCCTATAAGAACCCTTATATAGGTTGGCCGAATTTTTTCTTCTTTTTCCTTTAGGGTTGCCGAATTCTATGTAGTCTTAGATTAGGGTTGGCCGAATTTCATCATGTCACTTATATAGGGTGACTAAAATTCAACCCTAATTCTTTTCAACTTTATAGACTTCAAACCCTAATCCAACTCCTTGATTTTTATTCTTTTATTTTGACTAAATAAAAAGACTCCTTATTTGATTAAATAAATAAAACTAATTTATTTATTTCCTTGTCAAACAAGTCTTTTACTTTTAGGAAAGATTTGTTTCTTTAATTAAACAATTAATCAATAAATTAATTAATTCTTATTTAATTAAAACAAATGAAACAAAATAATATTTTAGGTTAAAACATTAACCTAGCCGCCCCACATATATAAGATTGGGCCTAATATTATTTTCCTATTTCATTTAATCCATTGGACTTTAAATAAAAAGCCCACATGTGAACCAGACCCATTCTTACTAAAAGAAACAAGCCCACATGTCTTTCATTAATATATTAATATAATTGAGCAGCCCATTACTTAAATAATGTGCAAATTATATTCTTAATATATTAAATGCAATTCTAGATGGACCCTTAAATTGGTCCGGTAGAATATATCAAGTGATCCATGCAAGTCCGTGTGGATTGGGGATCTTGGCGGGCCATCTAAATTTAAGCTTCAATAGACATAACCTAATCACAATCAACAAATGATTCACTTAGGTCCGATCCATTAATTTTAACTCATTCCACTAAAGAGCTAAAACTGAACTCTTAAATAAAGATAGAAAAGGAAGATGCTCCTCATTCATACCCTAGACAATCATATTGGAGATAGTGTATCCTCGTGATTAATATCAGTAATCGCCAAGAGTTCATAGACCGCCTATAACTCTCCAAGTTACCATATTTACTCATATAACCACGTTTTGAACTTGGATATTTTGACTTGTCCAGAAGCCATGTTTTCAATAGACACTATCGAAAACTCAACGTTGAGATTTAATATCCAATTACCTCAAAACATCCATATGATAATATTATACTCTCATTTTATTAAATGGAGCCACGATGTCCATATCTATAAATGAAGTCCTCTATCGATTAACAAATGAATATCACTAAACTATCGAGGATAGACTATGCGATATAATCGTACTCATTGATAACTCAAATGATATCACTTGCAACCATAAGTCCATCATTTATCTCAGGATTAAGATAGACCCTCCGATTGTCCTGATAATGAAAAGACTATTATCTACTGACGGTTCTAGATAAAGCTTTTCATTGTGATCCAGTTCAATGCACCCAGTGCACTAGATCCTTTTGCTCGAAGACACTCCGATGATTTTAGACTCATCATATCTCATTTGATCCCACTCAAATGCTAGCAAAAGAATTCTACAACTTTAACAAGATAAAGGTGCCCAACCTTTAACTTAAGTTGTGAACATTATTCAAGACTAACTAAAGAATTGTGTCTACCACATACATATCCAGATGTACGAACAATTCTTCTTTTCCCATAGTCTTTAGACCTTATGATTACTTACTTTGACAATTATAATATAAACTATAAATGCTATACGATTTGTTAAACCAGAAATCACTTTATTAATATGAAAAAGATTGTTAATTACAACATTACACTCTTGCTATTGAGCATAATCCTAACAAACCGACCAAACGCAAACCAAGCACAACCACCATCGCCTGCCAAAACAACAACGACTACCACCACCTCGCCACTACCCCATTCACACTAATCTCATTAATCCAACGCACCGTGACATGCAATAAAAGTAAAAAGGAATTGTCACAACAAATTAAACTAATGATTACACTATGATTAAACTAAGATGGTAATGATTAAACTACAACTAAGTTAACATTAATTAACTAAATTAACTAAACTAACAAACTAACCAAATACAATTAATTAATCTAATACTAACTAAACTAAACTAATTACCAACTACACTCATGCATGGTCATGGGAGGGTGTAGTTGTGAGGTGGTAAATGCATGGAAATGCTAGGAAATGGTGTTCATGCAATAAATCCAATATCTAGTTGATAGCAATAAGCTTACAAGATTGGTATTCACCAATCTACACTAGGATAAGACACACACACACAAACAATCATCCATGCATGCTATTGATATCTAACTCCTATTACATATCAATTAATTGGTTAATCAATTAACATGCATATATTAAGCTCAAGCAAATATACTAATCAACCAAAATATGAATAATATTACAATCCCACCAATATTCCCAACATAAACATGTAGTAAAATTACAACAAAAATAACAACAAGCTAAAGTTAACAAAAGAGATGAAGAAAACAACCCAATCTCTTGTGAAGTCTTCAAGCTAGCTAGGCTTTTCCTTGTCTTTCCAAAGCTTGGAGTCAAAAGGTGTTGAGAGTGAGAGTGTGGTGTGAGTGCACTTCTAAGCTATTTCTAAGGTGTAAGTGTGTACTTGTGTGTAAATGGGTATGTAATTGGGTGGTTTTGGATCTTAGGGATGTGTTTTAGGGTTAGGAAATGAGAATATATATATAGGGAAGGTTTTGGAGAGCATTTGGCTGAAATATCTCTAAGGTCGGTCAAGTTGGCAGGTTCAAAACGCCAAGCTCGCGGGTTCTTGCCCGCCGCACGAAGTCACCGGGCATTTTTGGAGGTTGGAGGCGAGCTTGTACGTTCTGGACTGCGGGCATTGTCCCGCCGCATGAAACCGCCGTCGTTTGGCGAGTTTGGAACGTCTGGATTGGCAAGAACGAAGCCGCTGAAGTTGAACTTGAAGCTTGGTGGCCATGGAGGTTGGCTTCTTGGAGGAGAGAGAAGAACTTATGCATAGAAGGCCCAAAATGGGTCCATCGTGACCGGAGGGAGTGTTGCCATTGATCTGGGCGGAATTTGCCTGGGAAAATCATCGAAAACTGGCCGAAAATGATCTGGAAAAGTCCAGGACACCATCGGGTATGAACCAGGTCGGACCTGGTTCGCAGGTCATCGAGTCGACCCGGCTGGCTAAAGAAGACGCCATGACGTCATCGCTGCGTCACGCCTGCGTCAGCACACGCTAAAACGATGTCGTCTTCCTTGGTGATGTGGCTGCTGCGCACTGATTGGTTGGACAATTACCGTTTGCACCCCTGATTTCTCCCTTAATTGCAGAATCTTCAATCTTCTCCAGAATATTACATTTTAGCCCCTATTTCTCCAAAATGACCAAAATGCCCCTGAATTCCTCTATTTTCCTGAAACACTTATTTAAACCATTAAAATCCCTATTTTACCCAAGAAACGAATATAAAAGATAGGAAATGGAACCGCTAAATGTGAACATTTGCAGCGCGATCAGACCCCTAAACCTAACTTTTGCTCGTCCTCGAGCAAAACAAAACAGAAAAACAAACAAAAATACAATAAAGCATAAATAAATATAAACTAAGCTAGTCCATTGTCGTGGGAGAAACGATGGCACTTAGCACGTGCCACAAGCTTTTTAAACTTCTAGGTGTCACTAGTAGGAGGAGTGTAGTCTCCTAAGGGTTTACCATTACGATACCCACAAACGTAAAGCTAAAAATTAAAAACTACAATTCAAAACAGTTTGCAAAAACAAAGCCATACAAAATGAGATAACAAAAGAGTTGTGCATATGAGGAATTACACACGTGAGAATCGCTAAGTGGTGGGTAACATAAAGTCATTCAATTGACTGAAATGCACAATGCAAATCCCACACTCAAAATGTTATAGCTTCAAATATAAAACACTCAATGCTTGGATGTAATTCGCCTCGACTCTAATCCTCACTGGATTTCACTCTGTTTTTCTCTCAGAGTCCTAGGCACACTCTCTGTCAAACACATGCAATTTGGAAGTTATGTACATGGAAATCAAATATGTAACGCATGTGAGTATTAGAAATAAAGCACATTTTCTGAAAATTGATCTCATGAAGGAATTGAATGCCATGAACGTGGTAGAGCATATTAACATTCGTATTCCCTAAATAGACTTCCTAAAAGATCAATTAATTCTTCCCTACTTGTGTTGGCCAAGGTGATATGTGGTGTATGATATATGGAATGTATATGGAGATAATAATCATGTCAAGATGTTTCACATTACAATTTTCAACTCGAAGCTCATTTAGATTACTCATTTACACAAGTGTCTAGGCTATAATATTAAACTATGATTTGTGCTAATTGGTTACTCTCATTGGAGTAGTCATTGCTTGAAGATTAAGGGCTTTAAGTGCATAATTTTCAACACTTAATTTTTGAAAGTCCTTTCTTAGCACATGTTACAAAATATGCCTCAGTAAACGCTATTATAGTTTAGAGCTTAACGGTTGAATTCTCTACTTTAGTAGAATTTGACAATATTAGTAGCTATGTAAGATTAAGTGTTTAGGTCTATGGATTAGGGTGTTGTGTGATAGGTTTATGTGTTTGGCCATATTTACATTGAATCATGCATAAAGGGAAATGGACTTGTTTAGGCGATTTGGTAGTGTGTACTACAAAGTCCTAATATCATTACTTGAAATCCATCTATCATGGGAATACAAATTCAACATGTTATCCACATTTATGAATGTTCTATGGCAAACAATACTAATGATGCAATGAGATCACAATGAAAAACATGTTCGAAGAGTGTATAAGAGTATAAACAAAATTTACCCTCAGAAATGAACGCTAAGGCACAAAATTCACAGGTAGTCTCCACTATTAATCCTAACAATCGAGTACGGAGTCTCGTCCACTTAGACACTAAGAGAAAGGGACTAAGTTCACATTATGCAAAGCAATCCTAGACTGACAATAGTTAGCCAGGACTCAGCAACTAACACATGCGAAAAACTCCTCAACGGCACAACTCAAAACATCTCATTCAAACAATTTTGTTCAAAGATGGCTCAATTCGCAAAAATTTTGAAAAATTTATTCAAAAACACAAAAACTAAACGGCACATATGTGTCCGCACCCCCAAACCTAAACTCGACATTGTCCTCAATGTTGAAAAATTGCAGAACATGGACAAAGAGTTAAAGATTTGAAAATCCGGGCACAAACATACTAACACATATATACAACTAATCACACATAATAAATATATAACACAACACAAAATTAAAAACAAATTAACAAAAAATATCATGTGAAGAAGGCATCTAAACATAGAGGACAACATTTCAAGAAAACTGTCACTTTTCAAAATCGAACAACATCTGCTTTTCAATGCATACTTTCAAAGATGCTCAATCAAACTTGCTCAAATTTTTACACAAGAATATAGACATGCAAAGGAACACTTTTCATGAAGAAAACATTTCAAAATTCAATTTGGAAAAGCATTAAAACAGACGTTGAAAACAGGTCACGTGCAGAAATTTGAAAACAGGGCACGCCTGTGACCTTCGGTCAAAGAAATAGCCATAACTTTTAAACCACCACCCAGAACTTTACGTTCTTTATATCGTTGGAATCGTATCGAAAAAACGATGAACACAACGTGGACAGAAAAATTTATTTCTTTACCGATTGGTACAGCTTTCAAGAAACATTTCGCCTCAAAAATTCAAAACAGGGCATCTTCACAAGTTTTAAATTAAAACACGAAAATGAAAAACAAAAAATACAAAAATAACATATATATACAATCCTAATATCTACAACTAACATGTAAACAAATATTTACAATCCTAATATCCACCACTAGTCACATTACAACAACCAATCCTAGTCATTATGCAAAAACAACAAATTCACACCCTTAAGCTAAACATGAGATATCAACTTTGAAGTAAAAGCTTAAAAGTAAGAGATTGGACCTTCGATTTCGCATTCGTAGGATGGTGTGGCCTTGTGGTATGGTTTATGGTGCATGATGTGTGTTGCGGCTTCGTGTCACGGGTTTTCTTCCCACGAGCAATTCTCAGGAATCCGCCACGAGTTCAGACTTTCTGGCTGGCGGGCATTTTCCCGCAGATGCTGAAGTTGCGGAAATTCCTTAAGCTTCCCGCGGTAGGCATTCTAGCCTATTCGCCCTTCACTTTGCTTCCATAGCCTGCACACATGAAAATCATGCCAACAACACCACAAGCATATTCTATGCAAGGATATAAGTAAGGAGTATAACCCCCAAAACTATCTATTTCCCTACATCTCATCATGATATTGTTAGGCACAAATGCAACATGGCAAGTGAGTAGATCATGACTCTAGACTCTAAACACTAATCTAATAATTGTTCAAAATAATTACAAATTAAAAAGTACTAGAATTAAAAATGAATGTCCATTAAGTGCGTCATTTCCTTAAAGCTTTAAATTCCTGCACATTAACAAACATATCAAAAAGTTCATACAAGTCAAGCACTCAACCACCATCAAAGATGGGTGGCTTTACCACAACATAGCCATTCTCACTTTTCTTGACCCAAAGGGGTCCGTTCCTCTTGAGTCCTTCTATTTTGGTCTTGTCAATCCATAAGGAATTGACAACCAACCTTGTAGTCCTAGGACTCACATTTGTCACCCGTTGCCATTTCATATTTGCGCATTGAGATTCAATATGACCTCTAATGTGGCATTTATAACAAATGGGACTAAAGTGAGAGATTGTAACTCTTTGATTTGTTGCGGTTTTCTTGGAGACTTGCTTGATCTTGTTCTGCCTTGGGGCCAACCTTGGAGTAGGTCTCTTGAGGATTTCTAGTATTGGTTGCTTGTCCTTCAAGTTTTGTAGAGGTGAAGGTGGGACTTGGTTGCTCTTGGTTGTGGCTTTCTTCTTGGATTTGTTGAGACTTGGTTTGGTGACCATGGCACTTGAAGTTCCTCAACCTAAGTCAAGCTCATCTTTCAGAAATGGCATAACTTTCTTTCCCATTTGAAACAAATTATAGCACGGTGTGTATGAAACTATCTAGGGGGGGGGGGGGGGGGGTGAATAGATTTTAAACTTATTACCCAATTTTTTGTGTTAAGTCAATATTACGAAATTACCCCTAACTAGATAAAGCAATAAATCAAGTATAAAATGCGGAAATTAAATAACACTTGATTTTTACGTGGAAACCCTCACAGGAAAAACCACGGGCTAGTAAGTAAGCCACACTCGAACCTCGAATCCACTAAATGTGTAAAACGATTACAACCTAATCCCAGTATAAGTGAACCTAGTCCAATTTGCTTGCGATCTAAGCAACCTAATCCCGGAAGCTACACACAAGACTTACTTTCTCAATGAAGAGAATAACACCCTAAGTGAATATATGAATATCCAAATGCAACATAGAGCAAGGGAAACCCTATATGCTTATCTAAGATGATGAATTTGCAATTAAAGAAATCCTAGATATTAAAAACTAAATGACATGTCAAATAGTTTAGCTAATCAAAATTAAGCACAAAACCTAATTAGCTATCACAATACAACTTCTCAAACATACATCACACTAATCTCAATCTTGTATCAAAAGATATATAAAAATCATACAAGTAATAAATTGAGATTGCTTGTTAAGAAAAACACAAAATATGTAAGATATTAGTGAAAAGCTTACCAAGCAAAGTATGATGAAGAATCCATGCAAAATGATATCTAGATGATCAAAGATGATGCTAGATGATGATTGATGATCATGAAAAAAGTGTTTGAGTAATTAAAAATGAGTTCTTAGAATTGTTCTTCTCTTTGAAAAATATCCTAAGCATGAAATCTGAATATGAACTCTCTTAATTGACCTAAAGACAAAATGGCATATATATAGGGGGCCAAATCAAAGTGAGGTCGTTTTGAGTAAGTTGCAAAGAAATGCACCGATTCGGCGGTTTCAATCTGCGGCCAGGCCGCAGATTTCAACAGCCGAATCGCTCCCGTGAAAGGCAGGGGAGAAACGGCGGTTTCAATCGGCGGTTTCGAAACCGCCGGATAAGACTAAGAAATAAAAACAATCAGGTCTAAACGGCGTTTGATCGCGCTCCAAATGTTCACATTTAGCGCCCTCTTTTCCTATCTTTTTGTGCTTGTTCTCGGGTAAAATCAGGTATTTAACGAATAAAATAAGTGTTTCAGGTAAATAGGGAATTTCAGGGGCATAATTGTCATTTTGGACAATTCAGGGGCAAAAGTGTAAAATTCGGGACTTTATTGAAGATTTTGTGAATAGTGAAGAAGACCACGGCTGGTTCGTGTGGCTGGAATGAACCCGCCGAGCACCATGGCTAGTTCAGACCTTCTGGAAGGCTAGATATGTCCCGCCATCCAAGCTCACCAATGAACGGGCTAGTTCGTGCCGCTGTAAAGAGCCCGCCAACATGAAGTCGCCAAGATTCTGGCTAGTTCGTGCGGCTAGATATTTCCCGCCGTTTAAGATCGCCAAGATTCTGGCTAGTTCGTGCGGCTAGACATATCCCGTCGCATGAACCCGCCAGACCCCATCCGAGCTGAAATGAAGATATTTTGTAGGGGTATTCTGGTCTTTTCACACCCCAAACCATGCCCAAATCACTTCCTCTATAAATATACCTCTTTTGTGCACAAAAACCACACCTCCCAAATATCCCAATACCTTAGAAAGTCACACAATTAGCTTAGTTTAGTTTAGTGTAATGTAAATTCTCACCATCCACACCACCTTAGTTATTTTATGTAACTAAGTATTGATGTTGGGATTTGGTGTACTTTGTATATTATCTATGATATGAGTTGATTTTCTATCTTGAGCTTTAATTCATATATGTGTTGTTTGAATTAACAAATTCATAAGCATGTAATACAATTTAGATCATGCATGAATGATTATTAATGCATGTGTCTTTATTAATTGTTTTAGACTATCCTAGGTTAATAGAAATCAACTAATTAATTGGATAATTGCACTTGTACACCAATATCCCAACATCCAAAGTCTCATTACCACTTTTGCAAGACCATTGCATTAGATGGTAATTAGTTAGTTAATTAGTTTAGCTAGTGTAATTTAGATTAAAAATGATCTTAGTGTAATTGTAGTTTAGTTAATTATAATTGATGTAGTATAAATTAGTTAAAGTGACATTTAGTTAATTTAGTTATTAATTAGTTTTAAATGCTTACTTGTCATCCTTCTTTACTTTTCTTGCATCTTAGTATAATCTTAGTTTAATTGCTTACTTGCCATCTTCACCATTTACTTTTCTTGCATGTAAATATGTTGTAAGTAGTGTAATTAGTATATATAACGTATAAGACTAAAACCGATAAAAGGTACCTCACAAATTCCCTGTGGAACGAACCGTACTTGCCGCTATGCGATCGTAACGATCCGTGCGCTTGCGGATAAACATACACGCCCCATTTATTTTACGATAGTTTATAGAACTATCGCTTGTCCCGCGTGTGCCAATCAAGTTATTGGCGCCGCCAGGGATACTTTATTAGAACCGTTCCGGGGCGTGTCAGCGTTTTCGATCGGCGGCCATGAAACCGCCGATTTGATCCAGAGGCCTCTGGACTCAAACGGTGGTTTCATTCGGCGGCCAGGCCGCCGATCATTACCGCCGATCACCTTAAGGAGGTGAAATCAAAGGAGAAGCCAAGTGCATCTTCGTAGGTGGTCTTCGCGCAAAACCAAGCACATCCTAGTGCATGCGCGGACGTTTCCGAACAATATCAAGAAACGAATTGCTAAGCACAAAAGCACACAACAAAATACAACATCAAGGTGCAAGTGTGAAATGTGACATGTGAAGAGTATGCACACCAATGCAAGAATGCTAAGTGAGTGTGTTCAACTATCTCTTCAAGACAAGTAAGCACATAGAAATTTACCTTCGGTGCTTATCAAGACGAGGTCTTCAAAGGGCTTCGATCAAAAATACCAACACCTAAGCTACCCTTACAAAGAACCCCAACATGTGGTTTGTCAACGAAATGAACCAATCAACAAATGGGAACCTTACAATCTCCCCCTTTTGGCTATTTCGTGACAAAACCACCACTCACATTGATTCCTCACAAAGAAATAGAAACTATGGGACTACAGTGATATTCTACATGACAAAGAGATAAGAAAATGCAACTTGAAGTCTTGAACCTCTTGTAGAATAATCAATCCCTGAAAATAAAGTTCCTAACATTTCCAATACAAGTAAAAAGTGAGATTAATCAAGTGAGAACAAAAAAAAAAAAAAAAGAACAAGCATTTGCAATTTTAAAAGTTAGGCACAACATTATGCAATGTATGTGTATGCAATGCTCCCCCTCAATAAATATTCTCCCCAATCATGCACAATTGCAACAACAATTTGCAACTCCCCTTACCATATCCTACTCCCCCTTTTTGTCATGATATAGGCAAAGGAGTAGTCCCCAACCGGGTCACTCATAGCAATGAGAGATAGTAGCATGCAAGATATTTGCATATTCATATAAGTCACTTTATGCATCTCAATTAATTGAAGAGAAACAAGGAGATTTATTTGAAGAAAAATGTGTGAAACAAACATGCTTTGCATACAAGACATGTAGCATTCAAGTCCAAAATACAATGGTATTTTAGCAAAGCAAATGACAAAAGTTTCTAATAAGAATTCAAACCAATTTCACCATTGTCATGAGAAAAGCAAGGATATAGAGATTTTATTGATTTTATTTTAAGAGCAACTATATCCAACTTTATAAGCGAAACATGGCATGAGCGACTTTGCACCCTATTTGATTTTTCCGGATAAGATATCTGTATGATAGTAGCCATGTTCAACCAATAAAGAAAGAGAGACATTTGGATTGTTTAGATCCTTTGAACGAATACAACATCCTTTATTCATTTTGAGTCTCATAAGTCTTTTTCACACAAGTTTTGCATTTAAGAACGCAATCATCAATTCATGCTTTTACATTTGACATTAGCATGTTATAAGAATCATCATGTCATGGAGATAACTATAGGTCATTCAAATCATACTTCCTATGTACATCTCCTAGTCCAAAAATGCATGTTTGAACATAAATATGACATGGATTGTAAACAAGCAAGGTTCACACTTATTGAATTGAAAACATATATACATATGTGCAACCAAGCTTACTCAAGCAATTAAAAGAAGAGGCATAAGATATTTCAAATTTTTTGCAAGTGACAAGAATGCAAAATAGCTCTCTTTACTTGAGTTCCCCATATGGGGTCAATCACAAAACTCATCACTCCACAAGACATATCCCAATAGATCTACTTAGTGTTTTAAATCAAGTAGCATCTAAGGGTTTAGTAAATAGGTCTGCAAGTTGATCATTAGTACCTACATGTTCAAGTACTATGTATTTATTTTCAACTAGCTCTCTAATGAAATGATGGCGGATGTCAATATGCTTAGTTCTAGAATGTTGTACCAGATTCTTGGAAATATTAATGGCACTCATGTTATCACAAAAGAGAGTGAGAGTACCTTGGTTGAATCCGTAGTCTACTAGCATTTGCTTCATCCATAGGAGTTGTGTGCATCCACTCCCCGCGGCTATGTACTCGGCCTCGGCCGTGGACAAGGAAATCGAGTTTTGCTTCTTGCAAAACCAAGACACCAAATTGTTGCCTAGAAAGAAGCAACCGCCCGATGTGCTCTTCCTATCATCACAATTTCCTGCCCAATCCGCATCACTAAAGCCTACAAGACTAGCATCAGTGTCAAAAGAGTACCAAATCCCATAGTTGGATGTCCCATTCACATAGCGAATGATTCTCTTTACGGAAGAGAGGTGGGACTCCTTAGGATCCGCTTGGTACCTAGCACACACACCCACACTAAATGAGATATCGGGCCTACTTGCGGTCAAATAAAGCAAGCTTCCTATCATGCCACGATATAACGTTTGTTCCACACTTTTACCACTAGCTTCCTTTCTTAGCTTCAAAGTGGTACTCATGGGTGTATCACAATGTTTGGCATTTTCTAAACAAAACTTCTTCACTAGGTTTTTGGCATATTTGACTTGGGTAATGAAGATCCCATCATCTAATTGCCTAATTTGTAAACCTAGGAAGTAACTAAGCTCACCAACAAGACTCATCTCAAATTCATGAGACATGACATCAACAAATTTTTAGACTTTGGTGTTGTTGGTGGACCCAAACACTATGTCATCAACATATATTTGAGCTATGAAAAGCTCATCATTGTCTTTCTTGATGAATAGTGTCTTGTCAACACTACCCCTAGTGTAGTTATTGTCAACAAGAAATTGAGTGAGGCGCTCATACCTAGCCCTCGGTGCTTGTTTCAACCCATATAGTGCCTTCTTGAGGCGATAGACATGGTTGGGGTGGTGTGCATCCACAAACCCCTTAGGTTGTTCAACAAACACTTCCTCTTGTAAGAAGCCATTGAGAAAGGCACTCTTGACATCCATTTGGTGCAATTTGAACTTGTGCACACAAGAAATAGACAAGAGAAGCCTAATGGACTCTAAACGGGCAACGGGAGCAAAAGTCTCCTCAAAGTCGATACCCTCAATTTGAGAGTACCCTTGTGCTACAAGTCTAGCCTTGTTCCGCACTATGTTGCCATCCTCATCGGATTTGTTCCTATAAATCCACTTAGTGCCTATCACATGAGCGTTTTTAGGCCTAGGAACTAGAGTCCAAACCTCATTCCTTTCGAATTGCTTTAGCTCTTCTTGCATGGCAAGAACCCAAAATTCATCATTCAAGGCTTCATCAACCTTTTTGGGTTCAATTTGAGAGGTGTAGCATGTAAAGCTAATAAGATTAGCTATTTGACGCCTAGTCCTAACACCCTCATTCACATCTCCAATAACATCCTCTTTGTTATGGAGTCTTCTAACCCATGGAGCGGGTTCATTAGAGTCCAAGAGATGGGCTCTAGTAATAGGTTGTGTGACCTCATTATTGTCATTGGATGTCCCAACATTGGGAGTCACCACAACCCTCTCCAAAGGAGAGTCATCCTCTAAAACTTCCTCCTCCTCATGGTCATTAGACTTGAGCCTTGTATCATCAATGACAACATTAGATGATTACATGACGGTTCGAGTCTTCAAGTTGAAAACTCTATAGGCTCTACTATTCAAGGCATAGCCAATAAAGATACCCTCATCACTCTTAGCATCAAACTTGCCAAGTTGATCACGGTCATTTAAAATGTAGCATTTGCTTCCAAATGTGTGGAAGTAGCTAACATTTGGCTTCCTACCCTTCCATAACTCATAGGAGGTGTTTCTAGATTCGGGCCTTAGGAACACACGATTCCCTACATAGCAAGCCGTATTGACGACTTCGGCCCATAGGTTCCTAGGGACATTGTTGCTAAGCAACATCACTCGGGCCATCTCTTGAAGGACCATATTCTTCCTCTCAACAACTCCATTTTGTTGAGGTGTCCTAGGAGCCGAGAACTCATGGGAGATGCCTAAGCTATTACAATAGCTTTCAAAAGAGGCATTCTCAAATTCCCTCCCATGGTCACTTCTAATCCATTTAATGCTTTTAATGTTAGAATTTATTTCATTTTGTATTTTAGCACAAAGCATTTTAAACTTATCAAAAGTTTCGGATTTTTCTCTAAGAAAATATGTCCATGTAAATCTAGAGAAATCATCAACACAAACAAAAATGTATCTCTTTCCACCTAAACTCTCGGTTTGCATAGGACCCATGAGATCCATGTGGAGAAGCTCTAAGGGCTCCTTGGAGGAGAGATACTTGCCTTTTTTGTGCATGCTTTTGGTTTGTTTTCTTTGTTGGCAAGGTCCACAAATACCATTGGCTTTCTTCCCAAGCTTAGGGAGGCCACGCACACAATTGAACTTTCCAAGGGTTCTTAAATCCCTAAAGTTCATGTGGTCAAGTCTTTCATGCCACAACTCTATTTGCTCATCCATGGACACAATGTTTGAGACTATTCTAGCTTCAAGACAATAACAATTGTCACTAGATCTCATACCTTTCAACAAGGTTTGTCCATCGGGCTTTAGGATAGAGCAATCATCTTTACTAAACAAGACGGAATATCCTTCATCACTTAGATGTGAGATGCTTATTAAATTTGCTTTCAAGCCATCAACAAATAAAGCATCGGATAAGGAGGGTAATCTGGGAACGGAAATGGTTCCTTTCCCTACAACTTTCTTTTTGAATCCATCACCAAAAGTGACATATCCTCCTTCCTCCATAACAAGAGTCTCGAAGAAACTCTTGTTTCCCGTCATGTTCCTAGAGCACCCATTATCTAAATACCAAAAATTAGAAGAATTTGCCTTCAAGGCTATTTGAGCAACATGGCAAACATTTTCATTCTTTCTAATCCACCTAGAAACAATCTTAGCTTTCTTAGTGGTCTTTGGTACATGGGCTCTAGATGTTCTAGGATCATGCATAATAATATCATTATTCCTAGGAACATGCATCATGGCTCTTTTCTTTTTCTTTTCAATCATGCTTCTGGTTTTGCACATTTTAATAAATTGATAGCAATGTGGTCTAATATGACCATCAAATCCACAAAAATGACATATAGGAGTAAAATAAGGAGTCATACCTTGTCCTTGTCTTTTTGGATGAATAGGTTCAATCCATCTTCGTTGTTGAACCGGTCTAGATTGCTTCCTAGCTTGAGGTTGCATGATTGGTCTTTTTCCTTTGTGAGCCAAGTGTGGAGGAATGTTGGCTTGAGGGACCCTAGGGAGTTGCACTTAAGGTTGCCTTCTTGGCCCCATCTTCACTTGTGCATTTGAACATTGTCCTATTTCTAACTTCTTCCTAGGAATTTGAACAAATGAAGTTTCTTCATTCCTAAAACTCTTGACAAACACGGTCTTGTTAGAGGTTGAGATCTTCTTGCCATCTTCATACCCAAGACATCTCTTGTCACATGGACACTTTCCAACACCAAGCATATGGTCAAGCTTCTTGGTGCTAGAATCCATCCTAGTCATAGACTCTCTTACTTCTTCAAGCTCCCTCTTTAGACTTTCTTCATTCCTCCTAGATAAGACTAACTCATCTCTTAGCTTATCTTCCATCTTCTTGAATTTTTCCACTTGTTCACTAAAGTGGTCATTATAAGATGAAAGCTCAAGATTTTCTTCTCTCAACATCTTGATCTTTCTTATGCTCTTGATTGCTAAATCATTAAACTCGGAATGGTATTTAGCAAGCACCTTTTTCTCCACAAAACCATTTATGGAGTTAGAAGAGGAATCACTTTCTTCTCCGCTTGAGTCATTTTCCTCTTGACTCATTTCCTCTCTCTCACTAGCACTTTTGCTTTTATGGGAGGAGGCAAAAGCTAGGAGATTAGCCATGAGCTCTTCATCATCCGAAGACTCATCTCCCTCATCGGAGTCATCACTACTTCCACTCCAAGTGGCGGCCATCACTTTTCCCTTTTTCTTCTCATTGTGATTTGCACATTCGGGGGCAAAGTGACCTATGCCACCACACTCGAAACATCGGACCCCTTTCTTTTCGGTCCTTTCTTGCCTAGGTTCAAACTTCTTGAAAGGACTCTTTTTCTTCAAATCTTGACCTTTTGATCCAAAGCCCTTTCTCCTAAACTTCATAACCTTGTTAAACCTTTTTACAAACAAGGCAAGGTCTTCATTCGAGTCAATCTTCTTTGCCTCATTTTCATCCTTGGAGGTTTTCAAAGCAATTCCTTTTTGCTTTTTAGGAGGTGTGGAGATAGGACCCTTCCTAGACTCATAAGCTAAAAGTCTCTCAATCACCTCACTCGGCTTCATATCCTTATATCCACTATTTTCTTCTAAAGCCGTCACCTTCGATTCGAACATATCGGGGAGAGATCTCATAATTTTTTGCTTGATTCTCCTATCCGAATATGGATCACCAAGTTGATGACTTTGGTTGACTATGTCCATCAACTTGATCTCGAAGTCGTTGAAGCACTCATTCTCCTCCATCTTAAGCATCTCGAATTGAGTTTGGAGGACTTGAAGCTTAGAGTCCTTCACCACTTCAGTTCCCTCATGTGCAATCTCTACGATGTCCCATGCCTCCTTAGCTATCCTAGTATTTTGAATCAATTTATATTGATTTTCGTCCATTGCACATAGGATGGCATGCATCGCCTTCCTATTCCACTTTGAAGCCTCAAACTCTTGCGCGTTCCATTGCGCCTTAGGCTTCAATACTTTTTCTCCTTTACCACCGGGAGTCATCTTGGGTAGATCATATCCGTCTTCCACCGCCATCCATGCATGGTCATGAATTTGACATATGTAGGATTCCATCTTCCCTTTTCATTGAGAATAGTTCAATCCGGTAAGAAGTGGAGGCCTTGTGCTAGAAGCACCTTCGTTGCCACCACCATTTCCACCGTTTCCACTCATAGTATTTATGAATGAATGAAATGAATACAAATATATGAATGATCAAAAAACACACAAAATGCAAAACACACCAAAATAAGTAAGGATCACCTATGTATATCTAGGAACCCGCTCTGATACCAATTGAAACAAATTATAGCATGGTGTGTATGAAACTATCTAGAGGGGGGTGAATAGATTTTAAACTTATTACCCAATTTTTCGTGTTAAGTCAATATTACGAAATTACCCCTAACTAGATAAAGCAATAAATCAAGTATAAAATGCGGAAATTAAATAACACTTGATTTTTACGTGGAAACCCTCACGGGAAAAACCACGGGCTAGTAAGTAAGCCACACTCGAACCTCGAATCCACTAAATGTGTAAAACGATTACAACCTAATCCCGGAAGTAATCACACACCTACCTAATCCCGGTATAAGTGAACCTAATCCAATTTGCTTGCGATCTAAGCAACCTAATCCCGAAAGCTACACACAAGACTTACTTTATCAATGAAGAGAATAACACCCTAAGTGAATATATGAATATCCAAATGCAACATAGAGCAAAGGAAACCCTATATGCTTATCTAAGATGATGAATTTGCAATTAAAGCAATCCTAGATATTAAAAACTAAATGACATGTCAAATAGTTTAGCTAATCAAGATTAAGCACAAAACCTAATTAGCTATCACAATACAACTTCTCAAACATACATCACACTAATCTCAATCTTGTATCAAAAGATATATAAAAATCATACAAGCAATAAATTGAGATTGCTTATTAAGAAAAACACAAAATATGTAAGATATTAGTGAAAAGCTTACCAAGCAAAGTATGATGAAGAATCCATGCAAAATGACATCTAGATGATCAAAGATGATGATTGATGATCATGAAAAAAGTTTTTAAGTAATTAAAAATGAGTTCTTGAAATTTTTCTTCTCTTTGAAAAATATCCTAAGTATGAAATCTGAATATGAACTCTCTTAATTGACCTAAAGACAAAATGGCACATATATATGGGGCCAAATCAAAGTGAGGTCGTTTTGAGTAAGTTGCAAAGAAACGCACCAATCGGCGGTTTCAATCTGCGGCCAGGCCGTAGATTTCAACCACCGAATCGTTCCCGTGAAAAGTAGGGGAGAAACGGCGGTTTCAATCGGCGGTTTCGAAACCGTCGTTCAAACTGCCGAATAAGACCGAGAAATAAAAACAATCAGGTCTAAATGGCGTTTTCGATTGGCGGCCACGAAACCGTCGACCCAACCGTCGATTTGATCCAGAGGCCTCTGGACTCAAACGGCGGTTTCATTCGGCGGCTTCATTCGGTGGCCAGGCCACCGATCATAACCGCCGATCACCTTAAGGAGGTGAAATCAAAGGAAAAGCCAAGTGCATCTCCGTAGGCGGTCTTCGCGCAAAACCAAGCACATCCTAGTGCATGCGCGGACGTTTCCGAACAATATCAGGAAACAAATTGCTAAGCACAAAAGCACACAACAAAATACAACATCAAGGTGCAAGTGTGAAATGTGACATGTGAAGAGTATGCACACCAATGCAAGAATGCTAAGTGAGTGTGTGCAACTATCTCTTCAAGACAAGTAAGCACATAGAAATTTACCTTCGGTGCTTATCAAGACGAGGTCTTCAAAGGGCTTCGATCAAAAATACCAACACCTAAGCTACCCTTACAAAGAACCCCAACATGTGGTTTGTCCACGAAATGAGCCAATCAACAAATGGGAACCTTACATCTTTGCTTTCAACTTTTGCTTAGCCTTTGCAAGCTTTGCAAAGTGGTCAAGTTCCCTTGTCTTCATTATCTCTAAAGCCACATCTCTTTGAGCCAATTCATCCTTAAGCTCTTCAATCACTCTTAAGGATGAATCCCTTTACTTCTCAAGCGAATTGATTTTCTTCTCTAAGCTCACATCTTGGCTAATCAATTCCTTGCTCTCTTGTGCAACCTCTACTACCTTCTTTTCATACTCTCCATACTCCTCCTCGAACACCCTCTCTAATATGCGCATGCTTTCATCCACTCGGTCATATATGCCTTCAGAGGATCTAAAGAAAAACTCTGGTTCTTCGACCTCTAGTGAATTCACATCTCCGCTCTAAAGATCGGTTAGTGTCTTTTCATCCAACTTCCCCACTGGGACTGCTGTATTTTCTATTGGTTCTTCTAGGCCACTATTCCGTTGCTCAGTGAACGAGGGGTTGTCTTGGCTACCCCACTGATGGTCTTGCCATCCTTGATTGTTGCTTGCTTGGTGATTGTCTTGATACGGATACATGACTTGCACCTCTCCCGTTACCGGTTGTTGCCCAAAGTTTGCCTTGAGATTTTCCATTTCCCGTGACATGTTAGCCAATTGCAATCCTAAGTCCGCATTAGTCCTCTCCTCACGAGAATCATCTCTTCCTCTTCGTTGTTGGGAATTCTCACCCAACATCTCATATACGGCAAACACCTCCCTTGCAGTCTTCTCTCTCATTGCTCCCCCACAAGCATTATCAACAGTGGCTTATGTGAGTCCCGTCAATCCATCATAGAACCATTGTACCAGTAGGACGAAAGGGAACATGTGGTGTGGGCATTGTGCAAGGAGTGACTTGTATCGGTCCCAAGTCTCATGGAAGGCTTTTCCTAGTTCTTCTTCGAAGGTTGCTATATTGCCCCGGATTTCTCGTGTTTTCCAAGCGGGATAGTACCTTGAGAAGAACTTGGTCTCTACCACTTCCCAAGTAGTCAATGAACCTGCGGGTAGAGCCAATAACCATTTCTTTGCTTCATCTTTCATGCAGTACGGGAAGCATCTCATTCTCAACTGATCTTCCATGAGTTCTCCGAGTCAGATGGTAGTGACGGCATCGTAGTACTCCTTCATGAACTGAAGGGAATCCTCATCCGGTTCACCTCGGAAGACTAGAAGAGTGTTGAAATGAGAACTCTTCAACTCGTAGCTCCGTTGCAAGTCACTCAACAGAATCGCTGACGGTTGAGCTCCCAAAATCGGCAAAGCAAAGTACTTCATGAGCCTCTGAATAACAGGCACACTGGAAAGGTTTTCCATATTGATCCGAATCCTGAAATATCAAACAAACAAAAATCAAATCAAACAAGATATGCTATGAACACTAAAATTAAACTATAAATAACGAAAATAAAATACGACTAAAACAAACTAAAGATAACACGCTGTTTCCTCGGCAGCGGCGCCAAAAACTTGATTGGCAGATGCGCCATTGGATAGTTCTATAAACTATCGCAAATAATGGGGCGTGGTCGTGTTTATCCGTAAGTGCACAGATCGTTATGATCGTGTAGCAGCAAGTACGGTTCGTTCCACAGGGAGAGGAGTTACATGTAAAGTAGGTTCTACGTCTATGTTATAGTCAAGTTATTTACACTAATTACAAGCAAGAAAGTAAAAGGAGAGGGTGTCAAGTAATTATCTAAACTAAGATGGCTAGGATGAAAAATTAAACTATGCGTATCCTATGGTTAAGGATACGTAACCTCTATACTACAACTATAACTAAAAAGGTGTAAACCTAAGACAATTCTAATTAACTTAAACTAACTAGACGACAACTAAGTAAGCAAGTAAATAACTTAACACTAAGTCACTATAATTAAATTACACTAATTAACTACAACTAACTAAACTAACTAATTCTTGCAAGGTTATGCAAGAGCAAGGATAAATGAAAAGGGATTTTATTAATTGATCACAATTAAGTACTCTAGTTCTAAGGCATAGGTAATTCAACACTACCACTCTAAATATTATCAACTATGATTATAGAATGACAATAATAGAGATAATACAACCTAGAACCTAAGAATTAGTTAATAAGCATAATCATGCAATTACTAACCAAGTCTTCTCCAATATAGCTTATCAAATGTTATTAATTAATGTTACATGCTACTAATTCGTCAATCAACAACATGCATCCATTCAATTTAACTCAATTCAACATTCAATAACTAAATATGGATATATAAAAGTAGAGATCAATTAATTACAATATATAGTCTTATAAAAACCAATCCCTCAACATAGAGAGTATATTACACATACATATTACATGAATCACAAATAATGGAAAGAAGCAAGAGATAAGAAGTAACCAAAAGATGGTAAGCTTCTTGTCTTCAATGAAGTTCCAAATCTACTCCTTCCAAGCTAGGAAGCTCACATGTAACCATGTAGTGTAAGTTTAAGTTATCTAAGCTATTCTAAGTATTTGTAAGCTAGGTAGGGTTTATTCTAGGTTATTTTGGATGTTAGAGAGAGTGTTTTAGGTTAGGAAATAGGGATATATATATTAGGGAAGATTTAGGCAAGGTTTGGCCGAAATATCTCCAAGGTCAGTCGGTCACTCCGGCGGGTTCAGAATGCCAGGCTCACGGGTTCTTGCCCGCCGTCGGAAGTCGCCGGGCATTTTTGGACGTTGGCCGCGAGCTTGGACCTTCTGGACTGCGGGCTTGTTCCCGCCGCATGAAACCGCTGAGATTTGGCGAGTTTGGAACGTATTTGGGCGGCCAAGGACCCGCTGGAAGTGAGCTTGAAGCTTGCATTTCCATTGAAGTTGGTGGACTTGGATGGGATGCAAAACTTGTGCATGGGATGCCCAAAATGGGTCCATCGTGATCGGGGAGAAGTGGGCTTCCAATCTGGGCAGAGATTGGCCGGAAAGAGCATCAAAAACGGGTCGAAAATCGACCGAAAATGATCGGGTCAAATCTGGGTCGTCGGGTAAACTGGTCGGGCGCGCGGGTCGTGGTCGACCCGGCTGAAGCTTGAAGAAGGGTGACGTCACGATGACGTCATGCTGACGCCTAGCATGCCAAAACGATGTCGTTCTGCATGCTGACGTGGCGTTGATGATTGCCTTGGCTGGCGAATTACATTGTGCACCCCTAATCTTCTCCTTAATCACAGAATCTTCATTCCTTTCCCAAATATTGTACTTTTGCCCCTGATTTCTCCACAATTACACAATTGCCCTTGAACTTCCCTAATTCCCTGAAACACTCATTTACACCCTATTAAATACACAAAAATGCTCGAAAACGAATACAAAAGATAGGAAAAGGGAGCGCTAAATATGAACATTTAGAGTGCGATCAGACCCCCATGGTTCAGTTGGACAATTACCGTTTGCACCCCTGATTTCTCCCTTAATTGCAGAATCTTCAATTTTCTCCAGAATATTACATTTTAGCCCCTATTTCTCCAAAATGACCAAAATGCCCCTAAATTCCTCTATTTTCCTGAAACACTTATTTAAACCATTAAAATCCCTATTTTACCCAAGAAACGAATATAAAAGATAGGAAATGGGAGCGCTAAATGTGAACATTTGCAGTGCGATCACACTGCCACCACTATTGTGTTCCCCATCGCTTCCTCTACCAAATCAGTCGCACGTGTCATGCACCGCCAACACTAAACTTGTTATGGGCAGATTTCTCACAACAAGAAGCTTTCTCACTCAAGTTCTCACAACCATTGGTTGTTTTCTTCTCACTCATGTTAGATGAAAAATTAAGATAAAAACATTCATTATTCGATTTCGTTTTGTTTGCCTAAAAGGCAACCCAAGAGGGGGTGATTTGGGTTTCTAGCAAATTAAAACAATTAAGGCACTTTCCTAGCCACAAAATTCTATTTTTAAAATGCATATAACATGTGCAAATATAAATATGAACAATTTAAGGAAATTGCGCATATTAAGGAGATAAAGGACTGAAAATCAAACACGATGATTTTTACGTAGTTCGGCCATCCCGTCTACTCCATGCCTCCAAGCTCACCAAGAATTGAAAAGTGAAGTCTGATTTCTGAAGAAAATGATGTCGTTTTTATTTTATTTTTATTGTTTTGAAAAAATAGGTTAGACGGAGTCAACAACTTTGACTTCGCCTAGGCGATTTGGCTGATTAATCGGCCATCGACTAATAAGGCCGATTTTGGTAATTTCGCCTCAATTTACTGCCGACTAGCTGTATTGAGCCGATTAATCAGTCTAAGCGGTCGATTTTTTCGAACACTGCTAAAGATAAAGGGGTCTTGGACTCAAAAGTCTTATTCAATAAATCTCTCATTCTTAAGTTATCTTGAAATTTTATGACAAGTGACAACCTTATCTTAAGAATTTATTTAGGTATCGATCTTACTATATGTCATCTTTTTTTTTTTTTTTTTTTTTTTTTTTTGACAATATCTATCTATCTATCTATCTATCTAGACCATGTATTTTTGTGAAGCTTTTTGTCATTGGTAAGATTTGAGTCGTGACTTGAGAGTCATTTACCCAAGCCTTAAACTCGTACATCTACCAGTAGAGCTACGTCCCTGGGGGCATGTCATCTTCTATTTGGCCTAGCATTCATGAGCATTATTATAATTTAATGAATGAGTCTCGTTGGGTCATAGGTGAGCACTTTCATATTTGGTTTTGTCTTGATAACTGGATTGGTGGGCATGCTTCGTATTCCTCATTATGCAAGGGGTTGTTTAGATGCAATAATTTCGGATTACTATTATGATTCCTTCTTGCCAAACATAGACCGCTTTCAGATTCGGTTTTGTCTTGATAACTAGATGGGTGGGCATGCTTCGTATTCCTCATTATGCAAGGGGTTGTTTAGATGCAATAATTTGGATTACTATTATGATTCCTCTTGGCCAGAGACGGACCGCTTTAGCTCACCCCAGCCTCACTTGTTTTTTTTTTTTTTTTTTTTTTTTCTTGGTATAATAACAAAACAACTATTGTGGAAATTTCACTAAAACATCCATTTTATTTATTAATTTTACAAAAATTTGATTCAATCTAAAAACTGTGCATGTTTTTGTAAATTATATTGTTTTGAATAGTTTTTTTTTCTTAAAAAATTTAAGGTTAATATAATATATGGTAAGGTTGCAAAATTTGAGTGCTACTTTAAATATGATATCTAATTTATTAAAAATCTCATTGATGTTTTGGATTGGTCTAAACATTTACAAATGACGTAATTAGTTAAATTTCATCTTGTTGGTTTGCTAAAGTTTGATTGGAATTTATATATATATATATATACAGATTTTCTATTATCAGTTCGAACTGACAATAAATATATCAGGACGAAGAATGTGGACCACTAGATTTACATACTTTGACTCAAAGTGTATGCACTTGTCAAAACTTCTCCATAATCTGTGGTCCACATTTTTCGTCCTGATATATTTATTGTCAATTCGAACTGATAATAGAAAGACTGTATATATATATATATATATATCTCAATTACCTTTTTTATTGATAAATTAATTAATTTTGTTGAAACTTAAAATTCTAAATATTAAATTGTTAAATCCAAAAATAACAAAAAAATTTGTATATTTAGATGTTAGCTGTAGCTTTGTTTTTTCAATTAATAACATTTCCTTGTTTGGCCGAGCCATCAACGTTCACCTAAGAAAAAAAAAATCTAGCCCCCCTCTTGGTTATGTCGCTGCTCTTGGCATTCGTCTTATTTATTTAAGGTGGATTACCCATAACGCCATAAATTTACGGATGGCAATGAAGCGGGTTTGGGGCCTGGTGGCCCTCCCCGCACCCCACCCCACCCCACCCCATTTTGTTTTTTAGAAACTCATCACCACATAAAACCCCATAATAGATGGAGTGGGGTGGAGCGGGGCGGAGTATACTTTTCTCATCCCCACCCAATTTACCTCATTTAACCCACGTATCAAAAATATTTATTTAAATATATCAAAAAAATATTTATTAAAATAATAAAGGGTTAATTGCACTAAAGTAACTGAATTTATCCCTTAAGGCAAAATATTGATAAGTTTCATAAATTCAATATAAACACACCCTAGTTTAAAAGTCAAACCATTAAAGTTAATGGTTGACCAACCAATTCTACTAAAAGACAAATTTACCCCTGCCATATCATTCAAAAAAATATATTATTTATTTATTACCATAAATAAAATAAAAAATTCATCTCCATCTCAACTTTTAATTAAAACACGCCACATCATCCAAAAAGTATATATTATTTATTATTTATATTTATTTATTACAAAAAAAATAAATAAAAAATTCATCCACATCTCAACTTCATCTTCAACATTAAATTAAAAATTAAAAAACAAAAAAAAAATCCCCAACTTAACTTCATCTTCAACCTTACCACCACGGCACCAACCCCTCATCTCCATCACAAGCACAACCAATCAACACAAACACAAATCAAATAAATTTATTCCAAAAATAAAATCATTTTTTAATTTTTCTACATCTGCATCACAATCAACCAACACACACAAATCATCACCAAACTACATGAATTTTTTGATCTCCCTCTCATTTCACATACCTTTCTCATGGCAAAAAAGAAAGAAAGAAAACAAAAACAATTCAAAGCCTCCATAATAAAACTACATGAATTTTTTGATCTCCCTCTCATTTCACATACCTTTCTCATGGCAGAAAGAAAGAAAGAAAACAAAAACAATTCAAAGCCTCTATAATATGATACAAGTCCAAAAAAAAAAAAAAAAAAAACCACTCTCATAATTGCCCACCATCTCTGATCTCTTTTTTCACCTCTAAACTCTAAAATCCCCCATCTCTCCCTCACTTCAATTCGCCAAAAGCCCAAAAGCCATAATCCAACAGTTTAAAACTTTCTTCTTCTTTCCTCACAACCATAGCAATCCATCACTTATTTACCTCAATCTGGTAGCACTCTCCAATGAGCTCCATTTATGATGGAGAGAGATGGAACTCGATTTGGATATAAGATTTTTCCTTTTTATTTATTTTAATTTTCAATTTTTTTTTTTAATAAAATGATGTTGTGGATGGAGATTAGATCTCCTCCATCCATTTTCTTTATTTAAATTACGACATTAACTAATGATGGATGGATTTTTGCCTTAAGCGGAAAATTTAGGGTACTTTAGCACAATTAATCCAATAATAGTTATAACCCATTGAATATAATATAATCATATATATATATATATATATATATTTAACGAGCTGCCCTTGGGTGCAACATTGCACCATACAATTTTAATATATTATTTTTTGAATTTCTATCTATAATGGTTTGCTGGATTTCTTTTTTCTTCCATTTACTACATAATTAAACTTGGATCATTTTATTCCGATTGTATGCTTTATATTATATAGAAGTGAATAAACTCCCAAAAATTTACAAACAGCTGGAGTATGAGCATTCTTATCATCTAACAACAAATTATAACCTATTGAGGTTAACATGACTTAGGTAACTAAAGGAAAACTATATGTTTATTATGTTTAAATATGTTTGCATCAAAATTTTCGGTATAAACAACACAATGTTTTACAAACAATTTTTAATACAAAGCCCGTGCAACGCTCGGGTTGGAAAACAAATATATAGTATAAAGTAATTTCAAAATACTATTGAAAATCATCTTGTAAACATTAAAAATAAACATAAATCTCACAACTACACAAATAAATTCAATAATTTTAAAACATAAACATTGAAGGAAAAAAAAAAAAAAAAAAACTAAATAGTAAAAAAAATAAAAATTATATTTTAAGCAGGGTGAGGCGAGGCGGGGAGGGGCAGAGATTATAAAACCTATCCCCATCCCATACTCATTGCGAGTTTTATTATATATCTCAATCCCCAACAAATTGAAACCCATCTTTACCCTATAAGCGTGGGTCCCCGTAAAGCCCCTTCCCCTAGGTTATTTTGTCATCCCTAGCCCGAATATTTATTCCCATAATCGGGAGAAATCAACTCCCACAATTCTTAAATAAATAAATAAATATATATATATAAACTCATCATATATACTTGTAAAATGTATATTAGGACTCGATTCCATCACCAATGACGTGGAAAATGAGGTGTACATCATTTGTGTTGAGAGATGATATGTATTACTGATTAATATTAGTGTTGATTTTTAAAATGATAAAAAATAAATAAAAAAATAGTACCAATGGCCCATTGCCTTGGTGGTTGGAGTCTCCCAAAGAGTGCTCCACCACTAAGGTTCAAACTTTGGCCTTGGAATGTGTATATATATATTATTTGTCCCATCTTGAGTGTGAGTGCTCTCTCATCGATAGTGGAAACAGTGTTCCGGACCGTGCTTTGAAGTCTAATCTTGCTGGTCTCGGCAGTTGTTGTAACATCAAAAAATAAATAAATAAATAAAATAATAGTACCTTTGTATGGTTATATATTTATTTAAGTTTTAATTACTACACAAAATATTTTGCCTTTTTATTTAATAATTTTCTCAATAAAAGGAGTGCAGGAGTGGGGTTTTAGATGAACGGGCTGGATCGATTTCATCCCAAGGCATACAAATCGGACGGCAGAGAATGAGATCAAAACACTACACATAAAAAGAAGTAGTACCCAACTGCCTAATGAGACCTCGCCACGTTGCATTCGTCAGAGCGTTTCGTGACCGTCGGATCATAACCCGAATATCAATAATTTCTCGAGAGGCTTTTATATCGAAGCGAAGAAGGGCACATACCAAAACCTTAGCAGCGCCGCCTGAGAACAAAAACTCTTCTCTTATCTTCTTCTCACACCAAATCAGTTACCACCCACACAAAACCCTAGCCAAGGTATCATTTTTCTCCAAAACCCATGTATCAATTTCTCTTTCGGTTTCTGGGTTTGCTCGATTTCGCTGTCTTATTGCACACACCCACTTATTATTTTTTATTTTTTTATTGTTCTTTAGCTGGAAAATGTTAGGGTTTTTGCCATGCTCAATTGATCTGTGTTTTTTTTACTTTTTTTTTTTTTGGGTGCTTTCTTATTGTGTTATTGGGCTTGTTCATGTGGACTCTTAATGACTTTAATTTGCTTGTTTGAGTTAATTTTGTTGGGATTTTTTTTATAGCGTTTCACTGTAATTATTACATATTTGCAATGTTATTACTTTATCTGACTAATAGGTATTTTCAATTTTCGTACGATTTTGCTCTTAAAGTTTTTTTCTTTGAGCTGTGTTTGGATTTTAAAGTTAGGGTTTTGTTATGATTTTGGGATTAGGGTTTTTCACTTTTTTTGCTGCAGACTAGGTATCTCTTGTTGATATAAATAATTATATTATTATATATGTCTAGCCTTGGTATATTTGGTTGCGTATATACTATATACTCTGTTTTTGGTTCATATTGTTATCTCAGATTTTGTAATGTGCATGCTGTAAACTCGTTACTGTCTTTTATGGGTTCAATTTACAATGAAACCTAGAAGCTATTAAATTATCTGTACTGAACATTGTGGAAAGATCAGCCTTTGGTTACGGTTCTTATAGTACTTTGGAATGCTTAGCTTTCTTTTTTTATCTTATTTTCAGTTTAGTTTTAGTTATTTTTGTTAGGTATAGGATGGGTTGTTGCAGCAAAACTATTGTTTATTGACAAGTTCTTATCTGGTTATGCAGATGAATGTTGACAAGCTAATGAAGATGGCTGGTGCAGTTCGCACCGGTGGAAAGGGTAGCGTGAGAAGGTCTATATGTTTTCTTCAATCTTGAATTATTAATTAGCAAAACAATTCTTGTTGATTAGCATGATAGCTAAGATTATTGTTATTGTCAAGTGTTTAGATATGAGCTTTCAAAATTGTTTCACATGTCTCTACCTTCTTTAGATATAAAATACTACTCAGAAAATGAGAAATCCTTTTGTATTTACAATAGCCATAATGGTCTGATGTTTTGAGTGATCTATTTAAGAAATGGCTCATCGGGGTTGTTTTGTATTATCTTTGTTGTGTTCCATGTGAGTCGAGTAAAAGATTTGTTCTTGGTACTTTATTTCATTTGTAATCAAATATAGACCAGCTGATGCTGGCTGCTGCCTTTTTCTGGTGTAGACTTGAGCATTTTGAGTAGTTTTACACTTTTACCCGTTTCTTGTCTGGCATTTCGTAAAATTTTCCCTTCCTTTGTCTCACCTACATTTAGCTTTTGGTTATATATAATGGTAAATTCATTTCCTAACATTTCTTTTAAACTGCAGAAAGAAGAAGGCTGTCCACAAGACAACCACCACTGATGACAAAAGGCTTCAGAGCACTTTGAAGAGAATAGGAGTAAATGCTATTCCAGCTATTGAGGAGGTTAACATCTTCAAGGATGATGTAGTTATTCAGTTCCTAAACCCCAAAGGTAAAGCCTTTTTGATACGATATCTGGCTGGCAATTTAACATTATCTTGTTCAACTTGATAATTAATTATGTAATTCTCATTTTCAGTTCAAGCTTCTATTGCGGCCAATACATGGGTTGTAAGTGGCTCTCCACAAACCAAGAGTAAGGCTCCCTATCATTCTTGTTTCTGTTTAACTGCTTCAAGTAATGCCAAAATGCCTTTGGTTTACTAAGGATATGTCACTTCCAGATTTTTTCTTTGAGAATTATTTGTTTTTGGATTATTTTTTTCAATAAGTTGATTGTCATGAGAAATAACTTGTGAATTTTTTGGTTTTACAGAACTACAAGATATTCTCCCAGGAATTATCAACCAATTGGGTAAGTATTTTGTGTTGGTCTTTTCTTCTCTAAAATAATTTAGAATGTAGCTTTTCACAGGTATGATGTTATCTGTTTCCTTTGAATCTTTTACAGGCCCAGATAACTTGGACAACTTGAGGAAGCTGGCTGAGCAGTTCCAGAAGCAAGCACCAGTTACCGGAGCCGGTGCAGCCACCACACAGGAGGACGATGATGACGAGGTCCCGGAGCTTGTGGCTGGCGAGACTTTTGAAGCTGCTGCAGAGGAGAAAACGGAGCCACTCTCTGCTGCTTAGAGAGTTTTTAGAGAGACCTTTAATTTTATATATTTTCTATGTTTTTGAGGTTTTATTACCTTACTGTTTCTGAGTTAAATTTTTCTTGTTCAATCAGATGCTCCTTGTGACACACTGAAACTTGCTACTTTAATTTGATGTTTTGGTCCAAAAAGAAACTTTACCACCTCTTAAGTTAATGATTTTTGCCCTGAATTGGTTGTTGTGACCTTGAAGCTTTTTGTTTAAATTTATTTTAGTGACTCGAGTTGGATGATTTCTGAAATTTAATCTCATTTTAATTTTAGAAAAATGTTTTAGGCCTTTCAAGGCACATTAAGTAAATTAATAATGTTTTGGTAAGTTAGGTGTGAGATTTTATACGAAATCTTTAAGAGTTATCACAAGAGAAACTTGTTGCTGGGTACAAGACTCGTAGGGGTGAGATTTTATACAAAATCTTCCTAAAATTTCATATTTCAAAGTCTGAGTTATGCTATTAGTGCTTGAAACCATGTAAATTCATTAAATTATTAAAAATATCAAAGAAATTAAAAAAAAAAAATATATATACATTTTATCATTCTTGTTGCGCAAGCATGTAAATTTGGTACAAAGATGAATCGGAAATTATTATGATTATCTTCATTTTTAAATTTAAAAAATTAAGGGCAATTTAATCTTTTTTTTTTTTTTTGATAAAATTGGACTAACCTAATGGGAAAAAGCATCACAAACGGTCATACAGTGAAAAACTCCTAAGCAGTATCCATGTATATAAATGATAAAAGAAAAAAAGTTAAGAAAGACATCCACCAAAAGCACACAAAACCATAGGGAAAACAGCCCCGAACAAAAGTGACACGCAAGCCACCAAAGAAGAACAAAACATCAGGGTGGAGAACCACCAAGAGTCCACTTCCAGCTCCAAAGCATGTTTAGAAGGAGCATTCGTAACTCGATTCCCCTTCCTGGAAATATGGGACACCTAAAAATCCATTTGTGAAATCTGGAAGATTCCCCTCCCTGAACCGTACGAGAAGAGAGCAAAATTAATGGCCAGAGATACCGCAAGAAGCTTGGCCTAAAATGTAAAACCTGCCTAAGAGGAATATTAAAACAACCCTTCACAAAGGCTCTACAGTTCCAGAAAACACCCCCACAACCACCATCTACCGGAGAACCCAAGGCAGTACCATTCGTATTAACTTTGATCCAACCAGGAGCCGAGGTGACCAAATCACACTCTTGATTATCGGAGCCTTAGCAGGACGACCACAAAGACCGAACCTTCTAAGAATCAACACATCATATACGCAATTACACATACACGTAATCTCAAGGCGGTTAGCATTTGAAACCGCACATCATACCAGAGCAAGAGCAGACATGATATCCATAACCTTACCTTAAAAAATCCACGGATTACGGGCAAACCACACACTCCAAACCATTGCATGGATAGTCGCCTTCCATAAAACCCTAACTTGATCACTAAACGAAACCGACATAGGGGTTGTTTGGGATAGCTTTTCAGAGGCTTGGAAGCTCTTTTAAGACCCAAAAGCACTCTTGAGCTTGGAAGCTCTTCTAATGGAAGCACCACATGAGGTGCTTCTCTTGAAAGAGCTTCTACAAAACACGCGAAGCTAAATGCACAATTAAATGAAATCTTCATATTGCCAATGTTACCCTTTTCTTTCATATATATATCAAAATGAAATTCACACTCAAGTCCTTTCCACATATGTTCTTCCCCAATTTCTCTCATCTCTCTCCATCCCGTAATCAAATCCCCATTTGCTTGCCGCGAAGATCGTTGCTGCCACCGTAAGGAGTTGTCAACCTCCAAATCTAGCACACGACCTCGTGAACCTCCTCACCGTCTCAACCTCGTCAACTTCCTCACTGTCTCAATCTCTCCGAGAACTTCTATTGATACAGATATCAAGTTAGGTTATGAGTACTGGGTTTCTGGGTTATGTGTATAAAGATGAAGTAAAAAAAATAAAGCAATAATTGCACTAAAAAAGACAAATTTAATCAAGTTTTCGTTTGTGGCATTGAATAAGAAGTGTGTTTGATTTGGGATTCACTGATTCAATAATTGCTAGCTTTTCAATGTCCTTTTGTTTATTGGGTTCTTATTTGTGTGAATTCTTACCTACATGATTCTTGTCTGAGTAAATTCTTATTTGTGTAAAATGAGGATTTCAATTGAATTGAAATTTTTCTCTAGGGTTCTTATTTGTGTAAATTCTTATCTGTAGTACAGTGTTCTTGTCTGACTGAATTCTTATTGTGTAAATGAGGATTTTAATTGAATTAAAAATTCTAAGTAATTTCTTATGAAATTTCCCTTAAGTAGTAGTGAAATATACCTAGAGGGAGGGTGAATAGGTATAGGTTCCAAATTCTTCCAATTAAAAAAAATAATGCGGAATATATCAATGAAAATACACACTTGATTATATTTGACAAATTAATTGATTTCACTTATACAAGAGTTAATCAATTTACAAGATATGCAATCAATGAAAGATATGGATGTAGGCAAAAATACCGTAGTACACGCAGCGGAAGTGAGACTAAAAATAGATTTAGTAGTTTTAAAATTTTTCCTTTTTATGAACCTTAACCCTTTAATTAATTAAGCATACATATAATCAACAAAGAAGAATACTTTTTGTTGCGTGATCCGATTGACTTACGTCGATGGTAATCCGTAAGATCTTTAATCCTAGCACGAACGTGAATCACCTAGGAGCGTGGTCTCCCTTTTCTTTGAATTGCAAACCTGAGAATGGACAAACAAACTTTTCTTTTTCTTTTGTTAGTCATAAAACAATCAAAAGAAGACTAAGATTATTCCGGTCACTTTTGAGTTCTCAATCTAATGATCGAAACTCACATGAACCTAAATCGATGTTGTACACACAAGCTTATTGATGAACAAGCAATTAGTGTACCATCAAAGAATAATCTCTTCACTCTTTTATGTTTTAGTAGAATAAAAATAATACTTTTCTATGAATTGAGAAGAAGAAGAAAATTGTATCCATCAATCATTAGAGGTGGCCGAACCCTATCATATGAAATATATAGGGTGGCCGAATTTTGCTTCCTATTTGATTTAGGGTTGCCGCAAATCCCATACCAAAAAGGGTTTGTGTTGCACCCTAATATCCATCAACCTTTAGACTTCAAAACCTAATATAACTCATAAGTATTTTTATTCTTTTATTGACTAAATAAAAAGACTTCTTATTTGATTAAATAAATAAAATTAATTATTTATTTTCTTATCAAACAAGTCTTTTACTTTTAGTATACTGCTACCAATAGTATAGTTCTAGGAAATATATTTCCTGATCAGAAAAAAATTTGTTTCTTAATTAAACAATTAATTAATAAATTAATTAATTTTTATTTAATTAAACAATGAAACAAAATAATATATTAGGTTAATATATTCACCTTGCCGCCCCACTTATATAAATGGGCCATATATTATTTTCTTATTTCATTTAATCCATTGAACTTTAAATAAAAAGCCCACATATGAACCAGACCCATTCTTACTAAAAGAAACAAGCCCACATGCCTTTCATTAATATATTAATATAATTGAGCAGCCCATTAAATAAATAATGTGCAAATTATATTCTTAATATATTAAATGCAATTCTAGATGGACCCATAAATTGGTCCGGTAGAATATATCAAGTGATCCATGCAAGTCCGTGTGGATTGGGGATCTTGGCGGGCTATCTAAATTTAAGCTTCAATAGACATAACCTAATCACAACCAACAAATGATTCACTTAGGTCCGATCCATTAATTTTAACTCATTCCACTAAAGAGCTAAAATTGAACTCTTAAATAAAGATAGAATAAGAAGAGGTTCCTCATTCATACCCTAGACAATCATGTTGGAGATAGTGTATCCTCGTGATTAATATCAGTAATCGCCAAGAGTTCATAGACCGCCTATTACTCTCCAAGTTACCATATTTACTCATATGACCACGTTTTGAACTTGGATATTTTGACTTGTCCAGAAGCCATGTTTTCAATAGTCACTATCGAAAACTCAACGTTGAGATTTAATATCCAATTACCTCAAAACATCCATATGATGATATTATACTCTCATTTAATAAATGGAGCTACGATGTCCATATCTATAAATGAAGTCCTCTATCGATTAACAAATGAATATCACCAAACTATCGAGGATAGACTATGCTATATAATCGTACTTATTGATAACTCAAATGATATCACTTGCAACCATAAGTCCATCATTTATCTCAGGATTAAGATAGACTCTCCGATTGTCCTGATAATGAAAAGACTATTATCTATTGACGGTTCTAGATAAAGCTTTTCATTGTGATCCAGTTCAATGCACCCAGTGCACTAGATTCTTTTACTCGAAGACACTCCGATGATTTTAGACTCATCATATCTCATTTGATCCCACTCAAATGCTAGCAAAAGAATTCTACAACTTTAACAAGATAAAGGTGCCCAACCTTTAACTTAAGTTGTGAACATTATTCAAGACTAACTAAAGAATTGTGTCTACCTCATACATATCCAGATGTACGAACAATTCTTCTTTTCTCATAGTCTTTAGACCTTATGATTATTTACTTTGACAATTATAATATTAAACTATAAATGCTATAAGATTTGTTAAACCAGAAATCACTTTATTAATATGAAAAAGATTGTCAATTACAACATTACATTCTTGCTATTGAGCATAATCCTAACAATGGAAGATAAAGAAAAGTAAAAACAAAAATGAACACAAGTATTTTAACGTGGTAAAACCTCAAAGAGGAAACATCCATGGGTTGATACCACAACCACCGGCAAAGCAATCCACTATGTGAAAAAGGACTTACACACTCAAGCTATCACTCATGATATCCGCTCAAGCTATCAACTCCTAATCTACCCTCGGGCTAGTGAATCACCAAGCCTACTTCCTATCCGAGATGTATCCTACACCTCTAGAAAGCAACTTCCTATCCAAGACGCTTACGTCTCTAGGAAGATTTCTTGCTTGCCTATCCGGATCCTCCCGACCCTAGACAAGACTTCCTTGCTTGATTATCCGAGTCCTCCCGACTCTAATCAAGACTTCCTTGCTCTATCCACAAAGCTTCACTCACTTTGCTAGAGACTTCAACCTAATGCAAGGTTATGATCTAAAGTGATGCAAGTGATGCAAGTGATGCAAACACAAACAAATTAAGCTAGATGATCAATCAAGCAAAATGTACATGTTCAATGATAATCTAGAATATGCTTCCAACACACAATCACAAGATTATCTATAAATCAAGACATGTAAATCAATAAGAACAAAGGTATGATTATTCAATATATCACACTAAAAACCTAGTTCTTAGATCATGAAATAAAACCTAGAAAATAATATGAGACACATCATATATTCATTTTCTAGAATCAATTTCACACAAAATCAAGTTTAGCACATATATGTTCAAAACAAATCACAAAGCTAAATCTCAATTAAAAAATAATCAAACACCCCTAGCATATGATCTAACATGCTTCTCAACAAATTTCATCAATCAAATAGTAAGAATCAAAAGAAGATCAAAGATGAAATTGAAAAAGAAGAAGTTAAACAAACAACCTTGACCTCGGACTGAAAATCGATCAAATGGGAAAAATGGCGAAGTCAGATGCCTCTATAAATGCTTGGGGTTTGTAGCTCTCTTCAAGACCAACAATTTTGGTTTTTGAATCGATTGATTTCGAGTTCGTATGAGAGAGATATGATCAAAATACTAAAACTAAAATTGAGAAAATCCTGCAGAAAATCCGAGAAGTGTTCTTTGAATTCTTGAAATGTTTGGAGGGAAGGAGAAGTGTTTAAAAGGAGGAAAGAGAAGGATTTCAGAGGCCAATTGGCATGAGCCACGTCACCCTCCCGTGGGGGGCGCGTGAGGCTCACGGGGGCAGAGAGCCCCTCTGGCCGTGAGCCTCACGGCCTCCCTCACGGCGTGGGCAAGGTGGCTCACGGCCTCCCACACCTCTCTCGCGCACTCTCCGGTTCTTCAGCCATATCTTGTGCATCCGAACTCTGATTTCAAATATGTTTATATATTATGAATCGTGACTCCCTCATGCACGATTACGACTACAAAAATTTGAAAAATGGTTGAGAAATCATCTCGGAAAATGACAATGAAGTCAACTCAACGAATGAGAACGAAAAGTAGCATAGTCACATTGTTTGGACTCGAAACCTTATGAATGAGTAACCGAAATGACCGGAACTCAATAAGGTATTAAATAAGAACATGTTCAAGTCCTAAACACAAAATACACAAACAAATAAACTCATATTCACACAAGCATGCCATATCAAGGAGATAGTCACAAAGCATGCAATTCTACAATGTTTATCTATTAAAGAACAATGCATGAGCATACTATGAAGTGTGTGAAAGTGTTATACAAAATGTTTGAACCACGATGTAGGGACACACATGTATGAATTGTGTGTGTGTGCGTTAACGCCTTGTAAGAGGATGGAAGTCAAGATATATCTTTGACGATTTTCACCTCTTGAAGACGACTTTTGCACTAGACATTGCTCTTCATCTTTTAAGCTTCCTTTCTTCAAAGAACATCTTAAGCAATAACTAATACAAATATAGAGCGTTTTGCAATGGAATCAAGCCAATACAAATCATAAACCTTACAATCTCCCCCTTTGGCTATTCCATTGGCAAAACCTCAACCTCACCATACAATGTTTCACTCAAATAAACTCAAGATGATAGCATACTCTCAATCTCACATTACAAAGAAATTCCTAAACTAAAAAGTCTTCAAGTCTTCAAGAATTCCTCTTTTGGTCTTCAAAGTACCTATGAGAGAAAATAGCACACCATACAAGAGATCTTCTCTAAAGAAGAATGGTGAGATATTAACCAAAGACAAATATAGAAGACATCCCTTATCTTATAAAAAAATGCATTATCTCAAGTGATCAAAATATTTTCATATTAAAGCATTCCCTTAATTTCCTAATTCCCAAGGACCAACCATCCTTAACATTATCAAGAAAGAATTCTTTCTCCCCCTTACGACAAGAATTCTCCCCCTCAAGACAAAGTCACAATTAAGCACAAAGAGGAATATGATCACATAATTGGAACATTTTTCCACACAAAGTGTGAAGTATACAAAATCTCCCCAATATCAAACATGGTGAGGTATACATTTTCTCCCCCTTTTTGTCAAGGAATAGACAAGGGACACAAGAGATAAAGAACGAGATATTAAGCAAACAAATCGTATAGAAAGTGAAAGTTGAATAAATTAAAGCTCCCCCTTAACATATGCTCCACATATTATCACCAAGTAGATTTGTTCACAAGGGACATCACACAATCACACAATCAAGCAATAAGAGAAAATAACTTGTCAAAGTCCAAGAGAGAATCATAGATTTTCATTAATCTCTCAAAAATATTCTCACATTGCTAATGAATCAAGCACATAAGCAAAATGTGTGTGTGTGAATGCTTCTCACATATATAGTAGGAGTAATTGTGATATCAACATGCAAACTCTATCCACACCTATCCATCTAAAGCCTTTCCAAAAATAGGTCAAACCGATATTCATCCGGATTTTTGCTTTTAAAATGAATAGATATCAACATATGAGCGTGTGTGTGCATGTGGCTCGTTTTCCCGTTTCTATTTGTCAACCCGAGCTTTTTCACAATTCTCAACTATACACCAATAAGCCTTTTATTTTTCATTTCTTTTAGGCTTAGAATCAAAGATTTTTTTTTTTTTTTTTAATGATTCATTTCAAAACTTCTTTGATTTTACTAACAAAAACATATACTCCTCATGGCGGCTTTCACTCATCACAATGGCGTAGCCCTTTCCTATATTGGGTGGCTTCACAACCAAGGTGTGTAGCCCTTTTCATGAGGGTGCTCGTTGATTACTATGTAGTGCCGAAGCAAAATGGATACATACCATAGGTCATCTATCATGTACTTAACAATAAACTTCTAGATGCATCCATTATCTACACATATTCAACCACAAAAACTCAAAAACTAAAACATACAAGAGAAGCATTAGTGCACTTTTCAAAAATAAGATTTTCAAGCTCAAGTGCATGATCTAGAAACAATAAAAGATACTTGTTAAAGATCATTACTTCTCAAGTGAGTAGCTCTTAAAGACAATGATATTCAATTAAAGTTTTGCTCATCAAGCCACTCACAATCACACAAAGACATCAATCAACACAAATCATGCCAATGGACATTCTAAGAGTTTTAAACCTCTCTTTGTCCAAGGGCTTAGTGAACAAGTCCGCAAGTTGATTTTTAGTAGGCAAATGCTCTAGAGTAACAATAGAATGTTCAACTAGATCTCTAATGAAATGATGCCTAATGTCTATGTGTTTTGTACGGGAGTGTTGAACCGGATTTTTAGAGATGTTAATGGCACTTAAATTATCACAATAAAGTGTCATTTTTCCTTGTTCTATCTTATAATCCTTAAGGATTTGTTTCATCCAAAGTAATTGTGTGCAAGCACTTCCGGCCGCAATGTATTCGGCTTCGGAAGAGGAAAGGGAAACCGAATTTTGTTTCTTACTTGACCAAGAAACCAAGTTATTACCAACATAAAAGCAACCACCCGATGTGCTTTTACGGTCATCTATGTTTCCCGCCCAATCCGCATCACAATAGCCTACAAGGATATCATTGGTATCAAATGAATAGAATAGACCAAGACTATGAGTTCCTTTGATGTACCTAATGATCCTCTTGACGGCTTTTAAGTGAGATTCCTTGGGATTTGCTTGGAATCTAGCACACAAGCCTACACTAAAGCAAATGTCGGGTCTACTAGCCGTTAGGTAAAGTAGACTACCTATCATGCTTCTATAAAGGCTTTGGTCAACACTTTTCCCTTTTTCATCTTTGTCAAGTTTTAAAGTGGTGTTCATGGGAGTTTCAAAATCTTTCCCATTTTCTAGGCCAAATCTCTTAACTAGATTTTTAACATATTTAGATTGATTCAACATTATGCCCATGCTAGTTTGCTTTACTTGCATTTCTAGAAAATAATTCAACTCACCCACCATACTCATTTCAAATTCACTTGACATAAAACTTACAAATTCATCAACCTTGGTTTTATTAGTAGACCCAAAAACAATGTCATCAACATATATTTGTGCAACAAAAATATCATTATCATGATGTTTGATAAACAAAGTTCTATCAATGCCACCTCTCCTATATTGGTTGTCAATAAGATATTGAGTCAACCTATCATACGAAGCTCTTGGAGCTTGTTTAAGGCCATAGAGAGCCTTTTTCAATTTAAACACATGATTAGGAGAGTGTGGGTCTACAAAACCTTTAGGTTGTTAAACATACACTTCTTCTTGAAGGTATCCATTGAGGAAAGCACTTTTGACATCCATTTGAAATAATTTGAACTTTTTAATGCATGCAATGGACAACAAAAGTCTAATGGACTCGAGACGAGCAACCGGGGCAAACGTCTCATCAAAGTCAACACCCTCCACTTGAGTATAACCTTGAACCACTAGTCTAGCTTTATTCCTCACAATCTTGCCACTTTCATCAGTCTTATTCCTAAACACCCATTTAGTGCCAATTACATGTATATCTTTGGGTCTAGGAACTAAGGACCACACTTCATTTATCTCAAATTGATTAAGTTCTTCTTGCATAGCCCCAACCCAATATTCATCAACAATTGCTTCATTAATATTTTTGGGTTCAATTTGAGAAGTGTAGCAAGCATAGGATATTTGGTTAGCAATTTGATTTCTTGTTTTAACCCCTTCATTTAAATCACCTATGATGTCTTCTTGATAGTGTAAGTTTCTAAGTCTTGGGTGAGAATGTTCAACAACTTGGTCATTTTGTTGATTATTATTTAAAGCATTTTCCAACCCTTGACTTACAACTTCTACATGACTATCATTTTCATCATCTTGACTAGAAACACTACTAGCCGCATCAATATGTGTTTTAGTGTCATTGAACATGTTTTCTTTAGGTTCATTGACACCATTATCATCACACAAATTAAGTATGCTAAGATCATCTATCTTCACATTGATAGACTCCATGATAGTCTTAGTAGTCAAATTAAAGACTCTATATGCACGACTATTAATAGCATACCCAAGAAAGAGACCAACATCACTTTTAGCATCAAACTTTCCTAAGTGATCTCTATCATTCAAAATATAACATTTACTCCCAAAAGTGTGAAAGTAACTCACATTAGGCTTCTTGCCTTTCCAAAGCTCGTAGGACGTTTGTTTTGTGCCGGGCCTTTTGAAAACACGATTTGACACATAACAAGCGGTATTGACTGCCTCGGCCCATAGGTTTCTAGGGACTTTTTGCTATTGAGCATGACCCTAGCCATCTCTTGCAAGACACGGTTTTTTCTCTCAACAACACCATTTTATTGAGGAGTTCTAGGTGCAGAGAACTCATTAGAAATCCCTAAACCATCACAAAACTCACTAAATTTTGCATTTTCAAATTCCGTCCCATGATCACTCCTAATGCGACATATTTTCTTGATATCAAGACCTTTTTCATTTTGAACTTGATTACAAAACGTTTTAAAGTAATCAAAAGCCTCGGTCTTGTTTCTAAGAAAATAAACCCAATTAAACCTAGAGAAGTCATCAATGCATACAAAAATATATTTTTTGCCATTAATGCTCTCGGTTTGAATTGGCCCCATTAGGTCCATATGCACAAGTTCTAAAGGTCTCTCGGTAGCTATATAAGAATTTTTCTTATGAGACACTTTGGTTTGCTTACCTAATTGGCAAGATTCACAAACCACCTCAAGCTTTTTACCAAGGTTAGGAAGACCTCTAACAATGCCATGTTTTTCAAGCTTTTTCAAATCTTTAAAATTCATGTGACCCAAATGTTGATGCCACAAATCAAGCTTGTTGCACTCATGAGCCATATTGCAAGTTAGAGGATCTATCTCAAGACAATAGCAATTGTCTATAGACCTTTTGATACTTAGGACAACATTGCCCTTTTTATCAATTATAGTGCACACATTTTTGTTAAAGCTAACTTCTTTAAAAATTTCACATAAGTGAGTAATGCTTATCAAGTTAGCTTGTAACCCATCAACATACAAAGTATTGCGAAGTTTAGGCAATCCGGGGATACAAATTGTTCCCTTGCCAAGAACTTGCTTTTTGGTACCATCACCAAAAGCAACCCAACCTCCATCCTTTAAAATAAGATTCTTAAAGAACTCTTTGTTCCCGGTCATGTTCCTAGAGCAACCGCTATCTAGGTACCAAGAATAGGAGGAGTTGGCACGTAAAGCATATTGTGCAACATGACATTTAGATATGTCTTTTCTAATCCACACATTTTTCACAACATGCCTCTCACTCTTACTTCTAACATGCTTTGACTCAATGTTAGGTTTTTTAACATGCACCTTGACCTCATTGGTCACATTTTCAAAAATATCAAACAAAGCAATATCAACTTTCTTATGCATAGTAGAGTGAGGCACAACACACGATTTAGCAAGCAAGTCATCAACAACTTTTTCCACAACATGCTTTTCCAAGGTCTTCCTAGGTCTATTTCTATATCCATACATGGATGATTGCCTAGGTCCATTCAAAGACATATCATGAAAAGCATTATCAAGTTTGCATTTCCGAATATACTCAAAGCATCTAGGTCGAATATGTCCTATCATATTACAATGATGACAAATAGGAATAAATTTGAGAAATTTACCATTTGCATTTGCTTCCATAGCATTTGGTCTTCTCACAATTTTACCTCTTTGAAGTGCAACCCTTGATGCTCCACCTCTTGCATTTGAGGTTGATGCTCCTTGATGTTTATGTTGTTGTGTTCTTCCATTGAACATCCTTGTTGATGAAGAGACACCTCCGGTAGCTTTCATAGCTTTACCTTGAGAGAGTTTACCTAAATTTGATTCAATGCTTGCTTTGACAAAAGTAGATTTGTTAGATGAAGGAGTCTCCTTCTCATTGATATAACCCAAACCTCTTTTGTCACATGGATGCTTTCCACTTTTAATGAGGGTTTCAACTTTGTTAGAACTAGATGACATCTTGCTAATCACCCTATTAGCCTCATCAAGTTTCTCACGAAACATCCTAAGTTCAATGGCATATTTTTCCGCTATGTCATCACTAAACATAACATCTTTACGTGATTTATCAAGCCATTGTTCATACTTTTTCTCTTGAGTTAAATGCTCATTAAGTTTGGATTTAAGCACATTTTCAAGTTTCTTAGTATTAACAAGAGAACAATCTCTTTGCTCAATTTCTTGCTTCAAGATACCAAGTCTATCATTGCTATCTTTTAGATTCAATTCTAGACTTAGGATCTTGTCTTTAAGTTCATTGAACTCCTTTGAGCCAAGATCATGATTCTCTAACTTCTTGTTGAGGGACATATTGACTTTGGATAAACGTTCATTTTCAAAAATAAGATAATCGATCTTTTTCTCATCTAAGTCAATATGTTCAACAAAAGAAGCCACATAGGAATACACTTCCTTAATCATGATTATCACAAACAAAAACACAAAACACTACAAAGAAAGGATCTATCTAAGTACGTCTAGACACCCGCTCTGATACCAAATGAAATTTCCCTTAAGTAGTAGTGAAATATACCTAGAGGGGGGGGGGGGGGGGGGGGGGGGTGAATAGGTATAGGCTCCAAATTCTTCAAATTAAAACAAATAATGCGGAATATATCAATGAAAATACACACTTGATTATATTTGACAAATTAATTGATTTCACTTATACAAGAGTTAATCAATTTACAAGATATGCAATCAATGAAAGATATGAAAGATAAAGAAAAGTAAAAACAAAAATGAACACAAGTATTTTAACGTGGTAAAACCTCAAAGAGGAAACATCCACGGGTTGATACCACAACCACCGACAAAGCAATCCACTATGTGAAAAAGGATTTATACACTCAAGATATCACTCATGATATCCGCTCAAGCTATCAACTCCTAATCTACCCTCAGGCTAGTGAATCACCAAGCCTACTTCCTATCCGAGATGTATCCTACACCTCTAGAAAGCAACTTCCTATCCAAGACGCTCACGTCTCTAGGAAGATTTCTTGCTTGCCTATCCGGATCCTCCCGACCCTAGACAAGACTTCCTTGCTTGATTATCCGAGTCCTCCCGACTCTAATCAAGACTTCCTTGCTCTATCCACAAAGCTTCACTCACTTTGCTAGAGACTTCAACCTGATGCAAGGCTATGATCTAAAGTGATGCAAGTGATGCATACACAAACAAATTAAGCTAGATGATCGATCAAGCAAAATGTACATGTTCAATGATAATCTAGAATATGCTTCCAACACACAATCACAAGATTATCTATAAATCAAGACATGTAAATCAATAAGAACAAAGGTATGATTATTCAATATATCACACTAAAAACCTAGTTCTTAGATCATGAAATAAAACCTAGAAAATAATATGAGACACATCATATATTCATTTTCTAGAATCAATTTCACACAAAATCAAGTTTAGCACATATATGTTCAAAACAAATCACAAAGCTAAATCTCAATTAACAAATGATCAAACACCCCTAGCATATGATCTAACATACTTCTCAACAAATTTCATCAATCAAATAGTAAGAATCAAAAGAAGATCAAAGATGAAATTGAAAAAGAAGAAGTTAAACAAACAACCTTGACCTCGGACTGAAAATCAATCAAATGGGAAAAATGGTGAAGTTAGATGCCTCTGGAAATGCTTTGAGTTTGTAGCTCTCTTCAAGACCAACAATTTTGGTTTTTGAATCGATTGATTTCGAGTTCGTATAAGAGAGATATGATCAAAATACTAAAACTAAAATTGAGAGAATTCTGCAGAAAATCCGAGAAGTGTTCTTTGAATTCTTGAAATGTTTGGAGGGAAGGAGAAGTGTTTAAAAGGAGGAAAGAGAAGGATTTCAGAGGCCAATTGGCATGAGCCATGTCACCCTCCCGTGGGGGGCGCGTGAGGCTCACGGGGGCAGAGAGCCCCTCTGGCCGTGAGCCTCACGGCCTCCCTCACGGCGTGGGCAAGGTCGCTCATGGCCTCCCACACCTCTCTCGCGCACTCTCCGGTTCTTCAGCCATATCTTGGGCATCCGAACTCCGATTTTGAATCTGTTTACTGATTACAATCTTGACTCCCTCATGCACGACTATGACTACAAAAATTTGAAAAATGGTTGAGAAATCATCTCGGAAAATGACAATGAAGTCAACTCAATGAATGAGAACGAAACGTAGCATAGTCACATTGTTTGGACTCGAAACCTTATGAATGAGTAACCGAAATGAACGGAACTCAATAAGGTTTTAAATAAGAACATGTTCAAGTCCTAAGCACAAAATACACAAACAAATAAACACATATTCACATAAGCATGCCATATCAAGGAGATAGTCACAAAGCATGCAATTCTACAATGTTTATCTATTAAAGAACAATGCATGAGCATACTATGAAGTGTGTGAAAGTGTTATACAAAATGTTTGAACCACGATGCAGGGACACACATGTATGAATTGTGTGTATGTGCGTTAACGCCTTGCAAGAGGATGGAAGTCAAGATATATCTTTGACGCTTTTCACCTCTTGAAGACGACTTTTGCACTAGACATTGCTCTTCATCTTTTAAGCTTCCTTTCTTCAAAGAACATCTTAAGCAATAATTAATACAAATATAGAGCGTTTTGCAATGGAATCAAGCCAATACAAATCATAAACCTTACAATTTGTGTAAAATGAGGTTTTCAATTGAATTGAAAATTCTGAGTAATTTCTTATTCGTGCTTTTGTTCCATATACATGTTTGTTATTAGAAATATGCAGTGTGGCATAATGCATACTGCATTCCAAGCAATTAGGTCGTTTCACTTGTACTTTAGCATTTGTTTTATGTATATTTCAACAAATTAGTTATGTGAATTTTGGTATTCTTTTGAAGGAATGGATAATGGAACAGTGGGAGAAAAATTACTACATTAGTTCAATAGCGGGAGCAAATAATGGTAGCTCATTAGTTGTAATGTCTACCGATTTACCCAACTCCACACTCTCCCAAACCGAGAATGAAAGCAGCTGATACCATGTGTTTCTTAACTAGGGAAAGAATATGGTAGTGTTTGTTGAATAAAATAAATTGTTTGACTCTGTTTAGAAATCTAAATCCAGATATTCTATTAGCGGTAAGCATTTGATCTGGTCTATGATTTTTAGGTGTCTCTATATGTGAAAAAAAAAAACAGTGTTTTTCTTATAAATGTTATGTATACAATGGCACTTTGTTAGCTCCAACACCTTGCTTTTCATTGCTTAAACTCAATCCTACGCTTTTATTGTACGTTGTGAACCATTTTGAAGGCAGTATTGCCTCGTTATTGCTTGACTATATTTGGCGATTTTAAATTTGTTATGATACTTATCACAGGTAGGTGATGATGAATTTGGTTACATGTTGGCTGACATTTTAAAACAAAACAATGTCAATACATCTGGTGTGCGATATGATTCCAATGCAAGGACAGCACTGGCATTTGTTACATTAAGAGCTGATGGCGGGTGTGAATTTTTATTTTTTTGTCATCCAAGTGTTGATATGCTTCTTCAAGAATCAGAACTTGATAAAAACATCATTAAGCAGGTCTTTTCTCTCATTCTTATTTTAATCAAGAAATTTGATCCTATATTTCTTTTTTGTCTTAACTGGTTTATGTGATTGAAAGGTATTCATTTCCAAATTATACTTAATTGCAGGCTAGGATCTTTCATTATGGTTCAATAAGTTTAATCCTAAAAGCCTTGTTTGTTCATTATCTTGACTATTTTTCTTTATCTTGAATTAAGAAACATTTGCTTACATATTTTTCATGTTTGCATATATCCATGATGAAGCCAATTCATTAAGCTTGAAAAATTGTTTACATTTGTCTTCTTCTTTCAGTTGTCAGAAATCTGCAAATATAGAACAACTAATTTTTGCTTATCAATTATCATTTCACATTCTTAGACAATCTTCTTAATTGCCATAGTTCAGTCTATGGAAGCGTACAAGAAGGAATTGGAAGCAATTGAAGCATACAAGAAGGAATTGGAAGAGTACAACAACTCCATTGCAGCAACCACAGATGACAACCAGCAACCACAGAAGGAATTGGTGGAGGAGGAAGAAGAGCACTCCACCAACAACACCATTGCAGGAGCTAAGGATATGCCAAACCAAAGAAGAATAAGTCTAAGCGTGTCAAGGACCGTTGAATATGTTTAATGTTGACACGTTGAATATGTTTAATGATTTGAAAATGTTCGTGTTCACACACATCTTCGGTACAAGTAGTAGTATTAGTCAGTAGTAAAAAGCAAGCCATTGGTTTGATGGCACTTAGTTGTGTGTGATTGATTTGCTTTTAGAATTAATGGAAATTCTATGATTCCATGTCCAATTCTTAAATTTCTCATTTTAACTTATAACTTTGTGGTATGTGAGAGAGATTGTGTTGGAGAGCAGATTTACTGTGAATTTTTATTCTACTTGTCAACATTAACTATTCCTATTTTTCACACACAAAAAAAGTAACAAGAATCTAATACCAAGATTTTAACAAAAGATAGTGTTAACAAAAAAGTTGTATTTTAAGAGATGATGAACTTAATTCTTGATGTCTCTCTACTTTTTAATTTTATTACTTTATTTATCTTAGTATATATTGTAAGGATTCTCATTTATTGATTGGCTTGTTTCGTGGACAAACCACATGTGGGGTTTATTGTAAGGGTAGCTTAGGTATTGGTATTCAAGCTCAAGGCCCTTTCAAGACCTCATCTTGATAAGCACCAAAGGTAAATTTCTAGTGCTTACGTGCTTTGAAGAGATCTAGTTGCACACACACACAACTCATGCATAAATGTTATTCTTATATGTTGTGTGTTTTCATATGTGTGCATTCATAATTGTTGAATATCTCTTCATGCATGTTTATTTAATTGCATCTAGTTTATTGAAATGTCATGACATGTTTAGGCATTAGGATGCAAAGTCATGAATTTTATTCATGCATGTTTGAATTGAGTGTATCTTGTTCAATGATAATGCCATGACATGTTAGGCATTAGGATGCATTCAATACCCACACTTGCACTTCATGATTAGTCTTAAGTGTGGTGTAATTCGTTTCCGTTTGTGTGATCGGAAATGTCCGCGCTTGCATGATGGTGTGCATGTCTTAGCGCGATGGTTGACCACTTGAGAAGGTCTCATTCTTCTCTTGGATAAGTGGTAGTTTTGGTTTGGTTGTTTGGAGTAGAGTGTCTAGTTTCAAAAGATTGGATTTCAATGTTTAAATGATTTTCAAAACTGACCTATGTATGGTCTTGTGGCCATAACTTTTTACACAAAGCTTCAAAATAAGTTTTGAAAATTTCTATACAAAATAGACACCCATACCTTTCCAACGGTATATTATCCGTAATATTTCATGACCGTTTGGATTGGTTTTAAAATCCCTAAAGTTACAACCAAAACAGGGCAACTCTATTGTTGTCCGTTTCTGACCTTTGGTCACTCAATTAACCATAACTTTTCCTACAGATATCAAAATGTCATTCTGTAAAAACTACTAGAAAGTAGACATCCATACCTTTCCAACGATATATCATACAAAAGGTTTCGATATCCTTTGGTCATGTTTCGAAGCCCTTCAATCTTGAGCCGCTGCACTGACGCGAGTATAGCTAAAATGCCCATAATTTTTCCACTTCTTTCAAAACGACATAGTTTCACTTGGGCATTATAAATACATATCTTTCTCATCATTTTGAGGTCAGAGCCACAAAATCAAACCCTAGAGAGAGAGGCTCCATATTCTTGAGAGAGAAAGAGAGACTTGAGAGAAAAAGTTTAAAGATTACATCTTTATCTCTCTAAACCCATTCCCACATGCACAAATCATCATCTAGGCATCATCTAAGTTCATCTAGTATGTGCTAATGCATGGGTCTTCTTCAACACACATGGTATGATTTGTTGAACACTTTTATCTTACATAATTAGTGTTTTTACTTATCAATTTATCTCTTTTATCACTTGTATGTTCTTTGAGTAATTTCTACATACATGATTGAGATTATGTGTTGATTGGGTTATTTATGTTAGCTAGGTTTTCATGCCTATTTTATATCTAGCTAATTAATCTCATTATATGATTGAGATTATTTTTGATAGCTTAATTGATTAGGTCTTTATTGCCTAAAAGCTATGCCATAAACATTCTTGTGTGATTTATTTATAACTAGGTTGATAGATTGTTTTTTAATCAACTAGTTAATCTTTTGAATATTTGTGGGTTATTTGTGATAGCTTTGTATCTAGGATTGGTTATCCTTTACTTAGCTAAAGTTGTATGCCATGACATATAGCTATTTTCATATCTAGGATTGATTTTATTGTCATCATATAATCCTAGGTAAGCATCTAGAGTACCCTAGCTCTATATTGCATATTTGGATATCATTACATATTCACTTAGGGTGTTGATCTGTTCGGAGAAGTAAGTCTTGTGTGATAGACCGGGATTAGGTCGTACACCGGGATTAGGTGGTCACATGAGCAAATTGGACTAGGTCCACTTTTACAGGCCTGCGGGTAGTGGTAGCGGGATATTGGCCGGATTAGGCCGTCAAACCTGGATTATGTTGTATACGCTATCACAGTTAATGGATTCGAGGTTTGAGTGTGGCGTACTTACTAGCCCGTGGTTTTTCCCTGTTGAGGGTTTCCATGTAAAAATCAAGTGTCGTTTATATTTCCACACCATATTACACTTGATTATTGTTTTGTGAATTGGGGTTATATTTGTAATATTGACTAATCCGAAAATTTGGTACTAACAGATTAACAACCCTTTCACACAACCTCTAGGTCGTATTTAAAAGACACGTACGCGTAAACGGGAATTCATTATTCCTTTCATATATTTTTCAAGGAGATGTAATTGAAAGAATGTTATATTATCCCACATGAGATAAACTTTTATTTTTTTTTAAATGTACATATATTATTTGTTATAGGGGTTTTTTCGTCAGCATGACACGTCAGCAAAGATAGCAGGTAATACGGAAATATAGTGATTCCACGTCATAAAAAATCAAATGTGAGACACGTTATCAAAAGGGTCAACATGAATGCATGACATCACCATATGAGGGGCCATCTGCAGATGGAATATGGTTGGCTAAAGACCTGTTCGGCCAAGGGTTTCAATCAGCCAAGTCTACCCGGCCAAGATTCTGCTTGGCCAAGGTTCCACTCGGTCAACATTCCACTCGGCTAGAAGTCTACTCGGCCAAGATTCCACTCGGCCAAGATTCTACTCGGCCAACATTCCACTCGGCTAGAAGTCTACTCGGCCAACATTCCACTCGGCTAGAAGTCTACTCGACCAAGATTCTACTCGGCCAAGTCTGCTTGGCCAAAAATCAGTACTTAGCCAAAAACGGGAAATACAGCCTTACCAAGATAGGCCATATCAGGAAGAGATCTGCATAGATATGGAATCTTAGGATAATATTTCAATAAGGGAATATCCCTATTTCCTCTCCAGTACCAGAGAAGTCTAATCAAGAAAGAATTGTAAACTTCTAGAAGGATACACACCAAATAGGAAATGGGTCCTAATTTATCTACTCTACAAGAATCTTACAAAGACTCTAATTAATGAGTCCACCTTTTATACGACAGAAACTAGGGCAACCCTAGATCAAACCCTATAAATACATCAATGTATTCATTATATCGGGGGGATCATCATAAGCAATTATTTGAGAGAGAGCGAGTATTGAGTGTGTAATCCTTATATTCATAGTGGATCACTTCTCGCCGTCACCGGCACCGTGGATGTTTTCCCGCCTTGGGGTTTTACCACGTAAAATATGTGTTATACTTGCTCATTTTTTATTTTTCTACTTTCATTACGTTTATCTTCAGGTTTCACCAACCTAAATCGTTGACCGGTTGACCATCGAAAAATCACCGTCAACAATTGGCGCTAGAAGGAGGGGGTGGAGAACTCAACTTCAAGAAACCCTCATGAACAGACTACAGAAGGAACTCTGATGTAGATCCGACACTTGAAGCACCCAACAAACGACTATTGGAAGTGCTAGGGAGTGGATTAACTACAGAACCCGTAGCAGGAGCCGCAGCCGTGACCAATTCCAGAGGAAGAATATATTGAAAGCAATACTCAGAGCTTCAAAGTATTAAGAATCCGTCCGAGGAATTGCTTTCGCATTCCGACAGCTTACAAAAGAAAAGAGGAGAGCTGTCCAGAATCGCAGAATTGCTGACCAATACGCACTAAAATGGGCATATCTCCCTCTACAGAAGTCGGATTCATGAACTGTAAAAACCATTGGAAACTAGACATCCAAGGCTTTCCGAAAATATATGGTTCATATCCTATTCAATCTGAGCAATATTTGGTGGCTCCCGCAATATTGAAGAAACCAGATTGCGCACAGATTTCTGATCTGACCATCGAACACTAAAATAAGCATATCTCCCTCTACAGAAGTTGAAATCGTGAGCCGTAAAAACCATCAGAAACTAGACATCTGGACCTTTTCAGAAATATAAGGTTCACAATCTGGTTCAACCTGTGGAATATTTTATGATCCCCGAAACATTGAAGGAAGTGATTAGCGGAGGATTTTCCAACTTGACCACCAAACGTTAAAACAGAGACAACTCTCTCCAGAGAGCATGGAATCATGAACCGTGAATTTCGCTGTAAAATAGACGTATAGATCTTTCTGAGGATATGTGGGTCTCAACACAATTCATCCCGAGAAATATTTGACGAATTCCGGAACGTTGCAGTTCAGCATAAAGTTTACCTTGACGTGTTAGAAATCGAGCCCCTCTTGGTATAAAACACCCAATGTCAATTCTCAACTGAGCCCACTCGGCCCTTCATCAATGATCCAATGGTAAAACGACTACTCCAGGTTCGGTAAGTGGCTGAGGTTAGTCAATTTGCAGTCTAATTTTATGATTTCATCTATATTGTGCAAACAAGGAATATATGCATAGTTACATAAATAAAAGTGAAAACTAACCAAATAATGATTATTCAAGATTTAATCAGGACTTCGATCTTGATAAAATCATTCGAATTCGGGGGTATGTTTTCACTTAATTATTATTATTATTGATATCGTCTTGCATCAATAACTGTATAGAATATCAGGATGCTTAAATCTTATACTATGAATACACTCCTAATTTGTTGAAATTAGAAGTTGCATATTGTGCTTTTCTATTAAAATATTTGCATGGATTGCCTTGACTTGGGAGTGCATTGCCGAATAGATTCAGTCAGCAGCAAGTATGTAACATGATTATTATTATTCTAGATTAATAAGAGTAAAACATACTGATTGATGTTTAATATTTGTGATACTTTGATTAACCAAACAATAATTCGATTGAGTTTATTTGAGACTTTGATCTTGATAAAAAACGATTGAATATTCATTGTCTAATAAAAATTACCAAGCTCATGACATACATACATTATTTAGCATATAATTGTTTTAGGCAAACAATACATTACGAATACTACATGGTTGTCAGTGTCATTAATTTAACTCGTTAAATAATAATGAGGTGAGTAACACTGCTGGAGCCTAGATGCAATCGCACTAGTTGTTATATGCACCCCCCATGTGTAATGCTTTTTCACTTGTAATGGGTTGTTCATTTAAATGTTGTGGAAAAGCTGACTCCATGCTATTAATAGTGTTGTGATTTGTTATATTACGATGTTTGAGAGTAATTATAGTCTTTTTTTAATATCTTTCGAGCAAGTGTTATTTAATAAAATTGATCAAGACTTTGATCTTGGGGAGAAATGCTTCCAAAAGCGTTTAAGCAGTACCGAAAGCGTTCGGATAAAAAGGTACGATTTCTCGTAATCGTTATGTTATTTATTATCGTTGGCATTGAAACAAATTATAGCACGGTGTGTATAAAACTATCGAGAGGGGGGGGGGGGGGGGGGGGGGGGGGGGGGGGGGTAAATAGATTTTAAGCTTATTACCCAATTTTTCGTATTAAGTCAAAATTACGAAATTACCACTAAATAGATAAAGCAACAAATTAAGTATAAAATGCGGAAATTAAATAAGACTTGATTTTTACGTGGAAACCCTCACGGTAAAAACCACGGGCTAGTAAGTAAGCCACACTCGAACCTCGAATCCACTAAATGTGTAAAACGATTACAACCTAATCCTGGAAGTAATCACACACCTACCTAATCCCGGTATGAGTGAACCTAGTCCAATTTGCTTGCGATCTAAGCAACCTAATCCCGGATGCTACACACAAGACTTACTTTCTCTATGAAGAGAATAACACCCTAAGTGAATATATGAATATCCAAATGCAACATAGAGCAAGGGAAACCCTATATGCTTATCTAAGATGATTAATATGCAATTAGAACAATCCTAGATATTAAAAACTAAATGACATGTCAATTAGTTTAGCTAATCAAGATTAAGCACAAAACCTAATTTGCTAGCACAATACAACTTCTCAAACATACATCACACTAATCTCAAACTTGTATTCAAAGTATATAAAATAACATACAAGTAATTAATTGAGATTGCTAGTTAAGAGAAACACAAAATATGTAAGATATTAGTGAAAAGCTTACCAAGCAAAGTATGATGAAGAATCCATGCTAGATGACATCTAGATGATCAAAGATGATGCTAGATGATGATTGATGATCATGAAAAAGTGTTTGAGTGATTAAAAATGAGTTCTTTGTGTATTTTTCTTGTCTTGAAAAATATCCTAAGTATGAAGCATGAATATGAACTCTCTTGATTGACCTAAAGTCAAAGTGGCATATATATAGGGGCCATAAGTGAAGTGAGGTCGTTTTGAAAAACGCACTAGAAATTGCTCTGTACGCTGGTGAGCTTGCGCTGGACGACAGGCGCACGACCAGCGCACATGCACAAATTTGCACAGGCGCTTGACGACCAGCGCTCAGACAGGCGCACGACCAGCAGCACACCACTGGGCGATTTGCGCTAGTGGGCTTGCGCTGGTGTGGACCGGCGCACGACCAGCGACAGACCACTAGGTGATCTGCGCTGGTGGGCTTGTGCTGGTGGACCAGCGCACGACCAGCGACAGACCACTAGGTGATCTGTGCTGGTCTGGCGCTTGACGACCAGCGCACAGCCCACTTCTTTGAACCCCACAAGAAAGCATGCAAGGGGTAAAAAGGTAAAGTAAGATGCATCCTAAAAGCCTAAAAAAGCTATGACATTATAATCACAAGATGCAATCAAAATAACAAGCAAGAAGAGATGTTAATGAACATTAATGCACAACAATAAGAAACACAAGGAATAAACATATGCATGAGTTGTGAGTGTGTGCAACTATCTCTTCAAGACAAGTAAGCACATAGAATTTTACCTTCGGTGCTTAACAACAATGAGGTCTTCAAAGGGCTTGAGCAATAACAACAACACCTAAGCTACCTTTACAAAGAATCCCCAACAAGTGGTTTGTCCACGAAATGAGCCAATCAACAAATGGGAACCTTACAATCTCCCCCTTTGGCTATTTCGTGACAAAACCACCACTCACATTGATTTCTCACAAAGAAAAAGAAACTACGGGACTACTATGATATTCTACATTACAAAGAGATAAGAAAATGCAACTTGAAGTCTTCAATCCTCTTGTAGAATAATCAATCCCTGAAAAGAGTTTCTAACATTTCCAATACAAGTAAAGTGTGAGATTAATCATGTGAGAACAAAAACAAGCAATTGCATTTTAAAAGATTAGGCACAACATTATGAAATGTTTGTGAATGCAATGTTCCCCCTCAACGGGTTACTCCCCCTCAATGTATATTCTCCCCAATATGCACAATTGCTTCTATATTTTGCAATTCCCCTTACCATATCCTACTCCCCCTTTTTGTCATGATATAGGCAAAGGAGTAGTCCCCAACCGGGTCACTCATAGCAACGAGAGATAGAAGCATGCAAGATATTTGCATATACATGTAAGTCACTTTATGCATCTCAATTAATTGAAGAGAAACAAGGAGATTTATTTGAGGAAAATGTGTGAATCAAACATGCTTTGCATACAAGACATATAACATTCAAGTCCAAAATACAATGGTATTTGGCAAAGCAAATGACAAAGGTTTCTAATAAGAATTCAAACCAATTTCACCAATGTCATGAGAAAAGCAAGGATATAGAGATTATTGATTTCAATTTAAGAGTAACTATATCCAACTTTATAAGCGAAACATGGCATGAGCGACTTTGCACCCTATTTGATTTTTCCGGATAAGATATCCGTATGATAGTAGCCATGTTCAACCAATAAAGAAAGAGAGACATTTGGAAAATAAATTCCTTTGAACGGATACAAGATCCTTTATTCATTTTGAGTCTCATAAGCTTTCACACAAGTTTTGCATTTTAAGAATATGCAATCATCAATTCATGCTTTTCATGTGAGCATGTTATATGAATTTCATGCTTTTTCATTTGACATTAGCATGTTATTAAAGAATCATCATGTCATGGAGATAACTATAGGTCATTCACATCATACTTCCTATAAATCTCCTAGTCCAAAAATGCATGTTTGAACATAAATATGACATGGATTGTAAACAAGCAAGGTTCACACTTATAGAATAGAAAACATATATACATATGTACAACCAAACATACTCAAGCAATTAAAAGAAGAGGCATAAGATATTTCAAATTTTTTTGCAAGTGACAAGAATGCAAAATAGCTCTCTTTGCTTGAGTTCCCCATATGGGGTCAATCATAAAACACATCACTCCACAAGACATATCCCAATAGATCTACTAAGAGTTTTAAATCGAGTAGCATCTAAGGGTTTAGTGAATAGGTCCGCAAGTTGATCATTAGTACCTACATGTTCAAGTACTATGCATTTATTTTCAACAAACTCTCTAATGAAGTGATGGCGGATGTCAATATGCATAGTTTTAGAATGTTGGACCGGATTCTTAGAAATATTAATAGCACTCATGTTATCACAAAAGAGAGTGAGAGTACCTTGGTTGAATCCGTAGTCTACTAGCATTTGCTTCATCCATAGGAGTTGTGTGCATCCACTCCCCGCGGCTATGTACTCGGCCTCTGCCGTGGACAAGGAAATCGAGTTTTGCTTCTTGCAAAACCAAGACACCAAGTTGTTGCCTAGAAAAAAGCAACCGCCCGATGTGCTCTTCCTATCATCACAATTTCCTGCCCAATCCGCATCACTAAAGCCTACAAGACTAGCATTAGTGTCAAAAGAGTACCAAATTCCATAATTAGAAGTCCCATTCACAAAGCGAATGACTCTCTTAACTGAAGAGAGATGGGACTCCTTGGGATCGGATTGGTACCTAGCACAAACTCCTACACTAAATGATATATCGGGCCTACTTGCGGTTAAATAGAGTAAGCTCCCTATCATGCCACGATATAAGGTTTGGTCCACACTTTTACCGCTAGCATCCTTGCTTAGCTTCAAAGTGGTGCTCATAGGAGTGTCACAATGTTTGGCTTTTTCAAGACCAAACTTCTTCACTAGGTTTTTGGCATATTTGGCTTGGGTTATGAAAATCCCATCATCTAGTTACCTAATTTGCAAACCTAGGAAGTAACTAAGCTCACCAACAAGACTCATCTCAAATTCATGAGACATAACATCAATAAATTGTTGGACCTTGGTGTTGTTGGTGGAGCCAAACACTATATCATCAACATATATTTGAGCTATGAAAAGCTCATCATTGTTTCTTTTGATGAATAGTGTCTTGTCAACACTACCACATGTGTAGTCATTGTCAACAAGAAATTGAGTGAGGCGCTCATACCAAGCCCTTGGTGCTTGTTTCAACCCATATAGAGCCTTCTTGAGGCGATAGACATGGTTGGGGTGGTGAGCATCCACAAACCCCTTGGGTTGTTCAACAAACACTTCCTCTTGTAAGAAGCCATTGAGGAAGGCACTCTTGACATCCATTTGGTGCAATTTAAACTTGTGCACACAAGAAATGGACAAGAGAAGCCTAATAGACTCTAAACGGGCAACGGGAGCAAATGTCTCCTCAAAGTCGATACCCTCAATTTGAGAGTACCCTTGTGCTACAAGTCTAGCCTTGTTCCGCACTATGTTGCCATCCTCATCGGATTTGTTCCTAAATATCCATTTAGTACATATGACATTAGTGGTCTTAGGCCTAGGAACTAGAGTCCAAACCTCATTCCTTTCGAATTGGTTTAGCTCTTCTTGCATAGCAAGAACCCAAAATTCATCATTTAAGGCTTCTTCAACCTTTTTGGGTTCAATTTGAGAGGTGTAGCATGTGTAGCTAATAAGATTAGCAAGTTGACGTCTAGTCTTAACACCCTCATTAACCTCTCCAATGATATCTTCTTTATCATGGAGTTTCCTAACCCATGGAGCGGGTTCTTTAGAGTCCAAGAGAGGAACTCTATCAATAGGTTGTGTGTCATCATTGTTGACATTAGATGTCCCAACATTAGGAGACACCACAACCTTCTCCAAAGGAGAAACATCACTAAAAATAACCTCCTCCTCATGATCATTTGACTTGAGCCTAGTATCTTCAATTACGACATTGGATGATTCCATAACACTTAGAGTCTTTAAATTGAAAACTCTATAGGCTCTACTATTCAAGGCATAGCCAATAAAAATACCCTCATCACTCTTAGCATCGAATTTGCCAAGTTGATCACGGTCATTCAAAATGTAGCATTTGCTTCCAAAAGTGTGGAAGTAGCTAACATTTGGCCTCTTGCCTTTCCATAACTCATAGGAGGTGTTTCTAGTACCGGGCCTTAGGAAAACTCTATTTCCTATATAGCAAGCCGTATTGATGGCTTCGGCCCATAAGTTCCTAGGGACATTGTTGCTAAGCAACATCACACGGGCCATCTCTTGAAGGACCCTATTTTTCCTCTCAACAACTCCATTTTGTTGAGGTGTCCTAGGAGCCGAAAACTCATGGGAGATGCCTAAACCATTACAAAAGGTTTCAAAAGTAGCATTCTCAAATTCCCTCCCATGGTCACTTCTAATCCGTTTTATGCTTTTAATATTAGAGTTCATTTCATTTTGTATTTTATTACAAAGCATTTTAAACTTATCAAAAGTTTCGGATTTTTCTCTAAGAAAATATGTCCATGTGAACCTAGAGAAATCATCAACACAAACAAAAATGTATCTCTTTCCACCTAAACTTTCGGTTTGCATGGGACCCATGAGGTCCATGTGGAGAAGCTCAAGAGGCTCCTTGATGGTGAGATACTTACCCTTTTTGTGCATGCTTTTAGTTTGCTTTCCTTGTTGGCAAGGTCCACAAACACCATTGGCTTTCTTCCCAAGCTTAGGGAGGCCACGCACACAATTGAACTTTCCAAGGGTCCGTAGATCCCTAAAGTTCATGTGGCCAAGTCTTTCATGCCACAACTCAATTTGCTCATCCATGGACACATGATTAGATACAATACTGGCTTCAAGACAATAACAATTGTCGCTAGATCTCATGCACTTTAACAAGGTTTGTCCATCGGGTTTTAGGATAGAGCAATAATCTTTAGAAAACAAGACAGAATATCCTTCATTACTAAGATGTGAAATGCTTATTAAATTGGCTTTCAAGCCATCAACAAATAAAGCATTGGATAAGGAGGGTAATCCGGGAACGAAAATGGTTCCTTTCCCTACAACATTTCTTTTGGATCCATCACCAAAAGTGACATTTCCACCTTCCTCCATAACAAGAGTCTCGAAGAAACTCTTGTTTCCCGTCATGTGCCTAGAGCACCCACTATCCAAATACCAAAAATTAGAAGAATTTGCCTTCAAGGCTATTTGTGCAACATGGCAAACATTTTCATTCTTTCTAATCCACTTAGCAACAATTTTAGCTTTCTTAGTGGTCTTTGGTACATGTGCTCTACTATTCCTAGGATCATGCAAATCAATATTATTATTCCTAGGAACATGCATCTTGGCTCTATTCTTTCTCTTCTCTATCATGCTTCTAGTTTTACACATTTTAATATATCGAAAGCAATGTGGTCAATATGACCATCAAATCCACAAAAGTGACATATAGGAGTAAAATAAGGAATCATACCTTGTCCTTGTCCTTGTCTTTGTGGATGAAAGGGTTCAATCCGTCTTCGTTGTTGAATCGATCTAGATTGCTTCCTAGCTTGAGGTTGCATGATAGGTCGCTTTCCTTTGTGAGCCAATTGTGGAGGAATGTTGGCTTGAGGGACCTTAGGGGGTTGAGTTTAAGATTGCCTTCTTGGCCCCATCTTCACTTGTGCATTAGAACATTGTCCTACTTCTAACTTCTTCCTAGGAATTTGCACAATTGAAGTTTCTTCGTTCTTCAAGCTTTTGACAAACACGGTCTTGTTAGAGGTTGAGATCTTCTTGCCATCTTCATACCCAAGACCTCTCTTGTCACTTGGACTCTTTCCAACACCAAGTAAATGATCAAGCTTCTTGGTGCTAGAATCTATCCTAGCCAAGGACCCTTTAACTTCTACAAGTTCCCTCTTCAAGCCTTCTTCACTTCTCTTGGATAAGTCTAACTCCTCAATTAACTTATCCTCTCTTCTCTTTAATCTTTCCACTTGTTCACTTAAGTGGTCATTGTGAGCCGAAAGTTCAAGGTTCTCTTCTCTCAACCTCTCAATCTTTCTTGTGCTTTTAAATGCTAAATCATTGAACTCGGCATGGTATTTAGCAAGCACATTTTGCTCCACAAATTTCTTTATGGAAATAGAAGAGGAGTCACTTTCTACTTCACTAGAGTCAATTTCCTCTTGACTCATCTCCTCTTTTTCACTAGCACTTTTGCTCTTGTGAGATGAGGCAAAAGCTAGGAAGTTAGCCATGAGCTCTTCTTCACTTGAAGACTCATCTTCTTCATTGGAGTCATCACTACTCCCACTCCAAGTGGCGGCCATCACTTTGCCCTTCTTCTTTTCATTGTGATTAGCACATTCGGGGGCAAAGTGACCAATCCCACCACATTCAAAGCATCGGACCCCTTTCCTTTTGGTCCTCTCTTGTCTAGGCTCAAACTTCTTGAAGGAACCTTTCTTCTTCAAGTCTTGTCCCCTTGACCCAAATCTCTTCTTCTTCTTAAACCCCATAACCTTATTAAACCTTTTCACGAATAAGGCAAAGTCTTCATCTGATTCATGCTTTGCCTCCTTTGCATCCTTAGATGCTTTCAAAGCTATTCCTTTAGACTTCTTAGGAGGAGTAGTGGTGCTAGGAGCCTTCCTAGACTCATATGCAAGGAGACGTCCAATCACCTCACTTGGCTTCATATCCATGTAGCCACTATTTTCTTCTATGGCCGTCACCTTTGATTCAAACCTATCGGGGAGAGATCTCATAATTTTTTGCTTGACTCTCCTATCTGAATACGGGTCTTCGAGTTGATGGCTTTGATTTACAATGTCCATCAATTTGATTTCGAAGTCATTGAAGCATTCATCCTCTCCCATCTTAAGTAGCTCAAATTGAGTTTGGAGGACTTGAAGCTTGGACTCCTTCACCACCTCGGTTCCCTCATGTGCAACTTGAAGGATGTCCCATGCCACTTTTGCAATCTGAGTGTTCTGAATAAGCTTGTACTGATTCTCATCCATTGCACACATGATGGCATGCATAGCCTTCCTATTCCACTTTGAAGCCTCAAACTCTTGCGCGTTCCATTGCGCCTTAGGCTTCAAAACTTCTTCTCCTTCACCACCGGGAGTCATCATGGGTAGATCATATCCGTCTTCCACCGCCATCCATGCACGGTCATGAATTTGGCATATGTAGGATTCCATCTTCCCTTTCCATTGGGAATAGTTCAATCCGGTGGAGGCCTTATGCTAGAAGCACCTTCGTTGCCACCACCATTTCCACCGTTTCCACTCATAGTGTTTATGAATGAATGAAATGAATGCAAATGTATGAATGATCAAAAATCACACAAAATGCAAAGCACACCAAAATAAGCAAGGATCACCTATGTATGTCTAGGAACCCGCTCTGATACCAATTGAAACAAATTATAGCACGGTCTGTATAGAACTATCTAGAGGGGGGGGGGGGGGGTGAATAGATTTTAAGCTTATTACCCAATTTTTCGTATTAAGTCAAAATTACGAAATTACCTTTAAATAGATAAAGCAACAAATCAAGTATAAAATGCGGAAATTAAATAAGACTTGATTTTTACGTGGAAACCCTCACGGGAAAAACCACGGGCTAGTAAGTAAGCCACACTCGAACCTCGAATCCACTAAATGTGTAAAACGATTACAACCTAATCCCGGAAGTAATCACACACCTACCTAATCCTGGTATGAGTGAATCTAGTCCAATTTGCTTGCGATCTAAGCAACCTAATCCCGGATGCTACACACAAGACTTACTTTCTCTATGAAGAGAATAACACCCTAAGTGAATATATGAATATCCAAATGCAACATAGAGCAAGGGAAACCCTATATGCTTATCTAAGATGATTAATATGCAATTAGAACAATCCTAGATATTAAAAACTAAATGACATGTCAATTAGTTTAGCTAATCAAGATTAAGCACAAAACCTAATTTGCTAGCACAATACAACTTCTCAAACATACATCACACTAATCTCAAACTTGTATTCAAAGTATATAAAATAACATACAAGTAATTAATTGAGATTGCTAGTTAAGAGAAACACAAAATATGTAAGATATTAGTGAAAAGCTTACCAAGCAAAGTATGATGAAGAATCCATGCTAGACGACATCTAGATGATCAAAGATGATGCTAGATGATGATTGATGATCATGAAAAAGTGTTTGAGTGATTAAAAATGAGTTCTTTGTGTATTTTTCTTGTCTTGAAAAATATCCTAAGTATGAAGCATGAATATGAACTCTCTTGATTGACCTAAAGTCAAAGTGGCATATATATAAGGGCCATAAGTGAAGTGAGGTCGTTTTGAAAAACGCACTAGAAATTGCTCTGTGCGCTGGTGAGCTTGCGCTGGACGATAGGCACACGACCAGCGCACATGCATAAATTTGCACAGGCGCTTGACGACCAGTGCTCAGACAGGCGCACGACCAGCGGTACACCACTGGGTGATTTGCGCTGGTGTGGACCGGCGCACGACCAGCGACAGACCACTGGGTGATCTGCGCTGGTGGGCTTACACTGGTGGACCAGCGCACGACCAGCGACAGACCACTGGGCGATATGCGCTGGTGAGTTGCGCTGGTCTGGCACTTGACGACCAGCGCACAGCCCACTTCTTTGAACCCCACAAGAAAGCATGCAAGGGGTAAAAAGGTAAAGTAAGATGCATCCTCAAAGCCTAAAAAAGCTATGACATTATAATCACAAGATGCAATCAAAATAACAAGCAAGAAGAGATGTTAATGAACATTAATGCACAACAATAAGAAACACAACATACAAGGAATAAACATATGCATGAGTTGTGAGTGTGTGCAACTATCTCTTCAAGACAAGTAAGCACATAGAATTTTACCTTCGGTGCTTAACAACAATGAGGTCTTCAAAGGGCTTGAGCAATAACAACAACACCTAAGCTACCCTTACAAAGAATCCCCAACAAGTGGTTTGTCCACGAAATGAGCCAATCAACAAATGGGAACCTTACAGGCATCATATTGCATCTTAAATCGATAATATAGACGGGTATCATAGTGATTATTTCTGTTTGGAATATTATGAATTTAGCATTGGAGTATCTAGAACTATAAGTATATAATCCATGTTTTTCTATAGAAATTCCTATTGATAAAATAGTGTATGAATCACAATTGATTCGGAGACGCATGTAACATGTACGTGTCAAAATGTTTTGTTACTTTTCAAACAAAATATGACATCGTTATTGATGTTTAAATTTTCATAATAGTGGTTGGGCTCAACGATATTGGGTTCGACCAATTTGTTCTTTAAATCAAATAAGTATGAGTGTTGAAAAATGTGACTAGAAGTATTTGGTATGCTTGAGACATTGAATATATGTAATCTAGATATATTAAATTATATCTGTCTCTTCATATCTTTATACTTTCACATACAAATACACAACACACATAACTTTTGTGTAATTCTCTTTATGTTATATTGCGTTCACATGTTATCTATGCATGTTTCTCGTATACAATACATAATACGTGCGCATAAGTCTATAAACATGTAATGCATGCTTAATTACTATGTCTGGCAACTTTTATGGCTCTTATGCGTGTATTGTCTATCATATAGGTGTCAAATTTCGACACTAATCACTAATCATTAATAGTACCATGTATGAGTTGATCGCTTCCAATTATTTGGTCTCATTAAAATACATGATTATTATTACTTGTGCGAACTTTACTCACATACTTGGTATAGAAAAAAAGTTGAAAGTGCCAGCTCAGGAATCTAGTCTTGCCTCTGCATGCAGGAATTGAATTTCATCTCAACGCGCTTAAAGGTTTCAAAAAGAGAGACCATATAGCCTTGGTGACCCGATCGGAGAGGGAAGAGTAGCATTGGCCTCACATTGCCAACTACCTTCATTAATCCAACATATCTTAATAAAGAAAAAGGGGTCCACTCGGCTCTTCATTACCGACATGTCCAACAATAAAGGATCCAAAGTAATAAGCCTAAACTTCAGGTTCGTAAATGGCAAAGACTGTGATCTTGATAAAATCACTTTCGAAAGCATTTAACGACATTGTTGAAATCGGTCGGAGTTGAAGGTACATCTTTGTTTAAATGTTATATTATTAATAATTATTATTGTTGACATAATCTTGCAACTCAGTCAATAACTTGGTAGAAAATTGTGGTTCTTATTTTTATATTGAGAACCTGCTGCTAATTTATTAAAATCATGAGTTGCATATTGTATGCTTTTCTATCAAAATATATACTCTTGTTAAAGCGGTGCGTAAATCACCTTGATTTGGAAACGCATCACCGAGCAAATTCAGCCAGCAATAGGTACGTCACATAATTTTTATTGTTGTACAAATCATGTTGACCAATTTGTTTCTTTAGATCAAATGAGCATGAATTTGGTTAAGTTTAAACACTCTCAAATATTTTGATTTGCCTAAACAGCAAAATCAAAACAAAATTGTGAGGTGTGAAATGTTGAGTTTTTGTGATCAATATGTGTTGAGATATTCACTCACTTCTTCATATATTATTTTCACGCGAGTACACTATACATATTGTATAACCTTTGTGTACTTCTCAATAAATTGCACTCACATATTACCTCTGTATGTTTCCCTAACATATATTCTTGGATGCCAAAATTCAAACACTAATCATCAATAATGTTTTATATGAGTTAGTTGTTTTTATTTAATTTGGCCTTCTTATATACGTAACTATTGTTATATGTGAAAATTTCACTCGCATGCTTGGTATAGAAGTCAAGGTAAAAACCTTGGTTTAGAAATCGAGCTTTACCCTTGTGCGCAGGAACAAATTCCATCTCGGCGCACTTCAAACTTCAACCAACAACCGACTATCCCTCGATGACTCAAATAAGGCTGCTTTCCGAAAAGCTTCTTGAGCAGACATGTTAGGAGGAAGACCTTAAGGAAAATATTGAGGATGAGAGCATCCAATGATAAAAGGTAGGTATATTTGCCATCATACGATTTATATAGGAAGCAAAGGTAAAAAGAAGTCAGATGTCGAAGGCGATCAGCGAGATCATTATGCATTGTTGGGATTGAGCCATTTAAGATACCTTTTTACTAAGGATCAGATAAGAAAGAGCCTACATGGAGACAGCCTTGAAATATCATCTTGACAAACAGGCTTCACTTGCTGCGGAAACTAAAAAAAAAAAAAAAAAAAAAAAGACGCGATGTTGAAAGCACCTATGTTCGAATGAAACATACTTTAACAACTGCTGGGGGGCTAGGGGGTAGCACAACATAGCACAGCATAGTAAAAAAAAAACAAAAAAAAAAAAAAACCAAAAATTGCAGTTGCAAAAGTAGTTTTAGCGGAGTCATCTCTATCCTGGTGATTCGGCTGATATGTGTATATGGAAAAGAAGATGAACCATAACAAAAGTCGGAGTACAAGAATAAAGCTAGTGGATCGTTCACCCTAAGGAATGTCTAACGATATTTGAGACATCACAACTCTACACTAGCGACCACTACGCAGGTTAGTATTGATTATTGAATTGTCTTGTTTGCTTCCTTGTAGTGATCTAGGGAAACATAAGACATAGTATTATACAAAAGCACAAGGAAAGAACGACTTGCGATTTGAGACTCAGAATGAAAAGGTAACCAATTTCGGATACCTCATCAAGTGGAGTTAGAGGTAAAATCTAAATTATCGCTTAGTCACTTTTTGTTCGGCCTATAAATCAAATCGTCTTGGATTTCATAACCGCATGTTGATGACGAGGAGGTAAAATGTGAGGATACACTTTTGTCACCCTTGCTTATCAAAGTTCTTTGCTGCACTTTTTACATGATGCACAACACATGTAGCCTGTGTACTTATCCTAGTATTTTATATGATGCACAACACAAGTTGCTTGTATATTTATTCTAGTATTACACCCCACTTACACATGCTATCGTTGTATGTTTCTTTCATACATAATAAATACAACTCACGTATATACTTGCGAAAATATATACTAATTGTTTTATTAGCATGCTATATGGTTTTTGTATGCAAAACATCCATCAAGAGTCCATGGGTATTCTATCCCGAACAGTAACCATCACCAATAACGTGCATGGATCCAACTATTTTTGTTCGGCATTATTAAAATATATATATTTGTGCAAATGCTACTCATGTGTCTCACAGAGAGACAAGCTGAAAACTTGAGTACAGAAATCGAGGATAGTCTCAATCCGCGCAAAACAAGTTTTATCTCGGCACATGTAGAAATTCGAAGAAAAGGCCAAAGGGGCCAAAATCTTCACTAACATAGGTCGAAGGGGTCATCTTTGGAGCGTAAAGCCCGAAGATAGTACTCGGGCGCCATGAAACTACGAAGAGCGAGTGGATAGTGTCCGAGGGGCGGAGAAGCTGAAATAGCATGCCCGCCGAGCTAATCAGATACGAACGTATCCTTAGTGAAAAGGCAAACCCGAGGCACTAGGATACCTGGAAAACAGGATACCTGGAAAACTGCTCGGGGCACCGCCGGAATATGTCTGGTGAGATGCACAGCTGTGTTGGCCGATATGCACTACCCCAACGATTCGGCAAACCCTTGTAGCAGACAAAACCAGGAGACGTCCTAGGTGATTTCTGCAGGGGACCTAAGTGTATGGTCGTGGTGAGCCTCGACGTAACACCTGGGTAAAACTGACCAGTTTAATGAGACACTTGGTCGGTCTGGAAATGATCAGTTTAATAAGATACTTGATCATTCTTGAAGAAAAACTAATCAGTTTAATGAGACACTTGGTCAGTTTGAAGATGACCAGTTTAATGAGATACTTAATCATTCTTGAAGCCAAACTAAGGATAATATATTTGTTCAGACCAAGGTAACTAGATACTTGGATAAACCAATCAAGTATAACAAAAACTTGACCCAATAAAACTAATGGATTACTCAAACTTAATGCAAGTTAATGAGATACTTGGTTAAATGAGTTACTCAGCTTAAACAAAGAAACCAATGTTACACTCGGGTAAAAATAAAACAAAATATTTTAAAATATTTTTATTATTTACACGTTTACGAGTGTGCAGGTATACCAAATTGATCAAAAAGAATAACTGACTTGGTGCAAATAAAGCACTGTCAGCTCAAAAACTAACTGGGTGCAAATAAAGCGATGTCAGCTCAAAAATTGACTGGGTGTGAATAAAACACTGTCAGCAATCCGGCCTTGTGGAAAGGGGTAAAGATTTTTCCGCTTATATTGCATCTGTTAAGTTTAAAATATGCAAGTACAAAGCTCCAATGGGCAAGTGCACATAAAAACAGTCAGGAAGCTTTCAAACGCAAGATCTAGGCCACCTGAGCCAAACGCCTTAAGGTTGGCTTGGCTCGCTAAAAATCAAGTAAAAACCCCGAAAGTGGGTAGAAACTTAGATACAGTGAGTCAGGACCCCCCGTGGTGTAAAATAAATACTCAAGTTGCCCTGAGCCATAAGCGAACACCTGGAACAATTTGCAAGAAGTACAAAAGCTAATGAGCAATTGCAAAAGAGACAATAATGAACAAAGTCGAATGCAAGTAAGTTATAAGTCAAAATTGTATTTATATACATAAAGTGCTTTCTTTTTGCAGGAGTATTAGCTAGAAGGTATTAAAAAAAATAATAATAACCTATCTGTAAGAAAGATCGGCCAAAAAGAAGACCGGTCTATAAGAAAGATCGGCCAAAAGGAAGAATCAAACCTACGAAACAAGATAAGCCAAGAAAAAGTTCAAATGGACAAGAAAGATCCAGGCCGAACGCTTGGAATCACTACAAGAAAAATGACCTATTGGGACAAAAAATCTATTGGGACGTTTTTTTTCGTCCCAATAGACAACTTATTGGGACGAATTTTTTTCGTCTCAATAGGCAGTCTATTGGGACGAATTATATATTTCGTCCCAATAGACATCCTATTGGGACGAAAAACAAAAACATCCCAATAGACTGCCTGTTGGGACGAAAAAATTTTGTCCCTATAGATTTTCGTCCCAATAGAATGTTTATTGGAACAAATTTTGTCCAATGTGATATGATCTTTAGGGACGAATTTTTTTCGTCCCAATAGGTATCCTATTGGGACGAAATATATAATTCGTCCCAATAGACAGCCTTTTGGGACGAATAAATTCGTCCCAATGGACATCCTATTGAAACGAATAAATTCGTCCCACTAGGTCTATAGGGACGATTTTAGGGCTATTGGAATGAAAAATATCGTCCCAATAGTCCTTTTGTAGTGTTTTCAATTAATCCTCAAAAGGCTTAGATGAATGCGAGTGAAGAAAGAAACGTGAAAAAAGTATTAGAAGATGAAGATGAAGAAAATATTACATTAATATGAAAGGAGAGAAAATGAGGTAAATAATAGAGGTAAAAAAATATATATTATTTTGATGTGTATAATAGTTATTGTATTTATGGTTATGAGTGCATCTTAACCATTTTTTTTTTTTTTACACAGGATTTGCCACACTTATGTATCCATTGGATCATACTTGTCTGAATGGTTAAGATTTCATGATCATTAATTATTTTAATTGTTTCTCTCTCTCATATTTTTTCTCTTTTCCTAAACATTTTATTTGTTTCTCTCTAGTCATTTATTTCTCTCTTTCCTCTCTTATTACTATTATTTTCTTTTCATCTTATAACATTTCTTATTTCATATCTTTTTATATTTTCACTTGTGGCATTCTTTTTTTATTTATTGATAGAAATGCTTAAATAAAATAATTACATAGTTGATAAAAATTCTTCAAAGTACTCAAATTTTTTTGACATAATCAAAATACTGGAATTTATGATATAAAATATGTTATCCATTCAAAAATCCAAAAAAAAAAAAAAAAACAAAGAAGTAATTAATTAATTTTGTTGAAAATTCTTGATTTTTTTTTAAGTTTTTCCAAAGGTAGATTAATAATTAAATTACCATATAAATTAGAAAATGATGCAATATGGATCATTTTGTTCATCCAAAGTGGTTTTCTATCGAGATGAATTTTGTTTTTTCCAATAAATTCTTCATAAGAATCAATAACTATTAGTCTTGAGAGGTTTTCTATTATTAAAAAATAAAAAAAATAAAAAACTGAATCGTCAGAACTGGAACTGGAACTGGAACAGGAACAGAAACCGTTGATTTCGAATCGAAAATTGAAACCCCTGATTCTGAATCGAAAACCGAATCCGCTATTTCTAAATCGAAAACCAAAACCACTGGTTAACAATTGAAAATTGGAACCGCTGATTCCTAATCGAGAACCAGAACCAGAACCGAGGTCATATCTAATTCCGAGTACGATTAACGATTGACCATTTAATCTAACAATATATGATTTTAAAAAAAAAATTTAATTAAATGTTATAATAAATGTTTTTTAATATCAATTTGTTTATCAAATAAAAATAAAATTTAAATTAGTAGAATCCATCTACAAATAAAATTTTGATTGAAAAAAAAAAATCAATAAAAATTTAATAACAATTAGAGGTTATATATAAAAAGTATGCTTTTATTATCACATTTGAAACATCAGCTAGGTGGATAAGGTTGGCGGGTGGGCGTGGGCAAGCTGGGTTCAACACCCGGTGGTAACACATATTATTTTTAATTTGTGTTGAGCTAGTGGGTGGCTTGCGTGCGTGGGGGGTGGCCTAAGTGGGCAAATTTTTTTTTTTTTTTTTTTTTTAAATTTCGTCCCTATAGGTGTCTTATAGGGACGAAAATTTATCTAATGGGAGGAAATATTTCGTCCCTATAGGTTGTCAAATGGGACGAATAAAAATTGTCCCTATAGGTAATCTAAAGGGACGAAAATTTATCTAATGAGACGAAATATTTCGTCCCTATAGGTTGTCAAAGGGGACGAACAAAAATCGTCCCTATAGGTAGTCTATTGGGACGAATTTCAATTTTCGTCCCAAAGAAGCTATTGCGACCCACCTGAGGCGACGTAATTTGGGACGAATTTTATTCGTCCCAATAGACCTATTAGGACGATTTTTGGGCTATTGGGACAAAAAAAAAAAAACGTCCCAATAGCCCTTTTTTTTTTGTAGTGCATGACTCAACCAAAGAAGAAAAGAATGGCTACCCAGACAATGTGCCAAAAGCGTGGCTCTTACCCTGCACGTCGGCATCAACTCAAGAATAACAACGATGCTAGGGGGTAGATTCCAAGCAACATGAACCCCTAGAGAACAAAAGCCCCCAACTCACCATGAGCATGTATATATATATGGCAGTGGTCTCAGGGGGTGGATGCTTTGAAGCACGATCTCTATAGAGTGACATCTTACCTTGCCAAGAGCGACGACATATACTGTATTCTTCTCAGCTTGTGAGGAAAGACACGGCTCAGGGAAACCTTAATGAGTTCCTCTTATGATCTTCAACCTCGACATCTTCAAGCTGTCTTGAGCCCTAAAACTTCAAAGATTGTCAGAACTTGCCTTTAAAGGATACGACAAGAAGAAAAGATATTTCGGATAGAAGCATTCTCAGCTATTCAAGTCCTAGAAGATAATTGGAAGCAATTTGGAAGATTTCTTGAGCAAACCCGTGAAAATAGCATCTGCTGATGGGTCAACTTCAAGAATTAAACTGTATCATCTCCGAAGGAACTGGGTTTTGAGCCTTATATGGTTGGAAAGGTACAGAAGTTAGCTTTCCATAGAATTTTACGGTTTGTGATTTTGATTTTTCTAGAAGGAGTTATGACCATTTTACTACCCAAAGGTCAGCCCAGAATTTCTAGGCTGGCAGCATCTGCTGATGGGTCAACTTCAAGAATTAAACTGTATTATCTCAGAAGGAATTGGGTTTCAAGCCTTATATGGTTGGAAAGGTACAGAAGTTAGCTTTCCGTAGAATTTTACGGTTTGTGATTTTGAGTTTTCTAGAAGGAGTTATGACCATTTTACTACCCAAAGGTCAGCCCAGAATTTCTACGTTGGCAGCATCTGCCGATGGGTCAACTTAAAGAATTAAACTGTATCATCTTAGAAGGAACTGGGTTTCGAGCCTTATATGGTTGGCAAGATACGGAAGTTAGCTTTCCATAGAATTTTACGGTTTGCGATTTCGAGTTTTCTAGAAGGAGTTATGACTATTTTACTACCCAAAGGTCAGCCCAGAATTTCTACGCGGGATTTCAGAAATAAAGCATTGTGGGCTGCCTATTTAGGAATGAAGGTCTTAGACGAATTTATCATGTTTTGGAAGATTAACAAAGGCCTGAAAGTCACTTTAATTCAATTTTAGTTGATCCTAAACTTTCCATGTTGGGATTAGTCGAGATTGGATTAAAATTCCTAAAGTTAGAAGGATTATACTTCCTACTTTAAGTCGCATTGAATTAGCCTTATTGGAGGTTGATTATGGAACTAAAAGGAGACCTAATTCATGCCTATTTAAGAGGAATTACAGCAGAAAGATCAGATATGTAGCAGCAGTACAAAAAGGATCCGAGGAAAGCCGAACAAAGTTATAAAGGGGACTCACATTCGCCCAAGTGAGTGAAAAAGATCTCAATAATCAAAGCTTGAGGAGACAAGGAAGTTTATCGAGCGCGACCAGAACCAAATGCAAAGTATACCAAATACCAAATATATATAGTGCAAGTGCGCACCGAGGCATCACAAAAGTATACAAGGCAAAAATTACAAGAGGAGTTAAAGAGCAACCAAAGGCTCAACAAATGTCCGACAATTGTTCAAACATCAACTGGGTAGTAACTTGGACTTAGGCTGAAGACGAGCAACAAAAATCAAAGGAGAACTATTCAAATCCCCTTCGATGAGTCACCAAGAACTCATCTCATAGATTTGAGGGGGTATTGTTATAGGGGTTTTTTCGTCAGCATGACACGTCAGCAAAGATAGCGGGTAATGCGGAAATATAGTGATTCCACGTCATAAAAAGTCAAATGTGAGACACGTTATCAAAAGGGTCAACATGAATGCATGACATCACCATATGAGGGGCCATTTGCAGATGGAATATGGTTGGCTAAAGACCTGTTCGGCCAAGGGTTTCAATCAGCCAAGTCTACTCGGCCAAGGTTCCACTCGGTCAACATTCCACTCGGCTAGAAGTCTACTTGGTCAACATTCCACTCGGCTAGAAGTCTACTCGGCCAAGATTCCACTCAGCCAAAATTCTACTCGGCCAAGTGTGCTCGGCCAAGATTCTACTCAGCCAAGTCTGCTCGGCCAAAAATCAGTACTTAGCCAAAAACGGGAAATACAGCCTTACCAAGATAGGCCATATCAGGAAGAGATCTGCACAGATACGGAATCTTAGGATAATATTCCAATAAGGAAATATCCCTATTTCCTCTCCAGTACCAGAGAAGTCTAATCAAGAAAGAACTGTAAGCTTCTAGAAGGATACACACCAAATAGGAAATGGGTCCTAATTTATCTACTCTACAAGAATCCTACAAAGACTCTAATTAATGAGTCCACCTTTTATACGACAGAAACTAGGGCAACCCTAGATCAAACCCTATAAATACATCAATGTATTCATTATATCGGGGGGATCATCATAAGCAATTATTTGAGAGAGAGCGAGTATTGAGTGTGTAATCCTTACATTCATAGTGGATCACTTCTCGCCGTCACCGGCACCGTGGATGTTTCCCCGCCTTGGGGTTTTACCATGTAAAATATGTGTTATACTTGCTCATCTTTTATTTTTCTACTTTTATTACGTTTATCTTCAGGTTTCACCAACCTAAATCGTTGACCGGTTGACCATCGAAAAATCACCATCAACATTATTTATTCCAATTAAGGTAAAAATGTTATATTATAGTTAGAAGTGATTTTAATTAGTTACAACCAAACAGACTCAAAAGCTCTTCTTTAAGGGTAAAAAGGTCATATCATAATTAGAAGAGATTTTAAAATGTTCCAACCAAACAGTCTTAAAAGCTCTTCTTGATACAAAAGCTCTTCTGGAATATATCATCCAAACAGTAACTGAAAAGCACAGGCTTTTACTTCTCTTCTTCTACTGCTAAAAGCCATAAGTAAAAGTTATACCAAACGGGCCAATAGCCTGCAAGAAAAAAGCCCGCCAAGTGTCTATAGAAACACATCACTGAAAAGCCATGAAAATAGCCTCCCAAAGAGCATCCGCCAAAGGGGAGAGGAGAAAGAGATGATCAGCTGACTCATTACTAACCCCACACACACTACACCAGGAGGCCAACTGAAACCCATACCTACATAGACGATCCTCCGTGAAAAGCCTATTCAACATAAGACGCCAATTCCAAACTTAACGAGAAGGAGGAATGAAACAAGACCAAACATCTCCACTAAGGAACTTGAGGAGAATCACAAATAAACTAGGAATAAGCCTCCTTGCATGAAACCCGACCATCCCTAGAATGAGCCAATACTAGAGTGTGTCTAAACAACCTAAGGGGTGGGGAGGGGGAGGGAGGGGTGAATGGGTTGTTAATCTGATTAGTTACCAATTTTTCGGATTAGTCAATATTACAAAAATTAACCCAATACAATCAAATATAATCAACGTAATTAAAGTGCGGAAAACAATAAATAACATACGTTGATTGATTTACATGAGAAACCCTCAACAGGGAAAAACTCTCGAGCTATTCTGCTAGCCACATACGGTCCTTAAATCCACTATATGTAATGATGTTTAAAACTTAGGTTGACCTCTAGTCACACCTTTATCAGTCACTAACCCACCACTACTACCCACAGGCCTTTTGTAGTGATTCTAGACCAAAATGCTCATGCACTACACACTGGTAGTCACAAGACTTAACTCTCAATGAAGAGATCAATAGCCTATATGAATATATGACAATATCCAAAAAGCAAATAATGCTAGGCTACACTAAATGCTTATTTAGAGATTAAATGATGGTAATGAAATCAATCCTAGATATCAATATGTCTAAATGAATGCTCATAAAAACCTAACTAGATATAGATATGAAAACCTAAAAACTAGTCATCAACCAAAAGCCAATCAACACAAGTTGTAAATAAACATGGCAAGGACAATAAATGCAATCAAGAAATGCAATCATTGAGTCCTAATCAACAATGTCTAAATGCAAAGCATATAGACTTAGCTAGAGGGCAAAATGGTTCTAAATGCTAGCTATCAAAGAAAACCACATTCAACCAACATTCAAAGTCTCGAACATGTTAAAAATAACATTAAGCAAAGAGACATGCATTTAATTAACAAATAAATGCTAAACCTAGGCAAACATGTCATAAGAATGAAACAAGAGGTTATAGGACATGCAGACATTACCTAGTTAAAGAAAACAAGAAAGCCCATGCTTAGATGATGCTAGGAAGATGCTAGATGCTCATGGGAAGGTGTTTGGTTGAGTAAAGGTGAGTTCTTGGGAGCTTCTCTCTCTAGGGTTTGAGTTTTTCTCACTATAATCTAATTTTGAGCTCACAAAAATGAGCTAGGAAGAAGAAGATATATTTATAGGAGCCCTAGATGAAGTGGAGTCATTTTGGAAAAGAGCAGCCCAAAAACTCGTCAAGTGTGTTGGTCGTACGTTGGTCGAGTAGCGCACCACCAACGCACATCTTTTAACCCAACAAGCACATGACGACCAGCGCAAGACTAGTAGTGATCCTCTGCCTGAGTCGCGCTGGTATGGCGCATGACGACCAACGCTAGACCAGTGTAATGCGCGGGTGTTACGCGGGTTAGAGGATCGGCGCACACCACAACAATGCACATAGAAATATAAAAAATGTACAAGTGTGAAGAGTGAAATGAGTACACATAAAAAGTAATGAACATACATGCATGGAAGAGAAGTGTGTGTGTGCAACTAATATCTTCAACAAGGGTTAAGCACAAGTGATTTTACCTTCAATGAGCTCTTGTGCTTGAGGGCTTGAAATCCAAATAAGTTTGATCATGAACAAGGAAGCCCTAAACTACCCTTACATATTAAACCCCAAAATGTGGTTTGTCATGAAATAAGCCAATCAAAATTAAGGAACTTACAATCTTCCCATTTGGCTATTTCATGACAAAACAACCACTCACAAAATAATCCTCACAAAACACAAAATAAAGCTATTGGCCAACAAATGTATATTCTACGTTACAATGAGAGAAACCTAAGAATCCAAGTCTTCAAGGTCTTTAATCTCTTCATAGATCATCATACCTACACACAATAACAAGAAAGCATTTTCCAAGAACAAGTGCATGTGAGGTGATCATGTTAGGGTTTTTGCCCTAAAGTTGTAATTTGTAAATATAATTTGAACATAAATAAAAGAAGTAGTATATTCATTCATTTTGTGTCATACTTTAAATATATAACATGTGCACTTATCATCCAAGATTGCCAGATGTAATTTCGAACTGAGTATATGAGTGTCATATACAGATAGATGCAGTTTGAAACGAGCAATCTAAAGAGTCCGTAGATAGCAAATAAAGATGCGTACTTTATTTGTGGTTAATCTACAGCTGCAATCTATTTCGTAATGTACGGTGATCCTATCCTGGATCATTCATATGGAGATATGAGAATGAAGGCACCTTGTATGATGTGATCATATAGGATTGGGCCATGATCTATATGAATCTCTCATTAAGATCCGTTTAACGATGAGATTCATATATATCAACTAATGATGGCTATATGTGGGTGATCTTAATCCTGAGTGTCTTATCGACTCCTTCAGGTTAGATCGTGGTCTTTAATATACCATGGGTGAGGTCGGAGTTGCATTCTTGATCAATATGCTCCGTATGTTGGGATCGCGGTTTGACTTGTGGCTGGGAAGGTTTGTACACAATAGTGGAATCCACTCTGTTATAGGTAAAAATTAGTGGTGAAGGACACATCATCAGCACGAAAGGCCAGGAAAGCAAGAGTCAAGATAAGTCAACTTGTAAGGATTCCCATTGTTTTTAATTGGCTTATTTCGTGATCAAACCATAAATGGGGATACTTTGTAAGGGTAGTTTAAATGTTGTTGTTAGTGCATTAGGCCCTTTGAAGACCTCATTATTGACAAGCACCAAAGGTAATATTCTAAGTGCTTTCTTGTCTTGAAGAGATAGTTGCACACACTCACAACTCATGCATATGTTTAATCTTTGTATGTTGTGTTTCTTTTTGTTGTGCATAAATGATTATTTACATCTCTTCTTGCTAGATTTTATGATTGCATCTTGTGTTGAAAACATCATAGCATTTAGGCTTTAAAGATGCATCTTGTTTGACTTTGTACCCCTTGCAAAATTGCTTGAGGGATACATTTTTGGGACTGTGCGCTGGTCCACCAGCGCCGGTCGACCAGCGCCGCTCACCGGCGCAAATCGCCCAGTGGCGCGCCGCTGGTCGTGCGCTGGTGTGGACCAGCGCCGGCCACCAGCGCCGATCGCCCAGTATGGCGCCGCTGGACTGGCACTGGTGGCAGCGCCTGACGTCCAGCGCTCAAGCCAAAATTGGCTTGTGCGCTGGTCCTGCGCTGGTCCACCAGCGCAGGTCCACCAGCGCACAGAGTATTTTTCTGGCGAGTTTTCAAAACGACCTCACTTCACTTATGGCCTCTATATATATGCTAACTTGATTTTAGGTCATTTACAAGAGTTCTTATTCATGCTTCATACTTAGGATATTTTTCAAGAGAAGAAAAATACACAAAGAACTCATTTTTAATTACTCAAACACAATTTCATGATCATCAATCATCATCTAGCATCATCTTAGATCATCTAGATGTCATCTAGCATGGAATCTTCATCATACTTTGCTTGGTAAGCTTTTCACTAATATCTTACATATTTTGTGTTTAATTTATCTAGCAAATCTCAATTAATTACTTGATTGTTATTTTGTATGCTCTAGATACAAAATTGAGATTAATATGATGTATGTTTGAGAAGTTGTATTGTGCTAGCATATTAGGTTTTATACTTGATATTGATTAGCTTAACTATTTGACATGTCATTTAGTTTTGATATCTAGGATTGTTCTTAATTGCATATTAATCATCTTAGATAAGCATATAGGGTTTCCCTTGCTCTATGTTGCATTTTGGATATTTTCATATATTCACTTAGGGTTGTATTCTCTTCAAGAGAAGCTAAGTCTTGTGTGTAGCAATCGGGATTAGGTTGCTTAGATCGCAAGCAAATTGGACTAGGTTCACTCATACCGGGATTAGGTAGGTGTGTGATTACTTCCGGGATTAGGTTGTAATCGTTTGCACATTTAGTGGATTCGAGGTTCGAGTGTGGCTTACTTACATAGCCCGTGGTTTTTCCCGTGAGGGTTTCCACGTAAAAATTCAAGTGTTAATTTAATTTCCGCACCATATTACACTTGCTTGTTTATATTATCTTGAGGGTAATTTCGTAATTTTGACTAACACGAAAAATTGGGTAAAAAGCGTAAAATCTATTCACCCCCCCTCTAGATAGCTTTATACACACCGTGGTATATTTAGTTTCAATTGGTATCAGAGCGGGTTCCTAGACATACATAGGTGATCCTTGCTTTATTTTGGTGTGTTTTGCATTTTGTGTGATTTTTGATTATTCATACATTTGCATTCATTTCATTCATTCATAAACACTATGAGTGGAAACGGTGGAAATGGTGGTGGCCACGAAGGAGCTTCTAGCACAAGGCCTCCACTTCTTACCGGTTTGAACTATTCCCAATGGAAAGGGAAGATGGAATCCTACATATGCCAAATTCATGACCGTGCATGGATGGCGGTGGAAGACGGATATGATCTCCCTATGATGACTCCCGCGGGTGGAGGACAAGATGTTTTGAAGCCTAAGGCGCAATGGAACGCGCAAGAGTTTGAGGCTTCTAAGTGGAATAGGAAGGCGATGCATGCCATTATGTGTGCCATGGATGAGAATCAGTACAAGCTTATTCAGAATACTCAAATTGCCAAAGTGGCATGGGACATCCTTCAAGTTGCACATGAGGGAACCGAGGTGGTGAAGGAGTCCAAGCTTCAAGTCCTCCAAACTCAATTTGAGTTACTTAGGATGGGAGAGGATGAATGCTTCAACGACTTCGAAATCAAATTGATGGACATAGTAAATCAAAGCCATCAACTCGGAGACCCGTATTCGGATAGGAGAGTCAAGCAAAAAATTATGAGATCTCTCCCCGATAGGTTTGAATCAAAGGTGACGGCCATAGAAGAAAATAATGGCTACATGGATATGAAGCCAAGTGAGGTAATTGGGCGTCTCCTTGCATATGAGTCTAGGAAGGCTCCTAGCAACACTACTCCTCCTAAGAAGTCTAAAGGAATAGCTTTGAAAGCATCTAAGGATGAAAAGGAGGCAAAGCATGAATCGGATGAAGACCTTGCCTTATTTGTGAAACGGTTCAACAAGGTTATGGGGTTCAAGAAGAAGAAGGGATTTGGGTCAAGAGGACAAGATTTGAAGAAAAAGAGTTCCTTCAAGAAGTTTGAGCCTAGACAAGAGAGGACCGAAAGGAAAGGGGTCCGATGCTTTGAGTGTGGTGGGATTGGTCACTTTGCCCCCGAATGTGCGAATCACAATGAGAGGAAGAAGGGTAAAGTGATGGCCGCCACATGGAGTGGGAGTAGTGATGGTTCCAATGAGGAAGATGAGTCTTCAAGTGAGGAAGAGCTCATGGCTAACTTCCTAGCTTTTGCATCTTCTCACAAGAGCAAAAGTGCTAGTGAAAAGGAAGATTTGAGTCAAGAGGAAATTGACTCTAGTGAAGAAGAAAGTGACTCCTCTTCTAATTCCAAGAAGAAGTTTGTGGAGCAAAAGGTGCTTGCTAAATACCATGCCGAGTTCAATGATTTAGCACTTAAAAGCACAAGAAAGATTGAGAGGTTGAGAGAAGAAAACCTTGAACTTTCGGCTCACAATGACCACTTAAGTGAACAAGTGGAAAGATTGAAGAGGAGAGAGGATAAGCTAATTGAGGAGTTAGACTTGTCCAAGAGAAATGAAGAAGGCTTGAAGAGGGAACTTGTAGAAGCTAAAGGGTCCTTGGCTAGGATAGATTCTAGCACCAAGAAGCTTGATCATTTACTTGGTGTTGGAAAGAGTCCAAGTGACAAGAGAGGTCTTGGGTATGAAGATGGCAAGAAAATCTCAACCTCTAACAAGACCATATTTGTCAAGAGCTTGAAGAATGAAGAAACTTCATTTGTGCAACCTCCTAAGAAAAAGTTAGAAATAGGACAAAGTTCTAATGCACAAGTGAAAATGGGGCCAAGAAGGAAAACTCAAGCTCAACCTCCTAAGGTTCCTCAAGCCAACACTCCTCCCAAATTGGCTCACAAAGGAAAGAGACCAATCATGCAACCTCAAGCTTGGAAGCAACCAAGACCGGTTCAACAACGAAGATGGATTGAACCCTCATATCCACAAAGACATGGACGTACTCAAAGGCGAGGTATGATTCCCTTTTTCATTCCTATTTGTCACTTTTGTGGTTGTGATGGTCATATTAGACCAAATTGCTTTCAATATATTAAAATGTGTAGAAAACAAAGCATGATTGAAAAGAGAAAGAATAGAGCCAAGATGCATGTTTCTAGGAATGAAAATGTTGATTTGCATGATCCTAGAAATAGTAGAGCACATGTACCAAAGGCCACTAAGAAAGCTAAAATTGTTGCTAAGTGGATTAGAAAGAATGAAAATGTTTGCCATGTTGCACAAATAGCCTTGAAGGCAAATTCTTCTAATTTTTGGTACTTGGATAGTGGGTGCTCTAGGCACATGACGGGAAACAAGAGTTTCTTTGAGACTCTTGTTATGGAGGAAGGTGGAAATGTCACTTTTGGTGATGGATCCAAAAGAAATGTTGTAGGGAAAGGAACCATTTCCGTTCCCGGATTACCCTCCTTATCCAATGCTTTATTTGTTGATGGCTTGAAAGCAAATTTAATTAGCATTTCACATCTTAGTGATGAAGGATATTCCGTCTTGTTCTCTAAAGATTATTGCTCTATCCTAAAACCCGATGGACAAACCTTGTTGAAGGGCATGAGATCTAGCGACAATTGTTATTGTCTTGAAGCTAGAATTGTATCTAATCATGTGTCCATGGATGAGCAAATTGAGTTGTGGCATGAAAGACTTGGCCACATGAACTTTAGGGATCTACGGACCCTTGGAAAGTTCAATTGTGTGCGTGGCCTCCCTAAGCTTGGGAAGAAAGCCAATGGTATTTGTGGACCTTGCCAACAAAGAAAGCAAACCAAAAGCATGCACAAAAAGGGTAAGTATCTCACCACCAAGGAGCCACTTGAGCTTCTCCACATGGACCTCATGGGTCCCATGCAAACCGAAAGTTTGGGTGGAAAGAGATACATTTTTGTTTGTGTTGATGATTTCTCTAGATTTACATGGACATATTTTCTTAGAGAAAAATCCGAAACTTTTGATAAGTTTAAAATGCTTTGTACTAAATTGCAAAATGAAATGAATTCTAACATTAGAAGCATTAAACGGATTAGAAGTGACCATGGGAGAGAATTTGAGAATGCCACCTTTGAAACCTTTTGTAATGGTTTAGGCATCTCCCATGAATTTTCTGCTCCTAGGACACCTCAACAAAATGGAGTTGTTGAGAGGAAGAATAGGGTCCTCCAAGAGATGGCCCGTGTGATGTTGCTTAGCAACAATGTCCCTAGGAACCTATGGGCCGAAGCCATTAACACGGCTTGCTATATAGGAAATAGAGTGTTCCTAAGGCCCGGTACTAGAAACACCTCCTATGAGTTATGGAAAGGCAAGAGGCCAAATGTTAGCTACTTCCACACTTTTGGAAGCAAATGCTACATTTTGAATGACCGTGATCAACTTGGCAAGTTTGATGCTAAGAGTGATGAGGGTATTTTTATTGGCTATGCCTTAAATAGTAGAGCCTATAGAGTTTTCAATTTAAAGACTCTAAGTGTTATGGAATCATCCAATGTCGTATTTGATGATACTAGGCTCAAGTCTAATGATCATGAGGAGGAGGTTATTTTTAGTGATGATTCTCCTTTGGAGAAGGTTGTGGTGTCGCCTAATGTTGGGACATCTAATGTCAACAATGATGGCACACAACCTATTGATAGAGTTCCTCTCTTGGACTCTAAAGAACCCGCTCCATGGGTTAGGAAACTCCATGATAAAGAAGATATCATTGGAGAGGTAAATGAGGGTGTTAGGACTAGACGCCAACTTGCTAATCTTATTAGCTATACATGTTACACCTCTCAAATTGAACCCAAAAAGGTTGAAGAAGCCTTAAATGATGAATTTTGGGTTCTTGCCATGCAAGAAGAGCTAAGCCAATTCGAAAGGAATGAGGTTTGGACTCTAGTTCCTAGGCCTAAGACCACTAATGTCATAGGCACCAAATGGATATTTAGGAACAAATCCGATGAGGATGGCAACATAGTGCGGAACAAGGCTAGACTTGTAGCACAAGGGTACTCTCAAATTGAGGGTATCGACTTTGAGGAGACTTTTGCTCCCGTTGCCCGCTTAGAGTCCATTAGGCTTCTCTTGTCCATCTCTTGTGTGCACAAGTTCAAATTGCACCAAATGGACGTCAAGAGTGCCTTCCTCAATGGCTTCTTGCAAGAGGAAGTGTTTGTTGAACAACCTAAGGGGTTTGTGGATGCACACCACCCCAATCATGTCTATCGCCTCAAGAAGGCACTTTATGGGTTGAAACAAGCACCGAGGGCTTGGTATGAGCGCCTCACTCAATTTCTTGTTGACAACAACTACACAAGAGGTAGTGTTGACAAGACACTATTCATCAAGAGAGACAATGATGAGCTTTTCATAGCTCAAATATATGTTGATGATATAGTTTTTGGCTCCACCAACAACACCAAAGTCCAACAATTTGTTGATGTCATGTCTCTTGAATTTGAGATGAGTCTTGTTGGTGAGCTTAGTTACTTCCTAGGTTTGCAAATTAGGCAAATGCATGATGGGATTTTCATAACCCAAGCCAAATATGCTAAGAACCTAGTGAAGAAGTTTGGTTTAGAGAAAGCCAAACATTGTGATACACCCATGAGTACCACTTTGAAGCTAAGCAAGGATGCTAGTGGTAAAAGTGTGGAACAAACTCTATATCGTGGCATGATAGGTAGCTTGCTTTATTTGACCGCAAGTAGGCCCGATATATCTTTTAGTGTGGGTGTGTGTGCTAGGTACCAAGCGGATCCTAAGGAGTCCCACCTCTCTTCCGTGAAGAGGATCATTCGCTATGTGAATGGGACATCCAACTATGGGATTTGGTACTCTTTTGACACTAATGCTAGTCTAGTTGGCTTTAGTGATGCGGATTGGGCAGGAAATTGTGATGATAGGAATAGCACATCGGGCGGTTGCTTCTTTCTAGGCAACAACTTGGTGTCTTGGTTTTGCAAGAAGCAAAACTCGATTTCCTTGTCCACGGCCGAGGCCGAGTACATAGCCGCGGGGAGTGGATGCACACAACTCCTATGGATGAAACAAATGCTTGTAGACTACGGATTCAACCAAGGTACTCTCACTCTCTTTTGTGATAACATGAGTGCTATTAATATTTCCAAGAATCCGGTTCAACATTCTAGAACTAAGCATATTGACATCCGCCATCACTTCATTAGAGAGCTTGTTGAAAATAAATGCATAGTACTTGAACATGTAGGTACTAATGATCAACTTGCGGACTTATTTACTAAACCCTTAGATGCTACTCGATTTAAAACTCTTAGTAGATCTATTGGGATATGTCTTGTGGAGTGATGTTCTATGATTGACCCCATATGGGGAACTCAAGCAAAGAGAGCTATTTTGCATTCATGTAACTTGCAAAAAATTTGAAATAACTTATGCCTCTTCTTTTGATTGCTTGAGTAAGCTTGGTTGTACATATGTATATATGCTTTCAAATTCTATAAGTGTGAACCTTGCTTGTCTACAATCCATGTCATATTTATGTTCAAACATGCATTTTTGGACTAGGAGATTTACATAGGAAGTATGATGTGAATGACCTATAGTTATCTCCATGACATGATGTTTCTTAAATAACATGCTTATGCTAAATGAAAAAGCATGAAATTCATACAACATGCTCACATGAAAAGCATGAATTGATGATTGCATATTCTTAAAAATGCAAAACTTGTGTGAAAGCTAATGAGACTCAAAATGAATAAAGGATCTTGTATCCGTTCAAAGGAATTACATTCCAAATGTCTCTCTTTCTTTATTAGTTGAACATGGTTACTATCATACGGATATCTTATCCGGAAAAATCTAATAGGGTGCAAAGTCGCTCATGCCATGTTTCGCTTATAAAGTTGGATATAGTTACTCTTAAATTAAAATCAATAATCTCTATATCCTTGCTTTTTCCATGACATTGGTGAAATTGGTTTGAATTCGAATTAGAAACCTTTGTCATTTGCTTTGCCAAATACCATTGTATTTTGGACTTGAATGCTATATGTCTTGTATGCAAAGCATGTTGGATTCACACATTTTCTCAAATAAATCTCCTTGTTTCTCTCAAATTAATTGAAGTGCATAACGTGACTTATATGTATATGCATATCTTGCATGCTTCTATCTCTCGTTGCTATGAGTGACCCGGTTGGGGACTACTCCTTTGCCTATATCATGACAAAAAGGGGGAGTAGGATATTGTAAGGGGAGTTGCAAAATAGAGAAGCTATTGTGCACTTTGGGGAGATAAAACATTGAGGGGGAGTAACCCTTTGAGGGGGAGCATTGCATTTATCATTCATTGCATACATTTGCTAATGTTGTGCCTAAATTCTAAAAATGCAAATGCTTGGTATTATTCTCACATGATTAATCTCACACTTTACTTGAATTGGAATGTTAGAAACTCTTTTCAGGGATTGATTATTCTACAAGAGGATTGAAGACTTCAAGTTGCATTCTCTTATCTCTTTGTAATGTAGAATATCATTGTAATCCCGTAGTTTCTATTTTGTTGTGAGGATTTAATGTGAGTGATGGTTTTGTCACGAAATAGCCAAAGGGGGAGATTGTAAGGATTCCCGTTGTTTTTAATTGGCTTATTTCGTGATCAAACCATAAATGGGGATACTTTGTAAGGGTAGTTTAAATGTTGTTGTTAGTGCATTAGGCCCTTTGAAGACCTCATTATTGACAAGCACCAAAGGTAATATTCTAAGTGCTTTCTTGTCTTGAAGAGATAGTTGCACACACTCACAACTCATGCATATGTTTAATCTTTGTATGTTGTGTTTCTTTTTGTTGTGCATAAATGATTATTTACATCTCTTCTTGCTAGATTTTATGATTGCATCTTGTGTTGAAAACATCATAGCATTTAGGCTTTAAAGATGCATCTTGTTTGACTTTGTACCCCTTGCAAAATTGCTTGAGGGATACATTTTTGGGACTGTGCGCCGGTCCACCAGCGCCGCTCACCGGCGCAAATCGCCCAGTGGCGCGCCGCTGGTCGTGCGCTGGTGTGGACCAGCGCCGGCCACCAGCGCCGATCGCCCAGTATGGCGCCGCTGGACTGGCGCTGGTGGCAGCGCCTGACGTCCAGCGCTCAAGCCAAAATTGGCTTGTGCGCTGGTCCTGCGCTGGTCCACCAGCGCAGGTCCACCAGCGCACAGAGTATTTTTCTGGCGAGTTTTCAAAACGACCTCACTTCACTTATGGCCTCTATATATATGCTAACTTGATTTTAGGTCATTTACAAGAGTTCTTATTCATGCTTCATACTTAGGATATTTTTCAAGAGAAGAAAAATACACAAAGAACTCATTTTTAATTACTCAAACACAATTTCATGATCATCAATCATCATCTAGCATCATCTTAGATCATCTAGATGTCATCTAGCATGGAATCTTCATCATACTTTGCTTGGTAAGCTTTTCACTAATATCTTACATATTTTGTGTTTAATTTATCTAGCAAATCTCAATTAATTACTTGATTGTTATTTTGTATGCTCTAGATACAAAATTGAGATTAATATGATGTATGTTTGAGAAGTTGTATTGTGCTAGCATATTAGGTTTTATACTTGATATTGATTAGCTTAACTATTTGACATGTCATTTAGTTTTGATATCTAGGATTGTTCTTAATTGCATATTAATCATCTTAGATAAGCATATAGGGTTTCCCTTGCTCTATGTTGCATTTTGGATATTTTCATATATTCACTTAGGGTTGTATTCTCTTCAAGAGAAGCTAAGTCTTGTGTGTAGCAATCGGGATTAGGTTGCTTAGATTGCAAGCAAATTGGACTAGGTTCACTCATACCGGGATTAGGTAGGTGTGTGATTACTTCCGGGATTAGGTTGTAATCGTTTGCACATTTAGTGGATTCGAGGTTCGAGTGTGGCTTACTTACATAGCCCGTGGTTTTTCCCGTGAGGGTTTCCACGTAAAAATTCAAGTGTTAATTTAATTTCCGCACCATATTACACTTGCTTGTTTATATTATCTTGAGGGTAATTTCGTAATTTTGACTAACACGAAAAATTGGGTAAAAAGCGTAAAATCTATTCACCCCCCCTCTAGATAGCTTTATACACACCGTGGTATATTTAGTTTCACAACTTATGGAGCAGAAACCTCCCACGACAACCTACTCGGAAAAAAGAGTAAGAAGTCCGACCACAAACGAAGACGATCAACTCGGGCAGCAAATCTCACTCGGGCACATTCGGGCATACTCGGGCATACATACTCGGGAATCAATGAGACAGTCACCAACATTCGTATGCCAATCATAATCAGCGACCAGCACATCCACGATAAGCAACGATGTGGACTATTAGAGTTTAACAAGGAAACAAGCAGTTCTCCCGCGAATAAAGGAGAAAGAATCTCGTCTAGAACCAGACTCAGCCAAAAGAGGAAACATAATCTGATTAGGGCTAGAAAACCGCTTGAGACTTGGGCACCACAATACCAAACCCTAGCGGCCACCTTAAAACCCTAAAAACAACATGTATAAATACCCCCTCTATACACAAACAGGGGGGTACGCAAAAAAAGTAGAACAGGAGATAGAGAATCGTATTGAAAAGCTTGTAATCATTCTTGGTCATTCTTGATCTTGTAATCGTGATTCATAGTGGATTTGGCTTTGTTGCTAGAGGCAACGATCCCGTGGATGTTTCTCCGATCTTTTGGAGTTTTACCACGTAAATCACCTGTTATTTATTTACAATCTTTGACTATACTCAAATATAAATTGCAGTAATTCAAGAACGAATCGTTGACTTGGTGATCACCAAAAATCACCGTCAACACACTCCTTCTTGCGAGAAGTAGATGGTAGTTCCCTTAAGGGTTGATTCGGGGCTTGAACAATATGAGTGCTCTCCTAATTCCGTAAGGAATGTAGGATTTATTGTTCATTAGAGAATCAATGGCACTTAAAGGAAAGATATAATTAGAGGGGTATAACGGACATTATGACCCAGCTCTAATTATGAACTACTTGTGGAGGATTATACCATATGTAATAGCTATATCGATGGACACCGAAAGTTATTAGTTTGTGTAAAAACGTCTACAGTTGAGAGAGTTCAGCTTCAAGTTTTTAGTGGAATTACACCGAAGTTAATAATCATGAAATAATAATTAAAGAGTTTAATTAATTATTTCTAAGGATTATTGGAGCTCAAAATACTGTGGGTCCATTAGGTCCCCTTGTTAGCCCGATCGATTTAGGTAACAAGGGTCATGGTTAATTAATTGGATTGTCCAATTAATTGTGTTACGAAAGTGACACATATCTATTCGGGAACTAATTGAATAATGAGATTATTTAATTAATGATTTTAATGATTATGACAATTAAATAATAAGATTATTTAATTATGTAATTAATTATTGATGGAGAGTGTTAGTTGATATTTATATTTGAAAAATGGGATAATATGATTATCTTATATTTTTAATTGATTAAATATCAATTTTGAATTTAAATAGTTTAAATTCAAATTAGATGATATCTATTAATAAAATAAAATAAAATAAAGATTTTGTTTTTAAATTAAAAGATATCATTGGTTTCTTAAATAATATATATATATATGATATATATTTTTAGGTATAAGATACCTGACAACAAGAAAAAAAAAAAAACACAAAAGAGAAGAGAAACAAGTGGGGTGCGGCGGCCAAGAATCAAAAAGAAAAAAGAAAAATATTTTTTTTAAGTTTTCTATTTTGTGTGGCCTATTGTTTTTGTGTGTTCTTCTCTTCTTCTTCTTCTTCCATACAGGTTCCTGAATACCGTGACGCGCCCACATGCTGTTACCAATTCCGGGAGATAGCGAGGAAGATCAAGTGGTTCAAATCAGGAGCAGATCGTATTAAAGTGAAGGAGCCTCCTACGTAGGTATGAAAAAATTGTTTCTTCCCTTTTATTTATATGTTTTGATTTCGATTCTTTTGTTTTACTGTTCCGAAAAATAGATTCTAGGTTTTATCAATCACAGTATTTCTTTATGAAATAAAATAAAAATTTAAAAACCTTCCGCTGCGTGATTGGTAAATCGGGGTCCTAACAGATCAAACATAAAAAGCATTTGCATTCAATAAAGCAATATAAATTAATGCATGTGCAATGCTCCCCCTAAATGGTTACTCTCTCTCAAACTTCTCCCCCAAAGCATACACGATGCTCCCCTTATATCTCCCAAGAATTCTCCTCCTTTTTGTCATGAGATAGGCAAAGGAGCTCCCCTTATCGGGTTGCTTTAGCAAAGAGAGCTATTAGCACAAAAGGCATTTGCATAATCATATATACGAACTTTATGCAACTCGAGTAATTGAGAGAGATTCAAGGAGTTTTATTTTAAAGAAAATGTGTGAAATTGTTGTTTTGTATGCAAGACATATAGCATTAAGATTCAAGCAATGATATTTGGCAAAGCAAACATCAAAAGGGTATCAGAGAGAATTCAAACCAATTTGTACCCTTTTGTCATAAACAAGTAAGATATAGTTTTTCAAAAGATATTTTTGAGCTAAGAGCAACTATATCAATCCTTAAAGGCAAATCAAGACATGGATATTTATAATCCTATTTGATTTTTCCAAATGAAACATTCATATGATAGTAGCCTTGGTTACACCTTTAAGAAGAGAGAGAAGACAAATTTGGATATAAAATCCTTATTGATGTTAGTCTTCTCATTTGCTTTCACACATATTTTGCATATTAAGCAATCAAAAATATTTCATGCATATCATTTTAAGCATGTCATAAAATTCCCATGTCATGGAGATAAATTATAGGTAATTCAAATGTACTTTCCCAAATAATTATCCTAGTCCAAATATGCATTGTTAAACCAAAATATGACATGGATTACAAACAAAGCAATAGTGCACACTTATTTTGGAAAAAAAAAAAAAAAACATATAAGCATATATGTGCAACCAAGAATCTCAAGCAATTATCAAAAGAGTATAAATTTAATCAACTTTTTGCACATGGCAAATCATGCAAGTTTGCTCTATTTGCTTGAGCTCCCCACAAGGGGTCAATTCCAACCAAGTCAATGGGAGGCATGAGCCCCTATAGACTTACCAAGTCCATTGGACCTAATTGCATCTACAGGTATCACATTGGCACAATGGCAAGCAGGTTCATTCTTTCTAACCCACCTAGGCTCCACTTTATCATTTATAGTGGTCATAGACATGTTTCTAAGTTCCCTAGGTTCATGCAAAATTGCCCTCCTTTTCAACCGTTTTTCTTTCATGCTCTCTAACCTACACCTCTTAATGTATTGAAAGCAATTTGGTCTTAAGTGACCAATCATACCACAAAATGACAAGAAGGTATAAAGGAAGAGTTTATACCATTGCATTGTGATCTCATCGAGGCATTGCCATGTTGATGAGGTTGTCTTTGATGGTGCATCGGTTTGCTTCTCTTTGGAGCTTGAGCCGATTGGTGGCACCTTTGTGGTAGCAAACTGAAAAGGGAGTTGCAATCTATGGAGAAACTTAAACAGGCCTTTCAAGATCCCATGGTTTCCATTTAAACAAAATGAATTTTCAAATACTCCTAAAGTCTACTATTGCTTTTCCAAACAGGACTTACCCACGCAGATTACCAAAGAGTTTTTATAGAAAATCATAAAATTTTATTTTCATAAAAACGGGATCTCTATTTCGGTTAGTCAAGCAAGGAGACTTTCTAGAGGCATGTGATTTGTCACGGTTAGGAAGTGAAGGCAAGCTTTTCATTAGTAAAAGGCCCAAGGGTAGGATAGAAGGGATATTCAAGAGAGAGTGTTTCATGTGATTTAATCACTTTTGAGAGTGTACTTTTATCTAATTAGTGAATTGCGGTTTATCGGTGGTTATGGATTCAACCCGTGGATGTTTCCTCATTTTGAGGTTTTCCACGTAAAAAATCTCTTGCGTTGATTTTTGTACTTTAAGTTTCTTTACTTGCTATTAACTTTTATTGCTTATAACACTTGATTAATTGGATTCATATTGTATTGTTAAAGCAATTCACTTGTTATATTCTCTAAATGTGAACAATTTTGTTGTGTAAAAAAGAAGTGCAAGAATTTGGGCTTATACCTAACCCCCCTAGGTATATTTTACACTATAAGTGGTTAAGAGAATTTCACTTGAATCTCTCATTCACCACGGGAATCAAGTTCTATTTCCTAATTGAAAAAAGAGTTTATAATATTTTTACTAAAATATCCTCACTTTAAAAATAAAAAAATAAAACAAAAAACAATCGTCTTCTTCATAATTATTGACTTTTGTTTTTAATTTACGTAAATCATATTGGTTTACTTTTTTTTTTTTTTTTTTTTTTTTAAATCTTCATATTGGTTTACATAATTAATAATTTATATTATTCTGGCTCCTTATATATACATATTACAATACCATTTATGAACTAAAAATAACTATTGCACTCTGCACTTTTTAGAAATAAAAATAACTAGCTACTGCATTTTCATATCTCATATATATATATATATATATATATATATATATATAATTAAGTTATCTCTTTACCTGATGTTCATTTTACCATTTATTAATCTTTTATATTTATACATGTTAGTGCAACTTTGCTTTTTTAATCAATTTATCTTAATAGTTCCTTATCTAATTAGTTCAAATTTTATAATATAAAAATATTAGTTATTATAATTATAATGTTATGAGTAATATAAAATATATATTTTCATAATAAAAAATATATTTCATCATGTTATATACCTAAGGGTATTTTTGTAATCTACTTTGCATCATTCCGATTCCTTAGTTTATGTAAACACTAGAAAGAGAATAAATTTGATTCCGTTTCCGATTCCTAAATTGTTAGTAACTTGATTTTGATTCCCCTCTATTAGCTTTTTGATGGAACTTAATTCCGATTCCATTCATTCCCAATTGGCCGATTAGTTAAATAGTAGGGGCTTTTTGCTGAATTTGTAAATAAGAAAGTTTGATTTGACATTTTATCAAAGGTGGGTTCGTTATTTGCAAGTCTCCCTTCAATTTTTTACACGTCAAATTGCATATATTTTGAACCAAGAGTAGTGATAATCAGTGGAGCTCCAGTTGCAGCGATGAGCGAAGGAGAAGACGCAGTGCGACGTCGTAATGCGGTGACTGAGTACCGCAAGAAGCTTCTCCAGCACAAAGAAATCGAATCCAGAGTTCGATCCGGTCTGTCTCGTATTAGGGTTTCTCGCTCTATCGTTTTTTTTATTTTATTTATTTTATTTTTTAATTTTTAAAATTTATAAAATAGTTTATGTTTAGTGTTTCGAAAATATATTTTCTAGGATTGCTAATTTAGTCTCTCTCTCTTTTTTTTTTATGTCGCTGCCTTTTGTTCGGTAAATGTTGTGAATTTCTCGAGCTTGAACTGATTTGTTGACATTTGATAGGAGAATTTTGATTAATATGGTGTGTGTGTTCAGTTAGGGAGAATTTGAGAGCTGCGAAGAAAGAATTCAACAAAACGGAAGATGATTTGAAGTCTCTTCAGAGTGTTGGGCAGATCATTGGAGAAGTTCTCCGACCTCTCGATAACGAACGCTGTAATTATTTTCACATTGTATCTGTATTTGCTTTCGCTGTCCTCGAATAACATTATATCTAGATTTCGTTTTTCAACTTTTTAGGTAAAGTAGAGCTGCTGTGCTTAGGTTGGTCTAATCGCCCTATGAACTATTCATAAGATTTTATTCATTGTGTAGAGAAAATATCTTATTTAAACTAATCGAATAGATGAATACCATATTATTCTTGGCCTTACGAGAGTCACTTTGTGTAGTTAGACTTGTGATGGGTCAGGCTTGGGTTTGACATAGGATTTAGCAAATGGGTACAGAATTTTTGTGGGGTTTCTGGGTGAACAGAAGATTCTTGGTTTCTTCCATGAAATTGGTGGAAAATTTGGTTTCGGGATGTGAAGAAAGTGCTGAATATGTTGTTCTGCTTTTATAGTTTGGGATTTTATATGAAAAGTTATGAAATATTGTATTTAAACTAATCAGCACAATAATATACTATGCAAATATGTTGACCATTGAAACCAAAGGTGGTGCTGACTGCTGGTGGGTGAGACCTTTGGTTTCTAACCAAAAGGTCAAGGGTAAAATCCCCCGGGGCACTCTAGTAGCAATACCCACAAGTTTCCTAACTACTAAGGTTGTAGTGTTTGGTTGGACGATTATTGTGTATAAAATAGAAGTTTGTCAACTGGTGGCTTTTGGTTTTCTTAGTAGTGTTAGTTCTGGCATTTTTGTTTTGTTTTTTGTTCGTAAGAATGTGTGATGCAATTGCTTTTATGTTTCAGTGATTGTTAAAGCAAGTAGCGGCCCTCGGTATGTGGTTGGCTGCCGCAGCAAAGTGGATAAGGAGAAGTTAACGTCAGGAACAAGAGTGGTTCTTGATATGACGACACTAACAATCATGCGGGCTCTTCCTCGTGAAGTAAGTTGTAGTCTTTTTACTCATCCCCCCCACTCTAAATCATGCAATTTAACTGGGGAGAATAAAATTGTCAATGACATTTGGGTTCGTTTAAATTATTACACCCAGTTTCAGTATCAAACATAATTATGTTTTTTAGTAAAATTTTCACATCTGATGTCTGATATTGTTGTATGATGTGGGATGACAGGTTGATCCAGTTGTTTATAACATGCTACATGAAGATCCTGGTAATGTGAGCTACTCTGCCGTGGGTGGTTTATCTGATCAGATCAGAGAATTAAGGGAATCTATTGAATTGCCTCTCATGAATCCTGAGCTTTTCCTTAGAGTTGGAATTAAGCCTCCCAAGGTAAAAAAGCCTTTCTTCTCTGTTTTTTATTTTTTTATTTATTTTTATTTTTTTTTATAAGCCTTTCCCATATCAATTTTTCTCTCATAGGCACACATTATAGACATATCTATAGCATACTAATACACATCACCACACTTTTGCCATGTGCATTATTGTGATTGAAGTTATATTGCTTACATGACAAAAATGTGGTGATGTGTATTAGTATGCTATAGAATGCCTATAATGTGTGCCTATGAGAGAAAAATTGTTTCCCATATTGGTGGCTTGTGTTCCAAATTGTTTGGAGTTTGGCAACTAATCATTTTAGATTTCTTATTGTCTATGATCCAGGGTGTTCTTCTTTATGGGCCGCCGGGCACGGGCAAAACATTGTTAGCAAGAGCAATTGCCAGTAATATAGATGCCAATTTTCTGAAGGTTAAATATTGTTTCTGTTTCCTGATATTTTGGTTTCCTTATCGTTATGTTTTCTTAAATTTTAATACATTACACATCCTGATATCATATAGGTTGTTTCAAGTGCCATAATTGATAAATACATTGGGGAAAGTGCTAGGTTAATACGAGAGATGTTTGGATATGCTCGTGATCACCAAGTAAGCACCTGGATCTGGATTTCATGAATTCTAATTTCTTCCTGTGAATCATGTTTCCAGTAATATCTATTCTTATGGTTTCTTTGTTTCTCCAGCCCTGCATCATTTTTATGGATGAAATTGATGCCATTGGCGGACGCCGTTTCAGTGAAGGAACCAGTGCTGACCGTGAAATCCAAAGAACACTGATGGAGTTGCTTAATCAGCTTGATGGATTTGATCAGCTTGGCAAGGTAATTTTTTGACTGATAACCTAGGTTGGGATTTAAACCATGTGTTCTTCATTATGTGAGAGTCTTGGTTCATAACCGCCCAAGTTGTGATGTGAAGCAAGTTGCTTATTTAGCACATATGCAGACACAAATTCGAATGCAAACACACCCCCAGAGACATTGACTCCCATGGTTCCTTTCCCAATATCTGAGTTTGTCTCTCAGTTGGGGGATGCTATTGCATGATAATGCAAGATTTTTTTCTTCTTGGGCACAAAATACGGTAATGCTTAGAGTCTTAGACTGCAGGAATCTCTGCCGACCATAGACTTTGCATTGCTTATCTGAACTTGTAATAAATGATCTTTTTACTTCTTTAGTAATATCACCATAATGATAAAAGTTTAGTAAGTCTTTTCTTGTTTGCATATACTATGTATGCATCTGTCCCTCTGCTGATATTCTGAAAAAGCATATTAGAGTAGAAAATTTATTAAATTGAAATTTCATTTTATAGGTTAAAATGATAATGGCCACCAACCGGCCTGATGTTCTAGACCCTGCACTTCTTCGTCCGGGGCGACTAGACAGGAAAATTGAGATCCCATTGCCAAATGAGCAATCAAGAACGGAGATTCTCAAAATTCATGCCGCAGGCATTGCCAAGCATGGTGAAATTGATTATGAGGCTGTTGTGAAGCTTGCAGAGGTGAGTATGGCTAGTGTTTGCACCATGTGCTTGCTGTTCGATTCTGACTTGTTACCTTCTGCAATTGATTCAGGGCTTTAATGGGGCCGATCTCCGAAATGTTTGCACTGAAGCTGGAATGTCAGCAATCCGTGCAGAGCGCGATTATGTTATCCATGAAGATTTCATGAAGGTAACAGTAACACCTTTTTCTTATATAAATTCATTCAGATGAGCAGTTTTAATGGATCAATGTCCCATCTCTTGATGCGTCATTGATTAAAGTTCTGTAAATTAAAAGTTGAGCATCAATATTCTGGAATGAGATTAAGGAAAGGAAAGGTGGTGATTAATTTGCTTAGTTTGACAAAAAATAATGAGTATATACACGGTCTGCTCATGCTCGTCCTATCATTGTATGTGCAGGCTGTCCGGAAGCTGAATGAAGCGAAGAAACTTGAATCGAGTGCTCACTACAGTGCTGATTTTGGGAAAGAATAAAACACCTTTAAATTTTAGAGCCAAGGATGTTGAGGCAGTGCTGTTATTTTTCTTGGGATGTAATTCATTCGTATCAAACATGGCCTCTCTCTCTCTCTCTCTCTCTCTCAAGTCGTGTGTTCTAATTGACTCTTGGTTAGAATAAAATGATTAAAATACAGGACTAATAATGGTATTGGGTAATTTATTAATTTATTTTTTTGAATATGTATTGGGTAATTAATATATAGAGGAAATAAGGGGAAATAGCACCAAATTCCATTGGTTTTGTGGTAATATCACCAAGTTATTAAATGTTGTGGAAATAGCATCAAAGTATGTGATCTGACAAAATTGTCCCTCACTTTCTCTCTCTCTCTCTCTCTCTCTCTCTTCTTCTATCTCTCTCTTCTTCTCCCCTTTTTTTTTTTTTTTTCTCTCAAAAACCTCCATTGATCCATCAATGGAGATCAAAACGACCTCCGTTGAAACGGTCAACTCCTTTTGATGGAGATCAAAACAACCTTTGTTATTAAAAAAATTCTAGAAATATGTCTCGGGTATTTGGAAATAAGTCTCGGGTAGGTCACCTGAGACTTATTTCAAGCTATTTCCAGCTATCTGAGACTTATTTTAGCTACCCGAGACTTATTGCAAAATAATTGAGATTTATTTTCAGAATTTTTTTTTTATAACGGAGATTGTTTTGATCTCCATCAAAGGGAGTTGAATGTTTCGGCGCAGGTCGTTTTGATCTCCATTAATGGATCAATGGAGGCTTTTGAAAAAAAAAAAAAAAAAAAAAAAAAAGAGAGAGGAAGAAAGAGAGAGAGAGTGGAAGGAAGAAAGAATAAGGGGCAATTTTGACAGATCACATACTTTGGTGCTATTTCTATAAAACTTATTAAGTTGGTGACTTTTCCATAAATGGTTTTGGAAAGAGTGTCAAAAAAAAAAAACCTCTCTATATATATTAAATTGATTTTTTTTTTTTTTTTTAAAGCGTATTAATTTGAAAGTTGATAGTTTTAAAAAGGCATTTTTTTTATTATAAAATGTAAAATAAGTTAAAAATTAGTAGACTTTTTATAGTAAAATTCAATGCAATGGTTAAAAAAAGAACAAATTAACCATAACCTTTATCGGGTTTTAGAGACAAGGAAATAACTTATATAAAAGCTAACATTTACTTTGACCTCTCCAATCATTTGTGAGTCAACATTAGGATAGATAATTTGTCATTATATAAAGGGTAAAAATGTTTTTAGTCCCTCTAGTTTGCTCTATTATACGTTTTGGTCTCCCTAGTATCAGGATTGGCCCGTTTGGTCCCTACCGTCCAATTCCGTTAGGTTTTTACAAATTCTGTTAATGGGACGAGGGCAAAATGGTCGAACAACGTTCAGAGTTTCTAGAAGGTTTCTAATGAAGGGTAGCATGGTAATTTTGTATAATGATCTAGCTTTTGTATAATGATATGAATCCAATAGCATATAATGAGTTTTGTCTAGCTTTAGTGCTGTTTGTTTTGTTTGTTCTGTCTCTGCTGCTCTTCTTTGTGTTTGTTCTGCTGTCTTGTTTCCAGTTGTGTCTGGTTTTTGCCCTGTTTAGGCCTCTTCAAAGAAAAAAAAAAAAAAAGAATCCATAGCATATGAATAAACCGCATTAACGAGTAAGAACAATCCGTTCAAGTACAAATCATCATCAGGTCTGGTATAATGATCTAGCTTTTGTTCACACGGGAATATTGACTCTCCAACAGAGATACAACAATTATAACCCACCAAAGACAAAATCAATCATGAGCAAAAACAAAAACAAAAACGTAAAAATAAGAGGAAATATAATCAGTAAAGCAATGCCCTCAACATCTTCTCACAGCTTCTTCTTCTTTCTCAATCTCACCACTCAACACCCCTAAACTGGGAGCAAATACATTATTAGAGAAAAAAATTAACCAATAAACCCAGAAATCAAATCACCTCCCAAAACCAGCACATTACACCACCAGACCTTGGATCGGAAAACCACCACCACCACCACCACCACTACTAGAAACCAATCGACCCACCACCAATCAAATACACAATCCAAATCGGTTAACACAAACAACCCATCCATAGAAACACAAACCCTCGCCCACATCCACCGCCATCAAAATCGGTTAACACAAACAACCCATCCATAGAAACACAAACCCTCGCCCACATCCACCGCCATCACAGATTCTTCTTCATCATCAACCATCTTGCCGAAATCCAAACTCAAACCACCCCTAAACACCCACAAACCCTCGCTGCCACAAACCCCACCAAAATCGAACCCTAACCACCACAGCTCACACCAAATCGAAGACCAACAACAACCTCACCCTCGCCGACACAAAACCACACAAAATCAACCCGCACTAACCCACGGAGACAGACGGTGGTATGAGTGAGAGAGGCGGTAGTGAGAGAAAGAGATTCGGTGGTGAGAATTTTTTTTTTTTGAATGAGTGAGAGATCGATGGTGAGTGAGAGAAAGAGATAGGTGGCCAGGTTTGGTGAAGAAGATGATGATAGGTGCTGGGGTTTTCGTTTCATTTTTACTTAATTATTATTTAATTTAATAAATATGTTTTATTTATCTATTTATTTATTTCTTATTTATTTAGGTGGCTAGGGTTTTGTTTTGTTTTTAATTAATTATTTTTTAATTTAAAAAATATGTTTTATTTATTTATTTATTATTTATTTTGGTGGCTAGGGTTTTGTTTTTAATTAATTATTATTTAATTTAATAAATATGTTTTATTTATCTATTTATTTATTTATTATTTATTTAGGTGGCTAGGGTTTTGTTTTGTTTTTAATTAATTGTTTTTTAATTTAATAAATATGTTTTATTTATCTATTTATTTATTTAAGTTTAATATTTATTTATTTATTTATAATAAGTTTTATATATATTTTTAATTAATTAGTTTTATTTGCTTTTTTCATTTTTCATTTAATTAAATACAAAATTACCATGCTACCCTTCATTATAAACCTTCTAGAAGCTCTGAACGTTGTTTGACCATTTTGCCCTCGTCCCATTGACGGAATTTGTAAAAACCTAACGGAATTGGACGGTAGGGACCAAACGGGCCAATCCTGATACTAGGGGGACCAAAACGTATAATAGAGCAAATTAGAGGGACTAAAAACATTTTTTCCCTTATATAAAATTCAATAAAAAAAAATTACGGAGGCAACGCCTCCTCTATTGAACTAGTGGAGGAACACCAGTAGCCGAGTATCACGAGGTTAAAATTTGCACAGCTAACCTTTACGACATTTAGATAACTTTCGGGCTCAATTACTAAGTAAGCCTTCTCGCTTACTCTCTCACACACAAGAAGAAACATGTATTGCTATGGAGAAAGTTATACCATGCTTGAGAACTCTTGGCTTGGATGTCTTACACAAATGAGGGTCTAGCTAAATATAGGGAGCCACCTCCTCAATGTGCGGTCAAGATAAACTTGATCTAATGGTGGAGGTATTGCCTCCATAAATATCTACAGATATCTAGAATATTTCTACAAGTATCTTCTAGTATCTATTAGAGAGTCCGTTGTAAGTCCTAGAGTCGCGCAGAGGAAGAAATTATTTAGGTTTAAAAAAAATGTTTGAATCATATTCGAACAAAAACCCTTTTAAAATTTATTTTAAGTGACTTTAATAACCATGTACGATATATAAGAATAAAACAAGTAGGATTTGTAATCATACCTCAAGGCTAACTCCTTCATTCTTTCTCTTGTTGATATCGCTTTCCGATTTGTACCACCGAATCTTCCTCGCTATCTCCCGTGTGTAGGGAAAAACGTATGCACGCAGTGGAAGCGAGACTAAAAGAGGTTTTAGTATAGTTTAAAATTTTTCCACAAGTTGAACCTTAACCCTTTAATTAATTAACATATATGATTAAAAGTATCGTACCTTTGTCGCGTGATCCGATTGACGTTGCGTCGATGGTAATCCGCAAGATCTTCCAATCCAATCATGAATGTGAACCATCTAGGAGCGTGGTCTTCCTTCTCTTTGAATTGTGTACCTGAGGATGGATAACAAAACTTTTTCTTTTTCGTTAGTCACTAAACCTCCAAAAGATAACAAAGAACGTTCCGGTCACTTTTGAATTCTCAATCTAATGATCGAAAATCGTGTGAACCTTATTCAAAGTTGTGCACAAAGCCTATTGATATATAAGCTACTAGTGCACTATCGAAGTAAAACGGTCTCTTCTCTTTTTCTCTCTTGGCCGAAATCTCACACTAATGTCTAGAGTTGGATTTTATTTTTCTCAAGCAAAAGAAAATAACTCTTAAGCCTAAGATCTAGAGGGTGGCCGAATTCCCTCTTGCTTTTAATTAGAGTTGGCCGAATCCTATGATAGGAAATCTAGAAGGTGGCCGAAATCCTCACTCTAAGAGGATTTGTGTTTCACCCATATTCCTATCAATCTTTAGACTCCAAACCCTAATCCAACTCTTTAGTGTATTTGTGACTATATCAAAGACTTCCTAATATGACTAGATAAATAAAGGGGTTGTCTATAGAACAATGGTGTACTAAACACCGCTACCTGTTGTTTACCTATAAACTTGTTGAGCAGGTTACTATTTAATCCAAGGCAATTTAAATTTTTACTTTATTAACTGTTCCCTAGGTAAAACAATCATTTCTTTTCAAATTTAAAAAACAATCAATGCAGCTGACAAATAACAATAAATGCGTTTCAAATTTAAACAACAATCATTTATTTATAAAATTAAATCTGTTCCCGTCATTCGTTTGGCATTTGGACTGTGTGATAACACTCGATATGAGTAAACAGCATTTAAAATGTGTGATTACATTAGATAAAGGTAATCATCATTAAAAATGTGTGATAACAGTCGATATAGGTGAATAGTTAAAAATATAATGGGGCTGGTGAATCTAATGTCCAACAAAGTAAGAGGATGGATAGAGCTTTGGGTACAGGTTTACAACCCCCTTGTCCGAGTGTTCGAGTTTGATATATTTAATTTTTTTGTTTAGTAAGAGAAGTTTTATTTTTTGCAATGAAATAATTGACAATAGTCCCACACCAGGCATACATGCCCATTGTACTTACATCATTCATAACAACAACAACAGTAGTATAATCCAGAAACTTCATTTCTTGTTGTGCTTTTTTTATAGATTCCACATACATCTCTCTTAAAAAAAAAAAAAGAATTAAAAAACCTTATTAAAGTGAGACAAGCCCAGGTCTCAAAGGGCTATAGCTCGTCAATAGACAAGTCCAAGAACCCCAAGACCCAAGCCCATCATTACTTCAATAGGTTTATATGCTAGGCCCAGTTGGGAGGCCTATTGTTCAATGTTTAGGCATTACTTTACTACTTATAAACCATTTTAATCCCTTTTTATTTTTTGATGTGGGATTCACATTACACAGTGTTTCAACAAAACGGTTCCACCCTCTGCAAGGAGTGATATTTACATAATAATATTGTGATTGTATCAAAATATTTACGATCACAAATACCATTTTAAGTTAAAAAAACCTTATTAAAGTTAGACTAGCCCAGGCCTCAAAGAGCTCTAGCTCGTCAAGATGCAAGCCCAAGAACCCCAAGACCCAAGCCCATCGTTACTTCAATAGGTTTATATGCTAGGCCCAGTTGGGAGGCCTATTGTTCAATGTCTAGGCATTACTTTACTACTTATAAACCATTTTAATCCCTTTTTATTTTTCGATGTGGTATTCGCATTACACAGTGTTTCAATAAAACGGTTCCACCCTCTGCAACGAGTGATATTTACATAATAATGTTGTGATTGTATCAAAATACTTATGATCACAAATACCGTTTTAAGTTAAAATAACCTTATTAAAGTTATACTAGCCCAGGACTCAAAGGGCTCTAGCTCGTCAAGATGCAAGCCCAAGAACCCCAAGACCTAAGCCCATCGTTACTTCAATAGGTTTATATGCTAGGCCCAGTTGGGAGGCCTATTGTTCAACGTCTAGGCATTACTTTACTACTTATAAACCATTTTAATCCCTTTTTATTTTTCGATGTGGTATTCGCATTACACAGTGTTTCAATAAAACGGTTCCACCCTCTGCAACGAGTGATATTTAAATAATAATGTTGTGATTGTATTAAAATAATTACGATCACCAATACCGTTTTAAGTTAAAAAAACCTTATTAAAGTCATATTAGCTCAAGCCTCAAAGGGCTGTAGCTTGTTAAGAGACAATGCCAAGAAACCTAAGACCCAAAGCCCATAGTTCCTTCTTACGATTATATTGTGTATTTAGTGATTATATTAATATACAGTCAATCACAAAATATTTGGAACATGGATTCGATTGAAATAATTGTTATCGATGATTTTACATGTAATTATACTTCATATATTGTAATTATAATTATATATTTTCAAACACATAATATATATAAAATGTATTGTAATGACTAGCCCAAGCATCAAAGGGCTCTAGCTCGTCAAGAGACAAGCCCAAGAACCCAAAGACCCAAATCCCATCATTACTATTTACGATTATACTGTTTTCTAAGTGATTATATAATTAAATTGTCGATCACATAGCATATGTAATATGGATTCTATTGAAACTGTTTATATCGACTTTTTTTTAATGTCATTATAACATTTAAATTGTAAATGTAATAATATATTTACAAACACAGAATCTATGAAATGAATTCTAATGACTAGCCCAAGTATCAAAGGGCTCTAGCTCGTCCAGAAAAGCCCAAGAACCCCAAGACCCAAAGCACATCGTTGCATTTTATGATTATACTGTTTACTAAGTGATTATATATATAAATTGTCAAACACAAAACATATGTAATATGGATTCTGATTGAAACTGTTTATATCGACTTGTTTAATGAAATTATATTTTGGAAATGATAATTGTATATAAATATATTCAAACACAGAATATATGTAAATTGTGTTATAATGACTAGCCAAAGCCTCAAAGGGCTCTAGCTGGTCAAGAGACAAGCCCAAGAACCCCAAGACCTAAAGCCCACCATTACTGTTTACGATTATACTGTTTAATTAATGATTATCAAAATAAATAGTCAATCACGTAGGTTATGTAATATGGATTCTGATTGAAAGTTTGTATACATCTAAAAATGTAATTATTATTATATATGTTCAAACACATAATATATGTAAATTGTATTCTAGTCGGTATTTTGCCCAAGAACCCAAGACCCAAAGCACATAATAACAATCTACGATTATACTGTCTACTAAAGTGATTATATATATACATAGTCAATCACATAACATATGTAATATGGATTCTGATTGAAACTGTTTATATCGACTTTTTTATTGCAATTATATTTTATTCATGGTAATTGTAAATTTTTATATTCAAACACAGAATATATGTAAATTGTATTCTAATGACTAGCCCAAGCCTCAAAGGGCTCTAGCTGGTCAGGAGACAAGCCCAAGAACCCCAAGACTCAAAGCCTATAATTACTGTTTACGCTTATACTGTTTACTGAATGATTATCCAATAAAATAGTCAATCACACAATATTATCCAAATAAATAGTCAATCATACAAGGTATGTAAATATGGATTCTGATTAAAAGTGTTTATACATATAAAGATGTAATTATTATTATATATTTTCAAACACATGATTTATGTAAATTGTATTGTAGTTGGTATCTTTAGAATATGTTGTCATGCATTAAATAAAATCGTGACCACATTACATAGATAATATGGATTCTAACTGATGCATATAACCTATCCCACCAACGTGTTGGTGGTAACCCACCAACGGCGTGCAATGCAGCTCAATAGTGTGCGTAACAGACTGTTGGTGGGATACCACCCACACATTAATCGGCGATTCTTGATACATTGAATAAACTCGTGACCAAACAACAATTATCATCATACAAGAATAAACGACAATAAAACATAAATCTGGGGAGCAAAAATTATCCATCGAAACATGTTCAAGCAAATATATTTGTACATTTCAAAACTTTCATCCAGAATGTAATCATGTTCATATTGAACCGTTGCAATCAAATCTAACATTGGCCATTAATGAAACACATTGCAGATCAAAGAATAAGCAACAGATAAATTCTCTTAGAAGAGAAAAAATTATCCGTCAAAACATGTTTAATCAAATCTGGTTTCATTTTCAAAACTTGCGTGCCGAAAGTAATCATATTCGTATTGAACCATTGCAATCAAATGAAACATTGGCCATTGAACAAACAGGTACTATCACTATAAACCATCCATCCAACACATAACAGATCAAAGAAGAAGCAACACTAATAAATGCTTTTCGAATGTGGATTCTATAAAGAATAAGACATACATATTTTTTATGTTCAATGTGTGCAAAAACATTTTTCAAACACTAATTACCCCAAAAACCCTTTAACAAACACGTGCAGAGATTACGAAACCAATCAAAACATCTTCAAACTTTCAGTACAAAAGCTTGAAAAAACCTACAAGAAACAAAAATAGAAACATTTACAAAGATCAGACCGTGCGATTTTCACAAACCTCATAAGCCTCTCGTTAACAGAAGAATAGTTGCGTGATGGACAATGTTTAGTGAAAGGAACAACAGCGGCGTGATGAAAAGAGTTGTATTTAGGGTTTTAAATCGTGAATCCAAGACAGAGAGATGCTAATGTGTTTTGATAAGCGTAAAAAATGAAATTATAATTCGGCTTTGCATTGGAAATTGTTGTAATAATAAATTTCAGGTTGTGCATGCGTTACACATGGCTTTGTTTTAAATTCGGACCAACCCATGTCAACTAAAACAACCAATAGAAAGAAAATATTTTAAAAACTTGAAAATGAATAGTTTGAAGTTATAATTCGGCTTTACATTGGAAATTGTTGTAATAATAAATTTCAGTTTGTGCATGCGCGTTACACATGGCTTTGTTTTAAATTCGGATCGACCCATTTCAACTAAAACAACCAACAGAAAGAAAATATTTTAAAAAGTTGAAAATGAATAGTTTGAAGTTAAGAGATTTCCCACCTAATCAGTTGAGTATCAATGAGTACAATCTATGTTATTGAAAAATTAAATATCAACCAGCAAACTAAATTTTTATTGAAGAGCGTAAGAGGTTTGGATAAGCCTGTATCCCAATTGGCCACTCTTTTTATAAAATAAATAAATCAAAATCTAAAGCAGATGCTTCATCATTATATTTTTGGGAAGCCCTAAACTCTGAACATATTTTATGCCCTACATAGTTCGTATGTACACACCTATATAAAAAATCCCGTTATAATTATTCGTTGGAAAGTGTAAACAACATTTCGTTTATGTAATATACTTTTTTTATAAGCTCCTTTCAGATTGATCTCAGCCGTTGATTTGTTTAATATAATGATCATAGCTTCACACTAGTTGCAGTAAATGGTTACCTCAATGTTACCAATCGGCCTACAAAATTAACATCTAAATATCAATTAGAGAACATTTTTGCTCACCCCGTTTCAAGGGAGGTAACCATTACCCCCCTCCCAAATGCATGACATGTGTCCAGGGAGGTAATTATGTTTGGGATGGGGGTAATGCTTACCCCCCTTGTAGGAGGTTGAGCAAAAATGGACTATCAATTATTGTCAACAAGCCTACAAAAATTAGCATGGAAAAACGTAAGAGATATCAAATAGCCAGCCACCCTACGTAATGATTAATGATTGATGATTATTATATACTAATAACACCTTCCATGCATGTATACGATCTCTCTATCCCAATTACTCCATTCTAAACCAGAAGCATAAAATCCTTCAGATTTTTTTAAAATATCTAAATTCTTCATATATACTTTTGAAGCCTATAAACAATGACTTCAAGTGAAGAAATCCTAGGTTATTGGCAAACTTTGTGCAGCCCTGTAAAGTTTCGCGAAGTAGTGGACAATTTGACTGAAGAACAAAGAGAATGCGTGGAGGATATGGGATTCGGGGTGTTAATGAACATGAGTTGTCTTCAGTTATTTGGTTCTCTATGCAATATGTTGCTTACAGTGATCCAACCTGGCACACAATCTGTAGTGCTCCACGGTAAGTGGATCCCAATAAGGGTGTCAGATTTCTCTAAGGTGATGGGCTTGGCAGACGGCATTGATGAAGTCAACTGTGACTCTGAAGAGTTTGACGAAACTTGTATTAGAATGAAAGCACTTCTACAGAGTAGTACTGTTAAGGACAAGATTACACTCTCTTCCTTGCAAAAAAAACTACAGAGTATGAGGGCTGCAGATGATGATTTCAAGATTTCATTTGCTTTGTTTACTATTTCAATACTTTTATGCCCACCTGCATCACCTAATGTTGACGAATCATTGCTGACCCAACTGAAGAATCCAAAATTAATCAGACACAAGAAATGGGCAACATTTTCGTTTCAGTATTTAATGGATGGTGTGAGAAACATCAGAAACCGAGGTACAACATTTTTCCAAGGGTGCCTTCCTTTTCTTCAGATCTTTTATTGGGGATGTCTTTCACAGAATAAAGTGTACGTGAACAGACTTAATGTTCCCTTGGTTGCTTGGACCAAAAACAAGGCTGAAGCAGTCAATAGGTTGGTGGACAATGATGACGTTATAGGTGGTTACTACAGCAGCATTGTAGAGGTCGACGAGCCATACTGATCTGTCATGCACTGGGGTTTGGAACAAAGGATAGAAACAATGACAGAAAATCTCGATTCCATCGGAGTTTCACTCGATTATTTTAAAAAAGTTGAAGTACCTGACATGGTGAGAAGAATGGTCGAACCCTTACTGGAGAGTTTCAAGCTTGAAATTTTGAAATTGCTTCCAAACAAAGAATTGAGAGCTGAGCATGTCCATTGCAATGATATGGTATGGTTACTTACTAACTTTTTTAAAGTTTAACTCTGCATGTTTTAATTTACCCCGGCCCCATGTTTACTATTTGTTGATATTACTTGTCAACATGTATCACTTAGGGAGATTGCAAAACCATTGAAATAATCAGCTCCAGTACGGAGTCTTTCTCACAAAGCAAGATTTTAACTGGACTAAACAGTCGGCAGGCAAAATCCACCGCAAGGGAAGAAGGATCAACCTGTAAAACTGAGGTTGACACACCTTCGAGACCAAATACCAGATTTTCCACGAGAACACTAGACTTTCCCCCCAAACGACCCTCTCTCGTCATTTTCAAAAGAAGAACTTCATTTATTGAACGTATTGTTTAGTCACCCAACAACAAAAAATGGAAGGTAAAACTGTTATTGCATTGTTGTTGATCACTTTCCTCTGTAATAATCTTTTATGCTTTGCGATGTATATGTGCGGTTTTACATATAACTTAACGTTCAGAAAATTGTTCAACGATAACACATTTTATTATAGAAATCACGATTTATGTTTCTCGTGATTGTTAACCGTTTTTCCTTTCAGTCTCTCTGCCATTACTAATGACGATCTGCACCTAACTCGCGATGATATGGCCAATCTTTTACCTCATGGCTGGTTGAATGATAGCGTGAGCATACATACATTCCTTTCGTTTTTAATTTAATTATTTATTGTTTACATCCAATGTGTACTCACTTAATTTAAATAATTAATCATCAATTGTGCAGCTCATTGATATGGCCATGTACAATCTATCCCGTGATTCTTCAAAACGGGTGTGGTATCTGTCGACATACTTTTCGGTTAGCTGCTTAAACCCAACATTATTATTTTTAATTCTTCCTTTAACAAAACTTGTGGACAATATATATGTAGACGTTCATACCCTGCCCATTCATGATTGTAGTTTTGTGCAATTGCGTCACCCAGAAGTCAGTTGGCAGAATTGAGGTTGGTTGGACGCCTGAGCTATCTCACATTTTACTATGGGTCTGAGCGTGAATGCGACAAGGTTACGTTATTTAAATACAGAAATATTATTAATTTCAATACACAACAATATAAAAAAAAAAAAAAAAATCAATATGAGTCTATCACGTGTAACTTGGTGAAATCACTGAACTATATTAGTCCATGTGCAGATCTATATTCCCATGAACGAGGGGAGTGTGCATTGGTTCTTGTTGGTGATAAATGTTTCGATGAAAAAGGCAGAAGTCTGGGATAGCTTTCCCACGGATGAGCACAATGAACAAAGAATGCTGTCAGCAAAAAAAGTTGTGCGTATCCTGAAGTATTGAATTTTACTCAAGAATGAGTTTCTTATTTTTAATTTTTTTTTATATGCAGCTTGCATTTCTGGACCGGTACTTTTCTGAAATCCTCGCTTTAAATTTTGAGTTCAAATCCTTTCTCATCGAAGCATATGTTGAATGTCCAAAACAGCCTAATAGTTTTGATTGTGGTGTATTCCTGGTCAACAATTGTGTGCATGGTTCCATTACATGGTTCGATCAGAGTAATGTACGTGGATTACGTATTCCTTCCCTATTAAAAAACACTAGATTATTATTTGTTTTTCCTGTGGTAACTAAATAAAATATTCTAACTCTTATGATACTTCCATCGATTGCAGTACAACTCTGAGTATCACAGGATGAAAATTGCTTTAGATCTGGCGAACCATCACAGAAATCAAATGCTGAAAGAACTTTTAGAAACGCCAGTACGAGGAAAGCCAAGATTCATTGCAGTCTCTCCAAAAACCCCACAAATTCAATCGGACAAGCAACGCGGCTTGCTGAAAAAATATAAGAAGGGAAAGGGGACAACACAGAGTGAGATTGCAAATTATTCAAAAGGTCTTAATATTGGTAAAAATTATCGACGTCGCGGTGGACCAGGGAAAGGGGATAAAGAAAAGTGAGATTGCAAATTATTAAAAAGGTCTTCATAGTGATACATTTCTCGACCTCGCGGCGGACCATGAATGCTCTCCATGATTGTTTGCTTGATAGCACACATTTTGATTATTTGTTTTTTAAAGTGTTAATCGATTGTGGACCTTGTTTTTTCTTTTAAATTGTTACATGTTTAGTGAGTATTTTTTTAATCCTTATAACTACTACATAACTCGTCCATCCATACAGTTTCATACAATAATAAGTTTCAGTGAGCGCAATTATCCACAAAATAGAAAACAGTTCATTATATGAACAACCACATCATTTCTGATGTAATTACAAAATACCACGCTTCATAAGTTGTGATTACAAACAGTTTAGGATAAACAAAAAAAAAAAAAAAACACAAGAAACAGAATAACAAAGACAAAACAGAAACATCATGGATTACAACTACGTTGTTCAATAAGGAGAATCAAACGATTGCATTCCTCCATCAAGCTGTTAACTTTAGTGGTTTTTGCTTCGACCTCCATCTCCAGTTTCATGATGCAGATATCAGCATCTTCGACCTTCTTATTCTCCTGTCTCCAATCCTCTACCAGGTTCCTGCAAAGTATGCGCTCGTTCTCCAGCGCACGTTCAAGAATAGTGTGTTTTTCCTTCCACAAATAAAAAATGGCATGATTGATGAAACCATTGGTGTTGGAATCCATTTTTCATAAATAAAGAGAGAAACTCAAGTACATGCTCTATCTGATTCGAACACCCTTTATATATTACTTGCATGATTTGTAATTAAAAAGTAGATAAGTTAATTAACTGGACACCATATAATGACGGTGGTTGCTTGAACTCATAAATAAATGATATTCCAATCTTGTAATTAATCATTTCAACTTACCACTTACATTCATGTACTTTAATCAATGCTAGACAACCTACCTACAATCTCACCAGGATTCAAATCATCTTTAAAAAAATGGTGTCTCAATTTGTGTGTACTCAACCAATTGGTCCATTTGTATACGTTTTTCGTTAAATGGTGGTGGTTCAGCTGAAACGATTACTGGGAAATCGTGTATCATTATTACTTCATCTGAATGCCAATTGATTATTTAAACAATATTAAAACAATATTAAAACTCAAGTAATCATTTGAAAATTTTATTAAAGCAATATTAAATCACAGTTTCGATAAAAACAAAATGTCAACGTTAATTACGAAGAGGTGTGTATCGATATAGGAATGGATATGGTTGATAAACATTTATTTTCACTTATTTCACTCTAACTACTCCTTATTCATAAACTCTGACGGTCATTTTGGTGTTGGCTCACATCCTTATCCTTAATTACAACTGGTTACCACTATGTAAGTCAAACAACTATTCAGAAGTCATAAATTACTACAACTATTGTACTCCTTCGTAATGATAGACATCAAAGTTCTATAAGTATGCGTTTTCAATTCATTTCAAGAAAACTGTTCTAACAAATGCGAAGGATGGATGCCGGAGATAGAGAGACTTTGGAGTTTTTGAAAGGGAAGGTAGCCATCGTTGAGAAAGCGCTCGAGCACGAGCATCGTCGTTGTAGGAATCTGCATCGTGAGTGGATTGTGGAGAATGCTAGAGTCAACGATCGAGAGAAGCGCGTCATGCAACTGGAAATGGAAGTTGATGGTCTTGCAGATCAAATTTACTCTTTGGTAGACCAATCCACCCGTTTAAGGACACGTCTGGCAGACCTTGATAACGTCTAAAGTAGTGTTATGTTTGTTTGTTTAGTTTCATTTGTCCTGGCGAAGTGTGCGTGCTGCCTTTTGTTTTTGTAATTGCATCGGATGTTATGAAAATATGTTTCCTTTACTTTAAGTGTAGTAGTGTTCTCCTTATTAACGGAATGCAAATTAATTTGTTTCAATATGATGTTTCATTGAACAATATGATGTTTCATTTCATTCAACTAACCCATGTGTGTGAACAAATTATGGTAATAAAAAAAAAAAAAAAAAAAAATTTTAAAAACAATAGTTTAATGAATAATTTCAATCTTCTTATTTTTAAAAAAAGATGCCATCTTTCATATTGCTTTAATAAAATTTTTAAATGATTACTTGAGTTTTGTTAGAGTGAAAGAAGTGTAAAGCTGTAAAACGAAATATTTGACTGTAACTCCTCAATAACATTGGTAAGGTGAAAATTGGCAAGGAAGGACACATTAGGATAACGATGTACATACTTCATAATAAAAATATGATCACTTCAAGATTTACTAACTATAATATTAAGTAATTGTCATATTCCATACGTAATATTCTTATCACCATTACAAACGTACTGAGTTCAAAGATTAATTGACGTAATAACTGTGTGATCACAAATAAACAACACCTTCAAGGTGTGATCAGCATTCAAAAAACGTCTTAGTCATTTCATCCCACCAGTTCTATTTGACATCATTACCCTGTGATCACAAATACAACAACACCTTCAAGGTGTGATCAGCAAACAAAAAACGTCTTAGTCATTTCATCCTACCAGTTCTACTTGACATGATATTTTGTTGCAGTCATATTACCTAAATATACATTTATATGTTCAACAAGTCCATATTAGATCACAAACAGGAATTCAGTTTTGCTTAGGTTAAACATAAAATTACACCAACGTATTCAAATCACCTTGCTGCTATTCTAGATGACTTCCTTGTCGATGCTTTCTTTGATGTCTTTTTCTTATCTTTTTTCTCTGCTAACTTCACCTTGTCCTTGGGTTGAACAATTGGAAGAACAACCTCTGTCTTCTTGGTATTGGGAGCTTTCTGCACCTTTTTGTTTGGTTCAGCAATTGGCACTTTTTCCTTTCCACTATTTGAGAGTTTTGTTGCTTCTTTAGCCTTCTTGTTAGGTTGATCACCATCTGCAGTTGGTTTTCTCTTTTTGTTATGTACAGCTTGCTCTGGGATATCCTTCAGTGTAACACTGTGAAGGTTGTCTTTCTTCTTCTTTTGTTTAGGAGATCGACTGTTGTTCCCTTCGAATGCATCACTGGCGCCAATTGCTTCCTTCCCCTTCTTGGATTTCGATTGCTTTAGCTGATTCACTTGAGTATCACAAGGTTGTTCTTCATCTCCTGTTTCCTCACTCACACTTTTTTGATCTCCTATTTCCTCACTCACACTTTTTTGATCTTCTATATCCTCACTCACTTTTTCATCTCCACTATTCAAACACATCACATTGTCGCCCCCATCCGTTTTCACACTGTCATCTCCTGATTCCTCCTCATCCTGCACACCCTCCGTTACATCATCTGCTTCTGCTACATTATCTGTGTACATTATTCATAAAAAATGAAACGTAATTCAATAAGTTTAACATGCAACATACAGGGAAGCACAGTTAAGTATATACAGTAATTTAGAAGCATTCATGAAATAAGTTGACTTGTTAATTTTGTTTACAATATTTTTTAAACACAAAACAGCTTGTGTATATACACTCACCTGGTGTCCTCTTGTCTGTCGTACCATCTGTGTGTGTTATTCCATCTTCACTACCATCATCCCCATCCTCACTATCATGAGATCTACTGCCCGAACTAATGTTAACATCCGGTATCGATTTTGATGACGGACCAGACATTTTAGAGTCTTGTTCGTTCGAAGTACCCACAACCGGATTCTAAAAACAAACCAATATAGATAATCATAATTTTAAAAAGTGGATTGTATTTCTATAAACTTAATTTCAAACAATGGTAACTAAACACATTTTTAATAACAGTAATCATACCGCAGCATCAGTGGTATGGAGCTTATTAACCTGGCCCTCCATCACAAGTTGTGTCAATCCAGAAATCATAGTGAGCAGCTCTTTCACTTGGGCAATGAACACCTATCTCACCAATAATTAAGCTATAGGCTCACTTATGTTAACCAAAAAACACAAATCATTACACATAAATGTAATAAACAACTCACATATTTTATTCGATCAGGCACTGGTAAGTGGTGATTGTTCTTAGGAATTTGTAGATATTTGCAAGTGAATCCGAAATTCGTGCACCCCATCAGGGGGAGTTGCCAAGGTGGCAACTCCAATTGTCCGACAGAATTCTGGTCTAGTGTATCCTCCTGCCCATAGATAAACATAACATAACAAATTAAGAACAATTACAGCATGCTAATGGTATTTCAGGTGTACTATTGGTTATTGATAATTTTCGGATAAACTCACCGTATCATCAAGGTACTTTTTTGCCGCTTTACGAAATCTCTGTAACTATTTGGACCACCATCAGGCTCAAGGTAATCAAGCGCATCCACGGCCACAAAACCTGATTTGGCCACTTCTTTTGTTATTGGGTAATCCCCAAGCATGGATGGTGGTGGCACCTTTGGAACACGTGGTGATATCAATCCCAAGCTCTGAACAGATACACGCTCTCCTAGGTACCATGCTGGGCCGCAAGGCCCATCCAAAAGAACCCTACTCTTTGTGTACTGTGAAGATTGCTGTACATAGGTCAGCAACTTGTCCTGGTCCGTTCCCCATGGGTGCATGTTTACCTCCTTCCGTCTAAGTTTCCTCAACATATCCTTTAAATCATCGTAATCAAATTTCTTCTTCAAAGAGCCCCATCCTTTTGCCCGAGGAAACGACTTCTTATCTGTCAAGCATGTCACCAATCTTGCAATAGGTTTTATGTATTCACAAGCCCAAATCTGGTTAGCAAGCAACAGATCAATCACACGAAAATTGTTAAAATACCACAAACTTAATCAGTAAATGTACATTTTAAAATACATGTCCAAATCACAATACCTCCCAGGCCCTCCAAAATCCACCGGTGCTTTGATTCTTTCTCACAATAGCATCCATATTTTTGTACAGAGTAGACAAGGTGGCTCCGCCCCAATTGTACTGACCTATGGATGATATGGCTTTAAGACTTGGCAGGTAATAAAGGTTGACAACTCCAGCTTTGTCACACAGTAATGTGCCTGATAGCAATGCCAAGATGAAAACCCGAGTCAGTCTTTCAATGTCTTCCACAGTCATATTGTTCCCACCAAAACCTTTATAAGCTGCATAGATATCCACAAAAGGAACCCTTTTCATCTTGGCTAAATTGGCCATAGGCTCTCCAAACCACCTCACCAGCTCATCCACCTTCTTGTAAGCATACACGTCATACTCCACTGGCATTCCAAAAATAGGTATGCTAGTTATTGCGCTAAAATCCGATAGAGTCATCGTCATCTCCCCAAATTCATCAAAGTGAAATGTATGGGTCGTATCCCACCATCGGTCCACTAGGGCCCTCAGTATTGTTCTCTTTCGGCAGCTGTATTCATTTCCTTAAACCTTCACAAATTCTCCAAAACCAGCTTCTGCAACCTTTAACTTCACAGAAGCAGGCAATTCTTTATACCACTTATCACAAAGTATCCTGTTTCCGCATCCCCTTAGTCTCCCACTTATAGGCTGCAAGCAAAAGACATTGGTAAGGAATAATTAAACAATTACTAACAACGGACAAAGTTTTCAATTAAAATTGTACACTGTATATACATACAATAGTTATAAGACAATAGGTACAAAATTTTTTTTTTCCTAAACATTAAAACAAGTAATCATACATAAAGATAGCCATACTTACATTGATCACTACGTGCATGTGAGGATCAATGTGGAGTTGATTCTTCCTAATGTCCCGATTCCCACACGGCTTCCATGACTTGATTCCATACTTCGCTGGGAACATTCCACCTGAACCTTCCGCTACGGTCGACACGGAATCCTGCTGTCTCCTGTTAATCTGCTGCTTACCCTTTCCACTGTCCTGTTCTGTCATCTTATGGTGCTTTCTCTTTCCACCCTTTTCCATTATAATATATATGAAACCTCTAGAAATCACTAATATAGAGAAATCAGTCAGAAGGTATCACCGGAGGTAAACCGGTGGAAAAATTAGAAGCAGATATCACTGAACAAACACATTGCAAAGAAGATTATAGAAGAGTGAAATTTCCCTTAAGTAATAGTGAAATATATCTAGAGGGGGGGTGAATAGGTATAGGCTCCAAATTCTCCCAATTTAAAAATAATGCGGAATATATCAATGAAAATGCACACTTGATTAAATTTGACAAATTAATTGATTTCACTTATACAAGAGTTAATCAATTTACAAGATATGCAATCAATGAAAGAAATGGAAGATAAAGAAAAATAAAAGCAAAAATGAACACAAGTGTTTTAACGTGGTAAAACCTCAAAGAGGAAACATCCACAGGTTGATACCACAACCACCGGCAAAGCAATCCACTATGTGAAAAAGGACTTACACACTCAAACTATCACTCATGATATCCACTCAAGCTATCAACTCCTAATCTACCCTCGGGCTAGTGAATCACCAAGCCTACTTCCTATCCGAGATGTATCCTACACCTCTAGAAAGCAACTTCCTATCCAAGACGCTCACGTCTCTAGGAAGATTTCTTGCTTGCCTATCCGGATCCTCCCGACCCTAGACAAGACTTCCTTGCTTGATTATCCGAGTCCTCCCGACTTTAATCAAGACTTCCTTGCTCTATCCACAAAGCTTCACTCACTTTGCTAGAGACTTCAACCTAATACAAGGCTATGATCTAAAGTGATGCAAGTGATGCAAACACAAACAAATTAAGCAAGATGATCAATCAAGCAAAATGTACATGTTCAATGACAATCTAGAATATGCTTCCAACACACAATCACAAGATTATCTAGAAATCAAGACATGTAAATCAATAAGAACAAAGGTATGAATATTCAATATATCACACTAAAAACCTAGTTCTTAGATCATGAAATAAAACCTAGAAAATAATATGAGACACATCATATATTTATTTTCTAGAATCAATTTCACACAAAATCAAGTTTAGCACATATATGTTCAAAACAAATCACAAAGCTAAAACTCAATTAAAAAATGATCAAACAACCCTAGCATGTGATCTAACATACTTCTCAACAAATTTCATCAATCAAATAGTAAGAATCAAGAGATGATCAAAGATGAAATTGAAAAAGAAGAAGTTGAAATAACAACCTTGACCACGGACTGTAAATGGATCAGCTGAGAAAAATGGCGAAGTCAGCTGCCTCTGGAAATGCTTGGGGTTTGTAGCTCTCTTCGAGACCAACAATTTTGGTTTTTGAATCAATTGATTTCAAGTTCGTATGAGAGAGATATGATCAAAATAAGAAAACAAAAAATTGGAGAATTCTGCAAAAAATCGTGAAGAGTGTTTCAAAATTCAACAAAGTGTGGAGGGAAGGAGATGAGTTTAAAAGGAGGAGAGAGAGAGATTTTTTGAGCAAATCAGAGTGTGCCACATCACCTCCCCGGGGGGGGGGGCGCGTGGGCCACACGGGAGCAGAGGGCTCCCTTGGCCGTGGGGCCCACGGCCTCCCACACGGCCAGGCCTTGTGGCCACACGTGCTCCCGACTTCTCTAGCGCGCTCCTTCGGTTCTTCTGCCCATATCTTGGGCATCCGAACTCCGATTTTGAATCTGTTTTTGGATTACGAACTGTGACTCTCTCACGCATGACTAAGACTACATAACTTTGAAAAATGGTTGAGAAATCATCTTGGAATCCGACGATGAAGTCAACACAACAAATGAGAGCGAAAAGTAGCATAGTCAACTTGTTTGGACTCGAAACCTTATGAATGAGTAACCGAAATGAACGAAACTCAATAAGGCATTAAATAAGAACATGTTCAAGTCCTAAACACAAAATACACAAATAAATAAACACATATTCACACAAGCATGCCATATCAAAGAGATAGTCACAAAGCATGCAATTTCACAATGTTTGTCAATACAAGATCAATGCATGAGCATACTATGAAGTGTGTGAATGTGTTATACCAAATGTTTGAACCATGATGCAGGGACACACATGTATGAATTGTGTGTGTGTGCGCTAACGCCTTGCAAGAGGATAGAAGTCAAGATTTACCTTTGACGTTTTTCAACTCTTGAAGACGACTTTTGCACTAGACGTTGCTCTTCACTTTTTAAGCTTCCTTTCTTCAAATAATGTCCTAAGCAACAACTAATACAAACATAGAGTGTTTTGCAATGGAATCAAGCCAATACAAATAATAAACCTTACAAAGAGTGACTTAGGGTTTATTGGTGTTGTATGTATAAATTCGCCAACCTGACACATCATCAAAAGAGCTAACGAAAGACTGCCACGTCACTCATTGACCGGGTCAAGGGAGGAAGTTTCACAAGTCAGAATGATAAAATAGTTCAAGCCAAAAGGAAGTCAAAGATATAGTCGCCGAAGCTAAATACATACTCGCCGAATGTAGAAGTGTGCTCGCCAAATATACGATACCCAGAAAGTAAAGGTACTCGCTGGACCAGCACACTGGGCCTGAACCGACTCGGCAGAAACACAGAAATAAACCCTAAACTTTTAGAAGACCCAGAACGGCGAGGAATCATGAAAAGAAAAGGAGTCCTGATCCGTGACAAGAAAGGATCCTAGTACGAATCAAAGAGGAAAACCTTCCTCCCACATGGCTGAAAAACAAGGGGAAACCCTAATAAAACATGTATAAATAGAACCACCTATCCCATGAGGAAGGGGTTCAGAAATCTAGAGAGAGAAAAGAGAGCAATTGTAACAGAGATCTAAGCGTGTAACAAGGCAACGAAAACCTAGTATTATTCTTTTGCCCTCAGGGGCGCCGTGGTTTTTTCCCATTCAAGGGTTTTCCACGTAAAACTTGTCTTTTGCATGTGTTCTTAATTTTCTTATTTTATATTAGATTGATATAATTGTTGAGTGCGTGGCAATCCACATTTCACTGTCAACAATTGGTATACCATTTAAAACCCTAATTGACAATGGACAAACTACAATTAACAAACTCGGCATGCAAAATTATTCAACAAACAACAATCAATATAATTGTTACATGCAAAATTATTCAATAAACACGAATCAAGATACCTGTTACTGAAATCGGCAAATTTAACAACAATAAACAAAATACCTTTTACTAAACTTGGCATCCAGTATTATTCAACAAACGAGAAACAAGAAACCTGTTACTAACTCGGCATGCAAAATTATTCTTGAAACAAGAATCAAGATAAAGCATATCGAATTCCTTCAGCAAACACAACAAAAACAAAAAAACATTGCAAAACAAGGTTGAGAAGAGAATGTGCGTTGACCGTAGTAGCGTGGAGTCAGGATTATAGATGTGTGGGAAGGCTTCAATGTTGCTGAAGAGATGAATTCCAGTCTTTGCGCAGCTCACATCAACCAACTTCGAATTCTTTTGATGAGTTTTTAGGGTTTATATTTGGGGATTTCCTAATAACTTTTGTGAAACCAACTTTCTAATACCTTAAGGCTTAAACCCTAACGCTACTCTATAAAAACACGACATTTACACGCAATTGGTACTTTTTTAAAAATAAATTAGGTTTAGGTTTGTGCAGTAAATCCTTTTTTTTTTATTTTTTATTTTTTTATTTTTTTATAAAGATTAATGCTACAAATCCCAACACTTGTGGTAGTTGAGTTGTCATTTGATGAGTGGATACACATTAAATGTTGTGTCTAATCCCTCTTTTTTGTTTTATTTTTTATTAATTATATCTTGATAGAGTGCAACTTTGCTCACCCCTTTAACTAGAGGTAAGCATTACTCCCCACCTCAGGTGTTGCCACGTGTCCCAAACTTAACCCAAAGTCCAAAGTTAACCCAACACCTGAGGTGGGGGGTAATGCTTACCTTTAGTTAATGTGGGTGAGCAAAATTGCACTCTTCACTGATCCTGATCTATTGTCATAGGTATTTGCTATTTTTTAAAAATTTTAATAAACTAAGATTAAAATTGAGATTCACTATTACTATTATTTGTTTTTTTTTTTTAATATATAAAAGTCAACAAATACATTCGGTGCATTCAATATTTGTTTAAGGAGTTGCTTTCGTTTTAGGTAAAAGATTTTTTATAAGTAAATCTTCTATCACGTATAATACAACGAGAAGTCACTATTTAGTTTGGGGTCCGGTCAAACGGGCTATTACACTTTCTGGTGTGATCACACCAACAAAAACTGCATCATTTTTCCGTGAACATAGCATCTAATAGTTGATTACCTAAACTGTGATCGAAAGAACTAAAATATTTGAAGACAAAGTATATTTAAAAACAAACAACAAATTCACAATAAGATGCCCAGGTCCAATATAGGTTTCACATGCAGTGGAGTAAGACTGACCTGAATTTTTTTCAATTAATAATGCGTGTGGGAAGTGTGTAATCGGTAATTAATGAAACACTAATTGACCATAAACTAGAAATCAATAATAACCTATATTGCATTTTCGAGAAAGTAATACAGATATTGATCATGCATTGGGCAATTACTTAAAGCAGATATTGAATTAGCTGCATCTCTTTATCCAAGGACACATTATTGATGCTTTTAATACACGATTGGGATTTTGGTTGGATGATTATGATATTTTTAATTTTTATTTTTGACAACAAAAATTGGAAATGGAATCACTCTTTCTTATAATTATTTACGTCTGTTGGTGATCCCTGATATAATCTTTATACGGATATATTTTTAAACTGGTATTGTTCATAGATTAAATCAAGGGTTCAACATATAAATTACCGAAAATTCAAGCAAATGTCCTTCGAGGTCTAAATAATGAATGTATTCAATTATGAAATAATAGAACACATCATTCCAGGTTTTTTTAAACTAAAGGGAATTCCTCAAAGAGTTCATACAATGACCAAACGCACTATATCTGATGTCAATCAGATTACAAACAAACCAAAAAAGCTATGATCGACAGATCTTACACACTTGAACGGTGTGATTGCATAGAAAATAATTTTTTTGAAAAAAAAATACTAATCAGATGGCCTGGTCCAATCAACCCAAAATATTGCAATGGAAAAATACGAACATAGCTTACTCATAGGAAAGTTTCAGTTGCTCACGTCTTTTGGCAGGTCACTACCGGAAAAGCATCCACGCAACTTACCTGACAATGAATATTCATCTTCTGCATAAAGATTATCAAATTGGACGTGAAACTCGCATTGCATTGCGTCGTCTTCAATTGCTAAAGTGCGATTCGGATAAACAAGCTTAGTGGTGTAGTAGAATTGCACTGTGAAGAAAAAACCTTGTGCTAGATTTATCTGTTGTTCCGGAACTGCAATCGAATCATCTACATGTTCCACTGTCCGGAGTTGGAATCGGTAATCTCCACAATTTCTGCAATATATTATCTTGATTGATAATGAAGAATATGTTGCACTTACTTAACCAGTGAAACATACATAAGGAATGTTGACTCTTCATCTTGACTGTTCAGCTGCCATTTTTATTAATACAGATGACATGTGAGAGCCTTTTTTAGTTTCAATATAAAATTCGTTTGTTGCTTTGTGGTGGGAAGCACATTGATGACATATTAAATGACTTACCACATGCATAAAAAAAAAAAAATTACTACTATGTGGTATGATATATTGATATCGACATTAAATAGGTACTAATTTTATACTTATACAACAATATATTTGTAATGCCGTTATACCTAATACATTTCAATCTACATACATGATTATGTGAACATAAATTGAGCTAGTGTACACATTATGTATGTTAATTTTATAACTAATGTATGTTAATTTTTAAAATGTGGTACTAATTTTATACTTATACAACAATATATTTGTAATGCCGTTATACCTAATACATTTCAATCTATATACATGATTATGTGAACATGACACATTATGTATGTTAATTTTTAAAATGTGGTACTAATTTTATACTTATACAACAATATATTTGTAATGCCGTTATACCTAATACATTTCAATCTATATACTTGATTATCTGAACATGACACATTATGTATGTTAATTTTATAACTAATGTATGTTAATTTTTAAAACAGTTCTTTACATCTCCTAAATGTAGTTATGATTTGTCAATGTTAAGGTTAATTGTGTAATTTTATCAGTTTATAAATAAATTAAAATGGAACCCTAATCCCATTTGTACGTCGTTCATCACTTCAACCAAACATACCTCTCTCATTCTCTCTCTCTATCTGTGAAAGCAACTAACGAGAAATGGCAGAGGTCATTATCTATACTAGGGAAGAGTTAGAATGCACTATCCAACATCTTCATGATCGTCTAGAAGCATTGGCCAGTAGCAAATATCAGAGGTCAGTTGTTGGTGATTCCAACAATCTAGGTTTGGAGAGGGAACATTTGCTACGAGGTATACAACGTCTTAAAGACCGTTAAGATGAATTGTCCACCACCATTTATCGCTGTCTATCTATTGTGAAAATCAAGTCCAAATCCTTTTCGGGTTCAGATGTTGCTAGTTCCTACCAGCTTGGTATGGAGGACGGTTTCAAGTTGCTTAAGGATTATTTGAAGAATATTAAACCTGATGGTAATTGGGATGAGGTTTGTGGAAATAATGCAAAGGAAATGTTGAACAAGTGATAACTCTTTTATCTTGAACAAGTGATGACTCTTTTGTTATTTTTTTATGTTTTTGTATCTGTTTTTTTTTCTTTAATGGTTTTTGTCTGTAATCACACCAGAAAGGTGTTGTTGAATTTGTGTTGACATCTCTGAAGATGTTTAGGTGTTTTTATTCTCACCATTTATGGTGTGATTGACTGGTTGTGTAATATCGTATGTTTGATCATTGTCATTGTATTTCTGGTGATTTCATGAGGGTTGGAGGTAATTGCAGATGACCTTAAGGAATATAATATCGTATAAAGTATACTTGAAAAGTAATGGTGTTTGAACAAATTTTCAGATCGTAATTCAATTGATGTGATAGATCCATTGAAAAAAATAATTCAAACTGTCTACATAATATCCAATGGATTTGGTGTTTGCGATTACAAAATTTTTCTTCAGGATATGCTGACCGCTTAAATAAATTAATTATTTAAACAAAATTTTTGATTAGGATATATAAATATAAATACATTACTCATTTAAATATTACACTGTGTAGAGTAAATAATAACTATTATTAATGGGAATACGGAATCATGATTTCTAATGATGTTAAATGGAGAAAATGCAATGATATTAAAATAGTTGAAATTAATTTTAGATGAACATCAATGTAAACTTGTAAAGTAACATTAAAAATCCGCGTGGCAAGTGTGCAATTGGCTTGGCAAGTAAGGAGACATTAACTGGCCATACAATACGAAGCAATAAAAACCTATATTGGCTTTTGGAGAAAGCAATACTATCTTTTTGTCTTCCTATTTAATACAAATATTGATCATGCATTGGGTAATTAATTACAGCATAAAGATTTTAATTGATTTTAAACACTGATCACGCATTGGGCAATTAATTACAGCCTATTGATTTTAAATACTGATCATGCATTGGGCAATTAATTACAGCCTATTGGGTTATCAAAACATAAAGATTTTAATTGATTTTAAATACTGATTATGCATTGGCCAATTAATTACAGCATATTGGGTTATCAAAACATATACCGATCATGCATTGGGCAATTAATTACAGCATATTGGGTTATCAAAACATAAAGATTTAATTGAGTTTAAATACTGATCATGCATTGGGCAGTTAAGTAAAGTAAAGCCTAACTTAACTACCTTGGGCAGTAAAGCATTAGGCAATGCATTGGGCATTGGGTAATTAATTACAGCATAAAGATTTTAATTGATTTTAAACACTGATCACGCATTAGGCAATTAATTACAGCCTATTGATTTTAAATACTGATCATGCATTGGGCAATTAGTTACAGCCTATTGGGTTATCAAAACATAAAGATTTTAATTGATTTTAAATACTGATCATGATGTTTTCAGACTATTCATTGAACAAATTTCGTAGGGAAATGATTCAGTTGATATTGGACTTGTACAAATTTGTCATCCTCAGAAAATTGTGTAAATGTAGTTATGATTTGTCAATGTTAAGGTTAATTATGTAATTTTATCAGTTTATAAATAAATTAAAATGGAACCCTAATCCCATTTGTACGTCGTTGATCACTTAAACCAAACATACCTCTCTCATTCTCTCTCTCTATCTGTGAACGCAACAAATGAGATTAGGGTTCCATTTTATTTATTGATAAACGTATGGTAAAATTACACAATTAACTGGTTGGATATGGTCAATCTGTTGATTTGATGGACTGATTTAATGATTTTGAAAAATGAAGCAAATAAATTCAAACCGCCATCACAATATCCAATGGATTTGATAGATGCAATCTGAATTAAATATTCTTCTAAGATTTGCTGACAGCAGTTTCTATATAATAATTAAAACAATTTCAATTCGATTTCACATCACAAAAACCAACTGAATTAAAAAATATTAAATAAGTTGGTTCAGCCGAGAAGATTAATTGGAAAACGAGATGATGATTAATAGTTGTTGGTAATATCAACTTGCACTACAGAAGATGTAGTAATAAATAAATACGCCTTCACTCTATCCAATGGATTTGATGGATTACAGTTGAATGAAATATTTTTGTAGGGATTTGCTGAGTTAAGTAAAAATATAATTATTGAAACACTTCGTATTCGTTTCCACATCAAAAAAATCAACTGAATTACAAAAATATTAAATAAGTTGGTTCACAGGAAAAGATTAATGGGAAAACGAGATGACTATTACATTAACTTTTTGGTAATTTAAAGTTACACTCCAAAAGATGTAGTAAATATATAAATATTTATAAAATTTATTGCGGTGGTTCATCTGAAACGATTAATGGGAAATCGAGATCATGATTACTTCATTTGCATTCCAAGTAATTATTTAAACAATATTATAATCATTAGAAAATTGTATTAAGCAATATTAAATCGTATTACGGTTTCAACAAAAACAAATTGTAAACGTTAATGGTTGATGATATCTTTTTTATTAATAGTTGATGATATCTTGTTTTAAATTATAATTACGTTTACAAAAGTACAAGTTAATTCAACTTTATCAATTAGTCCTGAAATAATAATTCAAATTCATTGAATCCAATCAACCCAGATATCGATCGATCAATCAATAGGTATGTTTTAGAAACGCAACTAAACCGATCAATTTAATAAACACAAGTAATAAAGACGTTATATTATTAGAAACAAAAACAAACACACCTTTGTTCTTCTCACGAAGAAACACACAAAAGAAATTTACAAAACATGATCATGAATCCAAAAAAAAGTCCAAGGTGTGATTAAAAGCACTTTACATAACAAAAGAGTGAAAAAAAAAAAGGTATCAAAAACTGCATCAGTCCTTCAACATATCCTTTGCATGACTTTGGTCAACCACATCCCAATTACCTTTCGGATGAACCTTCTTCATATAATCCTTAAAAAGCTTAAACCCGTCCTCCATACCTAGATTGTAAGCACCAGATACATCCTTTCCAGTAAAACGTTTGAAATTGATTTGATCAACAGCAGGGTTGCGATAAAGCTTACGGTTGACTGCAATTATATCGCGTTCCAGTTTCTGAATGTCACGAACCATCTTCTCTTGATTATCATGGTCGGAGTTGGAGTCAGTTTTCAATTTCTTTGTCGAAGTTGGTGAAGCGTTTTCCATGGTGGAGAAACAAAGAAAAATCAGATTTAAAATACATAGAGAGAAAGAGAAAGAGTAGATAAGGAGACAAAACGTTATTTGGTGAGTATATATATAGAGTAAACATAAAGAATAGTCACAATTTTTGGCATTCAATTCGGTGCCAAACACCTGGAATCCAAAACGGTCAGAGTAAATATATAATATATAAGTCATAATTGTTGGCATTTGGTGCCAATCATACCCTTTGGAATCCAAACCGGTGTGATATAATTTCATACAACTTAAGAGTATAGTTCAGTAATGTGTTACCGTATACAATCTTATTCAACTCTGATTGCAAATATAAAATATTATACTGTGAGTTTAACATGGGACCATGCATGAATTGAACAATTATACACATTACTGATAACGTACATAAATGACTATATGGGAAAATGAATTGACCTGTTGTAACTAATATATATTAACTCGTCATTTGTAGTATTGTGTGCATGTGGGAGGCGAATCATATAATATAGGTATAACATTGATATCCTTTGATATAAACATTACACTATGAATGTGCATTCAACACTTTATTTGCATATGGGGACAACAATTGGATAGTCGGACAACGATTTGTACTACCGTTATAACTAATAAATTTCAATTAATATGAATGACTATATGGGAAAATAATTTGACCTGTTGTACACATGTACGAATAATTCGGTAACTAATATATGTTAACTCGTCATTTGTAGTATTGTGTGCATGTGGGAGGTGAATCATATGATATAGGTATAACATTGATATCCTTTGATATAAACATTACACTATGAATGTGCATTCAACACTTTATTTGCATATGGGGACAACAATTGGATAGTCGGACAACGATTTGTACTACCGTTATAACTAATAAATTTCAATTAATATGAATGACTATATGGGAAAATGATTTGACCTGTTGTACACATGTATGAATAATTCGGTAACTAATATATGTTAACTCGTCATTTGTAGTATTGTGTGCATGTGGGAGGCGAATCATATGATATAGGTATAACATTGATATCCTTTGATATAAACATTACACTATGAATGTGCATTCAACACTTTATTTGCATATGGGGACAATAATTGGATAGTCGGACAACGATTTGTACTACCGTTATAACTAATAAATTTCAATTAATATGAATGACTATATGGGAAAATGATTTGACCTGTTGTACACATGTACGAATAATTCGGTAACTAATATATGTTAACTCGTCATTTGTAGTATTGTGTGCATGTGGGAGGCGAATCATATGATATAGGTATAACATTGATATCCTTTGATATAAACATTACACTATGAATGTGCATTCAACACTTCATTTGCATATGGGGACAACAATTGGATAGTTGGACAACGATTTATACTACCGTTATAACTAATAAATTTTAATTAATATGAATGACTATATGGGAAAATGATTTGACCTGTTGTACACATGTATGAATAATTCGGTAACTAATATATGTTAACTCGTCATTTGTAGTATTGTGTGCATGTGGGAGGGGAATCATATGATATAGGTATAACATTGATATCCTTTGATATAAACATTACACTATGAATGTGCATTCAACACTTTATTTGCATATAGGGACAACAATTGGATAGTCGAACAACGATTTGTACTATCGTTATAACTAATAAATTTCAATTAATATGAATGACTATATGGGAAAATGATTTGACCTGTTGTACACATGTACGAATAATTCGGTAACTAATATATGTTAACTCGTCATTTGTAGTATTGTGTGCATGTGGGAGGGGAATCATATGATATAGGTATAACATTGATATCCTTTGATATAAACATTACACTATGATTGTGCATTCAACATTTTATTTGCATATGAGGACAATAATTGGATAGTCATATGATAGGGAAGATAAAACATTATTTTATTTTATTTTTATTCTTAAATGGATTCGGGATATTAAAGAAATGAAAGAGGAATAAACATGTGCAATAAATGCATCATTTGAGATAATGTTTTATGTTTTATGGTGCAATAAAAAAACCTAAAACTCTAAACAACATAAATAAAACTGGATAGTCATATGATAGGGAAGATAAAACATTATTTTATTTTATTTTTATTCTTTAATGGATTCGGGATGTTAAAGAAATGAAAGAGGAATAAACATGTGCAATAAATGCATCATTTGAGATAATGTTTATGTTTTATGGTGCAATAAAAAAACCTAAAACTCTAAACAACATAAATAAGACATTTAGAAACCCTAAAACTCTCTCTGTCTATCTCTCTCTCTCTCTCTCTCTCTCTCTCTCTCTCTCTCTCTCTCTCTCTCTCTCTCTCACTGTCTATCTCTCTCTCTCTTTCTCTCTCTCTCTGTCTATCTCTCTCTCTCTTTCTCTCTCTCACGTCTGCTGTGTACATCCATCGATCTTCAAACAATCTTCAAACAATCTACAACCCGCCAGGTTGGTTACATTTTTTTTCTGTTATTTCATAACTTCGGATTAATATTTTTGTAATTTAATAATTTCGATTTAATATATTACAATTTGTTGTGATGATTATTGGTTTTCATATGTAATTAGAAGAAGCAAAGATGAAAATTTATACTCGACTATGTCTGATAATGGTGTGCTGGTTTATCGCGTTCATACCTAGATGGTGCAGCCACGTTTTCATGATTTTTAGTTTGTTTAAAGTTAACCCGACTGTTGTATTTAAAAAAATTGTCTTAATTTATAGCTGCAGCTAAGTTTGAACTTGTTTAAATTTTATATATAATCTTATTCCGCGATATTATACTTGTGTAATTAGTGTTTGCATGTACTTGATCTGACTTTTAGATTGTTATTTTTGAAAATTAGATAAATCTGGCTATTATGATAGCTTTTTTTTTATTGAAAAATAGTAGTAGTTGCAATTTGTTTGTTTAGTTGGGGAAGGTTTTATTCATATTCTCTCACTTGCACAATAAAGGTTTTGTTAATGTCATCTTCTTCTTCTTCAAACGTACGTGGGTATGGGGAGGGAAAATGCAAATGTGGGCTACCATTGAGAGAATATCTAGCCATAACACCTTGGAACTATAAGAGACTATTCGAAGGGTGTTCCAAAGTAAAGGTTAGTGAACTATAAGTGGCTGTTTTAATTTATACTTATATAGATTGATTTATGAACTAATAGAGCTTACATTTCTGGTTTTAAACTACAGAAAGAATTTGGTGGATGCAATTACTTCAAATGGTTGGGTCCTGAAGTACCGGTTACAATTATCCCAGCTGATATCTCATTGAATGAAGAATTGCAGAGGTTACAAAGGGAATTTCATAGGTCGGAACGACTTCATCGGTTCTACGAATGCGAAAATATGGGCTTAACAAATTGTGTTCGGGTGTTGGAGTTTGATTTGGCTAAGAAGAGGGCAACAGTTCAGAAAACTAGGGCTTTTATATTTCTATCTTCGATTGCCATTCTTTGGCTGCTTTGTAAATGCCCATACAATGTGTAGTGTGGAGTAATCGAAAATATCAAATATTATATACCCTGTAACGTAAAATTACTATGGTTCCTGTAATTTCATTTTATTTAACATGATCGCATTGTTTCTATAGATTCATAGTACTGTGTTCTTCATATTAGGTTATTTATGTTGTACCTTATTAATTGCAATCAGAGGTAAGGTAAGTCCAGGTTTTGAGTTGGAGGATAATTTTTTTTTTTTTTTTGAAAAAGCCCAAACAAGGCGCCACAAGCCGGCAAAAACCAGACACAGCTGGGAAAGGAGAAAAACAAAACATGATAAAACAAAGAAAAGCAGAGGAAAACGAGCAGAGAACACCACAAAACAGTTGGAGGATAATTTTGGTTAACTATGCATATGGCAACTTTTATAATCATTAAAAACTTCTAGGCCGTCTTTGAAGCAGTTGTTCGGCTTTAGACACATAATTATTTAATTCGATCGTCATTCTCTAAACATAATTTAAAACTTTTACATTTACGAACAACCTCTTTAAACATATTGGCTCATTGTGGCCTAGTACAAAATATGCAAACCACATGGCTCACTGTGGCCCAGTGGCCCAGTTAAATTTCAATGGAAGTCATCTAGACCACATGGACACATAATTTGCATATAGAAAATTATGTGTCCTTGTGGTCCAGCTCAAAATCCATAAATCAAAGAAAGTACATGTCAATTAAAATCATACAACAAACAACTCAAATAGAATTATCAACACAACAAACAATAACAAAAGTAACTAACATTCATGAGAATTAAATAACAACCCAGTGACAACCAAATACATATAACAAACAAGACAAATGAAAAAATCCAAATGCATCATCAACCCAAAACACTAATGAAAGTGACTAACTGTCTGATTCTCTTTTTGAACAATTACACCAGTCATGCCCAGAAATGTGGCATATACGGCACTGATTTGGTCTTTTACGCTTTTGCGGCTTGCCTGCTGGTGTAGTAGGTGCAGTCAGACCAGTGGGTCTGCCTTTGGTCTTCACAACATTTGGATCTTTTAAAATTTGGCTCTTTGTACTAGAATCATCACCATTTTTGTTGCAATTATTTCGGAACTCATCATCCAACCCTTGCAGAGTATTTCTCAGAATATTGAGTTCCCTTTTAATCAAATTGAAACCTTCTTCGGTTTGGCTCCCACGGTGACAGATATAGTTGCACTCTGCACTCAATGAAGTGAACCGGGCAATATCAACACTCTTCGAACAGTCATCGTCGGGCTGGAGATGGATACGAACGTCATCTGCAGCTGACTTCGTCCACCTCTTAAATATCAAGGACTCTGGAATCTTTGTAATGTTCTCCACTTTCATAACATAAAACATATGACGGTAGGGAATTCCTTTATTTTGTAACAACTTGCATTCACACGAAAGTACTAGCAGATTGTGCTTTGACGAATCTCAATCACCATCCTCAACGACTTGCTGAAAATTAATTCTGTCCCTATAGTAAAAAACACTCACAGTCTTTTTATATGGAGAATCATATTCGGTGAGAACGTATTCGACTTCATTCTCCTCATTCCATGGTGCAAAGTGTGAATACTTTATTGAATCGTTGATCTTTTTAGTAATGTCACAGTAGATATGATAAGTGTAGATGGAAGATGCATGCTTCTCCAACGCCTTCATGTGGCTTAAGATAACTGGACTCTTAGTGTTTGAAGCATATTCGTTAGTAAAGAAATTGTTTCTTAACCTCATGAGTGCCCTGTCGATTTGAGGGAATAAGTCGAACAATTTCTCACGGCTGCAAACATATTCTTTCATGTAATTATTCATTGACTCTGATCTTTGAGTGTTGCGCATTCCGGCAAAAAAATGGCCCTTGGAATATGTTTCTGCCCATCTATGCCTCTTTTCGTACATCATATTAACCCAAACGTTGTCTTCCAGACCGTGTTGTTTTATCATTTCATTCCAACATTCATCGAATTTGTCCTCGTCTATGTGGTCAAAGATGAAGGATCTAAAGGCTGATGACTTCTTAGGGCCATTAATGTGAGCACATGCGTTTCTTGCTACATGCCATCCGCATACCCTGTGCTGACAGTTTGGAAAGACCTCATCGATTGCCTGTCGCATTGCTTCGTCTCCGTCCGTCATTATAGAAAGGGGATGCTTGCTGCCCATTGAATCCATGAGTTTAGTAAGGGCCCATTTGTATGAAGTAAAAGTCTCGTCTAACAAAAGTGCAGCACCAAATACACAAGTTGCACTATGGTTGTTGACACCGACAAATAAAACCAAAGGCTTGCCATAGGCATTTGTCTTGTAAGTGGTATCAAAAACAAGAACATCTCCGAAGCACTTGTACTCGAATAGAGAATGGGAGTCCCTCCAAAATATATTAGCAAGCCTATCATCATCATCTGTGTTGAACCTGCAGTAAAAGTTTGCTTCAGTAAATGCCTTTGACTCGAGATACGAAATTGCCGCTTGTGAATCGCTTTCAAAAGCTTTTGATCGTCTCAACTTAGCAATCTTGTTATACATGTCCTTCTGAGTGAATCCAATTTTGGAGTATCCTCCCTTCTGGTCAACCATGTACTCAAATGTTTGACAACCTCTTATGCAGTTTTTGCCCATGGCGTCAATTTGGGCATAATTACCTTCATCTAAGTTTCTGTGAGATCGATGGGATGAAACCTCACGAAAAGTTGCTAGTTTGTGTGAATGATCATCCATGAATACCCTTACGCTGTACTTTAACGTATCACTGTCTAGGCCAATTGAGAAACAAGCTTTGCAATTTTGTCTTGTCTGTAGCCTTGGCTTGCGTTTCCTATCTTTATTGGTCAAATACTCCTCCCTTCTTGATCCCTGCTTATCACAAACCCACTTTCTCCTTAATACTCTACCTTCACGGTCATGGTCCAAGTTTGTCGCTCTTATACCAAACCCATTAACCCTAGCATAACCAAGATAAAACGACCTTGCATCATCCACAGAATCAAATTTCATATTTTTGATCTGATTGATATCAACATCTTGATTGCCACTGCCTTCCCATGACGAAAATTGCACAGAATTCACCCCAGTAGAACACATATTATTTGGTGTGAAAAACAATCCTTCCTTGTTGTCAGGCTTACTTTGCGATCCACTCCCATCCATTACTATACAAAGTCAAAACAGGATGATCGAAGTATAAGTAAAATTTTAATCGCAAAAAAATGTGTTGATCGAAGGATAATGAAAGTAATAGCAAACAGAAAATAATATTGATGCGAGGAAACACCGACATTTTGAACATGCATCTTTCAGCATAGAAATTATAGCAATTATAGAAATATCACTATAAAGATAACATACAGAAACAATTACATACAGGAAAACATTATTCATTCTATGAATTCGAACACTAATTAAACTTCATATTGATTTCGAAACTAATCAAAACAACCGTATGGATGTATTGTAGAGATGAGATAAAAAGAAAGATTCAAACAATAAGTAATTTCATATTGAATTCAAAGCTTACTGACAAAAAGAACAATTCAAACAATAAGCTAATTCATATTGAATTCGAAGCTAACCGAAAAAAGCCATGGATGAGACATACCTGTGAGATCAAACTTGATGAAGCAAAAAAGAGTAGGTTGGAGACGAGATTTCAATACGAACGCAATTAGACGAGTTAGACCACCAGACCGAAACACTAATGAGCAAGACGCATGATCGATTGAAGTGGATGTTTACCAGTGAGATCAAACTTGATGAAGCATAAAAGAATAGGTTGTAGACGAGATTTTAATACGAACGCATTTGAGTTTGAACACCATAACGAAACACCAATCAGAAAGACGAATGTTCAATTGAAGTGTTTGAGCTGGTAACAAATAAAAGTTCACAACAGTTTTTGAGCTGGTAAGCCAGAAAAGTTAAAGAAGAAGATAGCGTTGGGAAGAAGAAGAGTTGGATTTGCAAAGGAGAAGAAGTGTTTCTGTACGTAGAAGAGTTGGATTTGCAAAGGAGAAGAAGTGTTTTTGTACGTTTAAATAAAAAGAGTTGGATTTGGAAAGGAGAAGAAAATTGCGTTGGGAAGGAGGAAAATTAAAAACGGTAACTATTGGGTTTTGTGAAGAACAAACGGTCATTATGTTTTGTGACCAGCTAAGAAGGTAATATTAGGATGCATAGGAAATCACAACAACTTTAAAACATAACCATTAGATGTGAAAGTTGGACAAATCAAGGGTCAAGATTTGATGAGCTGGATTTTTTTTTTTAAAGGTGTATAGAAACACCGGTGTTCTATAGATTGTCTCATAAATAAAATCATTTTATTTATCTTCTTATCAAATAAAATCTTTTATTTTCATTATACTACCACAATGGTATACTACTAAGAAACATATTTCCTAGTTAGAAAAAGATTTTGATTTTTTAATTAAATAATTAATCAATCAATTAATTAATTTCAATTTAATCAAATAATAAAATAAAATAATATATTAGACTTTTGTTTAAGCCTTGTCGCCCATATATACATACATGGGCCATATATTATTTTCTCATTTCATTCAATCCATTAGACCTTAATTAAAAGGCCCACATGTGAACTAGGCCCAATCTTGCTAAAAGAAACAAGTCCACATGCCTTAATACAATTCTAGATGGACCTATAAATTAGTCCGTTAGAATATATCAAGTGATACATGCAAGTCTGTGTGGATTGGGGATCTTGGCGGGCTATCTAAATTTAAGCTTCAATCGACATAACCCAATCACAATCAACAAATGATTCACTTAGGTTTGATCTATTAATTTAGTTCATTCCACTAAAGAACTAAAATTGCACTCTTAAATAAAGATAGAACAAGTAAATGTTTCTCATTCATACCCTAGACAATCTTATTGGAGATAGTGAATCCTCGTGAATAATATCAGCAATCGCTAAGAGCTCATAGACCGTTTATAGCTCTCAAAGTTACCATATTTACTCATATGACCACATTTTGAACTTGGATATTTTGACTTGTCTAGAAGCCATGTTTTCAATAGTCACTATCGAAAACTCAACGTTGGGATTTAATATCCAATACCTCAAAACATCCATATGATGATATTATACTCTCATTTAATAAATGGAGCCACAATGTCCATATCTATAAATGAAGTCCTTTATCGATTAGCAAATGAATACCACCAAACTATCAAGGATAGACTATGCTATATAATCGTACTCATTGATAGCTCAAATGATAACACTTGTAACCATAAGTCCATCATTTATCTCAGGATTAAGATAGACTCTTCGATTGTCCTCATAATGAAAAGAGTTTTATCTACTGACGGTTCTAGATAAAGTATTTCATTGTGATCCTATTCAATGCACCTAGTGCACTAGATTCTTTTACTCAAAGACACTTTGATGATTTAGACCCATCATAACACATTTGATCCCACTCAAATGCTAGCAAGAGAATCTACAACTTTAACAAGCTAAAGGTGCCTAACCTTTACCTTAAGTTGTGAACATTATTCAAGACTAACTAAAGAATTGTGTCTCCCTCATACATATTCAGATGTATGAACAATTCTTCTTTTTTCATAGTCTTTTGACTTTATGATTATTTACTTTGACAATTATAATATTCAATCAATAAATGCTATAAGATTTGTTTAAAATAGAAATCACTTTACTAATATGAAAAGATTGTCAAAAACAATATTACACTCTTGCTATTGAGCATAATCCTAACAATCTCCCACTTGCGCTATAGCAAATGTGTCATATCTCTCATTCTCATGTTCTCTAGGTGCCCATCTAAACTCTTCCGTGGTAGAGCCTTTGTGAAAGGATCCGCTAGATTTTTTACTGACGCGATTTTGGTAATCGTCACATCACCCCTATGCACAATCTCCCTAAGAAGATGATATTTCCTTTCAATGTGTTTTCCTCTCTTATGACTTCTTGGTTCTCTCGAATTAGCCACTGCTCCACTGTTGTCACAGTAGATAGTGATCTGCTTATTCTCACCGGGAACCACTTCCAAGTTATCAGGAATTGGCGGAGCCAAACAACCTCTCTGCTTCCATGTAGCAACATACTCTGCTTCCATGGTGGAATAAGCAATACAAGATTACTTGATACTCCTCCAAATGACTGCTCCTTCTCCAATAGTAAACACAGATCTTGATGTGGATTTTCTAGAGTCAGAATCCGACTAGAAATCAAAATCTGTCTGCCTAACGAGAATTAAATCCCCTCCTGAGTATACAAGCATATTATCTCTTGTTCTCTAGAGATACTTGAAAATATGCTTGATTACCGTCCAGTGATCAGGACCAGGTTTCGATTGAAACATGCTAACTATGCCCACAGCAAAACAAATATTTGGTCTAGTGCAGAGCATTGCATACATGAGACTTCCAACTGCCGAGGCATATGGAATCCTACTCATGAATTGCTCTTCATGCTCATTCTTAGGAACTTGTTCCTCAGAAAGTTTGATTCCATGTCTGAAAGGTAACATACCTCTCTTGGAATCTTGCATGGAAAACCTAGCCAAGATTTTATCTATGTATGAAGCTTGGGATAGTGCAATCGTTCTATTCTTTCTATCCCTTATTACTTGGATACCAATAATATAACTTGCTTCTCCTAAGTCCTTCATATCAAATTGTTTTGCTAACCATTCTTTTACTGATGTCAATACACCTACATCGTTTCCGATGAGTAGTGTATCATCAACATAAAGAATGAGGAAAACCATCTTGTCGCCTTTAATCCTTTTGTAAACACAGGGTTCGTCAAGGTTCTGAATAAATCCAAAACCTTTAACTGCTTGATCGAACCTTATGTTCCATGATCTGGATGCTTGCTTTAATCCATATATGGATTTTTGCAACTTGCATACTTTTTCCACTTGGCCTTTTTCAATGAATCTTTCTGGTTGCACCATATAGATGCTTTCGTCAAGACTTCCATTAAAGAAAGTCGTCTTGACGTCCATTTGCCAAATCTCTAGATCTAGAGATGCTGCAATGGATAAGAGTATCTTAATGGATTTAAGCATGGCCACAGGAGAGAAGGTTTCCTCGTAATCGATACTTTCTTTCTGTGTGTAACCTTTAGCTACTAGTCTAGCTTTAAAGGTTTCCACCTTTCCATCCATACCTCTTTTCCTCTTGTATACCCACTTACAACCAATGGGTTTTATCCCTTTAAGCAAGTCTACAAGAGACCAGACTTTGTTATTGAACATGGATTCAATCTTAGATTGCATTGCCTTTTGCCAATGGCGACAATCAACATCCTCTATTGATTCCTTATATGTGTAGGGATCATCATCGTCCGAGAGATTCTCCACTGATTCTCCCAGACTGATGTATCTCTCGGGTTGACTTCTAACCCTCCCACTACGACAAGGAATGTTAGGTTGTTAATTTTGTGATGGTGCAGAACTTACAATTGGGCTAGGTTGTGTAACCTCTTGTGGAATTGTATCTCCTGACATTTCATTCAGGACGATTCTACTTTTGGGTACAAAATCATTTATATAGTCCTTTTCCAAAAATTTAGCATTTGTTGAAACAAATACTTTAAGATCTGAAGGACTATAGAAATAATATCCCTTAGTTTCTTTTGGATACCCCACAAATATGCATGTTTCCAAACGAGACTCCATCTTTTTTGTCTTTCCTTTTAACACATGCGCAGGACAACCAATATCCTTAAGTGTTGTAAACTAGGCTTTCGCCCAGTCCATAACTCATGCGGTGCTTGAGGAACTGACTTAGATGGTACATCGTTTAGAATGTATATTGCAGTTTGTAAAGTATATCCCCAAAAAGAAATAGAAGCGTTGAATAACTCAACATAGACCTAACCATGTTCAAAAGAGTTCTATTTCTCCTTTCTGCCACCTCATTTTGTTGAGGTGTACCAGTTGCAGAATATTAAGAAATGATTCCATTATCAATAAGATATTGCTGAAACTCACCAGATAGATATTCTCCACCACGATCAGATCTTAAGATTTTTATGTGTTTCTCTAGCTGATTATCCACTTCAACTTTAAATGCTTTGAACATGTCAAAAGCATCAAACTTATGTCTCATGAGATACACATAGCCAAATCTCGAGTAATCATCTGTGAAAGTGATGAAGTACTCATATCCACCTCTAGCTTGAATGCTCATAGGACCACATACATCAGTGTGTATTAATCCTAAACATTCAGTGGCTCGTGTGCCTTTGGTCGTAAACGACCTTTTGGTCATTTTACCTTCCAAACAGGATTCACAAGTTGGTAGATCATTAACCTTTAAGTCACTTAAAGGTCCATCACTAACCAATCTTTTAATCCTATTAAGGTTAATATGACCTAGGCGCAAATGCCATAGGTAGGTTTTATCTTTTGATAATTTTACTCTTTTATGATTAGGTTGCGTTAATTATATAGCCAACAAGTGAAAGATATTTCTATGTAAATAGAATAGACTGTTTTCCAATGTACCTTTGCAAATAAATTTGTCATTCTTATTAATAATAAAATTTTTATTAAAAGTAACCGAATATCCAAAATTATTCAAACAAGAAACTGAAATTAAATTCCTCTTGAATTGAGATACATAATAAACGTCTATTAAATCTAAATGCCTAAAAGAATCTAGATTAACTCTAATATCTCCCACTGCACTGGCGGACACCAACGCTCTGTTGCCCAAACGTAAGTTGATTTCATTCTTACTCAGCTTTCTCCTTTCTTAGAACCCCTGCAAGGAATAGCAAACATGATTAGTGGCTCCAGAGTCTATGATCCAAGAATCTGTAGAATCTGCCAGAAAACATATTTCAAGATAATTAACATTACCTTGTTCCTTCTTTTTCTGAGACTTTAGGCAATTACTTTTCCAATGTCCCTTTTCACCAAAAAGGAAGCACTTTCCTTTAATCTTGGTTACTTTCTTGGTCTCCTTCTTGGTAGGCCCAAATTGCTTTTTCTTCTGTTGTTTCTTGACCTTCTGATGGGTTTTAACAGTAGCAATTTTACCAACCATATGAATCTCTTGACCCTTATTTTTGACAAGGATCTTCTCAGCGCTTTGAACATCTTGCATCAGGCCTTGCAAGGTGTATTCCTTATTGTTCAAGGTGTAGTCCAACTTGAACTGATCAAAGGAATCTGACAGTGAGTTGACAATCATGTCAATTTTTGTCTTACCATCTGTCTCAGCACCATTAAGTTCTGCAATATTGAGATGTGCTATGACTTTCATCATGTGATCTTTCACAGCCTGTCCAGGTTTCATTCTAAGATTCATAAAAGCAGTCACTGCCTCTCTCTTAGTCGACCTAGATCTCATAGCAAACATCTCCTCTAGAGACATCATTATATCAGCAGCAGACTCCATTCCTTCATGTTGCTGTTGCAACACATCGGAAATGGTGGCCATAATGTAACATTTGGCCATATCATTAGAAGTCTTCCACTGCTCATACTCGTCTTTTTGCACAATATTAGATTCAATAGTAGGAGCAGGTGGTTTATGAGTAGTTAGAACAAACTTATGTTTTTCAGCTTGTAGCAACAACCCAATTTTCCTTTTCCATGTGACATAATTATCTCCAGTTAAAGTATTATCTTTCAGGATGTTCATTAGGGATGGGGTCATGATTTCTGAATAAAAACAAAAATATATATAAGTAAATAATCATGATAAAGCACTTTCGAATATTTATCTTGAATTAAATTAATAACTCAATCGTAAAAATTCAACGATGATCCAACACCCATAAACGTTACGCCTCCTTTGGGAGTTTGTACCATTTATTAGTTGGACTAGGTCCCACCTAATTGTTAACATAACAACCATCGTTTTCAATTTTAGCCTTGTGATTTCATTGACAATAACTCTTGTGAGGATATCAATAAAATCACATTGAGTGTGTAACCAAGATATCGACCCTCAATATTTTCTCTCACGAAAACCCCTCCTTTGGGAGTAAATTTTGTTTGAGTCAATTGTCTAGTCTATCCTTGTAAGGAAGTATCTTGCTAAATTCCATTCATGGATGCCCCTTGGGGAGATTACCAATAAACCATAAAGCTCAACTAACCTTGGAGGCCATAGGTGTTGCAAGACACCTTCTCCCACTCAATTATTTAAGGCGTGTGATTAAATTCCATAGAATGATTTACTATGTTATCTAAATGCCAATTAGATATCTAAATCATTCAATGCATATTCATACCAAAAGAGATATATGAGTGACACTCCTATTCTATATGACATGTCATCAAACAATAACAAATATTGTAATATTTACGCAAAATAAATAGTCATAATTTTGGTCCATCCTAGAAAAGCAAGTAAATTACATTTGTTGGAAATACAAAATATCCTTTCTTGGCGAACAAGTCTTCAAGCGGCCATCGTCCACTCGCGCACCCCTTGGCTGCCTCCTATGGGCATGCGCACCCCACAACCCCACAAAGGGCTGCCGTGCGCAGCCCACAATCATATGGGCTTGCCATGCGCAGCCCATATCATTCCAAGGGTGTGCATGGTGCTTGTTCTTGGTTATGGTTGCTTCCAATTCTTCAAATCTTCGAATCTTCGATACTTTAATATATTACAACATATTTTTTTAACAATAAAAATACTGCAGATTTTTTTTTTTTTTAATCACTGCAGTATTTAATACAAAAAAAAAAAACTGCAATAAAATAAAAAAAAACGGCAGTAGTTTTAATACATAAAAAAAAAATGCACTATTTAATTACAATAATAAAAAAAAAATAGCAACTATCAAGAAGGAACTATGGCGATGATAGACCACCCTTCTTGTTACAGTTCCGAAACAAAAATTACATTGAAATTCTAGGACCAAAATCGGGCAACAACAATTCATATAATAATAATAACATATATAAATCCATACATTCCAATGTAATTATATATGCGAATACCTAGAGTACTATCTCTTTCTAAAACATGCATAATCACAATAAAAAGAAATCGATTCACGTATATATACATTAATTAATCAAAGGGTACAACCAAGGCTCTAATACCAATTGTAGGGAAAAACGCGTGCACACAGCGGAAGCGAGACTAAAAGAGGTTTTAGTATAGTTTAAAATTTTTCCATAAGTTGAACCTTAACCCTTTAATTAATTAACATATATGATTAAAAGTATCGTACCTTTGTCGCGTGATCCGATTGACGTTGCGTCGATGGCAATCCGCAAGATCTTTCAATCCAATCATGAACGTGAATCACCTAGGAGCGTGGTCTCCCTTCTCTTTGAATTGTGTACCTGAGGATGGATAACAAAACTTTTTCTTTTTCGTTAGTCAATAAACCTCCAAAAGATAACAAAGAACGTTCCGGTCACTTTTGAATTCTCAATCTAATGATCGAAACTCACGTGAACCTTATTTGAAGTTGTGCACAAAGCCTATTGATGTATAAGCTACTAGTGCACTATCGAAGTAAAACGATCTCTTATCTTTTTCTCTCTTGGTCGAAATCTCACACTAACGTCTAGAGTTAGATTTTATTTTTCTCAAGCAAAAGAAAATAACTCTCAAGCCTAAGACCTAGAGGGTGGCCGAAATCTATATGTACATATATATATAGGGTGGCTGAATTCCCTCTTGCTTTTAATTTGGGTTGGCCGAATCCTATGATAGGAAATTGAAAGTATACAAACAAAATTAAATAGCTTAAAGCATACCTAGAGGGAGGGGGGGGGGGGGGGGGGGGGGTGGTGAATAGGTTTTTACGCCTTTTTCAATCTCTTGAACAAACTTTCGTTTGTCCCTCGAGGTAGCCTTACATAAAACACATAAACCATAAATCCATACATAGACAAGATAAACATATAATCATATAAGCATAGTATATGAATATCAATTAGTTGTATGAGGTATAAGAACACATAAACTCAACATAAAAGGATACTTGTATTTCAATATTTGTTCAATGTATTACAAGTATAATCAAATAATATTATACACAAGAAATACAATATACAAAAGAATTATATTTACAAGTAAGATCAAATGACTAAGTTCACAAATCACACTTTACAAAATCTTGTTACAAAATACATCACAAGTGAATATTATGCAACAAGATAACAACATACACATACACAAATATAAGAGATAGAGATAGGAAGAATTAACACAAGAGATTTTTTTAACGTGGTAAAACCTCAAAGGAGGAAACATCCACGGGTTGAACTACAACCATTGGGTACTTATATATATTGGAAGATAAATAAGAAATTCCACAAAGTGACCAATCTTTAGCTCACCTACCTAGTGGAGTCTATGTCTACCCAACCCTATTGGAAAGTACGAAATCCCTCAATAATGTGAAGCCACCATATATTGGACAACATACAAAACCAACATCGATGGAAGATTAGAAATTCCTCAAGAGTGCATACACATCCCATGTACCCTGCTCTTTTGAAGTCTATGTCTATCCATACGCCTAGGCCTACCAACACACAAGCCAACTCCCTATCCAAGGCACTCATGCCCCTAGGGAGCCTCCCATGCATGACTATTGGAGTCCTCCCGACTCTAGCCATGACTTCTTGCTTGGTTATCCGGACCTCACGTCCTAACCAAGACTTCCTTACTTGACTATCCGGACTCCTTGTCCTAGTCAAGACTTCATGCCTTTTACAAGGACTTCCTAGTATGATCGTGTGAATGCAAATGATACAAACAATCAATTCAACATAGAACATGTGATCAATACATTCCATGAAACAACTAGACCTAAACATGTGTGAACACAAGTAAAGTAATCTAGATGCCAAAACATGAATTAAACCTAGAGCATGTGAAAAGCATCTAACACAAAAGCTCATAGTTCTATTCATACAAAATAACACTTGAATAAACACATATACATGAAGCACATATTCAAGATGTCATAAACATACACAAAAATGCTAGAATCATAAAATTCATTCAATGAATATTCTAGCCAAAGGTTTAGAGCATGGATATATTGATAAATTAATTGAATCTTAAATATCTCTAAAAACACATACACGAGCCTTAATCCTAGATTACATCAATCAAGGATCAAAACACACTTCAAGGATTATTAATCATAAAATGATTCAATCAAGTCATAAATAATCCTAGATATCAATCTAATCACAATAAAACTCTCAAACATGTGAAAAACCTAGAATCTAATAAATTAGTTCACATATGTCTCTAATTAGACTTTTGATTAAGATTGATTATGAAGCTATCTTTCTCTATAGCATTCATAATACATACACATACATATAAAAGAAGAAACCCCAAGGTAATTGAAGGTTATAAAAGAAGAAATCCCAAAGATATAAACACTACCTTGGATTCTCGAGCTGGTTCGGTTTTCAGTGTGCAACCACCAGAAACGTCAATCAAACAGCTGCCAAATCACTTGGAAAAGGTAGAGGACTCGATTACGAACAATCTCTAACTTGAATCACTCAATTTCGAGTTCGTATGAGAAAGTTATGATGATTTAAAGATGAGAAAATTTGGAGAGAAATTCTGATGGGATTTCAATTTTTTCTTCTTGAAAATGAATGGGAGGGAATTTGGGAATTTAAAAGGAGGAGAGAGAGAAGGGATTTGGGCCAATCAAAAGAGGCCACAATAGCCCTTGGCCGTGTGGGGTGCATGGGCCACACGGGACCAGAGGGCTGGTCTGGCCGTGGGCCCCACTACTTCCACATGTGGTGGCCAAGGCTTGGCCTTTGGCCACGCATAACCCTTTTTCGCACCGCTCATGTTCTTCAACCGTATTTGGGCCTCCAAACTCCGATTTTGAATCCGTTATCAGATTATGAATCACGACTCCCTCACGCACAACGATGACTATGAAACTTTTGACAAAAGGTTGAGAATTCATCTCGAAAAACGACGACAAACACAACTCAACGAATGAGAACGAAAAGTAGCATAGCTACATCATTTGGACTCGAAACCTAATGAATGAGTAACCGAAATGACCGGGACTCAATAAGGAATCATAAGATATCATGTTCAAGTCCAAAAAAAAAAAAATACGGAAAAAAATAACCATAAAATCACACACGTATGCCTTTCCTAGATATAGTCCTAGAACATGGAAATTCCAATGATTATCAAATTAAAGCTAATGCATGAGCATACATTACCAAGTGTGTGAAACTGATATATAAATGATGTTCAACCATGAAGGGACACATATGAATGCCATGTGTGCGTGTGCCTAGCCTTGTAAGAGAAATGAGGTCTTATATACCTTTGTAGATCGATGAAGCACACTTCTCTTTGAAGCCAGCATCTTACATGAATTGTGGCCAAGACTTTCTTTGATGTCTTGAATCTTCAAAACTTAGACCACTAAACATTACAAGATAAACACGTTCTGATATGGAATACATACCAAGACAAACCAAAAACCTAACAGAAATCTAGAAGGTGGTCGAAATCCTCACTATAAGAGAATTTGTGTTTCACCCATATTCCTATCAATCTTTAGACTCCAAACCCTAATCCAACTCTTTAGTGTATTTGTGACTATATCAAAGACTTCTTAATTTGACTAGATAAATAAAATCCTTTTATTTATCTTCTTATCAAATAAAGTCTTTTATTCTCATTATACTACCACAATAGTATACTACTAAAAAACATATTTCCTAGTCAGAAAGATTTTGATTTTTTAATTAAATAATCAATCAATCAATTAATTAATTTCCATTTAATCAAATAATAAAATAAAATAATATATTAGACTTTTATTTAAGCCTTGCCGCCCATATATACATACATGGGCCATATATTATTTTTTCATTTCATTTAATCCATTGGACCTTAATTAAAAGGCCCACATGTGAACTAGGCCCAATCTTACTAAAAGAAACAAGTCCACATGCCTTAATACAATTCTAAACGGACCCATAAATTAGTCCGATAGAATATATCAAGTGATCCATGCAAGTCCGTGTGGATTGGGGATCTTGACGGGCTATCTAAATTTAAGCTTCAACAGACATAACCCAATCACAATCAACAAATGATTCACTTAGGTTCGATCTATTAATTTTTGTTCATTCCACTAAAGAACTAAAATTGCACTCTTAAATAAATATAGAATAAGTAAATGATTCTCATTCATACCTTAGACAATCTTATAGGAGATGGTGAATCCTCGTGAAGAATATCAGTAATTGTCAAGAGCTCATAGACCGCCTATAGCTCTCCAAGTTACTATATTTCCTTATATGACCACATTTTGAACTTGGATATATATTATGACTTATCCAAAAGTCATCTTTCAATAGTCACTATTGAAAACTCATCGTTAAGATTTAATATCCAAAACCTCAAAATATCCATATGATGATATTATGCTCTCATTTAATAAATGGAGCCACGATGTCCATATCTATAAATGAAGTCCTCTATCGATTAGCAAATTAATACCACCAAACTATCGAGGATAAACTATGCTATATAATTGTACTTATTGATAGCTCAAATGATAACACTTGTAACCATAAGTCCATCATTTATCTCAGGATTAAGATAGACTTTTTGATTATCCTCATAATGAAAAGAGTTTTATCTACTGACGGTTCTAGATAAAGTATTTCCTTGTGATCCTGTTCAATGCACCTAGTGCACTAGATTTTTTTACTCAAAGACACTTTTATGACTTAGACCCATCATAACACATTTGATCCCACTCAAATGCTAGCAAAAGAATCTACAACTTTAACAAGATAAAGGTGCCCAACCTTTACCTTAAGTTGTGAACATTATTCAAGACTAACTAAAGAATTGTGTCTCCCTCATACATATCCAGATGTACGAACAATTCTTCTTTTCTCATAGTCTTTTGACCTTATGATTATTTACTTTTGACAATTATAATATTCAATCTATAAATGCTATAATATTTATTTAAAACAGAAATCACTTTATTAATATGAAAAGATTGTCAAAAACAATATTACACTCTTACTATTGAGCATAATCCTAACATCATGTTCCGGCAACTGCGTGTGGGCACGTCACGGACTTTAGGAGGTTGAATGTAGGTAGAAGAAACACATGAAAACAACTCTTGCTTTTGTTGGGGTTTTTGCCCTAAAGCTTGTAATTTGTAAATATGATTTGAACATAAATAAAAGAAGTAGTACATTCATTCATTTTATGTCATACTTTATATATATAACATGTGCACTTAACATCCAAGATTGCCGGATGTAATTTCAAACCAAGTATATGAGTGTCATATACAGATGGATGCAGTTTGAAACGAGCAATCTAAAGAGTCCGTAGATAGCAAATAAAGTTGGGTACTTTATTTCGTAGTGTACAGTGATCCTATCCTGGATCATTCATATGGAGATATGAGAATGGAGGCACCTTGTATGATGTGATCATATAGGACTGGGCCATGATCTATATGAATCTCTCACTGAGATCCGTTTAACGATGAGATTCATATATATCAACTAATGATGGCTATATGTAGGTGATCTTAATCCTGAGTGTCTTATCGACTCCTTCAGGTTAGATCGTGGTCTTTGGTATACCATGAGTGAGGTCGAAGTTGCATTCCTGATCAATATGCTCCGTATGTTAGGATCGTAGTTTGGCTTGTGGCTGGGAAGGTTTGTACACAACAGTGGAATCCACTCCTTTTTGCGAGAAGTATATAGTAGTTCCCTTAATGGTTGATTAGGGGCTTGAACAATATGAGTGCTCTCCTAATTCCGTAAGGAATATAGGATTTATTATTCATTAGAGAATCAATGGTACTTAAAGGAAAGATATAATTAAAGGGGTATAACGGACATTATGACCCAGCTCTAATTATGTACTATTTGTGGAGGATCATACCATATATAATAGCTATATCAATGGACACCAAGAGTTATTGGTTTGTGTAAAAACGTCTATGGTTGAGAGAGTGCAGCTTCGGGTTTTTAGTGGAATAACATTGAAGTTAATAATTATGAAATATTAATTAAAGAGTTTAATTAATTATTTCTAAGGATTATTGGAGCTCAAAATACTATGGGTCCATTAGGTCCCCTTGCTAGCCCGATCGATTTAGGTAACAAGGGTTACGGTTAATTAATTGGATTGTCCAATTAATTGTGTTACGAAAGTGACACATATATATTTGGGAATTAATTGAATAATAAGATTATTTAATTAATAAATATTAATGATTAAATTAATTAAATAATTAGAATATTTAATTATGCGATTAATCATTAAATGGAGGGTGTTAGTTGATATTTGGATTTAGGTGAAGATAAAATAATAGGATTATTTTATTTTTACTAAATCAATTATCTAAGTATTTGAACTTAAGTTTAAATTTAAAATACTTATTATCCCTTTTTAATATATTAGATATATTTGAAAAGGATAATTAAAAAAAGGATTTTTAGTTGAAAATATAGAAGAGACCTGACAAAAGACACACCAAAAGTGAAGAGAAACAAAGTGGTGCGGCTGCCAACAAGAATCAAAGAAGAATTTTTTTTTTTTTTTTTTTTTTTTAAAGCTTTCTTTTTGTGTGGCCTAACCTAAGACATACAAACAACAAGAGTTGTTTTTGTGTGTTCTTCTTTTCCTCTTCCATACAGGTTCTTGAATACCATGACGCGCCCACACGCTGTTACCAGTTTTGGGAGATAGCGAGGAAGATCAAGTGGTTCAAATCAGGAGCATATCATATTAAAGTGAAGGAGCCTCCTACCTAGGTATGAAGAAAATTGTTTCTTCTCTTCTTGTTTATATGTTTTGATTTCGATTATTTTGTTTTACTGTTCCGAAAAATATATCCTAGGGTTTACTAATCGCAGTATTTCTTTATGAAATAATTTTTTTTTTTAAAACCTTCCTCTGCGCGATCGGTAAACTAGGGTCCTAACAATTGGTATCAGAGCCAATTTTTCGGAATAGGAGAATCGATTTCGATGCTCCTAATATGTCTGAATGTGTAGGCACTATTTTAATTGACTGTATGTTGTTTTTTAATTGAATGGTTTAATTTTAAAACATAGTTGATCATTAATTGTATGGTGTTGTGGATTTAGGGTTCTTTTAAAAAAGGTTGTAATATTTTTATAATATTAATCCCGGGATGTAATTTTAATATTTTTTTTTTTCTGCTGTATTTTCTCTGTTTTGTTTTTTCTGTTATGTATTTTGTTATAAAATATGTAAGAAGAAATCCGATGAAGAAGACGAATGGTGAAAGTGCGAAATCGGAAACAGGCGATACTTTTCACGGCACTGTTCATGCGATACTGTTCACTGGCACTATTTATACGGGTACTGTTCACACGGTATTGTTCATGGACACTATTCCGCGGTACTGTTCACGCGGTACTGGTGCGGGCTACCTACGTGCACGAATGACAGCTATGCGCGAAAGTGTTATGTGCTGAAAATTTGCAACGTTAGCGTTTCTGAATTTGCTAAAAGATTTTAGGCTTTACGTTTGATTCATGAGATGGGTCACAATATTTTTTTTTTTATCAAGTTGGACTTGGTTAAAAGCCCAAAATAAATAAGAACCCTAAAGACTTGAAGAATCTTGGAGATTACTTGAAGACCAAGGAATGCCTTGAGTATATTTTGTAATTAAATTCTTATTATTGTAGGTTAAATAATCCACGATACTCGGTCAACTCATGTATGCTTTTAATTATGTGATGATTAAGCATTGCCATGCATACAAATGTCATTTTGATTAGTTGTGCCTACACATAAATATATGTTGATATATCATACATGCATGTTAGCCTATTTTTATTATGTGTTTTAGTTTTAATGTGATTAAAATGGGCAATACACATAAATGGCTACAGATTAATGAGATTAGTTTTAATAGTTAAAACTTGGTAAATTCTCATTAATTATTAATCTATTTTTTAAGAGTTAAATTAGTTTGATTAATAGGGCCTTTTTAATAATATTAGATTAATTCGATTAAATCCCTTATTAATGGGCCTAATAATGTGTTTAGTTTTAATAGTTAAAACTTGGTAACACATGTTTAATAATTCTAGTCTTAGTAAATAGTTTACATAGATTAGAATTATCACTAATGAACTAGTTTTTTTTTTTTTTTTTTTATTTTTTTTTTATTTTTTTTTTTTTTTTTTTTATTTTTAGAGTTAAAAATAGAATTAGTTTATTAGTTATTGGAATAGGATTCTAATAATTTGTGATTAATGCACTTGACACTTAGATTGAAATTAGCCGTTTAATCTAGTTTAATCTAGGTGCATTAATATTTATAGAAAACCCTAATTATAAAATAGTGAGTGGGAGAGGGATATATGACATTATATCCCACGGTCTCCATCATTAGTTCAACACCGTGAGATTCAAGTGGGGCCTCGTGACGGCTTTGCTTTCGTCCTCCCTAAGGAGGGTTTCCATAAGAATCAATACCAAGGTTGACTTCCTAATGGATAGGATTTTTGAGGGGATTTTGGGATTGATCGACCCTAAGGCGGCAATTCTCGAGTTAAGCTCTAGAGATCTGAAATGATGAGTTACACTCACAAGGTTTTAATTAAATTGGTTAATTATAAACCTGACTGAAATAAACAATGGTTGAATGTTAGAGGAATAAGAGTTATTCTGGTATAACATTTGATTGAGAATGTCTCGATCCAACATGCAAGAATTTGACCAACCCTAAGGCAGCACTTGCTTGTGGTATGTTGGATTGTCGTGGCGTAGTAACACTTTTTAGGGTTGTTCTTGTTCATTAAATATTTTCATGCATCATGTTTAATTTTATGCTGAACATTCGCACATGTTTTGAATGTATGACTGAATGAATTCTTAATTTATGTTTTTTCAGACATGTCAACTGCACTATTACAAATCATAGCCAATGAAAAATTAACTGGTGATAACTACACTAAATGGAAACACAATATCAATGCAATTTTAATCACCAAGGACCTTAAGTTTGTGCTTATGGAGGAATGTCCTCCAGCGCCTACTGCCCATGCCGCACAAAGAGTTCGTGAGGCATATGAGAAATGGGTCTCATCTGATGAGAAGGCTCGAACATATCTGTCATCTAGTATGACAGACGTGCTTGTCACAAAGCACGAAGCAATGACTTCCGTATTCGAAATAATGGAGTCATTGTAGACTATGTTCGGGCAACCCTCTGAGCAAAAGCGGCACGAAGCTGTTCGTTCCACTATGCTCGCTCGTATGAAGGAGGGTATATCAGTTCGGGAACATGTCCTGAACATGATGTCCTATTTCAACACGGTAGAAATCAATGGTGGGGCCATTGATGAACCCATTCAGGTGAGCATCATACTGACGACTCTTCCGAAGAGTTTCAATTAGTTCAAGAGCAACTATGGGATGAACAAGCTTAGGTTCAGTCTCACATAGTTGCTCAATGAGCTCACTACCTTTGAGTCCTTGACTAAGAACAGCAAGGGCAAGACTGGTGAGGCAAATGTTGCCGAACCATCTTCCTCCAATAATAAGAAGAGGAAGAGGTCTGCTGGGAAGGCGAAGGGTAAGCCCAAACCCAAGAAAGCCCAGAGCAAAAAAAAAAAGGCTTCTCCATCGACAAGAGCAAGGGAAAATGTTTCCATTGCGACAAGGTCGGGCACTGGAAGAGGAACTGTCCTCAGTATCTAGAGGAGGTAGCCAAGAAGAAGAAAACAAAAGGTAAATATGATTTACTTGTTCTTGAGTTGTGTTTAGTGGAAGATGATTCTTCACCTTGGATAGTTGATTCGGGGGCAACTAACCATGTTTGTTCTTCTTTGCAGTGGATTGATTCTTGGACACCGCTTGAGGAGGGAGCCTTCTATATGCGTGTGGGGTCAAGGGATATCATGTCGACACGAGCAGTGTGCGTAATTAGATTGCGTTTTTGTAATAATCATTTTATATTGTTGGACAATGTATTTTTCATTCCTGGATTTACACGGAATTTAATTTCTGTTTCTAAGTTGTTGGAACAATTATATTCTGTTTCTTTTGATAATAAATCAGTTATTATTGCAAAAAATGGTCTGAATATTTGTTCAGGAATTAATGAAAACAATTTATATGTGTTAAGACCGTTAATACATATAACACTGCTCAACACCGAAATGTTTAAGGTTGAAAAACCAAAAAGGAAATGACATAAGATTTCTCCAGAAAACGAAACGTATCTCTGGCATCTAAGGCTTGGTCATATTAACCTTGACCAGATAAACAGACTAGTTAAAAGCAGATCTTTAAGTGAGTTAAAGGTTGGTACCTTGCCTGTCTGCAAATCCTGTTTAGAAGGTAAAATGACCAAGAGACCTTTTATTGGAAAAGGGCTTAGAGCTAAAGAACCACTTGAGCTTATACATTCAGACGTCTGTGGACCGATGAATGTTAAAGCAAGGGGTGGTTATGAGTATTATGTCACCTTTATAGATGATTACTCAAGATACGGATATGTCTACCTAATGCAACGGAAGTCGGAAACTTTTGAAAAGTTCAAAGAATTCCGAGCTGAAGTTGAGAACCAGTTAGGAAAGACTATCAAGTCTCTACGATCGGATCGTGGAGGTGAGTACCTTGACCAAGAGTTTGAAGACTTTATGGTTGAGTATAGGATAGTATCTCAACTCACAGCTCCTGGTACACCACAACAGAATGGTGTCGCGGAGAGGAGAAATAAAACCCTAATGGAAATGGTGAGATCTATAATTAGTTTCTCATCATTACCAAATTCCTTTTGGGGATATGCGTTACAAACAGCGGCATACATTTTGAATGTAATGCCATCCAAATATGTTCTTAAGACTCCCCTAGAGTTATGGAATGGTCGTAAAGTTAGTTTGCGACATTTCCGCATATGGGGGTGTCCAGCACACGTGCTGAAGAATAGAACTGGAAAGCTAGATCCCAAGTCTGTGGTCTGCTTGTTTGTAGGATACTCCAAGGAGACCAGAGGTGGATACTTCTATAGTCCTGAAGATAACAAAGTATTTGCATCGACAAATGCAACGTTTCTTGAGGATAACTATATTAGTGACCATAAACCTCGTTCTAAAATTGTATTGAATGAGTTGGAGCCTGGTGAGACCAGTACTCATTCAACAAGAGTTGTTGATCCATTAACATATGAGAGTCAGATGATTCCTATTCAGGATACACTACCACCTAGGCGTAATAAGAGGGTTGTGAGACAGCCTAAACGCTATTTAGGTGAGAGTGAGGGACAAGATGTTATCTCTGCTGATAGTGTGGATGATCCATTGATATTTAAGAATACAATGGAAGATCCTGATAAAGAGGAATGGCTTAAAGCCATGAATCTCGAGATAGAGTCCATGTACTCTAACTCAGTCTAGGAACTTGTAGACTTACCGGATGGGGTGAAACCCATAGGGTGTAAGTGGATCTATAAGAGAAAGAGAGGAGTAGATAGGAAGGTAGAGACCTTCAAGGCAAGGCTAGTGGCCAAGGGTTATACCCAGAAAGAGGGGGTCGATTATGAAGAGACCTTCTCGCCAGTAGCCATGTTTAAATCTATTCGGATTCTCTTATCCATTGCTGCCTATTTTGATTACGAAATTTGGCAAATGGACGTTAAGACTGCATACTTGAATGGCAATCTTGAAGAGAGCATCTACATGATGCAACCAGAGGGATTCGTGTCTCCAGATCAAGAGCAAAAAGTTTGCAAGTTGCAAAGATCTATTTATGGACTTAAGCAAGCATCTAGATCTTGGAACATAAGGTTTGATGATGTGATCAAAACCTATGGCTTCGAGCAAAACGTTGATGAGCCTTGTGTCTACAAGCGCATCATTGACAAGAAGGTAGTTTTCTTAGTTCTTTACGTAGATGATATCCTACTCATTGGGAATGATGTATGGGTATTATCTGAAGTAAAGGGCTGGCTGGCTAGCCAATTCCAAATGAAAGATTTGGGAGAGGTGAGTTATGTTTTAGGAATCCAACTTATAAGGGATCGTAAGAATAAACTCATAGCACTGTCTCAAGCATCGTACATCGATAAGATTCTTATGCGATTTTCGATGCAGAACTCCAAGAAGGGTAATTTACCTTCCAGACATGGAGTTCACTTGTCTAAGGAACAGTGTCCTAAGAGACCTTAAGAAGTTGAGGATATGAGACGTGTTCCCTATGCGTCAATAGTAAGTAGTCTCATGTATGTTATGTTATGCACGAGACCGAACATCTGCTTCATAGTGGGAGTAGCCAGCAGATACCAATCCAACCTAGGATTGGATCATTAGGTTGCTGTCAAGACTATTCTCAAGTATCTTCGGAAAATGAGAAACTATATGCTAGTGTATTCTGGACAAGATTTGATCCCGTTAGGATATACGGATTCTGATTTTCAATCAGACAAGGATTCCAGGAAATCCACGTCTGGATTAGTATTCACCCTTGGTGGTGGAGCCATTGTGTGGAGGAGTATTAAGCAATCTTGTATTGTTGATTCCACCATAGAAGCCGAATATGTAGCCGCTTGTGAAGCTGCTAAAGAGGCTGTTTGGCTCCGCAAGTTCTTAAGCGATCTGGAAGTTGTTCCAGATCTGGATAAGCCAATCACATTTTATTGTGATAACAGTGGTACTGTGGCTAATTCCAAAGAACCAAGAAGCCACAGGAGAGGTAAGCATATAAAGAGAAAGTATCATCTCATTAGAGAGATAGTGTAGAGAGGAGATGTGATCGTCACCAAGATAGCCTCACAAGACAATCATGTTGATCCATTTACGAATATCTTACTGGCTAAAGTGTTTGAAGGTCACCTAGAAGGTCTAGGGTTACGAGACATGACTCACATGCTTTAGTGCAAGTAGGAGGTTGTTGGGGTTTTTGCCCTAAAGCTTGTAATTTGTAAATATGATTTGAACATAAATAAAAGAAGTAGTACATTCATTCATTTTGTGTCATACTTTATATATATAACATGTGCACTTAACATCCAAGATTGCCGAATGTAATTTCAAATTGAGTATATGAGTGTCATATACAGATGGATGCAGTTTGAAACGAGCAATCTAAAGAGTTCGTTGAGAGCAAATAAAGCTGGGTACTTTATTTATGGTTAATCTACAGCTGCGGCCTATTTCGTAGTGTACAGTGATCCTATCCTAGATCATTCATATGGAGATATGAGAATGGAGGCACCTTGTGTGATGTGATCATATAGGACTGGGCCATGATCTATATGAATCTCTCACTAAGATTCGTTTAATGATGAGATTCATATATATCAACTAATGATGGCTATATGTGGGTGATCTTAATCCTGAGTGTCTTATCGACTCCTTCAGGTTAGATCATGGTCTTTGATATACCATGAGTGAGGTCGGAGTTGCATTCTTGATCAATATGCTCTGTATGTTGGGATCGCGGTTTGGCTTGTGGCTGGGAAGGTTTGTACACAATAGTGGAATCCACTCCTTCTTGCGAGAAGTAGATAGTAGTTCCCTTAAGGGTTGATTCAGGGCTTGAACAATATGAGCGTTCTCCTAATTCTGTAAGGAATGTAGGATTTATTGTTCATTAGAGAATCAATGATACATAAAGGAAAGATATAATTAAAGGGGTATAACGGACATTATGACCCAGTTCTAATTATGTACTATTTGTGGAGGATCATACCATATGTAATAACTATATCGATGGACACCAAGAGTTATTGGTTTGTGTAAAAACGTCTACGGTTGAGAGCGTACAGCTTCGGGTTTTTAGTGGAATAACATCGAAGTTAATAATTATGAAATATTAATTAAAGAGTTTAATTAATTATTTCTAAGGATTATTGGAGCTCAAAATACTGTGGGTCCATTAGGTCCCCTTGCTAGCCCGATCAATTTAGGCAACAAGGGTCACGGTTAATTAATTGGATTGTCCAATTAATTGTGTTACGAAAGTGACACGTATATATTTGGGAATTAATTGAATAATAAGATTATTTAATTAATAAACATTAATGATTAAATTAATTAAATAATTAGATTATTTAATTATGCGATTAATCATTAAATGGAGGGTGTTAGTTGTTATTTGGATTTAGGTGAAGATAAAATAATAGGATTATTTTATTTTTACTAAATCAATTATCTAAGTATTTGAATTTAAGTTTAAATTTAAAATACTTATTATCCCTTTTTAATATATTAGATATATTTGAAAAGGATAATTAAAAAAAGGGTTTTTAGTTGAAAAAATATATATGATATATTTAGTAACTAAAAGAAGAGACCTGACAAAAGACACACCAAAAGTGAAGAGAAACAAAGTGGTGTGGCGGCCAACAAGAATCAAAGAAGAAAAAAAAAATATATTTTTTTTTAAAGCTTTCTTTTTGTGTGGCCTAACCTAAGACATACAAACAACAAGAGTTGTTTTTGTGTGTTCTTCTCTTCTTCTTCCATACAGGTTTCTGAATACCATGACGCGCCCACACGCTGTTACCAGTTCCAAGAGATGGCGAGGAAGATCAAGTGGTTCAAATCAGGAGCAGATCGTATTAAAGTGAAGGAGCCTCCTACGTAGATATGAACAAAATTGTTTCTTCTCTTCTCTTTTATATATTTCGATTTCTTGTTTCAACTGTTCCAAAAAATGGATCATAGGGTTTACTAATCGCATTATTTCTTTATGAAATAAATGTTTTAAAAAAAACCTTCTGCTGCGTGATTGGTAAACCGGGGTCCCAACAGCTTTGTGTATGAAGATTTCGGCCACTCTATAGAAAACCTAGAAGCAAAACAAAATTTATCTTCTTTTTCTTTTCTTTTGGTCGCACCCTATCTCTCTGTTTTTTCTTCTTCTTTTGGTTTCACTCAATTACATTAATTGATTCCCTAGAGTTTTAATAATACCAAATCACTTTATAAAAGAATAGGTTTTTAAAATATCTAATATTCAAAAAACCAATATCTTTTATCTTGTTTTTAAAAAAATCAAATCTTTTAAAAAAAACAAAACAAATATCCTGTAGGGAAAAATACCAAAGAAGTACACGCAGCGGAAGCGATACTAAAAATTAGATTTAGTGACTTTTAAAAATTTTTCCTTCTATGAACCTTAAACCCTTTAATTAATCAAACATACATATACAATAACAAAAAGTAGAATACCTTTTGTCGCGTGATCCGATTGACTTACGTCGATGGTAATCCGCAAGACCTTCAATCCTAGCACGAACGTGGATCACCTAGGAGCGTGGTCTCCCTTTTCTTTGAATTGCAAACCTGTTAATGGACAAAACAAACTTTTCTTTTCTTTGTTAGTCACAAAAACAATCAAAAGAATGACTAAGATTATTCCGGTCACTTTTGAGTTCTCAATCTAATGATCGAAACTCGAGTGAACCTAGATCGATATCGTACACACAAGCTTATTGATGAATAAGAAAATAGTATACTATCAAAGAATAATCTAACACTCCTTTTTGTTTTAGTAGAATAAAATTTTTCTATGAATTGAGAAGAAGAAGAAATTTGTATCCAGAACACATATGGTGGCCGAATTCTATACTTGTCAATATATAGGTGGCCTAAGTTTGCTTCTTCTTTTCTTTTATTATTAGGGTTGCCGAAATCCTAACCTAGAAATAGCTAGGGTTGCCGCAAAACACATGCCCACCATAGGCTTATGTTGCACCCTAATTTCCATCTAGTTTTTAAGACATCAAACCCTAATCCAACTCATAGATCTTTTATTCTTTTATTTTGACTAAATAAAAAGACTTCTTATTTGATTAAATAAATAAAACTAATTATTTATTTCCTTATCAAACAAGTCTTTTACTTTTACTTTTAGGAAATATATTTCCTGATTAGAAAAGATTTGTTTCTTTAATTAAACAATTAATTAATAAATTAATTAATTCTTATTTAATTAAAACAATGAAACAAAATAATATATTAGGTTAAAATAACCCTTGCCGCCCCACTTAGAGTAAATGGGCCAAAATATTATTTTTCTTATTTCATTTAATCCATTGGACTTTAAATAAAAAGCCCACATGTGAACCAGACCCATTCTTACTAAAAGAAACAAGCCCACATGTCTTTCATTAATATATTAATATAATTGAGCAGCCCATTACTAAAATAATGTGCAAATTATATTCTTAATATATTAAATGCAATTCTAGATGGACCCTTAAATTGGTCCGGTAGAATATATCAAGTGATCCATGCAAGTCCGTGTGGATTGCGGATCTTGGCGGGCCATCTAAATTTAAGCTTCAATAGACATAACCTAATCACAATCAACAAATGATTCACTTAGGTCCGATCCATTAATTTTAACTCATTCCACTAAAGAGCTAAAACTGAACTCTTAAATAAAGATAGAAAAGGAAGATGCTCCTCATTCATACCCTAGACAATCATATTGGAGATAGTGTATCCTCGTGATTAATATCAGTAATCGCCAAGAGTTCATAGACCGCCTATAACTCTCCAAGTTACCATATTTACTCATATGACCACGTTTTGAACTTGGATATTTTGACTTGTCCAGAAGCCATGTTTTCAATAGACACTATCGAAAACTCAACGTTGAGATTTAATATCCAATTACCTCAAAACATCCATATGATGATATTATACTCTCATTTAATTAAATGGAGCCACGATGTCCATATCTATAAATGAAGTCCTCTATCGATTAACAAATGAATATCACCAAACTATCGAGGATAGACTATGCGATATAATCGTACTCATTGATAACTCAAATGATATCACTTGCAACCATAAGTCCATCATTTATCTCAGGATTAAGATAGACTCTCCGATTGTCCTGATAATGAAAAGACTTTTATCTATTGACGGTTATAGATAAAGTATTTCATTGTGATCCAGTTCAATGCACCCAGTGCACTAGATCCTTTTGCTCGAAGACACTCCGATGATTTTAGACTCATCATATCTCATTTGATCCCACTCAAATGCTAGCAAAAGAATTCTACAACTTTAACAAGATAAAGGTGCCCAACCTTTAACTTAAGTTGTGACATTATTCAAGACTAACTAAAGAATTGTGTCTACCACATACATATCCAGATGTACGAACAATTCTTCTTTTCCCATAGTCTTTAGACCTTATGATTATTTACTTTGACAATTATAATATTAAACTATAAATGCTATACGATTTGTTAAACCAGAAATCACTTTATTAATATGAAAAAAATTGTTAATTACAACATTACACTCTTGCTATTGAGCATAATCCTAACATATCCTGATATTATATCTATATATAAAATCAAGATAGAGTTATAAGTGACCTAGATTAAATAGGATTTGAAATTCTATTTGTAAGTTCCTCAAGTTTGATTGGCTTATTTCGGTGACAAGCCACAATTGAGGCTTGATATGTAAGGGTAGCTTAGACATTTAATTGTTGGTGATCAAGCTCAACAAAGGCCCTCTCAAGACCTCAAGATGATAAGCACTTTAAAGGTAAGACACTTGTGCTTATTTGCATTGAAGAGACTTAGTTGCACACACACACAACTCATGCATATCTATACTTCTCGTATGTTGTGTGTTTTATATGTGTGCATTCATGTTCTTGAACTCTCTTCATGCATGTTTTAATTGATTGCATCTTGTTTGATATTTGCCATGATAGGTTAGGCATTAGGATGTATGTTGGTGTAGAGGTCGTTGTACAGGCACTGTACAAAGCACTGTACGTATAACACCTATCTGAGACATGATGCATTTTGGACTCAGGCACTGTACAGTCGCCCTACGTACAGCACCACACTTGATGGTTTTATTTCACCGCTGTATAGTCGCTGTATGTACAGCGCTCGTACAGCGACCATCGAAAACCCGAGAGGAACAAAATTCTGTCGTTGTTCGGTTGCTCTTCAGTGTCGCTGTTCGTAGAGCGACAATAAAGATTTGTTCTTCATTTCCAGGTGAGTCGCTGTACAGGCTGTAAGGTTTATGATTTGTATTGGCTTGATTCCATTGCAAAACGCTCTATATTTGTATTAGTTATTGCTTAAGATGTTCTTTGAAGAAAGGAAGCTTAAAAGATGAAGAGCAATGTCTAGTGCAAAAGTCGTCTTCAAGAGGTGAAAAGCGTCAAAGGTATATCTTGACTTCCATCCTCTTGCAAGGCGTTAACGCGCACACACACACACAATTCATACATGTGTGTCCCTACATCATGGTTCAAACATTTTGTATAACACTTTCACACACTTCATAGTATGCTCATGCATTATTCTTTAATAGATAAACATTGTAGAATTGCATGCTTTGTGACTATCTCCTTGATATGGCATGCTTGTGTGAATATGTGTTTATTTGTTTGTGTATTTTGTGTTTAGGACTTGAACATGTTCTTATTTAATACCTTATTAAGTTCCGGTCATTTCGGTTACTCATTCATAAGGTTTCGAGTCCAAACAATGTGACTATGCTACTTTTCATTCTCATTCGTTGAGTTGACTTCATCGTCGTTTTCTGAGATGATTTCTCAACCATTTTTCAAAGTTTTGTAGTCGTAGTCATGCGTGAGGGAGTCATGATTCATAATCCATAAACGGATTCGAAATCAGAGTTTAGATACCCAAGATATGGCTGAAGAACCGGAGAGTGCGCGAGAGAGGTGTGGGAGGCCGTGAGCCACCTTGCCCACACCGTGAGGCTCACGGCCAGAGGGGCTCTCTGCCCCTGTGAGCCTCACGCGCCCCCCACGGGAGGGTGATGTGGCTCATGCCAATTGGCCTCTGAAATCCTTCTCTTTCCTCCTTTTAAACACTTCTCCTTCCCTCCAAACATTTTCAAGAATTCAAAGAACACTTCTCGGATTTTCTGCAGAATTCTCTCAATTTTAGTTTTAGTATTTTGATCATATCTCTCTCATACGAACTCGAACTCAATCGATTCAAAAACCAAAATTGTTGGTCTTGAAGAGAGCTACAAACCTCAAGTATTTCTAGTGACAACTGACTTCGCCATTTTTCCCAGTTGATCGATTTTCAGTCCGAGGTCAAGGTTGTTTGTTTAACTTCTTTTTTTTCAATTTCATCTTTGATCTTCTATTGATTCTTACTATTTGATTGATGAAATTTGTTGAGAAGCATGTTAGATCATATGCTAGGGGTGTTTGATCATTTGTTAATTGAGATTTAGCTTTGTGATTTGTTTTGAACATATATGTGCTAAACTTGATTTTGTGTGAAATTGATTCTAGAAAATGAATATATGATGTGTCTCATATTATTTTCTAGGTTTTATTTCATGATCTAAGAACTAGGTTTTTAGTGTGATATATTGAATAATCATACCTTTGTTCTTATTGATTTACATGTCTTGATTTCTAGATAATCTTGTGATTGTGTGTTGGAAGCATATTCTAGATTATCATTGAACATGTACATTTTGCTTGATTGATCATCTAGCTTAATTTGTTTGTGTTTGCATCACTTGCATCACTTGCATCACTTTAGATCATAGCCTTGCATTAGGTTGAAGTCTCTAGCAAAGTGAGTGAAGCTTTGTGGATAGAGCAAGGAAGTCTTGATTAGAGTCGGGAGGACTCGGATAATCAAGCAAGGAAGTCTTGTCTAGGATCGGGAGGATCTGGATAGGCAAGCAAGAAATCTTCCTAGAGACGTGAGCGTCTTGGATAGGAAGTTGCTTTCTAGAGGTGTAGGATACATCTCGGATAGGAAGTAGGCTTGGTGATTCACTAGCCCGAGGGTAGATTAGGAGTTGATAGCTTGAGCGAATATCATGAGTGATAGCTTGAGTGTGTAAGTCCTTTTTCACATAGTGGATTGCTTTGCCGGTGGTTGTGGTATCAACCCGTGGATGTTTCCTCTTTGAGGTTTTACCACGTTAAAATACTTGTGTTCATTTTTGTTTTTACTTTTCTTTATCTTCCATATCTTTCATTGATTGCATATCTTGTAAATTGATTAACTCTTGTATAAGTGAAATCAATTAATTTGTCAAATATAATCAAGTGTGTATTTTCATTGATATATTCCGCATTATTTTTTTTTAATTGGAAGAATTTGGAGCCTATACCTATTCACCCCCCCTCTAGGTATATTTCACTACTACTTAAGGGAAATTTCACAGGCGCTGTACGTACAGCGACCCGTACAGCGACCAAGGCAAAAATTGTGCATTTTTATCAAAATGATGTAGCTTCATTTGGACATCATATATATATGCCTCTTTCATCTTAGGTCGTTTTTAGAGAGTTCAAAATCATATTTTTAACTTAGAACATTTTCCAAGAGAGAAAATCATCCAAGAACTCACTTTTGATTACTCAAAATCATTTCCATGTGCATCAAGCATTATCTAGCATCATCTAGGATCATCTAGGATGTATCTATGCATGTGTCTTCTTCAACACACATGATTTGGTAAGTTGAACACCATACTCATCCATTTTAGTGTTCTTACTTATCAATTAATCTCATTTATTACTTGTATGCATTTAGATTGTATTATATCTATAAGATTGAGATTATTGTGTTGATTGATTGAGAGTTGTATTTTGATAGCTATGACATCTAGGATTAGGAGTGGGTGCGGTTCATTAAACCGAACCGAATCGACCCGAACCGAGTCGAAATATGGTGTTTGGTTCGGTTCACCTGATCGGTTCGGTTCACCTGATCAGTTCGGTTCAATTCGGTTAGAACCGAATGAACCGCATAGAATATGGGTCGGTTTCGGTTTTGGACCTTTCAAAACCGAACCGAACCGAACCGACGAACCGACATTTAAATACCAAAAAAGAAAAAAACTAATTTCACTTTTTCATCAGACCTTATCTCTCTTCATCTCTTGTGAGTCTTGTTCTGCCACAGCTCCATCTCTATCTAATGTTATTTTTAATATCAATGTTATATTTGCCCATTCATGTTTAATTTTATTTTTATATGTTTAATCTGATGTTTGATCTGCATCACTGATTATATAATTGTTACTCTATAGTCAACATTGATTATATGAGAGGTTTGTATAATTTTAAGTGATTATATAGTCAAATTGTCATATTGTTACAGATGTTTGGTGTTGCGTGTGTGTTGTTAGTGTTGTGGGTGTTTGTTTCTTTGTGGTGTCTTGGTGTTTGGTTTTGCTGTGTTTCTTTTGCCGTTTCAATATATATATATTGTTACAGATGTTACTCTATAATTTTGAGAAATTATATATAAAAAAACCTCAAAGCCCAATAGGCCCAAAACCGAATTGAACCCAACCTAACCGAACCGAGATAAAGGTGTTCGGTTCAATTCGGTTTATGGTCCAATACGGTTTAAACCGATTCAAGTTTTCAAAAACCGAAAATATAACGGTTCAATATGGTTTTGGCCAAAACCGAACTGAATCGAACCGCGCCCACCCCTATCTAGGATTGTTTTATCTTAAATATCTAAGTTTACATATGGCATGTAGACATATAATATCTAGGATTGTTATTATTGACATCTTTAATTCCTAGATAAACATTTAGTGTAACCTAGCATTATTTGCATATTGAATATCATGATATTCACTTAGGTTGTTGATCTTTTCCTTGTGAAGTAAAGCCTTGTGACTAAGTTGCTTACTGCACAAGCAAGTAGGTCTAGAATCGCTATTAAAGGCCTGTTAGGTAGTAGTGGTGGGTTAGTGACCAAGTATGGTTTTACGGTGGTCAACCTAGGTTATAAACGTCATTACAAGTAGTGGAGTTGAGAACCATGTGCGGCTAGTGTATTAGCCCGTGAGTTTTACCCTGTTGAGGGTTTCTCACGTAAATCAATCAACGAGTAATTTATTTTTTTCCGCACTTAGATTAAGTTGATTGAGTTTTGACTAGATTGGGGCTTTTTATTGAATATTGACTAATCAAGAAAAATCGGTAATTAACTTGATTAAAACCTATCCCCCTAGGTATATTTAGACACACCATCAATATTTAATCTAATGTTGTCACTGTGATTTTAACCCATGAACTGCTAGAGATAAAATAATCAATATTTTTTTAAGTATCTTTGCCTTGGTCTTGGTTTGAACTCTTGACCTCTATTAAATAATTAATTCAATTAATATTTCATAATTATTAATATAATCAAACAATCATATTATTTAATTTGATTAATTATTAATCCATTAATTAAATAATCACATCATTTAATTAATTGCCTGAATTAAATCCTCGTCACTTTCTTAACAAAACTAATTAGACCATCCAATTAATTATCCGTGACCCTTGTTACCATCAACGTTCCAGGCTAGTAAGGGGACCTAATGGACCCACAGTCTTGAGCTTTAATAATCCTTAGAAAAAATTAATTAAACTCTTTAATTAATATTTCATAATTATTAACTTCGGAGTTACTCCAATAAAAACCCGAGGCTGCACTCTCGTAACTGTAGATGTTTTTACACAAACCTAAATTCAGTGTACATCGATATAGCTATTACATATGGTATGATCCTCTACAAGTAGTTCATAATTAGAGTTGGGTCATAAAGTCCATTATACTCCTCTAATTATATCTTTTCCATTAAGTGTCATTGATTCTCTAAGGAACAATTACATCCTTCATTTCTTTACGGAAGAATGAGAGCGCTCTTAATTGTTCAAGCCCTGAATCAACCCTTAAGGGAACTACTCTCTACTTCTCACAAGAAGGAGTATGTTCCAATATTGTATACAGACCTTCCCAGCCACAAGCCAAACCGTAATTCCAAGATACGAAGTTATTGATTGAGAATGCTATTCTAATTTCACCCATAGTAAATCAAAAACCACAATCTAACCTGAAGGAGTCAGTAAGACACTCAGGATTCAGATCACCCGTATATAGCCATCATTTGTCGATATATATGAATCTCCCCATGTAATAGATATTGGAGAGAGATTCATATAGATTGTGGCCCAATCCTATATGATCACATCATATAAGGTGCCTTCATTCTCATATCACCATATTAGTTGTTGTATGTATAAATTCGCCAAGCGGACACGTCACCAAAAAAGTCAATGGATGATGAAGAGAAGGTTGCCACATCACTCATTGACTGAGTCAAAGGGAGAAAATGTGGCGAGCCAGAATGTTGCTGCCTTAAATCAATAAAGTCAAAGGCGTGGTCGCCGAAGGAAAAAACCCAGAAGTAAAGGTATTCGCTGCATCAGCGTACTGGGCCCGAACCGACTCGACAGAAACACAGAAATCAACCCTAAAACTTTAGAAGACCCATGGCAACAAGGAATTGTAAAGAGATAAGAGAAACATCCTGGCCCGTGACAAAGATAGGAATCCTAGTACGAATCAAAGAGGGAAATCTACCACCAATGCGGCTAAAAACAAGGGGAAACCCTAATTAAACATGTATAAATAAAACCATCTATCCCATGAGGAAGGGGTTCGAAAACTGAGAGAGAGAGAGAAGAGAGCAATCGTATGAGAGATCTGAGTGTGTAACCAAGCAATAAGACTAGTATTATTTTTCTGCCCTCTAGGGCACCGTGGTTTTTTCCCATTCAAGGGTTTTCCATGTTAAAATCTGTCTCTTGCATGCATTGATTATTTTCTCGTTTTTACTTTAAATTGATATAATTGTTGTGTGTGGCAATCCAAATTTCACCGTCAACAATTGGCACTAGAAGAAGGGGGCCTTTGAACAGAAACTTCGAGGAACCCTTGCGAATTGAAGAATATGAACAACGACAGTGACAGAGATGGTAACTCCAGCGGAGATCTAATTGTTGAACCAAACGCGCCGACAGGAGATAGGGCAGTGGCGATCGGGGAACAATCAGCTGCAACGCCAGGAACTAGGGCAGCCGACCCCGAGGTTCTGCAGCACTTCCAGACTACATTGGTAAACTTAATCAGCGAGGCTAGCAAAATAGGGCTTTCGCTTCCCATAGGGTTGGGAGTTTCTTCTCCTTACGAGTTAACCACTCCTGGAATCCATCCGCCCGGAAGGCTACGATCGGAAGTTCACATTGCAACCCCTGATGCTCAAGCAATACAATCCACTGAGGAGACTCCACAGGACCACCCTGAGAATTTCTAAGGGAGAAAACAAAGGAAGGGAAAAGGTGTGATTAATGAAGAATCTAGGGAGAAGCGAGACCATGCACGAACACATGGGGTCAATTCCAGTGACATATATCAACAGAACCGGCGGAGACACCGTTCTATCTCGTCTGAAGATAAGAGTCCTCGTCCACGAAGGGAATTACGATCCAAAAGAGCACGGTGAAGAAGATCCGAGAGCACAGAAGATCGAAGGAGCCCGGATGATAGAGGCAATCATGGGAGAATGACAATCAAGAGTAGACTCGATCCAACAGGAGAACCAACTGGTCAGCGAGATGTCACCCTACAAGAGCTATCAAGAAAAGTTTCAGCGATGGCACGAAGGTATGGTCGTAACGTATCTTCGGATGATGAGTCAGATAGCCCATTCGTTGAAAATATTGCTCGCACCCAATTTCCAGACAGATTTAGAATGTCAACCATTGAGCAGTATAATGAGAACAGGGATCCGAAGGAGCATGTTCGCCGATTCCGTAATATTATGGCCCAGTACTCATCCAATGACGGGCTGTTGTGCCTCACCTTCCCGTAAACATTCGGCGACCTTGCCTCTAGGTGGTTTGGAAGACTTCCACCCGGAAGTATAAGCAGTTTCTCAAACCTCAACAAAGCATTCATAAGGCAATTCATGGGGAGTGTCTAGAGAAGAAAATCACTCGCTCATCTATCAAACTTGAAGCAGGAGCGCAATGAGTCAATCAAGAAGTATCTAGCAAGATTCGGGAAGGAGGTTGCTCAAATTGAGGACGCCAGTGATGTAGCTGTGATCGCCACTTTCACCAATGGGTTACAAAGTGGGCGATTATCCTTTGACCTACGAAGGGAGAGACCAAAAACTTATGAGGAGATGATGGAAATAGCTGGCGACTATGCACTGGCAAAAGAAGAAGAAGCAGCGCAAGGGGGTAGCTACGTACATGGACACAAGCCTGACTCAAAATCGGACCATAAGGATGACAAAAAGACGCAGTCACGTGATCTCTAGAGAGATGAGAAGGGCCAAAAGGGACATCCAAGGGAAAGCAGAGGAAACGCTCGAGCCAATAGGTTTCGAGGAAGGTATAACCATTACACCCCTTTAACTAGCGATCAGGAGGAGATACTTTCTGTGGTAGAAGACAAAGGACTCGCTAAATACCCTCGGCAGCAATTAGCAAATGCTAGGAGAGATACAACTAAATACTGTCGGTTTCACAAAGATCATGGGCATGAAACTTTGAAATGTTTCCAGCTGCACGATCACATTGAAAGCTTGATCAGAGATGGGCACCTGAAGGACTTTGCTTTGAAAGGGGACAAGCACAGTGGTCGCCAGGACAGCCGCCAAGGAAACGTGTAGGAAAGGAAGAGTCCAAGGAGAAGCAGCCCTAACGCCACTATAAACACCATTTTTGGCGGACCTCATACTGGGAGAAGCAATCAAGAAAGGATGTCAGAAGTCCGAGAAGTAATGTATGAAGGCAGAAGCATGGAGATCAATTCTGTGCAAAGAAACCCCAAGAAAGGGAGAGAAGGACATGATCCCATAATGTTTACAACAGAAGACTCAGACGAAATTGATGCAAAGCCTAACGATGCAATCGTAGTGGGGGTTCGAATAGCCCATAGGGATGTCCTTCGGGTAATGATAGACAACGGGAGTTCAGCTGATATTTTAAGTGCCAGGGTATACGATGAGTTGCGGCTGGACAGAAAAGATCTTGAACCTTTCCATGTGCCGTTGAAAGGTTTCGGTGGTGCAGAAGTGAGATCGTTAGGAACTGTGAAGCTGCCGGTGAGGTTTGGTACAGCACCATGCCGGCGAACGATCCTGCTGGACTTTGTTGTAGTCGACATCCATAATTGGCCGTATAATGCTTTGCTTGGCCAACCGTTTCTTAACAAAGCTCGAGCTGTTACTTCAACCCATGCGTTGAAAATAAAGTTCCCTACAGAATTTGGTGTCGGAGAATTGAAAGGGTCACAGGAGATGGCTCGCCGCGCCAACCTATCAATCTTTAAAGATAAGGCAGGGATGCAAACCTTGAGCATATTCGATGTAGACAAGGAAGTGCAGGAAGATAATCTGGAAACCTTTGAACTGGACCCAAGGGACAAAACGAGCAGAGAAAAAGAAGAGCCAACTGAGTCAATTGTTTTAAACGAAGCAGAACCGGACAAAACAGTCAAGATCGGAGCAAGGCTGACTGAATGAGTTAAGAGAGATGTGACAAACTTGTTGAGAGAATATAAAGAGATTTTCGCTTGGTGCCATGAAGACATGCCGGGAATTGATAGAAGCGTGATTTCACACAACCTGACTGTGAATGAAAAATGCAAACCGGTTGTGCAAAAAAGGAGAAGCTTTAACCCAAAAAGAAGTGCAGCAATAAAAGAGGAGGTGTTAAAGTTGCTCGCCACAAGATCAATTAGAGAAGTCAAGTACCCGGAATGGGTGGCGAGTGTAGTTCTAGTGAAAAAGAAGAACAACCAATGGAGGATGTGCGTCGACTTCACCGATCTGAACAAGGCCTGCCCCAAAGATAGCTTTCCGCTACCAAGAATTGACTAGTTAGTCGATGCAACGGCCGGACATGAGACGTTGAGCTTCATGGATGCATATTCAGGATATAACCAGATAAAGATGCACAAGCCAGATGAGGAGAAGACAGCGTTCACCACTGACCAGGGTTTATACTGTTACACAGTTATGCCATTCGGCCTGAAGAACGCTGGAGCAACTTACCAGCGCCTGGTCAACAAAATGTTCGCCAGGCAAATAGGAAGAAATATGGAGGTTTATGTTGACGACATGCTAACAGAAAACATCACAGCAGACAGACATACAGATGACCTGAGGGAAACATTCGATGTGTTGGTTAGGTATGGAATGAAGCTGAATCCAGCAAAATACGTATTCGGCATACCTTCTGGGAGGTTTCTCGGATATCAAGTACATCAAAGAGGAATAGAGGTGAACCCTGAGAAAATCCAAGCATTAGCAAAAATGGTTTCGCCAAGAACTTTGAAGGACGTCCAAAGACTCACGGGGTGCCTGGCATCACTGAGCAGGTTCATAACTAAATCAACAGACCGATGTCTACCATTTTTCAAAGCTCTAAAGAAAGGAAAGGGAGTCGAGTGGAATGAAGATTGTGAAAGAGCTTTCCAGGCCTTGAAAGAGTACCTTGGGCAGGCACCGCTGCTATCAAAACCAGAAACAGGAGAAACACTATATATATACTTATCCGTCTCTGAAGTAGCCACAAGTTCCGTGCTGGTAAGACAGGAAGAGGGGATCCAGAAACCAATATACTACACCAGCAAGGCACTGCTACCAGCCGAAACTAGGTACTCACCGGCCAAAAAAATGGCACTCACTCTAATAACAGCAGCAAGGAAATTAAGGCTATATTTCTAGGCTCATAAAATTGGGGTATACAACAACTGCCCACTGAAATTAATTCTGCAGAAACCAGAAGTATCCGGTCGATTAACGAAGTGGGCGATCGAGTTAAGTGAATTCGATGTAGAGTATCTCCCAAGGACAGCAATTAAAGCCCAAGCAGTGGCAGACTTTGTAGCAGAGTTCACCGAGCCAAGCATAGAGGTGGCGAGAATGATGGTGGAGCAAAATAAGAAAAAATTCAAATGGCAACTCCGCGTTGACGGCTCGTCAAACACGCACGGCAATGGGGCAGGGGTAGTGGTGTCAACCCTAGAAGGAGATTCAGTCGAATGTGCCATGCGTTTTGACTTCAAAGCTACTAACAACCAAGCTGAATACGAGGCACTCATAGCAAGTTTAAAAGTTTGCACAGTCCTAGGAGCAGATGAGGTGGAAATTTTCAGCGACTCTCAAGTTGTTGTCAATCAGGTGCTAGACGAATACCAGGCGAGAGATGAAAGCATGATCACCTACCTGGAATTAGCAAAAGAGCTATTAGAAAGATTTAAAGAATACAGAATTGTTCATGTCCCCAGAGAAGAAAACGAGCAGGCTGATGCCTTGGCCAAGTTGGCATCTGCCACAATTAACATCTGGCCCAAAACTATCTCTATGATCCGCATATTGCATCCGAGTATAGTCAAATCAAAAGAAGTGGGGGCAGTCTTTGGCGAGAGGAACAGCTGGATCACACCAATCAAAGAATATCTCGTCAATGATGTACTCTCAAGTGACCCATTAGAGGCAAAACGGTTGAAGTACAGAGCTACAAGATATTCAGTACTCAATGGAGAACTGTACAAAAGGGGGTACTTAAGGGCACTGTAGAGATGTGTCGGACCTGAAGAAGCAGAAGGTATCCTAAGAAGCATACATAGTGGAAATTGTGGGAATCACGCTGGGGGTGTCAGCTTAGCCCACAAAACATTAAGGCAGGGTTTTTACTGGCCAACACTGTTCGCCGACGCCAAAAGAGTGGCAGCAAGATGTGAGGCGTGTCAAAAAATAGCCAATAACATCCGCCAACCACCTGAACTCTTGCAGAGTATTACCTCGCCTTGGCCATTCGCCATGTGGGAAATTGACTTGATCGGCCTAATGCCAACAGCAACTGGAGGAGCGAAGCACGTTATAGTAGCCATGGATTATTTTACAAAATGGGTAGAAGCCGAACCTTTGGTACAGATAACAGAAGCAAACACGATAAGCTTTGTGAAGAAAAATATCCTGTACAGATTCGGGATACCAAACACCATCATCACGGACAATGGGACCCAATTCGTTGGTAAGAAATTCAGAGAGCTGTGTGACAAGTACGGAATTAACAACTACTACGCCTCCCCAGCACATCCGCAGACGAATGGCCAGACTGAAGTAGTGAACAAGATCATTAAACACAACCTGAAAGCTAAGTTGGCGGCGAAAAAAGGTAGCTGGGCAGATAAATTACCACAGGTACTCTGGGCATATCGAACCACAGAAAGGGGTTCCACAGGCGAGACCCCATATTCCATGGCCTATGGAGCTGAAGCTGTCATTCCCGTGGAAACATCTTTCTCTTCACCAAGGGTACAACTCTTTCAACCGGAACTTAACATTGATATGCTAAAATGCAGTCTGGATGAATTAGAAGAAAGAAGAGAGCGCGCACAAATAAGAAATACTGTGTACCAACAGAGGGTGGCCAGATATTACAACTCACATGTGCGTGAAAGAAGGTTCTCGCTTGACGACTTAGTGCTGAAAAGGGTGAACCCAGGAACAAGAGACAAAGCTGCAGGGTCACTCGCAGACAAATGGGAGAGGCCTTACCAAATCACAGGCATAGCTGGTCACGGGGTATATCGCATTACTCGAGAGGGTTTAGGCGAACTACCTCGTCCATGCAATGCGCAGTACTTGAAGATATATTACCCTTGACTTTTTCATTGCTTTTAGGATTTATTTCAACCTTTTTATTTCTTAGAACAGTTTTCATTTTAGCATTTTTTCTGTGACTATGTTAACAAAAGTTGTAGGAAGCATTCAATAAAGAGTAATTTATTACTGAAAATTCGCGATTTCACTCGCCAGTCACAAAGGGCATTCGCCTCCGCATATCACTACCATTGCGTAAAGACGAGTTTCATACTCGCAGCAATGAGAACTGGCCAGATAAAGTAAAATCCCAAGTTATAAAAATCGGCGATCGCCATTACGGGAAAACAAAATCCCTAAGGAGGCGAGAAAGCCAGCTGAAAAAAAAAAAAAAAAAAAAAAAGCAAAAGCAAGAGGGAGACGTCCCAATAAGATGCTGAAACTCAGCAATGGCAGCTGAACAAACAAATAAACATGTTAAAAACTCGGTGCATGGTCGGATACGTCCTGACAAACACTGAGTTTGCCAAAACGCAGCAATGGCAGCTGAATAAAGCTATAAAGCATGCCAAAAACTTGGTGAAATACTGAGTAAACCGAAAACTCAGCAAAGGCAGCTGAACAAAAACAAAAGAGTTTATAACTTAAATAAAAAAGTTATTTACAATTGAAGAATTACAAATGAAGGTGCAAAAAAAAAAAAAAAAAAAAAAAAAAAAGATATAAAAATTTACAATCTTAAACAATCTGCAAAGACCTAAAGCTCAACTAGCTGCAGGAGAGCCTTCGCTGTCTTCCTCATCTTTGATCTCCTCTTCAGAAGGCCAGGTGACTTTTTCATCCCCATCCGGCATAAAAGGCTCATAATCCCTTCCAGCGATAGGACCCAAGTCGGGCTCAGCACCAGAACTAGAAAAGCTGCCCTTCTGACCCGAATTGTAAGTATTGAAGGCACGCTTGCTGGGGATTTCTAAATGCATAGGATAAGGATCAGTCCTGTTATAACGGCAGTGGGCTTTCCATCGTTTTATTTGCTCTTTAATCGAACCCACTCCGCTGGCCATGTGCTGTTAAAGAGACATGTCGAAGCGCCTTAAAGCCTTTTCATTCGAATGATCCTTCATGGCGAAGAACTTCTTCGACTGCCTCATGCCTCGTTCAAACTCACGCAGCAAAAACGCGTCATAGGCAGGGGATCTCTTGAAACGATCAACCGCTTCAACCTCTAGCACAGTCTTTAGGTTATCAAAGATGAGTTCACGAGAAGACAACTGATTGCGCAAGTCCAGCGCCTCATGCTCAGCTTTTTCCCTAGCCTCCTTAGCTACCCGTTCAGCCTTCAAACGTGCTGCGAAGGATTCTTGACTGGGAGATAAATGCTCCTTCAACGAGCGGATCTCCTCTTCAGGAGCAGAGAGCTTTTCCTCGGCGGCTAGCTGAGCAGACAGATGACCATCTGAGGACTCTCTTAGCTGAGCGAGCTGTTAAGCATGGGATTCTTCAGCAGAGAGCTTCTCAGCAGCCATAACAGAAGCCTGCTCGCGCAAGCGCTTAATCTCCCGGGAAGCTTTGTTCCCATACTTGTAGTTCTCAGCCAACTCAGACATCATCTGAAAAGAAAAAAAAGCTGAATTAGGAAGTGTATATAGAAAATATATATATATATATATATATATATAAAGATTTGTGGCGAAAAGCTTACCAAAGAGTGGCAGTTGAAGAAAAATTCCATCTTTCTGTTGCAGGACTTGCCTTTAACATGCCCCCAGCTTTCACCGATGTACACATCATTATTAACCAAGTGGGAGCAGATTTCAGTAGCCGAAAAATCAGAAAGAGACACGTTCCCTTCATCGGCTCCAAATGACCCCGTGGGAGGGGCTTCATGGGCAAAACCCGAACCAGAAGTAGAAGTCCCAGGTTGCTTCGATGGACCGGGCCGATCAACTGATTCAGGCTGACCAGACGGTCTAGGCTGATCTGAAGAGACATTAGACTCGCCCATGGCCACTGGAGGAGAAGCTGTTCGAGGCGGAGTAGAAGCGGGGATATTCAATTCATTAACCTCCTAAGGGGGAGGCACCGCTGCATTAGTCCCCTCAGCATTATCCTCGCGAACATCCGTTTGAATAGGAGTTTCAGCGAGAGCTGGCTCGCCAGCACCCTCCTCGTCCGAAGAGATGACATACTGCACCACCCTTGATGCCCGCTTAGGGGGTCGAGCAGCACGATCAGGTGTATTCTCAGTTGGGCGTTTACCTCTACCAGCTCTAGGGGCAAGATCACTCGCGGGATCATGAGGAGTCTCAGGGACATCCGCGTTAAAATCTGGAATGTCACTGACCCCCCCCCCCCCCCCCCCCCCCCCCCCCCACCCCCTTGAAGCACCAACTTTCTCCTTACCTTTACGGCTGGGGGTAGCCGCAGCAGGGGTAGTCGCAGCAGTAGTTGCAACAGGAGTATTCGCAGCAACCTCTGGACGCATGGGAGGTCGCCCCGACTCAGCACCTCCCTCAGAAACATCACCAGCTTCCTTGCCGTCCGAGGGGTCATCGCTATCCGGGCTAGCAATTCCCTCCTTGGCCAAACCAACAGCGTGTCTTTTGCTGGTAGCCTCGGAATTCTTCACTACCCGGGCTTGCAAATCGCAAACAGTATCAAAATCGTAAACTGCAAGAAAAACAAACCAAGTGTCACTAACAGAATAAAATGAAACAATGATACAAAAGGAGAAACTGATAAAGACTTACGACGAGGAAGCCTAGCATGTAGGTGAGAGATCTCCCTATCCAAGAGGAAGGATCTATCCCTCAAGCCCAAAGGAAGGACAGCTGCATCAGCGTACTAGGCCCGAACCGACTCGGCAGAAACACAGAAATCAACCCTAAAACTTTAGAAGACCCATGGCAACACGGAATTGTAAAGAGATAAGAGAAACATCCTGGCCCGTGACAAAGATAGGAATCCTAGTACGAATCAAAGAGGGAAATCTACCACCAATGCGGCTAAAAACAAGGGGAAACCCTAATTAAACATGTATAAATAGAACCATCTATCCCATAAGGAAGGGGTTCGAAAACTGAGAGAGAGAGAGAAGAGAGCAATCGTATGAGAGATCTGAGTGTGTAACCAAGCAATAAGACTAGTATTATTTTTCTGCCCTCTAGGGCACCGTGGTTTTTTCCCATTTAAGGGTTCTCCACGTTAAAATCTGTCTCTTGCATGCATTGATTATTTTCTCGTTTTTACTTTAAATTGATATAATTGTTGTGTGTGGCAAATTTCACCGTCAACATTTGTTGTCTAGGATAAGACCACCGTATGTTACGGAATGGACCGCAATTGTAGATTAACCACAAATAAAGTACCCAACTTTATTTGCTCTTTACGGACTCTTTAGATTGCACGTCTCAAACTGAATTCCTGAGTATATGACACTCATATACTCAGTTCGAGATTACATCCGGTAATCTTGGATGTTTGGCACATATGATATAAAAGTATGAGACATATAAATAGAATGAAAATGACTACTTATTTTATTTATAATCAATCATCATTTACATATTACAAGCTTTATGGCAAAAACCCCAACATCTGTATCGAACATGTCTTCGATCTTAAGGATGAAGTTGATGAACTCCTTGATGTAGTCGGGAATAGTGCTCAATTGCTTTGAGTCAATCAAGGCGGCCGCATTCCTCCTTCTTGGCAGTGCTTGGCGAGAACCACTTCTTGAGTTCCTGCTTGAAGTCTACCCATGTGTCGATGGAACATACGCCTTTGCCCATATCTATATGCTTCAAACGCCACCAAAGTTGGGCGGCATCCTTGAGGTGGGGGCATTATTGATCTGGGTCACATAGTCCCTAACTCAATTAGCCTCAAAGTATTGCTCCAGGCCAAAGAGTAAGTTCTCCACTTCCATGGCATTGCGGGTTCCGTTGTAAGTGTCTAGCTTAGGGGCATGAAGGGTGTCTATGTTGACAACTCCATGGTTGGTGGATGGAGTGCACTTGTGCGATGCCTAGTTTATGCAGACTTCTTCTACCTCTGTGCGGATGGCTCGTACCTCATGCTCAACAAAGATGCACAAGGTCGAGACTTCTTGGGTAAGGGAGAGTAATTGTTCTTTGAAGGACTCACTTAACTCTTGGATGGCAAACTTCACTGCTTTTATGATTTTGGCATAATATGTCTCTAAGCCATTGAGACGATCGTCAAGTTCACCAAGGGAAGATTCTATACCCGAGACGGCGTTCTCCAAGCCGGTAATGCGAGTCTCCAAGGCATCCATGGACGGACTCTTAGACTTGCTACACTTGGTGTGGGTGCATTGCTCACCATGCCTACAATCTTGCTCTTCTACTCTAGTAGCAACTCTAGTTTCAAAGGCCATTACTCACACACACTACATTGGTTTCTTTGAAACAAGGCTTTGATGCCAACTGTCACGGGGTTAGAATTTGGGTAGCTAACCTGTGCGACACTTATACAACTTCTGGGCTCAGTTGCTAAGTAAGCCTTCTTGCTCACTCTCACACACACAAGAGAAACTAGAGAAAAAAAACTATAAGAGCTTTGTGGAACAAAGGAAATTTGTATTTTTTTTATTTTTATTTTTTATAAAGAAAGCTATACAATGCTTTGAGAACTCTTGGCTTGGATGCTTTACACAAGTGAGGGGATAACTATTTATAGGGAGCCACCTCCTCAAAATTTTGTGCAATAAATTGATCTTTTGTCTAAAGGTCCAATTTCACCTAAAGTTTGGGGATATTATTGCAATTTTCCCTTCTAGTAACTAGGCCTAGAAATTTAGAATGTTCATGCCAAAGACTTGAGCATAATTATGGGCTTGTTGTTGGGCTATTTGGCTCGAAATTTAGCGGGCCGTGAAAGGAGCCTAGCAAAGGAGGTGTGATTCTAATTAGTAATTAGGGATATTATTAAAAATTCTCCTTAGTTTGAGTTTTTGGTCTAAAACCACCCCTAGTTTCGTTTTTGGCCAAAAACCACCCTCTAGTTTTATTATTGGCCAAAAACCACCCTGTCTTTTGATTTATTAGCCAAAACCACCTTGTCGTTAATATTTCTAACCAAATATACCATTTTACCCTTATATTCAAATTTAAACAAATAAAAAATTCAAAAACAAATAATATTAAATTTTAAAAAAATTAATTAACAAAAATATTAAAAAATATTTTTTTCTCCCTTTCTCATTGTCCTCTCTCTCTCTCTCTCTCTAACACATACGTACACACTTCTCTCTCTCTGTTTGTTGTGGGTGGGATGGTGCCTGGGTGTTTTGTTGTTTGGGGGCGGTCCAGGGGTGGAGGTTGGGTGGTGTGGTTGTTGATGGGGATTTTGGTGGAGAGAGAGGCGTTTGGATTTGGTGGTGTGGTTGTTGATGGTGTTGGGTTGGGTAGTCACAGATCTAGAGAGTTGGCCGTTGATGGTGTTGAGGTTGGATGGTGATAAATCTGGAGAGTTTGCGAGATTGCGAAAATGGGGGAGATTGATTTGCATCTAGTGTGAATCGCGATGGCGGGGGAGATTAATTAGTGGTTGGTTCGTGTTTGGTGTAAATCATAGTGGCGAGGGAGATCGATTCACGACGGTTGGGGAGATTAATTCACAGCTTCTCTTTGTTTTCGGTGGGTGTTTGCATTTGTAAGAGTATTTCGATGGGTGTTTGTGTTTGTGCGGTGACTGTTGCGATGTCACTCTTGTTTTGGGTTGGGGTTTGGGTTTGGAAGAGGATTCCGACGGCCGTAACATTTGGAGTTGGTGGTAGATAGTGGTTGACCACCATAAAATGTTAAAAACCCAGCCAACATCCCACCACAGATTGAGAGAACCGATGTTGAGGGAGATTTATTTTGATTATATATATATATATATATATTAATTTCTTATCAAACAATTGTTTTATCTCAATTAATATTATTTTTATAATTCATTAATTATCATTTACTATTTTTCCTTTGTAATCTAACAAAAACTTTTGAATATTTTAATGGTAAACTAATATTATGGAGGTTTTTGGCTAATAATAAAAGGGTAGTGTTAACATGTGCCCTGAAATCAGAGTGTATTTATTGTCTTGTTTATGTATTTATTGTGATTAAGGACAATAAATAAAGTATGTATCTTTTTAAAATTTTTTTTTTTTTTGAAGTATTACACTATTACATAAATTGAGGGTTTTTTTGGGGAGGGGGAAGACTAGAACCCGCAACCTCATGGTGCAGGCGTGAGGGGTTTTACCACCGAATTAACCTCATCTCGTCAAATAAAGTATGTATCTTGTTAACATTATCTATAATAAAATAGGAGGATGGTTTTTGGCTAAAAACGAAACTAGGAGGTGGTTTTTGATCAAAATTTCAAACTAGAGGGGAGTTTTTAATAATATTCCTTTTAATTACCAACAATACAAATCAGATTGAGATGGAGATCGAGTCAAGTAAACAGAGGACGACCAAATGGCGGCGGCAGCAGCAGCCTACGTCAGCTTCGTACCACCGCTACTTGGTCGTATCGATTCCAAGTTGAAAGAAGTCCGAGTCTGCACAAACCGCACTTGTCGTCGACAAGGCTCCATACAGACTCTCCACACGCTGTCGGGTCTAGCCCAACCCGAAGTCGCCGTCAGCTCGTGCGGCTGCCTGGGCCGGTGCGGCGCCGGGCCGAACATCGTCGCCCTGCCCGACGGTGTTGTCATCAGCCATTGCGGGACCGCCGCTCGAGCCTGCCAAGTCATGGTGGAGTTGTCTGGTGGAAGGACTGACTCCGTTGTTGATGCGAACAAGAGTCTCGAAGCGCTCGCGTTGAGAAAACGGGCCGAGAGTGAGATCGAGAAGCGTAATTTCTCCGAAGCTGAAATCTTACTCTCTCAGGTATACACAATATTTGCCAATTTGCTGTGTTTGTTGGTTTGTTTCTTTCACATTCATGTTATTTTGCAAAAAACAAATTAAAATGGAAATTATTAGAAGATTTATTATTTGTGTGTGTAGATATTTTTTTGATGCTGTGTTTTTTAATTGGTGTAGGCTATTGATTTGAAGCCATTTGGTGGAATACATTTGATATATAAAGTCAGGTTTGTAATATTGAATTTTATCATCTATGAAAATAATGCTTTATTTACTGTGCTCCTGAGAAATTGTTATGTTTATTTGGTGCCTATATAATCCAGTTTTGAATGGAAATGCTCTGCTTTAGCAGGATTTTAAAATCAATTGCTGCATGAGAACCGGTTTTAGGTGAGTCGGGATTCGACTCAAGTTAATAAAACTTAACCAGTGAGATCCAGTTAAGCATCTAGAAAACATTCCTATCATGATTCAAATTCAATATAAATCATAATTCTGAACTTATCTCAGAAAGATTTCTTAAGCCACTTGTTTTTTTTTGTTTTTTTTTTTATCAAATCTATAGCCTTCACTAGATGAGCATGTATATAGATTAATCAATTGAAAACTTTTCACAAAAATAAAAAATGATCTGTTGATGAGATTAAAATGTCTCCTACATGTCATTATATTAGACTGAAATAATATTCCTTTGTTCGGTTTTAAATTAAATATCTTTTCTTTGATAAAAAGAAAATTCCCTCTACGACTGGTATCGGAATTTGTTTAACAAGCACATATTACTGTAAACTGGACCACAACCAGTTCTGCACTTAAATGGGGTTTGTGTCATAGAAAGTTTTGCTTCCATTCAGGTCTCTTGCAAGATTGGCTATGGGTGATTACTCTGGAGCTCTTGAAGATGTCAGTGAAGCTTTAAAATTGGCATCCAACTATACTGAGGTGAGACAACCTATTTTAAATGTTGGAGACAAAATTGTTGCACCTTAGATGCCACATTACTGCAAGTACCAATTTTTGAGATCCACTGCTATATTTTTATTTATTTATTTTTTTTTTTTGAAAAGAGATCCACCACTATTGAACTTTAATGTGACTGACGTGAGCAGTATGTTCTGATTGCATGTGGAATCATCTTTTTACACAACATTAGCTCTTGTAATAAAATCTTCTTTGTGACCTTATTGAGAATAAGTATCTTCCAAGTTTATTAACATATCTCATGGATATTTTTAAGAAAATAAATTCATGGATATATGATTTATTAATCGGCGATGTTCACCAATGAATAGAATCTTTTCATTAGATAAGTTTTCTACAGATCAGTTCGACATGGTCTCATACAATTATGTTTGATACAGGCTCTACTGTAGGATGGTTGTTGACTTGTTATGGGTCTAATCTGATGCAGGAGTTTCTGTGCACACATTTACTGTCAAATTCTGTGTATGTGTTTGTGCGCATGTGCATGCTTGTATTGTGGTTGCTTTGCAAGATGATATATACGTTGTTATACATGTATAACTAGTAATATGGTTTGAGTATTTCATAAAGAATGCCATAGGTGTAAACTGGTTCCAACTTTGCAGGCTTATGTTTGCCAAGGTGATATATTTCTTGCTATGGATCAATATGATGCAGCTGAGAAGTCTTATGCAACATGCCTAGAGATAGATCCTTCCATTCGTCGTTCCAAATCATTCAAGGTGTCATTCAATATATAAAATTACTTCTTCTTTTTTTCTTTAGTTTCCTAAAATCAGCGTCTCAACGATTTGTGGATGTAAACAGAACATTTGTAACTCAAGAAGCAAAATGAACTCATTGCTATCTTAGGAAGAATGCTCAGTGCTAAATTTCTCTAGTAAAATCCTAACTACAATTTTATCCTTTGTTATTTATTGTGTTTGTGACCAAGTGATGGGGGTGGGGAGGATCGAAGATCTCTGATTTAAATCTTATAAATCCAATTTATTTTCAAAAGTATGTTTACAATGTGCTCCTACTGATCTAATATTGTACTGTAAGTTTGCTTACGTTTGCATGATGCGTAAATCGAATGGGTTATTGAATTGGAAATTGATGGTGGTAGTTTTCTTATTTGTTTGTTGTCTTCCTTCTTTCTCTTTATTTCTATTTTTTTAATAATTTTTTTTTATCTTGTCTAAGAAAAGTGGTTAAGGACTTAACTTGATTTAGCACATTGCTTTTTTTCCTCAATATTTCTCTCTTAGATTTTCTCTTGTAAGTAAAAGTTTCATGTGCCTTTTATGCAGAGTCGGATTGTGAAGTTACAAGAAAAACTTACAGCTGCAAATATACCTTAAAGCTTGCATTATACTGAATGCGCATACAGTAATAATGACAAATGTTGTCGGAACAAATTCCATGTTTCAAGGTTTTGTCCCTTGTCTCTAGAATTGCATTTTTTTCTATATAGTTCTATGCATCTAAGGTTGAAAAAAATAAAAAAGTTCTTTTTGCAGTTCTCAAATATTGTCTTTTATTTGGCAATTTCTTTTCATTATTCCGAGTTTGTCTTTGTTTTTGTTTTCTGCAAGTTAGCTTATTATTCTAGTATTTATTAACATCTAACCTGAACATATTTTAGCATTTTGTATCCACAAGAATTATAATAAATAGTACAAAATTTTAAGATTTTTGATTGATATAATAAATTGAAATTATAGGTTAATTGACAGCTGTTACCATAATGGATTGATGTTTCAACTTCCAGCACCCCCTCCTTTATCGCTCTTCATGCCATTTATTATGATGGTTCTCAAGGTAACACTTGTTTTATTAAGACAGTAACTCGTTATCTACGGAACTACATTGATGCTGAGCTTCTGACCATTCTCACAGTGATCACCCACTCCACAAATGTACCAAAATTGGCCAACCTCTGATAAAACCAGAGAGTCACTGCCACTAGTGAATACCCTTAGATATGGTTCTTTGATGCAATCTTCATAGTCAGTTGAGTTCACTTGCATTACGTTGTGTAATTCGCTTTCGTAGTTGAACACTGTCAGATAACATCAATGATTACAGAATTAAACTTTTGTGAGAGTGTAGATCTAACATACGATGAGGAATCTGAAACTGTGGTATTATATGTAAATTCCATACTTACCAAGAACATCACCAACATGAAATTCTTTTCCCATAGTCCAGTTGGTGGAGTCCGTGAAGAGAGTCCAGCCATCACTGCCTCCGACAACGTGGGTTGCTCCTCTAGCTTCAAGAATATTAAGGGATGCAGCAAGAACAAGATAGAGTATAATCATATTGGAGTATCGGTAAGCTAGAGAAAACATTTCTTTTTTCTTTTTTCTTGTTGGTGAAGATGATGATGGTATGATATATATTTATAGAGGGGTTAAATGCTTTAATTCACAATATGAGTGAGGAAGGAGGCTCACAATGTTCTGGTGTTGTCCTGATTAGGTAGTCAATGTAAATGATGTTTAGAACTTTAGTCAGTCTGCGTGGTGTAACTACCAACAACACATTTCCTCTAGTAGTCTAGTTCTAATCGAATCTGAATCCTCCGCCGTTGGATGCTAGTTGTTTAGATCCAAAGTGTTTATATAGGTTTAAGAGTCTTTTTAAGCTTATCCGAATCTACACAAGCACAATTGTCTAGTTGATTGTTGTTCGACAGAAGATCTTGTCAATAGTATAAACATTATTAACCAAATATATATGGTTTAAGAAATATTTCTTTTTTTTTTTAATTTTCATTATTTTTAGAATATTTATCCATTCTCTTTCTTTTCTAATCTTGGAACTGTTGGATTAAAATCTATTAGATATTGAATCACGTTATATAGTTACATATGTTGTACAGTAACGTAACCCAGCAGTTGAATTCTTTTTTCTTTTAATTTCTTAAACCTGATTCTTACTCCATGTTTCCTGAGATTGCTTGGAAATATATATATATTAAAGATGTGCTTGAAATTCACAGAATACTTGTCCCTACCACCCTTTTACTTGGCTTGGAGGTCTGGCTTCAAGTTTAAGGTTAATTTCCTTCATTTTCGAAATCCTCTACTAAAATTTACGTGGATTTACATATAACGTGACAATCCTATATAAAGTCTTTAATGATGATATTTACCTTACAAAAGGATATTAACACAAACATCTCTTGCCATCAAGTCAATCCGTTAACTTTAACGGTTAATTAACCTTGACCTTTAGAAAGCTAAATATATAAAAATAAAAAATAAAAATTAATGTAAAATTGAAAAATCAAAATTTAAAAAATAAGATATTTTTTGTTCGTGTAGTAATTATATTTTTTTATTATTATTATTAAGTTTGATTTTTCACTTTTTAATTAAAAAGTATTTTTAAATTTGGGATGATGTTTTATGGGTATATTTGGTTTTTCACAGGTCAAGGTTAGTCAACCGTTAAAATTAATGATATGACTTGATGGCAATGAGTGTTTGTGTTAATTTAGGAAATATTTTTAAAAGCTTACTAGATTCAATAAAAGGTAAATTAGTGCGATTAACCCCAATAATAATAAGAGAAGTATTGAAGGAACAAAATTTTAGTGTTTTCTTTATCTATTATGAATTTATGATCAAATCCTTGTAAAAAAAAAAAAAAGGGAACAAAGTTAAGATTAGCTAGTTTGCTCAAATTCAATCATCCAATTTTAATACATAGAAATCAAGGATGTCACATCATTTGGATGGATAAATTGAAATGATAAATTCCTAGTACCGAGTATTTCAATTAAAGTCAATGAAACTAACATACCCTAATTAATAATATAATAACAGAATTTCACAATCGCTTAAGAAAAAGATTTATACACATCTATTATATGTATTATAGTCTTAGTGGAACAGCATAAATCAAGTACAACTTGGTTGGAGGCCACATCTGAACAATTCCACATTCTTCACTTTTTCCCACCATTTTGAAGACCCCTTCACACAATCACTTCCATTACTGCTGCTGCTTCCCCAAGAAGCACTTTTTGCTTTTTTCAAACTATTACCAACTTTCTCCCATTCAAAAGTCTTCACCTTAAAGCTGCTGCTTTTGCTTCTCTCATAGCTTCTCATTTTCACAAGCAATTGATGGTACTCCTTGTTCCTCTTCTCCAACCCATATATTTGCTCCTGAAGATCCTCAATTTTCTGACTCAGTATGCAAACCCTATGATCCTCTCTCATCCTCAACACAACTCTCGCAAGATCAGCAGCTTTTCGTTTAACAAATATCGTTTCTGATGCTAACCCTTTGTTCTCCTCCAAGAGTGAAGTCACTTTGTATCCCAACTTGGTGTTCTCGTTCATCAATATAAACCTCTCCGATTCCAACAACTCGATAAGCTTCTTCAACAGCTCTATCTTCCGCCCTGATTCGTAGCAAACCTGATCCATGTCATTCACTTGGTTGAATAACATCATGTTCTCAACGCTCTTGCTCACAAGCTCAGCGATCATTTCGTCAATGTTAGAATGGTTTCGAGATGGAATTGCTGCTGCTACCATTGTTGCTGGTGGAGGTGTTGGATGGTAAGACACCGTGCTTTCAGTGTCTGATTCAATCTGGCTAAATCCTTCTTCATCCTCAAGATCAAGACTGATTTTGGAACGACAATGGTGTTTGCGTTTCGCTTGTTGGCAGCGGTCCAGCAAGGTCACATAGCCATTGTACAAGTCTTTGAGGAGGGCAAGAAGCTGCGGGCGTCTCTGGTAGTACCACTCAGCACGTTCTGCGAAGGTGTCACCAGCGTTTTCTTCTTCATTGGTGTTGTTTATAACCAAGTTTTTCATTCTATCTTCAACATCTGTTATCAACCAACGCAAAATTTTATATATTTAGATTGATAGAAGAATGAAAAGGAAATGGCACTTGTAACAAATAATCTAGAAAACCATAATATAATAATAATACATTACATCATTATATTAGAGTACTTTAAACAAAGAAAAGTATATAATGAACGAACAATTCACATCATATATATATATATATATATATATGCGTGTTATAAATCTCTTATTTTGATCATCCAATATTCTTATATTCGAGTATTTAATAGAGTAATTATATAATTACGATAACATACCCATTCTATCATAAATTTTATTGCGTTTAAAACTATTTTTATGGAATACTTGTTTCAAAAATAATTATGAATCTGATTTTTTTTTTAAAAAAAATAGATAAAAAGTGGTGAAAGTAATAGTAAATATTTTTGACAAGAGAAAATACTCACATTCATCACCGATCACCAAAAATGGACCTTGGATTAAATGAATGGTTCACATGAAATACTACGAAATTTTGAGCAGCAAGGTGATAAAAACATAATTAAATAATTTGTTTTAAAAAATTTCAACTCAATTAAAGTAGGATTTGAAAAGTTGGAATTGTTAAAGTGATTTTGGAGATGGGAAAGTACGGTCAGCATCATAGAGACCCACACCTATATGGACCACAAAAACACAACACATTGCAAGTAATAAAAAAAAATGATAAAGAAAAGTGTTGTGTGGTATGACGTGTGTGCACAGAATAGAAACTGCGGGAGGTCGTTGTCAAACAGATCAAATGCATACACACAACAAGCCAAGTGATGATTTACGACTACGAGGAGGGAATCTACACAGTTTCAAATTTGAAAAACAGATGAAAAAAGGGATGATGATTCAGATTCACAGCTTTTTCCGTTTAAATTCCAAGGCATTGCCATGAAAGAAAGTGACCTTTTATATATCAGCAATCCTTTTCTTCTATTTACAAAATGTATTTGTTTTCATTCCGAATACAATAATTTGCTATCTAAAAACATATTCAAAAGAACACAACATTTAATAGAAAACAAAAAATTTGAATGTGAGGATTTTAAAGGAGGTTCGTACCGACAAGATTTGGCAGTAGGCATGATGGATTGTTGGTGGTGGAAGTGTTTTGATCTGGTGCAGTTTTCTCCAACGTCCGATCTTCCTCAGACATTCTGGGCCTACCCGATTAAACTGTCACCAAAACAGCAGATAACATCACAATATATTGTTTTAAGTTAAAAAAATCACTTTCTAAATAAAAAAAAAGTAAAAGCAAGTAGACTGCATCTTCACAGGAAACACATCATAAATTGAAAAAATAAATAAAACTTTGGAAAATCAGAAAACATGTATAAGAGGTAAAAAGCAATTTTGATCATGTGAAGGTAGGCGTAAAAGCACATTTATTATGGATTTGTATTTTGTATTTAAGAGGGACCGTACAAATAGAAGAATAGAAGCAGGACAAAACCGGGAAGAAGAACGCAGATCTCGAGGAATCAAATTCATTACAGATCAAATCAAACCTAATAAAATCCCTTCATAAATAAATATCTCAAATCAAATGGTAAATACATTATAGAAGATAACAAGAACAAACGGGGTGCCGAGAAAACGCAGGAAAATCCTCTGAAACATTTATCACATCGATCGGAGGGTACCAAAAAACAGAGAGAAAGCTTATATTTAACTGAAAATTGAATTTTATTTTTTTTTTTCTACAAAAATTTTAAATTTAGTTTTCTTTGGAAACAAATGGAAAACGTGCGTTCAAGGACATATATTCATATTATCAGAAAATAACCACTCGGTTGCCTAGAAAACGCAGGAAAATCCTCGGCAAACTCTGGAAAATTGGTGTCGCGTTTATGGGACAGTGTGTAGCAAAAAACAAAAACAAAAAAACATTAAGGCAACATGTCTTTTTTTTCTTTTTTCCAATGAAAAATCAGAACAAAACATGTGATTTCCTTTAGTTTCCCATGTTTTCTCAAGAAACTAACGGAAAATCAGGATGCGAAACGGGGACTCAGAAGAATCAATTAAAACGTTAGAAACCGTGCATTCACGAATCACGAACTGACTGCACATATTGTGAGGAATAATGCGTTTGGTTGCCGAGAAAACGCAAGAAAGTGTTCTAACCAGAAGATAGCAATAGCACAAGGATATTAAAATTGTAGTCAACAGACTGCTGCACAGCACACATGTGTTTTTTTTTTTTTTTTTTTTCTTTTCATTTTCCTCCGTTTTCACAAGAAGCAAACGGAATAATGACGAAAGCAAATAGAAAAACTTAAAAACAGACGACAGAAAACAATTGTTTCAAAAGAAGAAAACCAAACAAAAACATGAAGCAAAGCGTCAAACAAGTCACAAAAGTAATTATAAAAAAAAAAAAAAAAAAATTCAAAGAAGAAAAGAGAAAAAAAACGTACCTCTTCCTCTCTGGTTTGTTGAGTGAAACTTGGAAGCTAAATTAGTGGGAGACTGAACAGTGAACAGACTGCAGAGTGAGTTTATATGTAGAGAGAGAGAGTTGGAGGAGAGTAGTGAGAACTGAGAAGAGTTGTCAAACTCGAGGATGAGTGTATTTAGCCCTTTTGAGATTAACAGTAGATATTATGACACGTGGGTGTTTGATTTGATTTCAAATCTTATAGTTGAAACGTGACATAATCGAAAACCCATAAATTAATTAATAAAAAATGTCTATCCCTCTTTTCTCTCTCTCTCATAGAGTCATAGGAAGAGTGTGAAAGTAGTGGTCCTTTAGGGTTTCTATCTTCTCTTCTCTGAAGAAGTGTTTCTTTCTCCTCTTTTTTCTTGTTTTATTTTGTTTTAGGTGTCCATTTTCCTATTATTATGAGTGCGGCGGAGATAGCTTAGTTGTATGAGAACCTCTCTCTAGCAGACAAAGATGGAGCGGTTCATGAAATTTCAGAGGAATTTATTCAAGATGGGGTTGAGGATGTCGACAAGTGTTTAATGGGAAAGGTACTATCCGGAAAGCAGGTCAACAGAGAGGCTTTCAAAGGGATGATTGAATAGATCTGGAGCCCTTTTGGGCATGTAGAGGTTGAGCTGGTCGGAGAGAACACTTTCATGTTCTAGTTCATTAACAAAAAAGATCATAACAAGGTCTAGCATAGAGGACCCTGGCATTTTGGGAAGAGCCTAATAGCTCTGGAGAAACCAGTAGGTTCAAAGGATATCTCAAAATTGAGGTTCAACAGAGCTTATTTCTAGGTTCAAATCCACGATATCCCTATTATATATATGAACCGGAGAACAGCAAAATGGCTAGCTGAACAAATTGGTAAAGTTGTGGATATACCATTAGAATCTAGAGAGTGCTAGGGCAAGTATATGAGAGTTAAAGTCCGAGTGGACATTTTAAAACCCCTGAAAAGGTGGCTCGGACTTAAATTAGGGGAAGGAAGATGAAGTCACCATGGTGGCCTTAAAATATGAAAGATTAATCAGATTTCTGCTTTACTTGTAATAGGATCGGTCATGGAATTAAGGAATGCTTAGATGAGGAGGCAAGGAAGTCAGCTCTAGATGGATTGCCCATAAAATTTGGGTCGTGGTTGAAAGCCTCGACAATCGACAGATCGAACTTTAGAACAAACTCTCAGTCAACCAGTAGCTCGTCAAATAGGGGTAGATCCCTTGAAAGATTCCGTGAGTTGGAAAGGGATGGCTCTTTCTCCATGAGGTCCGGTTACTTGGCTCCCCAGAAATCAAAATCAGATTCGATTAGTTTAGCAGCGGCGGAGAAGACAACACCAAATGAGTCAACATAGGAAACCCTAGTTGCAAATGGGCTTGCCTCATAATGCTGATGAAATGTGTGTGGATGGGATGGGCTTTGGGTCAGCAGAATGATTGAAGCCTCTGGGCCTCCCCGACCATGAGCCTTTTAATGTAGCTCAGGCTACGAATTAACTCATGTGGAGGGCTAACCCAATAAGACGGAACAGGAGTTCCTATCTGAATTAGCGGTGATACCAATGCAAGTTGTAGGCCCAAAACCCCTCACAACCCCTAAAAAAAAATCTAATAACAAATATGGAAAAGAGCTTCTCGTCAGAAAACTAATTTAATCCCCAGTCTTCTCAACAGAATGCTCAAGGTCTGCAAGTCTAATATGCGAATCTCTAAAGGGAATGGCTCTTCCCTCTCTGCAATAAATAATTCTCCCATGGCTAAAAAAGGGAAAAGTCCTATGAAACAAATGTCCTTATCTCACCTCCCTCTTAATAATCAGATTGATGTCCCTTCTTCTTACTTAGGGGTTGAGGGCCATGGGTGCAAAAGGAAGGTGGTGTTTGACCTCCCTGAATGAGGAAATCTAGGACCATAAAAGAGGGAAAAGTTCTGCCATGATTTCAGATATGTCTATATCGGCGGAGCCTATAAGCTGGGCCCACTGGGAGCAATGATAGGCCTTAGCGAGAACGTTCGAAGGGCTGGGAAATCCTCGAGCGTTCGCAGTCTTGAAAAGGTTGCTAAAAACTCATTCCCCAGACATTGTCTTCCTCTCAGAGACAAAACTAAATAGGAGGAAGGCTGACAGAATTAGACAAGTTCTCGGTTACAATGGTTGTTTAAGTGTTGATAGTTCTGGTAGTAGTGGGGGCCTGATGCTCCTTTGGGAAGACAATGTTGTAATTATGATCCTCTCCTTCTTAGTGGGTCATATTGACGCCCATATTTGTTTGAAGGATGGTTTTCTATGGCGATTTTCGGGCTTCTATGGTGACCCAATTTCTAGCAAGAGAAAGGCCTCATGGGATCTTTTGCGCCATCTCAGAGATACAAACAATCTCCCGTGGGTTTGGGGGGGGGGGGGGGGGGGGGGATTTTCAACTAACTCCTCAGTATGAATGATAAGGTTGGTGGGTCGGAAAAGTCCTTTTCTGGTATGTTTCAATTCAGGCAAGCTGTGGATGATTGTAACCTTTCGGATTTGGGATTTTTAGGACCAAGACTTACAATGGAAGGATTTTTTCTGAAAGGCGACAGTGGTTCACTTGGGTTTCAACTCATTTGATCACCGCCCAATTCTTTTGAACTATGCCTCTGACCCACCCTTTCTTTAGAAACAGATGTAGGACTTTCCATTTTGAACCATTCTGGCTCAAGGAAGAGGACTTCAGCAATACAGTGGATATCGCCTGGAAGCGGCAAAGTCACACAGATCCGACAATAAACCTTAAAGCAAAACTCAACTGGTGTGCTTGTAATTTGAGCAATTGGAGTAAGGAGCGCTTCAGAAACATTCGTAGGCAGGTTACGGAGAAAAAAAGAGATATCGAGAGGCTTTATCAGTCGAGTGGGAAGTTAGGTGTCATGTCAGCCATCATGGGCTTTGAGAAATCGGTTGAGTGCCTTCTAGATCGCGATGAGCTATACTGGAAACAACGTTCTTAAGCCGATTGGCTATAGGCAGGGGACAAAAACACAAAATATTTTCATATGAAAGCCACTGCCAGGAAAAAGAAGAATTACATCTCCAAGCTTTTTGATGGGAATAGGTGTGTTCAAGACACTGAAGAGGGCCTTGCCCGGACTATCAAAGATTTCTTTTCTTCCCTTTTTAATTCCACAAACCCCTCTACCTCCAACATTAATAAAGCTTTGAAAGTAATCAAGGCTAGGCTGTCAGATGAAATGAGGGATCTCCTTAGCTTCTATTATATTGTTGAGGAGGTCAAAGCTGCCGTGTTGGATCTGAGCCCAACAAAAGCCCTAGAACCGAACAGATTTCACGCAATCTTCTTTCAAAAATCCTGGCAGGTAATTGGAAATGATGTCACAAATGCTTACCTCCACATTTTGAATGGTGCCTTATCTATCAAGGATTTCAATGACACAAATGTGGTCATAATACCAAAGCCGAAGAATCTGATGGAGCTAAGGGATTTTCGCCATAAATCTCTGTGCAGTGTCATTTATAAAACAGTCACAAAGGTTATGGCTTACAGACTTAAAAAGGTGCTGACGGAGATTATAACCCCCTTCCAATCCACTTTTGTACCAAGGAGACAGATTCATGACAATGTTCTCGTGGTTTTTGAAACTCTCGCAAGAAGTCTGTGAAGAAAGTGCAAATGGTTCTGAAACTTGATATGAGCAAAGCATACGACAGAGTAGAACGGGTGTTTTTAACTGCTGTAATGAAAAGGATAAAGTTCCCGGCCTAGTGGATTGACTTGGTCCTTGACTGCATATCATCCTCTAAGTTGTCCTTTTGTCTCAACGGCCAAGTTGTCTGCTCCGTTTCTCTTTCTCGGGGCTTGAGACAGGGGTGTCCACTATCCCCCTATCTCTTTCTCCTTTGTGCTGAGGCTTTCTCTAGCTTGATTACAAATGCAGAAAGGAATGGTCGAGTTCTTGGTACTAGATATAGTAGAGGCAGTCCCCAAATCAGCCATCTCCTTTTCACGGATGACAGTATTCTTTTCTATCAAGCCTCAACGGTGAGTTGTGCCAGTATTCGGAACATCCTTGACATATATGAGAAGGGCTTGGGGTAGCAAATCAATCTTCAGAAATCTAAACTTACTTTTAGTCCTAAAGTGCCGAATTCTTTGAGAAGGGACATTCAATGTTTGTTGGAAATTCCCAAAAATTCTCGACTGTAACCTTCATGACAGTTATCTTGGCCTTCCCACTATAGTGGGCAAAAATAAGCACAAAACCTTCAACGACATCAAGGTGAGGGTTGGGAACAAGCTTCGGAGCTGGAAGAACAGTATGTTTTCGTACGAGGGTAAAGAGATCCTCATCAAGGCGGTGGCCCAAGCCATTCCCACCTATGATATGAGTATTTTCAAACTTTCAGTCAGCCTTTGCAGAGAACTCAGTGCTTTGACGTCTAAATTTTGGTGGGGCTCTAGAGACGGGAAGAGAAAAATTAGCTGGACCAGTTGGAACACCATGTGCCCCCCTAAGTGTCAAGACGAATTAGGCTTCAAAGACCTCTCCTTGTTCAACCAAGCCCTCTTGGCTAATCAGGCTTGGCGGATTCTTCATTTTTTGGATTCGCTGGCAGCCCGTGTCCTAAAAGCTAAATATTTTTTCAATGAGGAGTTCCTAGCTGCTTCTGTTAAGGCTAGTTGTTACCACCTTTGACGGAGTTTGGCCTAGGGAAATGAGCTCCTCACTAAGGGTCTTCGTTGGCCTGTTGGAAATGGGAACATCATTAGAGTGCTCAAAGACAAGTGGATCCCTTGCCCCTCCACGTTCTTGCCGATTACTTTCGATCCTGGCTCTAACATCTTTGTTTCTAATCTCATTGATAGGCACAAAAGGGGCTGGAATTTAGACAAGATCGATCAGCTGCTTCTTCTAATTGATAAATCTGCCATCCTATCAAGATGTCCTCAAGTGGCATTTCGATAAGAAAGGCTCTTATACGGTTAGCAGCGGGTACCGTCTGGCTCAGTCGAGATGCACCCAATCTTCAGCCTCCAATCCTTATAAAATGGACAAGTGGTGGACTCTTCTATGGAAGTTAAACATCCCCCCTAAGGTCAAATTCTTCATTTGGCAAGCGTGTTTGAATGCAGTCCCCTCTCTTGAAAATATGTGGAAAAAGAAAATTGTGCAGCACCTTTGCTGCAGCATATGCAATTCCCAAGTGGAATCCATTGGTCATGCTCTATTCAACTGTAAAGAGGCTAAGAAGGTCTAGTATAGCACCTTGTTTGGTAAATTTCTAGCCTATTTCAGGTTCCTTCACATGCAGGATTTTCTGGTGTTCCTAGTCGAGAAGCTCCCTCCGGATGACCTTGGTTTGGTGTGTGTTGACGGTGATTTTTGGTGGTCACCAAGTCAATGATTCGTTTTTTAATTTACTGCAGTTTATACTTGAGTATGACTAAAGATTGAAAAGAAATAACAAGTGATTTACGTGGTAAAACTCCAAAAGATCGGAGAAACATCCACGGGATTGTTGCTTTAGCAACAAAGCCAAATTCACTATGAAGAACGATTACAAGATGAAGAACGATGAAGAATGATTACAAGAACTTTGCACTATGATCCTCTCTCTATGTTCTACCTCTCGCGTACCCCCTGTTTGTGAATAAAGGGGGTATTTATACATGTTGTTTTTTAGGGTTTTAAGGTAGCCGCTAGGGTTTAGCGTCGTGGTCCCCAAGTCTCAAGCGGCTTCCTAGTCCTAATCAGGTTATGTTCTCCTCTTTCGGCTGGGTCCACCTCTAGACGAGATTATTTCTCCTTTATTCGCGGGAGAGCTGCTTGTTTCCTTTTCGAACTCTAATGGCCGCATCGTTGCTTATGGTGGACATGCTGGTCGCTGATTGTGATTGGTGTTGATGGCGATCTTATTGATTCCCGAGTAAGTATGCCCGAGTGTGACCGAGTGTGCCCGAATGAGATCTGCTGCCCAAGCTGATCATCTTCGTTTGTGGTCGGACTGCTTATTCTCTTTTTCGAGTAAGGTATCGTGGGGGTTTCTGCTCCGTAAGTTGACTTATCTTGACTCCCGCTGGCCTGGCCTTCAATGGTGATGACGTGTCCTTTATGACTATTTTTACCTATAACAATACCCCCTTAAATATTTGAGCCGATCATGCTTAGTCAGGCCTTCTCGGGTCGAATATTTAATCTCAGCACTTCTTTATAGCTAGTCCTCGTTTGTCGTTTTCTGTATTAATGTATCCTCGTTTAACTCGAAGCTTTAAATGACGTGTCTTAATTACGACCGCACACATTCGATTCATCAATGATTTCATAAATCTTTTGATGGTGACGCTTCTGCTCTCTGACGGCTCAAGATGTTCCCCGGCTGCCACTTGTCTCTTTTTTATGTGGCTGTGGCACAGCGCATTTATGAGACATAACCTCTCTTCGCCTGCGTACAGCCCACGTCACGGCCCACGTCCTTCTATTTTCCCGCTTCTCTGTACTGTCTCCTAGGGTTTTGTTCCTTTTGAATTTGTTTCGTCGCCTATATATTTTAGCTCCGCTGTAACTTATCCACTTTTATTTTCTTCTTCCATTATTTTGCTTGTATTCTTCGAGAACTTGCGCTTGTATTCTTCAAGAACTTGCTTGTCTCTTGTTTTCCCAAGCACTTTGCTTCGTCTTTCAACTTTTCTTCTCAATCCTGCTTCGTTGAGATCATCAGCTTCAACCCCCCAGACTTTTTCTCGAAGATTCTTCCTCCTCAGGGGTCTGCATCACCTCTGTTTTTTGCCATTTCAAGGTTAGTTCTCATGGATTCTACAACTAGGTACTGTCTTTTTACTATTGGTATGATTGCCATTGAGCAAAATGATACTCTCACTGCATCAGTTGTTCACAAGTTACTGAAAGAACCTCCCTTTGATCAACCGCATTTTACTAACGCTGACGTTTCTGGAATTTATCGTGACAGCCCTGCCACTTCCGGAGTTCCTCCTACTCCTGAAGTTCATTCTGCTTCTTCAGGTTCCTCGCAGCCTGAATCCTATCAGCCTGAAGCTCGGTCAGACTCTTCGGTTTCCATCTGTGTTGATACTCAGCCTTGGAGAAGACCGGGGAAGAGGATGAGTAGTAGGAAGATTTATAAGGATTGTGACCCCCGGGAGAGCCGAGTGGCGACCCAGAGGATCGTTGAGGACGATATCGAAGAGGAGCACAGGGCCATTCGCATTCCCTTCTCTCCCGAGCGGATTTGCATCTACGACGTTGAGCCGAATGTGGTCGGCCTTGACGAGATAATACGATATATGCGGCGGTTCGATCTGGACAGCAATGAGATTTCGCTGATTCCAGCTGAAGGTCGGGCTGCATGGAACCCACCCCCTAGCCACGTGGCAATTTACGGGTCCATGCTCACCTGTGGTGTTACTCTTCCTCTCCAACCTTTCATCACTTGGTTCTTAGCTGAAGCCCGACTTGCTCCGGCGCAGCTAACTCCGAATAGTTATCGCATCCTGATGTGCATGTGGCACATGTGGCATAGAATGAAGCGTCCACCTCCCACCCCTCGCGAGGTTCGTCACTTCTATTCGCTGAGGCCAGTGGGGAAGACCGGGATTTATTTTCTCCAGTCGAATCAGCCCGAGTTCTGGATTCCTAAAGACGTCGTGGTCAATGGTAGAGTCGAACCGACTACGGACGAGAAGATGAAGGGATTTGTTTGGGGCTTCCCAACCTCAAACAAATTTTGGAAGAACAGCTGGTTCTTTGTGGGCAAACGCTGGGGCCAATCTATAAGCTTTGATTTGGACGGTGCTCGGATGACGTGTCGGGTGCCCCGATATTTCTGTACGCCTCAATGGAATCACACGACTTCAGCCTTTGCCGACGAAGAATTGAAGACTCTGGCTCGGGCGGCAGTCTGCCCTCTGGAGAAAAGGGGGAAGCCCTATCTCTATGATGAGGGCAAAATGATAAAAGCCCGTCTTTTTCCTTAGATTTCTGCGTGCCGCAAACGCTGTAAGTTAAGTTGTTTTGCTCAGTTGCTCTCGTATTTTCTTTTTTTTTTATTAGTCTATTGACTCGGGTTCCCTTTTATAAGTGTTTGATGTAGATATAGTCAGCGATGCTCTGGCACGCCGGATGAAAGGCATCGTAGAGGCGAGTCGAAAAGCAGTCCTTCGCCAGCGAGATGCTGGGATAGCCCCTCCCGAAGGTGAATCTGATGAGGGTATTCCTGAGAATCCTCCCGAGGGAGATGACGAGGAGGGAGTACCCGAGTATGTACCCGTGCAGGCTCATGATCAAGAAACGACCGCATGTTCGGCAGAAGCCGTGGGCGTTTCGGGGAACTTTGGAGCAAGTAGGACCACTGCTGATCTGGGCAATCCAGCAGGTCCTTCTTCCAAGGGGAAAGAGAAGGTAGGGGATCCCCCTGAGCCCGAGCAGGCAAATTTTCCCAGCGGATCTGGTTATCCCCACTCTGCTGCAAATATGCCAAACGTCCCCTCTCAAGGTGTTGAAGCGGTTGGGGGGCATTCAGGCGCGGTAGCTCCGGAGATTTTGACTTCAGCCAAGCCAAATCCTTCTGCCGAGCCAAATCCTTCTGCCTCAGAGATTCCAGCCCCTGCTGATCCGATTTCCACCCCCGGGGACAGCAACTTTGAAGCTGGGCAGACCAGGAAGAGGAAAGCCTCGTTTTCTTCTGGTCGCCCTTACCCCAAGATTCCCCGAGTAGTTGCGTATGTTGATTCTTCTTCGGGGGATGATGGGGAGGGGGATGTTGAAAAAGATGCGAGCGTGACCCCTCCGCGAGAGCAGATCAGAGATAGTGCTGGTGGCTCAACTGACCTTTGTTAGGTTGATAATTAGTGTTGGCATTAATTCTATATCAAAACGTGTTTTACTTGTAATGTTTAGTGGTTAGTAAATGAAGGATTTCGAAGACGAAGGACGTCTCAACCATTATTCGTTCAAGTTGCCGGCTTCTAAGAGTTTCGGGCATTATCGGTCTACAAAGGTATTCTAAGTCCTCTTATCTCTTACAAGGCTAGGCACACACTCACACATATCATTCTTGTGTGTCCCTTCATGATTTTATTTCATTTACATTTCACTTTCACACACTTAGCAAAATATGCTCATGCATTCACATTTAGTTAATAAACTTTGTGTTTTGCATTTTCTAGGACTATGTCCGGAAACTAGCATATGTGTGTGTATTTGTGTTTGTATGTTTCCGTATTTTGTGTTTAGGACTTGAACATGTTCTTATTAAATGCCTTATTGAGTTCCGGTCGTTTCGGTTACTCATTCATAAGGTTTCGAGTCCAAACGTGTTGACTATGCCACTTTACGTTCTCTTTCGTTGTGTTGACTTCATCGATGATTTCCGAGATGATTTCTCAACCGTTTTTCAAAGTTGTATAGTCGTTATCGTGCGTGAGAGAGTCACGGTTCGTAATCCAAAAACAGATTCGAATTCGGAGTTCGGACGCCCGAGATACGGGCCGACGAACCGAGGGAGCGCGCGAGAGGACAGCCCAGGCCGTGGGCCACAAGGGCTTGCCGTGGTTGAGGCCGTGGGCCCCACGGCCTGGAGCACCCTCTGCTCCCGTGTGGGCCACGTGCCCCCCACGGCTAGGGGGTGACATGGCACCACGTGATTGGCCGAAAAACTTCTTCTCTCTCCTCCTATTTCTTCCCTCTCTCTCTCATTTTGAATTTCCAGGAAGAAAATTTTAGTTTTCCCGTCAGCCCTCTCCTCTGAAATTTCTGATTTTCGAAACACCATATCTTCCTCATCCGGAGTCGGATTTGAGTGATTCAAGTTGGAGAGTGTTCGTATTTGAGTCCTCTAACATCTCCAAGTGGTTTGGTAGCTGTTTGATCGTGATTTCCAGTGGTTGATCACTGAATTCCGAACCAGCTTCAAAATCCGAGGTAATGGTCTCATCTTAGGGATTTATTGTTATTTGACCTTCCAAATGCTTGGGGTTTCTTCTTCTATATCTATGTTATTGTTTTATAAAAGCTATTTGAAAAGGTAGCTTGATTATCATTCTAATTGAAACTCAATTTGTGGACTTATGTTGACTAGATTTTATGATTCTAGGTTTTACATTTGTTTGTGAGTTGTATTGTGATTAGAATGGCATCTTAGGTTGTTTGATACTTAATTGAATTAATTTTGTGTTAAAATGACTTTGAGATTTGATTTGATCCTTTGATTAGTGAAATCTAGGATTTGTGTATTTTTATGTGTTTTAGAGAATATAGGTTTTGATTGATGTAAATCTCAAAACCTTGCTCTATATTTTTGTCTAGTATATTGATTGATTTTAATCTCATATATCTAGCCTTTGATTGTATATTGATAGCATCTTGAATTTGTACTTAATGAACATTTTGTGATTCAAGTGTTATGTGTGTGAATGAGACTTTGAGTATATGTGTTAGGTGTTTCACATGCTTAGGTTTCTATTCATGTATTTTTGCATCTAGACTTGATTAATTGTGTTTTCACATGTTTAGGTCTATTTGTGCCATAGAATGTATTGATCACATGTTCTATGTTGTAATGAATGTTTGCATCATTTGCATTGACATGATCACACTAGGAAGTCCTTGTAAAAGGCATGAAGTCTTGGTTAGAGTCGGGATGACTCGGATAGCCAAGCAAGAAGTCTTGCCTAGAGTCGGGATGACTCGGATAGGTAAGCAAGGAGTCATGGCTAGAGTCGGGAGGACTCGGATAGTCATGCATGGGAGGCTCCCTAGAGGCAAGAGTGCCTTGGATAGGGAGTTGGCTATTGTGTTGGTAGGCCTAGGCGTATGGTTAGACATAGAGTCCGATAGAGCGGGGTACACGGGAGGTGTATGCACTCTTGAGGAATTTCTAATCTACCATCGATGTTGGTTGAGTGTGTTGTCCAATATATGGTGGTTCCGCATCATTAAGGGATTTCATACTTTCCAATAGGGTTGGGTAGGCTTAGACTTCACTAGGTTGGGTGAGCTAAAGATTGGTCACTTTGTGAATGTTCTATGTTTACTTTCCAATAATATAGTACCCAATGGTTGTAGTTCAACCCGTGGATGTTTCCTCCTTGGAGGTTTTACCACGTTAAAAAATCCCTTGTGTTAATTCTTTCTATCTCTTCTCTTATATTTTAATTGTATATTTTATTGTCTTGATTTATAATATTTACTTGTGATGTATTGTGAACCAAGTCTTTGTATAGTGTGATTAGTGTATTCATTCTATAGATCAATTTGTATCTTTGATTCTTTTGTATATTGTAATATTTGTTTAGTGACATTTTGCTCACTCTTGTAACACATTGAACATCTTATGAAATACAAGCTTATTTTGTTGTTATGTTTATTTGATATTTTACCTCACATGACTTGTTGATATACTTAGACATTTCTCTTATGATTGTGTCATTGTATTGTCTATGTATGTCTACCTTGGCTTATTGTGTTGTGTGTAAGGCTACCTTGAGGGACAAACGGATGTTTGTTCAAGGGTTTGAAAAAAGGTGTAAAAACCTATTCACCCCCCCCCCCCTCTAGGTATGCTTTAAGCAATTTAACTTCGTTTGTGTACATTCAATTGGTATCAGAGCGGGTTGTCGGACGGCACTCGACGAGATCCGGGTTACACTTACGAGTGGATTGCTTAGGTATTTGCTAGAATGGTTTTCCAAGATGATGTGATGACCGAAGGGGCTTCGAATTCTAGGCCTCCTCTTCTCAAGGGTCACAACTACGGGTTTTGGAAATTGAGGATGAAGGCTTACATCCGATCTATTGATGAGAGAGCTTGGATGACCGTTGAAGAAGGTTACCTTGCTCCTAACAAGATTGTGGATGGAGTGACCGTTTCCAAGCCTAGGAGTGAGTGGTCTACTAATGAGTTTGAGTTAGCAAAATGGCATCATCGGGCGGTGAATGCTATTTTTGGAGGTGTTGATAGTAGGCAATTCTCCTACATTCAAAACCTAGAAACCGCTAAGGAGGCATGGGAGGCTCTCCAAGTCACCAATGAGGGGACTAAAGCGGTGAAGAAGTCTCGTCTTCAATTGCTCACTTCCCAATTTGAGGTTTTGCAAATGGGTGAGGAAGACAAGTTTGTTGACTTCCAAGATAAGCTTCTAGACATCGCCAACCAATGCCAAGCACTTGGTACTCCTATCTCCGGTGAGAGGCTAAATTGGAAGATTCTTAGATCACTTCCAAAGAGGTTCAAAGCCAAGGTTACCGCCATTGAAGAGAGCAAGGACGTTGACATCATGAGCATAGATGAGTTGCTAGGATCTCTTCAAACTTTTGAGGCGTGCATGAAACCAAAGGCTAAGAACAAGGGTTTAGCTCTCAAGGTTGTCAAGGAAGCTAGTAGTAGCGATGATGATGAGGAGATGGCGTTATTGGTTAGGAGGTTTAGGAAGTTCATGATAAAAGGTGCCAAGTCAAGTGGCAAGTACTCAAGGGACAAGGAAGTCAAGAAGTCCTTTACTCTACCTCATGAGAGGAGTGGCCATGCTAAGAGCAATAGGAAGGTTCAATGCTTCAAGTGCAAGAAGCTTGGACATTATGCTTCGGATTGTCCTAGTGGTGATTCTAAGAGGGACAAGAAGGGAAAGGCTATGGCGGCTACATGGAGTGAAGATGATGCCTCTAGTGATGAGGAGAGCTCAAGTGATGAGTCTTCTAGTGAAGAAGAGCTAGTAAGCAACTTTGTTGCATTCATGGCTTCTCACTCTACTCTAGAGGATGTTAATCAAGATTCATTGGATAAGGAGATTAATCAAAGTCATCAAGAGTGTTTAAATGATAATCCATCCTACATTGATCTTTTGGCTAAGGTGAAGTTTCTTGAGGAGAAGTTGAAATTAGCCTTGAGTGAGATTGATGAGAAGGAGGACTTGATCAAGATTCAAGTGGATGAGTTTGTTGCTACAACTCGTAGGCTCTTGCGTGAAAAGAATGCTATTGAAAAGAAGCTTTGCGAAGTTGAGGGTATTTTGCTTGAAAAAGATAAGATCATCTCAAATATGAACTTAGAGAGCTCAAGTGTAGTGGTGGTTGAAGAGAAGCTCATAGAAGCATCACTTCCTACTAGTGAAGCTATCATTGAAGAGAAAGCTCCTAAGAAGAGACGTTCCAAAAAGAAGAACAAATTGAAGAATAAGGTACCCCTTGAAACTCCCACTTGTCCTCCACCACCACCAGAAGGTAAAATCTCTCATTTTTTTCCCATATGTCATTTTTGCAATACCTTAGGCCATATCAAGCCCAAGTGCTATAAATTCATTGAATATTGCAACTTAGAAAATGCATCTAGGAATAGAGAGATTAGACCTAATTCTATGCATGCTAAAGCTTTTAAATATGGAAAGCATGATAATTTGTCAAAGCATGTTAAGAATGTCCGGAAGGTGAAGAATGCATATCCTACAAAATTTGACCATGCATGTGTTGCTAACAATGTTGAGAAAAAGAGTATTAATGATATTATTGTGAATCAAGTTGTGGAAGAACTTTACTCTAGGTTCAACATTGTGGTCAAAGAGAATCTTGATGATGTTCGTGTATGTCCACCCAAGACAAAATTTGTCAAGGGTGAGTGCTCTTACCATTAGTGTAAGTTGCATATGTGAGTTAGCTTTAAGACTAGTGTCGTTGATAAGAAGCTTAGCTTTTTGCTTTATATCTTTACAACTTGACATGAACTTAGCTATCTCACTTTGTTTGTTTTGATAGTCAAAATTTGTTGATTAACTTTTGAGAAGTTTTTATTTGGAATCTATATGGTAACATATTTGTTATGGCTTTTAGAGAAAGTCATTTTTTTTGTTTGTTTGAGTTGGATTACATTGCCTTTAGTCTCTTGGAATCGACACACCTATAACTTGTAGTCATGAGGACTCATAAGCCAAGAGGACTCATAAAAAGGGTGAAGGCTTTGTATTTGGTGAAAATAGCTTGCGAAGGTATCTCTATATCATATTGCTTGCTTACTTGATTTTTCATCTATCAACTCATTGTTTGTATCACATTCATGAAGCATGTCATAATTGAGAACTAATATAGTGTTTATATGGTACTCTTTGACATTTGCTAGTTTAAGATCTTTTGGTGATAAGTGTTCACATTGATCTTATTTCATGAAGCGTGTTGTTATTTGTATGATTGTTGAGTGGCTAATTTTTGAATAATGTGAGCTTCATATTCTTTGATAGCTACTCTCTTGAGAAGTAGAGATCTTAAGTAAGTCTCTTTACTTGCTTCTAGATCATGTGCTTTTAAGCCTTTAAATTGGTTTCAAAAATGCACCTTGCTTCTCTTGTATGTTTTGTTAAGTATGTTGAGCTTGATTGATGTTCGCTTTGGATACACCTTGAAGTCCTAAGGACTAGTACATTTAAAAATGACCAATGGTTGGTATCCATTTGCTTCGGCAACATAGAACTCAACGAGCACCCTCATGGAAAGGGCTACACACCTTGGTTGTGAAGCCACCCAATGTTGGAAAGGGCTACGTCATTGTGATGAGTGAAAGCCGCCATGAGGTGTATATGTTTATGTTAGAAAAATCAAAGAAGTGTTTGATTTGAATCATAAAAAAAAAAAAATCTTTGATTCAAGCCTTAATATAAAAATAAAAAATAAAAAATAATAATAAAAGGCTTTTGGAGTATAGTTGAATAATCAAATGAGCTCGGGTTGACAAATAGAAATGGGTTGACGAGCCACATGCACACACACGCTCACATGTTGAAATCTATTCTCTTTATAAGCAAAATTTCGGATGATAACCGGTTTGACCTTTTTATGGAAAGGCCTAAGATGAATAGATGTTGAAATTGTATGCATGCTTGATTATCAAACTACTTCTTTTCATATACTTGAAGCAAAATCTTCACACACTCACTTTTGCTTAATTAGTATTTGTGATACTTTAGCAATTTTTGATGACATATGAGAGTGATTGAAAATCTTGATGTAACTCTCTTAGATATGTGAAGCTTATTTGCAAATCTAATAAAAAATTGCTTGTGATGTGATTGTGTGGTGATTTTTGTGAACATTTGTCTATCTTGATTTTAGATGAGGCACTTGTCAAGGGGGAGCATAATATGCTAAATTCTTGTTCTCTTTTATGACATGTTCACATGTTCTTCAAGGTTGTTAATTGTTGGCATTATTCTTATTTTTGATATATCATAAAGATGCTATGATAAATTCTTACTTGCATGGTGATTTATTAAAGATAGTGTTTTGCCTTTGTATATGTTTATTGGTTTCTTATTTGTTTCTTTGTTTTCTCTCACTTTGTTTTTAGTTTGTTTTGTGTTGCAAGATTATAGGTAAAGCAAAGAAGGTTGGTGGAAACACTTCTTCATCTCCCATTGCCAAGTCGAAACCTACAATTTCTTCCAAAATTTCCAAAGGTAACAAAGTTGATGAATTGGGAATTTTTGGGTGCAAAAAGATAATTCAAGAAAGGGGTATTGACTTGAACTCTTGTGTTGGATCATATGTTTATGATGTGCTTAAGAGTAGGAATTGGATTTCATGGGTCAACATGTTAGGAATATCTAATGAGACCATTGTTAGGGAATTTTATAATGCTTACAAATCCGGTTCTACTGTGACTAGTGCTACTCTTAGCATAAGGAAAGTTGTCTTTAGAGTTTGCCCTAGGAAGGTTAATGAATTTCTTAACTTGTCCGATGACATTGAATCGGAATTCCTTGATGTTGATGTCTTGGAAAACCTTGATTTAATGGGTAAGACTCTATGTGATGATGATGATTTTGTGTGGGGGAAACGTGCTTTTATTAGGCAAGGTGAGCTAACAAAAATTAGTGCATTTTGGCATTTATTTGTATGCTCCAATCTTATTGTTTCTACTAATGCTTCGGAGCTTAATAGAGACAAGATTAAGATTGTGTATGCCTTGGTTACTAACCAACCTATAAACCTTGGTGAATTGCTTGTGGAGCAAATTCAAAGTGCGGCTTGTACTAGTCGTTTGGACAAGAAATTGGCTTTTCCGGGGTTTATAACTCAATTGTGCTTAGCTAAAGGTGTGAGGAATCTTGATGGTGATGTTATGTTTCCTCCCTTAGAGAAGTTGAGTGAGAAACGTATGGCAACCATGTCGTACAAGGACAAGGGAAAGTCTAATGATGTACTTAGGCTTTTTGGTGATTCTCTTGATTCTAACCATGTCCCTAACTCACCCGCTCTTCCTAGTTGGGCTTTAAAATTGAGGAAAGAGGTTGAAGAATCTCATAGGTTGATTGAGGCGTCACAAAGGAAGATTGAAGACCTTAGTGCAAAGCTTGTTGCTCAAGATGAGAGGATCAAAGAGTTGGAAGGAAAATCAACTCCAACAAGGCAATATGTGAGATCCGCACACCGTTCTTCTTTCCTTGGTGGCACAAGTGGCTAGAGAGCTTCATGAGGTATAATTTCTTACTCTTTCCCTTTGGCTTTATATCATGTCAAAAAGGGGGAGAAATATGAGAAACACATGAGAGATATCTAGCTTACTTAGTCTTATGTTAGTTGTTTTATATTTTTGTATATTTGGTATCTAGCTTGAACTATATGGCATGTAATATTTTTGTTGAATCTTGGCTTAGAATATATTGATGGATAGTATGTATTAAGGGGGAGCATACTTGATCCATTTGAACTTATATGTTATTATTTTCTTGCCTAAGATTGGATATTGCCATAGTTGTTGTCTCTTGGATATTCTTGTGCTTTCAAGTTTTTTTTTTTGGTGATATCAAGAGAAGACCAAGATAAAGTTCAAGACTTTATTTATAATTTGTGTCTATATGTGTAACTCATTGTACTCATTGTGACCAAATTTTCTTTGTAATTGTTTTAGTGTTTGTTTAGGGGTTTTGTCATGGAATTTGCCAAAGGGGGAGATTGTTAGGTTGATAATTAGTGTTGGCATTAATTCCATATCAAAACGTGTTTTACTTGTAATGTTTAGTGGTTAGTAAATGAAGGATTTCGAAGACGAAGGACGTCTCAACCATTATTCGTTCAAGTTGCCGGCTTCTAAGAGTTTCGGGCATTATCGGTCTACAAAGGTATTCTAAGTCCTCTTATCTCTTACAAGGCTAGGCACACACTCACACATATCATTCTTGTGTGTCCCTTCATGATTTTATTTCATTTACATTTCACTTTCACACACTTAGCAAAATATGCTCATGCATTCACGTTTAGTTAATAAACTTTGTGTTTTGCATTTTCTAGGACTATGTCCGGAAACTAGCATATGTGTGTGTATTTGTGTTTGTATATTTCCGTATTTTGTGTTTAGGACTTGAACATGTTCTTATTAAATGCCTTATTGAGTTCCGGTCGTTTCGGTTACTCATTCATAAGGTTTCGAGTCCAAACGTGTTGACTATGCCACTTTACGTTCTCTTTCGTTGTGTTGACTTCATCGATGATTTCTGAGATGATTTCTCAACCGTTTTTCAAAGTTTTATAGTTGTTATCGTGCGTGAGAGAGTCACGGTTCGTAATCCAAAAACGGATTCAAATTCGGAGTTCGAACGCCCGAGATATGGGCCGACGAACCGAGGGAGCGCGCAAGAGGACAGCCCAGGCCGTGGGCCACAAGGGCTGGCCGTGGTTGAGGCCGTGGGCCCCACGGCCTGGAGCACCCTCTGCTCCCGTGTGGGCCACGCGCCCCCCACGGCCAGGGGGTGATGTGGCACCACGTGATTGGCCGAAAAACTTCTTCTCTCTCCTCCTATTTCTTCCCCCTCTCTCTCATTTTGAATTTCCAAGAAGAAAATTTCAGTTTTCCCGTCAGCCATCTCCTCTGAAATTTCTGATTTTCGAAACACCATATCTTCCTCATCCGAAGTCGGATTTGAGTGATTCAAGTTGGAGAGTGTTCGTATTTGAGTCCTCTAACATCTCCAAGTGGTTTGGTAGCTGTTTGATGGTGATTTCCAGTGGTTGATCACTGAATTCCGAACCAGCTTCAAAATCCGAGGTAATGGTCTCATCTTAGGGATTTCTTGTTATTTGACCTTCCAAATGCTTGGGGTTTCTTCTTCTATATCTATGTTATTGTTTTATAAAAGCTATTTGAAAAGATAGCTTGATTATCATTCTAATTGAAACTCAATTTGTGGACTTATGTTGACTAGATTTTATGATTCTAGGTTTTACATTTGTTTGTGAGTTGTATTGTGATTAGAATGGCATCTTAGGTTGTTGATACTTAATTGAATTAATTTTGTGTTAAAATGACTTTGAGATTTGATTTGATCCTTTGATTAGTGAAATCTAGGATTTGTGTATTTTTATGTGTTTTAGAGAATATAGGTTTTGATTGATGTAAATCTCAAAACCTTGCTCTATATTTTTGTCTAGTATATTGATTGATTTTAATCTCATATATCTAGCCTTTGATTGTATATTGATAGCATCTTGAATTTGTACTTAATGAACATTTTGTGATTCAAGTGTTATGTGTGTGAATGAGACTTTGAGTATATGTGTTAGGTGTTTCACATGCTTAGGTTTCTATTCATGTATTTTTGCATCTAGACTTGATTAATTGTGTTTTCACATGTTTAGGTCTATTTGTGCCATAGAATGTATTGATCACATGTTCTATGTTGTAATGAATGTTTGCATCATTTGCATTGACATGATCACACTAGGAAGTCCTTGTAAAAGGCATGAAGTCTTGGTTAGAGTCGGGATGACTCGGATAGCCAAGCAAGAAGTCTTGCCTAGAGTCGGGATGACTCGGATAGGTAAGCAAGGAGTCATAGCTAGAGTCGGGAGGACTCGGATAGTCATGCATGGGAGGCTCCCTAGAGGCAAGAGTGCCTTGGATAGGGAGTTGGCTATTGTGTTGGTAGGCCTAGGCGTATGGTTAGACATAGAGTCCGATCGAGCGGGGTACACGGGAGGTGTATGCACTCTTGAGGAATTTCTAATCTACCATCGATGTTGGTTGAGTGTGTTGTCCAATATATGGTGGTTCCGCATCATTGAGGGATTTCATACTTTCCAATAGGGTTGGGTAGGCTTAGACTTCACTAGGTTGGGTGAGCTAAAGATTGGTCACTTTGTGAATGTTCTATGTTTACTTTCCAATAATATAGTACCCAATGGTTGTAGTTCAACCCGTGGATGTTTCCTCCTTGGAGATTTTACCACGTTAAAAAATCCCTTGTGTTAATTCTTTCTATCTCTTCTCTTATATTTTAATTGTATATTTTATTGTCTTGATTCATAATATTTACTTGTGATGTATTGTGAACCAAGTCTTTGTATAGTGTGATTAGTGTATTCATTCTATAGATCAATTTGTATCTTTGATTCTTTTGTATATTGTAATATTTGTTTAGTGACATTTTGCTCACTCTTGTAACACATTGAACATCTTATGAAATACAAGCTTATTTTGTTGTTATGTTTATTTGATATTTTACCTCACATGACTTGTTGATATACTTAGACATTTCTCTTATGATTGTGTCATTGTATTGTCTATGTATGTCTACCTTGGCTTATTGTGTTGTGTGTATGGCTACCTTGAGGGACAAACGGATGTTTGTTCAAGGGTTTGAAAAAAGGTGTAAAAACCTATTCACCCCCCCCCCCCTCTAGGTATGCTTTAAGCAATTTAACTTCGTTTGTGTACATTCAACCTTCCTCGGGCGGCCCCATCTGCCAAACTCCCTGAAGGCGGTGTAAGTGGTGTAGGCTCCTCTCCCCAAGTCGATGATCTCACCCCCGAGACCATGTTAAGGGCCATGGCTTCAGGCCAGGCCTATATTGGGGAGGATCACTGGAGTCATTTCAGGACTGGGACTGTGTCTGACCGACTCCGTAATTTTTTTAACAGCGCTTCCTACGTAATTAACGCCTTTGCTTATATGCGTAATTTCGTATTCTTCCTTTTCTTACTTCTTTTTGTTGTTTGACTTGTTACAGATGGTGGCCGAGATGTCTGGAGCTTGCCAAGCTGGCGAAGCCCAGGTGGAGAGAATAAGGAGGTTGGAAGCCCAATTGAAGGAGAGCGAAGATCATTGCTCTCGGGCTGAGTTAGCTCGTCAAGAGGAGGCCAAGTCGAATCAGATGCTCCTAAATCAGTGCCTAGCACGGCAAATGGAAGCCAAGCAATGGGCATCTTCTGCTGCGGAGGAGGTCAGGACTCTGTAGGATCAACTGTCATCCACCCGGGAAGCCTTGCTTCGGGCCGAACAGAATGCCGAAGACGCCAAGTCAACTTATGAACGCCGAATCGAAGACTTGGAGTGTCAAGCCCAGATGGCTAAGGAACTATCGAAGGGAGCTAGGCTGGAAATGGAGCTACAAAGCGTTGACCGTTTCAAGAGATCTCCAGCCTATGATGCTTTGCTTCTTCGAGAATTCCAGCGGGGAATGGTCTCGGCCGGTGAATTCTTTAAGCAGAAGAACAGGGCGACTGATCGAGCCAGGGCCAACTGGAGCCTCTCAATTAAGAAGCATGTGGACACATCCTTGGAGTCTCTTCGGATCCAGATGAAGGAGTGGCGGGCATATTGTAGAAGTAAAGGAAAAACGCCACATCCCATGCACCTTGAGGTTCCCACCGCCGAGTCTTTCTCTACTTTTTACTCCAGTGAGAGGGCGGGGTTCAACAATGAGAGACCCGACTTGGGACCCGTTCCTGGTACTGACTACAGTCACTGGATGGATGACGAGGAAGATGTGATCGTGTGGCCCTCGGATGACAGCCTTTTGAGCGAATACATGATGGAGCCTGACCCTGACGTTGGCGGAAGCAACTCACAACCTCCGGCGCCCTCCTCTTGATTTTTAAGCCCTTTTTTGTAACTACACTTGTATATATATATATATATATATATTTTTTTTTTCATACATATTTTTCCATTGTATTTTTAAGAATAAAATTTACGAAATTCATTCTTACATTCTTACTGTTCTACTTTACTGCGCGACCAATGCATAAGTGGGACGACCTGAACTTGTTTAGTCTGCTTGTACTTAACCATCTTTGAATTTATGGGTCCTTCGGGAATCCTTGGCTATGCTTTGACCGAGTACCTTATGGCCGGTAACTAATTTCAGCCGAGTATCTTATGTAACTGGCTTTTTAATCGTTTAGACCGAGTATCTTATTTAACTGGTAACTAATTTTTGCCGAGTATCTTATGTAACTGGCTTTAATCGATTAGACCGAGTATCTTATTTAACTGGTAAACTAATTTTTGCCGAGTATCTTATTTAACTGGCTTTAATCGATTAGACCGAGTATCTTATTTAACTGGTAACTAATTTTTGCCGAGTATCTTATGTAACTGGCTTATACCTTTTGATTTTTGAGGTTGTTTTACCTCCACGTTACGTCGAGGCTCGCCACGACCTTACGTTGAGGTCCTTGCACAAGTCACCTAGGACGTCTCCTGGTTTTATCTGTGCAAGGGTTTGTCGAATCGTTGGGGTAATTTGTACCGGCCAACACGACTGCGCATCTCACTAGTCTTTCTAGCGGCGCTCCGAGCAGTTTCCCAGTTACCCTGGTGCCTCGGTTTTGCCTTTTTGCTAAGGGACGCGTTTGCATCGCCTTAACTAGGCGGGCATGCTACTATAGCTTTTCCGCCCTTCGAGCACCACTCGTCCGCTCTTTCGCGGCCTTATAGCGCCCGACTCTTTTTGGCGTTTATTCGGTCGGCTTTTTGAGTGGCCGCTACTGAAATGTTGCTCATGGATTTTATTGATTCCGCTACACCATACTAGCAACTGAACTTTATTAGATCATGAATATAAAATTAACAAACCAACTGAAATATTTAACGCGGAAACTGGAAACTAAAAACTGAGCTAAAGCAGAATAAATAAACTGTAGAACCATGATCGGATTCTTTAGGGATAGAAGATCTTCAGATATTGTGCGTTGCATGGTCGGGGTACCAGGCTACCTTCTGGTCGGGCTATCATGTAGGCCCCGTGCCCTACGATTCTCTTGATGATATATGGCCCTTCCCATTTATCGGCGAGAGATCCCGATGATTTATCTTTGGTATTTGGGGATACTCTTCTCAGCACTAGATCCCCGAGTTGGAATCTCCGCTCCTGAACGTGAGAGTTGTAGTACCTAGCAGCCCTTTGCTGGTATGCGGAATTTCTGACTTGTGCTGCATCTCTGATCTCTTCAAGCTCGTCTAGGTTCTGCTGCAGCATATCTATATTGTGCTCGGGGCTGTATAACTGGACCCTGGGGGATGTAAAAGTTGTTTCTGCTGGGATAACAGCTTCTGTCCCAAACGCCAGCGCGAAAGGAGTTTCCTCTGTGGATGACCTTACAGTTGTTCGGTATGCCCACAGCACCTCGGGCAGTTTGTCCGCCCAGCCACCTTTCTTTGCCTCTAGTTTTGCTTTCAATGTGTGCTTGATCACTTTATTCACGGCCTCAGTTTGGCCATTGGTTTGAGGGTGAGCAGGCGATGCATAGTAGTTTGCGATCTTGAATTCTTCACACATTTCTCTGAACTTCTTATTGTCGAATTGAGTTCCATTGTCTGTTATGATGATGCTCGGGATTCCGAACCGATATATTATATTCTTCTTAACGAAGCTGGTGGTGTTTGCCTCAGTGATGTGTACAAGTGCTTCTGCCTCTGCCCATTTGGTAAAATAATCCACTGCCACAATAGCAAGCTTTGCTCCTCCCTTTGTTCCTGTGGGCATTGGTCCTATTAGGTCGAGTCCCCACATGGCGAAGGGCCAAGGCGAGGTTAAACTTCTAAGCAATTCTGGGGGTCGCCGAATGTCGTTTGCTACTCTTTGGCATGTTTTGCAACTCTCTGCGAATTGCTGCGCTTCCGCGAACAGAGTCGGCCAGTAGAATCCTTGCCTGAGTATCTTGTGTGCTAAGCTTTTACCCCCGGTGTGGTTCCCACACACTCCACTGTGGACGCTTCTCAGGATCTCTCCGGTCTTTTCTCCGGAAATGTATCTCTGCAGCACTTTTGAGAATCCTCTCCTATATAGTTCTCCCCTCAGAATCGTGTACCGGGCTGACCTGTATCTGATGCGTTTAGCTTCCACAGTATCCTCCGGTAGTATGTTTTCCTCCAAGTATTTTCTGAGTTTGTACGTCCAGTCACCCGGGCTAGGTCGGATCTCTGCTATTATGATTTCCTCGGGTTCTGCTGTACTTGGTTTAGTCAGGTGTGCCACTGGTATTGCTTTGGATCTGATGCTTGTGGTGGCTGAAGCTAGTTTGGACAAAGCATCTGCTTTTTCGTTCTCTTCCTGAGGGATCTGAGAGATTCTATATGCTTTGAACTTTTTAAGTAGTCTCTTTGCAATGTCCAAATAAGCTATCATGTGCTCTTCCCTTGCCTGGTATTCATCCAGTACCTGATGGACCACAACCTGTGAATCGCTGTAAACTTCCAGCTCGTCTGCCCCTAATGCTATGCAGACCCTTAGGCCGGCCAACAAGGCTTCATACTCTGCTTGATTGTTGGTTGCCTTGAAATTGAACCTCATGGCACATTCCATAGTATCCCCCTCGGGAGTCGTTATGACTATTCCTGCCCCGCTGCCATGTGTATTTGATGACCCGTCTACATGCAATTTCCATTGGAATTTAGTAATCTGTTCGTCTTCCATTGCCCTCCTTACCTCGGCGTCTGGCTCGGTGAATTCCGCTATAAAGTCAGCTACCGCCTGCCCTTTGATGGCCGCTTTTGGTGTGTATCTGATATCGTATTCGCTGAGCTCCACTGCCCATTTGGTCAGCCTTCCCGACACCTCCGGCTTTTGAAGAATGAGTTTTAGTGGGCAGTCTGTATATACCTCTATTGTATGCGCTTGGAAATATGGCCTTAACTTCCTGGCCGACGTGATCAGAGCTAGCGCTATTTTCTCTGTCGGTGAGTACCTGGTTTTTGCCGCTAATAATGCTTTGCTTGTGTAGTACACTGGCTTTTGTATTCCTGCCTCCAGTCGGATCAACACCGAACTCGTCGCCACTTCGGTGACCGAGAGGTATAAGTACAATGTTTCTCCCACCACCGGTTTTGAAAGGATGGGTGCCCTTCCCAAATACTCTTTCAATTTCTGAAAGGCTTCTTCACATTCTGTACTCCATTCGAGCCCTTTACCCTTTTTTATTGCTTTAAAGAAGGGAGCACATTTGTCTGTTGACTTGGCTATAAACCGGTTGAGTGACGCCAGGCATCTCGTTAGCCTTTGCACATCTTTCAGTGTCTTTGGTGAAGCCATTCCTTCTAATGCTTTGATCTTCTCGGGATTTACTTCGATTCCCCTCTGGTGTACCTGAAAACCTAGAAACCTTCACGAAGGTACCCCGAACACACATATGCTTGGGTTGAGCTTCATTTGATACTTCCTTAGGACGTCAAAGGTTTCCTTCAAATCTTCCGTGTGTTTTTCTGCGGTGGTGCTTTTGGTCAACATGTCATCCACGTAAACCTCCATGTTTTTCCCAATCTGCCGAGCGAATATCCTGTTTACCAGCCTCTAGTATGTTGCCCCAGCGTTTTTCAATCCGAATGGCATCACTTTGTAGCAATATAAGCCCTGGTCCGTGGTAAACGATGTCTTTTCCTCATCTGCCTTGTTCATCCGGATCTGATTGTACCCCGAGTAGGCGTCCATGAAACTCAACAATTCGTGTCCTGCTGTTGCATCTACCAACTGGTCGATCCTCGGCAGTGGGAAACTATCTTTTGGGCAAGCTTTGTTCAAGTCTGTGAAGTCTACGCACATCCTCCATTGTTTGTTCTTTTTCTTGACCAACACTACATTGGCTAACCACTCCGGATACTTGACTTCCCTTATTGACCCCGCGGAAAGCAGCTTCTCTACCTCCTTCTTGATTGCAACGCTTCTTTCTGGATTGAATAATCTCCTTTTCTGTACCACGGGTCGGAACTCTGGGTTGGTGGAAAGATGATGCGAAATCACCTTCGGGTCTACCCCCAGCATATCTTCATGACTCCAAGCGAAAACGTCCTTGTAGTTTCTTAGCAGCGTAACAAGTAAGGTTTTGACATGTACGCTCAAACTTGCCCCTACCTTCACTGTCCTACCCGGCTCTTCTAGGTCTAGTGCCACTTCTTGAGTCGGCTCGTCTTCCCTGTCCTCCGGTTCTTCTCTGGGATCCAACTCAAAATCTTTCGGCACTTCTGACTGCTCTTCAGGTTCTCCAACCTTCTGTTGGGCCGTTATTGTGTATACTTGGTGTACCTCCCTGTCTTTATACACTGACAAGTTTGCTCTTCGGGCCATCTCTTGCGACTCTTTGACTACTCCAATGCCATATTCGGTCGGGAATTTCATCATGAGGGCATAAGTTGCTGTCACCGCCTTGGCTTTATTCAAAAACGGTCGGCCCAATAAGGCGTTGTACGGCTAATTTTCTGTATCCACCACCACGAAGTCGAGCAGAACTGTTTTCTGGCAAGGAGCCTTCCCGATCTTCACGGGTAGCTTTACCGTGCCAAGTGACCTTACTTCGACTCCTCCAAATCCTCTAAGGGGTGTGGGAAACAGCTGTAGGTCTTTTCTATCTAGTCTCAGCTGGTCATACACTTCTGCACTAAGAATATCTGCTGAACTCCCATTATCAATCAAAATTCGATGAACCTCTCTATGGCCGATCCGTGCACTGATCACCAGCGCGTCGTTTGGCCTAACATCTACTCCGTGTGAATCGGCTTCCGTGAAGACGATCGGATCCCAGCCCTCCTTGATTCTCTTTGGGTCGGGCTCAATAGAATTGACGTCCAGGTCTCTCCGTGCCTCCATGGCCTCCCGAATCTCCTGGGTCCTTTCCCTGTTACTCTTGCCCGTCGCTGGTCCTCCAAAGATTGTGTTAATTGCCCCTTCATCCTCGGCTTTCTTGGGACTAAGCTTTCTTGCCCGTCCGTCCTGTCGACTATCTTTTTGTCCATCCGCCCTGTCTGCCCTTTTGAAAACAATGTCCTTCAAATGCCCTTCCCTAATGAGGGTTTCGATGTGGTCCCTTAGCTGGAAACACTTGGACGTTTCGTGCCCATTCTCTTTGTGGAAACGGCAATATTTGGTGGTGTCCCTCCGAGCATATGTCGACTGCTTAGGCGGTTCTTTAGACATGTTCTTCTCTTCTAGGATTACCAGGACTTCTTCTTGATCCTTCTTCAATGGGGTATAATTTGTGTACCTGCCCTGGAACCTCTGCCGTGGTTGATCGGTTTTCGGGTCGTATGCTCGTCGTCCATCCCGACCATCCCGTGCTTTATTCTTCTGTTTGTCACCTTTGGTATCGGGCGCCTTCGTCTGGTCTTTGGTTTTTGATCCCTCTGGGCGACCGCCATGCACAAAGTAACATCCTGTGGCAATTTCCTCTTCTTCGGCCAAGGCGTAACCCCCTGCCATGTCCATCATATCGGCATAGCTGGTTAGTCGGGCTCTTCTAAGGTCAAAGGACAACTGACCGTTCTGAAGGTTGTTGATGAACGCGGCAATTATTGCTTCGTCGTTTGCACTCCCAATTTCGGACACTTCCTGACCGAACCTCCCCAGATATCTCTTCAGCGACTCTTCTTTTCCCTGTTTGAGTTGGGATAAATGAGCCACTGACTTTTTCCTGTGTACATTCCCGAGGAACTGCCTTGAGAAAGCCTTGCTCAGCTCGCCGAAGCTGCTTATGCTTGCTGCCGGCAGTCTTCCAAACCACCGGGAGCCTAGATCCCCAAGAGTCTGGGGAAAATTCAAACATAGTAGTGCATCATTATGGACATATTGTGCCATAGCACTCCTATATCTCCGGACGTGCTCTTTTGGGTCGGTATCCTTCTTGAACAGCTCAATGTGGGGCATCCTGAATCTCTCTGGGAAAGGCATCCTCAGAACTCCGTTGGTGAAAGGGCTTCCAGATTCATCATCTGACAACTCGTTACGCCCATACCGCCTGACCAAAGCGTCCATTTGTCGGCGATTATTCTGAACTTCCCGGGTGAGACTCTGTATGAGTATGTCTCTGTCCCCTTCTGGTTCCCCTAACGCATTGAAGTTTTGGCTTATGGTCAGTTTTTGGCCCCTCTCCTCCGGATTCAACTCTCTACGATCCCGGTTTAGGCCATGCAGCCGGACTGTGCCCCTTTGGCGCTTGCGATGATGATTCTGCTCACTTTCTTCAGAGGAGGATGACCGGTCTCTCCGGTGGCTGCGCCTCCTAGGGTGGTCACGATCCTCAACTATCCGATCTTGATCGTACCCTTTGTTAGAATCATTCCCCTCTCTACGCTCCCTACTTCTCCTGGCCACTCTCTCAGACAGCATCTCTGGTCTGCCAGCAGGATCTCGTCTTGCCTTTGGGGGTGCATCAGGCGTTGGTATCACAACTGCAGAACGCAATCTTGCTGTCTGCTGGCTTGGGGCGGACAGATTGTGAGGTGACATCAAACCTTCCGTGACAGAAAGGTCAATTCCTTGCCTTGCTGCGTCTGATATGAGTTGTTGTAGAGAAGCGCGGAGTCGTTGCGCGATTTCTTCATTAGCTGTGGGGAAACGTTGAATACCAGCCAGGGCAGCTGACTGGTCTGCCGTCGTCAGAGTTACATCCGCCGTATTGAGCGCGGTGTCATCTTCCAACTCGTTACTCGGCATGCCTTGACTGTACCTGGAATCGCTACCATCTCCGTCGCCAGCCATTGTTGTCACAAATTTTTGGGTCCCCCTCCTTCTAGCGCCAATTGTTGACGGTGATTTTTGGTGGTCACCAAGTCAATGATTCGTTTTTGAATTTACTGCAGTTTATACTTGAGTATGACTAAAGATTGAAAAGAAATAACAAGTGATTTACGTGGTAAAACTCCAAAAGATCGGAGAAACATCCACGGGATTGTTGCTTTAGCAACAAAGCCAAATTCACTATGAAGAACGATTACAAGATGAAGAACGATGAAGAATGATTACAAGAACTTTGCACTATGATCCTCTCTCTATGTTCTACCTCTCGCGTACCCCCTGTTTGTGAATAAAGGGGGTATTTATACATGTTGTTTTTTAGGGTTTTAAGGTAGCCGCTAGGGTTTAGCGTCGTGGTCCCCAAGTCTCAAGCGGCTTCCTAGTCCTAATCAGGTTATGTTCTCCTCTTTCGGCTGGGTCCACCTCTAGACAAGATTCTTTCTCCTTTATTCGCGGGAGAGCTGCTTGTTTCCTTTTCGAACTCTAATGGCCGCATCGTTGCTTATGGTGGACATGCTGGTCGCTGATTGTGATTGGTGTTGATGGCGATCTTATTGATTCCTGAGTAAGTATGCCCGAGTGTGACCGAGTGTGACCGAGTGTGCCCGAATGAGATCTGCTGCCCAAGCTGATCATCTTCGTTTGTGGTCGGACTGCTTATTCTCTTTTCCGAGTAAGGTATCGTGGGGGTTTCTGCTCCGTAAGTTGACTTATCTTGACTCCCGCTGGCCTGGCCTTCTATGGTGATGACGTGTCCTTTATGACTATTTTTACCTATAACAGTGTGCATGTTGTCTTGGGTAATCTGGGAGAATCGAAACTCCTTACTAAATTGTGGTAAAGTTAGAGACTCTTCATAGGTGGTGAGTTGGGCGTTGGATTTGCTAGCGGGGTTCAGAAGATCTGGGGAAGTTTCATCCCTCGTGGCGCCAATTCCTCCAGCCTCTAATCCTCCTGTGTGGATTGCTCCCCCCCGAGCCTTCTGAAGCTCACTACTAGTATTACTTCACTCAACAATTCCTTGACTTTTGGTGTTAGAGTTGCCATTAGGGACAATAAAGGAAAAGTTTTTATTGTCTGCTCAAATCTTCTGCATGGTTCCTTCTCAACTGAGATTGGTTAGCTGTTGGGTCTTCGTGAGGGTTTGCTGCTGGCCAAATTTTACAATTTCCCTATCTCTATAACTGAACTTTCTTCCCCATCTACGATGTCCTCTTTGCCCTGTTCTATCTCTTCGCTTGGGGATGCCTATTTTATTGTCAATGACATTGAGGCCCTTTTATCTGAAGTCAGTATTTGTAAGTGTCAAGCCTACCCTAAATCGGGGAACTCATTGTCACATAATCTAGCTTCGTTAGCCTTCTCTTCTGTTAGGGAGTATTTGTGGCTGGATCCCAGTCCTTTGCCTGTTTTCCCTTCTGTGTAATGTTTCTTCCTTAATCATAAAAAAGAAAAAAAAGAAAAGAAACGTGACATAATCTTTTGGATTTATTTTTATTTCAAGTAGAGTTAAAATTTGAGAGAATGGTGTAAATGTTATTGGCATTCATGTCTGCATGGCTTATACTAAATGATTAATTGATTAGGAGGTATCATGGTGTAAAAGATCATTATTGCATGACTAAAAAGATCATTTTACCCCTGTAAAAGTTAACTTGCAATCACATGTACAATCAATCACAAATAAAGAATCCCGTGTGCCATATTTCTTTTAGTCAAATGTTAAGCTTTATCAGGGTACATTGATTTCTACATATTAGCTTAGCTCCACGATTGCAATCTCTAAGCACTTAATAGACATTACAGTCAAGAAATATGTGTGAAAAAAGTGAATGCTTTGTTCTAATATCATAAAACTACTACTCTTGTTGACCCCCATATCGGCATTTCACTTCTTCCCCTTCTAAAAACCTCTCCACCGAATCTGAAGGCAGGCCAGTCATCTCTAAAGTCTTCTCCCAAACTTTATAAGAAGTTTCGATGTTGTGCGCTTCTTCTGAAGCATTTGTCGGACGACACTCTTGAGAAATGAATGCACAAACAGGCCAATCATCTGCTTTCAGCAATTCACAATACTCTGGAATCTGTGGATCAGTGGCTGAAAAAAGAGTACTCCTCGAACCTGCATTCATTGTAAATCATGACAAGTTCAGCTTGTGCTTCATGATTTCTTTTTCTATACACATATGTTTCATGAACAAACTATGCTTGCTAAAAGTTGCCTCCATTACCCATGCAATTGAGGAGACGAATCACTGGCATTTTAAAATACTTACCTTCTTGGGGACTAAAGATAAAATAAGGTATAAGATGATATGCAGCTTGAACAACTCTGGAAAGATCTCTAGCCTGCAATTGAATAAAGATAAAGCCATAAGTTAATTATGTTTCTACTGAAAATGCAAAGCCTAAGTTAATCGCTTGATTACCACTCTGATGCAATTTAATTGATTCAATTATCATAGTTACTCTGATGCAGCCATGGAAAAAAAAAAAAAAAAAAAAAAATTTGTTGTTAATTTCTATTTAGTAATAAGTTTTAGTATTTTGGTTCTCATTACACGGGTTCAAATAGTTTACCAACCATTACACCCTCCAGCTACCACTGGTCACCACCACCCTTCTAACACTATCCACCATCTTCACCCGTCTCTACCCATCACAAGCTCACACCGTGAACATCCAACCTCTATCATTGACAATAACACTAACTACCTCCAATCCCTCTCACTACCCTTTCCACCACCTTTGTTTCTAACCCCAACCATTTTGCCTACTACCTAATTGCTCCAAAGATACAGCTACCATCCTCACCTTGAGGAGATATAGCACCATTAAAGAACTGAAACTCATTTGATCATCCATACATAACAACTTGCAATCTCCTAACACTAAAACATGCAATAAGCTTAAAAAGATAACAATATACTATGTTTTCCGCTGTCAAATATACCCAAACAAGTAGGTAAATGATTTGACAAGCGTGGAGTAATATTTTCAAGGAAAGAATTATCTTCTCATATCCTAGAGCTTTTGAATTTTAAAAATTTAGAAACTAGATAGAGAATCACCCTCACCCAGGCCACATGCATATCTGCATAAATGTTAAGCATATACCTGATAAAGAATTCCATCAGTTAAGTGAGTAATTAAATAAGGATTTTCAAGGTCTTGTTTAAAAACTTCACAAATCAAATCAGTTGGAATATAAAGTGCTATCCAAGGAACTACACAATGTTTACGGCGGCACTTACATTATACAGAAAATTATGTAAGGTATGATTTGGCCAGCTGAAAATTAATGAAGCACACATATTTGTTCATTTTATGGAAAAATGTCACTTCCCCCCTGCAGCTTCTTCAAGGCAGTAATTAATGTACTATTTAGGTCGATGAACATACTTTTAGAGAGACAAGCACCTGTAGATATATACATATATGCTTTCAAAATAAGGAAACTGAGATGCACCCAGAGACTTACAACATTAGTGTGGACAATTCCAGGTGATACACATAGTACATTAATGCCAGCTTCAGCAGGAAGTCGCTTTTGGAGGACACTACTAAACATAACCTGCAATCAAAGGCTGTCAAATTGCTAATTACTTCTTAACAGTTTAACAGATAGTAATGAAAGATATCAAATTAGTTCTCATTCTATGAGAACATGCAGCCTGGTGTTAATAAATGATCAGCTTCTGCATGCTAATAATAGTTGGAGCCAACAGTAAATTCAAGAAGAAGAAAAAGGAAAAAGGGGAAACTAAAATAAAAATGTACATTGTTGTAGCAGCCTTTGTTCAAGAACTTACATAAAAAAAAAATTAAAAAAAAATTATAAGTCACTGATTACAAACGCATACCATACCATTCTTCCAAATTCAATGCTGACATGTTAAATATAATTTTTTTTGTTTCACATTTTATTATGAAATAGAAATAACCCCAAGCTTTGACCAACTACTCAACTGAGCTGTCACTAAATTCTTACTTGAAAATGCAGTTTATTAAATGAGCCAGCAAGATACAGCACAAGTGTCACTTATACAAACAAAATCCCCCAGGAAGCAATACCAACCTATGTTTGCATAAATCAAGTCAAGTGAGAAGTTGCAATAGAATTGCTGATATATGTATTTTGGCAAAAGGCTTCCAGGTGGTATCCTAAATACAACTCAATTTATTCACTAATAAAAATAAAAACTTAAAAAATATCATATTAAAATTAAGAGGTCCCTGCAATTAAGGTAAGCTGAGAATGGGAGTCTATAGCAAATCTGTATTCATATGATATAAACAAAGATAATCCCTCACTCTGAATAAGAGTAGAAAATAGTACTACCAATAATAAATTAATAATGAAAAAATAAAACAAGCTGAATGATTCATTTGATAATGTGTAGATTTTAACAGAAACAGATCTGTGATGTTTTCTCAGGTTATCCCAAATTGATTAAACAGAAATATCCTATTATTGAACACACAAGGAGCGAGGAGGATGCAATAAATCCGATACAGCTGCCAAACATGCCAATTTTCTAAGTGAAATAAACCAGCGAAGCAACCCTGGTTCCCAGGTAATCAAGTAGTAGGAAGAATTAAACATTGATTTTTAACTGCACCTGTGCTAGTTTGCTGCTTGAGTATCCCAATAAGCTTGTATATTTTCTCTTCCCAGAAACAACATTCATGTCTTCTGTGTCAACAAAGCCAACATAATGCATCTGCAACAAAGAAGATGTGCAGATAACTTTTAAACATATAAGAGTAATAGTTGGACAACATAATTATGAGAAGGATTCACATTGCAATAAAATGAATCAACACTACTGCATCAGATACACACAACTAGACTCTTCTTTCCAATTTCTTTTATCAGTAAACAGTTTGTTGAGCAAGGAAGATTAAAAAAATTTCTTAAAGTCGATACATCTTTTAACAAGCAGTTCCTTAATTGTCAGAAAAATTTCCTCAATGGATAATCTTCTCAATGTACCTAATAAATTTATCAGAAAAGCTCAAAAAACAATAAAGCACGCATCCCTAGTTTACAATAAGAACGGAACAACTAAGTTCTGATATCCAAAATATAGATAAATTCTAATATGGGGCTGAAACATTAGCAAGAGTAGTAATGGATAACTAAGACAAATGGTTACTTATAATCCCAGACTCAGCAATAATAGAATTCCTTACAGACACATAACATTCCTTTCTTTGTCTTTGATAATAACTAAGACAATAGCAAAGAAAAATTAAAAAAAAAATGTGGACGCAGCAGAAACAAACACATTGAAATGGAACTTACAATAGAATTAAGATTAACAATTCGACTTGGAGAGCCTCTAATAAGGGATGGCAAAAGCAAAACTGAAAGCAATGCTGGAGCCAGATGATTCACTTGCATGTGCTCTTCATACCCATCTTTAGAGAATCTTTGCGGCTCTAAATACATAAAAGTGAAAGCATATCAGTTGATAGTATAGTATGATTTCTATATAAATGCAAATGGCTTGAAAACACCAACCTCCAATTGAAAATATTCCGGCATTATTAATAAGAACATGCAAAGGTCCTAAACGAGCATTCCATGCCTCGGCAAACCTGGCGACAGAATCCAACGACAGTAGATCGAGTTCCATCACCTAGATTACCATCCGGAACAGAATATTTATATATTACAACCCTTGTACAAGAATATAAACATTATTTGAAGAAACATGTTGTAAATCAGATACCTCAATATTGAGAGGAAGGCCTCTTCCAGACCACTCATCCTGCCATTTCTGGATCAACTCCTCAGCAGCCTTGGTGTTCCTCACCGCCATGACCACGTGAGCCCCTGACTCAGCCAATTGCCTGTTAAAAAAAATAAAAAAAATAAATAAACTATTTATACACAGCTATTTATCGAGTGAAATGTTACCGGGCGATTTCGCGGCCGATTCCGCTGGTAGATCCGGTAACAATGCAGGTGAGATCGTTGACAGGTGGGAGAGGGAGAGGATTCTGCAGATGACTAGCGAGGATCCTCTGGAAAAGCATCTCGTAAATCACGTACAACCAACCTCGAAGCCACTCCATCCACCCTAGCGCATCCTTCTTCTTCGCCTCCGGCATCTTTCAAGATTACTTGTAGCTTGTCGATTCCTATCGCGAATAACAATCCAAGTTTTGTTTGCTTACGCTGTCCAATTAATTAATGTTTTATTACAATAAGAGCATCTCGATTATAATTTGGTTTGCATTTGAAAAAAAAAAAAAAAATCAGCAATATATCAGTATTGTCAAGCCAATTGCTTCATATGTGGTATATAACCAAACTTGATAAATATCTAAATGAAAAAGTGGTGTTATCTAAAAAATCGGGAGTCGTTCTCCGGACAACACTTAGATCGCACGGAGCGGTGCTCTGCGGTCAGAGGGCCCTAGATGTGGTCTGGGGTAGCCGGGTCCCACTTCTACAAAGGTAAGAATATATCGGGGGAGAAGCAGTCATGTGAGGACAACCGGGGTTTGTTGCCATTGGGCAGATGACGCAGAACGGAAGTTCTAGGGTTTACCAGCGTAATCCCTAAAGTAACAAAACTGGAATCCACCAGCAAAGAACGAATGTATGTAACTGAAAATTGATAATTTTATTGAATGAATGCTGAAACTGATAACAAAGGGCCTTAAATAGCCTCTCGAAACCCTAAAATAAGCAAAAGACTAAAATATCCTCCAACTAAATAAAAACAACTAAAAACGGAAAATAAGAAAAAAAACACAAAAAAATCTTCGGTTGCCCGACAGCCTAACTTAAACTGCTCCGATGAGGACGCAAATGACGTCAACCGGGGCTACCCGGGTTGTACGCTCTAGATCTCTGAAAACCCTTTCCGAAAACATATTATAATAGGAAATCTGACAACCGAGTCAAAAGTTACGCCCGTTTCTTTGGAGCACCTCTTTTGGACAATTTCCTGTCCATCTCTTCTTCAAACTCTAAAGCCAACTGTCCTACATCAGTCTCTCCCACCTGTGAAGAACTCGACCTCGAGTTATAATCAGGATAAAGTGGAACATCATCACAAAACTCATAAAGGTCAGCCACGTTGAAAGTACGAGATATGTTCATATCAGCAGGTAAGTCGATCACATAGGCATTGTTGTTAATCTTCTTAATCACCTTGTACGGACCATACTTCCTTGGCTTTAACTTGTTGTAGGAACCTACTGGGAACCTCTCCTTACGCAAAAACACCATAACCTGGTCACCCTCAGCAAACAATTTCTCACGCCTTTTAACATCTGCTGCAGCCTTATATTTCGCATTCTTCTCCTCTAACCGCGCCTTCACCTCAGCTTGAACATCACGAACCTGCTCAGCCATGGTCTCAGCAGCAACACTCATACCAGTGACCTTGGGAAGCCTTGCCAGATCCAATGCATGCTTAGGAGGTTGCCGATACACTAAAGCGAAAGGAGATTTACCTGTAGCAGTATGAACAGCATTGTTATACGCAAATTCAGCTTGTGCCAGAGCCACGTCCCACTGTTTTGGCTTGTCTCCACAGATGCTCCGAATTAAATTCCCTAGTGTTCGGTTTAGGTTCTCCGTCTGTCCGTCAGTCTGTGGGTGTGCAGTGCTACTGAACTTCAGAGTAGTATCCATCCGCCGCCACAAGGTAACCCAGAAATGGCTAAGAAACTTCGAATCCCTATCAGATGTGATAGACTGGGGTACACCATGTAAACGAACCACCTCCCGAAAGAACAGCTGAGCCACATGTGATGCATCAGATGTCTTCCGACAAGGAATGAAATGTCCCATCTTGGAAAACCTGTCAATCACAACAAACACAGAATCGACCCCACGTTGAGTTCGTGGAAGTCCCAAAACAAAGTCCATCGACAAATCCTCCCATATTGCATTCAGTACAGGTAGAGGCATGTAAAGTCCCGTATTTTGAGCCTGCCCTTTGGAAGTCTGACAAACATAGCACTTACGCACAAAATTACCCACGTCACGTTTCAGCTGAGGCCAATAATACTGCTCGGCTACCCCACTGATAGTCTTGTCACGCCCTAGGTGCCCACTTAAACTTCCACCATGCAACTCTCGAATCAGTTTCTCTCTCAACGAGCTTCGTGGAATACATAACTGATTGCCAAAGAAAAGGTATCCTTCACTTATATGAAATTCCCCTGCGGACTGTTTCAGAACGCACTTTTTCCATACCTCTCCTAAATCCTCATCTTCTGGATACAATTCCTTCAGGAACTCGAACCCAACAATCTCTTGCTGCATAGTAACCAGTAGATTTGCGCGTCTACTCAACGCATCTGCCACTTTATTTAGGACACCAGACTTGTGTTTCAGAACGAAAGGAAACTTCTGCAAATAGGTTGCCCACCGTGCATGCATATTACTTAAGCTCCTCTGGCTGTTCAGGTACTTCAGCGCTTGATGATCAGTGTAAAGGATAAATTCCCGCTGAATCAGATAATGCTCCCAGTTCTTTAGTGCACGAACAATTGCGTAGAATTCTTGGTCATAGGTGCTCCACTTTCGACGTGCATCACTTAGCTTTTCACTAAAAAACGCCACTGGTTTCTTCTCTTGTGACAACACTGCTCCAATACCGATGCCACTAGCATCACATTCCACCTCGAATAACTTCTCAAAACTGGGTAAAGCAAGAACAGGCGTGGTGCACAATTTCTCTTTAATGACTGCAAAGGCTGTGTCGGCTGCCTCACCCCATTGAAACTTTCCTTTCTTCAAGCACTCAGTAATGGGAGCCACAACACTGCTAAAATCCCTCACAAATCGACGATAAAATGTCGCCAACCCATGGAAACTCCTTACCTCTCCTACCGTCTTTGGTTTAGGCCAATCACGAATGGCTCGAACCTTTTCTTCATCCACCAAAATTCCCTCTGAACTGACCACATATCCCAGGAATAATAATCTCTCTGTCAGCCAGCTGCACTTCTTCAGGTTAATAAACAATTTGTTTTCATTCAACACCTCTAGCACAGCCCTAAGATGCTCCATATGGTCTTCCTCATTCCTACTGTAAATCAAAATGTCGTCAAAATAGACAACCACATATTTTCCAATGAAGGGACGCAATACCTGGTTCATGAGTCGCATAAAAGTACTAGGAGCGTTGGATAACCCAAAAGGCATAACCAACCACTCGTAAAGCCCATCCTTTGTCTTGAAAGCCGTCTTCCATTCGTCTCCAGGCTTAACACGAATCTGATGGTACCCACTTCGCAGATCGATCTTAGAGAACAATTTTGAACCCTCCAGCATATCTAGCATGTCATCTAGCCTCGGAATCGGAAAGCTATACCTAACAGTTATCCTGTTAATCGCCCGACTATCGACGCACATCCTCCAACTGCCATCTTTCTTTGGGACCAATAATGTGGGTACTGCACACGGACTCATGCTCTCTCGAATAAACCCCTTTTTCATTAATTCCTCCACCTTCTCTTGTAAAATCTGATTCTCCTTGGGACTCATCCGGTAGTGAGGCAAATTTGGTAAGCTTGCTCCTGGAACTAAGTCAATATGGTGCTGAATCTCTCTCATTGGTGGAAGGGCGTCTGGTAAGTCTTCTGACACCAATTCACTGAATTCGGCTAGCAGGGGCTGCACCTTTTCGGACACCATAATTGTCTGCTCCTCCTTGTCTTCTATCACCAAAGCTCGCACAACTACAACATGTACCTCCTGTGCCTCCTTAATTTCAGCTTCTAAATCAGTTATTGACGTGACTAGGGAGACTAAGGATTGCTCTTTTACTGTGTTCTTGGTTGAGCTACCGTTTGAACACCGTTTTGGAACCATTGCAATCTTTCTGCCATTCCAATTGAAAACACAAACATTGTCGCGTCCTCTGTAGGTGATATCTACATCAAACTGCCATGGGCGACCCAATAACACATGTCCAGCATCCATCTCGACTACATCACATGTCACCTCATCCCGGTAGTACTGCCCGATCGAAACAGGAACCTTACATACTTCTGTCACGTTCGCCTTAGGTCCTTTCTGAATCCACCCAATTGCATAAGGCTTGGGATGTTTTTCTGCCCGCAGCTTCAGATGCTCCACCAGTTTCCTGGACACAAAATTCTCACAACTCCCACTGTCAACTATTAAATCACAAACCTTTCCTTGGATACTGCAGCAAGTCTTGAAAATATTATTTCTCTGAGTAGAGTCCTCCAGTTTCGTTGAACACATGACTCTCTGAATCACACAATTTACGTGCTCTCCTTGTTCCTCCGCAATTTCTGCTCCCTCTAAGCATTCGTCCATGTTTTCCTCTTCTTCAAAATTCTGATCCTCTTCTTCTTTAGCATCCACGAAGTTCACCGGTTTTCGAGCTGGGCATTCATTCGAACGGTGGCCTGGTTGGCCGCACCTATAACACTTCATACCGCCTGGTCTACTGTACGGGTTTGACGCCACTCGTGGGGTCTCCTTCGTAACTGCTGCTGCTGCTGCCGTCGGACGTGACCCACCAAAATTATTACTTGGACCCGAACCCCTTTGAACCTGGTCTGCAGTAGTTTTAGCCTGACCCTGTCCATCACTTGGTGAAAATCTACTCCTATTCGCAGTTGCATTGGACGACTCACCCATGTCTTTCTTGTAGTGAGAAAAACGATTGGATGATTTCTCCATTAACTCCGCCTTTAAGGCCATGTTTTGCGCCTCATCTACTGTCCACACAACTTGCAGTCCAATTTTGTCTCGAATGGTTGACTTCAATCCCCCCAAATATCTCGAAACCTGCTGTCCCTCAGTCTCGTTGAGGTTGTTACGAACTGACAGCCTGGACCACTCCTCAGTATAATCCGCAACGGTTTTGTTACCCTGCACACAATTCTGATAACTCTGAAAAATAAATTGTTCATAATCAGGAGGTAAAAACCTGCTCATCATAAGTTGTTTCATTCGCCTCCAGGATCGTATAGGAACCTTGCCTTGTCGCCGTCTATCCATCTGTAATTTCTCCCACCAAACAGCAGCCCCGCTTCTCAACTTATACGCTACCAATTTGACTTGACGTTCTTCCGCAACCTCAGTAAACTCAAAGAATCTCTCAACCTCTGAAATCCAGTCCAGAAACTCTTCAATCTGTAGTTTTCCATGGAACAATGGTATGTCTGCGCGAATCCGATAATCAGGTTGATTTCGGTTCAGTTGACGATCTCCTTGGTAACCCACGAAATCCTCTTCAGAATCCTCATCACTGAAATCTTGATGCTGCACATGTCTCGCGGCTCTAGGCAGACGTCTACCTTCAGGGCGGTCTAGGGCCAATCCCTCGACTCTAACTCTGTTGGCAGGGGCAGGAACAGGAGCAGGAGCCTGGTCCATAGGGGTGTTGGGAGTAGGCAGCCGCTCCATCAGTTGCCGAACCATAGCCTCCAACCTCTCCATCGACTGTCGCTGCTCATCAATCGCCGCCCACACATCGCCATCCCTATGACCAGCGTCGCTAGGGTTAGCTCTTCCGGCTTCATTGTTGACCATCGTATAAGGCAAGTCCTTATGCTCTGATACCACTTGACGCAGAACGGAAGTTCTAGGGTTTACCAGCGTAATCCCCAAAGTAACAAAACCGGAATCCACCAGCAAAGAACGAATGTATGTAACTGAAAATTGATAATTTTATTGAATGAATGCTGAAACTGATAACAAAGGGCCTTAAATAGCCTCTCGAAACCCTAAAATAAGCAAAAGACTAAAATATCCTCCAACTAAATAAAAACAACTAAAAACGGAAAATAAGAAAAAAAACACAAAAAAATCTTCGGTTGCCCGACAGCCTAACTTAAACTGCTCCGATGAGGACGCAAATGACGTCAACCAGGGCAACCCTGGTTGCCACGCTCTAGATCTCTGAAAACCCTTTCCGAAAACATATTATAATAGGAAATCTGACAACCGAGTCAAAAGTTACGCCCGTTTCTTTGGAGCACCTCTTTTGGACAATTTCCTGTCCATCTCTTCTTCAAACTCTAAAGCCAACTGTCCTACATCAGCAGACTTGGCTGCTCTAGAGACTAGCCGGGACCAGTTCCTAGGTGTGTTGGTACCAGTATGACCGGGGTTGGACACTACCCTCGAAATGCTAAGTAAACAATAAATAGGCTCTTCTATGAAGGAAAAAGAGGTGACATTTCTCATTATTCATGGTACAATTACAATTTTCAATAGTTGGGGCGAAGGGGATACAAATTCATACAAATTGTCTCTTTGGTCTCTAAGTGGAGACTAGTCGTTCTATAGTAGAAGATAAAGGGAAACCTTTTTGGTTTCCAACTGGAATCTAGTCGTTATATAGTAGAATTCCCTCTCTTTTTCTTTTGGATCCAACCTCATTTTCTCATTTCGAGTGGGGGTATTTATAGAGGACGTAGGATTCAGTAGGCAAGAAGGATCTTCCTTTAAGGGAGCTGTTAACCGGAAAAGTCGGTAATTTGCCCAAGGAAGAACTTTTCCTGTCATAGGAACCTGGTTGTCACCGGTACCCGATACTGGGGAAGACCCAGTCCTCCCTAACCTCTTGATGCAAAGAGGGATCTGATCCATCAGGAATCCCGTCCCCCATAAGATGGTAACAAAGAAAAGGGCTCGGTCCATCAAGGACACGGTCCTTTACAAGCGTCTGATGTAGAGAAGGACCCAGTCCATCAGGGAACTGATTCTTCACAAGCGCCTGATAAAGAGAAGGACTCGGTCCATTAAAGACCTGGTGCTCTGTGAGCATCCAGTATCGAGACAAGATTGAGCCCTAGAAGTTACATCAGGAACCCCTTAACATCCAAATCGAGACTAGCCAGCCAGGCCCATCAGTCCAACACCAATAACCACGAGTAGTTGGGCTTCGACCTCCAAACACCCTAGAGATCATTCTAGAATAATCTAGAAAGCTTCCAGTAGGCGACGACTCCCGCCAAGAGTTGACGTTGGCCCTAACGCTAGACCACATGGGAAGGGAGAAAGAGTCGGGGTAACCTGCAAGATGATCGCCCTAAATATGTCTATGTTTTGAGCGCCTAATTCCTCCCCTTTGTGATTGTTTTTGAGATGTTTTAAGTGTTTAATAGTGTTATTAAGTGTTTTCAGGTGTTTTCCTCTTCCAAGGTAACTTTTGGCCCAAGTTGGGAAATTAGTATGAAAAGGGCGTTTTTGGAAGAAAAGAAAAATCTATGAGTTCATGCTCGCAGATCCAACTTGCAGAAGTCAACCAGAGTGCACTCCGACTTCAAGCTACTAGAACAACCTCGCAGTCCATATTTCTATATTTGGTCCAGACGAGACTGCGAGAAGAATCTGCGAGTACATACTCGCAGAACTGAGTCGTACATCCAGTTCAGACGAGCCTGCTAGTTACATCTACGAGACCAGTCCAGTAGATCAGAGCTGTGAATTAAAATCCGCGAGTTCCATTTCGTATATTGTAGATCTTAGAAATTCACAGAACCAACTGCGAGTTAAATCTACAATGTCATTCCAGTAGAAGTGAAATCTGCGAGATAAATCTACGAGTTCATACTCGCAGATCTCGCACGACAAAGGCAGCCAACTCAGAAGTCAACTTGCTTTTTACTTTATTTTTACAACCTCTATATATAGATAATATCTAGATTAACCTAAAATGATCTTTTAGACTTAGATCTTGAAACTTTTTTGCAAGAGATTGAAGAAGAATTTGTGTAATCAAAGTCAAGGACTTTCATCCTAGCTTATAGGTTGTATCACTTTCTCTCTTTCTCTATCTTTTATTGTAGATAAAATGATGTGTAGCTAAATCCCTTTAGATGTAAAGGATTGATGCTCATGAGTTGTTAACTTCGATCTAAATCAAATTGCTATTTATATTCATCATATCTTTTTTATGTATGTGCAATAAATGTATGACCATTACATTTAATGCAAGGTTTCCTTGTAAGTTAGCATTTAGTATTAAGTGGTTGGATAGAAATAAATGTGTTGGACCAAACATAACTACAATCCTTCACTTTTCTTTGTAGTGTTTATTAATTGTTCATGCCTATGTTCATTAATTTCACTAGCCTTCATGGAATTAAGTAATCCTCTCTAAGCATCCTTTGACATCTTAGGGTGAGTAGATGTTGATTATCTTTCTTACAGATTAATTAAATTAGGACCACATACTAGATTGATGAATAGTTTTTAAAGTTATATTGATGGATGACCTTAGTTAACACTCATGTTCTATCGTTTTCCCTTGTATCTCATTTGTTTTAAATTTCTTTCTCAATACCTTAATTTTAGAACTTGTTAATCTCTAGATTCACTAAGATATAAGTAACTTTTGAAACCACCACTACTACAAAAAACTTCATAGAGATCAATTTTTAAATGATCTAAAAACATACAGATATCACTTTTTGAAGCGATCTCTATTAAGGTGATCTTAAAAATAATCTATAGTAGAGATCACTTAAAAAGTGATCTAGTAAAATCCAATAAAGATCACTTTTACTAAAAAAGTGATCACTATTCAAGACATTAAATAACATTTTTCTTAATAAATGAATGATCTGTTTATTATTTGTTATCAAAATATGATTTTTTTTTTTTAATTTAAATGTAATAATTGAACTTTTTTTATTATAATACAATGAGTATAATAAAAATATACAACATTCATTCATAAAAACTCACAATACAATTGATTTTTTTCTAGTAACTTTATTCAATTAAATTCAAACCTATTTACAAGACATCTCAAAAAAAACAAACAAACAAACAAACAAACAAACAAACAAACAAACTTCATAATATTCATCTAAGTTCAATACTACAACTTTCAATAAATTTCAACATTTGAACGTTTATATGCACTACAACTTTCCATCAAAGTTCAATATTTCAACGTTTATATGCAATCACTCGTAAAGTCAATCCTATTGTCTCAAATAGTATCAATATCTTCTTTGTATAAAAAAATTTCTTTTGAATCTGCATAACAAAAAATACGACAATGATTAATAAGAATAAGAATTTTTGAAAAGAAAAGGGTACAACAAATGATTAACATAAGTTTTTTTTTTTTTTTTTGGTTCCTTTGAATGTTGTTGTAATCGCAATGCTTTATATCCTCATCATTTTCTTTAAATGGATTGACATATAAATTTTAAAATTAATATGGTATATAACAACTTATATAAAAATATTAAAACAAACTACTTTTACTAGTAAATGGAAATCATATGTGTGTATATATATATATTAAATTTTACATTCTCAAAAAGTATAAGTAACAAAATTATATCAATAAAAACAACTTTTAACACATTTCCAAAAAAAAAAAAAAAATTAACATTTGAACTTACTTTTGGGATTATATGAGACTTTGGATATGAAAAAAATAATAATTGCAAGCCAATATAATATTTAGCTTTATAAGGACATTTTATCAAACAGTTGGTGTGCACATTAATTGATACTGATATGAAATATATAAAACTAAAATCCAACAACTACAAACATGCACTTCTTCAATTTTCTCTTTAAATTGATACCAAATTACTTCAAACATTAGTATTATCTCCATGTATAGTTAGAAATATAACACAAAATAAGTCGCATACCTTGTTGAAAGAAAATTTTCCAAGTAATTATTGCTAGATTTTGAGTTTCCAACCTTGAAAAAAAAAAACCCCTAGAAATATTCATTCATCAATTATCAATTTCAGATTTGAAATCAAGAAACAAAAATATATACTCACATAATTAAAATAATTAAAAAAAAAAAAAAGAAGAAAACAGTAGAACATACCTTTTTTTTTTTTTGTGATGTTTATACTTCTTCAAAACAAAACACAGCTGCGAAATGAAAAATAAAACGACTTAAAGCCATTACAATTGTTAAGAAGACTAGGGCTTTAATATAAAAAAAAAGAGAATCTTGTTGTAGAGAGATGATCATAAAAGTAGATATAGGGAGAGATATTTAATATAAGTAAGCAAAGAGAAATAATGGAGGTGAAGAGAAAAGAATGTGTGTTCTATACAGTTAACTGAAAACCTAATTATCAAAATTATATTTTTTTTATTAAAATATAAAATTAAATCAGTTTAGTAAAAAAGCAATCTATTATTAAATAAACAAAAAGATCACTTTTTATAAAGTGATTTATTTTAAATAACCCTTCTATAAAATAAGATCACTTTTAAATTAAGTGATCTATTTTGTGTGATCACTTTGTAAAAGAGATCACTTTTTCATAAAGCGATCTGTATTAAGTGATCTATTTTACCTTTTATGTAACCATTTAATTCCCCGTGGGAACGATAACCTTTACTTGTGCCCACTTTACTATTTAGCAATCCGTACACTTGCGGAGGGTTGTAGACTCGTGCACTCGTTTCATTTACATTTGTGTGTACCATTAGTTTTTAGAGGTATGCTCGGAGTGCATCAAAATCCTGGCGCCGCTACCAGGGAATTCTTAATTTAGTTGTAGCGGACTCTATTTTATTTTTGAAAGTGCTCTTATAATTGATAGTGTAATTGGTACTTGTAGTTTAAAATTTGTTCTTTGAACTTACTTGAAAATCCTATTTTTATTTCAGTTGTAAATCAGTTGTATGCAAGGTCGGAGATCATTACAAGGATTGTTGTTTCCAAGTAGTGAGTACATCGATCGGATTACTAGGGTAAGAAGGGATAGTGATATTCAACTAATAGTTTTTGAGTTAGGAAGTGGTTCATCTCCTTCCGACAACAACAAGACTATGGAAGAACCAAACCCACCCGCGATACAACGGTTTATGAAGGATTACGCAATATCCACCATGGATGCACAACTATCGGCTATATCGCTCAACACAGCTTAAAGGAATTATGAGCTCATAACGGTGCATTTTAACACTCTCTCGGTCTACCATGGTAAACCTAATGAGGATGCCCTTCAATTTATGAAGGAGTATTACTATGTGATGACAACCATACCGTTGGGAGGTATCATGGAAGACCAATTAAGGATAAGGTGTTTCTCTTATTGCCTTAAGGATGATGCCAAAAAGTGGCTAACGACATTAGCACCCGGATCTCTCAGAACTTGGTCAGAAGTTGAGAGAAATTCTTTGATAAGTATTTTCCCTCAAGTAGGATGAAGGGGATAAGAGGGAGCATAGCCACCTTTCAAGAAGAGGAAGGGGAACCCTTCCATGAGGCATGGGAATGCTTCAAATTGTTACTCGCTCAGTGCCCTCGCTATGAGTTCACCTTAGTTAGTCAAGTACAGTCGTTTTATGACGGACTTACGAGGCTTACTCAAGCAATGGTGGATAATGCTTATAGGGGTGCTATGAGAGAGTTGATCGCGGAAGAAGTGTTTGATAAGTTTGAAATGTTGGGGCAAAATTCCCAACAAATGAGTAGGAGAGGACGTAGTGAGAATGGGATAGATAGAGAAATGGCCAAGAATGTGACTACCCTCACTAGAGACATGCATAACCTAGTGAAAAATTTAGAATGCACGTCATCTCCAAATACTTTGATGCAACCAAATCAAGGAAAACAACTGATGGAGACATGCATTATAGGAAATCAAGGCCAAGGAATGGCTAGAGTGGATGAGGCCAATATGATAGGGCAAAGGGCATGGGATAACCCTTTTTCCAATACGTATAATCCGGGATGGGCGAGACATCTAAACCTTTCGTGGTCAAACTCAGATAATTTTTTGAAGCCTCAAGAGAACCAAGGATACCAAAACCAAGGGTATTAAGGGCAAGGCCATCCATCCAATGCCCTACAATGGAGGAACAACAATCAACGTTGGCAAAATGCCAATAATGGGAGGCAATATCACCACAACCCTATCGGTCCAAATCATCACAAAATTAACCAAATAGAGGAGATGATTAGGATGCTAGAGAAAGATGTGGGATCTCTTGCCGAAGCCCAACAAAAATAAGAGCTGGGGAAGCTCCCAAGCCACACCGAACAAACCAATGCCATGGCAACTCTAAGGAGTGGTAAGGTTCTTGAAATTACAATAACTCCTGAACGTTCTAATATATCTGTTAATATTTCAGGAGATACTCAAGAAGGAGACAAGGATGAAGAAAAACTCGAAGACGTTAATGAGTTGGATTCTACATTGAAAGAGATGGATAGAATCCATAAGTCTCCGGATCGGTATATGCCTCCAATTCCTTTTTTGGGAAGGTTGGAGAAGACAAAGATCAAGCAAGCTTTCAAGGAGATCTATGACATTCTGCCAGAGGTCAATGTGAGCTTGCCACTCCTTGAAGTAATAGAGAAGATGTCGGCTTACGTCAAATTCTTCAAAGAGCTCAACTCTAGGAAAAGGAGCGGATCTTGATATCGAAAGAAGTTAGTGCGGCAATCCAACACACATTGCCTAAAAAAATGGAAGACCCGGGAAGCTTTATCATAGATTTCTTAATTGGGGAGATAAAGAATGAAAGGGCAATGTTGGATCTTGGAGCATCTATCAATTTGATGCCGTACTCGGTTTATGTAGAGATGGGTTTAGAAGGGCTCAAACCAACTAAAATGGAGCTTATTCTAGTCGACAAGTCCGTTAGACACCCACGTGGCATTGTAGAAGATGTTTTGGTGCAAGTCGGAAAGTTAATCATTCCGACAGACTTTGTAGATCTTGATATGGAAAACAATCCCGTCAAGAGTAGAGAGATGTTGATGCTACTTGGGCGACCCTTTATGGCAAACGCCAAGGTTATCATCGACATCCACAACGGGAAGCTATCCATGACCATGCTAGGAGAAACGATGGAGTTTGAAGTGTTTGAATCAATGAAACACCCAATGGGAGCTCTTGATTGCTTTAGCATTCAAGTGGAAAATAGGGAGTCCAACCCTAAACTAGATTTGGGGGAGTATGTTGGTCTAGCTGAATTCCCATCGGATGATAGGAAAGCACCTCTTATCAAGCATGAGTCACCCGACTATAAGGAGATTATTGCTAAACTCAAGTAAGAGAATAGAGCGGTAAAAGCGATGAATTTTGAGCTTGCTATTAAGTTAGAAGAGGCCTTGAAGGGTCAAGATGACTTGGTGGATGAATTCACCATTTGGGTATCTAACATAGAAGAAGAAACCTTGCAAAGAGATCAACTCATGAGAGACAATGAAGAGTTAAACATTGCTAGGAAAGGCAAGGGAAAGAAAGTGGATCACTCTCTTAACTGAAATTTAGACATGGTGAGGCAACTTAGTGCAATTTCAATCAATAACAAGCCTTCACCTTTACAGAAGAAGAAGGGCAAGATCCAAGTGAAAGAAAATCCAACACAAGCACCCAAGAAGGAAATCTCAAGAGGTATGATTCCTAAACAAATTCCTAAATGTTGCTATTGCCACAAGAAAGGTCATTCAAAACCTTTTTGTGCCAAGTTGAATAGAAAGAATGGGCTAAAAAATGTAAGCCCTAGAAAAAGCATTCCCAATGCTAAGCTAGGGGATAGCCTAACCCATTTTAATTCTCAATGGGTGGAAAAGAGCAAACTAATAGGCCCAGGGGTTGATGTGGATACTTTTCATTGGCCGGTTCCCTTCCCTCTCTCTCTTCCCTTTAAATATTTCCAATCTTCTATATGTATGTTTATGTTTGGTAAAAGCTATTGAGAAAGATAGCTTGATTATCATTCTAATTGAAAGTCAATTCATAGACAAATGTGGACTAGTTTCTATGATTCTAGGTTTATCATATGTTTGTGAGTTGTATTGTGATTAGAATGGCATCTTAGGTTGTTTTTAACTTGATTGAATCAATTTTGTGATAAATGACCTTGAGATTTGATTTGATCATTTGATTAATGAAATCTAGGATTATTGAATTTTATTTGTATTTTAGAGCAATCTAGGATTTGATTGATTTATATCTTGAATCCTTGCTCTATATTTTGGGCTAGAATATTGATTGATTAAATCTCATATTTCTAGCATTTTATTGTATGTTGTTTGCATGTTGAACTTGTACTTCATGAATATATTTTGATTCAAGTGTTTTATGTGTGAATGAGACTTTGAGCTTATGTGTTTGATGTTTCACATACTTTAGGTTTTATTCTTGTATTTTGCATCTAGACTTTATTACTTGTGATATCACATGTTTAGGTCTATTTGTACCATAGAATGTATTGATCACATGTTCTATGTTGATTTGATTGTTTGCATCATTTGCATTCACATGATCACACTAGGAAGTCCTTGTAAAAGGCATGAAGTCTTGGTTAGAGTCGGGGTGACTCGGATAGCCAAGCAAGAAGACTTGCCTAGAGTCGGGATGACTCGGATAGGTAAGCAAGAAGTCATGGCTAGAGTCGGGAGGACTCGGATAGTCATGCTTGGGAGGCTCCCTAGAGGCATGAGTGTCTCGGATAGGGAGTTGGCTATTGTATTGGTAGGCCTAGGCGTATGGTTAGACATTGACTCCGATAGAACGGGGTACACGGGAGGTGTATGCACTCTTGAGGAATTTCTAATCTACCATCGATGTTGGTTTTGTGTGGTGTCCAATATATGGTGGTTTCGCATCATTGAGGGATTTCACACTTTCCAATAGGGTTGGGTAGGCTTAGACTTCACTAGGTTGAGTGAGCTAAAGATTGGTCACTTTGTGAATGTTCTATGTTTACTTTCCAATAATATAGTACCCAATGGTTGTAGTTCAACCCGTGGATGTTTCCTCCTTGGAGGTTTTACCACGTTAAAAAATCTCTTGTGTTAATTCTTCCTATCTCTATCCCTTATATTTTATTTGTATATTTTTATTATCTTGTTTCATAGTATTCACTTATGATGTATTGTGAAGCAAGACTTTGTATAGTGTGATTAGTGAACTCATTTTATTGATCAATTTTATTTCTATTATTCTTTTGTATATTGTATTTGTGTATAGTGATATTTGATCACTCTTGTAAGTCATTGAACATATAGTGAAATACAAGTATTCTTTGTTGTTATACTTATTTGTTTGTTTACCTCATACAACTTGGTGATGTATGTAGACCATGCTTATATAACTATTCATATTGTCTATGTATGTTGTCTTTTCTTAGTGTATTTTTTGTATGTAAGGCAACCTTGAGGGACAAACGAAAGTTTGTTCAAGGGATTGAAAAAGGCGTAAAAACCTATTCACCCCCCCCCCCCCCCCCCCCCCCCCTCCTAGGTATGCCTTAAGCAATTTAACTACGTTTGTATACTTTCAGTTAATAATTGTGAAATATTAATTAAAGAGTTTAATTAATTTTTTCTAAGAATTATTGGAGCTCAAAACTGCAGGTGGGTCCATTAGGTCCCCTTGCTAGCCCTATACGATTGATAGTAACAAAGACTCATGGAGAATTGGATGGTCCAATTAATTGTGTTACGAAAGTAACTTAAATATATTTTGGGAATTAATTAAATGATGTGATTATTTAATCAATATATTATTTAATTGTTGAATTAAATATTATTAAATAATATGATTATGTAATTGACATATTAATAATTAAGAATTATTAAATTATCATATGATTGTTTCAGTTTCTAACCTTGACAAGAGCAATAAAATAATAAGTGATTATTTTTATTTACTCTAAATAAGTCAAAGGTTTAAACCCTGGTAAAAAGTAATAATGAAAAAGGATTTAGAGTCCTATTTTAACTCCTTTTTAACTTGGATTACTAAACCCTAGGTTCCTAATATATAAGATATACTTGTCAGGAAAAAGAAGCTATTCGGAACCCTACAGAGAATAGAGGTGGGCGGCAACTACAGAGGGAAAAGAAAAAAGATTTTTTTTTTCTCTCATACAAGGGTTGGCCGAATTCATCAAGGAGGAAGCAAGGTGTTGTTTTCTGGTTCTCTCAAGCCTCCATTCAACTGCTCTCGAAATCCGTGACGTGCCCACACACACAGTTGCTAGATCGCGGGACATAGCTAGGAAGGCTTAGTGGTATTGGATTGAAAAGAAAGGATCGAAAAGAAAACGAAGGAGTGTTCTTCAAAGGTATGAAAACAAAACTCTTCCTCATATTCATGTATATACAAAAGGTCCCAAGAAGATGATAGAAAATTTTTGAAACCTATCATTCTTAATTTTATTTGATTTATTATCAAACCTAATTTCCCGCTGCGCGACTTGCACTAAGAACTTGATTTGGCATTGGAATTTTTCAATTTTGTGTATAGTTGGATCGTGTGGTGTGAAAAGGCTTCCGGTGCCGTTGCTAGTATCTTTCTAGCGTGGTGGTCGATCGTTACGATCTTCTCTGGTTCTTGGTCCTTTTCTGTTGCTACTACTATGCTTTGGACGTAGTTTCTTCTTCTTTTTGTGTGGATTGCTATTGCACGCCTCTTTTCTCCGTCTGATGCATTCTGGTTTGGACATGGATTCTTCTTCTCCCTTTGTGTGGTTTGCTGTTGCTACTGCGTTTCGACGGTGGGCTTTCTGTGGTTGCTACGTTTTCTTTCATTAGATGGTGCCGCTGGTTCGGGTTCTTGATCGCTGTCTACTGGGTTTTCTGATGCTGCTGCGGTGCTTTTGGACCTAGTTTCTTTTTCACATAGTTTATTGCCGCTATGTATTGAAGGTGGTTTTCTGGGCGTGGTCTGTTGCTGCCGTTGTTTTCTGGTTCCCTTTCTTTGCAATCTGGTTCGTTTTGCCTCAGTTGTCCTTGGAGATTTGTTGTTGTGTTTCCTTTCAGTCGACAGCGCCACACGTAGCACCTCTGGCAGTTGGTTTGGCTGGCACTGAGTTGATTGTAATCGGTTAGTGCTTTTTCTGGTGCTTGTTTATTTTATTTTTGTTCTTTATTCTCTTTTTGGTTGTTTATCTTGTCTTCTGGATCATGGTTTCTCCTACCTTAATAAAGGATCCCATGTTTTTGGATGCTACATTGGTGTCCTCTCTGCATACAAATTCGACTGTTTGACCTATTTGTGGTGAGGGGATGGTTTTTCCTAGTAGTGAAGGGTGCAATTTGGGTAATGTGTCTTCTATACCTATTTTGGGTGACAGTTCGGTTAATATTGGAGGTTCGATTCAAGGCCCTATTATGAGTTCTAATCCTTTGCCAATGGGTGGCAAGTCTTATGCGGATCTTTTGAAGTCTCCCCTAGTTTTTGTTCAGTCCTTCCCTTTTACTGCTTCGCCTTTGAAAAAGGGAGGATTTGTGTCTTTTCGGGTTGATCCGGTGGCTTATCAATCCAGAATTAAGTTTTGCAAGAACGCTCTTATCGGGTGTGTGGTTCTTTCTAGTGGTGAGCGCCCTTGGAAACTTGCTGACCTAAAGATTAAGCTTAGTAAGTTTTGGATGATTTCTTCGAATTGGAGACTAATATCATTAGGGAGAGGCTATTTTCAGATCATTTTGAATTCTCTTAGGGACAAGATAAAGGTTTGGGGTTTGGGTTCTATTAATTTAAAGCCAAGGGTTCTCCACCTTCAGCTTTGGGTTCCGGATTTTAATCTCTCCCTGCAGAAGTCCACTAACACACAAGTTTGGGTTAGGTTATATGATTTTGCTTCTAGTAGCTCATATTTGATTTGGCCAGATGCATTGGAGTTCTGTTGAGATTGGATAAGGCTACTATTGATGGTGATTTTGGACATTTTGCCATGGTTTTAGTGGATGTTGACATGTCCATATTGCTTCCCTCGGCTCTTTTAGAGAAGGATGAGCTTCATAGCTCTTTCATCTCGGTGGAGTATGAAAACTTACCGTTATTTTGCTCCGTCTGTTCCACCATTGGTCATCTGCCTGGTTCTTGTCGTTGGAAGTTGCTAGTGTGAGAAAATCTCCTTAGCCAATAGCCGAGATTTCTGTTGAGGAGCCAGCTTTTCAGCTAGTTCACCCTCGATCTTCTAAAATGATTTATCGTCCGATTGATAAATTGGTCCAGGAGGTCCCGATATCTAATGCTTTCGCTGCTATTTCTCAAGATTTAGGGTCTGTTGATTCAGTGGTAGTCCATCATTCAGCTTCTTTGGGTCTTTCTTCGGCTTCGGTTCCGTCTTCTTCATGTAACTCTCAATCAAGACCTTCTTCCACTGTTGTGGGCTTGATTCCAATTACTTTACCAGATGTTCCTAATGTTCAGCAGGTCTGTAGCCTCTTGCCACGTGGGGCTTCTCCTCCCTCTGTTGTTAATTCTTAGGGTGATTCGATTATGGCACATTTATCTTTGGGTGATCCTAGTCAGTCTGTTGAACGGTTTTTTTGGCAGTGTGGGATCAGCTCTTCTCAGGTCTTGCGATCGAAGTCCTCTTTGATGGACTCTAATACTAAGCTTGGTTTTATTGTGGACACTCCTTGGCCTAAATAGGTGGAAGCTGAGGTTTTGGATCTTAATGATGTTGATCAGAGGAACACGATGATCAAACATAGCTTGGAGTCATATAAGTCCATGTTTCGGACACCCTTTAGCAGTTCCTATGATTATTATCCTTTACTGGAATTATCATGGTATAGGGAACAACTCTTCGAAACGAGTTCTCAGAGATTTATGTTGTTCCCATTGGCCTTCCTTGGTTTGCATTTCGGAGCTCATGGTGGCTTTTAATTCGATTTTTGCTAGTTTTTGGTCTTTTCTTGGTCTCCGTTTGGTGGGAATGAACGATAGGGGTGGATTGATTCCATCTATTTGGGTTTTTCCTTGTGATTCTATTGCAAATACTCAAATAGTTTTTTGTCATGGGTAGCATTTCGTCGTCTCCATCTCCATGGGGTCTTTGACACATTGGTACACTTTTGTTTATGCTAGCACCTCTGCCTCGGTTCGTTGGGTGCTTTGGTGTTCTCTTCGGGAGATGGCTGGTTCTTTTTCTTCCTCTTGGTTAATTGTTGGTGATTTCAATGAAGTTTTGGGTGCCCATGAGTGTTTAGGGTCTCACTCTCTTACTAGGGGTTCTTGTGAGGACTTTAAATCAATGATTGAGGATTGCAATCTTATTAGTGTTCAATCTCAGGGTGCCCATTTTACTTAGGTTAAGGGTCGTTCTAATTGCACTAGAGTTGAGCGGAGATTGGATAGGACTTTTGTTTATAAGGGATGCACTTCCTATTGGCAAGATATCTCTTGTGTGCTCTTCCTCGTCGGTTTTTTGATCATTGTCCACTTTGGATTCATTTAGCTGAGTCACAGATTTCTTCATCTAGACCATTTCGTTTTCAAAGTATGTAGGTAGACTATCCTGATTTCATGAACTTGGTTCGCAGGGTGTGGGGAATTCCCTATATTAGTTGTCCCCCTTAGGTAGTTATGGGTAAGCTTAAGAACCTAACGAAGGCTCTCAAGTCTAGGAATTATGAGGTTTTCGGTGATCTCAATGTTAACATCTCATGGAAATCTACTGAGCTTCACTTTATTCAGAGCCAAATGTCTGATTTAGGTTTTTCTAAGGAGCTTTTTTTGTCTAAGTCGTGCAATCATCATGATCTTGACGTGATTTTATGTAGGTAGGAGTGTTTCTTTCGTGATAGATTCCAAGTGAAATGGTTATAGGTAGGGGATCATAATTCATCCTTTTTTCATTCTTCGATCAAGCGTAGGCAGTGTCGGAGTATTTTATCTTCTCTCTTAATCGATGGTGTTATTTCAGATGATCAGTCTGTTATCAGAGATCACATTGTCAGGTTTTATATGGATTTATTCTCCTCGGATTCGGCTCAGATTGACCAGGATCTCTCTATTGTGGAAGACATTGTTCCCTCGTTAGTTTATTGAAACTAAATAAAGCACGGTGTGTATAAAACTATCTAGAGGGGGGGGGGGGGGGGGGGTGAATAGATTTTAAGCTTATTACCCAATTTTTCGTATAAGTCAAAATTACGAATTTACCTCTAAATAGATAAAGCAATAAATCAAGTATAAAATGCGGAAATTAAATAAGACTTGATTTTTACGTGGAAACCCTCACGGGAAAAACCACGGGCTAGTAAGTAAGCCACACTCGAACCTCGAATCCACTAAATGTGTAAACAAATCCCGGAAGTAATCACACACCTACCTAATCCCGGTATGAGTGAACCTAGTCCAATTTGCTTGCGATCTAAGCAACCTAATCCCGGATGCTATACACAAGACTTACTTTCTCTAGAAGAGAATAACAACCCTAAGTGAATATATGAATATCCAAATGCAACATAGAGCAAGGGAAACCCTATATGCTTATCTAAGATGATGAATTTGCAATTAAGAACAATCTAGATATCAAAACTAAATGACATGTCAATTAGTTTAGCTAATCAATATTAAGCACAAAACCTAATTTGCTAGCACAATACAACTTCTCAAACATACATCATACTAATCTCAATCTTGTATCCAAAGCATACAAAATAACAAACAAGTAATTAATTGAGATTGCTAGATAAGAGAAACACAAAATATGTAAGATATTAGTGAAAAGCTTACCAAGCAAAGTATGATGAAGAATCCATGCTAGATGACATCTAGATGATCAAAGATGATGCTAGATGATGATTGATGATCATGAAAAAGTGTTTGAGTAATTAAAAATGAGTTCTTTTTGTATTTTTCTTGTCTTGAAAAATATCCTAAGTATGAAGCTTGAATATGAACTCTCTTGATTGACCTAAAATCAAGTTAGCGTATATATAGGGGCCATAAGTGAAGTGAGGTCGTTTTGAAAACGCGCCAGAAAATTGCTCTATGCGCTGGTGGACCTGCGCTGGACGACAGGTGCACGACCAGCGCACAAGCACATTTTTGCACAGGCGCTTGACGACCAGCGCTCACATAGGCGCACGCCCAACGGCACACCACTGGGCGATTAGCGCTGGTGGGCTTGCGCTGGTGTGGACCAACGCACGACCAGCGACAGACCACTAGGTGATCTGCGTTGATGGGCCTGCGCTGGTGGACCAGCGCACGACCAGCGGTAGACCACTGGGCGATCTGCGTTGGTGAGCTGCGCTGGTCAGGCGCTTGAGGACCAGCGCACAGCCCACACCTTTGAACCCCACAAGTAAACATGCAAGGGGTAAAAAGGTAAATTAAGATGCATCCTAAAAGCCTAAAATGCTATGACATATAATCACAAGATGCAATCAAAATAACAAGCAAGAAGAGATGTTAATTGAACATTAATGCACAACCATAAGAACCACAACAAACAAGGAATAAACATATGCATGAGTTGTGAGTGTGTGCAACTATCTCTTCAAGACAAGTAAGCACTTAGAGTATTACCTTTGGAGTGCTTAACACTTGCAAGGGCCTTGAGCTTGAACACATTATTAAGCTACCCTTACATGATCCCCACATATGGTTTGATCACGAAATAAGCCAATTAAAAACTACGGGAATCCTTACATTTATCATAAGGAGAATTCGCTTCTGGTCGCTATTCCCTCTGTTGATGTTATCCATGATGCGGTTTTTGCCATGGATGCTCTCTTGGCCCCTGGGCCTGATGGCTTCTCAAGTCGTTTCTTTCAACATTGTTTGGAGATTGTGGGTAGAGATGTGATTCTTACGGTTCAGGATTTTTTCCACTCTGGCATGGTTGCCCTAGGTTTGAATTCTAATTTTGTTAGGTTTTTGGTTTGTCTTGGCATATATTCCATATCAAAACGTGTTTTTCTTGTAATGTTTAGTAGTCTAAGTTTTGAAGATTCAAGACGTCAAAGAAAGTCTTGGCCACAATTCATGCAAGATGCCGGCTTCAAGGAGAAATGTGCTTCATCGGTCTACGAAGGTATATAAGACCTCATTTCTCTTACAAGGCTAGGCACACACACACATGGCATTCTTGTGTGTTCCCTCATGGTTGAATATCATTTATATATCACTTTCACACACTTGGTAATGTATGCTCATGCATTAGCTTTAATTCCATAATCATTGGAATTTACATGTTCTAGAACTATGTCTAGGAAATGCATACGTATGTGATTTTGTGGTTATTTGTTTCTGTATTTTTTGTTAGGTTGATAATTAGTGTTGGAATTAATTCCATATCAAAACGTGTTTTACTTGTAATGTTTAGTGGTTAGTAAATGAAGGATTTCGAAGACGAAGGACGTCTCAACCATTATTCGTTCAAGTTGCCGGCTTTTAAGAGTCTCGGACATTATCGGTCTACAAAGGTATACATGTCCTCTTATCTCGTACAAGGCTAGGCACACACTCACACATATCATTCTTGTGTGTCCCTTCATGATTTTATTTCATTTACATTTCACTTTCACACACTTGGCAAAATATGCTCATGCATTCACATTTAGTTAATAAACTTTGTGTTTTGCATTTTCTAGGACTATGTCCGGAAACTAGCATATGTGTGTGTATTTGTGTTTGTATGTTTCCGTATTTTGTGTTTAGGACTTGAACATGTTCTTATTCAATGCCTTATTGAGTTCCGGTCGTTTCGGTTACTCATTCATAAGGTTTCGAGTCCAAACGTGTTGACTATGCCACTTTACGTTCTCTTACGTTGTGTTGACTTCATCGATGATTTCCGAGATGATTTCTCAACCGTTTTTCAAAGTTGTATAGTTGTTTTCGTGCGTGAGAGAGTCATGGTTTGTAATCCGAAAATGGATTCGAATTCGGAGTTCGGACGCTCGAGATACGGGCCGACGAACCGAGGGTGCGCGGGAGAGGACAGCCCAGCCCGTGGGCCACATGGGCTGGCCGTGGTTGAGGCCGTGGGCCCCACGGCCTGGAGCACCTTCTGCTCCCGTGTGGGCCACGCGCCCCCCACGGCCTGGGGGTGACGTGGCACCACATGATTGGCCGGTTCCCTCCTTCTCTCTCCTCCTATTTCTTCCCTCTCTCTCTCATTTTGAATTTTAATGAAGAAAAATCAGATTTCCCGTCAGCCCTCTCCTCTGAAATTTCAGATTTTCGAAACACCATATCTTCCTCATCCGGAGTCGGATTTGAGTGATTCAAGTTGGAGAGTGTTCGTATTTGAGTCCTCTAACATCTTCAAGTGGTTTGGTAGCTGTTTGATTGTGATTTCCAGTGGTTGACCACTGAATTCCGAACCAGCATCATAATCTGAGGTAATGGTCTCATCTTAGGGATTTCTTATTATTTGACCTTCCAAATGCTTGGGGTTTCTTCTTCTATATCTTTGTTATTGTTTTATGAAAGCTATTTGAAAAGGTAGCTTGATTATCATTCCAATTGAAATTCAATTTATGGACTTATGTTGACTAGATTTCATGATTCTAGGTTTTACATTTGTTTGTGAGTTGTATTGTGATTAGAATGGCATCTTAGGTTGTTTGATACTTAATTGAATTAATTTTGTGTTAAAATGACTTTGAGATTTGATTTGGTCCTTTGATTGAAGAAATCAAGGATTTGTGTATTTGTTTGTGATTTAGAGAATATAGGTTTTGATTGATGTAAATCTCAAAAACTTGCTCTATATTTTTGTCTAGTATATTGATTGATTTTAATCTCATATATCTAGACTTTGATTGTATATTGATAGCATCTTGAATTAGGACTTAATGAACATTTTGTGATTCAAGTGTTATATGTGTGAATGGGACTTTGAGTATATGTGTTAGGTGTTTCACATGCTTAGGTTTCTATTCATGGATTTTTGCATCTAGACTTGATTAATTGTGTTTTCACATGTTTAGGTCTATTTGTGCCATAGAATGTATTGATCACATGTTCTATGTTGAAATGAATGTTTGCATCATTTGCATTCACATGATCACACTAGGAAGTCCTTGTAAAAGGCATGAAGTCTTGGTTAGAGTCGGGATGACTCGGATAGCCAAGCAAGAAGTCTTGCCTAGAGTCGGGATGACTTGGATAGGTAAGCAAGAAGTCATGGCTAGAGTCGGGAGGACTCGGATAGTCATGCATGGGAGGCTCCCTAGAGGCAAGAGTGCCTTGGATAGGGAGTCGGCTAACATATTGGTAGGCCTAGGCGTATGGTTAGACATAGACTCCGATAGAGCGGGGTACACGGGATGTGTATGCACTCTTGAGGAATTTCTAATCTACCATCGATGTTGGTTGAGTGTGTTGTCCAATATATGATAGTTCCGCATCATTGAGGGATTTCATACTTTCCAATAGGGTTGGGTAGGCTTAGACTTCACTAGGTTGGGTGAGCTAAAGATTGGTCACTTTGTGAATGTTCTATGTTTACTTTCCAATAATATAGTACCCAATGGTTGTAATTCAACCCGTGGATGTTTCCTCCTTGGAGGTTTTACCACGTTAAAAAATCCCTTGTGTTAATTCTTTCTATCTCTTCTCTTATATTTTAATTGTATATTTTATTGTCTTGATTCATAATATTCACTTGTGATGTATTGTGAATCAAGTCTTTGTATAGTGTGATTAGAGTATTCATTCTATAGATCAATTTGTATCTTTGATTCTTTTGTATATTGTAATATTTGTTTAGTGACATTTTGCTCACTCTTGTAACACATTGAACATCTTATGAAATACAAGCTTATTTTGTTGTTATGTTTATTTGATGTTTTACCTCACATGACTTGTTGATATACTTAGACATTTCTCTTATGATTGTATCATTGTATTGTCTATGTATGTCTACCTTGGCTTATTGTGTTGTGTGTAAGGCTACCTTGAGGGACAAACGGATGTTTGTTCAAGGGTTTGAAAAAAGGTGTAAAAACCTATTCACCCCCCCCCCCCCCCCCCTCTAGGTATGCTTTAAGCAATTTAACTTCATTTGTGTACATTCAATTGGTATCAGAGCAGGTCGTCGGACGGCACTCGACGAGATCCGGTTTACACTTACGAGTGGATTGCTTAGGTATTTGCTAGAATGGTTTTCCAAGATGATGTGATGACCGAAGGGGCTTCGAATTCTAGGCCTCCTCTTCTCAAGGGTCACAACTACGGGTTTTGGAAATTGAGGATGAAGGCCTACATCCGATCTATTGATGAGAGAGCTTGGATGACCGTTGAAGAAGGTTACCTTGCTCCTAACAAGATTGTGGATGGAGTGACCATTTCCAAGCCTAGGAGTGAGTGGTCTACTAATGAGTTTGAGTTAGCAAAATGGCATCATCGGGCGGTGAATGCTATTTTTGGAGGTGTTGATAGTAGGCAATTCTCCTACATTCAAAACCTAGAAACCGCTAAGGAGGCATGGGAGGCTCTCCAAGTCACCAATGAGGGGACTAAAGCGGTGAAGAAGTCTCGTCTTCAATTGCTCACTTCCCAATTTGAGGTTTTGCAAATGGGTGAGGAAGACAAGTTTATTGACTTCCAAGATAAGCTTCTAGACATCGCCAACCAATGCCAAGCTCTTGGTACTCCTATCTCCGGTGAGAGGCTAAATTGGAAGATTCTTAGATCACTTCCAAAGAGGTTCAAAGCCAAGGTTACCGCCATTGAAGAGAGCAAGGACGTTGACGTCATGAGCATAGATGAGTTGCTAGGATCTCTTCAAACTTTTGAGGCGTGCATGAAACCAAAGGCTAAGAACAAGGGTTTAGCTCTCAAGGTTGTCAAGGAAGCTAGTAGTAGCGATGATGATGAGGAGATGGCGTTATTGGTTAGGAAGTTTAGGAAGTTCATGAGGAAAGGTGCCAAGTCAAGTGGCAAGTACTCAAGGGACAAGGAAGTCAAGAAGTCCTTTACTCCACCTCATGAGAGGAGTGGCCATGCTAAGAGCAATAGGAAGGTTCAATGCTTCAAGTGCAAGAAGTTTGGACATTATGCTTCGGATTGTCCTAGTGGTGATTCTAAGAGGGACAAGAAGGGAAAGGCTATGGCGGCTACATGGAGTGAAGATGATGCCTCTAGTGATGAGGAGAGCTCAAGTGATGAGTCTTCTAGTGAAGAAGAGCTAGTAAGCAACTTTGTTGCATTCATGGCTTCTCACTCTACTCTAGAGGATGTTAATCAAGATTCATTGGATAAGGAAATTGATCAAAGTCATCAAGAGTGTTTAAATGATAATCCATCCTACATTGATCTTTTGGCTAAGGTGAAGTTTCTTGAGGAGAAGTTGAAATTAGCCTTGAGTGAGATTGATGAGAAGGAGGACTTGATCAAGATTCAAGTGGATGAGTTTGTTGCTACAACTCGTAGGCTCTTGCGTGAAAAGAATGCTATTGAAAAGAAGCTTTGCGAAGTTGAGGGTATTTTGCTTGAAAAGGATAGGATCATCTCAAATATGAACTTAGAGAGCTCTAGTGTAGCGGTGGTTGAAGAGAAGCTCATAGAAGCATCACTTCCTACTAGTGAAGCTATTATTGAAGAGAAAGCTCCTAAGAAGAGACGTTCCAAGAAGAAGAACAAATTGAAGAATAAGGTACCCCTTGAAACTCCCATTTGTCCTCCACCACCACCGGAAGGTAAAATCTCTCCTTTTGTTCCCATATGTCATTTTTGCAATACCTTAGGCCATATCAAGCCCAAGTGCTATAAATTCATTGAATATTGCAACTTAGAAAATGCATCTAGGAATAGAGCGATTGGACCTAATTCTATGCATGCTAAAGCTTTTGAATATGGAAAGCATGATAATTTGTCAAAGCATGCTAAGAATATCCGGAAGGTGAAGAATGCATATCCTACAAAGTTTGACCATGCATGTGTTGCTAACAATGTTGAGAAGAAGAGTATTAATGATATTATTGTGAATCAAGTTGTGGAAGAACTTTACTCTAGGTTCAACATTGTGGTCAAAGAGAATCTTGATGATGTTCGTGTTTGTCCACCCAAGACAAATTTGGCAAGGGTGAGTGCTCTTACCATTAGTGTAAGTTGCACATGTGAGTTAGCTTTAAGATTAGTGTCGTTGATAAGAGGCTTAGCTTTTTGCTTTGTATCTTTACAACTTGACATGAACTTAGCTATCTCACTTTGTTTGTTTTGATAGTCAAAATTTGTTGGTTAACTTTTGAAAAGTTTTTTTTTGGAATCTATATGATAACATTATTGTTATGGCTTTTAGAGAAAGTCATTTTTTTGTTTGTTTGAGTTGGATTACATTGCATTTAGTCTCTTGGAATCGACACACCTATAACTTGTAGTCATGAGGACTCACAAGCCAAGAGGACTCATAAAAAGGGTGAAGGCTTTGTATTTGGTGAAAATAGCTTGCGAAGGTATCTCTATATCATATTGCTTGCTTACTTGATTTTTCATCTATCAACTCATTGTTTGTATCACTTTCATGAAGCATGTCATAATTGAGAACTAATATAGTGTTTATATGGTACTCTTTGACATTTGCTAGTTTAAGATCTTTTGGTGATAAGTGTTCACATTGATCTTATTTCATGAAGCGTGTTGTTATTTGTATGATTGTTGAGTGGCTAATTTTTGAATAATGTGAGCTTCATATTCTTTGATAGCTACTCTCTTGAGAAGTAGAGATCTTAAGTAAGTTTCTTTACTTGCTTTTAGATCATGTGCTTTTAAGCCTTGAAATTGGTTTCAAAAATGCACTTTGCTTCTCTTGTATGTTTTGTTAAATATGTTGAGCTTGATTGATGTTCACTTTGGATACACCTTGAAGTCCTAAGGACTAGTACATTTAAAAATGACCAATGGTTGGTATCCATTTGCTTCGGCAACATAGAACTCAACGAGCACCCTCATGGAAAGGGCTACACACCTTGGTTGTGAAGCCACCCAATGTTGGAAAGGGCTACGTCATTGTGATGAGTGAAAGCCGCCATGAGGTGTATATGTTTATGTTAGAAAAAATCAAAGAAGTGTTGAATTGAATCATAAAAAAAAAAAAAAAAAATCTTTGATTCAAGCCTTAATAAAAAAAAAAAATAATAAAAATAAAAATAAAAGGCTTTTGGAGTATAGTTAAATAATCAAATGAGCTCGGGTTGACAAATAGAAATGGGTTGACGAGCCACATGCACACACACGCTCACATGTTGAAATCTATTCTCTTTATAAGCAAAATTTCGGATGATAACCGGTTTGACCTTTTTATGGAAAGGCCTAAGATGAATAGATGTTGAAATTGTATGCATGCTTGATTATCAAACTACTTCTTTTCATATACTTGAAGCAAAATCTTCACACACTCACTTTTGCTTAATTAGTATTTGTGATACTTTAGCAATTTTTGATGACATATGAGAGTGATTGAAAATCTTGATGTAACTCTCTTAGATATGTGAAGCTTATTTGCAAATCTAATAAAAAATTGCTTGTGATGTGATTGTGTGGTGATTTTTGTGAACATTTGTCTATCTTGATTTTAGATGAGGCACTTGTCAAGGGGGAGCATAATATGCTAAATTCTTGTTCTTTTTTAGACATGTTCACATGTTCTTCAAGGTTGTTAATTGTTGGCATTATTCTTATTTTGATAAATCATGAAGATGCTATGATAAATTCTTACTTGCATGGTGATTTATTAAATATAGTGTTTTGCCTTTGTATATGTTTATTGGTTTCTTATTTGTTTCTTTGTTTCCTCTCACTTTGTTTTTAGTTTGTTTTGTGTTGCAAGATCATGGGTAAAGCAAAGAAGGTTGGTGGAAATACTTCTTCATCTCCCATTGCCAATTCGAAACCTACAATTTCGTCCAAAATTTCCAAAGGTAACAAAGTTGATGAATTGGGAATTTTTGGGTGCAAAAAGATAATTCAAGAAAGAGGTATTGACTTGGACTCTTGTATTGGATCATATGTCTATGATGTGCTTAAGAGTAGGAATTGGATTTCATGGGTCAACATGTTAGGAGTATCTAATGAGACCATTGTTAGAGAATTTTATAATGCTTACAAATCCGGTTCTACTGTGACTAGTGCTACTCTTAGCTTAAGGAAAGTTGTCTTTAGAGTTTGCCCTAGGAAGGTTAATGAATTTCTTAACTTGTCCGATGACATTGAATCGGATTTCCTTGATGTTGATGTCTTGGAAAACCTTGATTTAATGGGTAAGACTTTTTGTGATGATGATGATTTTGTGTGGGGGAAACGTGCTTTTATTAGGCAAGATGAGCTAACAAAAATTAGTGCATTTTGGCATTTATTTGTATGCTCCAATCTTATTGTTTCTACTAATGCTTCGGAGCTTAATAGAGACAAGATTAAGATTGTGTATGCCTTGGTTACTAACCAACCTATAAACCTTGGTGAATTGCTTGTGGAGCAAATTCAAAGTGCGGCTTGTACTAGTCGTTTGGACAAGAAATTGGCTTTTCCGGGGTTTATAACTCAATTGTGCTTAGCTAAAGGTGTGAGGAATCTTGATGGTGATGTTATGCTTCCTCCCTTAGAGAAGTTGAGTGAGAAACGTATGGCAACCATGTCATACAAGGACAAGGGAAAGTCTAATGATGTTCTTAGGCTTTTTGGTGATTCTCTTGATTCTAACCATGTCCCTAACTCACCCGCTCTTCCTAGTTGGGCTTTAAAATTGAGAAAAGAGGTTGAAGAATCTCATAGGTTGATTGAGGCGTCACAAAGGAAGATTGAAGACCTTAGTGCAAAGCTTGTTGCTCAAGATGAGAGGATCAAAGAGTTGGAAGGAAAATCAACTCCAACAAGGCAATTAACATACAAGGACAAGGGAAAGTCTAATGATGTTCTTAGGCTTTTTGGTGATTCTCTTGATTCTAACCATGTCCCTAACTCACCCGCTCTTCCTAGTTGGGCTTTAAAATTGAGGAAAGAGGTTGAAGAATCTCATAGGTTGATTGAGGCGTCACAAAGGAAGATTGAAGACCTTAGTGCAAAGCTTGTTGCTCAAGATGAGAGGATCAAAGAGTTGGAAGGAAAATCAACTCCAACAAGGCAATATGTGAGATCCGCACACCGTTCTTCTTTCCTTGGTGGCACAAGTGGCTAGAAAGCTTCATGAGGTATAATTTCTTACTCTTTCCCTTTGGCTTCATATCATGTCAAAAAGGGAGAGAAATATGAGAAACACATGGGAGATATCTAGCTTACTTAGCCTTATGTTAGTTGTTTTTGTATATTTGGTATCTAGCTTGAACTATATGGCATGTAATATTTTTGTTGAATCTTGGCTTAGAATATATTGATGGATAGTATGTATTAAGGGGGAGCATACTTGATCCATTTGAACTTATATGTTATTATTTTCTTGCCTATGATTGGATACTTGGATATTGCCATACTTGGTGTCTCTTAGATATTCTTGTGCTTTCAAGTTTTTTTTTTAGGTGATATCAAGAGAAGACCAAGATGAAGTTCAAGACTTGATTTATAATTTGTGTCTATGTGTAACTCATTGTACTCATTGTGACCAAATTTTCTTTGTAATTGTTTTAGTGTTTGTTTAGGGGTTTTGTCATGGAATTTGCCAAAGGGGGAGATTGTTAGGTTGATAATTAGTGTTGGCATTAATTCCATATCAAAACGTGTTTTACTTGTAATGTTTAGTGGTTAGTAAATGAAGGATTTCGAAGACGAAGGACGTCTCAACCATTATTCGTTCAAATTACCGGCTTTTAAGAGTCTCGGACATTATCGGTCTACAAAGGTATACAAGTCCTCTTATCTCTTACAAGGCTAGGCACACACTCACACATATCATTCTTGTGTGTCCCTTCATGATTTTATTTCATTTACATTTCACTTTCACACACTTGGCAAAATATGCTCATGCATTCACATTTAGTTAATAAACTTTGTGTTTTGCATTTTCTAGGACTATGTCCGGAAACTAGCATATGTGTGTGTATTTGTGTTTGTATGTTTCCGTATTTTGTGTTTAGGACTTGAACATGTTCTTATTCAATGCCTTATTGAGTTCCGGTCGTTTCGGTTACTCATTCATAAGGTTTCGAGTCCAAACGTGTTGACTATGCCACTTTACGTTCTCTTACGTTGTGTTGACTTCATCGATGATTTCCGAGATGATTTCTCAACCGTTTTTCAAATTTGTATAGTCGTTTTCGTGCGTGAGAGAGTCACGGTTTGTAATCCGAAAACGGATTCGAATTCGGAGTTCGAACGCTCGAGATACGGGCCGACGAACCGAGGGTGCGCGGGAGAGGACAGCCCAGGCCGTGGGCCACATGGGCTGGCCGTGGTTGAGGCCGTGGGCCCCACGGCCTGGAGCACCTTCTGCTCCCGGGTGGGCCACACGCCCCCCACGGCCTGGGGGTGACGTGGCACCACATGATTGGCCGGTTCCCTCCTTCTCTCTCCTCCTATTTCTTCCCTCTCTCTCTCATTTTGAATTTTAATGAAGAAAAATCAGATTTCCCGTCAGCCCTCTCCTCTGAAATTTCAGATTTTCGAAACACCATATCTTCCTCATCCGGAGTTGGATTTGAGTGATTCAAGTTGGAGAGTGTTCGTATTTGAGTCCTCTAACATCTCCAAGTGGTTTAGTAGCTGTTTGATCGTGATTTCCAGTGGTTGACCACTGAATTCCGAACCAGCATCATAATCCGAGGTAATGGTCTCATCTTAGGGATTTCTTGTTATTTGACCTTCCAAATGCTTAGGGTTTCTTCTTCTATATCTTTGTTATTGTTTTATGAAAGCTATTTGAAAAGGTAGCTTGATTATCATTCCAATTGAAATTCAATTTATGGACTTATGTTGACTAGATTTCATGATTCTAGGTTTTACATTTGTTTGTGAGTTGTATTGTGATTAGAATGGCATCTTAGGTTGTTTGATACTTAATTGAATTAATTTTGTGTTAAAATGACTTTGAGATTTGATTTGGTCCTTTGATTGAAGAAATCAAGGATTTGTGTATTTGTTTGTGATTTAGAGAATATAGGTTTTGATTGATGTAAATCTCAAAAACTTGCTCTATATTTTTGTCTAGTATATTGATTGATTTTAATCTCATATATCTAGACTTTGATTGTATATTGATAGCATCTTGAATTAGGACTTAATGAACATTTTGTGATTCAAGTGTTATATGTGTGAATGGGACTTTGAGTATATGTGTTAGGTGTTTCACATGCTTAGGTTTCTATTCATGGATTTTTGCATCTAGACTTGATTAATTGTGTTTTCACATGTTTAGGTCTATTTGTGCCATAGAATGTATTGATCACATGTTCTATGTTGAAATGAATGTTTGCATCATTTGCATTCACATGATCACACTAGGAAGTCCTTGTAAAAGGCATGAAGTCTTGGTTAGAGTCGGGATGACTCGGATAGCCAAGCAAGAAGTCTTGCCTAGAGTCGGGATGACTTGGATAGGTAAGCAAGAAGTCATGGCTAGAGTCGGGAGGACTCGGATAGTCATGCATGGGAGGCTCCCTAGAGGCAAGAGTGCCTTGGATAGGGAGTTGGCTAACATATTGGTAGGCCTAGGCGTATGGTTAGACATAGACTCCGATAGAGCGGGGTACACGGGATGTGTATGCACTCTTGAGGAATTTCTAATCTACCATCGATGTTGGTTGAGTGTGTTGTCCAATATATGGTGGTTCCGCATCATTGAGGGATTTCATACTTTCCAATAGGGTTAGGTAGGCTTAGACTTCACTAGGTTGGGTGAGCTAAAGATTGGTCACTTTGTGAATGTTCTATGTTTACTTTCTAATAATATAGTACCCAATGGTTGTAATTCAACCCGTGGATGTTTCCTCCTTGGAGGTTTTACCACGTTAAAAAATCCCTTGTGTTAATTCTTTCTATCTCTTCTCTTATATTTTAATTGTATATTTTATTGTCTTGATTCATAATATTCACTTGTGATGTATTGTGAATCAAGTCTTTGTATAGTGTGATTAGAGTATTCATTCTATAGATCAATTTGTATCTTTGATTCTTTTGTATATTGTAATATTTGTTTAGTGACATTTTGCTCACTCTTGTAACACATTGAACATCTTATGAAATACAAGCTTATTTTGTTGTTATGTTTATTTGATGTTTTACCTCACATGACTTGTTGATATACTTAGACATTTCTCTTATGATTGTATCATTGTATTGTCTATGTATGTCTACCTTGGCTTATTGTGTTGTGTGTAAGGCTACCTTGAGGGACAAATGGATGTTTGTTCAAGGGTTTGAAAAAAGGTGTAAAAACCTATTCACCCCACCTCTAGGTATGCTTTAAGCAATTTAACTTCGTTTTTGTACATTCATTTTTGTTTCTGTATTTTTATATTTGGACTTGAACATGATCTCTTATGATTCGTTATTGAGTTCCGGTCATTTCGGTTACTCATTCATTTAGTTTATAGTCCAAACGATGTAGCTACGTTATTTTTCGTTCTCATTCATTAAGTTGTGTCCGTCGTCGTTTTTCGAGATGAATTTTCAACCATTTGTCAAAGTTTCATAGTCATCGTTGTGCGTAAGGGAGTCACGGTTCGTAATCTGAAAATGGATTCGAATTCGGAGTTCGGATGCCTAAATACAGCTGAAGAACGCTAGTGGTGCGCGGGAGAAGCTAGCAAGGCCAAGTGGCCAAGCTAGGCCACCCCGTGTGGAGGCTGTGGGGCCCACGGCTAGACCAGCCCTCTAGTCCTGTGTGGCCCACACGCCCCACATAGGCCTGGGCTGATGTGGCCTATTTTGATTGGCCAATATCTCTCTTCTCTCTCCTTCCTTTTAAATTCCCTCCCATTTGTTTTCAAGAAGAAAAAGTGTGAAATCCCGTCTAGAATTTCTCTCCAATATTTCTCATCTTCAAATCATCATAACTTTCTCATACAAACTCGAAATTGAGTGATTCAAGTTGGAGATTGTTCGTAATCAAGTCATCTACCTTTTCCAAGTGATTTGGAAGCTATTTGATCGACTTTTTTGGTGGTTGCACACTGAAATCCGAACCAGTTCGAGAATCCAAGGTAGTGTTCATATCTTTGGGATTTCTTCTTTTATAACCTTAAATTACCTTGGGATTTCTTCTTCTATATGTATGTGTATATATTATGAATGCTATAGAGAAAGATAGCTCCATAATCAATCCTAATCAAAAGTCTAATTAGAGACAAATGTGAACTAGTTTATTTGATTCTAGGTTTTTCACATGATTGTGAGTTGTATTGTGATTAGGTTGATATCTTAGGTTGTTTGTGACTTGATTGAATCGATTTTGTGATAAATAACCTTGAAATGTGTTTTGATCCTTTGATTGATGAAATCTAGGATTATTGTATTTGTATATGTTTTTAGAGCAATCTTGGATTCAATTGATTTATCTTTTAATCCTTGCTCTAAATCTTTGGCTACAATATTCATTGATTTGATTTTATGATTCTGGCATTTTATTGTATGTTTATAGCATCTTGAACTTGTGCTTCATGAATATGTATTGTTCAAGTGTTGTAAGTATGAATGAGACTATGAGTTTTATGTGTTAAGTGTTTACACATGCTCTAGGTTTTATTCATGTGTTAGGTGTTTACACATGCTCTAGGTTTTATTCTAGTTTTGCATCTAGACTTTTATTACTTGTGTTATCACATGTTTAGGTCTAGTTGTACCATGGAATGTGTTGATCACATGTTTTATGTTGTATTGATTGTTTTCATCATTTGCATTCACATGATCACACTAGAAAGTCCTTGTAAAAGACATGAAGTCTTAGTTAGAGTTGGGATGACTCAGATAGCCAAGCAAGAAGACTTGTCTAGAGTCGGAAGGACTCGGATAGGCAAGTAAGAAGCCATGTCTAGTGTTAGGAAGACTCGGATAATCATATATGGGAGGCTCTCTAGAAGCATGAGTGCCTTGGATAGGGAGTTGGCTTATATATTGGTAGGCCTAGGCGTATGGATAGACATAGACGCCAAAAGAGCGGGGTACATGGGATGTGTATGCATTCTTGAGGAATTTCTAATCTTTCATCGATGTTGGTTTTGTATGTTGTCCAATATATGATAGCTCCGCATCATTGAGGGATTTCATAATTTCCAATAGGGTTGGATAGACATAGACTCCACTAAGTTGGGTGAGCTAAAAATTGGTCACTTTGTGGAATTTCTAATTTACCTTCCAATATATATAAGTACCCAATGGTTATAGTTCAACCCGTGGATGTTTCCTCCTTGGAGGTTTTACCACGTTAAAAAAATCTCTTTTGTTAATTCTTCCTATCTCTATCTCTTATATTTGTATATGTGTATGTTGTTATCTTGTTGCATAATATTCACTTGTGATGTATTTTGTAACAAGATTTTGTAAAGTGTGATTTGTGATCTTAGTCATTTGATCTTACTTGTAAATATAATTCTTTTGTATATTATATTTCTTGTGTATAGTATTACTTGATTATATTTGTAATACATTGAACATATATTGGAATACAAGTATTCTTTATTGTTGTGTTTATGTGTTCTTATACCTCATACAACTAATTGATATTCATAGACTATGCTTATATGATTATATACTTATCATGTCTATGTATGGATTTATGGTTTATGTGTTGTATGTAAGGCTACCTTGAGGGACAAACGAAAGTTTGTTCAAGAGATTGAAAAAGGCGTAAAAACCTCTTCACCCTACCACCCTCTAGGTATGCTTTAAGCTATTTAACTCCGTTTTTATACTTTCAAATTTTATCGCTCTTCTTCAGAAGGTGAGGGACTCTATCTCTGTTGACCAATTTCGTCCTATTATGCTTGGTAATTTTCTTTTCAAGACTTCTTCCAAAATCATGGCTGACGGGTTGGCTTAGGTTGCTGCTCGAATTGTTTCTTCGCAACAATTTGGTTTCATCCGAGATTGACACATTAAGGATTATATTGCTCTCGCTTCTGATTGCGTTAATGTGCTTCATAAGAAATGCTATAGGGGTAGTGTGGCTATGAAAATTGACATTTGTAAGGCTTTTGATACCCTTGATTGTAAGTTCCTTTGTCATGTTTTGAGGGCTTTTGGGTTCTCTCAAACCTTCATGGATTGGATTGATAGCATTCTTGGATCTTCAAGATTGTCTGTTTTGGTTAATGGTTCTCCAACAAGCTATTTTAGATGCATGAGAGGGTTTAGATAGGGGGATCCTCTTTCTCCTCTTCTTTTTGGTATTGCTAAGGATTTTCTCAGCATGTTACTTTCGAAGATGGTGGCATCTGACTCTCCAAGGGGTTTTTTTGATCCCACTCATTTGTTGTATGCTGATGATGGTCTGATCTTTTATAGGGGCACTGCCAAAAACTTGAGGAATGTTATGCATGCATTCAGTGTTTATGGTCGTGATGAGCCGTAGTTGGTACTCAACAAAATGATTGTTTTTAAATGTGTTCATGTTGAAAACCGATTTCACCACTTAGATGTAAAATTAGTAAAGTGGCAAGTAGGATTCGTTCCACAGGGAATTAGAGTAATAGTTGAACAAATTAACAATTCTTATATGCGATAAAATAAATCATAAGCAATGGATGGTTGAATGGTTTGTCAAGCCATCAAACATACATGTAAAATAAACCTAATAAACATAATAAAATAGATAGAAATCTAGATAAGAGATATGTGGGATAAACAATTAAGGGAATTGCTAGGGAATTAATGGGATCACACATGGATTACGGGAAGTGCTTCTCAAGCTACCTTAGTGAGCCAACCTCATAAATGTTAACCAATTGATTTCTAGGATATGTTTAGACCATTACTATGAACCCTAAACAACTTCCTATCACAATGCCTAACCGATTAAAAAGATGGGGTCACGATGGGATCGGTTTGTTATAATTAACGGTTTAAATAATCGCGGTTGATATACCCTTCGACGATCTATCCCACTCACTATGTTCTCAATCCATCAAGGGTGTCAATCCAATCAAGATTATATAACAAATTATCCTAAACAAGAGTATAATCAACTAGTGGATATACATGTCAATTATATAATGCATAGAATCTAATTATAAAATGAATAGAACACAAATAGAGATTAAATATATTAAAGCTCAAGCAAAACCCAATCCAAATGTTCTCACATTAAAACCCGATAAAAGGGGTTTAATTACACATATTACAACCAAAGGGAAGGCAAGTAAAAGATTAGGAAATCACCCTTGGGTCTCCTTTTGTAAGCTTGATCATTTCCTTGCCTTTGATGCTCCTTGTACAAGGAGTGGATGGTGAGGATGTGTCTAGATAGGTGGAGTCAAATGGGAAGTGACTAAGGAGATATGTGGAGAAGATGGGAAAAAAGGAATGATTTGGGGAAGGTAATCTAAATGTTTAGTTTAGGTAGATGAGAAGTGGAGGGATTATGAATGGTAGAAAAGAGGTTTCTTGGTTGTCAAGAATTGCCAAGAGTTATTTAAAAAGGGAAATTAGTGATGAATTTATAGGATTTTCAAATTAGGTCTCGGGTGGTAAATTACCAAAAAATCCCTTGTCCATGGCAAATTACCATTTAGTCCAAAAGAGGTGTCATTATGTAATTTTCCTCACCAATCAGCCATTGACAGAGTAGAGGTTGCGATTTGCTCTTCATTGCGATGCTAGGGCGACTCTGGGGCGACCCAACTGGAGCCAAAATCAACTCCCTATCGTCGTGGCGACATCGAAGGACAAATGGTGACACAAAGAGGTGACAAATGGCGACCTCGATGGCATTTGGAGGAGCTCGGATTCCGACCGATTTGGGCGTCGGAAAAGGTGCGATGGGGCAGCCGGTGTTGTGGCCGTGATTTTGGGCCAAAAATCGGTCGGAGATAGGTCGATTTCCGACGACTTTGAGGTGGCGGCGGCTTAGGGTTTAGGGGCTGCCATGGAAGCTCACGCGTGAGGAAGGAAGGCTGGTGGGGAAGAAGATGGGGTGCATTTAGAACAGGGCTGGGGTGCGCACAACCTACGTCTTCTTGTCTCATGTCGGGTGTATTTAGAAGGAGCATGGGGTGCACTTAGCGTGGCATGCACAGTTGCTTGGGTCACTTGACTTGGGGTGCACTTAGACAGAACCTAGGGTGCGGATAGGAGTGGTTTGCACTACTTGGGCCTCGCGTTGGGCTGGTATTGGGCTGCTGATTGCCCATAAATGAAACGCAGCGTTTCATTGCTGCGTGGGCTGTTTGTGGCTTGCGTGGCAAATTGCAATTCAGCCCCTTCATTCTTCTAAATTCACGATAACTTCAATCCTCCTTCAATAATTACTCTTTTGCCCCTATTTCTCCAATATTACTTCAATGCCCATGAACTCTGTAAATACCTGAAAACACTTAATTTATACAATTAAATAACGGCATAATGCCCGAGAATCAAGCAAAATGAAAAGGAAATGAGGGCCAAAATCATACCAATTTTGGTCCGATCAGGCCGCATTTCGGGCCAACTTGTTAACTGGAATAAATCCTCCATCTTTTTTAGGTCTTCTATTTCTTCTACTAGGATTACATCTCTTCAATCCTTAATTGGGATGCAGATTGGTCGATTTTCATTTTCTTATCTGGGGGTTCCTTTGTTTCGGGGCAAGCCTAGGAAGTCTATTTTGATGCCCATTGTGGATAAGATTTTGTCTAAATTTGCCAGGTGGAAAGGTAAGTCCTTTTCTTTGGCTGGTTGGGCAAATTTGATTCGCTCGGTGATTACTTGCTCCTTTATTCACTCCTTTATGGCTTATAAGTGGTAGGTTTCCTTACTTCAAATGGTTACTAAGAAGTTCAGAAATTTCTTATGGACTGGTTCTTATGAGGAGTCCAAGTTGGTCCGTGTTGACTGGAACCGTTGTTGTAGACCTTATGCTTTTGGTGGTCTTAGTTTGAAGGATATGGCCTTATTGAATGATTCTTTACTACGAAAGCTTACTTGGAAGTTTATAACTTCAAACAGTTTTGCATTCACTTTTTTACGTGAGAGGCATATTAAGCAATTGCAGAAACCTCAAGGAGGCTACATCACTTCTTCCATTTGGACTTCTTTTAGGTCTAACTATGTTGAGCTTATTAAGGATGATATTTGGCCCATCGGAAAAGATTCCCAAAGAGATTTTTAGCGTGATAACTGGCTTAGGGTGCCCATTGTGGATCTCCTTGGGATTCCTAATTTTGTGGTCACGCATCTTCATGCTAGGGTTTTTGACTTCATTTGTGATGGTAGATGGATTTTGGAAGATCATTGTAGGGAAAAATACGGTCAACGCAGCGGAAGCGAGACTAAAAACAAGTTTAGTATATTTTAAAAAATTTCCTTTGATGAACCTTAACACTTTAAATTAATTAAACATATATATAAACTAACAAAAGTATAATACCATTTGTCGCGTGATCCGATTGACTTACGTCGATGGTAATCCGCAAGATCTTCAATCCTAACACAAACGTGAATCACCTAGGAGCGTGGTCTCCCTTTTCTTTGAATTGCGTACCTGAGAATGGATAAACAAAATCTCTTTTTCTTAACGTTAGTCACAAAACATTCAAAGGACTACAAAGATTATTCCGGTCACTTTTGAGTTCTCAATCTAATGATCGAAACTCGCGTGAACCTTATTCGAAGTTGTACACACAAGCCTATTGATGTATAAGCAATTAGTGTACTATCGAAAATAGAATAATCTCTTCTCTCTTGTGTCTTGGCCGAAAAAATCAAACACTGGTCTATGAGAATTAGAAGAAGAAGAAGTTGATCAAGTGAATCGAGTGAGAGCTTAGGTGGCCGAACCCTATAAGGTGACTTATATAGGGTGGCCGAATTTTCTTCTCTTTCTACTAGGGTTGGCCGAATTCTCCTCTTGATTTAATTAGGGTTGGCCGAATTCTCTTCTAAATAGAGTTTGTGCTTTACCCTAATTACTATCAACTTTAGAATCCTAACCCTAATTCAACTCATAAGTGTTTAATTCTTAATAAAAGACTTCCTTACTTGATTAAATAAATAAACTTATTATTTATTTTCTTACCAAATAAGTCTTTTACTTTTAGTATACTAGTACCAATAGTATAACTCTAGGAAACATATTTCCTGATCAGAAAAAGATTTTGTTTCTTAATTAATTAATTAATTAATTAATTAATTAATTCTCATTTAATCAAATAATAAAATAAATTAATATTTTAGACTAATATCTAGTCTTGCCGCCCACATCATGTATATATGGGCTCAATATTATTTTCTTATTTTATTTAATCCATTAGACTTTAATTAAAAAGCCCATATGTGAACCAGACCCATTCTTACTAAAAGAAACAAGCCCACATGTCTTTCATTAATATATTAATATAACTGATCAGCCCATTAAATAAATAATGTGCAAATTATATTCTTAATATATTAAATGCAATTCTAGATGGACCCATAAATTGGTCCGGTAGAATATATCAAGTGATCCATGCAAGTCCGTGTGGATTGGGGATCTTGGCGGGCTATCTAAATTTAAGCTTCAATAGACATAACCTAATCACAATCAACAAATTATTCACTTAGGTCCGATCCATTAATTTTAACTCATTCCACTAAAGAGCTAAAATAAAGAGCTAAAATTGAACTCTTAAATAAAGATAGAATAAGAAGATGTTCCTCATTCATACCCTAGACAATCATATTGGAGATAATGTATCCTCGTGATTAATATCAGTAATCGCCAAGAGTTCATAGACCGCCTATAACTCTCCAAGTTACCATATTTACTCATATGACCACATTTTGAACTTGGATATTTTGACTTGTTCAGAAGCCATGTTTTTAATAGACACTATCGAAAACTCAACGTTGAGATTTAATATCCAATTACCTCAAAACTTCCATATGATGATATTATACTCTCATTTAATAAATGGAGCCACGATGTCCATATCTATAAATGAAGTCCTCTATCGATTAACAAATGAATATCACTAAACTATCGATGATAGACTATACTATATAATCGTACTCATTGATAACTCAAATGATACCACTTGCAACCATAAGTCCATCATTTATCTCAGGATTAAGATAGACTCTCCGATTGTCCTGATAATAAAAAGACTATTATCTATTGACGGTTCTAGATAAAGCTTTTCATTGTGATCCAGTTCAATGCACCCAGTGCACTAGATTCTTTTACTCGAAGACCCTCCGATGATTTTAGACTCATCATAACTCATTTGATCCCACTCAAATGCTAGCAAAAGAATTCTACAACTTTAACAAGGTAAAGGTGCCCAACCTTTAACTTAAGTTGTGAACATTATTCAAGACTAACTAAAGAATTGTGTCTTCCTCATACATATCCAGATTTACGAACAATTATTCTTTTCTCATAATCTTTAGACCTTATGATTATTTACTTTGACAATTATAATATTAAACTATAAATGCTATAAGATTTGTTAAACCAGAAATCACTTTATTAATATGAAAAATATTGTCAATTACAATATTACACTCTTGCTATTGAGCATAATCCTAACAATCTCCCACTTGCGCTATAGCAAATGTGTCATATCTCTCATGCCTATGTTCTCTAGATGCCCATCGAAACTCTTCTGAGGTAGAGCCTTTGTGAAGGGATCTGTTAGATTTTCTGCTGATGCGATTTTGGTAATCGTCACGTCACCCCTTTGAACAATCTCCCTTAAAAGATGATACTTTCTTTCAATGTGTTTTCCTCTCTTGTGACTTCTTGGTTCTTTTGAATTAGCCACTGCTCTACTATTGTCACAGTAGATAGTGATCTGCTTATTTGCACTAGGAACCACTTCCAAGTCCGTCAAGAATTGGCAGAGCCAAATAGCCTCTTTGGCAGCCTCGCATGCAGCAACATACTCAGCTTCCATGGTGGAATCAACAATACAAGATTGCTTGATACTCCTCCATATGACTGCTCCTCCTCTAATAGTAAACACAGCTCCTGATGTGGATTTTCTAGAGTCAGAATCTGATTGGAAATCAGAATCTGTATACCCAACGGGAATTAAATCCCCTACAGAGTATACAAGCATATTATCTCTTGTTCTCTTGAGATACTTGAAAATATGCTTGACTGCCGTCCAGTGATCAGGACCAGGTTTTGATTGAAACCTGCTAACTATGCCAACAGCAAAATAAATATCTGGTCTAGTGCAGAGCATTGCATACATGAGACTTCTAACTGCCAAGGCATATGGAACTCTACTCATGAATTGCTCTTCATGCTCATTCTTAGAAACTTGTTCCTTAGAAAGTTTGATTCCATGTCTGAAAGGTAACATACCTTTCTTGGAATCCTACATGGAAAACCTAGACAAGATCTTGTCTATGTATGAAGTTTGGGATAATGCAATCATTTTATTCTTTCTATCCCTTATTACTTAGATACCCAGAATAAAACTTGCTTCTCCTAAGTCCTTCATATCAAATTGTTTTGCTAACCATTCTTTTACTGATGTCAATACGCCTACATCGTTTCCAATGAGTAGTATATCATCAACATAAAGAATTAGGAAAACCAACTTGTCGCCCTTAATCCTTTTGTATACACAAGGTTCGTCAGGATTCTGAATAAATCCAAAACTTTTCACAGCTTGATCGAACCTTATGTTCCAGGATCTGGATGCTTGCTTTAATCCATATATGGATTTTTGCAACTTGCATACCTTTTCCATTTGGCCTTTTTCAATGAATCCTTCCGATTGCATCATGTAGATGCTTTCGTCAAGACTTCCATTAAGGAAAGCTGTCTTGACGTCCATTTGCCAAATCTCTAGATCTAAAGATGCTGCAATGGATAAGAGTATCCTAATGGATTTAAGCATGGCCACAGGAGAGAAGGTTTCCTCGTAATCGATACCTTCTTTCTGTGTATACCATTTAGCTACCAATCTAGCTTTAAAGGTTTCCACCTTACCATCCATACCTCTTTTCCTTTTGTATACCCACTTGCACCCAATGGGTTTTATCCCTTTAGGCAAGTCTACAAGGGACCAGACTTTGTTATCGAACATGGATTCAATCTCAGATTGCATTGCTTTTTGCCAATGGCGACTATCAACATCCTCCATTGCCTCCATATACGTGTAAGGATCATCGTCGTCCAGGAGATTCTCCACTGATTCTCCCAGATCGATGTATCTTTTGGGTTGTGTTCTAACCCTCCCACTACGACGAGGAATGGTAGGTTGTTGATTTTGTGTTGGATCAGAACTTACAATTGGGTTAGGTTGTGTAACCTCTCGTGGAATTGTATCTCCTGACATCTCATTCAGGACAATTCTACTTCTAGGTACAAAATCATTCATATAGTCATTTTCCAAAAATTTAGCATTTGTCAAAATAAATACTTTAAGATCTGAAGGACTATAGAGATAATATCCTTTAGTTTCTTTTGGATACCTTACAAATATGCATGTTTCCGAATGGGACTCCTTCTTTTCTGTCTTTCCTTTTAACACATGCGCAGGACAACCAAATATCCTTAAGTGTTGTAAACTAGGCTTACGCCCAGTCCACAACTCATGCGGTGTTTGAGGAACGGACTTAGATGGTACATCGTTTAGAATGTACATTGCAGTTTGTAAAGCATATCCCCAAAAAAGAAATAGGAAGTGTTGAATAACTCAACATAAACCTAATCATATCCAAAAGAGTTCTGTTTCTCTTTTCTGATACCCCATTGTGTTGAGGTGTACCTGGTGCAAAAAACTGAGAAACTATCCCATTATCAATAAGATATTGCTGAAACTCACCAGATAGATATTCTCCACCACGATCAGATCTCAAGATTTTTATGTGTTTCTCAAGCTAATTTTCTACTTTAGCTTTGAGTGCTTTGAACATGTCAAAAGTATCCGACTTATGTCGCATGAGATACACATAGCCAAATCTCGAGTAATCATCTGTGAAGGTGATGAAGTACTCATATCCACCTCTAACTTGAATGCTCATAGGACCACATACATCAGTGTGTATCAATCCTAAACATTCAGTGGCTCTTGCGCCTTTGGCTGAGAACGACCTTTTGGTCATTTTACCTTCCAAACAAGATTCACAAGTTGGTAAATCATCAACCTTTAAGTCACTTAAAGGTCCGTCACTTACCAATCTTTTAATCCTATTACGGTTAATATGACCTAGGCGTAAATGCCATAGGTAGGTTTCATCTATTGATAATTTTACTCTTTTATGCTTAGGTTCCGTTAATTCTGTGTCTAACGAGTGAGAGATATTTCTATGCAAAAAGTATAGACCATTTCCAATGTACCTTGGCAAATAATTTTGTCATTCTTACTAATAATAAAAACTTTATTAAAAGTAACCGAATATCCAAATTTATTTAAACAAGAAACTGAAATTAAATTCCTCTTGAATTGAGGTACATAATAAACGTCTATCAAATCTAAATGCCTTCTAGAATCCAAATAAACTCTAATATCTCCCACTGCACTTGCAGACACTAACATTCCGTTGCCGAAGCTCAAATTGATTTCATTCTTACTCAGCCTTCTCCTTTCTTGGATCCCCTACAAGGAATAACAAACATGGTTAGTGGCTCCAGAGTCTATGATCCAAGAATCTGTAGAATCTGCCAAAAAACATGTTTCAAGATAATTAATATTACCTTCTTCCTTCTTATTCTAGGACTTTGGGCAATTTCTTTTCCAATGTCCCTTTTCACCATAAAGGAAGTATTTCCCTTTGATCTTGGTTACTTTCTTGGTCTCCTTCTCCCAAGTTTCTTTTTCTTATGTTGTTTCTTGACCTTCTGACAGGTCTTAACAGTAGCAACTTTACCAACCATATGAATCTCTTGACCTTTGCTTTTCACAAGGATCTTTTCAGCGCTTTGAACATCTTGCATCAGGCCTTGCAAGGTGTATTCCTTTTTGTTCAAAGTGTAGTCCAATTTGAACTGATCAAAGGAATCTGACAGTGAGTTGACAACCATATCAATTTTTGTCTCACCATCTATCTCAGCGCCATTTAGTTCAGCAATGTTGAGATGTGCTATGACTTTCATCATGTGATCCTTCACAGCCTATCCAGGTTTCATCCTAAGATTCATAAAAGCAGTCACTTCCTCTCTTTTAGTCGTCCTAGACCTCATAACAAACATCTCCTCTAGAGACATCAATTATATCAGCAGCAGTCTCCATTCCTTCATGCTGTTGTTGCAACACATCGGAGATAGTAGCCATAATGTAACATTTTGCCATATCATCTAAAGTCTTCCACTGCTCATACTCATCTCTTTGCACTATATTAGATTCATTATTAGGAGCAGGTGGTTTAGGAGTAGTCAGAACAAACTTATGTTTTTCACTTTGCAGCAACAACCCAATTTTCCTTTTCCATGTGACATAATTATCTCCAGTTAAAGTGTTATCTTTCAGGATGTTCATAAGTGATGGGGTCATGATTTCTAAATAAAACAAAAATATATATGAGTAAATAATCATGATAAAGCACTTTCGAATATTTATCTTGATTTAAAAAAATAATTCAATCATAAAAATTCAACGGTGATCTAACACCCATAAATGTTACGCCTCCTTTGGGAGTTCGCACCATTTACTAGTTAGACTAGGTCCCACCTAATTGTTAACATAACAACCAGCATTTTCAATTTTAGCCTTGCAATTTTACTGACAAGAACTCTTGGGAGGATATAAATAAAATTACATTGAGTGTATTACCAAGATATCGACCCTCAATATATTCTCTCACGAAAATCCCTCCTTGGGGAGTAGATCTCGTTTGAGTCAATTGTCTAGTCTATCCTTGTAAGGAAGCATGTTGCTAAATTCCATTCATGGACGCCCCTTGGGGGGATTACCAATAAATAATAAAGCTCAACTAACCTTGGAGGCCATAGGTGTTACAAAACACCTTCTCCCACTCAATTATTTAAGGCGTGTGATTAAATCCAATAGAATGATTTACCAAGTTATCTAGATGCCAATTTAGATACCTAAATCATTCAATGCATGTTCATACCAAAAGAGATATATGAGTGGCACTCCTATTCTATATGACATGTCATCAAACAATAACAAATATTGTAATATTTATGAAAAAAATAAATAGCCACAATTTTGGTCCATCCTAGAAAAGCAAGTAAATTACAATTGTTTAGGAATACAAGATCTTCAAGTGGCCATCGACCATCCGTGCATCCCTCGGCTGTCTCCCATGGGCGTGCACACCCCACAAACCCACAAAGGGCTGCCGTGCGCAACCCACCATAATATGGGCTTGCCATGCGTAGCCCAATCCACTCCAAGGATGCACATGGCGCTCATTCTAGGTTCCGGTTGCATCCAATTCTTCACATCTTCGAATCTTCAATACTTGAACATATTACAGCAGTATTTAAACTAATAAAATGCTGCAGTATTTTTTTATTTTTTTTTAATCAGTGCAGTATTTAATACAATAAAAAACTGCACTATAATAAAATAAAAAAACTGCAGTATATTTTAATACATAAAAACTGCACTTATTTAATTACAATAAAAAAAAATTAAGCAACTATCAAGAAGGAATTATGGCGATGATAGACCACCCTTCTTGTTACAATTCCGAAACAAAAAATACATTGAAATTCTAGGACCAAAATCGAGCAACAACAATCCACATAAAAAACATATATAAATCCATACATCCACATGTAATTTATATATGCGAATACCTAGAGTGCCATCTCTTTCTAAACATGCATAATCACAATAAAAAGAAATAGATTCTCGTACATATACGTTAATTAATTAAAAAAAGGGTACAACCAGGCTCTGATACCAATTGTAGGGAAAAATACGGTCAACGCAGCGGAAGCGAGACTAAAAACAAGTTTAGTATATTTTAAAATTTTTCCTTTGATGAACCTTAACCCTTTAAATTAATTAAACATATATATAAACTAACAAAACTAGAATACCTTTTGTCGCGTGATCCGATTGACTTACGTCGATGGTAATCCGCAAGATCTTCAATCCTAGCATGAACGTGAATCACCTAGGAGCGTGGTCTCCCTTTTCTTTGAATTGTGTACCTGAGAATGGATAAACAAAATCTCTTTTTCTTAACGTTAGTCACAAAACATCCAAAAGACTACAAAGATTATTCCGGTCACTTTTGAGTTCTCAATCTAATGATCGAAACTTGCGTGAACCTTATTCGAAGTTGTACACACAAGCCTATTGATGTATAAGCAATTAGTGTACTATCGAAAATAGAATAATCTCTTCTCTCTTGTGTCTTGGCCGAAAAAATCAAACACTTGTCTATGAGAATTAGAAGAAGAAGAAGTTGATCAAGTGAATCAAGTGAGAGCTTAGGTGGCCAAACCCTATAAGGTGAGCTTAGGTGGCCAAACCCTATATGGTGACTTATATAGGGTGGCCGAATTTTCTTCTCTTTCTACTAGGGTTGGCCGAATTCTCCTCTTGATTTAATTAGGGTTGGCCGAATTCTCTTCTAAAGAGAGTTTGTGCTTTACCCTAATTACTATCAACTTTAGAATCCTAACCCTAATTCAACTCATAAGTGTTTAATTCTTAATAAAAGACTTCCTTATTTGATTAAATAAATAAAACTTATTATTTATTTTCTTACCAAATAAGTCTTTTACTTTTAGCATACTACTACCAATAGTATAATTCTAGGAAACATATTTCCTGATCATAAAAAGATTTTGTTTCTTAATTAATTAATTAATTAATTCTCATTTAATCAAATAATAAAATAAAATAATATTTTAGATATCTAGTCTTGCCGCCCACATCATGTATATATGGGCTCAATATTATTTTCCTATTTTATTTAATCCATTAGACTTTAATTAAAAAGCCCACATGTGAACCAGACCCATTCTTACTAAAAGAAACAAGTCCACATGCCTTTCATTAATATATTAATATAACTGATCAGCCCATTAAATAAATAATGTGCAAATTATATTCTTAATATATTAAATGCAATTCTAGATGGACCCATAAATTGGTCTGGTAGAATATATCAAGTGATCCATGTAAGTCCGTGTGGATTGGGGATCTTGGCGGGCTATCTAAATTTAAGCTTCAATAGACATAACCTAATCACAATCAACAAATGATTCACTTAGGTCCGATCCATTAATTTTAACTCATTCCACTAAAGAGCTAAAATTGAACTCTTAAATAAAGATATAATAAGAAGATGTTCCTCATTCATACCCTAGACAATCATATTGGAGATAATATATTCTCGTGATTAATATCAGTAATCGCCAAAAGTTCATAGACTGCCTATAACTCTCCAAGTTACCATATTTACTCATATGACCACATTTTGAACTTGGATATTTTGACTTGTCCATAAGCTATGTTTTCAATAGTCACTATCGAAAACTCAACGTTGAGATTTAATATCCAATTACCTCAAAACTTCCATATGATGATATTATACTCTCATTTAATAAATGGAGCCACGATGTCCATATCTATAAATGAAGTCCTCTATCGATTAACAAATGAATATCACCAAACTATCGAGGATAGACTATGCTATATAATCGTACTCATTGATAACTCAAATGATAGCCCTTGCAACCATAAGTCCATCATTTATCTCAGGATTAAGATAGACTCTCCGATTGTCCTGATAATGAAAAGACTATTATCTATTAACGGTTCTAGATAAAGCTTTTCATTGTGATCCAGTTCAATGCACCCAGTGCACTAGATTCTTTTACTCGAAGACCCTCCGATGATTTTAGACTCATCATAACTCATTTGATCCCACTTAAATGCTAGCAAAAGAATTCTACAACTTTAACAAGGTAAAGGTGCCCAACCTTTAACTTAAGTTGTGAACATTATTCAAGACTAACTAAAGAATTGTGTCTTCCTCATACATATCCAGATGTACGAACAATTCTTCTTTTCTCATACTCTTTAGACCTAATGATTATGAACTTTGACAATTATAATATTAAACTATAAATGCTATAAGATTTGTTAAACCAGAAATCACTTTATTAATATGAAAAAGATTGTCAATTACAATATTACACTCTTGCTATTGAGCATAATCCTAACAGTTTTCATGCTAGGTTTCCAGATCTCTATTTTTAGATTGAGAAGATTGTTATTTCTCCAGTGATAGATTATTTGGTATGGCCTCATTCCAAGGATGGTAGGATCTCTTTTAAGGCGGCTTATTCTCGGATGTTTCATGACATCCCTCAAGTCCCATGGTGGAGGGACATCTGGTCTCGCTATATTCCTCCCTCCCATTCGATCTTATCTTGGCGTCTTCTGCTTAATAGACTCCCTACTGAAGATCGTTTGTGCAAGTTAGGTTTTCAATTGGCTTCCAGGTGTAGTGTTTGTGGTGCTAGTTCTGAGTTGGTGGACCATTTTTTTTTTGAAGTGCTCTCTTGCTGCTGCTCTTTGGGAGACTATTTTCTTTGTTTTTCAGAGGCGTATCTCCACTGACTCTTGGGGCTCTTTTTTCTGTCAGGCCATGTCTGTTTTTTTTCAGTGATCAAATTAGGATTTTGTGGAAAGCCGCTATTCATGCGGTGGTTTAGAGTGTATGGTATTCCCGTAACCAGTGGATTTTTAATGGGAAATCAGTTGATTTTAGGGTTGCTTTATCTCTTGTCTGGCGCTCTATCTATGACACGAACCGACTGGAGATTGGCTGTATGTGTAATTGTGTTGATGATCTGCTGATTCTTTCTCGGTTTGGTCTCAATGGTTGTTCTGGTAAGGCTCCGGTTATCAGAAGTGTGGTCTGGTCGCCCCCAGCCCTGAGATGGATCAAGGTTAACACGGATGGTGCTGTTTTAGGTTCACCAGGTGTGGGGGGGTTGTGGGGGTGTTTTTCGGACTTGCGGATCTTTGGTTAAGGCTTGTTTCGCAGTTCCTCTTGGTCAGGTTTTTGCTTTTGAGGTTGAGCTCTTTGTTGCTTCTTTAGCCATCAATTATGCGTGGAAGTTGGGATGGCATAGGATCTAGCTCAAGAGTGACTCTTCTTATGTGGTTCAGCTTCTTTCTGATAGGTCTGGTCAGGTTACCTGGCATGTTCGTGGTAACGTTGCATTTATCAGATCTCGCATATGGAGTTCCAGGTTTCTCATATTTTCAGGGAAGGTAATCAGGTGGCGGATGCTCTCTCTAAGCACGCTTTTGGTATTCCTTCTGATTCCTGGTGGTCCTTCCACTCCTTCATTATGTTCCTCGTTGGTTGGTAATGACTTTATGAGTCGAGAATCTTTCAGGTTTTCCTAGTTTTGTTTTTCTTGTTTGGCCTACGTGCCTCTTGGTTTTTTGAGGCTTCGTCCTTTGTCTTATGCTGTTTTGTGATTACTTTTGTTACTTTTTTCCTTTATTTAAACATTTCTGGATTCTATCTATGGGTTTTTCAGCATATGATCACTTGAGATGCTTTTTCACTGTAGGTCAGTCCAATTTCATTAAATAATAATAATAATAATAATTTTATCTCTGAAGGATTATTTATTCTAAAAATGAAATTGAAAAAGGTATTAAAATTGACCAGACGTGGACCAATTCAAATTTGTTTGAATTATATTATTATTAAAAAAAAATTAAAAAAAAAAAATTAAAAAAAAAAAAAAACTCTTTTTAATGCTTTTTTTTTCCTACCTGTTGACTACAGTTATAAGGAAATTGCTACTATGCAATGAAAAAAAATCACTTCATGATGCAGTGATTTTTGAGGTTAAATGTGAGCCATCAGATGAATCACAATTGATATCAATGGATGAGATTAAATAGGGAGTAAATTTAAAATTTATCAATTTAAAAAAAAAAAAAAAACGGAAACCTGTAAACAAAAATGATGCTTCATCTGGTCTCTCTCTCCACCACTCCAACAAAACGATGCTTCTGGTCTCTCTCCCCACTCCAACAAAATCTGGTCTCCCTCTCCACCACTCGAAGAACTAACGTCATCTGGTCTCTCTCTCCACCACTCCAACAAAACGATGCTTTTGGTCTCTCTCCCCACTCCAACAAAATCTGGTCTCCCTCTCCACCACTCGAAGAACTAACGTAGATGCTTCTCTGCCATCCACCGCCTTGCACACGACCCAGCCTCGCACCGCATCGAGAAGAGCGTAGCCGCTCTGCCGATTCGACTTGAACACCCATACTGAAACAACAACGTTACAGGCCCTCGTTTCTCTCTCCACCACTCCAAAAACAACGTCAGATGCCCCAGCCTCCCACCACGTCGAGAAGATCAAAGATGCTCCGCCAATTAGATTTCAACACCGTCGAGTAGTGGCCGGTAAGAATCAAACAAAGTTGAACCCCAATTTTCGTCCACTCAAAATCCCTAATTTTGAAACAAAAAACCCTGGCTGTTTCTATTGACTCAGCTTGTCTTCCCATTCTAATTTCCAACAATTGTTTGTTCCCTTATTCAGGTATGTGAAGTGGGTTTGGTTGGTTTTATGTTTCGGTCAAGTTGAAGGCCCAATTGCAGTTGAAGCAGCAGTTCTGAAGTTAAAAATTGATTCCCCTGATGTTTTCTGCCTAACCTATGATTTGAAGTCTGTAAGTAGTCCTTTTTTACACTGTTATATATATATATATATATACGGTTCTATGTTGATTAATTCCAAGGTTGGAATAGTTGAGGATGCGTGCCATGATTCATGAAGCTTTTGACATAGTCAGGGGATTTGAGTTTCTGATACGAGTGCATGGAAGTTGTTTGATGATTTGAACTTCATTGCTTCATTGATCTTGCATTTTTTTTTTATTTTAACTAGTTGTTGGATTGAGAAAGATGAAATTGTTTACTGTTGGATCTTGAATCTTACAAATTATTTGATAGAGAAATTAGTATATCTAAAAGACAAGACATATTTATTAAGTAAAACTAAACTGTAGACATTTGTATTGGTTCTTTTATGTGTAGGAAAAAATTAAATATTTGGTCCATGACCATTTTATCTTATCTTTGTTGTTTGATTTTTTCGATTAATTTATGTATAGAACAACTAAACAATCTTTGTCAAATTCCCTACACAGGAAGAGGAGACTAAATCCTGGAAGAAAACAATTAATATTGCTAATTCAGGAGCGGCTGGAATGATATGTAATCTTTGCTATTCAAGGTGAGGATTTCGGTTTGTCACAATCTTCTTTATATACCATTTGCAAGTTACTATTTCAACTAATTTGACAAACCTGGTATAATGGATTTATATGAGGAGAAGTTAATTTAAATACAAGTCAAACATCACATTTAATTAAATTAATTAAAAAAAACTGAAATAATTTTCAATATAAAATAAAACTATATATAATTATTTTCGTTGAGAGCATTTAACTTTTTTTACAAGTGAGACTTTTCTTTAGATTTTTATGTCTTCTAGTCTTCCATAGAATTCCTCCATTTTGGATACTTCACCTTATACTTTCTTTCCATAAAAATATTCTGACAAATATTCACCATCATATTAAATGAAACAAAATACGAGCAAGCATATGTATAGAAAAATTGAAATATGGGAGCTTTTTGTTGTAATGGTTATGATATCATATTATATTATAACTAGTCGAACCTAAAAGTTTATACTACAATTCTAACATGATTTGAACTATTTTTTTACACTTAATTGATGATATATGTGGCTACTAGGTGGATACAAATAGTTGAAAAATTAATTCAAATACTTTATAACATGCATGCCAAAGTCGGGAGACTAACCGGTAGGAGTGATTTCGTACACCCACATGACTCATAATATGTAATGCGGTATACAAGTCAATTATGTGAAACTGAGGGCAGTGTACAACACCCCAATCAACCCCATTTTGTTTTTTTAATTGGAAGTGATGTAACTTGGTGGGTTTCTTTTTTTAAAGGGGTTTCATATGTGGAATTAATATTAAACAACAAAGAGATCTGAAAAAGAGATTTGGTTGAATTTGATTAGACAAGTTAATTGTCTAAAAGAATCATATGGGTTGTTTTGTACTGTCTAAACCAATCAATACTAGGTAATAAAATGCCAAGAAAAAAACCCCACTCACACCCATTTTCGTTGCTTTTTTCAAACCTTTCCCTAGTGGGGTTTTGATTGGATCAAACTATAACTAAAAAGGAGAAGTTAAATTGCCCTGAAACGACTTCTTGTGCTTTTGATAATAATAATAATAATAATAATAATTAATAACAACAAAAATAATCAAATTGCAAGTTAAAAGTAAAGCAAAGATCATTCTTATCTCAAAAGAGTTAATTATAGAGATTTGTTTCATGTTTAGTTTAGCTAATAATATCCGATCCTACTTATTTTATTCATATAATGAAAAAAATCTTCCTGTGCTAGATGTATTGCTAAGTAGTACATCCCACCATTGAAGACTAGCTACTATATATTTTGTTGACACATATTCATTTTTTAATTATTTACCACATCTTTAATGATCGAATGCATCAGTGATCCGGTGCACCGAAGATTTTATCTTAAGCAAGATATAAATATATAACACGATGAGAGAGAGAGAGAGAGAGAGAGAGAGAGAGAGAGAGAGAGAGAGAGAGAGAGAGAGGGATTTGTTTCATGTTTAACTAATAATATGCAATCCTACTAATTTTATTCATATAATGAAATAAATCTTCCGATGCCAGGTGCATTGCTAAGTAGTACATCCCACCATTGAAAACAAATTATTATATATTTTTTTAATATGTTCATTTTTTATTTTTTACCGTATCTTTAATGACCGAATGCACCGAATATTTCAACTTTTAGATAATATATAAGTATATAACACAATGAAAGAGAGAGACTCCCGGTGCACCTAAGATATAAGCAAGATATATAACAAGGTGAGAGAGAAAGGGACTCCACATAAGGTTTTACCATTTTTTGTGTTGGCCATTTCTCATAGTCCCCACCACTTATAGCATATACGACAAAACAACCTAAGATCATGACATGTAAGGCAACCTTAGTCTAATTTATGGAAATTTGTACTATGCCGTGAACAAAAATTGCTGCATGATGCATTGATTTATTTGGAAATATTTGAGCCATCAGATGAACCATAATTAATATTTGATGGTTGAGATTAAAGAAGGAGCAAATAAACAATTTGTAAATTAAAAAGAAAAAGAAACCTCTAACAGATTAGAGCCGGTTTCACTGAACCCTTAAATTATAAAATTTTTTAGGGCCAAACATTTCATTTTGTGATTGCATCTTGAGTTTTCTCAAGTAGTGTATGTTGTCTGTATTTGTTGTGCTTATTGTTTATTTTTTGGTAAAAGTTGTTCATAGTTCTTATGTGCTCTATTGTTGCCTGACTTCCATGTCAAAGAGAAGATATTGATTGTAATAGAAACTTGGCAAGAAGCTTTTGGAGGACCTGCATACCAGGAGTTGTTGGTATGTTTGTTAACGATCTCTTACTGTTTTCTAAAGGTGGAGAAAAGTTGTAGTTGATAATTGGAATTCATTTGTTCATGCAGAATCTAAGCAACATGACTGTCTTTATTTTTCATACACCGTTAAATATGCAGTGCTTATGGTCAATGTTTTAATAGGGTTTCTGAGGCTAGCCTTGAGGCTCGCCTCTGAGGTTAAATCGTTAAAATCGCATTGAGGCTGAAGCCTCAATGCCCATTATTGAGGCTTTCGCCTCAAAATACGCCTCATTACACCTCACAACTACGCCTCAGAGGCGTAGTGAGGCTATACGCCTCAATAGTGTCTCATACATCTATTGGGTTTTCATATTTTTGATTGCCCAAATGCCCAATTTGACAATGGCCCATTGAAAATTATAACATGCTGATTTTTAAATTGTATTTAAAGCCTAATTAGAGGCACATCAGTCAAAAAAAAAAAGAAAAAAGAAAGTCATTGTATTAGGGTTTGTTAATTTACTATTGTTATTTGGTGTTCAACACCGAAGGTGACTTGTCACTTGATCATTCTACTGATGAATGATGATGTTGAGAGATGATTAATGAAGTGCCTTTACTTTCTGAAGTCTTTTTTATTTTTATCATGCTATGAACTTGTTTACTTTTATCATGTTATGAATTATGAACTTATTGGTTGTTTTATGAATTATGAATTATTAACTTATTGGTTGTTTTCAAAATTATAAATTTTTGTGCCTTATTGTTTTATATATATATATATTTATTTATGTATTTTCACTCTCCCTAGTGAGGCTTACGTCTCGTTACGCCTTGAGGCTTACACCTTGCCTCAAGGTAGGAAAACGCTTCAATACTGAAAACGCCTTTTAAAACATTGATTATGGTTTTGTGGCCTTCCTAATGTTCTTTGAGGTGGGGGTGAGGTCATATTTTGAATGTGAAATAATTTTCCTAGCTTGACATTTATCTAAATCAAATTATTATTTGTTTGTTTGTTCTAGCGTTAAGGGGCAGTTTTCCCTCAGAAAACTGAGAGGTCCGTGCATGTATTCACAGCACCTAAAATACAACCGTTGACCTCTTCTCCACAAAATATTCGGAATCTTGATAATCAGCAAGAAGCAATTGAATCTTCTACAGTGGGTGCGTTCCCAACTTTGAGGTACTGCATTCTTGTTTTCGATGAAAGCTAAGCTAGTGATGCATCCTGTCATGAATATTGCTCTATCGAGATGGTTATTGCTGATTATTTATTTTCATATTCCCGTGACTTTGATTATATGAGAAATCTTTTCTATAGTTCCACTTCTGTTGTTTTTGGTTTGGACCAATGGACAAACCTGTATATATATATTTATTTTGCCGGTATAGCCAATCATTTGATGCTTAATAAGCTGGTTTCTAAAACTTTTCCTTGTAGATGTAATAGAATGACATGAGATCCTTTTTTCATATATGTAATTGCATTTCATTAGTTCATTCTGTGCTAATGGCTTAGATTGGTTGCGTTTATTTTTTTTCCTTCTTCTAAGAACTGGAACAGTAATTTACCTTGGATTAGAGTTGTGTGTATACCATTAACTAACTGCTTTGCTTTATCAATGATTGTTGAATTACACCTTTCTGTGTCTTTCACAATTTGTTTCTGTATATGAGTAATGTTGATGTATTTCTTTCTTGGTTCGAATTTATTGTACTAGCTTGACGAAAATTTAGAATGCGGGTGGTATTATGGATGTCCTTGCAGAAATGTTGAGTGCTATAGATGCGAGTAACAAACAGATAAATTTGAAATAAGTTGCTAACTCATTTCATACCGTGCTTGTGTGCTATTAACTATTAAGTCCCGTTATGAGTTCTGTAACAACTTTGGTGGTAATGCTTAAGATTAACCAAGTTGGATCAGATATTTGGTCTTTTACATTTAAGTTTAAACGGCTGTACCACTTGTGAAACTTGTAATCGTTTTTGTTATTTTTTTATTTGTTCTCTGCATATTTCAATCAATGTGAAGTTCACAATCCTAGTTGCATGCTGGGCAATATTTAGTCCAACTTGCATTATTTAAATATTGTATTGCAAAATATTTCATTTTATGTTAGGAAAATCAATAATTGTGAATCCCTTGATGATATGATTGCATTGTTTCTCTATTTGGGGCTACTACTGAAGCCCTCATGTTAGGAATAGGTGATCCTATAGCCATATTTACTAAAAATGGACTTGGTATGACAGAACTTTATGAAACTTTTCATCCTTACTTGAGGTTTTAATGGTAATATACTGTTGAAATTTTGTTTTAATAGCTGTGAAAACACATTGTTAACCAATCTTTAAATTTTGTTTCATTCCGTTAAAGTTTTTGGAAGCCTTTTAAAATTTTCTGTTTGTTACTATCCTGTTTAAACTATTAAATAGATACGACTTTATAGGTTGTTTACTAGATATACTATGTGGTTTGAATGGTTAGTTATTGGTTTGGTAGCTTCAGCACCATAGATTACTTTTTAAAACCATTAAGACGATAGTCGTTCAATTAGATTTTTGACATGAAATACTTACATTATTATACTATGTAAATCTTGCAAATAGTGTATATTATTTTCAAAAACATGGGCTCACGATTTTTTCCATTTATTTACGAGTGAGCCCATGATCATGAGTGGTGTTTGAAGCTGATCAATCTGACAAAATGAAGCGTTCAATGGAAGTGGGCCAATGAAAGAGCTATTAACAAGCCTATGAGCCATGAAAAATGGCATATGAATGACACATTTAAGAATATACTTTCACAATATTTTAGTAATGTAAGGCTGCCGATGGGTTTATGCAGCCACTTATGATGTGATCCGACAAGGTTCGTGGTATTGAGTTTTTCTATTGTTTGTTTATGTTTTCCTTTTACTAAAAATTATTGGAGTGACAAATTGTGAGTATGTTCTATAACAAACTCTCTCACAACCCACATCATACTATTTCGTTCTATTTTTATTTTCATTGCTGCTTGACATCCTTCTCGAGTTTGACCTCTAGGTTCACATTTTTTGTCTGTTTTATCTATATACTTTTGTTCTCTGTACCCTTGCTTTGAGCAAACCCATCTACGTATTGTAATCATACCGTATCTATCACGCCTCATTTCATCCTTCCTGATGCTAAACCCAACAAACAGTGAGTAATTCTTGTAAAATGCTTCAGCTTTTTGGACAGACGCAAACTCCTTACCAATTACATCACTTGGTTGCAAACTAGTAAATTTAGCCGGGTCATCTAATTCTGACAATGTTGGTTCAACTTCCAGAGAAGTCGTATTGTTTGGAGTACACAAATGTTGGGTTGAGGGAGTATGATCAGTCTGAAACGAAGGATCAACTGCAGCTTCTTCATCAACGGTATTGTACAAATGACCACGATGCGTGGTGTTAGTGTATTCCCATTGAGAAGAGCTTGTTGTCTTCAAATCATAATTTGACTTCGAGGTGCTACCAATATTAGAATTGATATTCATCTTCCTGTGTGAACAACAACCAAAACATGGTGTGAATAATATATATCAGATATTTGCTATGGAAACATTTCCAATAAGCCCTATTTTGTTATTACTTAAAAATGCAACATTAATTTTAACAAGCCCTAATTAGTTATTAATTAAAAATGCAACATGGATGGTAACAAGCCCTATTTTGTTAGTCAATAAAAATGCAACATGGATGGTGAGGTTAATTGATGCATAGGCATTATTATAACATGGTGGGTAGATGGATTTTTTTTTTAAAATTAAAAATTCAACATACAAGTATGACAATTGATGGTTGGGTGTGATCCAGTACTGTGCACTTGTTGTTTGCTTCCTAGTTTGTCCTTCACAAGACCTTGAATGAGTGAAATGTAAAAATACTGCTGCAACAAATTGATTCCCAACAACAACATTCTACATTGCTTCAGAAGGGGTTTGTTTGACAGTAACTGGGTGAGAAAGTATGGGTATGTTGTATGTGGGGTGGCCGGTCAAAGTAAAGTAGGTTAGATAAAAGTGGATTTAACGGGTGGCAAATAAAATACCAACTATCACGGTATTGCGATCTTAGGGCGAGCTGAACAAGCTCGTCCCAAGATCGCTCTAATAAGGAAGATATACCAATCAACCACCTGACCATTGCGAGCCCTGGGCGATCTATTTAAGATCGCCCCAAGGTCGCATGTACAAACTGTAAAACAATTCAGACCTGAGACAATAGCGAGCCCAAGGTGACCTCCTTAAGATCACCCTAAGGTCGCCTACATGCAGTTGGAAAGAATTCAAACCCGAGGCCATAGCGAGTCCAGGGTGACCTGAATAAGCTCATCCCAAGATCGCATGTACCCAGTTGGAAATAATTCAAACCTGAGACCATAGCGATCCTAGGGTGAGCTGAACAAGCTCATCCCAAGGTTGCCTTTCACATTGTGTATTTTTAGTACAACGGTGTCGTTTGGAGTTAGGCGAGCTCAAAAGCAAGCCCACGAAGCTTGCCCTAAGATCGCCTGTAAGCGAGGTGTGGAATAAAAACCATAGGTCATGGGACAGCAGCCATGACACAAAAATTCTTCCAAAAGCATCTCTCAAACGGCTGCAGCAACTGTCAATCTCTGTCCAAGGTAATCCTCATCTCTAATCCTCTCCATTTATGTTAAAAAGAGGTGTCTAAAGCATCAAAGCAAGCTACATTCTATAAAGCTTCTCTTGAGAATGTGAAAATAGGAGGATATTAGGGATTACTTTGGTTCAAGTGCATTTTAAGATAAATTGATGATTGGGGTTTGATTAGAAGAACATTGCAAGGTTGATTTGGGTTGTTTAAAAGAATTTTTTGTTAGTTTAAGTTTGGTGTGCCATTTTTGCTTCTAGATTAAGTGTGGTGTGGAATTTTTGCTTATAGATTAAGTGTGGTGTTGAATTTTTAGTTAATCGATTAACTGTGGTGTGGAATCTTTTGCATACAGATTAAGTGTTATGTGATTATTGTTGTGGAATCTCTTATAAAGCATAAAAGCTATGTACATTCTATAAAGCCTCACTTGAGAACGTGAATGTAGGAGGATATTGGGGAGTACTTTGTTTCAATTGTTAATTTTGATAAATTGATGATTGGGGTTTGAATAGAAGAACATTGCAAGGTTGATTTGGGTTGTTTTAAAGAAGTTTATGTTAGTTTAAGTGTGGTTTTGAATTTTTGCTTAGAGATTTAAGTGTGGTGTGGAATGTTTTGCTTAGTATCTAAGTGTCGTTTGATTGTTGGTGTGTGGTTTTAGAAAAATAATGGCAGGTGGAAAGAAAAATTCCAAGCGAGGCAAAAAAAAAAGGGGAATCATCAAGAGGTTCGGATCCGTTCGCGTTGCCTCCTCCGTCAGGGAAAGGTAAGGGTGAAATAACCTCACCACCCCCAGACCCGGATAATCCGAAAAGATGGGCATTGTATGGTAATAGAAAGGTTTGGCCGGAAATGGGCATCAATTTGACGGTTTTAGCCTCCACTTTCGTTCCACATACTGTGCGAGCATTGAATTGGTTTGGTTTTGTTAGGACCCCTAACGTGGCGGCATTGGATTTGGTTAGAGAATTTTACTATGCCATGGTCCCTCACCGTTTCAGTTAAGGGATTCCAGTGATAGTTCAAGGTAAAGAGGTCCTCATTATAGCCACCAAGATCAACGAGTGGTTTGGGACTTCTCAGGAGCTAAGTGAATATGTTGACGGCATTCCGAACCATGATTTCTTTAAGCCATACAACGGTTTTCTGGCAGCTGACCTAAGGATGGATGAATCCCCGCTTTGGTATGACTACCGTCACCCTTTGTTGCTCAGCGAACTGAAGATAGATGCGGCATTCTGGATTCTGTTGTTTGACTACTCATTGACTCCGAAGACCCACCGGTCCGAGCTAAGTTTTGACACCGCACGCCATCTGTTTTGTGCGAGAAACATGCTTCAAATGGCCATTGGCCAGATCATTATGAAGAGCATACATAAGGGTGCGAAGACAAAAGGGCCACTGCTTTTCCCTTGCCTTATCACCCATTTTTGTGAGGAGGCAGGCATTGAATGGAATAGGGAAGAAGGCAACACGATAACTCCTACAGGTGACATAGGGAGGAAGACCTACAATGAACTTGCTAGGTGTAGAGGGGTCAGGCCAATTGGGGGTAACGTGCTCGATGATGATGACATGGGCTTTTCTGACGAAGACCTTCTCAAGGATGACACGGATGATGAAGATTATAATGGGGAGAACGTCGGGGGTGAACTAGGTATGAGCACAGGTAATCAGAACACAAAGATGGCTCAGATGATGCAGAGCATAAGTGCACAGCTGGAAACCAACAACTATTACCTTCAAGCTATGAGGCAAGAAATGAACTCGAACCACCAGGCCTATATGGGTGAATTCTCGAACATAAATTGGAGATTGGATGATGTAAGGTTTATGATTTGTATTGGCTTAATTCCATTGCAAAACACTCTATGATTGTATTAGTTGTTGCTTAGGACATTATTTGAAGAAAGGAAGCTTAAAGAGTGAAGAGCAACGTCTAGTGCAAAAGTCGTCTTCAAGAGGTGAAAAACGTCAAAGGTAAATCTTGACTTCCACCCTCTTGCAAGGCGTTAGCGCACACACACACAATTCATACATGTGTGTCCCTGCATCGTGGTTCAAACATTTGGTATAACACATTCACACACTTCATAGCATGCTCATGCATTGATCTTGTATTGACAAACATTGTGAAATTGCATGATTTGTGACTATCTCTTTGATATGGCATGTTTGTGTAAATATATATTTATTTGTTTCCATATTTTCTATTTAGGACTTGAACATGTTCTTATTTAATGCCTTATTGAGTTCCGGTCGTTTCGGTTACTCATTCATAAGGTTTCGAGTCCAAACAAGTTGACTATGCTACTTTTCGTTCTCATTTGTTGTGTTGACTTCATCATCAGATTCCGAGATGATCTCTCAACCATTTTTTAAATTTGAGTAGTTGTGGTTGTGCGTGAGGGAGTCACAGTTCGTAATCCGAAAACGGATTCAAAATCGGAGGTCGGATGCTCAAGATATGGGCCGACGAACCGAGGGAGCGCGCGAGAGGAGTGTGAATCACGTGTGGCCACTTGGCCAGCCCGTGTGGGAGGCCGTGGGCCCCATGGGCAAGGGAGCCCTCTGCTCCCATGGGCCCCACGCGCCCCCCACGGGGTGGTGATGTGGCAGCATGTGATTCGCTCATAAATTCTTTCTTTTCCCTCCTTTTAAGCTAACCTCCTTCCCTCCACACTCAGGAATTTTTTTGAAGAACACTTGATTTTCTCGCATCAGTTTTCTACAATTTTTGTTTACTTGTTTTGATCATATCTCTCTCATACGAACTCGAAATCATTCGATTCAAAAACCAACATTGTTGGTCTCGAAGAGAGCTACAAACCCCAAGCATTTCCAGAGGCATTTGACTTCGGAATTTTTCTCAGCTGGTCCATTTCCAGTCCGTGGTCAGTTTGTATGTTTCAACTTCTTCTTTTTCAATTTCATCTTTGATCATCTATTGATTCTTTCCATTTGATTGATGAAATTTGTTGAGAAGTATGTTAGATCACATGCTAGGGTTATTTGATCATTTGTTAATTGAGTTTTAGCTTTGTGATTTGTTTTGAACATATATGTGCTAAACTTGATTTATCATGAAATTGATTCTAGAAAATATATGTGTGATGTGCTTCATGTTATTTTCTATGTTTTATTTCATGATCTAAGAACTAGGTTTTTAGTGTGATAAATTGAATATTCATACCTTTGTTCTTATTGATTTGCATGTCTTGATTTTTAGATAATTTTGTGATTGTGTGTTGAAATCATATTCTAGACTATCATTGAACATGTACATTTTGCTTGATTGATCATCTAGCTTAATTTGATTGTGTTTGCATCATTTGCATCACTTTAGATCATAGCCTTGCATAAGGTTGAAGTCTCTTGCAAAGTGAGTGAAGCTTTGTGTAGAGCAAGGGAGTCTTGACTAGGACATGTGGTCCGAATAGTCAAGCAAAAGTCTTAGCTAGGAGTGTGGTACTCCGGATGGTTGAGCTAGGAGAGCTTAACTAGGATCTTCGTGATCCGGATAGCTAAGCACGAAATCTTCCTAGAGACGTGAGCGTCTTGGATAGGAAGTTGCTTTCTAGAGGTGTAGGACACATCTCGGATAGGAAGTAGGCTTGGTGATTCACTAGCCCGAGGGTAGATTAGGAGTTGATAGCTTGAGCGGATATCATGAGTGATAGCTTGAGTGTGTAAGTCCTTTTTCACATAGTGGATTGCTTCGCCGGTGGTTGTGGTATCAACTCGTGGATGTTTCCTCTTTGAGGTTTTACCACGTTAAAACACTTGTGTTCATTTTTGCTTTTACTTTTCTTTATCTTCCATTTCTTTCATTGATTGCATATCTTGTAAATTGATTAACTCTTGTATAAGTGAAATCAATTAATTTGTCAAATTTAATCAAGTGTGCATTTTCATTGATATATTCCGCATTAATTTTTAATTGGGAGAATTTGGAGCCTATACCTATTCACCCCCCCTCTAGGTATATTTCACTACTACTTAAGGGAAATTTCAGATGATTTCCAAACGGGTTTGGTGAACCATGGCGTGAACATTCCATTCATGTACCGAAGGGAAAATAGGCGTCCTCCTAGAGGAACATAGCAGGCACCAACGGACCAGAACATGCCACCTTAGGACCCCAATGTTCCAGATCAGGGCACATAGTTGTTAGTGACCCGCAGTTTCTTTCTTTTAATTTGTTTGTTTGTTTTAGTCTTTCATTTTAAGTACATTTGTTTTTATTTACACATTGGTAATTCATACACTGTTATATAATTTACCAATTTGGATATGTATTTTGATTTCAGTTTTATTCCTTTATAATATCTCTTTCTATCATCTCTTTTGTAGAAGGGTCAGAGTGTGAATGACCTTTTAGAAAAGTGTATGTGTTTTCGGTGTTAGATGTTCATGGGTCCAGAACAGGGGTTTTTAAGGGTTGCTCGGTAATCATGATTTCTTGAGGTATGTATAATTCAAATAGGAAGTATGAGTATGAGACAAATTAAGCTACATGTGGTTGCTTTCAAAGCATTAAACAGTATAATATATCATCAGAACTTCACAATTGACATGCACTTAGTCCTTTCTGTAAACAACTACACAGTTACTAGATGTCTATGTTGTCGCCCACAACACCACATCTACTTTCATTTTCAACACATAATGAAACCACAAAATTTTCAACCTGTGGTATGTGGATATAAAAAAAAAACATATTTAAAACGAATAAGTTTTGTTGTACATAACTTGGACGACTGATACTTCCTTAATCATATTGCTTTCCACCACATTTGTACAAGAAGAACTCCGAATTTCGAAATAATCAAGTAGTTACGAAGCCGTAAACGTAGTTACCAGACCCGTGAAAGTAATTACCGCTACCGTAAAAGTAGTTTCAAGGTAAATTTTTGGGAAAAACCCTTAAGTAGTTACCAAGCCGTAAAAGTATTTACCACACCCGTGTAAAGTAGTTACCACTACCGTAAAAGTAGTTACAAGGTAATTTTTTTGGGAAAAACCGTTAAGTAGTTACCAAGCCGTGAAAGTAGTTACCATAACCGTGAAAGTAGTTACCACTACCGTGAAAGTAGTTACAAGGGAAAAACCCTTAAGTAGTTACCAAGCCGTAACAGTAATTACCATTTCCCTAAAAGTAGTTACCAATACCGTAAAAGTAGTTACAAGGTAAATTTTTGGGAAAAACCCTTAAGTAGTTACCAAACCGTAAAAGTAGTTACTAGTACCACGAAAGTAGTTACCGCTACCGTAAAAGTAGTTACAAGGTAATTTTTTTGGGAAAAACCCTTAAGTAGTTTCCAAGCCGTGAAAGTAGTTACCACTGCCGTGAAAGTAGTTACAAGGGAAAAACCCTTAAGTAGATACCAAGCCGTAAAACTAGTTACGAGATCCGTTAAAGTAGTTACCGCTACCGTAAAAGTAGTTATAAGGTAATTTTTTTTGGAAAAACCGTTAAGTAGTTACCAAGCCGTGAAACTAGTTACCGTAACAGTAAAAGTGGTTACCACTGCCGTGAAAGTAGTTACAAGGGAAAAACCCTTAAGTAGTTACCAAGCCGTAAAACTAGTTACGAGATCCGTTAAAGTAGTTACCACTACCATAAAAGTAGTTACAAGGTAATTTTTTTTGGAAAAATCGTTAAGTAGTTACCAAGCCGTGAAACTAGTTACCGTAACCGTAACCGTAAAAGTGGTTACCACTGCCGTGAAAGCAGTTACAAGGGAAAAACCCTTAAGTAGTTACCAAGCCGTAAAACTAGTTACGAGATCCGTTAAAGTAGTTACCGCTACCGTAAAGTAGATACAAGGTAATTTTTTTTGGAAAAAACCGTTAAGTAGTTACCAAGCCATGAAACTAGTTACCGTAACCGTAAAAGTGGTTACCACTGCCGTGAAAGTAGTTACCACTGCCGTGAAAGTAGTTACAAGGGAAAAACCCTTAAGTAGTTACCAAGCCGTAAAAGTAGTTACCAGAACCGTGAAAGTAGTTACCGCTATCGTAAAAGTAGTTACAAGGTAATTTTTTTTGGAAAAACCGTTAAGTAGTTACCAAGCCGTGAAAGTAGCTACCGGAACTGTTAAAGTAGTTACCACTGCCATGAAAGTAGTTACAAGAGAAAAACCCTTAAGTAGTTACCAAGCCGTAAAACTAGTTACCAGAACCGTGATAGTAGTTACCGCTACCGTAAAAGTAGTTACAAGGTAATTATTTTTGAAAAAACCCTTAAGTAGTTACCAAGCCGTGAAAGTAGTTACCGTAACCGTAACCGTAACCGTGACAGTAGTTACCACTGCCGTGACAGTAGTTACAAGGGAAAAACCCTTAAGTAGTTACCAAGCCGTAAAAGTAGTTACCAGAACCGTAATAGTAGTTACCGCTACCATAAAAGTAGTTACCGCTACCATAAAAGTAGTTACAAGGTAATTTTTTTGGGAAAAACCCTTAAGTAGTTACCAAGCTATGAAAGTAGTTACCGGAACCGTAAAAGTAGTTAGCATTGACGTGAAAGTAGTTACAAGGGAAAAACCCTTAAGTAGTTACCAAGCTGTAAAACTAGTTACGAGATCCGTTAAAGTAGTTACCGCTACCGTAAAAGTAGTTACAAGGTAATTTTTTTTAGAAAAACCGTTAAGTAATTACCAAGCCGTAAAACTAATTACCAGAACCGTGATAGTAGTCACTGTAGGGAAAAATACGGTCAACGCAGCGGAAGCGAGACTAAAATCGAGTTTAGTATAGTTTAAAATTTTTCCATAATTTGAACCTTAACCCTCTAATTAATTGACATATAATACTAAAGATATCATACCTTTGTCGCGTGATCCGATTGACATTGCGTCGATGGTAATTCGCAAGATCTTCCAATCCAATCCCGAACCTGAATCACCTAAGAGCGTGGTCTCCCTTCTCTTTGAATTGTGTACCTGAGGATGGATTAACAAAACTTTTTTTTTTTCGTTAGTCACAATAAATTCCAAGAGGCTACAAAGAATGTTCCGGTCACTTTTGAATTCACAATCGTTAGATCGAAACTCGCATGAACCTTATTCGAAATTGTGCACAAAACCTTTTGATATAAAAGTTACTAGTGCACTATCGAAATAAGAACAAACTTTTCTCTCTTTTCCTCTTGGCCGAATTCTCACACTAGTCTAAGAGTTGGATTCTATTTTTCTCAAGCAAAAGAAAAAACTCTTAAGCCTTCCATTAGGGTTAGCCGAACTCTATACAAAGAATATATATATATCGCCCAAATTCTACATGCCATCCAAAAAATATATATTGCCCGAAATAATATATATATATATTTATATGCCAGTCCAAGTCCAAAATAATATATATATTGCTATATATGAATCCACTAGCCATATATAATATATATATCTATATATATGCGCCGATTCCAATCCATATATCTTATATATATATATATGAATTTAACTTGCCATATATAATATATATCTCTATCAATCTTTTAGAATTCAACATTAATCCAACTCTTTAGTGTATTTGTGACTATATTAAAGACTTTCTTATTTGACTAGACAAATAAATCCCTTATTTATCTACTTACCAAATAAAGTCTTTTATATTTATTATACTACCACAATAGTATACTACTAAGAAATATATTTCCTAGTCAGAAAAAGATTTTGATTCTCAATTAAATGATTAACTAATAAATCAATTAATTTCCATTTAATCAATCAATAAAATAAAATAATATTTTAGACTATTATTCTAGTCTTGCCGCCCACACCATATACATGGGCCTAATATTATTTTCTTATTTTATTTAATCCATTAGACTTTAATTAAAAAGCCCACATGTGAACCAGACCCATTCTTACTAAAAGAAACAAGCCCACATGTATTTCATTAATATATTAATATAATTGATCGGCCCATTAAATAAATAATGTGCAAATTATATTCTTAATATATTAAATACAATTCTAGATGGACCCATAAATTGGTCCGGTAGAATATATCAAGTGATCCATGCAAGTCCGTGTGGATTGGGGATCTTGGCGGGCTATCTAAATTTAAGCTTCAATAGACATAACCTAATCACAATCAACAAATGATTCACTTAGGTCCGATCTATTAATTTTAACTCATTCCATTAAAGAGCTAAAATTGAACTCTTAAATAAAGATAGAATAAGTAAATATTTCTCATTCGTACCCTAGACAATCTTATTGGAGATGGTGTATCCACGTGAAGAATATCAATAATCACCAAGAGCTCATAGACCGTCTATAGCTCTCCAAGTTACCATATTTACTCATATGACCACATTTTGAACTTGGATATTTTGACTTGTCCAGAAGCCATGTTTCAATAGACTCTATCGAAAACTTAACGTTAAGATTCAATATCCAATACCTCAAAACATCCATATGATGATATTCTACTCTCATTTAATAAATGGAGCCATGATGTCCATATCTATAAATGAAGTCCTCTATCGATTAACAAATGAATACCACCAAACTATCGAGGATAGACTATGCTATATAATCGTACTCATTGATAACTCAAATGATAACACTTGCAACCATAAGTCCATTATTTATCTTAGGATTAAGATAGACTCTCCAATTGTCCTGATAATGAAAAAACTTTTATCTACTGACGGTTCTAGATAAAGTATTTCATTGTGATCCTATTCAATACACCCAGTGCACTAGATTCTTTTACTCGAAGACCCTTCGATGATTTCAGACTCATCATAACTCATTTGATCCCACTCAAATGCTAGCAAAAGAATTCTACAACTTCAACAAGATAAAGGTGCCCAACCTTTAACTTAAGTTGTGAATATTATTCAAGACTAACTAAAGAATTGTGTCTACCTCATACATATCCAGATGTACAAACAATTCTTCTTTTCTCATAGTCTTTTGACGTTATAATTATTTACTTTTGACAATTATAATATTCAATCTATAAATGCTATAAGATTTGTTTAAATCAGAAATCACTTTATTAATATGAAAAGATTGTCAAAAACAATATTACACTCTTGATATTGAGCATAATCCTAACAATCTCCCACTTGTGCTATAGCAAATGTGTCATATCTCTCATTCCCATGTTCTCTAGGTGCCCATCAAAACTCTTTTGTGGTCGAGCCTTTGTGAAGGGATCCACTAGATTTTCTACTGACGTGATTTCGGTAATCGTCACGTCACCCCTATGCACAATCTCCCTAAAAAGATGATACTTCCTTTCAATGTGTTTTCCTCTCTTATGACTTCTTGGTTCTCTCGAATTAGCCACTGATCCATTGTTATCACAGTAGATAGTGATCTGCTTATTCGCACTAGGAACCACTTCCAAGTCAATCAGAAATTGGCGGAGCCAAACAGCCTCTTTGGCAGCTTCGCATTTAGCAATATACTTAGCTTCCATGGTGGAATCAGCAATACAAGATGGCTTGATACTCCTCCATATGACTGTTCCTCTTCCAATAGTAAACATAGATCCTGATGTGGATTTTCTAGTAGTCAAAATCCGACTGGAAATCAGAATCTGTATACCCAATGGGAATCAAATCCCCTCATGAGTATACAAGCATATTATCTCTCGTTCTCCTGAGATACTTGAAAATATGCTTGACTACCATCCAGTGATCAGGACCAGGTTTCGATTGAAACCTGCTAACTATGCCCACAGCAAAACAAATATCTGGTCCAGTGCAAAGCATTGCATACATGAGACTTCCAACTGTCGAGGCATTTGAAATCCTACTCATGAATTGCTCTTCATGCTCATTCTTAGAAACTTGTTCCGTAGAAAGTTTGATTCCATTTCTGAAAAGTAACATACCTTTCTTAGAATCTTGATGGAAAATCTAGACAAGATTTTACCTATATATGAAGCTTGGGATAGTGCAATCGTTCTATTCTTTCTATCCCTTATTACTTGGATACCAAGAATATAACTTGCTTCTCCTAAGTCCTTCATATCAAATTGTTTTGCTAACCATTCTTTTACTTATGTAAATACACCTACATCGTTTCCGATGAGTAGTCTATCATCAACATAAAGAATTTAGGAAAACCAACTTGTCGCCATTAATCCTTTTACATACACAAAGTTCGTCACAACTTGATCGAACCTTATGTTCCAGGATCAGGATGCTTACTTTAATCCATATTTGGATTTTTTGCAACTTGCATTGCCTTTTGCCAATGGCGACAATCAACATCCTCCATTGCTTCCCTATACGTGTAGGGATCATCGTCGTCCGGGAGATTCTCCACTGATTCTCCCAGACCAATGTATCTCTCAGGTTGATTTCTAACCCTCCCACTACGATGAGGTATGGTAGGTTGTTGATTTTATGATGGTGCGGAACTTACAATTGGGCTAGGTTGTGTAACCTCTCTTGTGGAATTATATCTCCTGACATCTCATTCAGGACAATTCTACTTGTAGGTACAAAATCATTCATATAGTCATTTTCTAGAAATTTAGCATTTGTTGAAACAAATACTTTAAGATCTGAAGGACTATAGAAATAATATCCCTTAGTTTCTTTTGGATACCCCACAAATATGCATGTTTCCGAACGGGACTCCATCTTTTCTGTCTTTCCTTTTAACACATGTGCAGGACAACCAAATATCCCTAAGTGTTGTAAACTAGGCTTTCGCCCAGTCCACAACTCATGCGTTTGTTTGAGGAACCGACTTAGATGGTACATTGTTTAGAATGTATATTGCAGTTTGTAAAGCATATCCCTAAAAAGAAATAGGAAGTGTTAAATAACTTAACATAGACCTAACCATATTCAAAAGAGTTCTATTTCTCCTTTCTACCACCCTATTCTGTTGAGGTGTACCTGGTGTAGAAAACTGAGAAATAATTCCATTATCAACAAGATATTGCTGAAACTCACCAGATATATATTCTCCACCACGATCAGATCTCAAGATTTTTATATGTTTATCTAGCTGATTTTCCACTTCAGCTTTAAATGCTTTGAATATGTCAAAAGCATTAGACTTATGTCTTATGAGATATACATAGCCAAATCTCAAATAATCATCTGTGAAAGTGATGAAGTACTCATATCCATCTCTAGCTTGAATGCTCGAAGGACCACATACATCAGTATGCATTAATCCTAAACATTCAGTGGCTCTTGTGCCTTTGGTCATGAACGACCTTTTGGTCATTTTACATTCCAAACAGGATTCACAAGTTGGTAGATCATGGACCTTTAAGTCACTTAAAGGTCCATCACTAACCAATCTTTTAATCCTATTAAGGTTAATATGACCTAGGTGCAAATGGCATAGGTAGGTTTCATCTTATGATAATTTTACTCTTTTATGGTTAGGTTGCATTAATTCTGTGTCTAACAAGTGAGAGATATTTCTATGTAAATAGAATAGACCATTTTCCAATGTACCTTTGCAAACAAATTTGTCATCTTTACTAATAATAAAAAATTTATTAAAAGTAACCGAATATTCAAATTTATTTAAACAAGAAACTGAAATTAAATTTCTCTTGAATTGAGGTACATAATAAATGTCTATCAAATCTAAATGCCTACTAGAATCTAGATTAACTCTAATATCTCCCACTGCACTAGCAGACACTAACGCTTCGTTGCCTAAACGCAAGTTGATTTCATTCTTATTTAGCCTTCTCCTTTCTTGAAACCCCCATAAGGAATAACAAACATGATTATTGGCTATTGAGTCTACAATCCAAGAATCTGTAGAATCTGCCAGTAAACATGTTTCAAGATAATTCACATTACCTTGTTCCTTCGTATTCTGAGACTTTGGGCAATTACTTTTCCAATGTCTCTTTTCACTACAAAAGAAGCATTTCCTTTTGATCTTGGTTACTTTCTTAGTCTCCTTCTTGGTAGGCCCAAGTTGTTTTTTCTTCTGTTATTCCTTGACCTTCTGACGGGTCTTAACATCAGCAACTTTACCAACCATATGAATCTCTTCTTAGAGACATCATCATATCAGCAGCAGACCCCATTCCTTCATGCTGCTGTTGCAACACGTCGGAGATGGTAGCCATTTGGCCATCTCATTCGAGGTCTTCCACTGCTCATACTCGTCTCTTTGCATCACATTAGATTCATTAGTGGGAGCAGGTGATTTTTAGGAGTAGTCAGAACAAACTTATGTTTTTCAACTTGCAGCAACAGCCCAATTTTCCTTTTCCATGTGACATAATTATCACTAGTTAAAATATTTATCTTTTAGGATGATCATTAGGGATGGGGTCATGATTTCTTAATAAAACAAAATTATATATGAGTAAATAATCATGTTTTAGCACTTTCGAATATTTATCTTGAATTAATGAATAATTCAATCGTAAAAATTCAACGGTGATCTAACACCCATAAATGTTACGCCTCCTTTGGGAGTTCGCACCATTTACTAGTTAGACTAGGTCCCACCTAATTGTTAACATAACAACCAGCGTTTTCAATTTTAGCCTTGCAATTTTACTGACAAGAACTCTTGGGAGGATATCAATAAAATTACATTGAGTGTGTTACCAAGATATCGACCCTCAATATATTCTCTCACAAAAATCCCTCCTTTGGGAGTAGATCTCGTTTGAGTCAATTGTCTAGTCTATCCTTGTAAGGAAGTATATTACTAAATTCCATTCATGGACGCCCCTTGGGGGGATTACCAATAAAACATAAAGCTCAACTAACCTTGGAGGCCATAGGTGTTTGCAAAACACCTTCTCCCACTCAATTATTTAAGGCGTGTGATTAAATCCCATAGAATGATTTACCAAGTTATCTAGATGCCAATTAGATACCTAAATCATTCAATGCATGTTCATACCAAAAGAGATATATGAGTGGCACTCCTATTCTATATGACATGTTATCATACAATAACAAATATTGTAATATTTACGAAAAATAAATAGCCACAATTTTGGTCCATCCTAGAAAAGCAAGTAAATTACAATTTGTTAGGAATACAAGATCTTCCTTTTTGACGAACAAGTCTTCAAGTGGCCATCGACCGCCCGCACATCCCTCGGCTGCCTCCTATGGGCGTGCACACCCCACAACCCCACAAAAGGCTGCCGTGCGCAGCCCACCATTATATGGGCTTGCCATGCGCAGCCCAATCCACTCCAAGGGTGCACATGGCGCTAGTTCTAGGTTCCGGTTTCTTCAAATCTTCGAATCTTCGATACTTGAATGTATTATATTTTTAACAATAAAAATACTGCAGAATTTTTTTTTTTTTAATCACTGCAGTATTTTAATACAATTAAAAAACTGCACTAATAAAAAAAAACTGCAGTATATTTTAATACATAAAAAACTGCACTATTTAATTACAATAAAAAAATTTAAGCAATTATCAAGAAGGAACTTGTGACGATAATAGGCCAACCTTCTTGTTACAATTCCGAAACAAAAATACATTGAAATTCTAGGACCAAAATCGAGCAACAACAATTCACTTTATAACAACATATATAAATCCATACATTCAACATGTAATTATATATGAGAATACCTAGAGTGCCATCTCTTTCTAAAACATGCATAATCACAATAAAAAGAAATAGATTCACGTATATATACGTTAATTAATTAAAGGGTACAACCAGGCTCTGATACCAATTGTAGGGAAAAATACGGTCAACGCAGCGGAAGCGAAACTAAAATCGAGTTTAGTATAGTTTAAAATTTTTCCATAATTTGAACCTTAACCCTCTAATTAATTAATATATAATGCTAAAGATATTATACCTTTGTCGCGTGATCCGATTGACATTGCGTCGATGGTAATTCGCAAGATCTTCCAATCCAATCCCGAACCTAAATCACCTAGGAGCGTGGTCTCCCTTCTCTTTGAATTGTGTACCTGAGGATGGATTAACAAAACTTTTTCTTTTTCGTTAGTCACAATAAATTCTAAGAGGCTACAAAGAATGTTCCAGTCACTTTTGAATTCACAATCGTTAGATCGAAACTCGCATGAACCTTATTCGAAATTGTGCACAAAACCTTTTGATATAAAAGTTACTAGTGCACTATCGAAATAAGAACAAACTTTTCTCTCTTTTCCTCTTGGCCGAATTCTCACACTAGTCTAAGAGTTGGATTCTATTTTTCTCAAGCAAAAGAAAAAACTCTCAAGCCTTCCATTAGGGTTAGCCAAATTCTATACAAAGAATATATATATATATATATATATATATATATATATATATATATATCGCCCAAATTCTACATGCCATCCAAAAAATATATATTTTCCGAAATAATATATATATATTTATATGCCAATCCAAAATAATATATATATTGCTATATATGAATCCACTAGCCATATATAATGTATATATCTATATATGCGCCGATTCCAATCCATATATCTTATATATATATATATATATATATATATATATATGAATTTAACTTGCCATATATAATATATATCTCTATCAATCTTTTAGAATTCAACCTTAATCCAACTCTTTAGTGTATTTGTGACTATATGAAAGACTTCCTTATTTGACTAGACAAATAAATCCCTTATTTATCTACTTACCAAATAAAGTCTTTTATATTTATTATACTACCACAATAGTATACTACTAAGAAATATATTTCCTAGTCAGAAAAAGATTTTGATTCTCAATTAAATGATTAACTAATAAATTAATTAATTTTCATTTAATCAATCAATAAAATAAAATAATATTTTAGACTATTATTCTAGTCTTGCCGCCCACACCATATACATGGGCCTAATATTATTTTCTTATTTTATTTAATCCATTAGACTTTAATTAAAAAGCCCACATGTGAACCAGACCCATTCTTACTAAAAGAAACAAGCCCACATGCCTTTCATTAATATATTAATATAATTGATCAGCCCATTAAATAAATAATGTGCAAATTATATTCTTAATATATTAAATACAATTATAGATGGACCCATAAATTGGTCCGATAGAATATATCAAGTGATCCATGCAAGTCTGTGTGGATTGGAGATCTTGGCGAGCTATCTAAATTTAAGCTTCAATAGACATAACCTAATCACAATCAACAAATGATTCACTTAAGTCCGATCTAAAATTTTAACTCAAGCTGAGCATACTTCAGCTTACGGCAATCCCAAAGAGCAAGTAAATTTGGTTCCTCAAAGCTTTTACAAGTAGAGCATCTACCATCGAATAGGATTCCCCTCCGAGCCAAATTCGACATAATCGAGATCCAGTCGTAGCAAGCTTTCCAATTAAAAATTTTTATTTCCAACGGGATTGTTAGTTTCCTCAATGACTTCCACCAGTACACCATAGAGGTGTTAGGATTTATGCCCTAAAGCTTGTAATATGTAAATGTTATAAATTTAATAATAAAAGAAGTAGTTACTTCATTCAAATATATTAATTCATATGCTTATATTATATATGCAAACATCCAAGATTGCTAGATGTAATCTTAAACTAAGTATATGAATGTCATATACAGAGGAATTCAGTTTAAGACATGCAATCTAAATAGTCCGTAGAAAGAAAATAAAGTTGGGTACTTTATTTGTGGTTAATCTACAGCTGTGGTCCATTTCGTATTATACGATGGCTTATCCTAGACTACTTATATGGTGTTATGAGATTGGAAGCACCTTATATGATGTGATCATATAAGGGACCATGATCTATGTGAATCTGTCACTAAGATCCATTAGTTGAAAAGATTCATATATATCGACTAATGATGGCTATATATGGGTGATCTAAATCTTGAGTGTCTTACTGACTCCTTCAGGTTAGATCGTGGTCTTTGATTTACCATGGGTGAGATCGAAATATCATTCTCGGTCAATAACTCTGAATCTTGGAATCACAGTTTGGCTTGTGGCTGGGAAGGTATGCACACAATAGTGGAATCCACTCCTTCTTCTGAGAAGTAGATAAGTAGTTCCCTTAAGGGTTGATTCGGGGCTTGAATGATTAAGAGTGCTCTCCTTCTTCCGTAAAGGAATGGAGGATATAATCATTCAAGAGAATGAATGGTACTTAAAGGAAAAGATATAATTAGAGAGGTATGACGGACTTTATGACCTAACTCTAATTATGAACTACTTGTGGAAATCATACCATATGTAATAGCTATATCAATGGACACTAATAAAATTGGTTGTATAAAACGTCTACAGTTACGAGAGTACAATCTTGAGTTTTTAGTAGAATAACTCCAAGGTTAATAATTGTGAAATATTAATTAAAGAGTTTAATTAATTTTTTTTAAGAATTATTGGAGCTCAAAACTGTGGGTCCATTAGATCCCCTTGCTAGCCCTATACGATTGATAGTAACAAAGACTCACAGAGAATTGGTTGGTCCAATTAATTGTGTTACGAAAGTAACTTAAATATATTTTGAGAATTAATTAAATAATATGATTATTTAATTGACATATTAATAATTAAGAATTCTTAAATTATCATATGGAGGTTTCAGTTTCTAACCTTGACAAGAGCTAATAAAATAGTAAGTGATTATTTGTATTTGTTCTAAATAGGTCAAAGGTTTAAATCTTAGTAAAAAGTAATAATTAAAAAAGGATTTAGAATCCTATTTTAACTTGGATTACTAAACCCTAGGTTCCTAGTATATAAGATATACTTGTCAGGAAAAAGAAGATTTTCGGAACCCTACGAAGAATAGAAGAGGTGCGGCCACAAGAGAGGAAAAAGAAGAAGATTTTTTTTTTTTTTCTCACTAGGGTTGGCCGAATTTAAGGAGGAAGCACGGTGTTGTCTTCTGGTTCTCTCAAGCCTCCATTCAACCACTCCCAGAATCCGTGACCTACCCACACACACAGTTGCTAGATCGCGGGACATAGCTAGGAAGGCTTAGTGGTATTGGATCGAAAAGAAAACGATGGAGTGTTCTTTAAAGGTATAAAAACACATCTCTTCTGTTAGGATTATGCTCAATAGCAAGAGTGTAATATTGTTTTTGACAATATTTTCATATTAATAAAGTGATTTTTGATTTAAACAAATCTTATAGCATTTATAGATTGAATATTATAATTGTCAAAAGTAAATAATCATAAGGTCAAAAGACTATGAGAAAAGAAGAATTGTTCATACATCTGGATATGTATGAGGTAGACACAATTCTTTAGTTAGTTTTGAATAATGTTCACAACTTAAGTTAAAGGTTGGGCACTTTTATCTTGCTAAAGTTGTAGAATTCTTTTGCTAGCATTTGAGTGGGATCAAATGAGTTATGATGAGTCTAAAATCATCGGAGGTCTTCGAGTAAAAGAATCTAGTGCACTGGGTGCATTGAACTGGATCACAATGAAATACTTTATCTAGAACCGTCAATAGATAATAGTCTTTTCATTATCAGGACAATCGGAGAGTCTATCTTAATCTTGAGATAAATGATGGACTTATGGTTGCAAGTGTTATCATTTGAGTTATCAATGAGTACGATTATATAGCATAGTCTATCCTCGATAGTTTGGTGGTATTCATTTGTTAATCGATAGAGGACTTCATTTATAGATATGGACATCGTGGCTCCATTTATTAAATGAGAATAGAATATCATCATATGGATGTTTTGAGGTATTGGATATTGAATCTTAATGTTAAGTTTTCGATAGAGTCTATTGAAACATGGCTTCTGGACAAGTCAAAATATCCAAGTTCAAAATGTGGTCATATGAGTAAATATGGTAACTTGGAGAGCTATAGGCGGTCTATGAGCTCTTGGCGATTACTGATATTCTTCACGAGGATACACTATCTCCTATAAGATTGTCTAGGGTACGAATGAGAAATATTTACTTATTCCATCTTTATTTAAGAGTGCAATTTTAGTTCTTTAGTGGAATGAACTAAAATTAATAGATTGAACCTAAGTGAATCATTTGTTGATTGTGATTGGGTTATGTCTATTGGAGCTTAAATTTAGATAGGCCCGCCAAGATCCCCAATCCACACGGACTTGCATGAATCACTTGATATATTCTACCGGACTAATTTATGGGTCCATCTAGAATTGTATTAAGGCATGTGGACTTGTTTCTTTTAGTAAGAATGGGCCTAGTTCACATGTGGGCCTTTTGTTAAGGTCCAATGGATTTTATAAAATAGAAAAACAATATATAGATATATTAATATATATGGCACATGGCCGAGATATATATAATATTATATTGTTTTATTTTTATTAATTGATTAAATAGAAATTAATTAATTGATTAATTAATTATTTAATTAAAAATCAAAATCTTTTTCTGACTAGGAAATATGTTTCTTAGCAGTATACTATTGTGGTAGTATAATAAATATTAAAGACTTTATTTGGTAAGTAGATAAATAAAGAGAATTTATTTATCTAGTCAAATTAAGAAGTCTTTGATATAGTCACAAATACACTAAAGAATTGGATTAGGGTTTGGAATTTTAAGGAAATCTACCTAGGGTTAGGATTTAAGTCAAAAGACACAAATCCTACATGGTAAAGGATTTCAGCCTCAATATATAGATATATATGAAATATATATATGGCAATGAGCCGGAAATATATATATAAATTTAAAAAGCATGCAGCTATATATAATATTTATGAAAGTTAAAATTCACGTGTAGATATATATAAATATATGCAAGTGAAAAGTGGTGCAGCAATACATGTTATATAGGGCAAGTTGAATGCGGTGCAAGAAAATAAATATATATATAAAAAGAGAATTCGGTCTTTGAGACATATCTTTTTATGGAAAAGAGAATTCGGTCTTTTGATATATATATATATATATATATATATATATATATATTGTGAAAAGTGAATTCGGTAACCCTAATAGTTTTCTAGAAATTTATTTTTCTATTGCTTGAAAAATAGAATCCAACTCTTAGACTAGTATGATTTTCGGCCAAGAGGAATAGAGAGAAAAGTTTGTTCTTATTTCGATAGTGCACTAGTAACTTTTATATCAAAAGGTTTTGTGCACAATTTCGAATAAGGTTCACGCGAGTTTCTATCTAACGATTGTGAATTCAAAAGTGACCGGAACATTCTTTGTAGTCTCTTGGAATTTGTTGTGACTAACGAAAAAGAAAAAGTTTTGTTAATCCATCCTCAGGTACACAATTCAAAGAGAAGGGAGACCACGCTCCTAGGTGATTCACGTTCGTGATTGGATTGGAAGATCTTGCGGATTACCATCGATGCAATGTCAATTGGATCACGCAACAAATGTATGATATCTTTAGTATTATATGTTAATTAATTAGAGGGTTAAGGTTCAAATTATGGAAAAATTTTAAACTATACTAAACTCGATTTTAGTCTCACTTCCGCTACGTGACCGTATTTTTCCCTACATCTTCCTCATATTCGTGTATATACAAAAGGTCCCAAGAAGACGATAGAAAATTTTTGAAACCTATCGTTCTAATTTTATTGATTAATTTCAATTCTTTTTTCCGTTGCGTGACTTACAAGAGGAGCTGCTGGAAGAACTGGGACTCGTCTCTAGGGCTCGACCTTCCCAGTACCCACATTTCACAGAATAATAACCATTACCCTTAAAATGCCAAATGACAGTATCCTAAACTCTACCATCACCAATAGGGACTTGAAGGATAGCATTGACATCACTTTTAGATAAGTTCTACTTAAGGATTTGAATATCTTGCCCACTTGAAGCATATAAAAGACAGTCGACTGTTGCATTAACACCTAAGTTAGAAGGGGAAAGGGTGTGGATAGAGGACCCATTACCCACTATTCAAATCAAGCCCGACTTCTTAAGCCCCTTTCCCCACATCAGGTTGTTCCAAATAAAAGAGCCAGAGGACTTTTTAGAGGCCTCCATCAAATTACTATTGTGAAAATAATAGCCTTTTAGAGTTCTCGCGGCAAGGGAATCCAGGTATTTAAGAATTCTCAAGTACTGATTAGCCAAGAAGGCTCTATTAAACATCATAAGATCACGAAAACGTAACCCACCCTCCATTTTAGGCTTACAAAGCTGAGACCAAGTGCACTAGTGAATCTTTCGCTTCTTGTCATTGCTTCCCACCAGAAACAGGCGTTCAACTATTGAATTTCAACTATCAAACTTTTCAGAAGACGGAATAGGCTCATGGCGTAAGTAGGGATCGACTAGACCACTGCCTTGATAAGGATCTCTTTACCACCGATCGATAATAACTTCTCTACCCACCCTTTAATTTTACCCCAGACTCGATCGACAATATCGGTAAACAACTTCCTTTTACTCCTTCTCATGAAGCAAGGGAGGCTTGAATATTTTTCTTGACAATCCACTAGGTTCACTCCCATGATCAAAGCCAGCCAGCTAGAAGAGAAGGACTTACATACATAGCAGACTTAATGAAATTAACTACCTAACCGGATGCCTTCACATACTCCTTCAACACTTTCCTAACCGCCATACAATTCGTATCATTTGCCTTTGTAAACAACAGGTTATCATCCATAAAAAATAGATGAGAGATTATAGAACGACTTCTACTACACTTAAAGCCATTAATCTGACCTCGCACTTGAGCCATCCGAATCAAACTTGAGAGGCCCTCTGCACAAATCAAGAATAGATATGGTGACAACAAATCCCCTTGTTTGAGCCCCCTGAAGGGATTCATAATGCCACAGACCTCACCATTAAGCATAAAAGAGTACGAAACTGATGCGACATATCTTCTTATCAAATTTACCCACTTCTTTGAGAAACCTAGTTTTAGCACCATCCTCTCAATGAAAACCCACTCTACCCTATCATACGCCTTGGACATGTCTAGCTTAATGGCCATGGACCCATGCTTTCGTTTCCTACGTTTTAGCCTATGGGGACATTCGAACCCAACAATCGTATTATCAGAAATCAGACGTCTGGGAATGAAGGTACATTGGGTTTCTGATATCACCCCTCCCAAAGCAGCTATAAACCTATTAGCAATTGTTTTAGCGATGATCTTGTATAGCATGTTACATAGACTAATAAGGTAGTATTCAGAAATCATTACCGGGGTCTGAACTTTCAAGATCAAAGTAATAACTATACTTTTCATCTTTCTCACTAAGCCACCCTCGTTAAGGACCCCTAGACAAGAAGCAACAACACTCATCCCAATCATTCCCCAAAACTTCTTGTAAAACAGAGCTGGTAATTCATTTTTCCCTGGCGCCTTTAACGGATTCATATCAAACACTGTTCTGTGAATTTCCTCCCCTGAAAACTTAGAGTCCAGAAAACGTGAAATCTGACTGGGCAGTGTCGGTTGTACCCCTTCAATAACCTTCTCAATAGCCTCTTAAGACGGATTAATAGTGGTAAACAGTTTACCAAAATATTGCGCAATAATGCTTTCCATATCATCCTTCGAATCTTTCTACAGACCATCATCATCATTAAGCCTCTTGATTTTATTGCATGCTCTCATGGCTAAGGCCTTAGAGTGGAAAAACCAATAATTCCAGTCACCATTTTGGAGCCAATCAACTCTGACCCTTTGACACCAATATATCTCCCCAATGTTCAGCACGAAATCTAACTGAACTTCTAATCTACTAACCTCTTTCTAGGAAGTCGGTTTATCGGCTCTACAAGGTTCCTTTTGAGCTGCTCTTTTTTTGTAAATATCCTGTCGAAGACCAGCTCTTTTTTTGATGTTCCAAGAGTCCAGAAGTCTGCCACAGGACTCAATATTCTTCAGGATAGCCTCCATGCTTCCCTTTTTTTGATGTTCCAAGAGTCCAGAAGTTTGCCACAGGAATCAATATTCTTTAGGATAGCCTCTATGCTTCCCTTATTACCATCCTCATCTTTCCAAGCTGACGAAACAATATCTTGGCACTCATAGTCGTCACCCCAACATTCTTCGAAGAAAATCGCTTCCCCTTCTTAGCCACACCACTCCCCCTAAATTTGGATCTTCTGAGAAATCTAATACCAGAGGACGGTGGTCTGATCCCCAAAAGCCCATGTGGCGAATCATAAAATTTGAAAACAAATTTCTCCAATCTTTAGTACATAAACCTCTATCAAGATGCTCCATAATCGAAGAGACCCCTTTTCTCTTATTGCTCCATGTGAATTTTGGTCCCAGGAACCCCATGTCTTCCAAATCACAATCCTCCACCATTTCCTTGAAATTTACCAAGGAACGCCACTTTTTTCTCAAACAACCAAGTTTTTCAGAATCGCTTAAGATTTCATTAAAGGCCCCCATGCAAACCCACGGTAAGCCAAACATACCTAAAAGGCAATGAATAAGAGTCCAAGAATGGACCCTCTATGAATGCTTTGAGTGACCGTAGAAACCCGTGAATCGCCAAATTTTGTTGCTATGTGCTAAATTCTCACATCAATGTGAGCCTGGGAGTACGATAGCAAATCCACCCCAACATTGTTAGACTAAAATAAGCAAAGACCACCAGAATTCCTCACACAATTGACCGTCAGTTTGCCACAATAACTGAATTTAGTTCACCATATTTCCATTTTCGAATGCTCACACCTAGTTTCCATCAAAAACATCATCTTTACCTTTATCTCCTACTTGTGATATTATAGGATGTTGAACGCCTGAGAGCTACCGAGCCCTCGAATGTTCCAAACTAATATTTTCATTGAGAATAGCAAGCCGATATAAACTAGCAGGTCAGTGCTTCCATATTAGTAGTATTCCCCATTGTAGACAAAACCCCATCCAAGGTAACAATCTCAACGATTTCTTACACTAAATGCTTCTGGTCCTAAGAACCACCCAAAACCGGCCCCTCAACCTTGTTATCCACCATATTTGCGACCGTACCAATCACTTTTGGGTTTCCCTGTGTCAACCCGAAGCCTTTCTTCATTGATAACCATAACCTTATCAGAATCGTCCATCTCCACGCATCTTCCTATCTTGTATTGCTTCCAGCCAAAAGCCTCATCATCTTCCATCGTGACCCTACCACGTTTCCGTATTGGACTTCAGCTTTCTCCCGGTTTCCCCAAAATTGATTAGACCTACTAATTTTTCTCACCCAAAGTCCTCTTCTTGATTTCTTATTAAGCACACTACCCGACCCGGTTCGATCACTTGACAGATTAGAGAAGCCCAAGTACTTACCATTTCCCTTAGAGGGCACTTATCTAGGCTGTGTTGCTTCAGGCCAATTGGTTTTGGGTTTCAGTGACGCCCCAACTAGTTCTCCAGACTAGTATGTTTCCAAACTTTCTTTCTGACTCTTTTGCTTTGTTGGGCCAAGCCCAATACCTATTTCTCTCCTCAACCCATAATTCTCTAACTCTCCAGCATTAGGTAAAGGACCCGGCCCACTAACCCTTTCATCAATAACCAAGTTATCATCATTAGCCGCCATAGAATCTATAGCTAAAGCCATTATGTTAGCCACAATATCACCATTCTCCTCATCCATTGGCTTAAGGGCCTCGACCATGGGAGCGTCAATTGAGCTTCTACCTCCCACCTTTCTACCATCAATCACTAACGACCCTTCATTTCCTTGACATGTTTTTGTTTCCCCAAGACCGAGGAGTGGAATTGGTGTGTACATCGCAACCCCAACTCTTTCTACATCATCTCTTCTGCCGTTACTTTTTGCTGGCAGCCAAATCCCCTTCCTGTCATGGTGGTTAATCTTTCGAAAAGGACCAGAAGCCCTAATCTAGATTCCAAATAGGGGTTTTTCCATATCATTAACCATTGGGATTGGCTCACCCATGTCACATTGATTGGTTTTGTGACACACCATTCCACACTTGAAGCAGTGATTTGGAAGTCTCTCGTACCTAAGCAACATAACTGTTTTGACTCCATCACCCAAAATGTCAATACGCAAGCATCGTTTGAGCGGTTTATATATTTCGATTTGAACCCTAACACCCATAAATTTTCCTGCAGAATCTCATGTGGTTTGATCACGCTCCAAATGTTCACATTTAGCGCTCCCTTTTCCTATCTTTTGTATTTGTTTCCGAGCATTTTTGTGTATTTAATAGGGTGTAAATAAGTGTTTCAGGGAATTAGGGAAGTTCAGGGGCAATTGTGTAATTATGGAGAAATCAGGGGCTAAAGTGCAATATTCAGGAATATATTGACCATTTTGTGAATTGAGCATAGTTCAGGGGTGCAAATGGTAATTCGCCAGCCAATGCACAGATTAGCTTGCCACGTCACGCACAGAACGACGCCGTTTTGCGCCTGCTCTCGTGATGCCTGACGTCAGCATGACACCACTTTTTCAGCGGTTCTCCGCCCAGATCGACGGCCACCATCCTCCCGGTCCTATTGCACCCATTTTTGGCATCCCATGCAAACATTCTCCATGCCATCCAAGTCTCCAAAACTCCATGGATGTGCAAGCTTGCAAGCTTGGTTCGGCAGCCTTTTGCCCGCAATCCAGATGGTCCAAACTCGCCGGAAGACCGCGGGTTCATGCGGCAGCTTCATTCCCGCAGTCCAGAAGGTCCAAGCTCGCCTCCAACGTCCAAAAATGCGTGGAGACTTCTGACGGCGGGCAAGAACCCGCGAGCTTGACGGTTTGAACCCGCCCACTTGACCGACCTTGGAGATTTGCACGTCCAAACTCTCCCAAACCTTCCCTACTATATATATTCACCTTTCCCTAAACCTAAACACATCCCTAATATCCAAACAAATACACTTTTACATCCTACATGTCAAATATCACATATTAGTCTAAACTTACACCTAAATAACCTAGAACAACACCAAACTCACTTAGCTTGTAAGTTAAGGTGGTTTTCCAGCCACCAATCTCGATCCAAGGCATCCACATGTTGATTTTGAGCTAAGGGAAAGCAAGAGGAGTGAGCTAGCTTGAAGACTTCTCCAAGATTATTGGGTTGTCTTTATTTTCTCTCTTATTTCCTTAGTTTGTTGTTAATGTGTAATTAAATATTTATGTTAAGGATTTGGTGTATTTATGTATTATTATCTATGATACTAGTTGAACATATCATTTGATTTGAGCTTTAATTGATATATGCTTGTTAATTAATTAATCCAATTGTTAACATGCAAAATAGGATTTACTAGATTAATGCAAACCTTGCTTAATTTAGTTAACCTCTAATTGAAATGTTTAATTGTTATCAACTAGTAATTAGGTAATGTGCATGATTCATTAGTTCCCTAACATATCTCATTATCACTCTTGCATAACTTTGCATTAGTGGTAATTAGTTTAGCTAATTAGTGTAATTTAGATAATTGTATTGGTAGTTTAGTTGTTTAGATTAGTTAATTGCTAAGGATTGACAAACCTTAGTTATAGTTAGATTAGTTAGTTTAATTGTTGTGACAATTGCTATTTATTTTCTTGCATGTAATTAGTGTATATAGTGTAAATATTATATATATATATATATATATATATATATAGTGTGAATATATAATATACGACCTAGGACTGACTTAAGGTAAACACCACTTCCTCCGTGGGAACGATACCCTTACTCGTAACCACTATACGTGGTGAACGATTCATATACTTGCGAGAGGGTAAAAACTGGCACGTCCGATCATTTACGATAGTTTATAGAACTATCACGTACCAATTTTCGGCGCATCATGGTTCCTCCATCAACATCCACCACTTCCCTAATCATCCCTCCTAGAAACCATTTGATATCCTTTGTCATACATAACAGTGGTACTTGGTGGATTTGCAGTCAGAACTTAGCGTTTGAAAGCCATTGACTCGATCATGCCTTTCCCAACAGGTTTCTCCAAAGCAATCTGAGCATCATCAAAGCTCTAAGGAGCCCTTGATAACATTCATTGTTGATCCTCAGCATCCTTAAAATGGAATGTAAAGATGTCACAAACTCAATCTCCACTCCTTTCTTAACTTTCCAAATCCTTCCAATGACTCTTATGAAGGCTTCTCTATTTACTGTTTTATTGGAAAAAATCTTTCCAACTAAGCATTGACATTCTTTCCATGGCCGCGGTCTTAAGGTTTTTATCAAGCTTTCTGACTAGACCTTCTCACTCAATGAGTGATAGAAAGGCACACAAACGTGCAATGTCCTTTGAGTCCATTTCTGACAGTTACTAAACAAAAAGACCTATGGTAAACTGTTGTATACGAAGGAACACCCCCAAACTACTTTCACTCAATTTTTCGGAGAAAACAGAGGAGAGACTCAATGGTCTAGTTGAAAGACTATACTATTTTTAATAAGTGAATAAGTTAATTGGAATTCAATTTTTAATTTTTTATTACAATATTTATGATATAATGAAAATAATAATTTTTTATTTATGTTAAACAAAAAAGAAATGAAGTGATTATGGGATGATGGATCCATGCAAATTGGAACAATCCCTTTCAAATTGATATATAATATAAAGTACTAAAATAACATCATAGTTTTATTTTGTGGTATAGTTTTTTTGTTTTGTTTTTTGTTTGCTTTCTATTATTTTCAAATTTTCAAGAATTAGACTCGTTTTTAGAAAGTTGACATAGAAGACTTTAAAAAGTCTCTCTCTTAGTTTTCTCTAAAACCTAAGGTGAGAGTTGTGTGCTTAGTTGGTTGTTGCTACTTTTTTCTGCAATCTTCAATCCTTTTGTCCTAGTTTTCATTTTCCTTTTCTTAGTTTAATCCATTTGATCATGAAGTCCAATGAATTAGCGATGCTTTGCAGCGCACTATCTATTAAAGAAAAAGAAAGATCGGTTGGAACCCTTGATTCCAATCTTAAAGAAAAAGGAGAACACCTCTTGTCTTTATGTTTGGTTGGTAAGGTATTGATTAACAAGTTAGTTAATAAGGAAGCTCTAATTAATGTTTTGTCTAATATATGGAGGACCAATGAAGGAGTGGAGATTAAGGCTCTAGAAGGGAATTTATTTGCTTGCTACTTTAAAAACTTGGAGGACTGGAAGTACATCCAATCTAGAGGCCCTTGGACCTTTAACAGAGCAATAATAGCTTTTAAAGAGCCATCGGGTACTGGTGATATAGCTCGTATGAGCTTTAATTGAGTGGAGTTTTGGGTGCAAATCCATAACCTGCCATTACTCTGTCTGACTGAAGATATTGGAACCTTTCTCAGCAGGATGATTGGAGAGGTCATTGATGTGGATTTGGTGGCTGCTAAAAATATTGGGGGAACCTTTATTAGAGTTAGAGTTGTGATCTCCACGAAGGAACTGCTAATGAGTAGCCTAAGAGTTGATTTACTGGGTAATGAGATTATTACTACCATGCTTCTAAGATATGAAAGGCTGCAAGACTTTTGTTTCAAGTCCAGCAAGTTGGGTCACTCAATCAGAGAATGCTCAGAACCTGGAGATGGGAAAGAAGTTATTATAGAGGCTCAATTACGTCTGAATGTGTGGCTCCATTTAGAGAGTTTGCCTACGAGATTTAATCATAGAAACGCTTCGTCAGGCAGAAGGAATTGGGGAAATCAGGGTGGGAAGCCACAATTTAGTGCTGGGCAAGGTAACTAGAGAGCGGGAACTTCCTGGAAGAAACCAGAAGAAGGAGGATCGGAGAAACAATCAGGCAACTGGAGTTGGTGGAAGAATGGTAAGTTGAAGAGCCAAGTTGGGGTACTGAGCAACCTCGAGCCCAACAATAGTAGCATGGGGAAACGGTCAGCAATTAAAGCTTCAAGTGGAAAGTTACTGATAGGGGATAGCTTAGGTGAAGGCATTGCTGCAATAGTAGAGAAATCGTCATTGGCAAAAGGGATTAACATTAATGAGGGGAAAAGAGGGGATAAGCTTCCTACCAAAGACATTCATTTGATGGAGGTGGACTGGCTTGCGGGTCGGGTCAATGAAGTGGGGTCATTTTATGGACCCAATCAGGATAACAGGCCAAATGATCCACCTTTGTTTCAAACCCAAATGGTGGAGCCTTCTTGTGCTTCCTTTAAAACCAACCAACCCATTTAGATTAAGGAGGGCCCAAATACTAAAAAAGCCCAATCTGGGGTTAAATGGAAATGTGCAGCACGAGACAATAAAAGAAATCAGATGTGTTCTGATTTAGGGGAAATCACAACATTAGGTAAACGAGATTCATCTGTTAGAGAGGAGTTCATTCTATCAGTGGTCAAGAAGGCAAAAAGTGCAAGTCAGGTAGGGGTTGCAACTCCGGTTTCAGGTGAAGTAAAGGTGGAGAACAATTCTGAGAATAGAAATTTACAGCTTGTTAAAGAAAGAACAGACAGAAATGGCTCTGTTCAGGTAGAAGTTTAGTGTAGGATGGTGCGGCTAGAGCTGGTTACCTCGTCAGAGGTTTCGTCTTTGGTAGAGGAAGCTTCTAGTCACTTTCAATCGGTCGGTCGGTCGGTCTCTACCGGCCCGTCGGGTCCAATGAGGATCCTATCTTAGAACGCCCGAAGTCTGGGAAGCGATCGGGCGTTCAATTCCCTGCTTACCCACAAGTAGGACCGCAAACCAGAGTTTATTTTTCTCATGGAGACTCGTTGTCAACATGAAAAATTGGAGAGGTGGAAGATAAAATTAGGTTTCAACTGTAAGCTGGTTGTTAACAATGAGGGCAAGTCAGGAGGTTTGTGTTTGTTTTGGTCAAATGATATAGTTGTTGATTTGTAAACTTATTCAAAGGATCATATTGATGTTCGGATTCATAATAGTAAGAAAAATTGCTGGAGGTTCACGGGGTTCTATGGGAACCCGGTTTAGTCGCAGAGGTTCCACTCTTGGGAGTTGCTTAAACGACTCTCTAGTATGAACAACCTTCCCTAGATTTGCATGGGTGATTTCAATGATGTGTTTCTAGGATAGTGAAAAGTCTGGGGTAGTAGCTAAGAACTGGAGAGGCATGGCCGATTTCAGAAAAGCTGTTAATGACTGTCAATTAATGGATATGGGTTACCGGGGTCCTAAATTCACTTGGAGTAACAAATGTGATGGCTCTGAGCTCATCTTGGAAAGGTTGGATGGAGGGCTATGCAACAGGGCTTGGAAAAACTTATTCCCTTTCCACTCTATCAGACACCTTAAGTTTTGGCGCTACAACCATCGGCCGTTGCTGTTGGAGTTCTCAGATAGAATGCAGACAAATCAGCCTGTTGGTTTTCCAAGGAGGCGTTTCTACTATGAGGATTGCTGGGCTGATGATGATGACTGTAAAAATATTATTTCTTCTGAGTGGGATAATGGTGGTGATGATGGTAATCTGCAAGTGGTCTTGGGGAAAATTTCCAGCTGTGGCAGGAATCTTGACTCATGGTATGGAAAAAAAAGGAAGCAGCACCGTCAGGAAATTAGTAAAAGTAGGAAAAATCTTAAGCATGCTAGTATGATAGAGTCTCCTAACAACTGGAAAGAAATAAGGAAACTAGAAGATAGGGTGGATGAGGCGTTGTCTGATGAGGAATCTTATTGGAGGCAAATGGCGAAATCGGATTGGTTGAAGAAAGGTGACAGAAACTCCCGTTTTTTTCATGCCAAAGCTTCAGGCTGAAGAAGTCGTAACAGAATTATGGGTCTACTGGATGGTAATGGGGTTTGGCAAGATTCAAAGGATGGTTTAGTGAGTATAATTAACAACTATTTTTCTGAGCTCTTTACTTCTAGCAAGCCAAGTTCTCTGGATATGGATATGGTTACTAGTAAGGTCCAAACTCAGCTTCCCCGGAATCTAGTAAGCTACCTGGAGGGAAATTTCACTGCTTTGGAGATTGAAAAGGCAGTCTTTGATATGAATCCCATGAAAGCTCCTGGGGCAGACGGTATGTCAGTGGGTTTCTATCAGAAATTTTGGGGGAAAATTGGTAAAAACATCACTCAGTGTTGCTTGAATGTTTTAAATCATGGGGGGCAGGTAGGTGATTTTAACAGCACTATTATCTCGTTAATTTCGAAAAATAATTCCCCTGAAAAAGTTTCCGATTATAGGCCAATAAGCCTTTGTAATGTTCTTTACAAAATCATTGCAAAAGCGATCTCCAATCGGTTTAGGAATGTTCTGAGTGGGATTATTTCGGAAGAGCAATGCGCTTTCATTCTAAGTAGGCTCATATCTGACAATACTATAGTTGGCTTCGAATGCCTGCATAGAATCAAAAGAAGAAGGAGGAAGAAGAAAGGCTCAATGGCTGTGAAGCTGGACATGTCAAAAGCTTTTGACAGAGTTGAGTGGGAGTTTGTGTGTAAGATGATGCTTAACTTAGGCTTTCCGATGAGTTGGGTTGGCTTGATCAAGAGATGTATTTCGTCTGTTAAGTATTCTTTTATGCTGAACGGAGAGGTTTGTAGGGGAATTACTCCTACTCGTGGGCTTAGGCAAGGAGACCCAATGTCTCCGTATCTCTTCATTATTTGCGCAGAAGGCCTCTCTTGTCTGATTAAGCGTGAGCAGGAAATTGGCAATTTTGATGGTTTCAAATGCAACTGAAACGGACCAACCATCTCTCATATGTTTTTTGCAGATGATAGCTTAGTTTTCTCTAAGGCTAATGACAAGAACTGTTTGAATATTTGTGATATGCTGGAGAAGTATGCTAAGGCATTAGGTCAAGTCATAAATTATAACAAGTCAGCTATATGCATTAGTCCCTCTATATCTACTACTGAAGGGGAAAGGCTGGCTTTTCTGGTCGGTGTGCAGCTTGTTGCTTGCCATGAGAAGTACCTTGGCCTCTCTTACTTTACCGGTAGGAACAAACGGGCTATTTTCGCAAAGATCATTGACAGGGTTTGGAATAAGCTTAAGGGTTGGAGGGGAAAGTCGCTTTCAATCAGGGGTAAAGACATTCTCATCAAGGTTGTAATCCAGTCCCTTCCTTCCTATGCTCTGGGGATTTTCAAGCTCCCTAAAGGCCTGATCAAGGAGATTTAGAGGCTTTGTGCAAGATTTTGGTGGGGTGACAGTTCTGATAAGCGCAAGATTCGGTGGTGCACCTGGAACAGGCTCTGTTCTGATAAAGAAGAAGAAGGCCTTGGGTTCGTAACCTAGAGAATTTCAATAGGGCTTTCCTAGCTAAGCAAGGGTGGAGTATAATTAAACAGCCTGGATCTCTTGTCGCAAGAACTCTGAAGGGGTGTTATTTTAACAACTCCATGTTTATGGCTGCTCCCTATAGTGTTTTTGGTTCTTTTGTTTGGCACAGCCTTTTTTGGGGCAGAAATATTCTTTCGAATGGTTCGAGATGGCGTATAGGGAACAAATCCTCCACTTCTATCTATAATGATAACTGGATTCCTCGGACTCCAAATTTTAAGATCACCTCTCAGCCTAGTTTGGGTAGTGAAGCTATGGTCGACAGCCTTATTTCAAGTACTGGTGCGTGGGATGCTCCCCGCATAAGACAACACTTCAATAAGGAAGACGCTGATGATATTTTAAGTATTCCATTGGGGGCTAATAATGGCAGGGATACCTTAATTTGGCATTATGATGACTATGGGAATTACACTGTTAAGAGTGGTTACAAGATGGGGCAGATTTTAGATAACATTCAGAAGGCTTCTAGTTCTAACTGCAGCTCTACTTCGAGTTGGTGGAAGAACTTTTGGAAATTGGCTATTCCCTTAAAAATCAAGATTTTTATCTGGAAAGCCTGGCACAACTGGATTCCGACTAGAATTAACCTCGCCAATAGAGGCATCAAACTGGATGAGAGGTGCCTCTAGTGTAATACTGATGATGAGTCTTCCCTGCATGCCCTCTGGAGCTGCAGAAAGCTATCCTCTGTCCGCAGGGAGTGGGCGGATCATCACCCTGTCATTACAAGTTCTTTTACTACTTTTATGGATTTTATCTATGCTTATTTTAGGAAGTCGTGTAAAGATGATTTTGGGTTGCTTTGTGTCATTTTGTGGAGGAATTGGTATATTAGGAACTCCTTGCTTTTTAATTCTAAAAAAGTGGATATTCTTTTCACTGTTGACTGGTGTAAGGAGTTTTTGAGTAGCTTTAGCAGAAGTAATACCCAAATTCCTTCCACTGTTAGCTCTCCTACCTCGCACCACCCCTCTTGGTTGCCTCCTATCCCTGGCTATCTCAAGATCAATTGTATGGCTTTATCTGATTTGAGGAATAGGAAGAATGGTATTGGAATTGTGATCAGAAACCATAATGGTCTTTCTTTGCTCTCCTACAGGTTGTTTTTGAATGTTGGGTTGGATTCATTAACCGCAAATTCTATTGCTATTCTCAGGGGCTTGTTTGTTGGAAATTGTTTTGGGCTCCTTCCTTGCTGTATTGAATATGATTTGGGCAGGTTAGTGAATCTGATCAATAGCAGAAGTCATTCGAACTTTAGTGGTGGTAATGTTGTTTGCGACATCATCAGCATTTTGGATAATTTTGGTATCCCATCTATCTCCCTTGGCAGTAAAGGGTCGAATTTGGAAGCTTTTGTGCTTGCAAGGCAGGCTCTTATGCGTGGGTCTAATCTAGTCTGGAGGGAGGGGCAGCCTTGTAGTGTCCCCAATATTCTCCTCAATGGCAGCCCCTTCCAGTTCTTTGTTGTTCTTTTGGGTTTTGCCTTTGGTTCCTTGTTTGGCTTGTTGTTTTCCTGCTCAGTCAAGTGTCTCTGTTTTTGCTCAGGTGAGCTTTCAAAAAAAAAAAAAAAGAAGTTGACATAAAAACAGTTCGATTAATATATATTCTTCTAATTGGTAATTGTAAAAAAAAAAAAAAAAAAAAAAGAAAAAAAAAAAAGGTTTTTGGCGAGGAGGGGGTGTGATGTGTGCTGTGTCATTCAATGACTATTTTTAATCACAAACTCAAGGCACAGGAGACTAATTAAGTTAGGTTTCAATAAAGTAAAGCATTTATTTTTAGCTTAATCCAAACAAACAAGTTACTGCATACTAGTTGTTGACGGTGAAATTTGGATTGCCACGCGCTCAACAATTAAATCAATTTAATATAAAGCAAGAAAATCAAGAACACATGCAAAAGACAAGTTTTACGTGGAAAACCCTTGAATGGGAAAAAACCACGGCGCCCCTGAGGGCAGAAAAATAATACTAGGTTTTGGTTGCTTCGTTACACTCTCTAATCTCTCACAATTGCTCTCTTTCTCTCTCTCTATTTCTGAACCCCTTCCTCGTAGGATAGGTGATTCTATTTATACATGTTTATTTAGGGTTTCCCCTTGTTGATTTGCATTAGGATCCTTTTCTGTCGCGGATTGGGTCTTCTTTCTTTTTTGCGATTCCTTGTTGCTTCTGTGTTTATGCCGAGTCGGTTCGAGCCTAATGCGCTGGTCCAGCGAGTACTTTTACTTTCTGGGTATTGTATATCTGGCGAGTACACTTCTATATTCGGCGAGTAGGTTTTTGGTTTTGGCGACCATGCCTTTGACTTCCCTCTGGTCTAAGCTATTTATTCATCCTGACTGGTCAAACCTCTACCTTTTACCCGGTCAATGAATGATGTGGCAACCTTTTGTTAGCTCCTTTGATGACGTGTCAGTTGGGCGAGTTTATACATACAACAATACCCCCATAAATACTTCGAGCTGGGCGAATGACTTGTCCTTCCTACTTCGTTTGCCTCTGCGAGCAGTATTTATATTTACGTTTATGAGATTTCAACGCATTTTTGCAATAATTTCTTCTTTTAACCACGCGCTGTATTTATTAATTAATTCTTCCGGTGCACGCTTTCAATCTGAACCACATAACTTCTGGCGTCTCCACTTGCTTGACAGGTGAAGGGACGTTCTGACGGCTCGGTTCTCCCCAAGATGCCACATGTCACTTATTGGGTGGTGACCGTCGCGGTTTGGTAATAGTGGCCGTCATTCCCATTAAATACGCATCATTGTACTTGATTGCTCTTTTTGAATTTCGAAATTCCCTCTTTTTAAGGCCCGATCGTCTCTCTTCTTTTTCTTTACTTGCTTCATCGTATTTTTATCAGAGCAAAAGAAAGAACAGCTGATCTCCTGCTTTCGTCTCTTTTACTTCTTCGAGAGCTAACTACAATCCTTTTCTTGTGCCTTTTATTGTCGGTCGATTCACCGGATTTCGCCTCTTCTTGTTTCTCCGTGTCTCCTGATCTTTCCTGCACATCTTGCGAGTCTAGGGTTTTCTGGTGAGTTCTCATGGATCCCTCCTTGCGTTCTTTTCTTTTTAATAGGATGATGCAAGCTATGGAGCTTGGTGATAAGTGTACTGCGGACAAAATCGAATCTCTGATTCGCAACTTTCGTCCAGATTCTCCGGTCCCGATTTCTGTTGATATTCCATTTTTTGAGAATGCTTCTAATCCTGACATCTCTCCTCCACCTTTTGACAGTGATTCTCCAGAAATGACGAGATCTCCTAAAACTGCAAGTAGTAAACGACGCTCCACTAGGGCTCCTCGCGAATCTCTGCTGGATGTGCAGACGGTCGTTGACTCTGATGTTGAAGATCATCAGAGGGATAGGTTGCTTTTCTCGTCTGCTCGCCCTTGTTCTTTCGATACGGAAGTAAATGTGGTCGGCGAGGGCGAACTTCGTAAATACAAGAGTCGTTTCGATATTCCAGATTCGGTGACTCTTGTGTTACCTGGCGACCGGGCTGTGTGGAATCCTCCTGAAAATGCGGTCGCCATTTATGGAGCCATGCTCAGTTGTGGGGTGACTCTCCCCATTCAGCCTTTTATTGCCAGGTTTTTGGCGGAGGCTCAAATCGCACCGGCTCAGCTCGCCCCAAATAGTTACAGGATACTGATGTGCCTGTGTCTCATGTGGAAGCTGAAGGGTTACGGGCCTCCTACGCCTCGTGAGATCCGCCATTTTTATACTTTGAGACAGGCGGGCAATGGTGGCACATACTTTCTCCTTTCCTCACCGGTGGAGAATTGGATTCCTGAGGGTGTGGTGAACCCTGGTCAGGTCGAGGTCTCCAGTGACGAGAAGAAAAAGGGCTTCATCTGGGGCTTTCCTACCTCAAATAAGAGGTGGAAAAACAGTTGGTTTTTTGCCAGCGGCGAGTGGGGTCGAGATGTACCTGCCCACAATCGCCACAATCTTTTGGCGAGGAAAGTTCCCAGGCATTTTACATCTCCTGAAGCCTGGTCGAAGGCGGCCCCTACTTTGATGGATAGGGAGGTTTCTCATCTGGCCGCGGCGGCTGTTCTTCCTTTGGACTCGAGGGGTAGGTCCTTCCTCTTGGATGAGGAGAAGATGATTTCTTCTGAAATCTTTACTCGGCTTCACGCAAGGCTCCCTCGCCGTAAGTTTCACTCTGTTCTTCCTTTACTTTCTCGCCTGATTTTATTCTCTTAGTTTGACACTTGGTTTTATTTTCCCTGCAGTGTGTGATTTTGACACCGTTTGCAATTTGCAAGCACGGGCGGTGAAGAATTCTGAGGCTGCCAGCAAGAGGCATGCTGCTGGTTTGGCTAAGGATGGAATTGCTAGTCCTGACGGTGATGATCACTCAGACGGCGGCGAAGAGGCTGGTGATGCTTCTAGGGGGGGTGCTGTGAATACTCCCGCTGCAACTGCAGCTGTTACCCCCAGCCGTAAAGGCAAAGAGAAAGCAGGTGCTTCAAGGGGGGTCGGCAGTGCTGACAGGAGGCGTGCTGAGTCAGGGCCATCGCCTGCTCGCCCGAAGGTTGTCGCGAGTACTCCCGCTGCGGCTTCTACTCCTGCTGTGAGTACTGCTGCGACTGTTCCTGCTACCACAGCCCTCAATCGTAAGGGAAAGGAGAAGGTGGGGGTTTCAGGTGTAGCTAGCGACATCCCTATTTTTGATGCGGATGTTCCTGAGACCCCCCTCGATCCCGCGAGCGACTTGGCTCCCAGAGCTAGGAATAAACGCCCTGCTGAAAGCGCTCCTGATCACTCGGCTCGACCTCCTAAACGGGCTTCGCGGGTAGTGCAGTTTGTTGTCTCTTCTGATGAGGAGGATGTTCAGGAGCCGGATGTCGCCGAGGTTCCTCCTGCCCAAGCGGAGAGGTCTACTGGGGCGGAGAATGCGGCGGCTCCTCCCTCTGAGGGGGTTAATGAACAGACTCCCCCTGCTGCTCCTTCTCAACCAGCTTCTCCTGCAGTGGTTGTGGACGAGCCAGGTGTCTCAGATCAACCTAGGCCATCTGGCCCATCTGAGTCGACTGTTCGGCCAGGCCCATCACATCAGGCGGGGACCTCTGCTTCCGGTTCGGGCTCGGCCCGTGAAGTTCCTCCTACCGGACCGGTTGGAGCTGAAGAAGGGAGCGTGTCCCTTTTTGATTTTTCTGCCACTGAAATATGCTCCCACTTGGCTAATAATGATGTATATGTCGGCGAAGGCTGGGGGCATGTTAAAAACAAGTCTTGCAATAAGAAGATGGAGTTTTTCTTCAACTGCCACTCCTTGGTAAGTTCTTCGCCGCAAATCTCTATGTATTTGTATTTTTTATCCTCCTTTTTCTTTTTTCTTTTTTTTAACTTTGGCTGTCTTCTTCCTCAGATGATGTCTGAGATGGGTGATAGTTATAAATTCGGGATCAAAGCTTCTCGTGAAATTAAGCGCTTGCGCGAGCAGGCTTCTGTTTTGGTGGCCGAGAAGCTTTCCGCTGAAGAATCCCACGCCCAACAATTTGCTCAGTTGAGAGAGTCCTCAGACGGTCATCTATCTGCTCGGCTATCCGCTGAAGAAAAACTTTCTGCTGCTGAGGAGGAAATTCGCTCGTTGAAAGAGCTCCTATCCTCGAGTCAAGAATCCTTCGCAGCGCGTTTGGAGGCTGAGCGGGTAGCCGAGGAGGCTAAGGAGAAGGCTGAACTGGAGGCGGCGGATTTACGTAACCAGCTATCTTCCCGCGATCTCATTTTTGAAAACCTGAAAGCAGTGCTGGAGGTTGAGTCTGTTGATCGCTTCAAGAGATCCCCTGCCTATGATGCGCTTTTGCTGCGCGAATTTGAGAAAGGCATGAGGCAGGCGAAGAAATTCTTTGCCATGAAGGATCATTCCAATGAGAAAGCTCTAAAGCGTTTTGACAAGTCCCTCCAGCAGCATATGGCCCATGGCGTGGACTCGATTAAAGACCAGATGAGACGATGGAAAGCCCACTGCCGCTATAACCGGACTGAGCCTCATCCTATGCATCTTGAGATTCCCAGTAAGCGTACTTTCAACACTTACTACTCGGGTCAGAAGGGCAGCTTTTCTGGCTCTGGTGCTGAGCCTGATTTGGGCCCTGTTGCTGGGAGAGATTATGAGCCCTTCATGCCAACGGAGGATGAGGCAGTCATTTGGCCTTCAGATGAGGAGATCGAAGACGAGGAAGATAGCGAGGGCCCTCCTGCAGCCGGTTGATTCTTCTGTTGTTTTGGAAGACTATAAATTTATTCTTTGTCCATTCATTTGTAAATAATACAAAGTTATGAATATATATATTTTTCTTCGTTCAGCTGCCTTTGCTGAGTTTTGGCTTTGGCTTGGTTTTCCACCAAGTGCTGTTTTAGCTTACTGTTGTTTTCCATTCAGCTGCCATTGCTGGGTTTTCGGCATACTTAGTATTCGCCAGGACGTATCCGACTATATACCAAGTTTTTATTGTGTTTTATAGCTATATTCAGCTGCCATTGCTGTATTTTGGCGTACTCAGTTTTTTGGCAGGTTTATTCGACCATGCCCTGAGTTTTTATCATGTTTTCATCTTTTATTCAGCTGCCGTTGCTGTATTTTGGCGTACTCAGTTTTTTGGCAGGTTTATTCGACCATGCCTTGAGTTTTTATTTCTCGCCGGTTATCGCTGCAGCGAGCATAAAGCTCGTTTTCATGTGATGTAGCTATGTGTGCTGGCGAATGCCTTTTGCGTTTGGCGAGTCAGAATCGAGAATCTCTTAGTAATAAATTACTCTTTATTGAATACTTCCTGCAACTTTATTAACATAGTCATAAAGAAAAAATGCTAAAACGAACAACTTCTCTAAGCTAAATAGAAAAATAGAAGGAATTCAAAAGAATCTAACTTGTCCCTTAAGGATAATATATCTTCAAGTACTGCGCATTGCATGGACGGGGTAACTCGCCAAATCCTTCTCGAGTAATGCGATATGCCCCATGGCCAGCTATCCCCGTAATCTTATAAGGCCCTTCCCATTTGTCTGCGAGTGATCCTGCAGCCTTGTCTCTTGTTCCCGGATTCACCCTCTTCAGTACTAAATCACCAAGTGTGAACCTCCTTTCACGCACATGCGAGTTGTAATATCTAGCTACCCTCTGTTGGTACGCTGCATTCCTTATTTGTGCTCGCTCTCTTCTTTCTTCTAACTCATCTAGGCCGCACTTTAGCATATCAACGTTGATTTCTGGCTGAAAGAGTTGTACCCTCGGTGAAGAGACCGATGTTTCCACGGGAATAACAGCTTCTGCTCCGTAAGCCATGGAATACGGGGTTTCGCCTGTTGAACCCCTTTCCGTTGTGCGATATGCCCAGAGCACTTGCGGTAACTTATCCGCCCAGCTCCCCTTTTTGGTTGCTAACTTAGCTTTCAGGTTGTGCTTGATGATTTTGTTCACTGCTTCAGTTTGGCCATTCGTCTGTGGATGTGCTGGAGAAGCGTAGTAGTTGTTGATGCCATACTTATCACACAGTTCCCTGAATTTCCTGCCATCAAATTGGGTCCCATTGTCTGTGATGATGGTGTTTGGTATCCCGAATCTGTACAAGATATTTTTCTTCACAAAGCTAATGGTGTTTGCTTCTGTTATATGCACCAATGGCTCGGCTTCTACCCATTTTGTAAAATAATCCACAGCTACTATGGCATGCTTTGCTCCTCCAGTTGCTGTTGGCATTGGGCCGATCAAGTCTATTCCCCACATGGCAAATGGCCAAGGCGAGGTAATACTTTGCAGGAGCTCAGGTGGTTGTCGGATGTTATTGGCGATTTTCTGACATGCTTCACATCTCGCTGCCACCCTTTTGGAGTCGGCGAACAGGGTAGGCCAGTAAAAACCCTGTCTCAATGTTTTGTGGGCTAGGCTGGCACCCCCAGCATGGTTCCCACAATTTCCGCTGTGTATGCTTCTTAGGATACCTTCTGCTTCTTCAGGCCCGACACATCTCTGCAGTGCCCTCGAGTATCCTCTCTTGTATAGTTCTCCATTGAGTACCGAATATCTTGTTGCTCTGTATTTTAGCCGCTTTGCTTCCAGTGGGTCACTTGAAAGTATATCGTTGATGAGATACTCTTTAATTGGCGTGATCCAGCTGTCCCTCTCGCCAAAGATTGCCCCGACTTCCTTTGTTTTAACTATACTCGGCTGCGACAGGCGGATCATGGAGATATTGTTGGGCCAAATGTTGATCGTGGCAGATGCCAGTTTGGCTAAGGCGTCGGCCTTTTCATTTTCTTCTCTGGGGACGTGAACAATTCTATACTCTTTGAATCTTTCTAACAGTTCCCTTGCTAATTCCAGGTAAGTGATCATGCTTTCTTCTCTCGCCTGGTATTCATTTAGTACCTGATTGACAACAACTTGAGAGTCGCTGAAAATTTCCACCTCGTCTGCACCTAAGATTGTGCTAATCTTTAAACCCGCTATAAGTGCCTCGTACTCAGCTTGATTGTTGGTGGCTTTGAAGTCAAAACGCAAGGCACATTCGACTGAGTCTCCTTCCGGTGTTGTCAGCACTATACCTGCCCCGCTGCCGTGCGTGTTTGATGAGCCATCAACGCGAAGTTGCCATTTGAATATTTTCTTATTTTGCTCCACCATCATTCTCGCCACCTCTACGCTTGGTTCAGTGAACTCTGCTACGAAGTCTGCCACTGCCTGGGCTTTAATTGCTGTCCTTGGGAGGTATTCTACATCGAATTCACTTAATTCGATCGCCCACTTTGTTAACCGACCGGATACCTCTGGTTTCTGCAGGATTAACTTCAGTGGGCAGTTGGTGTATACCCTGATTCTATGAGCCTGGAAATATGGTCTTAGCTTCCTTGCTGCTGTTATTAGGGCGAGTGCCATTTTTTCTGCCGGCGAGTACCTTGTTTCGGCCGGTAACAGTGCCTTGCTGGTGTAGTATACTGGCTTTTGGATTCCATCTTCCTGTCGTACTAGCACGGAACTTGTGGCTGCTTCAGAAACGGATAAGTACATGTACAATGTCTCGGCTGTTTCTGGCTTTGATAGCAATGGTGCCTGTCCAAGGTAGTCTTTCAAGGCCTGGAAGGCTTTTTCGCAATCCTCATTCCATTCGATCCCTTTTCCCTTCTTTAAAGCTTTGAAAAATGGTAGGCATCGGTCTGTTGATTTGGCTATGAATCTGCTCAGCGATGCTAGGCACCCTGTGAGTTTTTGGACATCTTTCAGAGTCTTTGGCGAGACCATTCTTGCTAATGCTTGGATTTTTTCAGGGTTCACCTCTATTCCTCTTTGGTTCACCTGATATCCGAGAAACCTCCCAGATGGTACGCCGAATACACATTTTGCCGGATTTAACTTCATTCCATACTTGACCAGTACGTCGAACGTTTCCCTCAGGTCATTTGCATGTTTATCTGCGGTAATACTCTTTGTCAGCATATCATCAACATAAACCTCCATATTTCTCCCTATCTGTCTGGCGAACATCTTGTTGACCAAGCGCTGATAAGTTGCCCCGGCGTTCTTCAAGCCGAATGGCATGACCCTGTAACAATACAACCCCTGATCTGTGGTGAATGCTGTTTTCTCTTCGTCAGGCCTGTGCATCTTTATCTGGTTGTACCCTGAATATGCATCCATGAAACTCAACGTCTCATGCCCAGCCGTTGCATCTACTAACTGGTCAATCCTTGGTAATGGGAAGCTGTCCTTGGGGCAAGCTTTGTTTAGGTCGGTGAAGTCGACGCACATCCTCCATTGATTGTTCTTCTTTTTCACTAAGACTACATTCGCCACCCATTCCGGGTACTTAACTTCTCTAATTGACCCTGCGGCGAGCAATTTTGACACTTCCTCTTTGATCGCTGCACTCCTTTCCGGGTTGAAGCTTCTCCTTTTCTGTACTACCGGTTTGCATTTCTCATTCACAGCTAAATTGTGGGAAATTGTGCTTCTATCAATCCCTGGCATGTCTTCGTGGCACCAAGCGAAAATCCCCCTATATTCTTTCAACAAGTTCGTCACATCTTTCTTAACCTGCTCAGCCAACCTCGCTCCAATTTTCACTGTTTTATCTGGTTCCGCTTCATCTAGAATAATCGACTCAGTTGGTTCTTCCTTTTCTCTGTTTGTTTTGTCTCTTGGATCTAGTTCGAAGTTTTCCGGATTATCCTCCTGCGTCTCTGTGTCTACTTCGAATATGTTCAAAGTTTCCATCCCTGTTTTATCTTTGAAGACTGACAAGTTGGCGCGGCGAGCCATCTCCTGCGACCCTTTCAATTCTCCGACGCCGAATTCTGTAGGGAACTTTATTTTCAGTGCATGGGTTGAGGTTACAGCTCGAGCTTTGTTAAGAAACGGTCGGCCAAGTAGTGCATTATACGGCCAATTATGGATGTCAACCACGACAAAGTCTAACAGGATTGTTCGCCGGCATGGTGCTGTTCCAAATCTTACCGGTAGTTTCACTGTTCCTAACGACCTAACCTCTGCGCCACCAAATCCTTTCAATGGTACATGGAACGGTTCAAGATCTTTCCGGTCCAGCCGCAACTCATCATACACTCTGGCACTTAAAATATCAGCCGAACTTCCGTTATCAATCATCACTCGAAGGACATCCCTATGGGCTATTCGAACTCCCACGACTATTGCATCATTAGGCTTTGCATCAATCCCGTCTGAGTCTTCTGCTGTAAACGTTATGGGATCATGCCCTTCTCTCCCCTTCTTGGGGTTTTTCTGCACAGAATTGACTTCCATGCTTCTGCCTTCATACATCACTTCTCGAACTTCCGACATCCTCTCTCGATTGCTCCTCCCAGTGTGAGGTCCGCCGAAAATAGTGTTTATGGCTGCGTTAGGACTGTTCCTCCTTGGACTCTTCCTATCTTGCCCGTTTCCTTGGCGGCTATCTTGGCGACCCCCGTGCTTGTCCCCTTTCAAGGCAAAGTCTTTCAGGTGCCCATCTCTGATCAGGCTTTCGATGTGATCGCGTAACTGGAAACACTTTGAAGTTTCATGTCCATGATCTTTATGGAATCGACAGTACTTGGTTGTATCTCTCCTTGCATTCGCTGACTGCTGTCGGGGGTATTTGGCGAGTCCCTTGTCTTCTACCACAGATAATATCTCCTCCTGGTCGCCATTTAAAGGGGTGTAATGGTTGTACCTTCCTCGAAACTTATTGGCCCGAGTGTTTCCCCTGCTCTCTCTTGAGTATCCTCTTTGGCCCTTCTCATCCTTCTGGCGATCACGTGATTGCATCTTTTTGTCGTCCTTATGGTCTGTTTTCAAGTTAGGTTTGTGCCCATGCACATAGCTACCCCCTTGTGCTACTTCTTCCTCCTCTGCCAGTGCATAATCGCCAGCTATTTCCATCATCTCTTCGTAAGTTTTAGGTCTATCCCTTCGCAGGTCAAAAGACAATCGTCCGCTTTGTAACCCATTAGTGAAAGCGGCGATTACAGCTACATCACTGGCATCCTCAATTTGAGCTACTTCCTTCCCAAACCTGGCCAGGTACTTCTTGATTGATTTGTTATGTTCCTGTTTCAAGTTCGATAGATGGGCGAGTGACTTTCTTCTTTGGACACTTCCCATGAACTGCCTTATGAATGCCTTGCTGAGGTTTGAGAAGCTGCTTATGGTTCCGGGTGGAAGCCTTCCGAACCATCTAGAGGCGAGGTCGCCGAATGTTTGCGGGAAGGTGAGACACAGCAACCCGTCATTGGATGAATACTGGGCCATGATATTGCGGAATCGGCGAACATGCTCTTTGGGATCCCTGTTCTCCTTGTACTGCTCAATAGTTGGCATTCTAAACCTGTCTGGAAATTGGGTGCGAGCAATAGCTTCGACGAATGGGCTATCTGACTCATCATCCGAGGATACATTACGTCCATACCTTCGTGCCATTGCTGAAACCTTTCTTGATAGCTCTTGTAAGGTGACATCTCGCTGACCGGTTGGTTCTCCTGCTGGGTCGAGCCTACTCTTGATTGTCATTCTACCATGATTGCCTCTCTCATCTGGGCTTCTTCGATCTTCAGTGCTCTCAGATCTTCTCCGCTTCGTTCTTTTAGATCGCAACTCCCTTCGCGGACGAGGACTCTTGTCCTCAGATGAGATGGACCGGTGTCTCCGCCGGTTTCGCTGGTATGTGTCGCTGGAATTGACCCTATGTGCTCGCACCTGATCTCGTTCCTCCCTGGACTCTTCATTCATCACACCCTTTCCCTTCCTCTGTTTTCTCCCCTCGAAATCCTCAATGTGGTCTTGGGGGGTCTCCTCGGTGGATTGTCTTGCTTGATTGTCGGGAACTGTGATATGAACTTCTGACCGCAGCCTTCCGGGTGGATGGGTTCCAGGGGTGGTTAACTCGTAAGGAGATGAGACTCCTAACCCTATAGGAAGCGAAAGTCCTATTTTGCTGGCTTCGCTGATTAGGTTTACCAATGCGGCTTGGAAGTGCTGCAAAATCCCGGATCAGCCGCCCTAGTTCCTGGCGTTGCTGCTGATTGCTCCCCGACTGTCACTGCCCTGTCTCCCGTTGGCGCAGCTGGTTCAATAACTAAATCTCCACTGGAGTTACCATCTCTGTCGCTGTCGTTGTTCATGCTGTCTGATTCGCAAGGGTCCCTCGAAGTTTTCTGTTCAAAAGCCCCCTCCTTCTAGCGCCAATTGTTGACGGTGAAATTTGGATTGCCACGCGCTCAACAATTAAATCAATTTAATATAAAGCAAGAAAATCAAGAACACATGCAAAAGACAAGTTTTACGTGGAAAAACCCTTGAATGGGAAAAAACCACGGCGCCCCTGAGGGCAGAAAAATAATACTAGGTTTTGGTTGCTTCGTTACACTCTCTAATCTCTCACAATTGCTCTCTTTTCTCTCTCTCTATTTCTGAACCCCTTCCTCGTAGGATAGGTGATTCTATTTATACATGTTTATTTAGGGTTTCCCCTTGTTGATTTGCATTAGGATCCTTTTCTGTCGCGGATTGGGTCTTCTTTCTTTTTTGCGATTCCTTGTTGCTTCTGTGTTTATGCCGAGTCGGTTCGAGCCTAATGCGCTGGTCCAGCGAGTACTTTTACTTTCTGGGTATTGTATATCTGGCGAGTACACTTCTATATTCGGCGAGTAGGTTTTTGGTTTTGGCGACCATGCCTTTGACTTCCCTCTGGTCTAAGCTATTTATTCATCCTGACTGGTCAAACCTCTACCTTTTACCCGGTCAATGAATGATGTGGCAACCTTTTGTTAGCTCCTTTGATGACGTGTCAGTTGGGCGAGTTTATACATACAACACTAGTACTATTAGGTCATTTTAAAAAAAAAATAGAGGTAGATTTACATTTTTCTAATAGAAAAAAAGAACTATAATAAAAGCATTTGTCATTTATTTTATTACTATTGATCCATGTATCAAATCTCATATTTTAAATACTATTGATATTGATATTGAAACATAGAGAGTAGGGATGGGATTATGTACGATTTTGTTTTTCGTACGAAATTACTGATTATTATGTGATAATCGTTGCAAATAATAATGAGTGATCATATACATGATAACTATGATCCTTACCTGATAACTGTTTATAGAGTGTCGATTTATGGAGTCTATATATGTTGTTATCTTGGTATGCCACCAGACAGTAGAGAGAGAATAAGTGGTGGTGTTGGTGGTGGTGGCTAGTGGTGGGGTACCACCAGTCGGCGCCACTGTGGGCATAGCTTATCTCTGATTTCATTTGGAAGGGTTTATCTTTAATTAAGGAATTGTTACTTTGAATTTTAGAAAAAAGACTTGTCGTTTTGATAATTTGATATTTGGGTGGCTGAGTGGCTCCCATCCCATCAACTATGTCTATGTATTTGCTTGGCTCTCAAGTTGACAATATTTATTTGATCACAATTCACACACTTTGTTGCTAAGCTAAGCATTTTCTTCTTTTACCTTTTTTTTTTTTTTTTTTTTGCCCATTGTTTTTCTCTTCATCATTATTATTACCCCATTTTCAACAACACTTTTTCTAGTGCCTTTTTTTTTTTTGGTTTCTAGATACTTGATAGTACTATTTTTCCAAAGATTCTTCCCAACAATTTGTTGTGACATATAGATATATAGTTATGATGAATCTTCTTTAGTGTCGACTTCCGAATTAATCATTAGACATCTAACAAAGATTAAGAAGAAAATGAATTATTGCTTAAAAAAAAAAAGAATTATTTTATCTTCGTCTAAACTCTTTACAATAATTGATAAGTTCAATTAGAAGTGATGCTAGTTTTATTAGAGTATCTCCAATGCTATTATGCATTTGGAGAAAATGGAGTGCCACATAGGATAGATATTTAAAAAGTTAGAAAAAATCTCTCCAATGCTATTATCTAAGTTGAATATGGAGATGATGTGGCCAAAAAAAAGTTAGAAAATATGGAGTTGGGTTTTTAATTCTAGAAACTCTCCTAGAAATGCTGACTAGGATTTCTAACTCTCTCCACCAATAATATTAAAGTTTTCAACTCTTTCCACCAATAAAATTAAACCTCATTTAATTGTAAAATAAAAGAGGAGAGAGAATGTAATAATTGTTTTATTATGATTGGACATAAAATAGATGCATATTTTAGTGTAGATAATTGCATTGGATATGTGAATATGCATTTTTCTAAAAAAAATTCAAAAGTGGACCCATAATAAATAGAAATGCTGATGTGGTATTATTTAGAAACTCAAAAATGCATATTTACATTGGAGATGCTCTTATTGATGATGTTCAATTTTCTAAATGTCAAGCAATTTCTACATCCCGAAAAGCTCTGGCCCACAACTTATCCAATAAAACATTTATGCAAAAACACCAAATTCTACTTCATTCTCTGTACTTGAATAATAGTAGACAGTAGGGTTCAATTACTATATAGGATTTGTATGGTTGTTGGATCAATTTTTAGTCTCTAAATTTCAATCAAAGGAAGTATAAAAATTAAAAGAAATTAAAACAAAAGTAGACTAACTGTTTCACATAACTGCCCATTAAAAGAAAAAAAAAAGGGTTTTTTTTCATAGCATTATTATCAAAAGAGGAATGGTTTTTCTCATACATCCAAACGGGGTCTTCGATATTCCCAATAATTATAATTGCAATTTAGTTTTCATATATAATGAGTCTAGAGAAAAAGAAAATGTCGACCAATTTATTTGATTTAGGATTATTCATCCAAATTTTGATTCTGTATTTGTGTGTGGGTTTAAAGAGAAACAGTGATGCTGGACAATTTAAGAGAATTTTTATTATGGTAGGATTTATTTTTTAAATTTTGTTTTGGTTTCGATTTTGTATTTTTTGTTTTGTAATAACTTTGTATCTTTTTAGGATCTTTGTTTAGGTTGTTTTTATTTTTAGGAAAGTTATTTGAGTCGTATTATTATAAATAGAATTAGTATTTCAATTTGGTTAATTTTGACATTTTAGTGGTTTTAAAAAGTAAAAAAAATAAGGGCCTGTCCTACAGCTGTTTTTCAGCCTGATTTCATTTTGTTTTCCAAAAAAGATATCGAATTTGCGTTCCTTAACCATTTTTCATTTTATTTTTAAAAAACAAAAACAAAATGGAAAACAAAACCAGTGTTAAAAGTGAAAATTTTGAAAAACACTAAATACATATTTTCTTTGTTTTTGTTTTTGTTTTTCACCTTTTTTTTTAAATGTGATTTTTTTAAAATTTTTTTTTTTTTTTTACGTTTCTTCTTCTTCTTCTTCCAAACTTTTTCTTTTTCTTCTTCTTCTTCTTCGACGACACCAATCTGGCTCCAACTCCGGAGGCCCACCGATCTGCTCTTCTTCTTCACCGTCAATGTATTCTTCTACGCTGCCAATCGGCTCGCCGATCTGCACTTCTTCTTCACTGTCGATCTACTCTTCTTCACCGCCAATCTTCTCTTCTTCTTCTTCTTCTTCTTCTTCGTCCTCCTCCTCCTCCTCCTCAGCTGATCTGGCTGTCTTCTTCCTTCATTGTTGGCGATCTTATTCTTCTTCTTCTTCCTCCTCAGCCGATCTGGCTGTCTTTTTCCTCCATTATTGGTGATCTTCTTCCTATTATTCTTCTTCTTCCTCCTCAACCGACCTGGCTATCTTCTTCCTCCATTGTTGGAGGTCTGTCTTCTTTTTCTTTTTCTTTTTTTTTTCAATTTTTCTATATCTTTTAGGGATAATTACCCTGGTGACCATCAAATTGATGACACACTATTAAAATGGCCAATGGATTGGAAAGTTGTTCCAAAATGGCCATTTTTGGTGAATTTTGTGACACTAATGGTCATTCCATCCAATTCCATCAAATGAGTGGCATTTTGGTAAATAAGGGGATGATATTAATATATTATAGATGTTTTTTGAAAATCAATTTTTTCAATGAGTGACATTTTGGTAAATAAGTAGATAACATTAATTAATTTTAGATGTTTTTTGGAAATCATATTTTTTTTAAAGAATAATTATATTTAGTGTACGTATATATATATTTACGTGCACTAAATATAATTATTCTTTTCAAAAAACAAAAAAATAAAAATAAAAGGTTTAGATCAATACACGTGTCTCTACTTTGTTTCTTAGATTTTTTTAGATTTTATAGCCTTAATCTTCTTAATATATATATATATATATATATATATATATATATATATATTTGAGATATGGTATACATATACATACACTAAATATAATTATTCGTTTCAAAAAACAAAAGAAAAAATTGATTTCTAAAAAAAATCTAAAATAAATTAATGTCATCCCCTTATTTATCAAAATACCACTCATTGGATGGAATTGGATGGAATTAGATGGAATTGGATAGAATGACCATTAATGTCACAAAGTTCGCAAAAAATGGCCATTTTGGAATAACTATCCAATCCAGTGGCCATTTTGATAGTATATCATCAATTCGATAGCCACCAGGGTAATTATCCCTATTTTTTATTGTTAAAGTTGAATAAAAAAAAATATGTTGATTAATTATTTAACCAATTTATTTTATAATTGTTATAATATTAAATAAAATGTAAAAATCATATTTCAATTTTTGATATTTTTCGGTTAACCTACCAGATACGTTTTTTTCGTTTTCATTTTCAGAATCCAGCTTTTATCTTATGCTACCTGAAGCGTTTTCGGATTATGAAATTGAAACCAAAAACACTGTTTTCGTTTTCATTTTCATTTTTCTTTTTGAAAAACAGCGAATGAAAAACACTTACAGGACGGTCCATAAATTTCTCAATTTTTTTTTACATTAAGTGTGGATAGTAAATGTGTGTGGGAATAACTATTTTGGGTAGCAATAGAGCCACCCAAACAACTATTGCATCATTTAAAACAAACTATGATGACAATTACTTTAGTAATTGGCTGCATAAATTCTTTATCTATCAGATTCTTGAAATCAAACATGTTCTTCAACATTTTCAAAAGCTTGAAATTTATGAGAAAATATGACAATTGTGGCCGTTGGAAATTTGGGACCAAAAGTTATAAATAAAATTTAGGTTTAATATTAAAAGCCTCCACTCACCTTTGAACTATTATTGGATGCATAGTTACAAATGCTTTTATTCAGAAATCTCCCCTAAGGACTAATGGTTGTTAGCATTTTGTTTGGGTATTAATGGCAAAACTGACTTTTACAATATTAGAATAATAAATAATAATAAATAAATAATTGGGAAATGTGAAATGCCGCCTAAAACATCATATCATTTCCATCAACCTACCCTTTGAACAGACACCACTCTAAAAAAAACTCTTCAGTAAACCAAACTCTACCATTCTTAGAAATCGATTCCAATTGTTCAAACACCTAAAGCTTCCTTTTTCCAAATCACTAAGCTTCCATCTTTCTCTATCACTAAGGCTAGTGTGTTCCCCTTTGAAAGGTTAGACTTTTTTTGTTGTCTTTTTGTTTGGGTATGAGTTAGACATGACGCCGGTTCGGTTCCAACCGTGGAACCGAACCAGAACCGCCCTCTCCGGAACAGGAACCTCCCAGAACCCAAAAATGAAGGACCGGACCAGAACCGTCGATTCGATTCCGGTTCTGGAACTAACGGTTCCAATCCCTAATTTTTTTTTTTAATTGTTCCGTGAGCCGTTGGAGACCCAATGGCTCACTTTTTATTTTATTTTATTTTTATTTCCCTTTCTTTTTCTTTTCTATAAATAGCACCACCACCCCCCTTCCTTCAATTTTCCATACTCCAATTTTCTCCCAATTCTCTCTAATTCTCATTTCTCTCTCAATTCTCAATTCTCCAAGTTTCCAATTCTCTCTCAATTACTAAGTTATTAAAATTATTTTATTAGCAATTATTTTATTTCCAATTTATTTTATTTGCAATTACTAAGTTTCCAATTCTCTCTCAAATTGATTTCCAACCATTTATTTCTATCAATTTTTTCACATTTTTTCTTCAAGGATTTTTACAATTTAATTTTTAAAATGGCAAGTGGAAGTGGAGACGGTCCAAGACTTTCCATTTCGATGAAAGCTAAGGATCGTATACCGGACAATGTCGGTTATGATGACACCACCTATCATGAGTTCCTGCAAGCCCAAGCCTATGTTGAATCCCTAAACTCTCCTCATCCCAGTCATCCCCCTCTAAAAATTTCTGAACCCGATCTTGATGCCACCCCCCATTTCATAAGCCAATTAGAAAATATGCCTAATCCCCCTCCAGATTTTAAATTTGAATCATCTACGGAAGAGAAGTTACAAAAGCAACCCAAATCTGATCTTTTCATACTCCATATGAAAAAAGTAATGCAAGAAAAGCACTGTAGTGGTTTGCAATTACTGTAAAAAGGTATTTAAGTGGAGCAAATCTAGAGGATATGGCTCATATCGGAAGCATATAATGAATGGTCATCTAGACACACAGGCCAGATCGAGTTCACAAGCACAAATTTCCAAGTACGCTACCCCTAACCAACAATTATTTAAATATAGTGATGAAAAAAATAGAGAAGAATTAGCTAGAATGGTTGCAGTAGAACATTTACCATTTAGTTTTAGTGAAAAGGTTGGTTTTATTAATTATTGTCAACGAGCATTAAATCTTGCTGAATGTCATGTTCCTAGAGCCACTCTCACATAAACACTTCAGAACATTTATTACAAAGAAAAAGGAAGTTGGAAAGATATTTTGAAAAATATAATGGTTGTGTTTCTGTATGTGCCGACACATGGATTGACCATTGAAGAATGCATTCATACTTGGGTGTCACTTACTATTATATGGATAATGCATGGACTATCCAAAAAAGAATTCTTGCATTTAGAGTTTTTGATGATGCACACACTGCTGCTATATTTTTAGACAGCTTAGAGTTATTTTTCAAGAGTATAAAATTGAAAAAAAAAATTTTGCAGTTGGTTTTGATAATGTTTCAAACAATACCGTTGTTATTCCTACTTTCACTACAAGAAAAAGTGTCTTTTCCGACCAACTATTTCTGACGGAGTGAAATTATGGTCGGTTATTGTTGTTTTTCCAATGAAAAAATCAAGTCGTCTGAGAAGTATAACAATAATATGTATTTGTTACGACGAAACAAATACCCTCGAAAATAGTGTCTAAAGTTGTCAGAAATAATGTGAAAATGGCGCCAAAGCTTGGTGCCAATACTATTTTAGACCACAGGTATCTAGCCCTTGGAAAAGATGAATCTTTTTTTACCACAATATTTGATCATCGGAAATGTCAATGCTATTTTTGACAACAAGTACCTAGCCCTCGGAAAAGCTGAATATTTTCCGACCATAATGGTTGATTCTCAGAAACGGCAATACTATTTTTGACCACATGTATCTAATCCTCGAAAAAGACGAAAATTCTGACCACAATAGTTGATCATCGGAAACGTCAATACTATTTATGAGTTATGACCACATGTATCTGATTCTTCTAACCACAATAGTTGATGATGCCATAGCCATACTGATTTGTAAAAAAAAAAAAAAAAAATACAAGTGAAAACAGTCAAACACGTTTAAAGAGTAAAGACTAATCAAATGTGTTGAAGGGTCCAGGGTAACAATGTAATTGTAAAACTTGAAAGTTAAAAACCCTAAATATTTTTTTTCTTTACCTCACCTCATCACCAATACATCCATCAGTCGTTCAACTGCTCAAGCCACAACCCTGACCATGTCCTTCTCGTCAACATCACCTCATCTCGCCATAGAAGCTGGCTCCGCAGCAGCACACAACGAATCTTTTCTTTCTCGGCCTCATACCGTCATACTTATGTAAGTCCCCTCTTTTTTAAAAATCTCATCTTTTATTTTTTGTTTTGATTCGAGTCTTTAAGAACAAAGAGACTTGTGCCAATCTTCTTTCATATACAATTTTTGTTTTGATTTAATTTTTTAATGTTTGGCTATTAGGGTTCCAATTTATTTGAATATGAAACAAAGAACAAAGAGTCCTGCAGAAGCTATATAGGTGAGATTAATTTGCATCAATTTTTTGCAACTTCTCTCTGATAAACACTGATTTTTTTAATTTCATTCAATTGCAGTTTACAAGAGGCCTACTACATGAAATTTTGCCTCTAAAGATTTGAGTTTCAATGCTTGAACAAATTTAATAAGTAAGTGGATCTGTTTCTAGAATTCTTCAATGATCTTAAAGGTTGTTATATGATTGCTTTACAACGGTGATTATCTTAAATATAATTATTTTATTAGATCAGTAGATTTGTTCAATTTTTTTGTTAAGCATGTTTTACTAATGTTAGTTAGCTATGGAATGTAAAATTTTATAGTCATTGAGATTAACTTGTCTGTTAATTTCAAAAGCTCTGCACTAATATGGAGATTTAAGCAAGGGACAAAAATTAGTCCTATCTCATTATCAAGTATCTTACAAATTTTTAATTTTTTATCTGCAGGAGACAACTCATGTATTGACATTTTCGAAGCTTCGACTTATGTTGTGGGGGTTTGACAAGAATTTTATTCTCCTATGTGAGAGTTCTGAATTTTCTTATCTAGTTATATGATGTAAAAAAAAAAGCTAGCAATGTGACAAAATTGTAACAGTTGTGAATTTGTAACAGTTGTATATGTACAAGTTCTATGTACTATTTGAGTTTTACTTGTACTATTATTATATACAATTCTTGTTATTGAATATTAGATTTTTTTTAATGAAAAGATGACTATTGTTGTTGAACACTTTGATTTAAATATTTAGTAATCAATCATATCAATTTAGCAAGTCTTCAAAATACAATATCCTACTGTAGAACCCCTTGAAAATACATTATTTATGACTATTGTAATTTTCTTGGTGATGGTGATGCATTATTTTCAACCACAGTCTCCCTCGTTAATAACTTATATCTGACGATAAATACCGTCGTAAATGATCCCCTAATTTGGTTTCCAAAACCTTTTACGACGACATAGTTCCTTATCTCCAACCACTCATAGCCCTCAGAAATATCGTATTTCCAACGGTTCGTTAAAAAAAGATTATTTCCCAAGATACTATTTCCGATGGAGACCGACGACCATTTCCTGTCGAAATTGCACATTTTCGATGACTTTTTGACATTTTCCAACCATATTTAGCGCTCGTAAAAGACCATAGTTCTTGTAGTGTTTACTTGATTTATGCAAACCTTATCTTGGTGGTAAATTTTTTTTATCAAAGATGTGCATACCATGTTTTAAATTTATTTGTTCAAAAATAATTAGAAACTCTTCAAGATTTTATCAAACCTATTAAAGATGCCCTCTATTATTTGTGAAAACATCCTTCTGCAATGAAAGCATGGGCAAAATTTTGTAAACAAAATGGTAGGCATGCCATTAGATTTCCTCGTGATTTTCTAACACGTTGGAATTCTACTTATAAATTGCTTGCTCAAAGTTATAATTATAGGGATTTATTAGTTACTTTTATTCAATATAATGTTAGTCATATTAATCTTTATTCAACCCGTTGGGATGTTAGTACAAAATTTTGTGGTTTGTTAAAAGTTTTTAATAATGCTACTAACATTTTATCTTGTGTTTATTATCCTACAACTAATTTATTTATTATTGAGAGTCTTAATATTGCTAGTGCCTTTTCTCATTGTGCATCCGACTTACAATTACTGGAGTCTGTTACTGCTATAAAGGAAAAATGGTTAGACTATTATAGGGAGTTTCCAAATAATTATTTGATTGCAATGTGTTTTGTTCCACGTTGTAGATTAGAAAATTTGTTTAAATATCTAACTGCTTATCATCAACAATGTTTACAAATAGATTATGATGTTGATATGTCTTGTTTTAGAATTAAGACATTATTATATAAGTTATATGATGAATATCTTAGAGTTTATGGTCCATCATTGAACATAGATGTTCTACAAACTCAAAATGTATCTCATTCCCCATCATCCTTCGGATTTATGAGTTTCTGGTATAATCTGTTATCCAAAAAAACCAAAAAATTACGAGGTTCTTCTTCATCAAGCTCGACCACATATTTTGAGCTTGAATCTTATCTATATACCACTTTTGAGTTTATGGAAGACACTAATGTTAAAAAATTTGATATCTTACACTGGTGGAATGAGCATGAAAGGTACTTTCCAATCTTGGCTATTATAGCCAAACATATTCTTTCAACACCAGTTTCTATGGTGGCTGTGGAACAAGAGTTTAATATTGATGGAAATATTCTGGATGCAAGACATTCGCTTTTGAGTCTGAAATCAATTGAGATATAAACTTGTGTTGATGATTTGACCAAGGCACAAAACAAACAGCAAGAAATCGATCAAGATGTACCCTACGATTTCTTCAAAGACGATCAACCTAAAAGTGGAATGGATGATCATGACAACGATTAGTTACGGTGCCACCTCACACCGTTACACCACGTGTCCACGTCATCACCAAACCTACAATAAAAGGTAGGATAACTACATGGTTTTTGATTCCTCTAAACCCCAAGAGGATGCATAGGCAACTTAATTTTGGTAAAAATTAAGTGAAAGGCCAATTTTACATTTTTTAGTTTTATTTTAATTTGTCATATATTTATTTTATTTTAATGTCGGGTGACCCAATAAAATGCATTTACAATTTTACATGTCTAATTTTTTTTGAATAATAATAAATATAAGAAAAAAAAAAGGGAATCAAACCGTCAGAACCGGGGAATCGGAACTGTCGGTTCCAAACCGAGAATCGGAATCGGCGCCATGTCTAGTAGCATGAGTTCATGTTGTGATTAGATTTTTTTGTTGTTTTGTTGTGTTTTAATCCTTGAGTTTGTTTGATTTTGAATATAAATTGTTAGAGATCTCTTAATAATGTAAAGTTATGGCTTAGTAACCATTTTGTTGTTAGGTTTGTGAAGCTTGAAACCAGCCTAAGAATTGATTCTTGGCAGTAGGCGTGGCGCAACACGATGTGTGGACCAAGAGCACTAGCCACAGCACACACAGTGGTGGATTCTAGAGGAGACATGCCGTGTAAACTACCATGCGGACATAGTGCATCAGTCGGCGGAACCCACAGCGGTGGATTCCAGAAGTGACATCCATACAGACCGCGTGGCGGACATAGTACCCGTGCCGCGGCCCTAGGGTGAAGTTTTCTAGGAGTGATACACGATACAGACCGCAGCACAGACACAATGCACACATCGCAGTCCATACCGCGGTAATGACGAGATTTGTGCAAATTAGGAAAACTTGTGCAGAAAGGAAAGTAATCCTTTAGGGCATGTTTAGTGGCCTGTATTGTATTGTATTAAGGCTTTAAAATGTATTAATTTAATACAATCCCATGTTTGGTGCTTATTTGGTTCATTTGTATTGCATTAATTTAATACATCCTAATACACCATACACTGCACTATCTAATACAGGATTTTAGATGGTATTATGATGTATTTTATTAGAACCAATTTAACTTCATCTTCCCAAACCCAGTTTTTTTTTTTTTCCAGAAATTAGAAAATCCACACCACATCCGTGCCCAAACCAAAATCACCACTGAAACAAAATATAGCACGGTGTGTATAAAACTATCTAGAGGGGGGGGGGGGGGGGGGGGGGGGGGGGGGGGGGGTGTGAATAGATTTTAAACTTATTACCCAATTTTTCGTGTTAAGACAATATTACGAAATTACCCCTAACTAGATAAAGCAATAAATCAAGTATAAAATGCGGAAATTAAATAACACTTGATTTTTACGTGGAAACCCTCACGGTAAAAACCACGGGCTAGTAAGTAGGCCACACTCGAACCTTGAATCCACTAAATGTGTAAAACGATTACAACTTAATCCCGGAAGTAATCACACACCTACCTAATCCCGGTATGAGTGAACCTAGTCCAATTTGCTTGCGATCTAAGCAACCTAATCCCGGAAGCTACACACAAGACTTACTTTCTCAATGAAGAGAATAACACCCTAAGTGAATATATGAATATCCAAATGCAACATAGAGCAATGGAAACCCTATATGCTTATCTAAGATGATTAATATGCAATTAGAACAATCCTAGATATTAAAAACTAAATGACATGTCAAATAGTTTAGCTAATCAAGATTAAGCACAAAACCTAATTAGCTATCACAAAACAACTTCTCAAACATACAACATACTAATCTCAATCTTGTATCAAAAGATATATGAAAATCATACAAGTAATTAATTGAGATTGCTTGTTAAGAAAAACACAAAATATGTAAGATATTAGTGAAAAGTTTACCAAGCAAAGTATGATGAAGAATCCATGCAAGATGACATCTAGAAGATCAAAGATGATGCTAGATGATGATTGATGATCATGAAAAAGTGTTTGAGTAATTAAAAATGATTTCTTGAAATTTTTCTTTTTTTTTGAAAAATATCCTAAGTATGAAATCTGAATATGAACTCTCTTGATTGACCTAAAGACAAAATGGCATATATATAGGGGGCCAAATCAAAGTGAGGTCGTTTTGAGTAAGTTGCAAGAAACGCGCCGATCGGCGGTTTCAATCTACGGCCAGGCCGCAGATATCAACCGCTGAATGACTCCCGAGAAAGCCAGGGGAGAAACGGCGGTTTTAATCGGCGGTTTCGAAACCGTCGAACCAACCGCAGAATCAAACCCGAGAATTAAAATCAATCAGGTATGAACGGCGGTTTCGAACGGCGGTCGGTGGCCACCGATCGTAACCGCAGAAATGCTCCAGACACTTCTGGAAGCAAACGGCGGTTTCATTCGGTGGCCAGGCCACCGATCAAACCGTCGAATCACCAAAGATGGTGAAACCAAAAGAGAAGCTTAGAACATCCTCCGTAAGCGGTCTTCGCGTAAAACCAAGCACATTCTAGTGCATGCGCGGACGTTTTCGAATACTATCAGGAAACGAATTACAAAGCACAAAAGCACACAACAAAATACAACATCAAGGTGCAAGTGTGAAATGTGACATGTGAAGAGTATGCACACCAAATGCAAGAATGCTAAATGAGTGTGTGCAACTATCTCTTCAAGATAAGTCTGCACATATAATTTACCTTCGGTGCTTATGGAGACGAGGTCTTCAAAGGGCTTCGAACAATAAAACCAACTCCTAAGCTACCCTTACAAAGAACCCCAACATGTGGTTTGTCCATGAAATAAGCCAATCAACAAATGGGAACCTTACAACCACCCAAACCACCACCACATCCACATAAACCCAGAAGCTTCCACACCAAATCACCACTAAATCCATACCCAAATCACCACCAAAACACACCCAAACCATTTTAGTCCACACAAAATCAGAAGAGAGGAAGAGAGAGAGAGAGAAAAAGACGAAGGTTGCGGCGGCGAAAGGAGAAGAAGATGAAGGTCGTGGCGGCTGAAGGAGAAGGAGAAGAAGAAGAAGGTCGGTGTGGCGGAAGGAGGCGAAGACGAAGGCAAAGGCAAAGGCAGCGGCAGCGGAAGGAGAAGAAGGCGAAGGTCGCGACAGCGCAAGGAGATGAAGGCAAAGGCCGGTGCGGCGGTGGTGAGAGGAAAGAAAGAGAGGCGGTGGTGAGAGGAGAGAAAGAGAGGCAAGAAGAAGATAAGAAAGAGAGGGGATTCAGATAAGAAGAAGAAGATAAGAAGATAACACTAAAAAAAATAATAATAAAATAATTTATTGATGCCAACAAAAAAAAAATGAGGAAAAAAAATTGGAGTTGGATTATTTGGTCATGAAATCTATTAATACAGTCTAATACAAAATCACATTCAAACATTGTATAACTTAATACAGTCTAATGCAAAATATCACCAAACATAAGATTGTATAATAATAATACAGTCCAATGCAATACTATCCAATCCAACATAATCCAATACAATCCAGTACAATACAATACAGCGTACCAAACGAGGCCTTAGTGTTTCGGCTTACCCTAGTGTTCCATATAAATACTACCATTATTTAAACCCTAATGGGTGTGTGAGAAAAAGGATGCTAGAGAGAAAGAGAGCAAATTGTAGAGAGACTTGAGAGAGAGACAGAGAGATTGTAATCAACTTTGAAAGTAGTGGATTGAGTGTGGTGCGCTCCGTGGACGTAGGCAAATTGTTGAACCACGTAAAATCTTTGTTGTTGTCTTTTTCTTTCTTATTGCTTTCATATTATCTGTGTTGTGCTTAAGATTTGTGTGTGTGATCCCCTTTCTTCTTAACAACATTTGTTTGTTGGATATGTTATAGTTATGATGTTTTTTCTTCGGTTTATAAGAAAAGTTTGTTTGATTTTTTCATAATCTGCGTAGTTATTTTTGTTTGCTACAGTGATTTAAGTTTTAGTTTGAATGATCGAAGAAATTTTTTTTTTTCTCTACGGCTATTTTGCATGTCCGTGTTACTAAAAGTTTTGAACAATTAATTTCAAATATTTGCCTCTTTGGTTATCTTTGCATGATACAAAATGCAATACAAACCTTAAGATTTTTTTTTTTTTTTTTGGAAGTTTGAATGTACAGGCATTGCTTTATGTTGGAAAAAATGTGAAGAAAATTTAAGAGAAGAAATTGAGAATTTCAATATATTGATCAAGCCAAGCAACAAATACTCATTTTCAATGCTTTTGGTTCATTTGTAATTTTGTTATTTTATGAAAAAATTATCCACAAAATAACTTCTCCTTTGCAAATTAACATTCTTGTCTTTTGTATTATTTAATTAATTAATTTGATAAAAATCCGAGGGTATAATGGTCAATTCATACAATTGAAGCTTAAATAGAGACATTTTAAATTTTTTAACAGTCAAAATTAGTCAACACAAACGGAATGCTAACGGTGTTAATCCATATGAGACGTTTCTAAAATAAAAGTATTTGTAACTATATATCCAATAATATATCAAAGGTGAGGGGAGGTTTTTAATATTAATCCTAAAATTTAAAATAAGATATCTTTATAGGGAAGATTGAAGAGGTTAGGTACATATACAATCTTGTATGGATGACCTAACCTTTCAAAGGGTCTCCATCTCTCAATAAAACATGATATATGTATTTCAACATTAAGAGAAAAGAATTTTGCAAATTATGAATCAAACTTCAAACCCATTTGCACATGGCTTTGTCTAGTAAATTATGAGCTTTTAGAAACCTACATCCATTATCTTCTACATACACAGGGACGTAACTAGGATTAAACACTAAGGTAGGATATAATATATATATTTTTTATCGATCATTAACAATACGAATTTTTTTTAGGCTAATTGACACAGATGCCCTTGAACTCTTCAAAAATTTGCACCTTGCCCCCCGAACTTTTTTTTCGGCAGTAAACCCCCTAAACTAACGGAAATTTGTAAAAGCTGATAGAATGGTAACAGAAGCCACATTCCGTCTATTTTCAAGTCACGTGCGCCTCACGTGCGTCCCACAGTATAAAATTTTGAAGAGTTTAGGGGGCATCAGTGCCAATTATCCTAAAAACTATTATATAAACAAAAAGAAATTAATAAAATACATTAAAATAAAATTAAATGTTATTAAATTAAATATTAATTATTATTATCAAAAAATTAAATAATAATTCAATTTTAAAATAATTAAATAATATTAAAATAATTAATAAAATATACAAAAACATTTTACAAAACTAAAACTAAAAAATAAAAAAATAAAAAAAAAATATTGAATAATAAAAAATCTTATCACCTAAATCTCATCTCCAATCGCCACCACCCAATCACCATCTTCTTCTTATTCACCTAAACAAATTAAAATTAAAATTAAAATAGAATTTTAATTTTAATTTTTAATTTGTTTAGGTGAATAAGAAGAAGATGGTGATTGGGTGGTGGCGATTGGAGATGAGATTTAGGTGATAAGATTTTTTAAGATATAAGATTTTTTATTATTCAATATTCTTTTTTATTTATTTATTTTTATTATAGTTTTGTAAAAAAATTTTTATATTTTATTAATTATTTTATTTAAAATTGAATTATTATTTAATTTTTTGATAATAATAATTAATATTTAATTTAATAACATTTAATTTTATTTTAATGTATTTTATTAATTTCTTTTTGTTTATATAATAGTTTTTAGGATAATTGGCACTGATGCCCCCTAAACTCTTCAAAATTTTATACTGTGGGACGCACGTGAGGCGCATGTGACTTGAAAATAGACGAAATGTGGCTTTCGTTGCCATTCCGTCAGCTTTTGTAAATTTCCGTTAGTTTAGGGGGTTTACTGTCGAAAAAAAAAGTTCAGGGGGCAATGTGCAAATTTGTGAAGAGTTCTGGGGGCATCTGTGCCAATTAGTAAATTTTTTTAATTAAAAATAAAGATACACCTAGTCAAGAAGACATTGTGAGGCTTCATCTGTAAATGTATATTCTAAATAAATACGTTAACAAAATTAATAAAAAAAAAAGTCAAAACAAATTAAAAAATAAACATGAAATGCTATAATCATATATTAATTAAGCTGTATCATACGAGTTTTCTAAAGATCAAACTTGTCAATTATGAAATCAAATCAATAGCACCAATAATTTATTACTTTTAAAAAAATCTAATTTATTTGATTATTATATTAGCTTAGTTATGATGGAGTACTCACATCAGAGAAACAAATATACACTTATATTACTATTTACCAACAAATCTAAAAACAAAAGACAATTTTTAAAAACCCTAATAATAATAATAATAATAATAACTTAACATGTATGCATCTAAATTTCAACTAAAACAAAAAGAAATTCAATAAACAATATTGTTAGTTCATAAATTTAAAATTAGAATAACTGATAATTAGATTACTCCTAAAATTTTATAAACTGAGAATTATAGTAATCCTAAAATTTCAATACAAAACAAAATATTTAAATTCATAATATTTACAACAACATGTCTAATTGGAAAATCAATTCTTAATGTTGATAAGGAGATTGTTCAAATTTGCAATAATTATAAAAAAATAAATAAAAATAAATGACTCATACCTCGTGAGTCGCGAAAGCTGAAAAAAGTTTGCCACAAAGTACAAATACATGTAGCCTTACAATCCTAGTATCCCACTCATACACGTTCTATTTAGATTAGAAAAAATATTAATTATTTGATTATTATTTTTATTAACTTATCAATTCTTTTGGAAAGGCCGGGGAGGGCTCAAGCCCACCCTAGCCCAACCTAAGGTCCGTCCCTGTACATACATCACCTACATTAATATAATAATAATTCTTAAATAATGATTTCATTTTTTAAAAAATAATGTCACAACCAATTTTGATTTTTATGGAGATAATAGTTCATGTGATACACTAAGATTTATTTAGAAAATATAGGGGTGTGGATGCAAAAAAAAAAAAAAAAAGGACAAGTGATGTTAAAAGATTGTTCATGAGAAATCTATCTTTTTTTTTTTTTTTTTTTTTTTGGTACACTGGAGGGCAAAGCCCAGAGGAGAAGGGGACTAAGAGAAGGGAGGAACAAGGCCCTGTCTAAGGCAGGTTACACCCATGTAATCAACATCGAAGATAGTACTTATCTCAGGAGAAGGATCTTCATAGAGTTTGATACCAGTATTCAAGCTATGACCCATACGGGCTAGCCCATCAGCAAGCTTATTACCTTCTCTGAAGATGTGGGTAATGCTGCAGTTCCAATCAACTGCCACAAAATTCTTGCAATTATGGATAAGGCTATAGAGAGGGTGGTTATGCCTGATATCAGAACAGATCAAATGCACAGAGCTAAGGGAGTCAAATTCAACTAGAACTTTTCTAAAGCTAGAGTTTCAGGCCATCTTGAGGCCTTCATAAAGACCCCACAGTTCAGCCTCAATAACACTTCCAACACCTATATTCAACATGAAACCCTTCAACCAGGTTTTTTGGTGATTGCGCAAAACTCCACCAGCAGTTATGATACCTGAGTCAGAGTTCCTACTCCCATCAATGTTCAATTTAACCTAGTTTTCATTGGGATCCAACCAAGCAATCGGTAACAGGCCAACATCTCTACTAGAGGCAACAAAATTTGCATCCATCCAATCTTTGGCAAACTTATTGATAATTAACTAAAGAGAATGGGGAGTAGAAGAATTCAGATTAAACACTTTGTTACATCTCCATTTCCACAGAAACCACAACACATTAGAGAAATGAAGGTCCAACATCTCTACTAGAGGCAACAAAATTTTCATCCATCCAATCTTTGGCAAACTTATTGATAATTAACTGAGGAGAATGGGGAGTAGAAGAATTCGGATTAAACACTTTGTTACATCTCCATTTCCACAGAAACCACAACATATTAGAGAAATGAAGGTAGTTAGGAAGGTTATCATCAGTCAGTTTACCACTTTGGAGATTGTCAACAAGCCACCTTTTTAAGTCACCTTTAAAGACATCAGATGCAGTACTGCCTTTAGAGATTTTTTCCCAAGTAATAATAGATTCTTTACACCCACGCAAGAGATGATCAATGCTTTCAATACTACAGTTGCATCTAGGACAAGAGGATTCAACAGCCATCCCACGCACAGTTCTATGGAGATTAGTGAGAATCTTCTCATGAAGCAAGGTCCAAAGAAAGTAAATCACCCTTTGAGGAATTTTTAGGTTCCAAATAAACCTCCAAGGCCACAAAGGAGACCTCTCTGCCTCAATAGAACCCAAGTAGGCCGACTTCACAAAGAATTCCCCACAGTTGCTCAACCCCCAAATAACTTTGTCAGGCCCACTGTGAGTTTTACCAGCATGGATGCTACTGATTCTGTGCACGATGTTCCAAGGAAGCACAATAGCTAACTGAGCCAACATCCACTCCCCATTTGTCATGAAAGAGTCAATAGTTAGCTTCAAATCATCATCTACAATTCTAACACTAGCATGGTTTATAAGAACACCAACATTTGGAACCCAATCATCAACCCAAAATCTAATGTGAGAACCATTCCCAACTCTCCATTTAAGGCCTTTAGCTATAAGTTTAGCGCCAAAAGAAATGGATTTCCATGTATTTGAGCAGGCCTTATTCTTGTTGAGGTTAGGGTCTGTAAGCAATGTGTTATTAAGATACTTGTGCTTCAAAAGTTGGCACTAAATACCATCATCGTTTCGGAGGAGACGTCAGCCAGCCTTTGCAAGCAATGCCTGATTCATACACTTAGACTTCTTGATTCCAAGGCCACCATTTCTTTTAGAGAGAGAGACTGTGTCCCAATTAACAAGATGGACAACATTCTTGGACAAAGTATGACCCCAGAGAAAGTCTCTGTTAATTTTATATAACTTGTTGCAGATCTCCGAAGGGAGTTTCAGAGTTTGCATAGCATAAATCGGTAAAGCAGAGGTTACTGCCTTAATAAGAGTAGCTCTACCAGCAAGCGAAATAGAATCACTCTTCCAGGCTGCTAGTCTCTTCTATGTCTTCTCAACAATCTCCAAATGGATGAGAGGAACTCCTAAGTACTTGCCAAGATCATTAGTGAAAGGAGAGTCATAAATCCTAACAATTAATCTAGCATCACTCTCTTTAACATTTTTAGAACATAAAAATCTAGATTTAGGATAACTAACACGTTGCCCAGATAGGTCACAGAAGATGTCCAGACAATCCTTCATGATTCTGGCTTGAGGGATAGTGGCTTGGCCAAATAAAATCAGATCATCTGCAAAGAATAAGTGAGATATCTCTGGCCTCCTCCTACAAGTCTTAACATATTTCCACGTACTAAGATTTAACCTCTAAGTGATCAGGTGGGAAGGTTTTTCCATGCACATGACAAAAATGTAAGGGGAGAGGGGGTCCCTTTATCTAATATCACATCCATGAGTGAAGGACGTAGTAGCCTCCCCATTAAGCACTACTTTGTATTGGACACTAGTTATACATCACATTATTAAATCCAGTAAAGTACCCCCAATACCTGCTTCCATGATAACATGTCTGATGAAGTTCTATTGAATTCTATATAGGTTTTGGCTAGGTCAATCTTTTAAGCCACAAAGCCTTTGTTGCCTTTCATTACCTTAAATTTATGGAGTACCTCTTGAGCAACCACAATATTATCCTAGATATGTCTACCAGGGATGAAAGCAACTTGGTTAGGGTTAATAATCTTAGGTAGCAAGCTCCTAAGCCTTTGGACTATAACTTTGCTAATAACTTTGTAAGCGATATTACATAAGCTAATAAGCCTAAGCTGGGACATGTCAAGGGGACTAGGCACTTTAGGGATAAGGGCAATGAGGGTTTGGTTCAGCTCAACTGGGAAAGAGCCATCCCTAAAACTATCCCTCACAAGATTGAACAAATCTATACCACACACTTCCCATTGGTTGTGAAAGAAGGCTGCAGTTATACCATCAGGACCAGGGGCTTTTAGACCTCCAATACCAAAAATCCCCTTCTTAACCTCATCTTTACTAACATCTTTACACAAATCAGCATAAGCAGTAATATCTAGACTAGGGAAAAAATGAGGCAAGCTGTCATAGCTGCCAACACTAGACTGAGAAGAGAAAAGATTCAAAAAATAAGAGATGGCAATGATCTTCATACCTTCTTTGTCACTGTGCTAGTTACCATCATCACCTTTAAGTCCCTCCAACTTATTGTATCTCCTGCGAATCATAGTGGCAAGGTGGAAAAACTTGGTGTTTTTGTCACCTTCTTTCAGCCAGGTACACCTAGATTTCTGAAGCCAGTAGATCTCCTCTTTCTCAATTATATGACTATACTCCTTTTGCAACTTAGTCTCCAGTTTAGTCAATCCAGAATTAGCACATACACCTAGGTTTCTTTGAATACCTTATAGTCTAGCAAGTAGCCTTCTCTTCCTTTTAAAAATGCACCTAAAAGTAACTCTGTTCCACTCCTTTAAAAGGCTGGACAAGGACTGAATTTTATTGGCGAGGCTAGCTTTATGAGAATCCCAAGCATGTTTAACCAAGTGATTGAAGTTCTCATGCTTCATCCACATAGCTTGGAACCTAAAAGGTTTAAGGCAATTACGGGGAATATGCAAGCTGTGAAGGTTCAGAAGAATGGGACAATGATCCGAAGCAACTCTAGGTAAGTGCCTGAGGTAACCTTCCTCAAACATCAATCTCCACTCCATAGAGCAAAGAGCTATATCAAGTCTTTCTCAGATATCCTCTCTTAGGCCTCTCCTAGTCATCCAAGTAAACCTCTGCCCAACAAACCCCAAATCAACCAATTTATTGTCATTGATCCACTCCACAAATCCTGATTTGGTGTAGCCACTTCTTCCACCTCTTTTTTCAGCACTGTTAATGATCTTGTTAAAGTCGCCTAACACCACTCATGGGCCTTTGAAGCAGCTCCTAACAAGACCAATTCTATAAATGTCTCCTAAGCATAGCATTGGGTTTAGCATACACAATGGTGATGACCCAGAATTTATTCCCTTCAACAACAACAACAACAGTGATAGTATACTTGGAACTGGCCACCACTCGAAGTTTAATATTACTATCATCCCAAAGTAGCCAAATGCCGCCTAAAAAGCCCGAGGCCTCCACATGAATTTATTAGAAAATATTAATCGGTCAATTACTTTGGAAGCTTTAACACCACCAATTCTTGGTTCCAAGATTGCAAGAACATCAAATTGATAAAGGTTTCTAAGGTCAGTAACAATTTTACTAAACCTTTTCTTACCCGCTCCCCTAACATTCCATGAACAAAACATCGGAAAAGGAAAAGGGGAAAACAGGGCAAGGTCTACTCCAAAACTATTTCCATTGCCTCTTTAAGCATAGAGGCAACCGTTTCAAAATTAGGAGCATCAGCTACATTCACTTGCTCAGGGGTAGAAGTTCCTGCTTCATTACTAGAGCCATCCCCACTAGTTGAGTTTTCTAGTTCCATAACCTCCTTGTATAGAGATTGAAGGACCTAAGAATCCTCAATATCCTTCTCCATGGCTTTAATGGTGGTGTTGACTGTACACTAAGTGTCTTTTAATTGTCCCTTCACATTTTTCTTAACCCATGTCTCATTATTATTCTCCTTAAAAGGTTTTCTGAGAATGTTCTTATCTATCGGAGTTTCAATCAAGTATTTGCTAGCAGCAGTGTTTAACTGGATCTTACTGGCAGGTTTCCTATTGGAGATTTCAACAAGAACTTTCTTAGTTAGGGTTTTGCCTTGCTAAGCAATACGGTTTCGGTTGGTCTTCACAACAGTTTCGTCAACTATTTCCTCATTTAATACTGCAAATCTAGATCCCTCTACTAAGTTAGAAGTTGTCTTCAAATTTCCCACTAGCTTAGACACTATCTTCCCACTCTTAGTGTTATCAAAAACTTTCTTCGGATTTCCCAACAAGCCCTTACCCAAATCCATACCATTACCTATTGCCTTACCAGAGGTTTCAACTCCACCAACTAGAGATCCATTAGCATATTTCATACCTGACCCAACATTGCTCTGAATATTGCCTCTTTTCCCAACAAACCCCGCACCCAAATTTCTACTATTTCGCCCATAAGTAACCAGCATCTAGGAGCCATAAGGTTCACTAACTCCATTACCAGAATTGTTCCCATGCTTAGTACTCTTCTCTTCCTTATCCTGTTTTACTATACCCTCCCTGTATAATTCCTTAGTATGACCCACTCTCCCACATTTAACGCAGATCAGCCCCAAACTTTCATACTCAACCTTAACAACACAATCCTCCACAACTAGGGAGCTCTTAAGAGGCTTAGTGATATCTAATTCAACACAGATTCTGGCGAATCTACCCCTAGCTTGTGTTTCGGTGATTGGGTCAACTTTGAAGGTAGTTCCCGACATTCCACCAATGCTTCTCAGCAAATCCACATCAATCCATTCCATTGGGAGTTTTGAAAGTCTTACCCAAATCGGCATTTTCTGGATTTCATCTTCACCCGGCACGAAATTGGGTCTCCATTTCTGCATAACAAGGTATTGGTTGGTGATTACCCAAGGCCCTCCGGTCAAGACATATTCTAGGTCTTCAAGCATTTGAAATCGCACCATGAAGTACCATTCCTCTAAATCAGTAAGCTGCTAGTGCCCAATGAGTTGCCATTTCTGCCTAAGTTTCGCGTGCATGAAGCTCAGGGTATGGGTCCTCCCCATAATTTTCAGAATCAAAGCATTTGCCAAGGGCTTACACAGTTGTTGTTTCAAATCCGCCGATAGCTTCATAGTAGGGCCATTTGAACCCTCAGTTATGGTGATATCACCTTCTTCGATCTTCAATTTCTCTTTTCCAATTCCAAATCCCTGCCATAGATTTGGGCTTGACGCACTTAAAAGTTTCGATTTGAAACTCTCTCCCACTGGTTTTCTCAGGTTGCCACTTTCTTCAAAATCATTTGCTCAGGCTTGCTTTATGCTAGTTATGGGATTAGGTGGTTCCCTTTTCCTTTCCTCATCCTTCCTTTCCTCCGGTTGTGTTGAAAACATGAAGATGTCCGCCATAGCAAACACCAGAAACGAACGAAAAAGGGGGCGCGTAGACTAAGTTTCTTTTTCTCAAACACACGTGCTAGGCGCGTTCAAAAATCGCTATGACACGTCATTTTTAATCAAACCAAAATGTTTCATAAATCTATCTTTTTTCTTTTATGAACAAAATTCAAAAACTTTGAGTTGTAGTATGAACATTTAAGATATTTAGAAACATGTTTGTTGTAATACATTGTACATGTGTCGACCTGTTCTATTATTGGATGAATGTACAACTTTACCTAACTAATGACTTTTTGTTATAGAGGGATCGATTTGGCACTTCTGAAAAACTTAGAAATCAGTTTGGTCGCAAATAGAAAAGTCGCAAACTAATTTGAATTAAGGAAAACGTTCACGACTTACTTGGTAATTGACCTAAAGAGAATAATAGTTAAATTCAAAAACCTCCCTGAAAGTATTTGATGCTTTCTACCAAAAACAAAATTCAAAATTTTTGTTCTAAGAAAATTAAAAATATGAGATGATAGTTTTTTTTTTAAAAAAAGAGAGAGAAAAAGAAAAAGAAAAAGAAATAGATCCTAGTTAAGTTGTGACTTGTGATTGGTTATTAACTATAAAAGAACAGTGTTAGAAAGGGTTTAAAAGTTCATAAAAGTTTAGATGAGCAGAAAAAATAGAGTTATCCATCTAAAAGAGACGGGAGTAAAGAGGAAAGAGTTGAGTTGTCATATGAAATAGATATTAATAATAAATGTGGGAATTATGAATTTGCCTCCAAATAATTATGAATTATGTGGAATATGATCTTAAAATTTGAATTGGTTTGTCTTTGTAAAAGCAATGTATTAATGATGATAAATTGACTACTATAGAGCTAAGTCAGATTATGTATTGTTTGGTTTTCAATAATTATTGAGTTTACGGGATAGTGAATGACTCCAAAAGGAAAAGGAAGAACTATTGAAGAGAAAGAGCAAGTAAAGTCCCAATGTATACAAAATGGAGATGAAATAAATAAAATAAAATAAAATAAAAAAAGATATCATTGTCCATTTAAATAATTTTAGACAGGTAGAGGAATTCTTCTGGTAAAGGTTGTAATCCAATGGCCTGAGTTTGATGGATTGCATTTGCAAATATGTTATGAGAAATTATACAAGTAAATTTGCAACACGGGTGGGTGTCAGTCGAAAGTTGCCCAGAGAGAAGGAGAAGGAGATGGAGAATGGTCCTTGTTAGCTACAGCGGGTGTATTTGCAATGCTCATATCTAAAGATCCCTGCAGAAACAGAAACAGAATACAGAATATTAGATATCTACGGCGGGTAACTTGTAATTGAAGTATCAGCAGTGCCATTACCTTACGCGACCTAAGTGGCGGAGGAGTTATTTGCGCCATGTGCTGAGTAAGAATCTTTTCCTCAAGCGACAAATTCCTTGTTCTTCTTGGTATCGGGATTGCTTGTGTTTCCCCCTTCCGAACCCATCTTTTCTCTGCGTACCTATACGTACAAGAATGAATCCAATTACTTCTTATTCTCCATAATATGGTACATGAGGTCGGTTTCAATAAACAATTTACTTGGCATGGATGAATTTCTCGAAACTTCTTCTGTCGCAATCTGGTGGGAGTTGTGCTTCCCAGTACTTGTTGGACTTGTCATTACCCATAGCTAATTAAAGCAACAAACAACAAGGATCTAGATTCAAGATTTTCAGGAAGCAAGCAAGCAAGCAACAATGCAACATCAACTTACATTGCATAAAAGCAACCTGCTCCGGTAACCATGTATCCAGAGTGATAGATCGTACCTATAAATGAAATCATCATCAAAGGGCCATCATTTAATCAAAAGACATCAATTTTATACCTGGGAAATATGCACTCCAAGACTCCGATGGATTCCTGAACATTGCATGCATATAAATATTCCAAGGTTCACACTTGCCCATCTTGGTCCCCTGAAATAAATACACAACTACTCTGCTTGACATATAAGAAAACACAGGTATACAAATACTACCAGAATTTAACATACCTGCTTTGACAATCTGCACATTCTCTATTTTCTCCTAACTTAAGAAGCCCTTCTAAAATCTGCAACAAAACAATAAATTCTTATTGCTTTTCAATTCTCACATAGCAACAATTCAATCAACAAACCTTGCTGTGTCTGGCATTGAGCTCTTTCGAAACAGAGGCCTTCTGGTTCATTTTTCTTGTTTTTTTTTTTTAATTTTTTCAATTCCTTCAATTCCTTGACAAATTTAAAATTAAAAGAAAGAAAAGAAAAGAAAAAAAGAATTGAAAATCCAGTCCGACCCCAATCAGCTCCAGACCAAATTGAGGAGCAGATATCTCTCAACAGATTCAAAGAATAAAGGAGAAACCGTTAAATCAATCCCCCAAAATCGCCACAAATTTACAGGGTTTTTATTTTATTCTGATTTATTATTTATTTATTTATTTTATTTTATTTTTGGCGGGAACCCTCCAACTGTATTGAAAAGCTTGTCATAAATCCTAACATTCTGCTATCACCTTTTCAATTGGGTCTGTTTTCAGGAAAAATGAAATAAAAATTAGACATAAATGTGTAACTCTGATGACAGCTCACACAACAATAGTACTTTTATGAAAACAATTTTCTTTGATATGTATATCCTACAACATATCTTAAAGAATGTTCAAAAGCATGCACCTCTTTAAGTTTAGAAAACATTTTAAAGAATGTTCAAATGAATGCATCCTTCAGTGGGAGTCTTGTGTAGACTGTAGAGGATCCCTTACTCTTAGTGACTTGGTCAGAAAACATTTAGCTCTTCATGGTAACTAGTAGATTGGAATACAAAAACACATTTAGCTCTTCATAGCTGGGTTATTGGAATACAGAAAACACATTACATATTAGCCTAAACAAAAGATGAGATACTTCATGTCAACCACCCAAACCCATAAACACATTAACAAACCAACATTCATTAACCTCATAAATCACTTGTTTTCGGCTACTTCTTGTGGAGTCTTCGCCACGATACAGAGGGCGTGGAGTCCGGACTCAAGTTCGTCGCACACCATACGGTGCCGTTTCACCATATTCTGCCCATCGAAATTCGGTGACACGATCCTCACATTGAAGTGGCTCTCGCCTTCGCTTCCCTTCACCGCGGCATGCCCGGCGTGCTGGTGCGATACGTCCTCGATCTCCAACACGCTAGCTTCCAGTACTGATTTCAGCTTCGTTTCCATTCGAATTGCTCTCGATACTATCTCCTTTCCTCCTCGCGAAGCCATTGGCAATCTAAAACCCTAATTTTCCATAAATAATGAATAAAACATTAAAACGACGACGTAGTCATGCTGGATATTTAAGGTTTAAAACTATCCGCTGGATCGAATGTAGATTCATCCAACGGACCAAAACTATCTCTACCCCAGACCCCACAGCATTCATTGAACTCCCGTGAAACTCATTAGTGGGACCTACACATTTCCTCCGACTCCAATCATCCATTCCTTGATCACGGTGTGCTCAAATACATTTAATAAAACCCTTTGGCTTTGTCCAAAATGCAACAACACTGCCTTTTCACTTTCCACACCCATTTTAGCTGACGATTTTTCTCATATATATCTACACACAGAGAGGAGCAGTGGCGGTGGTGGTGGTAGCAGCTCATATGTTTTGTGGGTTTGTGGGTAAGCAAAAGGTTGACAACCGTTTCTTATTTTTCTTTTTTCATTTTTCTTTTTTGAGTTTTGGTTGTTATTGATGATTCAAGCTTGTGCATTTTATGTTGTAGTTGTGTTTGTACATATTCTCTTAAGGTTGGTCATCATCAAAGCTTGAAACTTTGTTTGGGTGGTAAGAAAATGTGAGGAAAAACAAAACAAAACAAAAAAAAATTAAAAAAAAATCAATCTTGATGGAGTGGAAACTGAAAAGATATGTTTTTTTTTTTGTTCTTTTTGTTTCCAAAAAGTGTAAATGGATTTTCTTTTATCTTTCACTAATTAGTTAAAGCATTAATGTTGTGTTTGATTACATATTTACATGGTTACAGAAGCAAAAGGGTTTTTTTTTGCTCAAACCTGTATTTGGTTTTGGTGAGAAAAGGAAAGGAAAAACTAGTAACTTGTCATTGAGAGTGAGTTTTTGGTTTCTTGAAGTTTCTTTGTCTGATTGAAAAAAAAAAAAAAAAAAAAAAAAAACTGTTTGTTGTATTTATTCTTTCTAGGACTGGTTATGATTTTTAATTTATTTCGAATTCTGCAGTAGTTTTATTTATGCATGTCTATAATTTGTTCTGATTCATAAGTTTCTTAAATATGCTTGAACCTTGTACTAGTTTTAATTAATGTGTAACCCTGTACATTGCTTAGGTCACAAGTCACGCTTTGACACATTCCTATCTCTATCACCTTATGTGGGTTTCCAGATGATGAAGAAGCGCCAAGTGGTGGTTGAAAGTTCTACTACTTCGTCCTCAATGGTTCGACGCATTCGATATAGGGAGTGCCAAAAGAATCATGCGACCAACATCAGAGGATATGCTGTGGATGGTTGCAGAGAGTTCATGGCCAGTGGTGAGCAAGGGACGACAAGTCTGCTTACATGTGCTGCTTGTGGCTGTCACAGAAACTTCCATAGAAGGGAAGTCGAAACTGAGGTAGTTTGTGATTTATATATAAAAACTCATGATTTATATATAGGAATCTTGTCTACACATATTTGGTCCAAAATGAATTAACAATAAATGCTGTATATAACTTGTAAATTGTGAGCAACAATATATAATTTAAATTTTATATACCTGGGAAAGGAGAAGCTTAAATTACAGCATGCACTTGGCTACTTTCTTGGGAAAATGTTAATAGCTTTGTTCGATCTGAAGCATATTCAATACATTTTTGTTCTTCGGAAGGGCAAAACAAGGTCATTCTATCTGGTCTATTACTATCCATTAGTTTGAAACGGTCATCATGTGTATTAGCAGAACCTCTTTTGTTGGATTAAGATGAAACTTGATGGTCTAATTCTGCATGATTAAATGAAAATCTGGTTTTTGAATATTTCATACATGATGATTTTAAATTATGAATGATGTTATATTGTTCTGTTTTGACTATGTATACTGACAATGGCCAGCAGAAAACTAAGGTCTCTCACTTAATACATTAGGGTTGAACATAAATGTCCTTTCTTTTATATTTCTTTCGTCTTGCATCTTCTCTGCCATCAAACAAATCTTAATTAAAAGATCACATTTTGAAGGGAGATTTTATTAGTGTTGATTGTTTAATTGTCTATAGCTCTATATTAGTTTGGCATTCATAGAGAGATTTCAGGGTTGGTCAGCTTTGAGTTTTGATTAATTTCATCTATTATTATAGTTTACCTTGAGATTCAAAATAAGATGCTATTTTGCTTGTTATTTGGTTGCTGAAACTTGTAAATACATTATGATGTGAAACTGGGTTGATTTAATAAAAGTTAAAACAGATGAAAATTGGTTACCAGAATATCTCCTTTTGAGGAGAAGCTTAACTTATTCTGGTTAGGAGCTAATAAAATGTATCCTGCCTTTGTTTGTGGCAAATAATATAATGATTATAGTTGTTTCACATGCCTTTATGCTCATTTTATTTCTGAATTTGATTGAGATTGTAATAGTTTTTTCTTTAGATGTTTAATATTGAAGGTGGTGGCGTTTTCTTGTATATTGTCTCAACAGGGAACCTAAATTAGTTTAACTGATTCTGTAGTTTTTTTTCTGTTTGATGTTCAGACTCATTCATTCTGCATTTCAGGAAATGGATAACTTTGGATTCGTGAACAGAGACATGGCCATTAATGTTTTGTCCCGATTGCCAACAAAACTTTTGTTTGGGTTAAAGTGTGTTTGTAAAGGGTGGCACCAGCTATTATGTGACCGTGATTTCACGAAAGTTCAATCACAAAAGAGGGAACAGATATCAGGATTCTTCTTCCAGCAGAGGTTCCAGTGGTGCCCTTATGATATCAGAACCATTGCCTACATTCCTGCCGAATTCATTGGATTGAATCAAACAGTCTTTAGCTTTTTGCCTGAGGATGTTGTGGTGTTGGCATCATGCAACGGGCTGGTATGTTGCCGGAGTTGTGTACCTTGTAATGATCCAGCCATCTACGTGTGCAACCCTGTGAATAGAGAATGGATTAAGCTAAATTGGTCCGGACCTGATAGAGACAGCCACGTTGCTTTGGCATTCGACCCATGTCGGAATGCTATGGAGCGTTCAATCAATTTCAAATTGGTTCAAGTGCGGCACTCTGAGGCAACACTTGACAACTTATACTTTTCATTTGAGATATATTCTTCGGATACTGGGGTTTGGAGAATGTCAAAAGAGATTTGCAAATGCAATGACAAATTATACAAGAACAAAGGCATTTTCATTGGAGGGGTCTTGCATTGGCTGACTGATGGTGATAACATCCTCACATTTAATATAGAGAATGAACTAGCTTGGTTGATCGCAGTTCCACTTTCCTCTATACATTTTGAGAGCATCACTGGATCGTGTATTGGTGAATCTGATGGCCAGTTGTATTATGTCATAGTCTCTGAAGAAGGACTTCATGTGTGGCTTCTACAGGATCCATTTGAATCCAAATGGACACTTAAACATGCAAAAACTCTGGAGGCGATGGAAGCAGAACACCCCAGTTTCCTTTATAACTTACGCGAGAGGGTGACTCATCGACCCTCTCTTGACTCAGACCCGTGGATGGATCCCTTGGCTTTCAAAGACGGCTACTTATTGATGAAGGTGTGTGACAAAATCTACATTTATCATGTTGAAACAACCCAGATGAAGCAAGCGTGCATGCTTTCTGAGTTGGGTGGGATTTCCGCATCTTCTCCCATTGTGCTTCCTTATTCTCTCAGCATGATTCCTGTAAAACAGGCTTTGGAGTAGCAAATTTAACAATGTATAGCTTGCTGTTGTTCTAGTCTTTTTGTCTTTAACAGCCATGCATACAGGCTTGGTTTGCACAAGAAATATGTTGTAACTTGTTAGCCACTTTTGATGAACGCTCCTGTCAAGAACAATGAGTAAATTTGGATCAATACATATTTTAACTTTAGCTTCCAGTTATTCATTTTGCACCATTGAATCATGATTTAGATTGATTCACGGATTTTCCCGGAACAATCTAATGATAATGAATTGGAATTGCCGAGGGGATTGGTAATGAATCTCACTACCCTGCGTTTGTCTGCATTGTTTTATTGGTCCATAGACTTTCCGTTTCACTAATGTCGTTCATTTTTTTTTGTTTTCGGATAGTCTTTGCTTTAGGGTCAGTGCACCCTCTAGAGGCTCTAGGTCAGTTCGATTTTATTAAAAATAAAAAAAAAACAGCTTCAATTCATGATATATGAGATTTGACCAGATTTGAAAACCAAAAAATCCAATCCGCCCGATACGGATCGATACCTGTAATTAGCTAAACGTGTTATTAGATCATGTGTTGGTTTTTTTTTTTAAAACTGTTAACCGCTAAAATTGGTGAAGGATCAAAGAAGAATTTTTCATCCAGAGTCAAGGTCGAAAGAGCTACCAAGGCAAAATCTAGCTACCTCCTATAAAGAACCCAGACCAAAGTACTTAGGTGCACCTTCGGACTATCCAAGTAGAGATCAAGGGCGCCAGGATGCCCAAGTATCAGGCAACACAGAAAACAGGGTCCTGACATACCCCGCTACCACATAGAACAAGCATCCCGCTACCACCCAGTCCAGGTATCCCGCTTCCACGCAGACCAAGTACCCTGTTACCACATAGACCAAGTATCCCGATACTTGTTTTATTTTGACACCGCGCTACAGCACCAGCCAGTATTTCGATACTTCGATTCATCCCTAAAAACCGGCTGGCCAGACTAATTAAAGTACCAGGAAAAGCAGATCGTAGAGGTAAGTCTAAGTGAAATTTCCCTTAATGTAGTAGTGAAATATACCTAGAGGGGGGGTGAATAGGTATAGGCTCCAAATTCTTCCAATTAAAAATAATGCGGAAAATTACAAGGTAAAATGCACACTTGATAAGATTTAGCAAATGAATTGATTTCACTAAGACAATAGTTAATCAATTTACAAGATGTGCAAACAATGTAATATATGGAAGATAAAAGAAAGTAAAGCAAAATTGAACACAATGATTTTAACGTGGTAAAACCTCAATGAGGAAACAGCCACGGGTTGATACCACAACCACTGGCGAAGCAATCCACTATGTGAAAAAGGACTTACACACTCAAGCTATCACTCATGATATCCGCTCAAGCTATCAACTCCTAATCTACCCTCGGGCTAGTGAATCACCAAGCCTACTTCCTATCCGAGATGTGTCCTACACCTCTAGAAAGCAACTTCCTATCCAAGACGCTCACGTCTCTAGGAAGATTTCGTGCTTAGCTATCCGGATCACAAAGATCCTAGTTAAGCTCTCCTAGCTCAACCATCCGGAGTACCACACTCCTAGCTAAGACTTTTGCTTGACTATCCGGACCACATGTCCTAGTCAAGACTCCCTTGCTCTACACAAAGCTTCACTCACTTTGCTAGAGACTTCAACCTAATGCAAGGCTATGATCTAAAGTGATGCAAATGATGCAAGCACAATCAAATTAAGCTAGATGATCAATCAAGCAAAATGTACATGTTCAATGATAGTCTAGAATATGATTTCAACACACAATCACAAAAGTTATCTAGAAATCAAGACATGCAAATCAATAAGAACAAAGGTATCAATATTCAATTTAGCACACTAAAAACCTAGTTCTTAGATCATGAAATAAAACATAGAAAATAACATGAAGCACATCACACATATGTTTTCTAGAATCAATTTCATGATAAATCAAGTTTAGCACATATATGTTCAAAACACATCACAAAGCTAAAACTTAATTAACAAATGATCAAATAACCCTAGCATGTGATCTAACATACTTCTTAACAAATTTCATCAATCAAATGGAAAGAATCAATAGATGATCAAAGATGGAATTGAAAAAGAAATAAGTTGAAACATACTACTGACCACGGACTGGAAATGGACCAGCTGAGAAAAATGCCGAAGTCAACTGCCTCTGGAAATGCTTGGGGTTTGTAGCTCTCTTCGAGACCAACAATTTTGGTTTTTGAATCGAATGATTTCGAGTTCGTATGAGAGAGATATGATCAAAACAAGTAAACGAAAATTGTTGAAAAACTGATGCGAGAATTGATCAAGTGTTCTTCAAAAAATTGCATAAGTGTGGAGGGAAGGAGGTTTGCTTAAAAGGAGGGAAAAGGAGAGAATTTCCGAGCAAATCACGTGGTGCCACATCAGCACCCCGTGGGGGGCGCGTGGGGCCCATGGGAGCAGAAGGCTCCCTTGCCCGTGGGGCCCACGGCCTCCCACACGGGCTGGCCAAGTGGCCACACGTGATTTGCACATCTCTCGCGCGCTCCCTCGGTTCGTTGCCCCATATCTTGAGCATCCGACCTTCGATTTCGAATCCGTTTTCGGATTACAAACCGTGACTCCCTCACGCACGACTACGACTACTCAACATTGAAAAATGGTTGAGAAATCATCTCGGAATCTGACGATGAAGTCAACACAACAAATGAGAACGAAAAGTAGCATAGTCAACTTGTTTGGACTCGAAACCTTATGAATGAGTAACCGAAATGACCGGAACTTGATAAGGCATTAAATAAGAACATGTTCAAGTCCTAAACACAAAATACGAAAACAAATAAACACATATTCACACAAACATGCCATATCAAAGAGATAGTCACAAAGCATGCAATTTCACAATGTTTGTCAATACAAGATCAATGCATGAGCATGCTATGAAGTGTGTAAATGTGTTATACCAAATGTTTGAACCACGATGCAGGGACACACATGTATGAATTGTGTGTGTGTGCGCTAACGCCTTGCAAGAGGGTGGAAGTCAAGTTTTACCTTTGACGATTTTCACCTCTTGAAGACGACTTTTGCACTAGACGTTGCTCTTCACTCTTTGAGCTTCCTTTATTCAAATAATGTCCTAAGCAACAACTAATACAATCATAGAGTGTTTTGCAATGGAATCAAGCCAATACAAATAGTGAACCTTACACTAAGCACGCTCGAAAGACAGCTTAAAGCAAAAGCAAAATGCCACCATTCAAGACGAAAAGAGAGTTATGCTCATTCCCGCCACAAAGAGTCCTATTTGAAATAAAAGTCAACTCTATCAGAATTCCGTCAAAATAAGGGATCTCTAGATTCGTAGAAGGAAAGAAAGGATCTTTTCACCAATGACCACTAAACGCCCGAAAAACTCTAGGTCACAAGACCGAATTTAGAGGAGTGCTAGGCAAGTATTGAGACTTATATATTCATCGTGTTATCACAGAAATAAGGATCGTAACTTGAGCGCTTAACCCTACTAGAGAATTTTTCCACTTATCGACATGCACGAGAATTCCATCGCCATAGTCAATTGAGTGTTTTCATCCCATGACCATAGCTATCTAAAACAACCATTGTATTCCTTTGGTATTTTCTTTATCAATAAAAAAGTGTTACGTATGATCCTTTTATTACATTGATGTTCGTCCACCATTATCGTCGTTTCTTACTTGCTTACTGAGAGTCTATAGGTATCGAACTACTTGATCTCTCTCCAGCTAAGATCTACCCCGATTTCAATCACTAGAGTTGTTAATTGGAAAAATCTCCCCAGTGACAATTTTCGGTTAACACTTTTGGCGTCGTCTGTGGTAAACAACTCCCAATTTTTTACAAAGCTACCTAGCTCTACCCAGAAGAATAAGAAAATGAGACTTCGATCCTCTCAAGGGCATCCCGACCATACAGGATCCCATTCCCTCGCTTCCACTCAGAGAAACCAAGGGAAGAGGAAGGGAACTAGAAGCTAGGTCCCGGCACCGATTCTTTCACCCAATGCGGGCCCCGCGCCCTAAGACCCCCGCGATCCAAGAGGTAAATTGGGATACCATGGAGCAGCACGCTGTTGCCTACATGGAAAGCATTCGCCTCCAGATGATTGCCTAAGGAATACCTTTTGAAGCATCCAGACTAGCAGGAGAAGCCGGACCGAGTACCTGGGTACCAATCTTTGATAGACTTGGGCCACCTTTACCAGTACTAGATCATCCCGGAGATTTTAGACCCCGACAGGTGAAGTCAGCATTTGACATCCCTCCCAGAAAGATCCAGCCAGCGGCTAGACCGGCAGCAGAGCAGAGGACTCCACAGCCCGATGCAGGTGGTAGTACCGGGCCTAGGAGAAACCCGCAGGGCACCCGGCCCCAGATGGAGGAGCGCAAGGAGATTACCGCGCTGTCCGAAACTTCGGATAATGAGGAATCAGTAGCCAGATCCAGGCACGATGGGTCCAGACGCCTTGAAGATCAGATGGCCAAGATGGCAAAGGAACTCAAAGAGCTAAGGAAGGGGAAACACTGAGGTGCCCGGAAAAACCTCTTGGGTGAGATGAATGCATCATTCTCTAGGAGGATCAGAGAAGTAGAGCTACCCCCTAAATTCAAGATGCCTATCGAGAAATATTCTGAATCAGAGGACCTCGTGAGCCACATGGAGAGTTTTGTCCACCAAATGGAGGTCCAGAATGCTACCTTGTCGGCAATGTGCAGAATGTTTCCTTCCACCCTGATCGATTGTGCCAAGGCTTGGTTCAGAAAATTACCTCTAAGTAGTGTGGATTCATTTACAAAACTTACTACAAACTTTTGTGCTCAGTTCCAGGGGATCAAACCTCGTCCCAAGGACCTCATCCTACTCTAGTATATGATCCAGGAGTGGGGAGAGACTATAAGATCTTATGTAAAGAAGTTCCACAAAGAAGTGATCCAAATGAGAGTGTTTGTTGAGAAGGAGACTTTAGCCAACTTCATAAGGAAATTATTGGCAGGCCGATTGTTCCGATCGTTTGCTAAGCATCCACCCGAAACTTACCAAGAAGCCTATGACAGGGCACTATAGCAGGTGGACATAGATGAACAACTCCTGGTCAAGGTTGAACACGATGAAGCCCGAACAACCAAACGACCGAAGATGGAGTCTCCAAAGCCTGTAGTTGTGAATAAGTTTTAGAATCATCCTCCAAATTGGTCGACATACAGGCCACCACCTCCTTCCCAGCATTGAGATAGATACCCGGTGAGAAGGACTCCTCAAAGAACAACACCTCCATTAATAGAAGTAGCTTGGGTGGCAAGTGAAGAAGACTGGTACAACCATTACACTCCTCTCAATGCATCCCGAGAAACTATATACCTCGCTATCAGCGGTATAGGTCTGCTCAGGAAGCTCGGTCCTATAAAGATCCCAGCCAATCAGAGAAATCGCTACAAGTACTGTGATTTTCATGAGGATGTGGGACACAACACCTCTGAATGCTATAGCCTCCACAACCAGATCGAAGGGCTAGTAAGGGAAGGACTCTTAGTTGAGTTTTTGCAGCAGGTACGGGAAAGCATCAAGGCAGGAAAGAAGGTGCAAGAGGAGATGCGAGATGCAGAAGAAAGAAGGAAGAACAATAATAAAAACTTGAAGCAGCAAATCCAAGTCATTCACACCATCAGTGGAGGCCCAACACTAACAGGGACCTCTAACAACTCAAGGAAGAACCATGCCAGGAAGATCCTGAGGTTTACCACTGGTCATGATGTACTCCGGGTCTTCAGGGGATCTCAAGACTATCCTCGTTCTGCCCAGATCATTTTCACGGAGGAGGTTGAATACAACACAGTTCATCCTCATGATGATCCAATGGTGATCACGGTATAGATTGCTAATTGCCAGGTTCATCATATCCTGATAGATACCGGGAGCAGTGTCAACATTTTGTTTAAAGGAGCGTTGGAAAAGCTTAACCTGAAGAACCCTGCTACAACAGCTGCACCACGCCCTTGTACGGTTTTACAGGAGATTCCGTAATGCCTGTCGGGACTCATATTCTACCGGTAATAATTGGAGAGGCTCCCTTTCAGCAGAACATCATGACAGAGTTTACTATAGTTGATACCCTATCTGCCTACAACGTGATCCTAGGAAGACCTTTCCTATCGGGAATCAAAGGAGTGCTGTCCATTTATCACAATGTCCTAGAATTCCCAGTAGGAACCGAGGTAGGAGAAGTTCACAGGGATCAACAAGCTGCCCGCACTTGTTATGCGGTGTCCATTAATCCTAACGCTTTGGCCAAGCAGTGGGCCCATGTAACCAGTGAGCCAAGCCAAGGGATATCGAAGCGGGATCACTATGTCCTAGAGGAAGGTGAAGACCTAAAATACCCGAAAAAAGCCTAGTGAGGTACTAGCCCCTAACTAGGAAGATTTCTGCCCGATAAAGAAAACAGTTCGAAAGGGGGCTTACTAGCGGGAAGACATGGATGGGTACCGGTAGTGAAACAAATACTCGGTGTGTCTAATATTAGTCTAGAGGGGGGGGGGGGGGGGGGGGGGGGGGGTGGTGAATAGATTTTAATCGATTTTACCCAATTTTTCGTGTGAAGTCAATATTACGAAAATGCCCCTGACTAGTCAATTTATATAACAAGTGTAATATGTGCGGAATTTAAATAACACTTGATATTTACGTGGAAACCTTCACGAGAAAAATCACGAGCTGGTAAGTGCGGCACACTCGAACCTCGAATCCACTAATGATAATGAAGATTACAACCTAATCCCGGTATGTAACTCACTACCACTACCTACTCTCGGTATGAGTGAACCTAGTCCAATTGCTTATGTGAACACCTAATCCCGGTGTACGACCTAATCCCGGTCATCACACAAGACTTACAATTGCTTGTGACAAAAGGCAACCTAATCCCGGAAGCCACACAAGTCTTACTTCTCAATGAAGAGATTAACACCCTAAGTGAATATATGAATATCCAAAATGCAACATAAAGCAAGGGAAACCCTATATGCTTATCTAAGATGATGAATATGCAATTAGAACAATCCTAGACATTAAAACTAAATGACATGTCAAATAGTTTAGCTAATCAAGATTAAGCACAAAACCTAATTAGCTATCACAATACAACTTCTCAAACATACAACACACTAATCTCAATCTTGTATCAAAAGATATATGAAAATCATACAAGTAATAAATTGAGATTGCTTGTTAAGAAGAACACAAAATATGTAAGATATTAGTGAAAAGCTTACCAAGCAAAGTATGATGAAGAATCCATGCAAAAGACATCTAGATGATCAAAGATGATGCTAGATGATGATTGATGATCATGAAAAGGTGTTTGAGTAATTAAAAATGAGTTCCTGGAATTTTTCTTCTCTTTGAAAAATATCCTAAGTATGAAATCTGAATATGAACTCTCTTAATTGACCTAAAGTAAAAGTGACATATATATAGGGGGCCAAATCAAAGTATGGTCGTTTTGAATAAGTTGCCCTGTTTTTGGCTTGGGCGCTATACGTAGAGCGCTTCTATACAGCGCCCCAACTCTGATCTCTCGGGTATGAGATGGGCGTTGTACGAACTGTTAGGATTATGCACAATAGCAAGAGTGTAATAATGTAATTAACAATTTTTTTCATATTAATAAAGTGATTTCTGGTTTAACAAATCTTATAGCATTTATAGTTTAATATTATAATTGTCAAAGTAAATAATCATAAGGTCTAAATACTATGAGAAAAGAAGAATTGTTCGTACATCTGGATATGTATGAGGTAGACACAATTCTTTAGTTAGTCTTGAATAATGTTCACAACTTAAGTTAAAGGTTAGGCACCTTTATCTTGTTAAAGTTGTAGAATTCTTTTGCCAGCATTTGAGTGTGATCAAATGAGATATGATGAGTCTAAAATCATCAGAGTGTCTTCGAGTAAAAGAATCTAGTGCACTGGGTGCACTGAACTGGATCACAATGAAAAGCTTTATCTAGAACCGTCAATAGATAATAGTCTTTTCATTATCAGGACAATCGGAGAGTCTATCTTAATCTTGAGATAAATGATGGACTTATGGTTGCAAGTGATATCATTTGAGTTATCAATGCGTACGATTATATAGCATAGTTTATCCTCGATAGTTTGGTTGATATTCATTTGTTAATCGATAGAGGACTTCATTTATAGATATGGACATCGTGGCTCCATTTATTAAATGAGAGTATAATATCATCGTATGGATGTTTTGAGGTAATTGGATATTAAATCTCAACGTTGAGTTTTCGATAGTGACTATTGAAAACATGGCTTCTGGACAAGTCAAAATATCCAAGTTCAAAACGTGGTCATATGAGTAAATATGGTAACTTGGAGAGTTATAGGCGGTCTATGAACTCTTGGCGATTACTGATATTAATCACGAGGATACACTATCTCCAACATGATTGTCTAGGGTATGAATGAGGAATGTTGTATGTATAAGTTCGCCAACCTGACACGTCATCAAAAGAGCCAATAAAAGACTGCCACGTCACTCATTGACCGGGTCAAGGGAGGGAGTGTGACAAGTCAGAATGACAAAATAGCTCAAGCCAAAAGGGAGTCAAAGATATGGTCGCCGAAGCTAGATATCTACTCGCCGAATGTAAAAATGTGGTCGCCGAAGATACGATACCCAGAAGTGAAGGTACTAGCTGCACCAGTATACTAGGCCTGAACCGACTCGGTAGAAACACAGAAATAAACCCTAAACTTTTAGAAGACCCAGAACAATGAAGAATCATAAAAAGGAAAGTAGACTTGGATCCGTGACAAGAAGGGAATCCTAGTACGAATCAAAGAGGGAAACCTTCCACCCACACGGCTAAAAACAAGGGGAAACCCTAATTAGACATGTATAAATAGAATCACCTATCCCATGAGGAGGGGGTTCGGAAATCTAGAGAGAGAAGAGAGCAATTGTAAGAGAGATCAAAGAGTGTAACAAGGCAACAAAAACCTAGTATTATTCTTCTGCCCTCAGGGGCGCCGTGGTTTTTTCCCATTCAAGGGTTTTCCACGTAAAATCTGTCTTTTGCATGCGTTCTTAATTTTCTTGTTTTATATTAAATTGATATAATTGTTGAGTGCGTGGCAATCCAAAATTCACCGTCAACAAGGAACATCTTCTTATTCTATCTTTATTTAAGAGTTCAATTTTAGCTCTTTAGTGGAATGAGTTAAAATTAATGGATCGGACCTAAGTGAATCATTTGTTAATTGTGATTAGGTTATGTCTATTGAAGCTTAAATTTAGATAGCCCGCCAAGATCCCCAATCCACACGGACTTGCGTGGATCACTTGATATATTCTACCGGACCAATTTATAGGTCCATCTAGAATTGCATTTAATATATTAAGAATATAATTTGCACGTTATTTATTTAATGGGCTGATCAATTATATTAATATATTAATGAAAGGCATGTGGGCTTGTTTCTTTTAGTAAGACTGGGTCTGGTTCACATGTGGGCTTTTTATTTAAAGTCCAATGGATTAAATAAAATAAGAAAATAATATTTGGCCCATATATTCCATGTGGGGCGGCAAGGCTAAGTTTTTAGTCAAAAATATTATTTTATTTTATTGTTTAATTAAATGAGAATTAATTAATTTATTAATTAAGAAACAAAATCTTTTTCTGATCAAGAAATATGTTTCCTAGAATTATACTATTGGTAGTAGTACTAAAAGTAAAAGACTTGTTTGGTAAGAAAATAAATAATTAAAGTTTATTTATTTAATCAAATAAGAAGTCTTTTAATTAAGTCAATAAAAAGAATAAAAAATACTTATGAGTTAAATTAGGGTAAGGAGTCTAAAAGTTGATGGGAATTAGGGTTGAATTTCGATCACCCTATATAAGTGAGGTGATGGAATTCGGCCAACCCTAATACAACAACAAGTAGATTTCGGCAACCCTAAAGGAAAATGAGAATGAAATTCGGCCACCCTATATAATACACCTTATAGGGTTCGGCCACCTAAAGTGTTTTACTGAATCAATTTCTTCTTCTTCTCAACTCATAGAAAAGTGTTTGATTATTTTGCCAAGACAAAAAAGTGAGAAGAGATTATTCTTTTGATAGTACACTATTTGCTTATTCATCAATAGGCTTGTGTGTACAATATCGAATTAGGTTCAAGCGAGTTTCGATCATTAGATTGAGAACTCAAAAGTGACCGGAATAATCTTTGTAGTCTTTTGATTGTTTTGTGACTAACAAAAAGAAAAAGAAAGTTTGTTTGTCCATTCTCAGGTTCGCAATTCAAGGAAAAGGGAGACCACGCTCCTAGGTGATTCACGTTCGTGCTACGATTGAAGATCTTGCGGATTACCATCGATGTAAGTCAATCGGATCACGAGACAAAAGGTATTATACTTTTTGTTACTTTATATGTATGGTTAATTAATTTAAAGGGTTAAGGTTCATCAAAGGAAAAATTTTAAAACATACTAAATCTATTTTTAGTTTCGCTTCCGCTGCGTTGACCGGTATTTTTCCCTACACGAACAACGCTTCTGTACAGCGCCACATCAAAATGCATCAGACCTGATGCATTTAAAAGACCACTTTTGCATCAGGTCTTGTGGGCGCTGTTCGAACAGCGCTTTGAACAGCGCCCTTTGCAATGCATGACTTCTAAGCCTAATCATGTTAAGGCAAAGGACAATGCAAGATGCAATCAAACTAACAAGCAAGAAGAGATGTTAATGAACATTAATGCACAAAAATAAGACACATAACATATAAGGATTAAACATATGCATGAGTTGTGAGTGTGTGCAACTATCTCTTCAAGACAAGTAAGCACATAGAAATTTACCTTCAGTGCTTATCAAGACGAGGTTTTCAAAGGGCTTTAGCAATAACACCAACACTTAAGCTACCCTTACAAAGAACCCCAACATGTGGTTTGTCCATGAAATGAGCCAATCAACAAATGGGAACCTTACAATCTCCCCCTTTGGCTATTTCGTGACAAAACCACCACTCACATTGATTCCTCACAAAAAAATAGAAACCACGGGACTACAATGATTTTCTACATTATAAAGAGATAAGAAAATAAAACTTTTCTTCAATCTCTTGTAGAACAATCAATCCCTGAAAATAAAGATTCTAAACTTTCAAAAACAAGTAAGAGTGAGATTAATCAAGTGAGAACAAAAACAAGCATTTGCATATTAAAAAATTAGGCACAACATTATGCAATGTATGTGTATGCAATGCTCCCCTTCAACGGGTTACTCCCCCTCAATGTATATTCTCCCCAACAAGCACAATTGCTACTACAATTTGCAACTCCTCTTACCATATCCTACTCCCCTTTTTTGTCATGATATAGGCAAATGAGTAGTCCCCAACCGGGTCACTCATAGCAACGAGAGATAGTAGCATGCAAGATATTTGCATAATCAATATAAGTCACTTTATGCATCTCAATTAATTGGAGAGAAACAAGGAGATTTATTTTGATAAAATGTGTGAATCAAAAAATGCTTTGCATACAAGACATGTAGCATTCAAGTCCAAAATACAATGGTATTTGGCAAAGCAAATGACAAAGGTTTCTAATAAGAATTCAAACCAATTTCACCATTGTCATGAGAGAAGCAAGGATATAGAGATTTCATTGATTTTTCAATATATGAGCAACAATATCCAACTTTATAAGCGAAACATGGCATGAGCGACTTTGCACCCTATTCGATTTTTTCCGGGAATGATACCCGTATGATAGTAGCCATGTTCAACTAATAAAGAAAGAGAGACAATTGGAATTTAAATTCCTTTGAAAGGATACAAGATCCTTTATTCATTTTGAGTCTCATAAGCTTTTTCACACAAGTTTTGCATTTTAAGAATATGCAATCATCAATTCATGCTTTTTCATTTGAGCATGTTATATGAATTTCATGCTTTTTCATTTGACATTAGCATGTTATAAAAGAATCATCATGTCATGGAGATAACTAAAGGTCATTCAAATCATACTTCCTATGAAAATCTCCTAGTCCAAAAATGCATGTTTGAACATAAATATGACATGGATTGTAAATAAGCATGGTTCACACTTATTGAATTGAAAACATATATACATATGTGCAACCACGCTTACTCAAGCAATTAAAAAAGAAGCATAAGATATTTCAAATTTTTGCATGTGACAAGTATGCAAAATAGCTCTCTTTACTTGAGTTCCCCATATGGGGTCATCATCATCCTTCATCAAAGAAGGTCATGAGGTCCTATGGACTTACTAAGTCCATTGGACTTAGTTGAACCTATTAGAGACAAGTTTGTCTCGTAGCAAGCGGGTTCATCTTTTCTAATCCACTTAGGTGAAACAATTTTCTTCCTAGTGGTCAAAGGTTCTATAGATCTAAATGACATAGGATCATGTAAATGAATTTCTTCCTTCCTATGAGCATGCATTCTAGCTCTAGCCTTTTTCTTCTCAATCATGCTTTTAGCTCTACATAATTTAATGTAACGAAAGCACTTTGGTCTAATATGACCATCAATACCACAAAAATGACATGTAGGGATGAAATTAGAAGTCATACCATGTCCTTGTGCATGCATAGAAGCCTTCCCATGTCTTTGTGGTTGTCTTGGTAGATGGATAGGATCTCTCCTTCTTTGTTGTTGACCAAGACTTGATCGCTTCCTCAGTTTAGCTTGCATGATTAGTCTCTTCCCTTGATGGATTTGAGGTTGAGGGAAGTTAGCATGAGGAACTCTTGTAGGTTGAGCTTGAGGTTGTCTTCTTGGAGCTACCTTCACTTGTGCAATATGAGAGCATTGTCCTAGATCAATCTTCTTCCTAGGAGTTTACACCGGTGAAGCTTCTTTGTAGCTCAAGCTCTTGGCAAACACGGTCTTGTTAGGAGTGAAGGACTCCTTGCCATCTTCAAATCCAAGACCTCTCTTGTTACAAGGACTCTTTCCAACACTTAACATGTGGTCAAGTTTTTCGGTGCTAGAAACTATCCTAGTCCTTGACCCTCTTGCCTCTTCAAGCTCTCTTTTTAATTTTTCTTCATTCCTCTTAGATAAGTCTAACTCCTTTCTTAGCTTATCTTCAATATTCTTGGATCTATCCACTTGTTCACTTAAGTGGTCAACATGAGCTAAAAGGTCTAGATTCTCTTCTCTCAATTTTTGAGTCTTTTCCTTGGTCTTCATTGCTAAGCTTTTAAACTCGGCGAGGTATTCATCTAGAACCTTTTTCTCCACATATCCATATGTGGAGTTAGATGAAGAGTCATCTTCACTAGAGTCACTTTCTTCTTGACTCTCATTCTCTTCTTCATTGTAGGAGATCGGAAAGGCAAAATAGTTGTTCTCATAATCATTCAAGCTTGAGGGACTTCCTTCAACAATTTTCACTTTGTTGTCCCACTTGTGAGAGCAACCTAATGCCAAAACTTTTGCCACAACCTCTTCATCACTATCACTTGAAATGGCGCCCTCCTCTCTTTCATCTTCCAAGTTAGCACAATGCTTGGAGATATGCCCGAATCCTCCACATTCGTAGCATTGAATCTTCTCTCTTAAAGACATTTCATGATATGGCTTGACATTCTTGATTGTGGTCTTCTTCTTCTTGAAGTCATTCTCCTTTGAGCCATAACCACTCTTTTGTAGATTCAAGAACTTCTTGAATCCCTTGGCAATGAGTGCCATGTCTTCATATGAGTCATCCTCCTCCTCTTCCATCTTGGATGTCTTCAAGGCAATATCCTTTTTCTTCTTAGGAGGTGATGTGGTAGCCTTTCTTGATTCATAGGCTAGAAGTCTTCCAATGACTTCGCTCGACTTCATTTCCTTGTAAGTGTCATTTTCTTCTAAAGCCGTCACTTTAGGCTCGAACCTCTCGGGAAGTGATCGCATGATCTTTTGCTTGATTCTTCTATCTGAGTAAGGATCACCAAGTTGGTGACTTTGGTTCACAATGTCCATTAGTCTCACTTGGAAGTAATTGAAGTGCTCGTGCTCTTCCATCATAATGGTCTCAAACTGAGTTTGAAGGACTTGAAGCTTTGAGTCCTTGACAACCTCGGTGCCTTCATGTGCAACTTCTAGGATGTCCCATGCCTCTTTAGCAATCCTAGTAATTTGAATAAGTTTGTACTGATTTTCACTCACTGCACATCGGATGGCATGAATAGCCTTGTTGTTCCACATGGAGTCAATAAATTCTTGAGGACTCCACTGTGCGTTAGGCTTGAGAACTTCTTCTCCTCCATCCGTAGGAGTCATCATAGGTGGAGCATATCCATCTTCAACCACCATCCATGCCCTATCATGGATTTGGCATATGTATGCTTCCATCTTCCCCTTCCATGAGGAGTAATTATCGCCAGTGAGCAACGGTTGCCTCACGCTCGACGCTCCCTCTTTGCTCATCCCGAAACCACTCACAGTGTTTGGATGAATGCAAATGAGATGAATGCAAAATGTATGAATAAATCAAAAAATCACACAAGATGCAAAACACACCAAAATGAGCAAGGATCACCTATGTATGTCTAGGAACCCGCTTTGATACCAATTGAAACAAATACTCGGTGTGTCTAATATTAATCTAGACGGGGGATGAATAGATTTTAATCGATTTTACCCAATTTTTCGTGTGAAGTCAATATTACGAAAATGCCCCTGACTAGTCAATTTATATAACAAGTGTAATATGTGCGGAATTTAAATAACACTTGATATTTACGTGGAAACCCTCACAGGAAAAACCACGGGCTGGTAAGTGTGCCACACTGGAACCTCGAATCCACTAATGATAATAAAGATTACAACCTAATCCCGGTATGTAACTCACTACCACTACCTATTCCCGGTATGAGTGAACCTAGTCCAATTGCTTATGTGAACACCTAATCCCGGTGTACGACCTAATCCCGGTCATCACACAAGACTTACAATTGCTTGTGACAAAAGGCAACCTAATCCCGGAAGCCACACAAGTCTTACTTCTCAATGAAGAGATTAACACCCTAAGTGAATATATGAATATCCAAAATGCAACATAGAGCAAGGGAAACCCTATATGCTTATCTAAGATGATGAATATGCAATTAGAACAATCCTAGACATTAAAACTAAATGACATGTCAAATAGTTTAGCTAATCAAGATTAAGCACAAAACCTAATTAGCTATCACAATACAACTTCTCAAACATACAACACACTAATCTCAATCTTGTATCAAAAGATATATGAAAATCATACAAGTAATAAATTGAGATTGCTTGTTAAGAAAAACACAAAATATGTAAGATATTAGTGAAAAGCTTACCAAGCAAAGTATGATGAAGAATCCATGCAAAAAGACATCTAGATGATCAAAGATGATGCTAGATGATGATTGATGATCATGAAAAGGTGTTTGAGTAATTAAAAATGAGTTCTTGGAATTTTTCTTCTCTTTGAAAAATATCCTAAGTATAAAATCTGAATATGAACTCTCTTAATTGACCTAAAGTAAAAGTGGCATATATATATATGGGGCCAAATCAAAGTGTGGTCGTTTTGAATAAGTTGCCCTGTTTTTGCCTTGGGCGCTGTACGTAGAGCGCTTCTGTACAGCGCCCCAACTCTGATCTCTCGGGTCTGAGATGGGCGTTGTACGAACAGCGCTTCTGTACAGTGCTCGTACAGCGCCACATCAAAATGCATCAGACCTGATGCATTTAAAAGACCATTTTTGCATCAGGTCTTGTGGGCGCTGTTCGAACAGCGCTTTGTAGAGCGCTTTGAACAGTGCCCTTTGCAATGCATGACTTCTAAGCCTAATCATGTTAAGGCAAAGGACAATGCAAGATGCAATCAAACTAACAAGCAAGAAGAGATGTTAATGAACATTAATGCACAAAAATAAGACACACAACATACAAGGATTAAACATATGCATGAGTTGTGAGTGTGTGCAACTATCTCTTCAAGACAAGTAAGCACATAGAAATTTACCTTTGGTGCTTATCAAGATGAGGTCTTCAAAGGGCTTTAGCAATAACACCAACACTTAAGCTACCCTTTCAAAGAACCCCAACATGTGGTTTGTCCACGAAATGAGTCAATCAACAAATAGGAACCTTACAGGTAGGCCACACCTGGAATCCCAATCACCTTAAAAGATCTTGTAAGGATTCCCAATTATTGATTGGCTTATTTCGTGGACAAACCACATATGGGGCTTGTTGTAAGGATAGCTTAGGAATTGGTGAAAGTTCAATGGCCCTCTCAAGACCTTAAGAGAAGAAGCACCAAAGGTAAATTCTAGTGCTTACATGCTTTGAAGAGATCATAGTTGCACACACTCACAACTCATGCATATTTCTTATACTTATCTATTGTGTGTTTTCATATGTGTGCATTTATAATTGTTGAATATCTCTTCATGCATGTTTATTTAATTGCATCTAGTTTATTGAAATGCCATGACATGTTTAGGCATTAGGATGCAAAGTCATGAATTTTATTCATGCATGTTTGAATTGAGTGCATCTTATTCAATGATAATGCCATGACATGTTAGGCATTAGGATGCATTCAATACCCACACGTGCATTTCATGTATGTTAGCTTTAAGTGTGGTATAATTCGTTTCCCGAAGGATGTTCAGAAATGTCCATGCTTGCACGATGGTGTGCATGTCTTAGCACGATGGTTGACCACTTGAGAAGGTCTCATTCTTCTCTTGGATAAGTGGTAGTTTTGGTTTGGTTGTTTGGAGTACTGTGTCTAGTTTCAAAAGATTGGATTTCAATGTTTTAAATGTTTTTCAAAACTGACCTTTGTATTGTCTTGTGACCATAACTTTTTATCAAAAGATTTAAATTGAGTTTTGTAAAATTCTAGACAAACTAGACACCCATACCTTTCCAACGGTATATTATTCGTAATATTGCATGATCGTTTGGATTGGTTTTAAAATCTCCAAAGTGACCACCAAAACAGGGCAACTATGTTGTTGTCTGTTTCTGACCTTTGGTCACTCTATTGACCATAACGTTTTCTACAGACATCAAAATTTCATTCCGTAAATTAGAGTAGAAATTAGACTTCCATACCTTTCCAATGATATATCATATGAAAGGTTTCGATGTCGTTTGGTCATGTTTTGAGGTGCTTGAAGATGAAGCTGATGCACTATCGCGCCCAAACCGCTGTACATCCGCCCTACGTATAGCGGGCACCTGATTGATTTTTCAATCCGCCCTTCATCCGCCCTACATCCACCCTACATAGAGCGGTTTGGCCGGAAACCTTTTGGAAGATTTCCAAAACAATATAGCTTCAATTGGACATCATATATATATGCCTCTTTGACCTTAGGTCACTTAAATGACTCAAAAAACTCATATTTTTGATTGAGAGGATTTTCAAAGAGAGCTTTTTCATCGAGAACTCATCTTTGATCATCCAAACCCATTTCCACATGCATAAATCATCATCTAAGCATCATCTAGGATCATCTAGCATGTGCTAATGCATGGGTCTTCTTCAACACACATGGTATGATTTGTTGAACACTTTTATCTTACATAATTAGTGTTTCTACTTGTCAATTTTATCTCATTTATTACTTGTATGTTTTAGATTAATTTCTACATACATGATTAAGATTATGTGTTGATTGGGTTAATTTTTCATAGTTTATTTGATTAGGTCATTATTGCCTAAAAGCTATGCCATAAACATTCTTGTGTGATTTATTGATAACTAGGTTGATAGATTGTTTTTTTAATCAAATAGTTAATTTTTTTTTGAATGTTTGTGGGTTATTTGTGATAGCTTTGTATCTAGGATTGGTTATCCTTTACTTAGCTAAAGTTGTATGCCATGACATATAGCTATTTTCATATCCAAGATTGATTTTATTGTAATCATATAATCCTAGGTAAGCATCTAGAGTACCCTAACTCTATATTGCATATTTTAATATCATTGCATATTCACTTAGGGTTTGATCTCTTTGGAGAAGTAAGTCTTGTGTGATAGACTGGGATTAAGTCGTACACCGGGATTAGGTGGTCACATGAGCAATTGGTCAAGTACCGCTATAAAAGGCCTGCGGGTAGAATAGGGGGTGCTCACGCCAAGAGTAGTGTATCCGGGGATATCACTAGGGGTTGAACCAAGAGTGGCGAGTGGCAGTGTCCATAGCCTGCGGTTACTTAGGGTGAGAGTCCGAGAATCACTTGAGGGTGTAATCGTCTTTTCATATAGTGGATTTCAGTGACCGAGTGTGGCGCACTTACCAGCCCGTGGTTTTTCCCGTGAGAGTTTCCATGTAAAACTTCAAGTGTCGTTTATATTTTCGCACCATATTACACTTGTTGTTTATATTGTCTAGTTGGGGAATTTTCGTAAAATTGACTAATCGCGAAAATTGGGTAATATCGTTTAAAATCTATTCAGCCCCCTCTAGATAGTTTTATACACACCGTGCATTATTTGTTTCAGATCTTACCTTTAGAGTTTTAAGAAGAATTTGTTTCGGTTGGTATATTTCTAAACATGTACCCTAATTTTTTTTGCTTTGTATTCGCTTCTTGAGAAATTCAATAAAGTCAGTTTTGTTCTCTTACATAATTCTCCTTTTATTCACCTTGAAATATTCCCAACCATTAGACTGAATCAAGACCAAAAGATCTGCATAGCAACCCTGATACCTTGATCTGGGTCCATACCCTCTAGGAGGATCGCCATGATAAAGTTCCTCAAGACTAGGAAAAGCCAAATGGTATTTGTGCTGCCTTGGTCAGGGAATACCCTCCTCCAAGAAGGATTTGGTGCGCAATCGCTTAAATGGTATAGTTGCCAACCAGACTTTGGATGCGAAGTCGTGGCCCTGGTTGCCCATTGCAGTCCTCAAGACCAGGAAAGCTTATACGGCACTCCTGCTGCCTTGGCCAGGGAATACCCTTCGCTAGGAAGGATCGGGATAATGTAACTATCTACAAGGATCATCTAGTCGAAGGATCATGATCCTCTAGTAGGATACCTGATACCTAAGTTTCGCCACTTAAAGACTTGGAGCTAAAAGGGGCCTAATTCCCTACCAGGGTGAGGCCTCCAATGGATCAAGATACCCGATACCTTGTCTTACCATGAGAGATTCGGTGCCAGAGTGATCCTGATTACCTACCAGATGCAAATAATCTGGATACCCTGACTCCTTAGTACAGGTATGTTAAGTTGCATGATTCACCAATATTGTCACCTGAGCATCGGGCATCCCGATTCGCCTTGGAAAAGTCAAGAACCAAGTTAGAACCAAGACCCCCTGCGTGGGAGGCGCCTGGTACTTCAATTTACATTGTTCGAGTCAGATACCAAAAAACAACCTTGATGGCTTGCAAGGATTAAAATCACCAGACTCAAACAACCAGTTTTACTTATGAAAATGTCTAGTCGAAACTTCACAAGGGGACTACTCAACAGGATACTGCTGACTAAGTGCCCAGCCACCAAGACTTAATCAAAAACCAACATATCAAGAAAGCGTTGTTCAAGATCGTGGGGGGTATCAAGCAAATCCGAAGTACCAACGATGTTCCAAGTAAGTTATTATTTGAGTTGTGGTTATACGAGGTCCTACCAAGAGCCAGAAAGCATTCAAAACCTCAAAATCCTATGGAAACATTGCAAGCAAATGATAACAATATAATTGTGACCAAGAAATGGAATTCTATTAATCAATCAGGACATCCAACCCCTATTTCCCGGGCTACAAGCGTAACAAAGATTATATATAAAAGAAAAAAAAGGGAAGAAGATCATGCAACATTTTTTCTATCTTCTGCCTCATGGCTCTGGCCTGCAGTGTTTTCAACCTCCTTGACTCCTACTGCTTCTAGATCGATCTGAGCCTCCTTGGTCTCCGATAGCCTGGCTTCAACAGAAGCTTCCACTCCTTCCATCGGTTTAGGCATAACATCTGTAGGGGCCTTGATGTCAGACGTTTAATTAGCTTAAGGGATTGGAGGATCAACGACAGGCAGGGTAGGATCTTGAGGCAGAGAAGAAACCAGGGTAGCAGCGGGATCCCCCTAGACTAGAGCAGCGTCCGAAAATTGGTTGGCCTTGGCTAATATTTGGTCCCGGTTCCATCCAAAAGTTCCCTGCATGTCAAAGTCAGCAGGGAGAGCTTGAACAACCTCGTAGGAAGCTGTAAAATACCCAAGTTCAAAGGAATCATCTACCCTCACATTCAAAGCTTGCACAACATCCCGCAGAACCTAGTTTTCCCCCAGAAGTTGAGTTTTCTCCCTTGCCAACTCTTCCCTCTGGTTACGCCAGCGGGTGGACTTGATGGTCTCAATGTCAAAAGCAAGCTTCAGGCGTTCCAAGTCAACTAGGGCTTCCTGCCTACCCTGTTCTAACACAGCAGCAGACCTAACCAGGTCGTCCACAAACTCACGGATTCCGCCAACTCAGCATTGGCCATGATGTTGGCCTTCTGAAGGGACTTCACCTGCTTTTTCATTGCCAGGTTAAATTTGAAAGCCTACAAACATAAAAGACAAGTAAGTATCTTCCTCAAATCGCCTAACTAAAGTAGGAAGAGCAAGAGTCATACCTCAGTAAGCAGAGAAGCTCCCCTCGTGATCAGTAGACCCATAGGCATAGAGGCCATAGCATCCGGGATAGCACCAGCACAAGCTGCAGTGAAACGGGATATCAGCTCTTGCTGGCTACTGTCTACCAACCCCGATCCAGATGGTTGATCAGTAGGAGTTGCCACTGCAACAGTCTCCTTCTCCCGCTCCATCTTGGACTACTGCTGCGTAGACACGGATAGAGAAGGAGAAAGGGAAGATGAAGCCCTTGTTAAAGGCTTGACAAGGGAAGGAGCGGGAGCCTGCTTCTGAGTTTGGACGGGGGATTTTTGCACCTTAGCAGCCCTCGCCAACATCTCACTAATGGTAGGGTGTGTTGATGCTAATTCGGGAAGCGGGATAAGTAGATTCAATTACAACCCCGCTGGAGTTGAAGATACAGTAATGGCAGGTAGAATGGGCTCAGATAAGGCGCCAACACCAGCACCAACACCATGGGAGTTTATGAGAGAATCAATAGGTGAAGTGGCAAGTGAAGGGTCTTGAGCCTCCAGTCCTACAAAGAAAGAAAGAAAGAAAAAAAAGGCAGAGGTGGGATAGCAGATACTGTAAGAAAAGGAGTCAATACCAAACAAAAGCATAAGCAACGCGAGTCAAAATTGAGAAGTAAGCCACATACCCGGATTTACAGTGAAAAGCTTAAGATGCCAATCCAACCGGGCGTATTTGTAAGAGTTAACATCAGGGTACTACACATTCTCAAAATTGCGGTTCACAATCCTCTGGAGGATACCTAGGGACTCTGTAGATACGTTTCCTCGATCCCACTTATCCTTTGTTGTGAATTGGGTGGGAATTGGATACTCAGTCCCACCGATATTCACCGAGTGACCCCAATCTCTACCCACCACGATCCATTCGTCTTTCCAGCTTTTGTTAAACTTGACGTTGGCACAGGGTACAATGAACTTCATAGGATTGTATGCCCTTAGATAAAATTGCCCCTTGGGCCCAGATGCAGAGTTGGCTACTTGAAAAACATACCAAATTTCATCAAAACCCGGTTCCCTATCCAGATTATCTATTTCACATTGTTCCTTCCAAAGTACGAGGAACCCAACCAGATTCTTCCAAAATCCCGGTTGGATCTATAAAGGAGCCAGCTCTCGGGCCACCAATGCTCGTCGAAGAGTGGGATGGAGAGGAAGTCTGACCCCGCACTCGAATGCAGCTGTATGAATAAGAAGGGTACCACCAGGAGAGGTATATACATCATAATCCCGATGAGGAAGATAGAGAGTGATGGTAGTGGGAATTTGGTATATCTCTATCAGTCGCGTTAGATCCTCAACAGAACTGACTGTATCGGGAATCACCCGACACTCAAAAGACCTTCCACAACCGGAATATTCTCAGGTACTATCTCCTCATCCTCTTCCTCGTCAACAATCTGGACGGGTTCATCAGGTCTATTGTTAAAACCCGACTTGATACGAGGGTTTCGATTAGAGCGACGGTGCAGAGAGAAGGTAGAATTCTCCGCGGCTTCTTCGACAAGCTCGCTTTTTCCTCTTAAGCGAAGGGGAACTCTCACCATATACAACCTTCTTCATATCAAGAAGGTGGTCAAGATGGTCAGTGGGGTATGGTGGAGATGCCATTATAACAGAACCAAAAAGAAAAAGAGGTTTTCTTAAACAAAGAAAGATTTGGAAGCAAGGAAAAGATTGGCATTTAATTTTGAAAATATAAGTAAGCGTGAGCAAAGTGAGGGAGAATGAGGGTTATTTATAGACAGAGGTGGTCGATTACCGGGATAGAAATGGAAATATGAAGTAATGACCGGAGACGTGATGAGGTTGTTTTGGTACATCAAAACAATATATATATATATATATATATATATATATGTGATCTTTTTGGAAATAATGTTTTACCACTTAGGAATCCTTTTAGGATATAAAACGTAATAATGGTAAGTTGGATTCATTTCACAGGGAAATGAAGTATAGTTAGGTTGATTAACTAATCTAAGATTGCGATAATATAAATCATGATAAGTGATAGTGGTGGTTTAAAATACCACAAAACATGCATAAAGTAAAAGTAACAAAAGTGATAGGCAAAATAGAATATCAACAATCTAAGATAAGAAAAGTGGGTGAAATCAATTAAGAGATACGCTAAGGGGTTAGTGAAGTTGCAAGTGGATTAAGGGTGTTTTTCAAACTATCATAAAAAACCAATCTCATATGGATTAACCTCTAAACAAGGTTTTGATTATTGTGGTTGGTATTCCCTACAATAATCCATCCTATTTATTGAATTCTTTAATCAAATAAGGTTTTCATTCCAAAGGTAATTATATAATAGATTATTCTAACAAGATTATGATTAATAGGTTGATATACAAATCAATCATATAGTGACAAGAATATAAAGATAAAATAAATAGAAAATACATAGAGATTCAATTAAAATATAGTCAAACAACCCCAAGTCCAAGTGTTTCTAACACAACCCCCTAGATTGGGGGTTTTAGCTACACATAGTTACAAATAGGAAAATAAAGTAATAAATGTGGAAATCACCCATAGGTCACCTTCTTTAATGCTCAATCATTTCCCTCCTTAGATGCTCTTTTGTGTAAAAGTGTGATGAATGTCAAATGGTATGTGACTAAGGTAATATGGTGAAGAATATGGTGAGAGAGGAATGGTTTGGTGAGGTAGGATAGATTAGGTGTTGAGTGTTTGATGGAAAAGGTAGTTCAAGGTTAGAAATGGAGGAATTTGGAAGAGGGAGTTATGGAAGAAAAACTAGGTCTAAAAATGCTAAGTAAAAAGTGTGCTTTGTAAAACTCTATATATTCTTGTGTATCTTCAAACTCAGAGAAAAGGGATATTTATACTAGACTTGATTTTGTGCTAAAAATCTCTTGGAAAGCTGATGTAACGGGAAAGTCGCTATTTGTGTCGCCATGGCAACCTCAAGGCGACATTCTGTTACGCATTATGAGATCCAATTGTTGCCACGAACATCATCTTTTTCGCTCTTTGCAAATGGCGACACTGAGGAATTTGGGGAGAGGTCGTCATTTTCCATTGAATGTCACCATGTCGACATGCTAATGGCGACCACACCTGATGCATTTTCCTAGAGAAAATTCGTAGGTCCCCATGGCGACCCTGTGGTGACCAAATGGCGACTTTGCTCTTTCTGAAACAATCCTTCCTGTCGCCATGGCGACCATATGGCGACATGGGGTGACATTAACACACTTCCATGTCGCCATGGCGACCTAAAATCGAGCAGATGGCCAGATGCCCTGTTTCATTGCCTTTATACTCCAAGTTCCTCCTCTTCTTCACAAATGCCCTTGAGGCCTAATAAAACCTGAAACATTTGATTTAACAACATTAAATACTGGGAATCACCCGAGAATAAGTGTAAAGAATAGGAAATAAGGGTACAAAATTGTACCATATTTGGTCCGATCAAATACCCCCACACCTATCTTTTGCTCGTCCTCAAGCAAAACAATCATCAATCAACCCCTAGACATTCATCAAGATATTTCACAATTTTTCAAACAAGTTCAAATCATCCTAGCAAGGTTTTACCAACCATTGATTGATAAGCGAAACCAAATAATGAAGAGATTAGAACAATGATATGCTAGTGAGGACCTATTCATGTAAGAAAATGTCAAGTAAAAATTAAAAGCATGCCACTTTTAGATATGATTGCACGCAACGCGATCTTACATTTAAAAATGCCTAAGCATCAAAGCAAATGTACTATTCAGTTTAGAATGTAATTCGCCTTGATAGCTATTCCTTACCAAATTCTCTCATTTTTTTCTCTCAGAATCCTAAGCTTTCCTCAAAAGTACATATGCAATATGAGTTAACTTCATGAAAATCAAATTGATTGCATATGATGCCATTTAAAACGCAATTTCTAAAAAATGGGGTCCCATGAATGGAGTTGCAAATCATGAATTAGAAAGAACATGCGAAAACCACAATTCACAAAATGGACATCCTTGAAGATCGTGAAGGTCTTTCTTTGGTTGTAACGGGGCTTGGGTGAATGGTGAGTCAAATAATGGGTCAAAATAGATAATAAGGAACCTAATGATTATACTTTTGGCATACATTCTAATTACAAGTTCCACTTGCTTCACACATTCGTTTACGCCTTTAGCGCCCATTTCTTACACTATCATTTCACATGCACATTTACTACTCAAACTTTTCTTGGCTTTGCCTTTCTTTTCTTTTCTTTTCTTTTGCATACATCTTTTCATTTCATTCTTTTTCTTTTCTTTTTCTTTTGCTTTTGCTTTTCTTTTTCATTTCAATACTCTTTACACAAAATTACATGCCTAGGTACATGCATCAACATTTTCACATAAAAGAGCTTACATTTATAACCTAAGCCTTTAGCAAAATCATTCGGTTGAGGTAAGTCAACTATGTAGGCTATATGGTTAATTTAGATGTGGTTCACAAAATGAAAAGCTTAAGATGTATTTGGCTTCGAAAGGGCTTAGGAGCACACACATTTATAGGGAGAGGAAGTGTTTAGGCCAAATTACAGTTTTCTTCACATGCATTGCCTAGAGTCCGCTCTAAAGGTTTGTCCAAGAGCAAATCAAGCATCCACAAGCAGTCTATAGTATTCTATGATATGCGATTTTTGAGTGCAAATGAGACCTATAAATGCTTAAAATGAGTGTTTGAGAGAGCATGTTTAAAGAGTGAATTTTTGACAACTCAAAATATGCTTCTTTTGGGCCGTGTTTGTGATCATCTCAGGAATCTCCACTATTAATTCTTAGCCCTTCAAGCAACAATGATAATCCACTCTAACATTTTGAGAAAAAGATACATGCGCTTTGTTCAATGAAGTCCTAAATGGCATGACATTAATTTAAACCATACAATGATAAAGATGCACAATTCCTCACTACTCATGTAAATCATAATCTCAATAAGCAAAGTATGCTCAATATGGCATTATCGCAAAAAATTTGAAAAAATCAGCTCAAATTGTAAAACCAAGCATAGAGAGTAAAGTGGTGTTGCGTAAATGTACCCCCAAACTTAAATTGGACATTGTCCTCAATGTTCGTGGGAGGTAAAATTTATTTACATGGCACAACCCACACATCCAAAGCAAAAATCCATATATCATAGGCAATATTCAATGAATGTCAATAAATCGACATATTGCCCTCTCATCCTAGTGTGCACAAACATCCTAAATCCTCTACCAGAATTTCAACACACACTCTTATTCTAATCAACAACGAAATAGGAAGCAGGAATGAGAAAATAACAAGAACGAAAAATAAGGAATAATGGTAATAAACATAAAGCAATGAAATATCCAACAAAACAAACTGAAAATAAACCAAATGCTAAACAATATCCAAGTAAGTAAATGATGCAAATGATGATAGTCAAAATTAATGTCTAAAATATGGAGGTGGTATCAATCTGACTGCTCAAAATCAACTCTTCCTTTTCCTCTCGGGTCCTTCCTCCTTTGTTGTTTTGCCGCAGTCGCTTTCCGGGCTTACTCCTCTCTCCATCTCCTATGTGCAGTTGCCTCATCCACTAGAGGACCTCTTGTAGAACGAACTCCTTGATCGGTGAGTGAATGGGCTAAAACTTCCTCTAACTGGGCTGCCTCCTCAACGGTAGACTGTGCAGTCTGTAGGACAGAGTCTGGTGCTGTAACACTGGGTCCTGCTACTATGGCTGGAAAGGATGGAGTCTCTATGACTGGCTCAATAGTCCTCTTAGGTCTCCTGACATATGGAGTGAGTCTCAAATCCTGACGGAGCTCTGTGAAGCCCGTGATCACGGTCTCACTCAAATCTCTAACCAGACTCTCCAAAGTCGTCTGTCGAGTCATGATGTCTAACTGCCTCTTCTCTAGGGCCTTCTGCCTCACTTCCAAAGCCAAACCATCAGCATGTAGAATATTAAAGTCAGTGGTCTGAGTGCCCATAATGCGCTCTACACCATCTAAAATCCGAAGACCTATAGGTTGATTAGGATAATTAACAACAGCGGGAGTCCCAACATCCTCATCATCATCGTCAAAGCGCTCCTCTTCCAGAATAACTCTATCAAACTCTGCCTCGACACTTGTGCCGGTCTCAGATCTATGCACTCTCTTCCGCCTCCTATCGGTTGGCATCTGCCCACACTTACCTAGCAAGCGACGCCATGTAGTCAAATCCATATTAGATACAGGGGGTTTAAGCACATCCCCAGATAAATCCACATCTGCCAATCTGCACGCCTCTGTAATCAGGCATGGAAAAGGAAGAATATCTGATCCTGACTCATTATGCCCAATCCTCTGAATTTCCATCTTCACTATAATTCCCACATCAATGGACTGCCTCTCCAGGATACAATGCAAAATCCGGGCTGCCTCAAATGGAACTGTAGACCTATGGGAAACCGGCCTAAGTGAGGAGTTGAGGAAGATGTGCTAAAATGCAGGCTTAATCTTCAAGTTGGACTGTTTGAGAGCATATTTGTTAGCCATCCAGTTCGTCAAAGTGTTTGCGAAGTCTATCGAATTTTTAACATATAAGGGGTTTTTGGTAATCCCCTCTACCATGTGTTCTCACAACCCCTCGAACTCCAATAATGTGGTCCCAAAATAGATGTTAATGTCTTCAACATTAAAAAAAAACGGGAACCCCTCTAACCGAAACTGGACCACCTCTCATGAACTCACCGGGGTTCATGCCCGCATAAAACTCCCTCACGAGTCTCTCACTATAATTAGGAGGAGTAGCTACAAATCATCCCCATCCCATGTCATTCACTGTCGTTGGGATGGGGGTGTCTACCAATTCTTCCAAATTGATTCCCCTCTCAGGCCAAATCTTCTTCTCACTAAATGTTTCCATTTGGTCTTGAAAATCCTTGTTCAGAGTGTATTCTGGGACCGTCTTCTTCTTAGAAGTGGGGGTCTTACTACCCTTTCCTCCTCTATTTGGTAATTTCATCTTGGGTGCCATTGCGTCACAAATTCGGATACAAAGTGTCAAACTGAATTTCGGCAGCACAACGGTGCTTCAACAACAATCCCACACTCTCCAATCTCCACAATCAATCACAATTACTTCCGTAATGTCTCAATACTCCAATATGCACAATATTATCACAAAAAATCCAATCCTAGGCACTATTCACTTCAAATCAAACTCAAAACCACCCCTAGTGTATCTAGATGCAACGTAGGATGATTGTGAATGGAAAAATTGAAGAACTAGAGTGATTACTTACCAATTTTGATGATTTCATGCGTGCCACGGCTTGAGAAGTTGAGAGAGTTTGAGAGGAAGTGTTTTTGTTGTGTGTGGCGTTTATGATTAGTGGCGAAGACATATAAGCTGTTCGCCCTAGGTCACCATTTGTCTTCTCTGTCGACATGGAGACCTCATGGCGACTTCGATCAGGTCTGGTGCTTGTTGCATGTGGTCACCATTTGTCCCTCTTGGTCACCATGGCGACCTCATGGTGACAATCACTTTTCTTTAAATTGTCACCATTTGTCCTCTTGGTCGCCATGGCGACATCATGGCGACAATCACTTAATTGCAATTTTGGACCAGTTTCCTGCAAACTTCACCAATCATAACATAAGTTCATATTTCACAACATACAAACAAGGATATTGGAACACTTATTTGAAAATTAAACAAGCAAAAAGAAACACAACAAGAGTGAAAATAAAACACACAAACTTTATTCAAAGCATAAAATGTAAAAGTGCAAGTCTGCACTACTGCATCCTATCATGCAAATTGGGACCCGCGATGCTCATCACAAGGGTCAACCAAGCATTCATTCATCTTTCTCTTGACTACCCAAATTGGTCCTCTAGATTCAACCCGGACTTTGTCCACCAATTCCTTCCTAACCCAAATTTTCTTAACATGATTAGGTCTCATCCCAGGTTTAGCTCTTTCATAATTAGCATGCTTCAAAAATTCAAAACTCCTAAATTTAATATGACCCTTCCTATGACAAAAATAACAAGATAGGGAAGAGAAAGGAATTCTCCCTTTTTCATTGGAGTTTGAGGCTTAGAGTGGCCCTCCATGGTGAGTGTTTTGATGGCTTGGTCCATCCGGTCTATCTCCACCAAATGATCACACTCCTTCACCTTGGTAATCTTCAATGCCAACTCTTTCTTGCTCAACTCTTCTTTGACTTCGTCTAATGCCTTGTTCTTAGCTTCTACGCTCATAAAGGTCTTCCTCATCTTCATTGAGGATTCCTCCTCAAATTCTTCAGTGAGCTTGGCTAAGTCTTCAAGTTCTTGTACAGTTGACTTATTTTCCAATGCAAGAGTTTTGTTGACCTTCTTCCATTTGTGATTCTTCTTTGAAAGGTCTTCCACTTTCTTTTCAAGAGCATACTTCTCTACCTTAAGCATCTCCACTTCAAGCATAAGCTTTAGGTTAGTGTTCTTGAGTCCTTCAATCTCAGAAACGCCCATACTCTCCTCATCTTCTTGGCTACTCTTCTCATACAATTGAACCAAGTCGCTCACCTTTCCTCTTTTTACCTCCGGTGGTTGCACATCCACCATATTGCAACTCCCAATGCTCTTTAGATCATCGTTGCAAGTGATGGAATCAAGATCAAGCTCTCTCTCAGATGAGTGCATCACAACTTTCTTCTTGCACACGTCAATCTTCATTCGAGCGGTAGCCATAAAAGGTTTACCTAGCAAAACTTGCCAACTTGCTACATCATTGGATTTTTCTTCAATGTCTAACACCACGAAATCAGTCAGGACTACTATTCCATCCACCATAATAGGTACATCTTTTATCTCTCCATGTGGTGTTCGAGAAGTTCGATCCGCCAACATAAGCTTCTTTTTAGTTGGTTCTAGTCCTACTAATCCTAACTTCTCATATAATGCCAAGGGCATCATATTGATGCTTGCACCCAAGTCAAGCATTCCCCTTAATACTTCACTTTCTCCAACCGTCAATGGGATCACAAAACTCCCCGGATCATCAACTTTTGCTTGGAAAGCTTCTTCAAACATCATTACTTCATCTCTAACTCTGTCCCTATTGAAAAAATTCCCTTCTTTGGCTTGTTCGGTATGGCTAGGAAACTTCCATTTCTCTTGTTTTTGGAGGGCCTCGGCAATTTTCCCCATCTGAGTTTCCAACTTTCCGAATGATGCTTCTAAGTTGCCAAACCTTTGGCCACTAGCTTGCATAAAGTTTGTCAATGTGTGTTCGGCTCTTTGAAAACCTTGCATCATCCCTCTTATTTCTTTGTCTACGTTATGGCAAGGTTGATACGAGCTAGACTGAGCATTGTTGTTGTTGTTCCATTGGTTTCCTCCTTGTGGATATCCACCCTGTTGATAACCACCTTGTTGATACCCGCCTTATTGCTCTCTTTGACAGTATCCACCTTGATTGTTTCCGCCTTGTTGGTATCCTCCTAGTTGGTTCCTAGGTTGTGGGTTCAATACATTATTATTGTTGGACCAAGAGAGATTTGGATGGTTTCTCAATCCTGGGTTGTACGTGTTCCCTTGACCTTGGAAACCCATAGCTTGTACCTCCTCTTGCTCTTATCCTTGATTCATGTCAGTGAATCCTTCACTATCACTGAATTGATCACTAGGGCTTGCCTCTTGTTTTCCTAGCATCTTCACTCCGGTCTTGGGAAATCCCATGCTCTCAATGTAAGATGTCAAGGATTCCATCTTCTTATTCATCCTAGAGATCTCAATAGCGGTCTTCGTGCTAGCACTCACATCGAACCTTCCACCTCAAACACTATTTGCATTCCTATGTTAAGAGTTTTGTGCTAACATCTCATCTATCTTATATATCTCAGTGGCGGTCTTCATGTCATAAGAGCCTCCACAAGCATTATCCACCAAGACTTGAGAGAAACGAGTGAGACCACCTTGGAAGCAAGATACCTTGTACTCATCCATGAACATGTGAGGAGGGCATTGAGCCAAAAGGAGTTGGTACCTCTCCCATGACTCGTGAAAAAGCTCCCCTTCACTCTCATTGAAGTCTGCTATCTTCACCTTAAGCTCCTTAGCCTTCCTAGCTGGGAAAAATCTATTGAAGAACACCCTGCAAATTTGACTCCAACTTGTCAAAGAACCCAGCCTAAGCCCCATTAACCACTTCATTGCCAAGTCCTTTAGGCAATATTGGAAACACATCATGTGAAGTTGCTCCTTAGTTAGATGCATGATTGGGAATGTCTCAATGATAGCACTGAATTCCTTCATGAATTGCAAACAATCCTCATTTAACTTCCCATAGAAGGAAGGTAAGAGGTTCACGTGCATAGTCCTTATCTCATATCCCCTTGCAACCAGATCTAAGACAATTGGTGAAGGTTGATTCCCAATTGCGGGCAATGAGTACTCCCCCATGGTCATCCTTTGGCCTTGGTTAGTGGGAGTCTCTTCAGTCATCTCTTCCCCAGGATGAGCTTCTTCCTCCCTCCTAGGGTTCTGTCCTTCTGTACTCATAGCTTGCCTCGGAATCTCTTCAAATTATCTCACAATTCTTTCAACATGGCTAGTACCGTCCAATGGTGGGTATAATTCTCTTCCTAAGGATCTCCTACCGTGCATACACCTATGTTCCTGGAAATAAAATAGAAGAAAGAAAACACAAAATGGTAAAAAGAACTCTGAAAAATTAACAAACAAAAATAATATATTCAAAATAATTACTAACTATCTAAACTACACAGAAAAGTTAATCAATTTAACAATTGCTACCAAATCCCCGGCAGCGGCGCCATTTTTGTTGAGGTCGTTTTGGTACATCAAAATAATATATATATATATATATATATATATGTATATATATATGTGATCTTTTTGGAAATAATGTTTTACCACTTAGGAATCTTTTTAGGATATAAAACATAATAATGGTAAGTTGGATTCGTTCCACAAGGAAATGAAGTAATAGTTAGGTTGATTAACTAATCTAAGATTGCGATAATATAAATCATGATAAGTGATAGTGGGTGGTTTAAAATACCACAAAACATGCATAAAGTAAAAGTAACAAAAGTGATAGGCAAAATAGAATTTCAACAATCTAAGATAAGAAAAGTAGGCGAAATCAATTAAGAGATACACTAAGGGATTAGTGAAGTTGCAAGTGGATTAAGGGTGCTTTTCAAACTATCATAAAGAAACAATCTCATATGGATTAACCTCTAAACAAGGTTTTGATTATTGTGGTTGGTATTCCCTACAATAATCCATCCTATTTATTGAATTCTTTAATCAAATAAGGTTGCCATTCTAAAGGTGATTATATAATAGATTATTCTAACAAGATTATGATTAATAGGTTGATATACAAATCAATCATATAGTGATAAGAATCTAAAGATATAATAAATAGAAAATACATAGAGATTCAATTAAAATATAGTCAAGCAACCCCAAGTCCAAGTGTTTCTAACACCAACCCCCTAGATTAGGGGTTTTAGCTACACATAGTTACAAATAGGAAAAGAAAGTAACAAATGAAGAAATCACCCGTAGGTTACCTTCTGCTCAATCATTTCCCTCCTTAGATGCTCCTTTGTGTAAAAGTGTGATGAGTGTCAAATGGTATGTGACTAAGGTAATATGGTGAAGAATATGGTGAGAGATGAATGGTTTGGTGAGGTAGGACAGATTTGGTGTTGAGTGTTTGATGGAAAAGGTAGTTCAAGGTTAGAAATAGAGGAATTTGGAAGATGGAGTTATGGAAGAAAAACTAGGTCTAAAAATGCTAAGTAAAAAGTGTGCTTTCTAAAACTCTGTATATTCGTGTGTGTCTTCAAACTTAGAGAAGAGGGATATTTATATTGGACTTGATTTTGTGCTGAAAATCTCTTGGAAAGCTAATGTGGTGGGAAAGTCGCTATTTGTGTCGCCATGGCGACCTCAAGGTGACATTCTGTTACGCATTCTGAGATCCAATTGTCGCCACGAACATCATCTTTTTCGCTCTTTGCAAATGGCGACACTGAGGAATTTGGGGAGATGTCGCCATTTGCCATTGAATGTCGCCGTAGCGACCACACCTGATGTGAAACAAATTAACGGTGTCTATAAAACTATCTAGAGGGGGGGGGGGGGGGGGGGGGTGAATAGATTTTAATCATTATTACCCAATTTTCGCGTTTAGTCAAATTTACGAAAATGCCCCAAACTAGACAATATAATAATCAAGTGTAATATGGTGCGAAAATATAAACGACACTTGATTTTTACGTGGAAACCCTCACGGGAAAAACCACGGGCTGGTAAGTGCGCCACACTCGAACCTCGAATCCACTAATTGTGATAACGTATACAACCTAATCCAGGTTTGACGGCCTAATCCCGGCCAATATCCCGCTACCACTACCCGCAGGCCTGTAAAAGTGGACCTAGTCCAATTTGCTCATGTGACCACCTAATCCCGGTGTCCAACCTAATCCCGGTCTATCACAATCATATAATGAGATTAATTAGCTAGATGTTAGATAAACATGTAAAATCCTAGCTATCAAAAATAACCCAATCAACACATAATCTCAATCATACCATGTGTGTTGAAGAAATAAATGAGATAAAATTGATAAGTAAAAACATAAGATTAAATGAAATTAGTGTTCAACAAATCATACCATGTGTGTTGAAGAAGAACCATGCATTAGCACATACTAGATGTTCCTAGATGATGCTTAGATAATGATTTGTGCATGTGGGAATGGGTTTAGAGAGATAAAAATGTAATCTTTAAGCTTTTTCTCTCAAGTCTCTCTTTCTCTCTCAAGAGTAAGGAGCCTCTCTCTTTAGGGTTTGATTTTGTGGCTCTACCCTCAAAATGATGAGAAAGATATGTATTTATAATGCCCAAGTGAAACTCTGTCGTTTTGGAAGAAATGGAAAAAATATGGGCATTTTCGCAGTACTCGCGTCAGTGCAGCGACTCAAGATTCGAGCGCTTCGAAACATGACCAAACGATATCGAAACCTTTCATATGATATCATTGGAAAGGTATGGATGTCTACATTCTACTCGTTTTTATAGAATGACATTTAGATGTCTGTATAAACTTTTATGGTTAATTAAGTGACCAAAGGTCAGAAACGGACAACAACAGAGTTGCCCTGTTTTGTTTGGAACTTTGGAGATTTTAAAACCAATCCAAACGGTCATGAAATATTACGAATAATATACCGTTGGAAAGGTATGGGTGTCTAGTTTGTACAGAAATTTTCAAAACTCATTTTGAAGTTTTGTGTAAAAAGTTATGGCCACAAGACCATACATAGGTCAGTTTTGAAAATCATTTAAACATTGAAATCCAATCTTCTGAAACTAGACACTCTACTCCAAACAACCAAACCAAAACTACCACTTATCCAAGAGAAGAATGAGACCTTCTTAAGTGGTCAACCATCACGCTAAGACATGCACACCATCATGCAAGCACGGACGTTTCCGATCACATAAACGGAAACGAATTACACCACACTTAAGACTAATCATGAAGTGCAAGTGTGGGTATTGAATGCATCCTAATGCCTAACATGTCATGGCATTATCATTGAACAAGATGCACTCAATTCAAACATGCATGAATAAAATTCATGACTTTGCATCCTAATGCCTAAACATGTCATGACATTTCAATGAACAAGATGCAATCAAATAAAACATGCAAGAAGAGATGTTCAAGAACATGCATGCACACATATAAAACACACAACATACAATAATAAGATTTATGCATGAGTTGTGTGTGTGTGTGCAACTAGATCTCTTCAAAGCAAGTAAGCACTAGAATTTACCTTTGGTGCTTCTTCTCTTGAGGTCTTGAGAGGGCCTTGGTTGTGTAAAACACCAACCATCAAATACCTAAGCTACTCTTACATCAAGCCCCAATATGTGGTTTGTCCACGAAATAAGCCAATCAATAGATAGGAATCCTTACATGATGCATTTTCCTGGAGAAAATTTGTAGGTCGCCATGGCGACCCTATGGCGACCTTGCTCTTTCTGAAACAATCCTTCATGTCGCCATGGCAACCATATGGCGACATAGGGGTGACATTAACACACTTCCTTGTCACATTGGCGACCTAAAATCCAGCAAATGGTGAGATGCCCTGTTTCATTGCTTTTATGCTCCAAGTTCTTACTCTTCTTCACAAATGCCCTTGAGGCCTAATAAAACTTGAAACACTTGATTTAACAACATTAAATACGGGGAATCACCTGAGAATAAGTGCAAAGAATAGGAAATAAGGGTACAAAATCGTACCATATTTGTTCCGATCAAGACGTGTGCGAGGCGGTTTTGAGAAAATTACGCCAAAACGGCTCTTTTAAATCTGTGGAACAATCATCATCTCACACGTGGATTGCTCATTAAATACCATCGTATCCAAGGAAGATTTCCCCCTTGATAATGGAAGCCAACCGGACAAGGGTAAGTAAGAAGACATGAGAGAAAATCCTCCAAGTAGGCTAAGAATCCTGACTCTAACCCCAGCAAGGTACCGGTGTTCAAGTCAGGGGGGACTTTTGTTAACTGCCAAAATTGGTGAAGGATCAATGAAGAATTTTCCATCAAGAGTCAAGGTTGAAAGAGCTACCAAGGCAAAATCTAGCTACCTCCTATAAAGAACCCAGACCAAAGTACTTAGGCGCACCTCCGGACTATCCAAGTAAAGATCAAGGGCGCCAGGATGCCCAAGTATTAGGCAACACAGAAAACAGGGTCCTGACGGACCCCGCTACCATATAGAACAAGCATCCCGCTACTACCCAGTCTAGGTATCCCGCTTCCACGCAGACCAAGTACCCTACTACCACATTGACCAAGTATCCCGATACTTGTTTCATTTTGGCACCGTGCTACAGCACCAGCCAGTATTTTGATACTTTGATCCTTTGATCCATCCCTAAAAACCAGCTGGCCAGATTAATTAAAGTACTGGGAAAAGCAGATCGTAAAGGTAAGTCTAAGCATGCTCGAAAGGCAGCTTAAAGCAACAGCAAAACGCCATCATTCAAGACGAATAGAGAGTTATGCTCATTCCTGCCACAAAGAGTCCTATTTGAAATACAAGTCATCCCTATCAGAATTTCGCCAAAATAAAGGATCTTTAGATTCCTAGAAGGGAAGAAAGGATCTTCTCGCCAATGACCACTAAACTCTCGAAAAAATCTAGGTCACAAGACCAAATTTAGAGGAGTGCTAGGCAAGTATTGGGACTTATATATTTATCGTGCTATCATAGAAAGAAGGATCGCAACTTGATCACTTAACCCTACCAGAGAATTGTTAGGTTTATAGTTTGTGTTGGCATTAATTTTATATCAAAACGTGTTTCTCTTGTAATGTTTAGTGGTTCGTATTTTTGAAGAATTAAGAAGACGAAGGAAGTCTCAACCACAATTCATTCAAGAAGCTGGCATTTAAGAGATTTGTGCACCATTGTTCAATGAAGGTAATAAAGGACCTCATATCTCTTACAAGGCTAGGCACACACACACATGGCATTCTTGTGTGTTCCTTCATGATTAAACATCACTTATGTTTCACTTTCACACATGACAAAATATGCTCATGCATTCATATTATATTGGTCAAATTTTGTTTATTGCATTTTCTAGGACTATGTCCAGAAACTAGCATATGTGTGTGTCTTTGTGATTGTATGTTTCCGTATTTTTGTATTTGGACTTGAATATGATCTATTATGATTCCTTATTGAGTTTCGGTCGTTTCGGTTACTCATTCATTTAATTTCGAGTCCAAACGATGTAGCTATGCTACTTTTCGTTCTCATTCGTTGAGTTGACTTCATCGACGTTTTCCGAGATGATTTCTCAACTATTTTTCAAAGTTGTGTAGTCTTCGTCATGTATGAGAGAGTCACAGTTCGTAATCCGGAAACGGATTCAAAATCGGAGTTTGGATGCCCAAGATATGGGCTGAAGAACCGAGGGAGGGCATGAGAACTCAGCCCAGGCCGTGAGGGAGGCCGTGGGCCCCACGGCCAAGGAGGCTCTCTGCCCTAGTGAGGCCCACGCGCCCCCCACGGCCAGGGGTGACGTGGCCTCACCTGATTGGCCCGGAATGCTTCTCTCTCTCCTCCTTTATCTTCCCTCCTCTCTCTCCATTTGATTTTTGAAGAAGAAAATTAAGCAAAATCCCGTCAGTCCTCTCCTCTTCATTTTCTCATCTTCCAAACATCATATCTCCCTCATCCGGAGTCGGATTTGAGTGATTCGAATTGGAGAACGTTTGTAATTGAGTCATCTATCATTTCTGAGTGGTTTGGTAGCTGATTGATCAAGTTTTCTGGTGGTTGGACACTAAAAACCGAAGCAGCTGTCAAGTCTAAGGTATTGGACTAATCTTTGGGATTTCTTTCTTTTTAACCTTCAATTTGCTTGGGGTTTCTTCTTATATATCTATGTTTATGTTTGGTAAAAGCTATTGAGAAAGATAGCTTGATTATCATTCTAATTAAAAGTCAATTTATAGACTAATGTTGACTAGTTTCTATGATTCTAGGTTTTACATATGTTTGTGAGTTGTGTTGTGATTAGAATGGCATCTTAGGTTGTTTGGAACTTGATTGAATTAATTTTGTGATAAATGACCTTGAGATTTGATTTGATCCTTTGATTAATGAAATCTAGGATTATTGAATTTTGTTTGTGTTTTAGAGCAATCTAGGATTTGATTGATTTATATCTTGAATCCTTGCTCTATATTTTTGGCTAGAATATTGATTGATTTAAATCTCATATATCTAGCATTTAATTGTATATTGATAGCATCTTGAATTTGTTCTTCATGAATATATTTTGATTCAAGTGTTGTATGTGTGAATGAGACTTTGAGCTTATGTGTTTTGATGTTTCACATGCTTTAGGTTTTATTCGTGTATTTTGCATCTAGACTTGATTACTTGTGATATCACATGTTTAGGTCTATTTGTGCCATCGAATGTATTGATCACATGTTCTATGTTGATTTGATTGTTTGCATCATTTGCATTCACATGATCACACTAGGAAGTCCTTGTAAAAGCCATGAAGTCTTGGTTAGAGTCGGGGTGACTCGGATAGCCAAGCAAGAAGACTTGCCTAGAGTCAGGGTGACTCGGATAGCCAAGCAAGAAGACTTGCCTAGTGTCGGGATGACTCGGATAGGTAAGCAAGGAGTCATGGCTAGAGTCGGGAGGACTCGGATAGTCATGCATGGGAGGCTCCCTAGAGGCATGAGTGTCTCGGATAGGGAGTTGGCTATTGTATTGGTAGGCATAGGCATATGGTTAGACATAGACTCCGATAGAGCGGGGTACATGGGAGGTGTATGCACTCTTGAGGAATTTCTAATCTACCATCAATGTTGGTTTTGTGTGGTGTCCAATATATGGTGGTTTCGCATCATTGAAGGATTTCACACTTTCCAATAGGGTTGGGTAGGCTTAGACTTCACTAGGTTGGGTGAGCTAAAGATTGGTCACTTTGTGAATGTTCTATGTTTACTTTCCAATAATATAGTACCCAATGGTTGTAGTTCAACCCGTGGATGTTTCCTCCTTGGAGGTTTTACCACATTAAAAAATCTCTTGTGTTAATTATTCCTATCTCTATCTCTTATATTTTATTTGTACATTTTATTATCTTGTTTTATAATATTCACTTATGATGTATTGTGAAGCAAGACTTTGTATAGTGTGATTAGTGAACTCATTTTATTGTTCAATTTTATTTCTATGATTCCTTTGTATATTGTATTTGTGTATAGTGATATTTGATCACTCTTGTAACTCATTGAATATATAGTGAAATACAAGTATTCTTTGTTATTGTACTTATTTGTTTGTTTACCTCATACAACTTGATGATGTATGTAGACCATGCTTATATGATTACCTATTCATATTGTTTATGTATGTTGTTGTCTCTTCTTAGTATATTTGTTGTATGTAAGGCAACCTTGAGGGACAAACGAAAGTTTGTTCAAGGGATTGAAAAAGGCGTAAAAACCTATTCACCCCCCCCCCAGGTATGCCTTAAGCAATTTAACTACGTTTGTATACTTTCAAGAATTTTTACACTTATCGACATGCACAAGAATTCCATCGCCATAGTCAATTTAGCTTTTTCATCCCATGGCCATAGCTATCTAAAACCTGTAGGGAAAAATACGTGCATGTAGCGGAAGCGAGACTAAAAATGGTTTAGTATAGTTTAAAATTTTTCCATAATTTGAACCTTAACCCTCTAATTTAATTAACATATAATACTAAAGATATCATACATTTGTCACGTGATCCGATTGACATTGCGTCGATGGTAATCCGTAAGATCTTCCAATCCAATCACGAACGTGAATCACCTAGGAGCGTGGTCTCCCTTCTCTTTGAATTGTGTACCTGAGGATGGATTAACAAAACTTTTTCTTTTTCGTTAGTCACAACAAGTTCCAAGAGACAACAAAGAATGTTCCGGTCACTTTTGAATTCACAATCTTTAGATCGAAACTCGCGTGAACCTTATTTGAAATTGTGCACAAATCCTTTTAATGTAAAAGTAACTAGTGCACTATCGAAATAAGAACAAACTTTTCTCTCTATTCCTGTTGGCAGAAAATCACACTAGTCTAAAAGTTGGATTCTATTTTTCTCTAGCAAAAGAAAAAAATCTCAAGTCCAAGACCTTAGAGAGGTTTTTCCAAAAACCTTATTGCCATAAAATATATATATATATATATATATATATATTACGGAATCCCGATTGCCATGTAAATAATATATATATAAAACAATTCAGGAAGACGTTAGTAAGGATACTGGTACTGTCATTCAGAAAGGTAAATCTGTCCTCACTGAGATAACCAATTGTGCAGGAACCCATAACAAGTTAGGCACCAAATTTACTCCTCAAAGCAGCAAGAATAACCGCAAGAAGGGGTCTGGAGTGGCTACAACGAGCAGGTATGTGGTTAAGCTAAATGAGAATTGTCGTGCGTCTTCTTCGGTTAAGGGTCCCCTGACTACTTCTTCCCCCATGGAAGCAGTTGATGTGGAGGATCTTGATAGTGCTAGCGTTTTGAGACACCTTCATCAGGAAGTTAATAATTTTGTTCCTCAACCTGTTGACAGCATGGAAACTGTTGATGAACCTATCGTGCACCTATCCCCTGTGGCTGAGTTGGATAGGAATTTTGACCTGGTAGCTTCTACTCTTAAAGAAGCTCTGGCAGTGATCTCTGAGTAACAGGTTCGTCTTCTTTTCCTCCATGATCTGTATCTGGAATGTTAGGGGGGCAGGTAAAAAGGGTTTCTCTAGGTGTATTAAGGATTTACTTCTTGGGCACCGGTTTGATGTGTTGGCTATTTTAGAACCTTGTATTAGTGGTTCTAAGGCTAGGATTGTTATCAATAAATTAGGTTTCTCTAGTAGTTTTATTGTTGAGGCTGAGGGATTTTCAGGGGGTATCTGGCTTCTGTGGAATGATAGTAATGTTAAGATCCATGTGGTTGCTAGTACTAGACACAGTGTTACTGCACTTGTTGAGGATAATAGTTGTTTGTGGGTCCTTACAGTTGTGTATGCTAATCCTTGTTCTACTATTAGAAGAGGTCTTTGGAACTACCTGGATTCCATTAGAATTCATTTTAATTTGCCGTGGCTTGTTGCGGGAGATTTCAATGAAATCATTAGTTGTGCCGAGAAGAGAGGTGGTAGATATAAACACTCTAATAGTGGGTTTGCTGATTGGATTGATCGGAATGAATTGGTTGATATGGGTTTTATAGGCCCTAAATTCACCTGGATGACAAAAAGAGGCATTGGAGAGGAAATTTGGGAGAGACTTGATAGAGCGGTATGTTCGATGGATTGGAGGATTCATTTTGCAGAGGGTTTTGTGAAGCACTTACCTCGAATATTATCTGATCATTGTCCTATTCTCATCCATCTCCACAGTAGACAAATTCCTAGTACTAGCAACAAAGCTTTCAGATTTGAAGCAATGTGGCTAAAACATAAGGAGTTTGTGGGTTTGGTTTCAAGGAGTTGGCCTATGACTGATTCTTCGGTTTCTGAGAAAATCCGTCTTCTTACTGATTCTCTTAAGTGCTGGAACAAGACCAGTTTTGGGAACATCTTCCAGAGAAAGAGATTAATTCAGGCTAGAATTCAGGGTATCCAAAATTACCTTAGTATGAGATATTCCCATTACCTGTCCACTTTGGAGGAGTCTCTCTTGAAAGAGTATCAGGAGATCCTTGAGCAGGAGGAGGTTTTTTGGCAGCAGAAATCTAGAAATTGTTGGCTCAAGGATGGGGACCGAAATACTAAATTTTTCCATCTTTCCACCATTATTAGACGTAGAAGAAACGAGATTGAGGGTCTCATGTCTGAGGATGGGATTTGGGTTGATGATAGTGGAGAGATGAGAAGAGAGGCTGTTAAGTATTTCCTTCATCTTTTTGAATTTAAGCATAGTCAGGGAGAGTATTCGCAGCTACCCATGTTGTTTCCTAGACTGAGTGAGTGGGACATTTCTCTCCTTTATTCTCCTATTTGTGAAGATGATGTCAAAAGTAGCTTGTTCAACATTGGTGGGCTTAAAGCGCCTGGCCCAGATGGGTTACCTGCGATCTTTTTCCAAAAATTTTGGAACAATTGTAAATCTGATTTATGTAGGATGGTTTCTGATTGTTTCTCCACGGGCAGTGTTCCTAGGGATTTAAATAATACTCTTATTTCTCTGATTCCGAAAATCCCTAATCCCACTAGCATGATGCACTTTAGGCCGATCAGCTTATGTAATACTTCTTTCAAGGTCTTGAGTAAGATTCTAGTTCAGAGACTTAGGGTGATGATGCCTAATCTTGTTAGTCCGAATCAAGTTGCTTTTGTGCCTGGGAGGCAAATTCAAGATAATATTATTGTTGCTCAAGAAGTTCTCCACAAGTTCAAGATGGTTAAGGGTAAGGTGGGTTACATTGCTTGGAAAATTGACCTTGCGAAGGCTTATGACAAGCTACAATGGGGCTTTATCAAGCATGTTTTGGAGGAAGTTGGCATTGTTGGGAAATTGAATGAATTGATTATGAGCTGTATTACTGAGGTGAGCTATAAAGTTGTGGTGAATGGTGAATTAACTGAGAGCTTTAGGCCTAATTGTGGCATTCGACAAGGTGACCCCTTATCCCCCTACATATTTGCTCTTTGTATGGAAAAGTTGTCCCACATTATTATCCAAAAGCTCGTTGAGAAAGCTTGGAGCCCGGTGAAGGTGTCAAGAGGAGGTCCGGATATATCCCACCTCTTCTTCGCTGATGATCTTATTCTCTTTGGGAAAGCTACTCCTCAACAAGCCCAACTCATGAGAGATTGTCTCGACACTTTCTGTGACATGTCGGGTCAACAAGTGAGCTTCCCTAAATCTAGTGTGTACTGTTCTAGTAACATTAGTAGCAGTTATGCCAAAGATTTGGCTGATTTATGTGGGTCCCCCATCACTAATAAGCTTGGCTCTTATCTTGGTGTTCCGCTGATTCATGGTCGTATTAGGAGTGATACCTATAAAGTGATACTTGAGAAAACCCAAAAGAGGTTGGCTTCTTGGAAGAGTGCCTCTCTTTCTTTTGCAGGTAGGTGCACCCTCATCAAAGCTGTTTCGTCAGCTATTCCGGTTTATGCTATGCAATCCATCAAGCTTCCCTCTGAGATCTCTAAAAATTTGGATAAAATCAATAGAAATTTTTTGTGGGGCAGTACTCCTGAGAAAAAACATGTTCATCTTGTTAGTTGGGATGTGGTGTGTCTTCCGAAGCATTTGGGGGGCCTTGGTATTAAAAAAACAAAGCTGATGAATCAAGCCTTGCTTGCTAAAATTGGGTGGCGTCTGAATTTAAGGGATTCTGGTTTATGGGGTAGAATTCTCAAGGATAAATACCTTAAGGGTGATCACATGACTGAGTTGGATAACCTATCTCCCAATTGTTGCTCCAGTACTTGGAGAGGTATTCTTCTTGGGACTAAAATCCTTCGTGATGGCGTGAAGTGGAGAGTTGGGAATGGGAGAGGTATTAATTTCTGGTATGATAACTGGGTTCCTACCTTCAACACTCTGCATAGCCTTTCCTCTTCTCCTCTTTCTGATGCTATGCGTCTCGAGAAGGTGAGTGACTACATTAGTGACAGTATTTGGAATGTGCAGAAGCTGAATGCTGTTCTTCCGTGGCATGTTGTTTCGCGTATTCTCAGTATTCATGTTAATAGCAACACTACTGCTGAAGATTCTGTGGTGTGGGGGCTCTCTAATAATGGTAATTTCTCGGTAAAGTCTGCTTACAATAATATCTTTACTGGTGGTGATTTTGTCGATTGGAAATGGAAATTCGTTTGGAAACTCAAACTTCCTCCTCGAGTTCTTTATTTTCTTTGGACCCTCCTCCATGGGAAGCTTTTGACTAACTGTCATCGGGCTGCTAGGGGTATTACAGCTGATACTAACTGTCTGCGATGTACTGGTAGTGATGAGGACGTTGATCATGTCTTCAGAGGTTGCCCTGCTTCTATCCAAATCTGGGAGAGTGTCCATACTGGTGTGACTAAGACCAGTGATTATCAGACAGTGTGGGATGATTGGCTGCACAACAACCTTAATTGTAATAATTTGGCGTTGGGAAAATTTCCCAACTATCTTCTCTTCAGTGTGTCTCTTTGGTTTCTTTGGAAATGGAGATGTGAGTTTATCTTTAATCCTGACTTTCAGGTTCCTTCTAGTCCTGGTCAGATCATTTGGAGATATGTGGATGATTGGGTGAAGGCCAATGCTGCTGTGGACAATTCTAATGCTAGGAAGAGCTGCCTCATTTCGTGGTCTCCCCCTGTTTCTGAGTGGGTAAAACTGAATGTTGATGGTAGTGCTAATTTGGAATTGAATTCCATTGCTGCTGGTGGAGTGGTTAGAGACCATAGGAAGCTGTGGCAAGTTGGTTTTGCGATGAAAATTGGTACTGGTTCTGTCTTGGAGGCGGAACTTTGGGGCATTTTGGAGGGCCTGAATCTGGTTTGGCAGCGTGGCTTCAGGAGGGTTATTGTTGAATCTGATTCGAAAATTGCGGTTGATTTGTTGAATAATCCTGCCCCGACTCTCCATCCTCTTCTTAGCATCATCCAGGCTTGCCAGTCTTTCTTTGAGTATGATTGGAGTTGTTTTATTCTTTATGTGTTTCGTGAGAGCAACAGAGTGGCAGATAGGTTGGCTTCTCTTGGGCACTCCCTTGATTTGGGTTCTACTATCTTTAACTCCCCCCCTCCTCTGGTTGCAGACAGCTTGAGGGATGATTTTAATGGGGTTGGGTTTGCTAGAATGGTTTCTAGCTCTTAGTTTTGTTTTTCTTTGTCTCTGTTCTGGGCTGTGTGCCCTCTTATTCACCAAAAAAAATAAATATATATATATATATATATATATATTTATTGGCGATCAATTCTGTATACCACATATAATATATACCAGTGGCCCAAATTTGCTTTCTCATTTATTATCTATATATGACGAATTCCTTGCTCTATTTAATATATATATAGTCAACGAATTCTGCTTGCCATATATCTAACATAAATATATGCGAATTCACCTATCATATATATTCTATATATCTTAGCGAATTCATCTATCATATATATTTAGGGTGACCGAATTCTCTTGATTGATCTCTTTGTGGTGACCGAAATCCTCTACAAAAGAGGATTTGTGTTTCCACAAAAGACTCCTATCAATCTTTTAGAATTCAAACCCTAATCCAACTCTTTAGTGTATTTGTGACTATATTAAAGACTTCCTAATTTGACTAGATAAATAAATCCCTTATTTATCTACTTACCAAATAAAGTCTTTTATATTTATTATACTACCACAATAGTATACCACTAAGAAACATATTTCATAGTCAGAAAAATATTTTGATTTCTAATTAAATAATTAATTAATCAATTAATTAATTTCCATTTAATCAAATAATAAAAATAAAACAATATAATATCATATATATATCTCGGCCATGTGCCATATATATTAATATTTCTATATATTGTTTTTCTATTTTATTAAATCCATTGGACCTTAATAAAAGGCCCACATATGTACTAGGCCCATTCTTACTGTAAGGATTCCCGTTGTTTTTAATTGGCTTATTTCGTGATCAAACCATAAATGGGGATACTTTGTAAGGGTAGTTTAAATGTTGTTGTTAGTGCATTAGGCCCTTTGAAGACCTCATTATTGACAAGCACCAAAGGTAATATTCTAAGTGCTTTCTTGTCTTGAAGAGATAGTTGCACACACTCACAACTCATGCATATGTTTAATCTTTGTATGTTGTGTTTCTTTTTGTTGTGCATCAATGCTTATTTACATCTCTTCTTGCTTAATTATATGATTGCATCTTGTGTTGAAAACATCATAGCATTTAGGCTTTTAGGATGCATCTTGTTTGACTTTGTACCCCTTGCATGATTGCTTGTGGGGTGCAAATTTGGGCTGTGCGCTGGTCCACCAGCGCCGGTCGACCAGCGCCGCTCACCGGCGTAAATTGCCCAGTGGAGCGCCGCTGGTCGTGCGCTGGTGTGGACCAGCGCCGGCCACCAGCGCCGGCCGCCCAGTTTGGCGCCGCTGGACTGGCGCTGGTGGCAGCGCCTGACGTCCAGCGCTCAAGCCAAAATTGGCTTGTGCGCTGGTCCTGCGCTGGTCCACCAGCGCACAGAGTGTTTTTCTGGCAAAATTTCAAAACGACCTCACTTCACTTATGGCCTCTATATATATGCTAACTTGATTTTAGGTCACCAAGAAGAGTTCTTATTCATGCTTCATACTTAGGATATTTTTCAAGAGAAGAAAAATACACAAAGAACTCATTTTTAATTACTCAAACACAATTTCATGATCATCAATCATCATCTAGCATCATCATAGATCATCTAGATGTCATCTTGCATGGAATCTTCATCATACTTTGCTTGGTAAGCTTTTCACTAATATCTTACATATTTTGTGTTTATTTTATCTAGCAATCTCAATTAATTACTTGATTGTTATTTTGTATGCTTTAGATACAAAATTGAGATTAGTATGATGTATGTTTGAGAAGTTGTATTGTGCTAGCATATTAGGTTTTGTACTTGATATTGATTAGCTTAACTAATTGACATGTCATTTAGTTTTTGATATCTAGGATTGTTCTTAATTGCATATTAATCATCTTAGATAAGCATATAGGGTTTCCCTTGCTCTATGTTGCATTTTGGATATTTCACATATTCACTTAGGGTTGTATTCTCTTCAAGAGAAGGTAAGTCTTGTGTGTAGCAATCGGGATTAGGTTGCTTAGATCGCAAGCAAATTGGACTAGGTTCACTCATACCGGGATTAGGTAGGTGTGTGATTACTTCCGGGATTAGGTTGTAATCGTTTGCACATTTAGTGGATTCGAGGTTCGAGTGTGGCTAACTTACATAGCCCGTGGTTTTTCCCGTGAGGGTTTCCACGTAAAAATCAAGTGTTGATTTATATTTCCGCACCATATTACACTTGCTTGTTTATATTATCTTGAGGGTAAATTCGTAATTTTGACTAACACGAAAAATTGGGTAAAAAGCGTAAAATCTATTCACCCCCCCTCTAGATAGGTTTATACACACCGTGCTATAATTAGTTTCAATTGGTATCAGAGCGGGTTCCTAGATACACTTAGGTGATCCTCGCTTATTTTGGTGTGTTTTGCATCTTGTGTGATTTTGATTTTTTCATACATTTTGCATTCATCTCATTTGCATTCATCCAAACACTATGAGTGGTTTCGGGATGGGCAAAGAGGGAGCGTCGAGCGTGAGGCCACCGTTGCTCACCGGCGATAATTACTCCTCATGGAAGGGGAAGATGGAAGCATACATATGCCAAATCCATGATAGGGCGTGGATGGCGGTTGAAGATGGATATGCTCCACCTATGATGACTCCTACGGATGGAGGAGAAGAAGTTCTCAAGCCTAAGGCACAGTGGAGTCCTGAAGAATTTATTGACTCCATGTGGAACAACTAGGCTATTCATGCCATCCGATGTGCAGTGAGTGAAAATCAGTAGAAACTGATTCAAATTACTAGGATTGCTAAAGAGGCATGGGACATTCTAGAAGTTGCACATGAAGGCACCGAGGTTGTCAAGGACTCAAAGCTTCAAGTCCTTCAAACTCGGTTTGAGACCATTAGGATAGAAGAGCACGAGCATTTCAATGACTTCCAAGTGAGACTAATGGACATTGTGAACCAAAGTCACCAACTTGGTGATCCTTACTCGGATAGAAGGATCAAGCAAAAGATCATGCGATCACTTCCCGAGAGGTTCGAACCTAAAGTGACGGCTTTAGAAGAAAATGACACCTACAAGGAAATGAAGCCAAGTGAAGTCATTGGAAGACTTCTAGCCTATGAATCAAGAAAGGCTACCACATCTCCTCCTAAGAAGAAAAAGGATATTGCCTTGAAGACATCCAAGATGGAAGAGGAGGAGGATGACTCATATGAAGACATGGCACTCATTGCCAAGGGTTTCAAGAAGTTCTTGAATCTACAAAAGAGTGGTTATGGCTTAAAGGGGAATGACATCAAGAAGAAGAAGACCACAATCAAGAATGTCAAGCCATATCATGAGATGTCTTCAAGAGAGAAGATTCAATGCTACGAATGTGGAGGATTCGGGCATATCTCCAAGGATTGTGCTAACTTGGAAGATGAAAGAGAGGAGGTCGCCACTTCAAGTGAAAGTGATGAAGAGGTTGTGGCAAAATTCTTAGCATTAGGTTGCTCTCACAAGCAAGACAACAAAGTGAAAGTTTGTGAAGGAAGTCCCTCAAGCTTGAATGATTGTGAGAACAACTATTTTGCCTTTCCAATCTCCTACAATGAAGAAGAGAATGAGAGTCAAGAAGAAAGTGACTCTAGTGAAGATGACTCTTCATCTAACTCCACACATGGATATGTGAAGAAAAAGGTTCTAGATGAATACCTCACTAAGTTTAAAAGCTTAGCAATGAAGACCAAGGAAAAGATACGAAGATTGAGAGAAGAGAATCTAGACCTTTTGGCTCATGTTGACCACTTAAGTGAACAAGTGGATAGATCTAAGAATATTGAAGATAAGCTAAGAAAGGAGTTAGACTTATCTAAGAGGAATGAAGAGGATCTAAAAAGAGAGCTTGAAGAGGCCAAAGGGTCAAGGACTAGGATAGTTTCTAGCACTAAAAAACTTGACCACATGTTAGGTGTTGGAAAGAGTCCTTGTGACAAGAGAGGTCTTGGGTTTGAAGATGGTAAGGAGTCCTCCACTCCTAACAAGACCGTGTTTGTCAAGAGCTTGAGCTACAAAGAAGCTTCACCGGTGCAAATTCCTAGGAAGAAGATTGATCTAGGACAATGCTCTCATAGTGCACAAGTGAAGGTAGTTCCAAGAAGACAACCTCAAGCTCAACCTACAAGAGTTCCTCATGCTAACTTCCCTCAAATTCAACTCCATCAAGGGAAGAGACCAATCATGCAAACTCAACCTAGGAAGCAACCAAGTCTTGGTCAACAACAAAGAAGGAGAGATCCTATCCAACAACCAAGACAACCACAAAGACATGGGAAGGCTCCTATGCATGCACAAAGACATGGTATGATTCCTAACTTTGTCCCTACATGTCATTTTTGTGGTGTTAATGGTCATATTAGACCAAAGTGCTTTCATTACATTAAAATGTGTAGAGTTAAAAGCATGATTGAGAAGAAGAAAGCTAGAGCTAGTATGCTTGCTCATAGGAAGGAAGAAATTCATTTACATGATCCTATGACATCTAGATCTCTAGAACCATTGACCACTAGGAAGAAAAATGTTATATCTATGTGGATAAGGAAAAATGAACCCGCTTGCTACGAGACTAACAAGTCTCAAATAGGTTCATCCAAGTCAAATGGACTTGGGAGGTCTATAGGACCTCATGACCTTCAATAATGAAGGTTGGTATTGACCCCATATGGGGAACTCAAGCAAAGAGAGCTATTTTGCATTCTTGTAACTTGCAAAAAATTTGAAATAACCATGCCTCTTCTTTTGATTGCTTGCGTAAGCTTGGTTGTACATATGTATATATGTTTTCAATTCTATAAGTGTGAACCTTGCTTGTTTACAATCCATGTCATATTTATGTTCAAACATGCATTTTTGGACTAGGAGATCTACATAGGAAGTATGATGTGAATGACCTATAGTTATCTCCATGACATGATGTTTCTTAAATAACATGCTATTGCTAAATGAAAAAGCATGAAATTCATACAACATGCTCACATGAAAAGCATGAATTGATGATTGCATATTCTTAAAAATGCAAAACTTGTGTGAAAGCTAATGAGACTCAAAATGAATAAAGGATCTTGTATCCGTTCAAAGGAATTTACATTCCAAATGTCTCTCTTTCTTTATTAGTTGAACATGGTTACTATAATACGGATATCATATCCAGAAAAATCTAATAGGGTGCAAAGTCGCTCATGCCATGTTTCGCTTATAAAGTTGGATATAGTTACTCTTAAATTGAAATCAATAATCTCTATATCCTTGCTTTTCCCATGACATTGGTGAAATTGGTTTGAATTCTTATTAGAAACCTTTGTCATTTGCTTTGCCAAATACCATTGTATTTTGGACTTGAATGCTATATGTCTTGTATGCAAAGCATGTTGGATTCACACATTTTCTCAAATAAATCTCCTTGTTTCTCTCAAATTAATTGAAGTGCATAAAGTGACTTATATGTATATGCATATCTTGCATGCTTCTATCTCTCGTTGCTATGAGTGACCCGGTTGGGGACTACTCCTTTGCCTATATCATGACAAAAAGGGGGAGTAGGATATGGTAAGGGGAGTTGCAAAATATAGAAGCTATTTGTGCATTTTGGGAGAACACACATTGAGGGGGAGTAACCCTTTGAGGGGGAGCATTGCATTTATCATACATTGCATACATTTGCTAATGTTGTGCCTAAATTCTAAAAAATGCAAATGCTTGGTACTGTTCTCACATGATTAATCTCACACTTTACTTGAATTGGAATGTTAGAAACTCTTTTCAGGGATTGATTATTCTACAAGAGGATTGAAGACTTCAAGTTGCATTCTCTTATCTCTTTGTAATGTAGAATTTTATTGTAATCCCGTAGTTTCTATCTTTTTTGTGAGGAATCAATGTGAGTGATGGTTTTGTCACGAAATAGCCAAAGGGGGAGATTGTAAGGATTCCCGTTGTTTTTAATTGGCTTATTTCGTGATCAAACCATAAATGGGGATACTTTGTAAGGGTAGTTTAAATGTTGTTGTTAGTGCATTAGGCCCTTTGAAGACCTCATTATTGACAAGCACCAAAGGTAATATTCTAAGTGCTTTCTTGTCTTGAAGAGATAGTTGCACACACTCACAACTCATGCATATGTTTAATCTTTGTATGTTGTGTTTCTTTTTGTTGTGCATCAATGCTTATTTACATCTCTTCTTGCTTAATTATATGATTGCATCTTGTGTTGAAAACATCATAGCATTTAGGCTTTTAGGATGCATCTTGTTTGACTTTGTACCCCTTGCATGATTGCTTGTGGGGTGCAAATTTGGGCTGTGCGCTGGTCCACCAGCGCCGGTCGACCAGCGCCACTCACCGGCGTAAATTGCCCAGTGGAGCGCCGCTGGTCGTGCGCTGGTGTGGACCAGCGCCGGCCGCCCAGTTTGGCGCCACTGGACTGGCGCTGGTGGCAGTGCCTGACGTCCAGCGCTCAAGCCAAAATTGGCTTGTGCGCTGGTCTTGCGCTGGTCCACCAACGCAGGTCCACCAGCGCAAAGAGTGTTTTTCTGGCAAAATTTCAAAACGACCTCACTTCACTTATGACCTCTATATATATGCTAACTTGATTTTAGGTCACCAAGAAGAGTTCTTATTCATGCTTCATACTTAGGATATTTTTCAAGAGAAGAAAAATACACAAAGAACTCATTTTTAATTACTCAAACACAATTTCATGATCATCAATCATCATCTAGCATCATCATAGATCATCTAGATGTCATCTTGCATGGAATCTTCATCATACTTTGCTTGGTAAGCTTTTCACTAATATCTTACATATTTTGTGTTTATTTTATCTAGCAATCTCAATTAATTACTTGATTGTTATTTTGTATGCTTTAGATACAAAATTGAGATTAGTATGATGTATGTTTGAGAAGTTGTATTGTGCTAGCATATTAGGTTTTGTACTTGATATTAATTAGCTTAACTAATTGACATGTCATTTAGTTTTTGATATCTAGGATTGTTCTTAATTGCATATTAATCATCTTAGATAAGCATATAGGGTTTCCCTTGCTCTATGTTGCATTTTGGATATTTTCACATATTCACTTAGGGTTGTATTCTCTTCAAGAGAAGGTAAGTCTTGTGTGTAGCAATTGGGATTAGGTTGCTTAGATCGCAAGCAAATTGGACTAGGTTCACTCATACCGGGATTAGGTAGGTGTGTGATTACTTCCGGGATTAGGTTGTAATCGTTTGCACATTTAGTGGATTCGAGGTTCGAGTGTGGCTTACTTACATAGCCCGTGGTTTTTCCCGTGAGGGTTTCCACGTAAAAATCAAGTGTTGATTTATATTTCCGCACCATATTACACTTGCTTGTTTATATTATCTTGAGGGTAAATTCGTAATTTTGACTAACACGAAAAATTGGGTAAAAAGCGTAAAATCTATTCACTCCCCCTCTAGATAGGTTTATACACACCGTGCTATAATTAGTTTCACTTACTAAAAGAAACAAGTCCACATGCCTTAATACAATTCTAGATGGACCCATAAATTAGTCCGGTAGAATATATCAAGTGATTCATGCAAGTCCGTGTGGATTGGGGATCTTGCCTGGCCTATCTAAATTTAAGCTCCAATAGACATAACCTAATCACAATCAACAAATGATTCACTTAGGTCCGATCTATTAATTTTAACTCATTCCACTAAAGAGCTAAAATTGAACTCTTAAATAAAGATAGAATAAGTAAATATTTCTCATTCGTACCCTAGACAATCTTATTGGAGATGGTGTATCCTCGTGAAGAATATCAGTAATCGCCAAGAGCTCATAGACTGCCTATAGCTCTCCAAGTTACCATATTTACTCATATGACCACATTTTGAACTTGGATATTTTGACTTGTCCAGAAGCCATGTTTCAATAGACTTTATCGAAAACTTAACGTTAAGATTCAATATCCAATACCTCAAAACATCCATACGATGATATTCTACTCTCATTTAATAAATGGAGCCACGATGTCCATATCTATAAATGAAGTCCTCTATCGATTAACAAATGAATACCACCAAACTATCAAGGATAGACTATGCTATATAATCGTACTCATTGATAACTCAAATGATACCACTTGCAACCATAAGTCCATCATTTATCTCAGGATTAAGATAGACTCTCCGATTGTCCTCATAATGAAAAGACTTTTATCTATTGATGGTTCTAGATAAAGTATTTCATTGTGATCCAGTTCAATGCACCTAGTGCACTAGATTCTTTTACTCAAAGCCACTTTGATAATTTAGACCCATCATAACACATTTGATCCCACTCAAATGCTAGCAAAAGAATCTACAACTTTAACAAGATAAAGGTGCCCAACCTTTAACTTAAGTTATGAACATTATTCAAGACTGTAAGGTTCCCATGTGTTGATTGGCTCATTTCGTGGACAAACCACATGTTGGGGTTCTTTGTAAGGGTAGCCTAGGTGTTGGTAGGTTTGTTCGAAGCCCTTTGAAGACCTCGTCTTGATAAGCACCGAAGGTAAATCTCTATGTGCTTACTTGTCTTGAAGAGATTGTTGCCCACACTCACAACTCATGCATATGTTTAATCCTTGTATGTTGTGTGTCTTATTTGTGTGCTTTAATGCTCATTATCATCTCTTCTTGCATGTTAGTTTGATTGCATCTTGCATTGCCCATTGCCTTGTCTTGCATAGCATTGGAATTCTAGCATTGCAAAGGGCGCTGTTCTAAACAGTGCCCCCCATACCTGATGCAAAATTGGACATTTAAATGCATTAGGTCTGATGCATTTTGGATGGGCACTGTACGAGCGCTGTACAGAAGCGCTGTTCGTACAGCGCCCCTCTCAGACCCGAGAGGTCAGTTTATGGGCGCTGTACTGGCGCTGTACAGAAGCGCTCTATGTACAGCGCCCAAGGCAAATATTAGGCCAACTTATCAAAATGACCACACTTTGATTTGGCCCCCTATATATATGCCACTTTGACTTTAGGTCAATTAAGAGAGTTCATATTCAGATTTCATACTTAGGATATTTTTCAAAGAGAAGAAAAATTCCAAGAACTCATTTTTAATTACTCAAACACTTTTTCATGATCATCAATCATCATCTAGTATCATCTTTGATCTTCTAGATGTCATCTTGCATGGATTCTTCATCATACTTTGCTTGGTAAGCTTTTCATTAATATCTTACATATTTTGTGTTTTTCTTAACAAGCAATTTCAATTAATTACTTGTATGTTATTATATATATTTTGGATACAAGATTGAGATTAGTGTGATGTGTGTTTGAGAAGTTATATTGTGATAGCTAATTAGGTTTTGTGCTTAATCTTGATTAGCTAAACTATTTGACATGTCATTTAGTTTTTAATATCTATGATTGTTCTAATTGCATATTAATCATCTTAGATAAGCATATAGGGTTTCCCTTGCTCTATGTTACATTTGGATATTCATATATTCACTTAGGGTGTTATTCTCTTCATTGAGAAAGTAAGTCTTGTGTGTAGCTTCCGGGATTAGGTTGCTTAGATCGCAAGCAAATTGGACTAGGTTCACTCATACCGGGATTAGGTAGGTGTGTGATTACTTCCGGGATTAGGTTGTAATCGTTTTACACATTTAGTGGATTTGAGGTTTGAGTGTGGCTTACTTACTAGCCCGTGGTTTTTTTTCCCGTGAGGGTTTCCACGTAAAAATCAAGTGTTATTTAATTTCCGCATTTTATACTTGATTTATTGCTTTATCTATTTAGGGGTAATTTCGTAATTTTGACTTAATACGAAAAATTGAGTAATAAGTTTAAAATCTATTCACCCCCCCCCCCCCCCCCCCCCCCCCCCCTCTAGATAGTTTTCTACACACCGTGCGTTAATTTGTTTCAAAGACTAACTAAAGAATTGTGTCTACCTCATACATATTCAGATGTACGAACAATTCTTCTTTTTTCATAGTCTTTTGACCTTATGATTATTTACTTTTGACAGTTATAATATTCAATCTATAAATGCTATAAGATTTGTTTAAATCAGAAATCATTTTATTAATATGAAAAGATTGTCAAAAACAATATTACACTCTTGCTATTGAGCATAATCCTAACAAAACCACCGTTGTATTCCTAAGATATTTTCTTTATCAATAAAAAAGTGTTACGTATGATCCTTTTATTACACTGATGTTCCTCCACCATTATCGTCGTTTCTTACTTGCTTACTAAGAGTCTATAGGTATCGAACTACTTGATATCTCTCCGGCTGAGATCTACCCCGATTTTAGTCACTATAGTTGTTAATTGGAAAAATCTCCCCAGTGACAATTTTCGGTTAACAAAAACATTTGAGGCAAGTGACATGCTCCGTACATGCATAAGACTGTTGAATTAAAATTTGTCTAAAGAGACTCCAAAGCTACTACTATTTTTCTAAAATTGAAAATGTTCGATGTTGCTGTTTAGATGCATGCAAGCTTCTACTGGAAAGCTTGATGCTGTTGTTAAGATTATGCTCAATAGCAAGAGTGTAATGTTGTAATTAACAATCTTTTTCATATTAATAAAGTGATTTCTGGTTTAACAAATCGTATAGCATTTATAGTTTATATTATAATTGTCAAAGTAAATAATCATAAGGTCTAAAGACTATGGGAAAAGAAGAATTGTTCGTACATCTGGATATGTATGTGGTAGACACAATTCTTTAGTTAGTCTTGAATAATGTTCACAACTTAAGTTAAAGGTTGGGCACCTTTATCTTGTTAAAGTTGTAGAATTCTTTTGCTAGCATTTGAGTGGGATCAAATGAGATATGATGAGTCTAAAATCATCGGAGTGTCTTCGAGCAAAAGGATCTAGTGCACTGGGTGCATTGAACTGGATCACAATGAAAAGCTTTATCTAGAACCGTCAATAGATAATAGTCTTTTCATTATCAGGACAATCGGAGAGTCTATCTTAATCCTGAGATAAATGATGGACTTATGGTTGCAAGTGATATCATTTGAGTTATCAATGAGTACGATTATATCGCATAGTCTATCCTCGATAGTTTGGTGATATTCATTTGTTAATCGATAGAGGACTTCATTTATAGATATGGACATCGTGGCTCCATTTAATTAAATGTGAGTATAATATCATCATATGGATGTTTTGAGGTAATTGGATATTAAATCTCAACGTTGAGTTTTCAATAGTGTCTATTGAAAACATGGCTTCTGGACAAGTCAAAATATCCAAGTTCAAAACGTGGTCATATGAGTAAATATGGTAACTTGGAGAGTTATAGGCGGTCTATGAACTCTTGGCGATTACTGATATTAATCACGAGGATACACTATCTCCAATATGATTGTCTAGGGTATGAATGAGGAGTATCTTCCTTTTCTATCTTTATTTAAGAGTTCAGTTTTAGCTCTTTAGTGGAATGAGTTAAAATTAATGGATCGGACCTAAGTGAATCATTTGTTGATTGTGATTAGGTTATGTCTATTGAAGCTTAAATTTAGATGGCCCGCCAAGATCCCCAATCCACACAGACTTGCATGGATCACTTGATATATTCTACCGGACCAATTTAAGGGTCCATCTAGAATTGCATTTAATATATTAAGAATATAATTTGCACATTATTTAAGTAATGGGCTGCTCAATTATATTAATATATTAATGAAAGACATGTGGGCTTGTTTCTTTTAGTAAGAATGGGTCTGGTTCACATATGGGCTTTTTATTTAAAGTCCAATGGATTAAATGAAATAAGAAAATAATGTTAGGCCCAATCTTATACAAGTGGGGCGGCAAGGTTAAAATTTTAACCTAAAATATTATTTTGTTTCATTTGTTTTAATTAAATAAGAATTAATTAATTTATTGATTAATTGTTTAATTAAAGAAACAAATCTTTCCTAAAAGTAAAAGACTTGTTTGACAAGGAAATAAATAAATTAGTTTTATTTATTTAATCAAATAAGGAGTCTTTTTATTTAGTCAAAATAAAAGAATAAAAATCAAGGAGTTGGATTAGGTTTTGAAGTCTATAAAGTTGAAAAGAATTAGGGTTGAATTTTAGTCACCCTATATAAGTGACATGATGAAATTCGGCCAACCCTAATCTTAGACTACATAGAATTCGGCAACCCTAAAGGAAAAAGAAGAAAAAATTCGGCCAACCTATATAAGGGTTCTTATAGGGTTCGGCCACCAAAAGTTTTGGTGCTTGAGTTTTTTATTTCTTTCTTCTTCTTCTTAATTCCAAGAGAGTTTTTATTCTAAAAAGACAAAAAGGAGTGTGAAATTATTCTTTGATAGTATACAATTGCTTAATCATCAATAAGCTTGTGTATACGATATCGATCTAGGTTCACGCGAGTTTCGATCATTAGATTGAGAACTCAAAAGTGACCGGAATAATTTTTGACATTCTTTTGATTGTTTTGTGACTAACAAAGAAAAGAAAGTTTTTGTTTGGTCCATTCACAGGTTTGCAATTCAAAGAAAAGGGAGACCACGCTCCTAGGTGATCCACGTTCGTGCTCGGATTGAAGGTCTTGCGGATTACTATCGACGTAAGTCAATCGGATCACGCGACAAAAGGTAATTTACTTTTGTTAATATATATGCATGTTTATTGATTAAAAGGGTTTAAGGTTCATAAAGGAAAAATTTTAAAAGTCACTAAATCGTTTTTAGTATCGCTTCCGCTGCGTTTACCACTTTTGTTATTATTTTTCCCTATAGCTGTCTATGTTTATGTTTTGTATTTTTTGTTATGGTCTATGTGTAATGCTCGGTTATGATTGAAGTGTATTTAGTCAATTTTCAATGGTTTGAGATGTATTAGTTTAGTTAAGTTACAATTAAGTTTTATGATTAGTGGTGTTAGGTGAGATTTGGTGGTTTATACACTGTCAAGTATGGGCTGCTGTACTCATTGTTTTGACAGCTCTTCTTAGCTATTCTACACCTTGTAACTGATGTATATATTGTCTCAAAAGTAATCTGAGAGCTATGTGCTTGTTGCTTCTAATGGTTTTATGTCTATGTAATTTTTTATGTTTATGGTATGTTGAGTGTATGAAACTAGTTGAGTAATTCTCTTCCTCTAGTTTCATGTGTATGAAACTGGTAAAGTAATTATCTTCTTTTTGGTTTCACGTGTGTGAAACTAGTTGAGTGAATTTCTTCCTCTTGTTTCATGTGTATGAAACTAGTAATGCTAGAATGTATGGCCTTATCAGATGTGCTGATGATTAAAAAATTAACAAAGACTATTACATTTCTTTCCAAGTAGAAACTATTACATTTCTTGTACATCAAAAAAATTGGAACAACTTTACTCTGACTCGCTACGTGAATGCGCTCATTCCTCCAATTTGCGTCTTAGAGCTGCCATTCATGGCCTCTTCATCAAACGCGTTGTTCCATGTTCTTTGTTCCTCTATAATCATGTCCTCAACATGTACATGAAATACGAAGATTTCGATAGTGGCCGCCAGCTATTCAAGAAATGCCTAAACAGAACGTCGTTTCATGGTCCGCTGTCATTTTGGGCTTCGTTCAACGTGGGTGTCCTGAAAAAGCACTTATGATGTTTTGACGCATACGTTGTGAGGTAACAATGGTGCCCATTTCATTTACGCTTGTTAGTATGATCCAAGCTTGCTCGTTATTGTGTGAGACCGAGGATCATACTTCTTCTCTGGTGTATCAAGTTAATTTATTGGTTGATTGTTTGGTTGGGTTTGGAGTGGAATATGTTCTTGGTAAATGCGTTTTTGACTACTTTGATCAGGCATGGTCAGTTGGTGGACGTTTGGGAGGTTTTGTTAGGATTATGCTCAATAGCAAGAGTGTAACGTTGTAATTGACAATCTTTTTCATATTAATAAAGTGATTTCTGGTTTAACAAATCTTATAGCATTTATAGTTTAATATTATAATTGTCAAAGTAAATAATCATAAGGTCTAAAGACTTTGAGAAAAGAAGAATTGTTCGTACATCTGGATATGTATGAGGTAGACACAATTCTTTAGTTAGTCTTGAATAATGTTCACAACTTAAGTTAAAGGTTGAGCACCTTTATCTTGTTAAAGTTGTAGAATTCTTTTGCTAGCATTTGAGTGGGATCAAATGAGATATGATGAGTCTAAAATCATCGGAGTGTCTTCGAGTAAAAGAATCTAGTGTACTGGGTGCATTGAACTGGATCAAAATGAAAAGCTTTATCTAACCATCAATAGATAATAGTCTTTTCATTATCAGGACAATCGGAGAGTCTATCTTAATCCTGAGATAAATGTTGGACTTATGGTTGCAAGTGATATCATTTGAGTTATCAATAAGTATGATTATATAGCATAGTCTATCCTCGATAGTTTGGTGATATTCATTTGTTAATCGATAGAGGACTTCATTTATAGATATGGACATCGTGGCTCCATTTATTAAATTAGAGTATAATATCATCATATGGATGTTTTGAGGTAATTGGATATTAAATCTCAACGTTGAGTTTTCGATAGTGTCTATTGAAAACATGGCTTCTGGACAAGTCAAAATATCCAAGTTCAAAACGTGGTCATATGAGTAAATATGGTAACTTAGAGAGTTATAGGCAGTCTATGAACTCTTGGCGATTACTGATATTAATCACGAGGATACACTATCTCCAACATGATTGTCTAGGGTATGAATGAGGAACATCTTCTTATTCTATCTTTATTTAAGAGTTCAATTTTAGCTCTTTAGTGGAATGAGTTAAAATTAATGGATCGGACCTAAGTGAATCATTTGTTGATTGTGATTAGGTTATGTCTATTGAAGCTTAAATTTAGATAGCCCGCCAAGATCCCCAATCCACACGGACTTGCATGGATCACTTGATATATTCTACCGGACCAATTTACGGGTCCATCTAGAATTGCATTTAATATATTAAGAATATAATTTGCACATTATTTGTTTAATGGGCTGATCAATTATATTAATATATTAATGAAAGACATGTGAGCTTGTTTCTTTTATTAAGAATGGGTCTGGTTCACATGTGGGCTTTTTATTTAAAGTCCAATGGATTAAATAAAATAAGGAAATAATATTTGGCCCTTATATTATATATGGGGCGGCAAGGCTATGGATATAGTCAAAAATATTATTTTATTTTATTGTTTGAGAATTAATTAATTAATTAATTAATTATTTAACTAAGAAACAAAATCTTTTTCTGATTAGGAAATATGTTTCCTAGAGTTATACTATATGTATACTAAAAGTAAAAGACTTGTTTGGTAAGAAAATAAATAATTAAGTTTATTTATTTAATCAAATAAGAAGTCTTTTTATTAAGTCAATAAAAGAATAAAATACTTATGAGTTAAATTAGGGTTAGGATTCTAAAGTTGATTGAAATTAGGGCAAAGCACAAATCCTTTTTGGAAGAGGATTTTCGGCCAACCCTAATTGTATCACAAGAAGGATTCGGCTAACCCTAAAGAAAGAAGAGAAGAAATTTCGGCCACCTATATAACACATGCTATAGAATTCGACCACCTCCCTAGTTCACTGAATCAATTTTTCTTCTTCTTCTCAACTCATAGAAAGTGTTTGATTATTTTACCAAGACATAAAAGAGAGAAGAGATTATTCTTTTGATGGTACACTAATTGCTTGTTCATCAATAAGCTTGTGTGTACAACATCGAATTAGGTTCACGCGAGTTTCGATCATTAGATTGAGAACTCAAAAGTGACCGGAATAATCTTTGTATTCTTTTGATTGTTTTGTGACTAACAAAAGAAAAAGAAAGTTTGTTTGTCCATTCTCAGGTTTGCAATTCAAAGAAAAGGGAGACCACGCTCCTAGGTGATTCATGTTCATGCTAGGATTGAAGATCTTGCGGATTACCATAGACGTAAGTCAATCGGATCACGAGACAAAAGGTATTCTACTTTTGTTACTTGATATGTATAGTTAATTAATTAAAGGGTTAAGGTTCATAAAAAGGAAAAATTTTAAAACATACTAAATCTATTTTTAGTCTCGCTTCCGCTGTGTGTACTACGGTATTTTTCCCTACAATTGGTATCAGAGCCTAGGTTGAACCCTTTTAATTAATTAACGTATATATACGTGCATCTATTTCTTTTTATTGTGATTATGCATGTTTAGAAAGAGATGGCACTCTAGGTATTCGCATATATAATTACATGTGGATGTATGGTTTTATATATGTTTATTATGTGGATTGTTGTTGCTCGATTTTGGTCCTAGATTTTCAATGTAATTTTTGTTATGGAATTGTAACAAGAAGGGTGGTCTATCATCGCCATAATTCCTTCTTGGTTGTTGCTAGGTTTTCTTTTAATTTTTTAAGTGCAGTTTTTATGTATAAATTTACTGCAGTTTTTATTTAATTTTAAGTGTAGTTTTTCTTTTGTAAAAAGTACTGCAGTGAATAAAAAGAAAATTAAAAAAAAAAATACTGTAGTATTTTATTAGTTTAAATACTGCTGTAATATGTTCAAGCATTGAAGATTCGAAGACTTTTTAGAAAAAGGAAGCAACCAGAGCCAAGAACGAGCACCGTGCGCACCCTAGGAGTTGATTGGGCTAGGCATGGCAAGCCCATTACATGGTGGGCTGCGCACGGCAGCCCTATGTGGTCTCATGGGCTGCGCATGGCAGCCCCTTTGTGGGGTTGTGGGCTGTGCATGCCCATGGGAGGAGGCCGAGGGATGTGCGTATGGTTGATGGCCACTTGAAGATCTTGTATTCCTGACAAATTGTAATTTACTTGCTTTTCTAGGATGGACCAAAATTGTTGCTATTTATTTTTTGCATAAATATTACAATATTTGTTATTGTATGATAACATGACATATAGAATAGGAGTGCCACTCATATATCTCTTTTGGTATGAACATGCATTGAATGATTTAGGTATCTAAATTGGCATCTAGATAACTTGGTAAATCATTCTATGGGATTTAATCACACGCCTTAAATAATTGAGTGGGAGAAGGTGTTTTTGTAACACCTATGGCCTCCAAGGTTAGTTGAGCTTTATTATTTATTGGTAATCTCCCCAAGGGGCGTCCATGAATGGAATTTAGCAAAATACTTCCTTATAAGGATAGACTAGACAATGGACTCAAACGAGATCTACTCCCCAAGGAGGGATTTTCGTGAGAGAAAATTGAGGGTCGATATCTTGGTAACACACTCAATGTAATTTTATTGATATCCTCCCAAGAGTTCTTGTCAATAAAATTGCAAGGCTAAAATTGAAAACGCTGGTTGTTATGTTAACAATTAGGTGGGACCTAGTCTAACTAGTAAATTGTGCGAACTCCCAAAGGAGGCATAACGTTTATGGGTGTTGTATCACCGTTGAATTTTTATGATTGAGTTATTTATTTAATTCAAGATAAATATTTAAAAGTGCTTTATCATGATTATTTACTTATATATGTTTTGTTTTATTCAGAAATCATGACCCCATCACTTATGAACATCCTGAAAGATAACACTTTAACTGGAGATAATTATGTCACATGGAAAAGGAAAATTGGGTTGTTGCTGCAAAGTGGAAAACATAAGTTTGTTCTAACTACTCCTAAACCACCTGCTCTTAATAATGAATCTAGCATAATGCATAGAGATGAATATGAGCAGTGGAAGACTTCAGATGATATGGCCAAATGTTACATTATGGCTACTATCTCCGACGTGTTGCAACAGCAGCATGAAGGAATGGAGTATGCTGCTGATATAATGATGTCTCTAGAGGAGATGTTTGCTATGAAGTCCAAGACGACTAAGAGAGAGGCAGTGACTGCTTTTATGAATCTTAGGATGAAACTTGGACTGGCTGTGAAGGATCACATGATGAAAGTCATAGCACATCTCAACATTGCTGAACTGCATGGTGCTGAGATAGATGGTGAGACAAAAATTGATATGGTTGTCAATTCATTGTTAGATTCCTTTGATCAGTTCAAATTGGACTACACTTTGAACAAAAAGGAATACACCTTACAAGGCCTGATGCAAGATGTTCAAAGTGCTGAAAAGATCCTTGTGAAAGGCAAGGGTCAAGAGATTCATATGGTTGGTAAAGTTGCTACTGTTAAGACCCGTCAGAAGGTCAAGAAACAACAGAAGAAAAAGCAACTTGGGCCTACCAAGAAGGAGACCAAGAAAGTAACCAAGATCAAAGGGAAATGCTTCCTTTGTGGTGAAAAGGGACATTGGAAAAGAAATTGCCCAAAGTCCCAGAATAAGAAGGAAGAAGGTAATGTGAATTATCTTGAAACATGTTTTTTGGCAGATTCTACAGATTCTTGGATCATAGACTCTGGAGCCACTAATCATGTTTGTTATTCCTTGTAGGGGTTCTAAGAAAGGTGAAGGCTGAGTAAGAATGAAATCAATTTGCGCTTAGGCAACGGAACGTTAGTGTCTGCAAGTGCAGTGAGAGATATCAGAGTTTATTTGGATTCTAGAAGGCATTTAGATTTCATAGACGTTTATTATGTACCTCAATTCAAGAGGAATTTAATTTCAGTTTCTTGTTTGAATAAATTTGGATATTCGGTTACTTTTAATAAAGTTTTTATTATTAGTAAGAATGACAAAATTATTTACCAAGGTACATTGGAAAATGGTCTATACTTTTTGCATAGAAATATCTCTCACTCGTTAGACACAGAATTAACGGAACCTGATCATAAAAGAGTAAAATTATCAATAGATGAAACCTACCTATGGCATTTACGCCTAGGTCATATTAACCTTAATAGGATTAAAAGATTGGTATGTGACGGACCTTTAAGTGACTTAAAGGTTGATGATCTACCAACTTGTGAATCTTGTTTGGAAGGTAAAATGACCAAAAGGTCGTTCTCTGCCAAAGGTGCAAGAGCCACTGAATGTTTAGGATTGATACACACTGATGTATATAGACCTATGAGCATTCAAGCTAGAGGTGGATATGAGTACTTCATCACCTTCACAAATGATTACTCGAGATTTGGCTATGTGTATCTCATGCGACATAAGTCGAATGCTTTTGACATATTCAAAGCATTCAAAGTTGAAGTAGAAAATCAGCTTAAGAAACACATAAAAATCTTGAGATCTGATCGTGGTGGAGAATATCTATCTGGTGAGTTTCAGCAATATCTTATTGATAATGGGATAGTTTCTCAGTTTTCTGCACCAGGTAAACCTCAACAGAATGGGGTAGCAGAAAGGAGAAATAGAACTCTTTTGGATATGGTTAGGTCTATGTTAAGTTATTCAACACTTCCTATTTCTTTTTGGGGATATGCTTTACAAACTGCTATATACATTCTAAACGATGTACCATCTAAGTCCGTTCCTAAAACACCGCATGAGTTATGGACTGGGCGCAAGCCTAGTTTACAACACTTAAGGATATTTGGTTGTCCTGCGCATGTGTTAAAAGGAAAGACAGAAAAGATGGAGTCCCATTCGGAAACATGTATATTTGTAGGGTATCCAAAAGAAACTAAAGGATATTATTTCTATAGTCCTTCAGATCTTAAAGTATTTGTTTCGACAAATGCTAAATTTCTGGAAAAGGACTATATGAATGATTTTGTGCCTAGAAGTAGAATTGTCCTGAATGAGATGTCAGGAGATACAATTCCACGAGAGGTTACACAACCTAACCCAATTGTAAGTTCCGATCCAACACAAAATCAACAACCTACCATTCCTCGTCGTAGTGGGAGGGTTAGAACACAACCCGAAAGATACATCGGTTTGGGAGAATCAGTGGAGAATCTCTCAGACGACGATAATCCCTACACGTATAAGGAAGCAATGAAGGATGTTGATAGTCGCCATTGGCAAAAGGCAATGCAATTTGAGATTGAATCTATGTTCGATAACAAAGTTTGGTCCCTTGTAGACTTGCCTAAAGGGATAAAACCCATTGGGTGCAAGTGGGTATACAAGAGGAAAAGAGGTATGGATGGAAAGGTGGAAACCTTTAAAGCTAGATTGGTAGCTAAAGGGTATACACAGAAAGAAGGTATCGATTACGAGGAAACCTTCTCTCCTTTGGCCATTCTTAAATCCATAAGGATACTCTTATCCATTGCAGCATCTTTAGATCTAGAGATTTGGCAAATGGACGTCAAGATAGCTTTCCTTAATGGAAGTCTTGACGAAAGCATCTACATGATGCAACCAGAGGGATTCATTGAAAAGGGCCAAATTGAAAAGGTATGCAAGTTGCAGAAATCCATATATGGATTAAAGCAAGCATCTAGATCCTGGAACATAAGGTTCGATCAAGCTGTCAAAGGTTTTGGATTTATTCAGAATCCTGATGAACCTTGTGTATACAAGAGGATTAAAGGCGACAAGTTGGTTTTCCTGATTCTTTATGTTGATGATATACTACTCACTGGAAACGATGTAGGTGTATTGACATCAGTAAAAGAATGGTTAGCAAAACAATTTGATATGAAGGACTTAGGAGAATCAAGTTTTATTCTAGGTATCCAAGTAATAAGGGATAGAAAGAATAAAACGATTGCATTATCCCAAGCTTCATACATAGACAAGATCTTGTCTAGGTTTTCCATGCAGGATTCCAAGAAAGGTATGTTACCTTTCAGACATGGAATCAAGCTTTCTAAGGAACAAGTTCCTAAGAATGAGCATGAAGAGCAATTCATGAGTAGAGTTCCATATGCCTTGGCAGTTGGAAGTCTCATGTATGCAATGCTCTGCACTAGACCAAATATTTGTTTTGTTGTTGGCATAGTTAGCAGGTTTCAATCGAAACCTGGTCCTGAGCACTGGACGGCAGTCAAGCATATTTTCAAGTATCTCAAGCGAACGAGAGATAATATGCTTGTATACTCTGGAGGGGATTTGATTCCCGTTGGGTATACAGATTCTGATTTCCAATCAGATTCTTACTCCAGAAAATCCACATCAGGGGCTGTGTTTACTATTAGAGGAGGAGCAGTCATATGGAGGAGTATCAAGCAATCTTGTATTGCTGATTCCACCATGGAAGCTGAGTATGTTGCTGCATGCGAGGCTGCCAAAGAGGCTGTTTGGCTCCGCCAATTCTTGATTGACTTGGAAGTGGTTCCTAGTGCGAATAAGTAGATCACTATCTACTGTGACAACAGTGGAGCAGTGGCTAATTCGAAAGAACCAAGAAGTCACAAGAGAGAAAAACACATTGAAAGAAAGTATCATCTTTTAAGGGAGATTGTTCAAAGGGGTGACGTGACGATTACCAAAATCGCGTCAACAGAAAATCTAGCAGATCCCTTCACAAAGGCTCTACCTCAGAAGAGTTTCGATGGGCATCTAGAGAACATGGGCATGAGAGATATGACACATTTGCTATAGCGCAAATGAGAGATTGTTAGGATTATGCTTAATAGCAAGAGTGTAATGTTGTAATTGACAATCTTTTTCATATTAATAAAGTGATTTCTGGTTTAACGAATCTTATATCATTTATAGTTTAATATTATAATTGTCAGAGTAAATAATCATAAGGTCTAAAGACTATGAGAAAAGAAGAATTGTTCGTACATCTGGATATGTATGAGGTAGACACAATTCTTTAGTTAGTCTTGAATAATGTTCACAACTTAAGTTAAAGGTTGAGCACCTTTATCTTGTTAAAGTTGTAGAATTCTTTTACTAGCATTTGAGTGGGATCAAATGAGATATGATGAGCCTAAAATCATCGGAGTGTCTTCAAGTAAAAGAATCTAGTGTACTGGGTGCATTGAACTGGATCAAAATGAAAAGCTGTATCTAGAACCGTCAATAGATAATAGTCTTTTCATTATCAGGACAATCGGAGAGTCTATCTTAATCTTGAGACAAATGTTGGACTTATGGTTGCAAGTGATATCATTTGAGTTATCAATGAGTACGATTATATAGCATAGTCTATCCTCGATAGTTTGGTGATATTCATTTGTTAATCGATAGAGGACTTCATTTATAGATATGGACATCGTGGCTCCATTTATTAAATGAGAGCATAATATCATCATATGGATGTTTTGAGGTAATTGGATATTAAATCTCAACGTTGAGTTTTCGATAGTGTCTATTGAAAACATGGCTTCTGGACAAGTCAAAATATCCAAGTTCAAAACGTGGTCATATGAGTAAATATGGTAACTTAGAGAGTTATAGGCGGTCTATGAACTCTTGGTGATTACTGATATTAATCACGAGGATACACTATCTCCAACATGATTGTCTAGGGTATGAATGAGGAACATCTTCTTATTCTATCTTTATTTAAGAGTTCAATTTTAGCTCTTTAGTGGAATGAGTTAAAATTAATGGATCGGACCTAAGTGAATCATTTGTTGATTGTGATTAGGTTATGTCTATTGAAGCTTAAATTTAGATAGCCCGCCAAGATCCCCAATCCACACGGACTTGCATGGATCACTTGATATATTCTACCGGACCAATTTATGGGTCCATCTAGAATTGCATTTAATATATTGAAAATATAATTTGCACATTATTTGTTTAATGGGCTGATCAATTATATTAATATATTAATGAAAGGCATGTGGGCTTGTTTCTTTTAGTAAGAATGGGTCTGGTTCACATGTGGGCTTTTTATTTAAAGTCCAATGGATTAAATAAAATAAGAAAATAATATTTGGCCCATATATATAATGTGGGGCGGCAAGGCTAAATTTTTAGTCAAAAATATTATTTTATTTTATTGTTTGATTAAATGAGAATTATTTAATTTATTAATTAATTATTTAATTAAGAAACAAAATCTTTTTCTGATTAGGAAATATGTTTCCTAGAGTTATACTATATGTATACTAAAAGTAAAAGACTTGTTTGGTAAGAAAATAAATAATTAAGTTTATTTATTTAATCAAATAAGAAGTCTTTTTATTAAGTCAATAAAAGAATAAAATACTTATGAGTTAAATTAGGGTTAGGATTCTAAAGTTGATTGAAATTAGGGCAAAGCACAAATCCTTTTTGGAAGAGGATTTTCGGCCAACCCTCATTGTATACAAGAAGGATTCGGCTAACCCTAAAGAAAGAAGAGAAGAAATTTCGGCCACCTATATAACACATGCTATAGAATTCGACCACCTCCCTAGTTCACTGAATCAATTTTTCTTCTTCTTCTCAACTCATAGAAAGTGTTTGATTATTTTACCAAGACATAAAAGAGAGAAGAGATTATTCTTTTGATGGTACACTAATTGCTTGTTCATCAATAAGCTTATGTGTACAATATCGAATTAGGTTCACGCGAGTTTCGATCATTAGATTGAGAACTCAAAAGTCACCGGAATAATCTTTGTATTCTTTTGATTGTTTTGTGACTAACAAAAGAAAAAGAAAGTTTGTTTGTCCATTCTCAGGTTTGCAATTCAAAGAAAAGGGAGACCACGCTCCTAGGTGATTCACGTTCGTGCTAGGATTGAAGATCTTGCGGATTACCATCGACGTAAGTCAATCGGATCACGCGACAAAAGGTATTCTACTTTTGTTACTTGATATGTATAGTTAATTAATTAAAGGGTTAAGGTTCATAAAAAGGAAAAATTTTAAAACATACTAAATCTATTTTTAGTCTCGCTTCCGCTGCGTGTACTACGGTATTTTTCCCTACAAGTTTTTGATAAGTTTTTGAATAGAGATATTGTGTCTTGGAATGCAATGATGGGTGGTTACTTGTAGCATTCTTATTTGGAAGTTATGGAGTTTTGGTTTTGGATGTATCATGAGGGAGTCAAGCCTAATAACTTCACATTCATGACTGTTTTGACCATCTTGGCTGTGAGTTGTGATGTTAAAATTGGAATGCAAGTCCATGCTTAGTTGGTTAAGAGTGGTCATGATGATGAGATTTGTGTAGCGAATTCGTTGGCTGACTTATACCTTAAGAATCAAAGATTGGTGGATGGTTTTAGAGTTTTTGATGAAATGCCTGCGAGAGATGTGTTTTCTTGGACCCAGATGGCTTCTGGGTGCTTACAGTGTGGGGAACCGGAGAAGGCGCTTGCAATTATTGAAGAGATGATGTAAATTGGTGTAAACCCAACAAGTTCACTTTTGCCATGGCGTTCAATGCCTGTGCCAATTTGGCTTGTTTGGAGAAAAGGCAGATAGTTCATGCATTAAGAATAAAACTTGGTGCTGAGATTGATGTTTGTGTGGATAACGCACTGCTTGATATGTATGCAAAATGTGGTTGCATGGATGATGCATGGGGTGTTTTCCGATCAATAGATGATTGGTCTATTGTCTCATGGACGACTATAATTATAGGGTGTGCACAAAACGGCCAAGCTAGAGAATCTCTTTGTAAGTTTCTGAAGTTTGATTGGCTTATTCGATAACAAACCACAATTTGGGTTTGAAATGTAAAGGGTAGCTTAGGTGTTGGTGATCAAGGTCAAATGCCCTTTTTAAGACCTCAAGTTGTTAAGCACTTCAAAGATATATCTTGTACTTAGTTTTCATTAAAGAGATCTAGTTGCACACACGCACTTTTCATGCTTGCATATATACTCATTGCTCTTGTGTGCATTCTCTTCACACTTCACACTTGCACTTCTTTGTTGTATCTTGTTAATGTGTCTAGTAATTCGTTTCCTGAAGAATGTTTGGAAACGTCAGCGCATGCACGTTGGTGTGCTTGGTTTAACGCAAGGATCGCCTTAGGAGAATGCTCTTAGCTTCTTCTTTGGTTTCACCATAATTGGTGGAACAGCGGTTTGATCAGCGGCCATTACCGCCGAATGAAACCATCGTTTGAGTCCAAAAGGTCCTGGAATAGATCTGCGGTTATGATCTACGGCCCCGCCGTTTAGACCTGATTGATTTTATCTCTCGGGTTTATTTCTGTAGTTGTTATCGGCGGTTATGAAACCATCGATGATCCCCTGTTTTCTTGGGTTCAATTCGACGGTTGGATCGGCAGTTTTGAAACTGTCGACTAAAACCATCGATTGGTGCATTTCAGAGGCAAACTTGTCTTTTCACCAAACCTTTTGTTGTTCTCTATAAATACTTCATTATGTCACTCTCTTTTACTCAGCTATTTGAACATCAAGAACCCTAAATTTGAAAGAGAGAATTTTGAGAGAAAAAGCGACCAAGATTGCTCATTTGATTCTTCAAACACATATCCATGTGCATCAAACATCGTCTAAACATCATATAGGATCATCTAGGATGTATCTAAGCATGGGTCTTCTTCAACACATATAGTTTAATAAGTTGAACACTATCTTCATACTTTTTAGTGTTTTTACTTAGCAATTAATCTCTTTTATAACTTGTGCTTTTACATCATATTCTAATTACAAGATTGAGAATATTGTGTTGATTGATTGTGAGTTGTATTTTGATAGCTATAACATTTGGAATTACTTTATCTATGATAGCTAAGTTATATGCCATGTCAATAGTAATATTGATATCTAGGATTGTGATTATTGTCATCTTTCATCCTAGATAAGCATTTAGTGTAACCTAGCATTAATTGTATAATTAAATATCATGATATTCACTTGGGTTGTTGATCTATTTAGTGAGAATTAAGTCCTGTGGCTAAGGTTGCTTAGGCCGCAAGCAAATTGATCTAGGTTCACTTTTAAAGGCCTGCTGGTAGTAGTGGTGGGTTAGTAACCGTATAGGGTTTGACGTGGTCAACCTAAGTTGTGGACACCATTATAATTAGTGGATTCGAGGATCATGTGTGGCGCACATAACAACTCGTGGTTTTTCCTTGTTGAAGGTTTCCACGTAAAAATCAAGTGTCATTTAATTTCCGCACTTTACACTTGATTTATTACATTGACTAGATTGGGGTTATTTTCGTAAAATTGACTGATCGAGAAAATTTGGTAATAACTGGATTAAAATCTATTCACCCCCCCCCCCCCCCCCCCCCCCTCTCTAGATAGTTTTATACACACCTATATTTGTTTCAATTTGTATCAAAGCGGGTTCCTACATGTACTTAGGTGATCCTTGCTCATTTTGGTGTGTTTTGCATTTTGTGTGAGTTTTATCATTTATAATCACTATGAGTGGAAACGGTGGTGGCAACGAGGGTGCTTATAGCACGAGACCTCCCCTACTCATCGGATTTAATTATGCCTCTTGGAAAGGCAAGATGGAGTCGTACATTTGCCAAATCCATTTAAGGCGTGGATGGCGGTTGAAGACAGCTACACTCCATCGATGATGACTCCTATAGGTGGAGGAGGAGAATGTGCTCAAGCCTAAGGGGCAATGGAACGTGCAAGAGTTTGAGGCATTAAAGTGGAATAGGAAGGCGATGCATGCCATCCTATGTTCCATGGATGAGAATCAATACAAATTGATTCAAAACACTAGGATAGCCAAGGGGGCGTGGGACTTCCTAGAGACAGCAAATGAGGGAATCGAAGTGGTTAAAGACTCCAAGCTTCAAGTCCTCCAAACTCAATTTGATTTGCTTAAGATGGAGGAGAACGAGTGCTTCAATGACTTTGAGATCAAGTTAATGGACATAGTCAACCAAAGTCATCAACTTGGTGACCCGTATTTGGATAGGAGAATCAGGCAGAAAATTATGAGATCTCTCCCCGAAAGATTTGAGTCCAAGGTAACAGCTTTAGAGGAGAATAGTGGATACAAGGATATGAAGCTGAGTGAGGTGATTGAGAGACTTTTAACTTAGGAGTCTAGGAAGGGTCCTATCTCCACACCTCTTAAAAAGCAAAAGGGAATTGCTTTGAAAGCCTCCAAAGTTGAGAAGGAGGATAAGGATAACTCAGATGAAGACATGGCCTTGTTGTTAAGAAGGTTCAAGAAGTTCGCCAAGTTAGAGAAGAAGGGTTTTGGATCCAAAGGCCAAGACTTGAAGAAAAAGACTCCATTTAAGAAGTTTGAGCATAGGTAAGAGAAGAATGAAAGGAAAGGGATCCAATGCTATGAGTGTGGCGACATAGGACACATCGCTCCCAATTGTGAAAATTTGAAGAACAAAATGGGAAGAGTGATGGCCGCCACTTAGAGTGGAAGTGATGACTCCGATGAGAGAGATGAATCTTCAGATGATGAAGATGAAGTGGCTAACTTCATTGCCTTTGCCTCCTCTCACAAAACCAAAGGTACTAGTTGATCGGTCATTTATTGTGTATGTTTTTTATCCCTATTCCTCCAATCAATTGCTTGTTTCTCGAGTCTTTTAGGGTTTTAATTTGTGTGTTTGAGCATTTTCAGGTTATTGGATCCAAATGGTATGTTTGAAGTATTTCAGAGGAAAAAGGTGATTTTTGGGAGATTCAAGGGACTTTTATTCAATTTGCCTTCAGCTGCCATGAAAAACCGCTGTGAATTTCCACAGCGGCACCCAAAGCGGTGCAAAAACAGTGTAGACCGCTGCGAGAACTGCTTTGGCTTTCACAGCTGTAGTCGCAGCGGTAGCCCGTTATAGTGCAGATTATCAATATTGCGGGGCCCATATCTCTCAGCTCCGATTGAATTGTGTGTCCAACCACCTATGTATTTGAAGCCCCGAAAGTATAGTTTCCAGCCCAATTTACATCTTGTCAATCTTAATTTTCTAGAAGAAGTTATGCTCGTTTTAGTGCCCGAAGGTCAGATCAGTCAGTCATAAAATCCGTGAATACTTTCGGGATTTGTTTCGCAAGTTGTCGGAACGGGAAATATTACCTTCTTGGACATGTGTGAGAGTCTTGGGAAGCAAGTAGACATCTAATCCTTATCTTCCTTTAATAAGTAATCAATTTGGATGGATTAGGAAAGAATAGAATTCCAAATAGGCTTGTATTCTCAAAGGGAATAGATTTCCTTGTTGTTTAAGGGCATGACCTTGCATCTACACCTATTTAAACCCCTTGTAAATCCTAAATTCGGGAGACCAGCTAGAGAGCCAGCCAAGGGAGGTCCCAAGCCACCAGGGGGCCGTCCCCCATCACCATCATCCATCTTTACACATCGAGGGTTTGCAAGACGAAGAAGACTCACCATGGAAGACGGGAAGAAGTCGTTGAAGGCCTCAATGGGTTTTATCTCTTGTCTTATTATTTTCATAATGTGTAACTAACTCCATACTAGGGAATTAATGTGAACCTCTATGAATACTCTTTGTTAGAATTGATTATATTTTCTTAATTCAAGTTTTGATTCATTCAATTCATCATTTATCATAATTCTTTATTCTTGTTGATGCATAGTTTTATGCTAGGTATGAATTTAGGATTTTTGATGGTTTAATGATTGAGATGCGTGTGGGTTTCACCATTCTCAACCAATCTTCAATTGAATGGATAAAATTATTCACCACAAGTTTTTGGACGTAATTTTGGTTCACTTGTTCATTCGCTTAATGGGTTTTCGGTTGTAATTTATATCTCAAGTTTTTGAAGTAAATTAAATTATAATTGAGAACACTTGATTCATCCCATGATCATACGGTAACAATCATACTTAAGATAAGAATGAACCCTTAACTGGATTAATAGCTTTTATCAAAGTCAATTCGAAGCATTGAGTAAACGAAGTTAGGGAGCATTGATGACCTAGTCCTCTCACCTCTTGATCACATTCACATATTCTTGTTAATTGCTTTCTTAGATAATTTGGTTCTAAATCAGTCAATCAATCTCAAAATCTCTGGATAATGCTAATTGCTTAGCTTTAATTAGAACTAGTTTAATCAGTAAATCACTTTTCCTCGTGGGAACGATCCCTACTTGTTGATGTACTTATCTCACGATTCGTGCACTTGCGAGTTAGGTTTTTATAACACGATAATATCCATTACTAGTGAAGAAAAAGAAGAGAGTCAAGAAGAAATTGACTCAAGTGATGAAAACTCCTCATCTAACTCCACAAATGGAAAAGTGGAGAAAATGGATGTTCATGACTATATAGTCATGTTTGAAAGCTCAAGGATGAAGAGCAAAAGAGAAATTTGAAGGTTGAAAGAAGAAAACCTTGAGCTCTCAACACAAGTTGACCACTTAAGTGAAGAAGTGGTGAGATCCATGGATGAAATTCCCTTAAACAATAGTGTAGAATATACCTAGGAAGGGGGGGGGGGGGGGGGGGGGGGGGGGGTGAATAGGTATATGCCCAACTTCTTCCAATATTCAAAAATTATGCGGAATACAAGAATTAAAAGCACACTTGATAAGTTTTAACAATTGAATTGATTTAATCAACACATGTGAAAATCAATATACAAGAGATGTAATCAATACAAAAATATGGAAGATAAAGAAATATAAAACGAAACTTGACATAATAGTTTTTACGTGGTAAAACCTCAAAGAGGAAACATCCATGGGTTGATATCACAACCACCGGCAAAGCAATTCACTATGAAAGAAAGAGATACACACTCAATGCAATCAACTCCTAGTCTATCCACAAGACCAAATGAATAACTTCCCTACTCCCTATCCAAGATGAGTCCTTCACCTCTTGGAAACAGCTTCCTATCCAAGGCTCTCAAGCCTCTAGGAAGATTTCCTTGCTTAGCTATCTAGATCACAAAAATCCTTGTCAAGCTTCCCTAGCTAAACCATCCAAAGTTTCACAGTCATAGCTAAGACTTTTGCTTAGTTATCCGGATCCTCTTGATCCTGTCTAAGACTTCTTACTTAGCTATCCGGAACACTTTCCTAGCCAGGTCTTCTTGCTCAAATTAAAGCTTCACTCACTTTAACAAGAGACTTCAACCTTTTCACAAGGCAATGATCTAGGTGATGCAAATGATGTAAATCACAATCAAATAGAACAAGATGATCAATCAAGCTCTATGAACATGTTCAATGATAATCTAGAATATGCTTTCAACAAACAATCACAAATGTATCTAAAAACCAAGACATATAAATCAATAAGAACAAGATGAGAATATTCAATATCAAGCTCAAAACCTAGTTCTTAGATCATGAAACTAAACCTAGAAATCATCATGAAGCACATCATACAAATCATTTCTAGAATCAATTTCATGTTAATCAAGCTTAGCTAAAATATGTTCAAAAGAAATCACAAAGGTAAAACTCAACAATCAATAGATCAAACACACCTCAAGTATGAATTAACATCATTCTTAACACATTTCATCAATCAAATAGGAAGATTAAATGAGATGATCAAAAGAGAAAGTAAGAAGATGATGTTTCACATACAAATCAAGAGTCTCGGACTGAAATCAGCTTGCTACGAAAAATCACGAACTCAAATGACTTGAATATGCTTGGGGTTTGTAGCTCTCTTCAAGACCAACATTTTTGGTTTTTGAATCACTCAATTTTGAGTTGAAATGAGAGAGTTATGATCAACATCAAAAATCAAAAATCAAAAATCAAGAAGAAAATTTGCACATCTCTATTTTCAATTTTTCTTTAAGTTATGTTTGGAGGGAAGAAGGAGAGTATTTAAAAGAATTCAAGGAAAAATGAGCCAACCAGCAGCCACGTGTGGGGCACGTGGGTAGAGGAGGACTCTGGCTGTGCGGCACAGGGCCTCCACACGTGGCCTCTTTTGCTTGGCCATTGGCCAAGCTTGCTCCTCTCCCGTTCTTCGGCCGTATCCGAGCCTCCAAACTTTGATTTTGAATCCGTCTTTGGATTACGAATCGTGACTCCCTCATGCACAACGTTGACTATAAAACTTTGACAAAAAGTTGAGAATTCATCTCTAAAAAACGACAATGAAGACAACTCAACGAATGAGAACGCAAAGTAGCGTAGCTACATCGTTTGGACTCGAAACCTAATGAATGAGTAACTGACATGACTGGGACTGAATAAGGAATCAAATAAGATCATGTTCAAGTCCAAAATACAATAAAACATAAACATATAAACACAAGATCACACAAGTATGCTATTTCCTAGACATAGTCTTAAAACATCCAACTCTACAATGTATGACAATATGAGTTCAATGCATGAGCATACTTCAATGGTGTGTGAATGTGTTATACCAAATGTAGCACAATGATGCAGGGACACACATGAATGAATTATGTGTATGTACGCTTACACCTTACAAGAGGAAGAAGAATCTTGATACCTTAGCATCCAAGTACGTAATTTTCCTCTTGAAGACGATATTTGCATAAGAAGTTGCTTTTCTCCTTTGAAGCTTCTTTTCACCAAAAACCACCTAAGCAACTAACCATTACAAATAAAGAGTGTTTTGCAATAGAATTAAGCCAACAAAGATCTAGGATCTTATAATAGAGAATGAAGATAAGCTAAGAAAGGAGTTAGACTTATCTAAGAGGAGTGAAGAAGGGATGAAGAGGGAGCTTGAAGATGATAGAGAATTGATGGCCAAGATGGGCTCTAGCTCTAAAAAACTTGACCACATGTTAGATGTTGGAAAAAGGCCAAGTGACAAGAGGGGTCTTGGGTTTAAAGATGACAAAGAGTCATCCACTCCAAGCAAGACCGTGTTTGTCAAGAGCATGAACTTCAAGGAGTCTCCTCCTCCTCAATTACCTAGGAAGAAAATTGACCTAGGAGAATGTTCAAGAAGTGCTCAAGTGAAAGTGGCACCAAGAAGTCCACCTCAAGCTCAACTTAAAAGAGCTCCTCAAGCTAACTTCCCTTACCCTAAAGTCCATCAAGGGAAGAGACCTATCATGTAAGCTCAACCGAGGAAGCAACCAAGTCTTGGTCAACAACAAAGAAGGAGAGATACATTCCAACAACCAAGACAACCGCAAAGACATGGAAAGGCTCTAATGCATACTCAAGGTTATGGTATGATTCCTAACTTTATTCCTACATGTCATTTTTGTGGTATTAATGGTCACATTAGACCAAATTGCTTTCATTATATCAAAATGCGTAGAGTTGAAAGCATGATAGGAAAGAAAAAGGCTATAGCCAAGATGCATGTCCCTATGAAAAATAGAGTCAATTTGTATGATCCTAGGATATTTAGAGCCCATGTACCATTGACCACTAGAAAAGAAAATGTTTCACTTAGGTGGATTAGAAGAGATGAATACTTTTGCAATGTTGCACAAATTGCCTTGAAGGCAAACTCTTCTAATTTTTGGTACTTAGAAAGTGAGTGCTCTCGGCACATGACGGGAAACAAGAGTTTCTTCAAGACTCTTGTCATGGAGGAAGGGGGATTTGTCACCTTTGGTGATGGATCTAAAAAGAGAGTTGTAGGGAAAGGAACCATCTCCGATGAGCCGTCGTTGTGTACTCAACAAAATAATGATTTAAATGTGATTGTTTTGAAAACCAATTTCACCACTAGAAAATCCACTTAGATGGAAAATTAGTGTTAACCGAAAATTGTCAATGGGGTGATTTTTCCAATTAATACTTCAAAGGGGACCAGGATCGGGGTAGATCTTAGTTGGAGAGATATCAGGTAGTTCGATACCTTTAGCTTCCTAGAGATTCACTAAGAATGGTGTATGATAGTAATAAGGAAGATGGATTCAAACTAATAATAGAATGAATATTTAACTCATTTTATTCATGGTAAATACATGGTAGGGTTACAATCAATCTTTATCATAACTATGGTTGTGTGATAAAGAAACAAACAAACTTCATGGGCGATGGCGATGGAGCTCTCGTGTATGTCGATAAGTGGAAAAGTATGCAGTCCCCCCTTCTCTCTCTCTCATACGATGAATATATAGGTCCGTTTCTTGCCATGCACTCCTAGAACTTCGGTCTAGGGTTTTAGCAATTTACGGGTCTTTCCTTGGCGATCAACGAATTTGTCGGGGAATTGATCCCTAAAATCAAGTGATTCCTTTTAGAACTGAAAGAGTTGACTCCACCTTTAAATGGGACTCTTGAATGGCGGGAATGCAAGTAATATTCTGCCTTAAACGATGGCATTTAATGCTTGTCTTTCTTCTCAGACTGCTGTTCAGGACACTTGCTTCTTGCCTTAGGCGGGGTCAGAGCACTGGGATTTTTGTATTAACAAGTGATTTATTCACCAGGTGCCTACCACTAGCTTCGAGATATTCAGGTACCTCACCTTCTTCTCATTTTTCTCGAATTATATTTGACTGTCTTGGGGTACCGGGGTGCCTGGAGGCCGACTGGTACTAGGATTTTGTAACAGTTGAATCCCCGGGGCTTTGTCTTCGGGGTCCCTGGTACTTTCTAGGTCCCGAAGGTTTTGGACCTGGTCGGGGTTGGTAGAAGTCCATACCTTGGCCTTTCTGTAGGAAGGCGGGGTATTTGGATACCTCTTCCATTGTAGCTTTTTTAATCTCGACTTAATCTCCGAGGCCGGTGGAAAATTCTTCTTTGATCCCTGCCATTTTTGGCGATTAACGAATATGATTTATGTTTTATGCACCTAGATTAGACTAACATAGATTATATCGCAAATTGATTAATCTAACCTAATCCTTGTGGAATGAACCTTTGCTTACCGCTTTACTTGTTTTCAAAACATAGAGCACATTGCGTAGGAATTTCATATTAAACATCTTTTGAATCGCGATTTCCTAACGACAGAAAAAGCATGTTCAGCTTTGCATTTCTTTTCTTTGCTTTTCTTTTTCTTTTCTTTTCTTTTCAAGTATTGCATTTCATCTTTTTAATGTGTTTGCACATACATACTTGCCTAAGTACACGCCTTACATTTTAATACACCTCAAAGCTTACATTTAACCCCTAAACCTAAGCAAACTATTTGGTACAAGGTAAGTCTAGTGTATAGGCTATATGGTTTATGTTGATATGGTTCATGAATGAAAAAGCTTAATTGTGTTTGGCTTCAAATGGGCAATGGAGCATACACATAGAGGGATTGGAAGTATTTAGGCCAATTTGGTGGTTTTTCACATACATTGCCTAAAATCATCTCTAAAAGTTTGTTCACAAAGTCAATTAAGGTATCCACAAGCATTCCATATGTTCTATGTCAAAACATTTAAGTGCGAATGAGACATTTTAAATATGCTTAACATGTGTGTTTGAATGAGTGTTTAAAGAGTGAAAACTTTCCCTCAAAATACGTTTTTTAAGGCCGTGTTTGTGAACCTCACGGGAAGTCTCCACCATTAATTCCTAACCTTCAAGCACGATTGAATATTCACTCTAACATTAAGAGAAAAGAACTAGCGTGCTTTGCTTAATGCAACCCTAAATGGCATGAAATTAATCTAAACTAAGCAAGGCAAAGATGCACAATTCCTTACTCACACACACAATGGCACAATCTCAACAAGCAAAATATGCTCAAGCATGGCATTATCACAAGATTTTTGAAATTTTTTTGACAAATTAGGATCAAAATATTTGCACACATTTTGCAAATAAGAGACGATATTGCGCACACCCCCTCAAACCTAAATTAGACATTGTCCTCAATGTCTTTGGGGCATATAAACCAATAAACGCGATGCAACACACATCCATTTTAAAATTTTTCCCAAAGATTGGAATCAAGTGGTTCCATAACATCCTATATGCTTATAATCAACTCAAGAGATATAGAAATGTAAGTTCATCAAGAGTAATCATCACAATCCATGTGGACAAAATATGTGAACATTCAAGCCTAAATCCACTATCACAAACAACTCACAACCTTATTCTAAACAAGAAACTAAAAAGCAAGAAATAAAACAAATTAAAACTAAGCAAGGAAAGAAATTGTACCTAGGTAGGTTGCCTCCCACCAAGCGCACGATTTAACGTCTAGGCAAGCCATGGCATGGTGCTCACGCACTTCGAACTCCAAAAACATTGCTTTTCTTAAAGATAAGGCTCTCGCCCTTTTTATGAGCACTCTTGGTTGATACAACTATGGGCCCTAATGTGGATGGCTGGGGTCCTGAGGTGGCCTGCTCGGGCCTGGTGGTGCTTGCTGCGAACTGCTCTCTGTTCCCCTGAAAGGACGTCTGCCCTCCCTTCGGTATACAAATGGGATCTCGACTCCTTTGCTGACTAAACCCCTCTGGAAAGCATCCAACCGCTCATTTATGCTGACGAACTCACTTATATAGGTATTGTGGTTGGAGGTCATCTGTTGGCTCATCGTCTGAAGGTACTGGGAGTTGGCTTCTAGCTGCTCACTCATCTTCTACATCATCTGGGCCATGGACGGTTCCTAAGCACCTGTACCTGCATCTGGACCACCCCTTGGGTTTTGGGCATCAAAGTCTACGTCATCTGGGTCATCCAATTCATTTAGGCCTAGGAGGTTGTCTTCATTCAAGCCCAAGTCATCATCATCTAACACATTGGCCCCAATTGGCCTGACCCCTTTGCGCCTTGCTAGCTCATTGTATTTCTTTTTCCCTATGTTGGATGTTGAAGTAATCATGTTGTCACCTATTCTGTCCCAGTCAATGTCTGCCTCCTCGCAGAAATGAGTGATAAGGCAAGGGAAAGGGAGTGGCCCTTTTGACTTCGCACCTTTGTGAATGTGCTACATAATGATTTGGCCAATGTCCATCTGCAGCTTGTTTCTTGCACAGAACAAGAAGCGAGCGGTGTCATAACCCAGATCAGTGTGGTGGGTCTTGGGTGCCAATGAATAATCAAAGAACAAGTTCCAAAAGGCCGCATCAAGCTTGAGCTCACTGAGTAACAGAGGACTACGGTATTCATTCTAAAGTGGGCTTTCGTCTATCCTCAAATCGGCCGCCAGAAACCCGTTGTAAAGCTCAAAGTACTGGTTTGGAAGGCCGTCAACATAATCACCAAGATTCTGGGGAGCCCTAAACCATTCGTTTATCCTGGTAGCTATAATCCGGACCTCTCGCCCCCTAACTACCACTGGAATGCCGTGAGAGAAATGGTGAGGCACCATGGCATAATAGAACTCTCGCACCAAATCAAGCACTGCCATATTTGGGGTCCTTACAAAACCAGCCCAACCTAATGTTTCGACTGCCTGTGGTACGAAAGTGGAGCCGAAAACTGTCATATCTATCCCTCTTTCCGGCCATACCCTCCTGTTACCAAATAAAGCCCACTTTTTTGGGTTGTCTAGGTCTGGGGGTGGTGAGACTGTGTCACCTTTCCCTTTTTCTGAGGGAGGGGGAAGAACTGATGGGTCTGAGGTACCTGAGGACTCTCCTCTACTTATAAAACGCTTCGTTTTCTTTCCACTGGCCATATTCACTCAAACAACTCCAACACAAAGGATTCACACCACACTTAAATCTAAATTAATCAAAACTACCAAAATCACACTTCCAAAGGCAACAATATCAAAACCCACTAAACAATTCTTCAATTAAAACACATCAATCTTCAAAATAAACCCCAAATTCATCTAATTAACCCTTCTCAATTGAAGCAAAATAGAATATGGGTAGAGGAAGTGACCTAGATGCTTCTTTCTAACAAAAATGGAGAAGGTTAGGGCGAAATTACCTTGGAGAGACGCCAAAAGTGTGCTGTAGCAGTTGAGAGAGCATTTTGGGGAAAAAATGTTATGAACTGCACGAATTGCCACGACCTAGGGTTTATATTCTGATTTTCGTTCGCAGGCGAGCTGCTTGAGCTCGCCTTGGGCTCGCCTTTGCCTGGAAACAATAGCGTTCCACTTGTCTACTGGTGCACAGGCGAGTTGAGGGCGAGCTTCTTGAACTTGCCTGAAGCTCGCTATCGCCTCGGGTCTGGTTGCCTGTATGGGCTCTATCAGGCGAGCTTGGGGCGATCTTCTTGAGCTTGCCTTGAGCTCGCTAATCTCTTGGCTCTGGACAGTGCATGTGCCTGCGTGGGCGACCTTGGGGCGAGCTTGGTGAGCTCACCCTGAGGTCGCTATCTTTTCGGTTTTGGACAACCTGGTAAATCTGATCAGCTGAGAAAAATAAAAGTATCCTACAAAAGAAACATAAACAACTAGCACACCACATCAAACACGCCTACTCTATCAATTTAAGCATAAGTAAGATGATGCGGTTGCAAAAACTAAAAAGAAAGAAAACGAAAGCAATTAAAACTAACTAAGAAAATTTAAAAGAACAATTAAATCTAATATTTACACAAGATGGTACCTCCCTTAGATTTCTTGCTTATGGTGGTTCGTGGAGGTATATCACTTCCTTGGGCTTAGGATCTTCAAGTTCCCAAAAGACTTTTAACCGTTGTCCATTCACCTTGAATCTCTCCCTCTTCTCATTCTCGATCCCTACTGCCTTGTGAGGATAAATTTCTGTGATGGTGTAAGGCCCCATCCATCGGCTCTTTAGCTTGCCCGGGAAGAGCTTCAACCTTGAGTTGAAAAGAAGCACCTTTTGACCCACTTGTAGCTCCTTGACTTCTAGCTTCTTGTCATGCCACCTCTTGGTCTTTTCTTTGAAAATCCTCGAATTCTCAAACGATTCAAGCCGTAGCTCCTCCAGCTCACTCAATTGGAGGCACCTCTTTTCACCGGCCTCTTGCATGTTCATGTTGAGGAGCTTGATTGCCCACCATGCCTTGTGCTCAAGCTCGAATGGTAAGTGACAAGCTTTCCCATATACTAACCGGAAAGGGGACATACCAATGGGAGTTTTGTAGGCCGTTCGATAAGCCCACAAGGCATCTTCCAACTTCTTGGTCCAATCCTTCCTTTTAATTCCCACGGTTTTCTCCAAGATACTCTTAATTTCTCTATTAGAGACTTCGGCTTGACCGTTGGCTTGCGGATGGTATGGGGTGGTGACCTTGTGCTTCATTCCATATTTCTTCAATAAGGCGTCAAACCTCTTGTTGCAAAAGTGAGAGCCTCCATCACTCACTATTGCTCTTGGAGTGCCAAAACGGGTAAAGATGTTTCCTTTTAGGAACTTTGTCACCTCTTTGCCTTCACATGTAGGAGTGGCTATTGCTTCAATCCATTTAGACACATAGTCTACGGCAACTAGAATGTACCTCTTCCCAAAGGACATTGGGAATGGTCCCATGAAGTCTATTCTCCAAACATCAAAAAGCTCCACCTCTAGCATGACATTCATCGGCATCTCATCTCTCTTAGATATGTTGCCGGTTCTTTGGCACCGGTCACACGCCTCCACAAAGCTCCTTGAGTCCTTGAATAAAGATGGCCACCAAAAGCCCAATTGGAGGACTTTCCTAGCCGTTTGCGATTCACCAAAGTGACCTCCACACTCCTTGGAGTGGCAATGCCTCAAAATATCTAGCATCTCCTCTTCGGGAACACACCTCTGAATTACCCCATCTCTACAAAGCCTAAACAAGAGAGGCTCATCCCAAAAGTAGAATTTCAACTCCGCAAAGAATTTTCTCTTTTGGTGCACATTTAACTTAAGGGGCACTATATCACTAGCTAGGTAGTTTACCACATCCGTAAACCATGGAATTAGTAGGCTTTGCAACTCAAAAAGCTGCTAATTGGGGAACTCTTCTTTGATAGGCTTATCATCCTTTCCACTATCTTCCCTCTCAAGCCTCGAAAGGTGGTCCGCAACCACGTTCTCGGTCCCCTTCTTGTCTTTAATCTCAAGGTCAAACTCTTGGAGAAGAAGTACCCATCTTATGAGCCTTGGCTTTACATCCTTCTTTGCTAAGAGGTACTTAATTGCGGCATGGTCCGTGTAGACAACTACCTTGGATCCCACCAAGTATGACCTAAACTTGTCAAAAGCGAACACGATAGCCAATATTTCTTTTTCCGTTGTTGCGTAGTTGACTTGTGCCTCATTTAGTGTATGACTTGCATAATAGATGACATGTTGACGCTTATCTTTTCTTTGACCCAATACGGCGCCCACCGCATAGTCACTAGCATCACACATCAACTCGAATAGGAGATCCCAATCCGGGGCTCTCATTATTGGAGCCAAAACAAGCTCCTTCTTCAAAAGTTCAAAAGCCTCCAAACAAGCTTCGTCAAACACAAATGGCACATCCTTCATCAAAAGGGAGCACAAAGGCTTTGCAATCTTTGAAAAGTCCTTGATGAATCTTCTATAGAACCCGGCATGTCCCAAAAAGCTTCAAATTCCCTTCACTGAGGTTGGTGGTGGCAACTTCTCTATCACCTCAATTTTTTCTTTGTCCACTTCAATACCTTCAGAGGAGATTCTATGTCCCAACACGATTCCTTCTCTTACCATGAAATGGCATTTCTCCAAGTTGAGAATGAGGTTGGTCTCTTCACATCTTTCAAGCACCTTTCCTAGGTTCTCTAAGCAACCATCAAATGAAGACCCGAAAACGGAGAAATCATCCATGAATATCTCAATGTACCTTTCCACCATGTCAGAAAAAATGGCCATCATACATCTTTGGAATGTCGCCGGAGCGTTACAAAGTCCAAAGGGCATTCTTCATTAGGCAAACGTTCCATATGGGCATGTGAACGTTGTCTTCTCTTGATCTTCGGGGACTATGGGAATTTGGTTGTAACCAGAATATCCATCTAGGAAGCAATAGTACTCGTGTTTCGCTAGCCTTTCTAACATTTGGTCTATAAAGGGTAAAGGGAAGTGATCTTTCCATGTAGCCGTGTTGAGTTTTCTGTAGTCAATGCAAACTCTCCACCCTGTGACGGTCCGTGTTGGAATTAGCTCGTTATGCTCATTAGGTACCACTGTGATTCCTCCTTTCTTAGGCACCACCTGTACTGGACTAACCCATGGACTGTCTGAAATTGGGTATATGATACCCGCATCTAGAAGCTTTAGGACCTCGGCTCTAACTACCTCTTGCATGTTAGGATTTAATCTTCTCTGTTGCTCCACTGTTGGTTTGACCTCCTCCTCCATCAAGATCTTATGCATGCAAATTGAAAGGCTCAAACCCTTAATATCGGAGATAGACCAACCAATGGCTTTCTTATGGCTTCTTAGGACCCTCAACAATTTTTCTTCTTCAATCTTCGATAAAGAGGCCGAAATTATCACCGGTAGTGATAGTGACTCACCAAGGAATGCATATCTCAAGTGCTCCGGAAGTTGCTTCAACTCTAGCTTTAGAGGTTTTTCAATGGAAGGGGGTAGTCTAGGTTTTCCCTCTCCTAACTCCTCATATCCCCTCCTTTCCCTAAACTTCTTCAATGGTTGGGAATTCAAATGGAGGGCATATTCCGCAACTTCCTCATCTTCATCTTTTTCAATGGCACCCCAAACCAAACAAGCTTTCAAAGGTTCCTTGGGAGTTCCTTTCCTAACAAACTCTTCAACTAAAGGTTCCACCAAGTCAATCTTCAAGCACCTATCTACTTCCATCGGTCTCTTGGCTGCCTTTTTCATGTTAAATACCACGTGTTCATCTCCCACTCTCAATGTCATTCTTATCCTCCTTCACATCTATCAATGCCTCGGTCGTCTTTAAGAAAGGCCTACCTAGGAGTAAAGGTATTTCCACATCCTCCTCCATCTCAAGTATCACAAAATCTACCGGGAAGTATAAGTTCTCTACTTTCACCAAGACATCTTCCATGACTCCCCTTGGGTATTTGATTGATCTATCGGCTAGTTGTAGGGTGACATGAGTAGGCTTCACTTCCCCCACTCCCAACTTCTCATAAACTGAGTATGGCATCAAATTTATGCTTGCCCCGGAGTCGATCAATGCCCTTCCAAATTCCGTTTAGCCAATGATGCATGGGATTGTGAAGTTCCCGGGATCTTTTAGCTTTGGTGGAAGTTTGTTTTGTAGGATTGCACTACATTCTTCCGTGAGCGCCACCGTCTCAAACTCTTCTAACTTCCTTTTGTTGGAGAGCAACTCCTTAAGGAACCACACATAGGTGGGCATTTGGGCAAGTGCTTCGGCAAAAGGGATATTAATGTGAAGCTTCTTGAAAACCTCCAAAAACTTATTGAAGTTGTGAGCATCCTTGTGCTTCTTCAATCTTTGCGGATATGGGATGGGAGGAACATATGCTTTTACTTGGGGTTGTGGAGGAGGATTATTTGGTGTGGTAGGCACTTCATCATGACTAGAGCTCTTCTTTTCTACATCAACCTCTTCTTCACATCCGCCCTCATCTTCAACAACAACTCTATCCCTCTTTCCAAAGTTATCCAGTAATTCCACCTCTTTACCACTTCTCAAGGCAATGGCCTTACATTGTTCCTTAGGATTAACCACTGTGTCGCTTGGTAGAGACCCTTGTTGTCTCCCTTGTTGCCCCCTAGCTAGTTGACCGACTTGCGTTTCCAAGTTTTGGATTGAGGATTGTGAGTGTTGAGCGAGTTGGTCAATTTTTGTATCAAGCTTCCTCAAGGCTAAGTCTTGGGTTTCCATCCTAGTGTCAAGCTTGCCCATGTATCTAGAGAACATATCCTCTAGGTTAGACTTTCTTTCTAATTGGTTATTTAGGGCTTGGTTAGGGTAGTTTTGTTGGTGAGGTTGTGGGAATCCGAGGGGTTGTCTTTGGTTGAGGTTTTGTTGTTGTTGGGGTAGGTTGTCCTTCCATGACAAGTTTTGGTTGTTTCTCCATGGCGGGTTATATGTGTTTTGGTAGGGGTTGTTTTGTGGATTTTGGTTGGCAGGTGTTGTTGAGGTTGGTTTTGGAAGTTTCGGTTGTAGTTTACAAAGGAAACTTGTTCTTGTGAGCTTGAAGCAAACGGGTTTCCAACTTGACAATCCATGCTCGAATGCGGCCCCAAACACCACTCACATTAAGCCACTTGCACATTACTCTACCCCGCACTCATCTTGTTCATTTGATTTTGAAGGGTCACTATTTGATGATTTTGACTTGCTAATTGAGCTTGAACACTTGTCCTCTCATCCACTTCTAGCACACCCGGAATCTTCTTCGGTACTTTCCTTTGGCTATTGTTAAGTGCCATTTCCTCTAGAAGGTCACTAGCCGTATCCATTGATTTTCTCATTAATGAACCTCCAGTAGCCGCATCTACTAAATTCCTTGTTGACACCGTGAGCCCTTGGTAGAAAGCTTGCAAAGTTTGCCATTTTGCAAGGCCATTGTGTGGACATCTCCTTTGAAGCTCCTTGAACCTCTCCCAAGCTTCATATATGCTCTCATTCTTAAATTGTTGAAATGAGAGGATTTCATTCCTAAGACGAGCGGCCTTCCCTGGTGGAAAATATCTATTCAAAAAGGCTTGGGCCAACTAATTAAAGGTAATGATCGAGTTTGGTGGTTGGGAGTTCAACCATATCCTTGCGTCGTTTCCCAAAGAGAACGGGAACAACTTCAACTTGATAAACTCATCGAGAATTCCATTGGAAATCTCATTGAATTTCTGAAGGTGTAGGTTCGGATCATCATTCACCAAGCCATTGAAAATGCAAGTAGTGCCAATCATCTGAATAATGGACGGCCTGATCTCAAAGGAATTTGCTGCTATTGTTGGCTGGCGAATGGATGACTGGTGCAACTCGACTCTAGGAATTGTATAATCCCATAGAGTACGCTCATTTCCAACATGAGGCAACCCTTCTTGCACTGGATCAGCTTGAGGAGGCAATTCCCCTTGATTTTGATTTGCCACATTTAGCACTCCCATGTGCCCTAACTGTGCATTCTGATCACCCATCTCTGCTCTTCTCTGAGCTTCGCGTCTATTTCTTCGAGCTATCCTTTCAATCTCCGGATCAAAGTTCAAGAAGTGAAGATTTTGGCTCCTTGTTCGTGGGTGCATGCAAGAGCAATGGTACCTATCAAGGAAAACACAAAAACTAAATTAAAAGGTTCAAATTAGCAATAAACTAACTAGTATCGATATCCATCATCCGCTCAATCCCCAGCAGCGGTGCCAAAAATTGGCTAGTCTCTTTTTTGACTCTCGCAATAGAATGAGGTCGGAGAGTAGTGTAATGATGAAATGAAGTTCGTTCCACAGGGATCGAGTAATCGATTACCGAAATTGATTAGCTTGAGTGCTATTCAAACAATCGATTATGAGATTTTTCAAACTAAGTAAATTAACTAAATTAAACTAATTGATTAATTCTAATGCAAGAATGAACTAGCAAGAAATTAAACTCGAATGTGATGATATAGAGAGATATGCTAGAATTTGAATCCATCCCACCCAACATTTAAAGCCCATTTAAGACTTAATTACTCCTCCAAAACATACTCATGCAATTTGTAGATTCATGTACCCTATTATTAACCTACAATCTTGGTCAGGCAAAGTAAGTTACACCCAAAATCATACCCAAGCCTATCTTTTGATTACCCGGAATATTTGAATGGGTTCATTAAGTTTATTGGTGCACTAAATGAATTCTATACGCTAGCCTAAGTAGGTCTACTTTTCTAGACATGCATAGAGGGCATTTTATCGAACACGTGGTGTGCGTCTCCGGTCGGTACGTGACACACCACAATAAATCATTCAAAATAGAGATCAATCACTTGAAAGCTTTTAAGCATACAAAAACACCCATACAAATCGCACTTGCATATAATAGATAAATAAGAGTCAATACATAATACAATTTATGGGTGGGGTTTCAATCAAATCCTAGCACTAGATGTTTAGCTCATCATATTATACATAATAGCCATACAATAGATTAGTTCAGATAAAGACATGGGTATGAAAAAGAGTAAAAGAGAAAGGGTTTAGAGAAAACTAATGGAGAGCTTCTCTTCTTCCTTGGATCTTCTTCTCCTTCTATCTTTCTTCAACTATCTTGTGCCCAAAAAGGTGGATTGATGGTGGATGTAGGAAAAGTGAGGGTGAAGTTGTGTTTGGATGGTAAGAAAGGAGGGATCTTTGTGGATTACAAAGGATGGAGATGGTGATGATAGGAAATGGATAAAGATGTGTTCTTGGTTCAATTTTGGGAGAAAGAGTTGGTAAGTCTTCAGAGAAAAGACTGTAGAATATATAGAGGAGCTAATTAGGGCAAGGGCAAGAGAGTAAAATCCATGAAGAAAAGCAAATTCTAAGCGAAGGGTGAGCTCGAGGCGAGCTTGGTGAGCTCGCCCTGGGGTCGCCTAGAAGGTGAACACTTTTGGACCCGAGAGGATAGCGAGCTCGGGGCGATCTGCTTGGGCTCGCTTTGGGCTTGCTTGACTTGTGACGAAAAATCCCGAGAGCTTAGCGAGCTCGGGGCGAGCTGCTCGAGCTCGCCTTAGGGTTGCCTGAATTGGTGACAACTTGATCCTGGCCTAAGAGCATAACGACCTCGAGGCGAGCTGCCTGAGGTCGCCTTGGGGTCGCCTGAAAGCAGGAACTTCTGCTTCTTGCTTCTTTTGAGTTCCTTTTCTAGCGAAAGACTAATAGAACATTTTGCCCCTGCACAACTAATTTAAAGCATTAGAACCACGGCTTTTACTTGAGAAACGAACACAAAATGATAAGAAATTAGGGCTACACTATGTGTAGAACTAAAGCAATCATCAGACCAATATTTTTTGAATTTTTTTACCATTGCCTCAACTACAGTTTTTAAAAAGGCATCATCTTTATAAGAGTGTAACATTTCAGACATTTCTAATATTTGATGCAATGCAAGATGTGAAGTGGGGTAATAGACCCCGGAAAGAAGTACAGTTGAATCGTAAAAAATCTTTAAAAATTTAATAAAAACTTCTGCCATATATCAATCCTCATCATATATGGTTGGACCGCCCACTCGGGCCATTTCCATATTATAATAACCTGTTAATTCACCTGAATAATCAATAGCACTTTCCAACATTAAATAAGTGGAGTTCCACCTTACCGGCATATCTGTTTAGAACCTCCTAGGCTGTTTGTCAAAAATTGGACAATATCTGGAAAAAAATTTCACTCTTTGATTAAAGCTATTGATATAGGAAATGGTATCTCTGATGCGATCTATATGACCGCTTACAACCTTCAAACTTGATTTCACAATTAAATTAATGATGTGACATGCACGCCGTTGGTGAAAGAGCTAACCCCCAGCTGAAGGGACATTATTGGTAAAAAAACAAGTTAATGGATGTATTATTTGATGATACATTATCTAATGTGAGGGAAATAATGCGTCAAGTTAGTCTAAAATCATTTAAAACTTCAAAAATAACGTCAAAAATATTTTGAGCAGTATGAACGAAATCCATGGGACGAAAACCAAGAATTCTTTTTTGGATCTTCCAATCAGTATCTATATAGTGTCCCATGACACATAAATAGTCATGTTTGGAACATGCGTTCCAAATATCAGAAGTTAGTGCAAAAGAAATACTTAAACTTTGTATCCCATACCACATATTTTTGGGATAAATAGTCATGTTTGACCGTCCGGGTCGGTTATTGGGTCAAAAGTATCCCATACCACATATTTTTCTTTTTGGATTTTGATGTCGTTGACCCCAGTGTCGATGAGGAAGGACCGATTAGTACATAAGTATCTACCGCGACTTCCGCTTATGGTGACGGAATAATAAAGTCATCATTGATCATGTTCAATTCGTTTGAGAAATAAGTAGGAATTTGAGTAGGATCCATTTCCTAGCGTTCAAAAAAATTTTGTCACTATTTGAGGCGCTTTTCGTAAGACAGACATCACATTACTAATTTAAGTTTAAAAGGCACTTATTTAGGTGACCAGACAAAAATACCCCTTTTTGTCACTTTGTGTCTTTTTCAAACATTGAGAGAAAACCTTTTTGAACCTTTTCGTGCATTTTCGAGCCTTTTTACATTAGATCCGAGCTGTTATCGAGCCTTTTTGAACTGTAATCGAGCCTTTTTGAACTGTGATCGAGCCTTTTGTACAGTAATCGAGCCTTTTTGTACTGTAATCGAACCTTTTTGAACTGTGATCGAGCCTTTTTGAACTGTGATCGTGCCTTTTGAAATCGTGCCTTTTTGAACTGAAATCTAGCCTTTTTGAACTGAAATCGTGCCTTTTTGAACTGAAGTCGTGACTTTTGAAATCGTGCCTTTTTGAACTACAATCGTGCATTTTTGAACTGAAATCGTGCCTTTTTGAACTGAAATCGTGCCTTTTTTAACTGAAATTGTGTTTTTTTGAACTGAAATCATTCCTTTTTGAACTGAAATCGTGACTTTTGAAATTGTGCATTTTTTAATTGCAATCATGCCTTTTTGAATTGAAATCGTGCTTTTTTAGTATTGATATCGAGCCTTTTGTGAATTGTTTTTGAGCCTTTTTCAATTGTCCCCGAGCTCGACCCCCCAATGCGTTGTCGTAGCGCCATAAAACTAATTATCCAATGAAGATGTATTGATAATGTTATGATGTTCAACCTCCATTGGAGGTCTGTTATAGAGAAACATGAAAGAATAAAACTCAGAAAATTTCAAAGTAAGAAAGAGAATGTGTAAAGTAAGGGCAATTTTGGTAGTTCACCATAATATGTGCCTTTTAAACTTAACTTATTAAAGCAGTGACTTTGTCACCACATCAGTTCAAAAATGTGACATTTTCCACCAATTCCACTTTCCTAGTTCCTACAAAATTAAACACAAATAATAAATTTAAAAGCTAAGCAATAAATAGTAAAAATACTAAGGATAAATATTAACATTAAGTAAAAACTATCCCATAAATATTTAATCTACCAAAAATAAAATCATAAATATAAAAATTAAAAACTAAGCAATTAATATTTAATATACTAAACATAAAATCATAAATAAAAAATTAAAAGCTAAGCAATAAATTTTTAATATACTAAACATAATTACATAAATATTAACATTAAAGAAAAACTATCCCATAAATATTTAATATACTAAACATAAAATCATTAAAAATTAAAAACTAACCAATTACTTTTTAATATACTAAACATAAATATTAACATTAAGTAAAAACAATCTCATAAATATTTAATATACTAAACATAAAATCATAAATTAAAAAATTAAAAGCTAAGCAATAAATTTTTAATATACTGAACATAATTACATAAATATTAACATTAAGGAAAAACTATCCCATAAATATTTAATATACTAAACATAATTACATAAATATTAACATTAAAGAAAAACTATCCCATAAATATTTAATATACTAAACATAAAATAATAAATATAAAACCTAAAAACTAAGCAATTAATTTTTAATATACTAAACATAAAATCATAAATATAAAAATTAAAAACTAAGCAATAAATTTTTAATAAACTAAACATAATTACATAAATATTAGCATTAAGGAAAAACTATCCCATAAATATCTAATATACTAAACATAAAATCATAAATATAAAAACTAAAAACTAAGCAATTAATTTTTAATATACTTGTAAGGTTTATAGTTTGTGTTGGCATTAATTCCATATCAAAACGTGTTTCTCTTGTAATGTTTAGTGGTTAGTATATTAAAGAATTAAGAAGACGAAGGACGTCTCAACCACAATTCATTCAAGAAGCCGGCTTTTAAGAGATTCGTGCATCATTGGTCAACAAAGGTATTAAAGGACCTCATATCTCTTACAAGGTTAGGCACACACACACACATAGCATTCTTGTGTGTTCCTTCATGATTTAATTTCATTTATATACCACTTTCACACACTTGGCAAAATATGCTCATGCATTCATATTATGTTGGTAAACTTTGTGTTTTGCATTTTCTAGGACTATGTCCGGAAACTAGCATATGTGTGTGTCTTTGTGTTTGTGTGTTTCCGTATTTTTGTATTTGGACTTGAATATGCTCTATTATGATTCCTTATTGAGTTTCGGTCATTTTGGTTACTCATTCATGTAGTTTCGAGTCCAAACGATGTAGCTACGCTACTTTTCATTCTCATTCGTTGAGTTGACTTCATCTACGTTTTCCGAGATGATTTCTCAACCGTTTTTCAAAGTTGTGTAGTCATCATCGTGCGTGAGAGAGTCACGGTTCGTAATCAGAAAATGGATTCTAAATCGGAGTTCGGATGCCCAAGATACGGGATGAAGAACCGAGGGAGCGCGCGAGAAGACAGCCTAGGCCGTGAGGCCACTTGGCCTGGCCGTGTGGGAGGCCGTGGGCCCCACAGCCAAGGGGGCTCTCTGCCCCCATGTGGGCCACGCGCCCCGATGTGGCCTCACACCATTGGCCGGTTTTGTCTTCTCTCTCTTCCTATATCTTCCCTCTCTCTCTCTCCATTTGAAATTTTTAAGAAGAAAAAATTGAGTTTTCCCGCAAGAAATTCTCTCCAGTTTTTTAGAACTTCAAAACACCATATCTTCCTCATCCGGAGTCGGATTTGAGTGATTCAAGTTGGAGAGTGTTTGTATTTGAGTTCTCTATCATCTCCAAGTGGTTTGGTGGCTGTTTGATCGTGATTTATGGTGGTTCCACACTGATTTCCGAACCAGCTCGTGAAACCAAGGTATTGGACTTAACTTTGGGATTTCTTTCTTTTTAACCTTCCATTTGCTTGGGGTTTCTTCTTCTATATCTATGTTTATGTTTGCTAAAAGCTATTGAGAAAGATAGCTTGATTATCATTCTAATTGAAAGTCAATTTATGGACTAATGTTGACTAGTTTCTATGATTCTAGATTTTACATATGTTTGTGAGTTGTATTGTGATTAGAATGGCATCTTAGGTTGTTTGGAACTTGATTGAATTAATTTTATGATAAATGACCTTGAGATTTGATTTGATCCTTTGATTGATGAAATCTAGGATTTGTGTATTTGATTGTGATTTAGAGAATCTATGTTTTGATTGATGTAAATCTCAAATCCTTGCTCTATATTTTTGGCTAGAATATTGATTGATTTAAATCTCATATATCTAGCATTTAATTGTATATTGATAGCATCTTGAATTTGTACTTCATGAATATATTTTGATTCAAGTGTTGTATATGTGAATGAGACTTTGAGCTTATGTGTTTGGTGTTTCACATGCTTAGGTTTTATTATCGTATTTTGCATCTAGACTTTTATTGAATGTGTTATCACATGTTTAGGTCTATTTGTACCGTAGAATGTATTGATCACATGTTCTATGTTGGTTTGATTGTTTGCATCATTTGCATTCGCATGATCACACTAGGAAGTCCTTGTAAAAGGCATGAAGTCTTGGCTAGAGTCGGGGTGACTCGGATAGTCAAGCAAGAAGTCTTGCCTAGAGTCGGGATGACTCGGATAGGTAAGCAAGGAGTCATGACTAGAGTCAGGAGGACTCGGATAGTCATGCATGGGAGGCTCCCTAAAGGCAAGAGTGCCTTGGATAGGGAGTTGGCTATTGTATTGGTAGGCCTAGGCGTATGGTTAGACATAGACTCTGATAGAGCGGGGTACACGGGAGGTGTATGCACTCTTAAGGAATTTCTAATCTACCATCGATGTTGGTTTTGTGTGGTGTCCAATATATGGTGGTTTCGCATCATTGAGGGATTTCACACTTTCCAATAGGGTTGGGTAGGCTTAGACTTCACTAGGTTGGGTGAGCCAAAGATTGGTCACTTTGTGAATGTTCTATGTTTACTTTCCAATAATATAGTACCTAATGGTTGTAGTTCAACCCGTGGATGTTTCCTCCTTGGAGGTTTTACCACGTTAAAAAATCTCTTGTGTTAATTCTTCCTATCTCTTTCTCTTATATTTTAATTGTATATTTTATTATCTTGGTTCATAATATTCACATGTGATGTATTGTGAAGCAAGACTTTGTATAGTGTGGTTTGTGGATTCATTCTTTTGATCATTGTTGTATCTATGATTCTTTTGTATATTGTAATTTTTGTATAGTGATATTTTGATCACTCTTGTAACTCATTGAACATCTATTGAAATACAAGCTTACTTTGTTGTTGTGTTTATTTGTTCTTATACCTCACACAACTAGATGATATACTTAGACTTTGTCCTTATGATTGTATTCTTATATTGTCTATGTATGTCTTCCTTGGCTTATTTTGTTGTGTGTAAGGCTACCTTGAGGGACAAACGAAAGTTTGTTCAAGGGATTGAAAAAAGGTGTAAAAACCTTTTCACCCCCCCCCCCCCCCCCCTCTAGGTATGCTTTAAGCAATTTAACTACGTTTGTATACTTTCAATTGGTATCAGAGCGGGTCGTCGGACGACACTAGACGAGATCCGGTTTATACTTACGTGTAAATTGCTTAGTTGTTTTTTGTGTCATAGTTGTCCTCCTTTATTTGTTGTGGAAAAGGTTCTTCTTGTTTTTCATTGCATTTGTCTACTAACAACTTTGTTGATAAGCTTGAAAGAGTGTTAGTTACAAAAGCAAAGAAGAAGATGTTCTTGTGTTCCAAAGGATGATCAATTTAGATTTGATCACTTACTCAAGCAACATAATGAAGAAATCCACATGGAGTAATGATGTCTTTAGTGATGTGGAGAGCTCAAGTGATGAGTCTTCTAGTGGAGAAGAGTTGGTAAGCAACTTTGTTGCATTCATGACCTCTCACTCTATCCTAGAGGATGTATGTCAAGATTCGTTGGATGAGGAGGTTGATCCAAATCATTAAGAGTGCTTAAGATGATTTGATTAAGCTACAAGTGGATGAGTTTGTCTCAACAACTCGGAGGCTCTTAGGTGAAAAGAATGCTCTTGCCAAGAAGCTTAGAGAAGTTGAATGGTTTGTTCTTGAAAAGGATATGATCATCTCTAGTTTGACTCTAGGAGGCTCAAGCGACTTGGTAGTTAAGGAGAAGCTCATAGTAGCATCACTTCCTACAAGCAAGGTCGTTATTGAAGAGAAAGCTCCTAAGAAGAGACGTTCCAAGAAGAAGAACAAATTGAAGAATAAGGTACCCCTTGAAACTCCCATTTATCCTCCACCACCACCGGAAGGTAAAATCTCTCATTTTGTTCCCATATGTCATTTTTGCAATACCTTAGGCCATATCAAGCCCAAGTGCTATAAATTCATTGAATATTACAACATAGAAAATGCATCTAGGAATAGAGAGATTGGACCTAATTCTATGCATGCTAAAGCTTTTGAATATGGAAAGCATGATAATTTCACAAAGCATGTTAAGAATGTCCGGAAGGTGAAGAATGCATATCCTTCAAAATTTGACCATGCATATGTTGCTAACAATGTTGAGAAAAAGAGTATTAATGATATTATTGTGAATCAAGTTGTGGAAGAACTTTACTCTAGGTTCAACATTGTGGTCAAAGAGAATCTTGATGATGTTCGTGTATGTCCACCCAAGACAAAATTTGTCAAGGGTGAGTGCTCTTATCATTAGTGTAAGTTGCACATGTGAGTTAGCTTTAAGACTAGTGTTGTTGATAAGAAGCTTAGCTTTTTGCTTTGTATCTTTACAACTTGACATGAACTTAGCTATCTCACTTTGCTTGTTATGATAGTCAAAATTTGTTGATTAACTTTTGAGAAGCTTTTTTTGGAATCTATATGGTAACATTGTTGTTATGGCTTTTAGAGAAAGTCATTTTTTTGTTTGTTTGAGTTAGATTACATTGTCTTTAGTCTCTTGGAATCGACACACCTATAACTTGTAGTCATGAGGACTTACAAGCCAAGAGGACTCATAAAAAGGGTGAAGGCATTGTATTTGGTAAAAATAGCTAGCGAAGGTATCTCTATATCATATTGCTTGCTTACTTGATTTTTCATCTATTAACTCATTGTTTGTATCACATTCATGAAGCATGTCATAATTGAGAACTAGTATAGTGTTTATATGGTCCTCTTTGACATTTGCTAGTTTAAGATCTTTTGGTGATAAGTGTTCACATTGATCTTATTTCATGAAGTGTGTTGTTATTTGTATGATTGTTGAGTGGCTAATTTTTGAATAATGTGAGCTTCATATTCTTTGATAGCTACTCTCTTGAGAAGTAGAGATCTTAAGTAAGTCTCTTTACTTGCTTCTAGATCATGTGCTTTTAAGCCTTAAAATTTGGTTTCAAAAATGCACTTTGCTTCTCTTGTATGTTTTGTTAAGTATGTTGAGCTTGATTGATGTTTGCTTTGGATACACCTTGAAGTCCTAAGGACTAGTACATTTAAAAATGACCAATGGTTGGTATCCATTTGCTTCGGCAACATAGAACTCAACGAGCACCCTCATGGAAAGAGCTACACACCTTGGTTGTGAAGCCATCCAATGTAGGAAAGGGCTACGCCATTGTGATGAGTGAAAGCCGCCATGAGGTGTATATGTTTTTGTTTGAAAAATCAAAGAAGTGTTGAATTGAATCATAAAAAAAAAAAAAAAATCTTTGATTCAAGCCTAAATAAAAAAAAAAAAACGGCTTCTAGAGTATAGTTGAATAATCAAATGAGCTCGGGTTGACAAATAGAAATGGGTTGACGAGCCACATGCACACACACGCTCACATGTTGAAATCTATTCTCTTTATAAGCAAAATTTCGGATGATAACCGGTTTGACCTTTTTATGGAAAGGCCTAAGATGAATAGATGTTGAAATTGTTTGCATGCTTGATTATCAAACTACTTCTTTTCATATACTTGAAGTAAAATCTTCACACACTCACTTTTACTTAATTAGTATTTTGATCAGTGTTCGAAAAAACGGTCTGGGCGGCCGCCTAGACGCTGGGCGGCGGTCAGCCGTCCCGACCTGGGCAAAATCGGTGAAAAAAGCGGTCAACACAAAGTCAACAGTCAAAGTCAACGGTCAACCGAAGTCAAACGGTCAAGCTTAAACAAATCGGCCGCCTAGTTCGGTCAGACCGTTTTTTTTAAGAAAATCGGCTTGTGCAAAACGTTGCCGTTTCTTCTTCATTTCAAATTTCCTCCCCAAATTGCAAATCCCCTTTCACCTTTCACTCTTTCAGACTTTCAAGTTTCAATCCCAAACGAACTAAATCAAAAATCCAAATCCCTAATTCCATATTTCCATTATTCCCTTTCAATCGGCAATCGCAAAACCAAATCGCAATTCACAAAAGTACAAAACCAAATTGATCAAGTCTCGATGCTCTTCTCTGATGATCTAATCAAATCGACTCTCTCCTCTCAATCGCCGACCAAACCAGCTCCCTCATGTCCCCGCAAGTCGCCAGAAACAGCCTTTGTCACCGACCAAACCAGCTTCCATGTGTTGGGCTTTGATTTTAGTGGATTTCTGGGTTGATTTTGGATGGACTTTGGGTCGTTGGTAGAGAGAAGGCAGAGCAAAAGTAGAGAGAGAAGAAGGCGTGAAAGAGAGAGAGAGAAGAAGGCGTGAAAGAGAAGAATCAAAGATAATCTGGTGGAAGAAAACTGGCGTGAAAGAGAGAAAGTGAAACAGAGAAAGAAGAAGGCGTGAAAGATTGAAAGAGAGAAAAAGATATTTTGACTTTTATAAAGTAAATTTGTAAAATAACAAAAGGCACCCTCTTTCAATGCTAAAATCTAAATATACAATAAAAAGTAAAATTATATCAAACATGTACAAGAGATACAAACAAAACAATAAGGGAATTTATGTTGATGATTTTATATGTATTTCATCATAATCGGTCAACGAAAAAAGTCAACCGCCTAGAAATCCGCCTAGGCGCCGACTAGGCCGCCTAGGCGCTAGGCGCTGGTCCACCGCCCGACTAGCACCTAACGTTTACTAGAACACTGATTTTGATACTTTAGCAATTTTCGATGACATACGAGAGTGATTGAAAATCTTGATGTAACTCTCTTAGATATATGAAGCTTATTTGCAAATCTAATAAAATTGCTTGTGATGTGATTGTGTGGTGATTTTTGTGAACATTTGTCTATCTTGATGATTAGATAAGGCACTTGTCAAGGGGGAGCATAATATGCTAAATTCTTGTTCTCTTTTATGACATGTTCACATGCTTTTCAAGGTTGTTGTTTGTTGGCATTATTCTTATTTTTTGATAAATAATGAAGATGCTATGATAAATTCTTATACGCATGATGATTTGTTGAATATAGTGTTTTGCCTTTGTATATGTTTATTGGTTACTAATTTGTTTCTTTGTTTCCTCTCACTTTGGTTTTTAGTTTTTTTTTTGTTTAGCAAGATTATGGGAAAAGCAAAGAAGATTGGTGGAAACACTTCTTCAACTCCCATTGACAAGTCCAAACCTACAATTTCTTCCAAAATTTCCAAAGCTAACAAAGTGGATGAATTAGGAATTTTTGGTTGCAAAAAGCTAATTCAAGAAAGAGGTATTGACTTGGACTCTTGTGTTGGATCCTATGTTTATGATGTGCTTAAGAGTAGAAATTGGAATTCATGGGTGAACATGTTAGGAATCTCTAATGAGACCATTGTTAGAGAGTTTTATCATGCTTACAAATCTAGTTCTACTATGACGAGTGCTACTCTAAGCATAAGGAAAGTTGTCTTTAGAGTTTGTTCTAGGAAGGTTAATGAATTTCTAGACTTGCCCGATGACATTGAATCGGAATTCCTTGATGTTGACATCTAGGAAAACCTTGATTTAATGGGTAGGACTCTATGTGATGATAGTAATTTTGTGTGAGGGAAACGTGCTTATATTAAGCAAGGTGAGTTCACAAAAATTAGTGCATTTTGGCATTTATTTGTTTGCTCCAATCTTGTTGTTTCTACTAATGCTTCGGAGCTTAATAGAGACAAAATTAAGATTGTATATGCCTTGGTGACTAACAAACCTATAAACCTTGGTGAATTGCTTATGGAGCAAATTGAAATTGCGGCTTGTACTAGTCGTTTGGATAAGAAATTGGCATTTCCGGGGTTTATAACTCAATTGCGCTTAGCTAAAGGTGTGAGGAATCTTGATGGTGATGTTATGCTTCCTCCCTTAGAGAAGTTGAGTGAGAAACGTGTGGCATCCATGTCATACAAGGACAAGGGAAAGTCTAATGATGTGTTTAGGCTTTTTGGTGAATCTCTTGATTCTACCCATGTCCCTAGCTCACCTGCTCTTCCTAGTTGGGCTTTAAAATTGAGGAATGAGGTTGAAGAATCTCGTAGGTTGATTTAGGCGTCACAAAGGAAGATTGAAGACCTTAGTGCCAAGCTTGTTGTTCAAGATGAAAGGATCAAAGAGTTGGAAGGAAAATCAACTCCAACAAGGCAATATGTGAGATCCGCACACCGCACTTCCTTCCTTGGTGGCACAAGTGGCTAGAGAGCTTCATGAGGTATATTTTCTTACTCTTTCCCTTTGGCTTCATATCATGTCAAAAAGGGGGAAAAATATGAGAAACACATGGGAGAAATCTAGCTTACTTAGTCTCATTTTAGTTGTTTTATATGTTTGTATATTTGGTATCTAGCTTTAACTATATGGCATGTAATATTTTTTGTTGTCGAATCTTGGCTTAGAATATTTTGATGGATAGTATGTATTAAGAGGGAGCATACTTGATCCACTTGAACTTATATGTTACTATTTTCTTGCCTAAGATTGGATATTGCCATATTTGTTGTCTCTTGGATATTCTTGTGCTTTCAAGTTCTTTTTAGGTGATATCAAGAGAAGACCAAGTTGAAGTTCAAGACTTGTTTTGGTTGTTAGTTTGTGTTTATATGTGTAACTCATTGTACTCATTGTGACCAAATTTTCTTTGTAATTGTTTTAGTGTTTGTTTAGGGGTTTTGACATGGAATTTGCCAAAGGGGGAGATTGTAAGGTTTATAGTTTGTGTTGGCATCAATTCCATATCAAAACGTGTTTCTCTTATAATGTTTAGTGGTTAGTATATTGAAGAATTAAGAAGACGAAGGACGTCTCAACCACAATTCATTCAAGAAGCCGGCTTTTAAGAGATTCGTGCATCATTGGTCAACAAAGGTATTAAAGGACCTCATATCTCTTACAAGGCTAGGCACACACACACACACATAGCATTCTTGTGTGTTCCTTCATGATTTAATTTCATTTATATATCACTTTCACACACTTGGCAAAATATGCTCATGCATTCATATTATGTTGGTAAACTTTGTGTTTTACATTTTCTAGGACTATGTCCGGAAACTAGCATATGTGTGTGTCTTTGTGTTTGTATGTTTCCATATTTTTGTATTTGGACTTGAATATGCTCTATTATGATTCCTTATTGAGTTCCGGTCATTTCAGTTACTCATTCATATAGTTTCGAGTCCAAACGATGTAGCTACGCTACTTTTCATTCTCATTCGTTGAGTTGACTTCATCTACGTTTTCCGAGATGATTTCTCAACCGTTTTTCAAAGTTATGTAGTCATCATCGTGCGTGAGAGAGTCATGGTTCGTAATTCGAAAACGGATTCGAAATTGGAGTTCGGATGCCCAAGATACGGGCTGAAGAACCGAGGGAGCGCGCGAGAAGACAGCCCAGGCCGTGAGGCCACTTGGCCTGGCCGTGTGGGAGGCCGTGGGCCCCACGGCCAAGGGGGCTCTCTGCCCCCGTGTGGGCCACGCGCCCCCCACGGCCAGGGGGTGACGTGGCCTCACACCATTGGCCGATTTTGTCTTCTCTCTCTTCCTATATCTTCCCTCTCTCTCTCCATTTGAAATTTTTAAGAAGAAAAAATTGAGTTTTCCCGCAAGAAATTCTCTCCAGTTTTTTAGAACTTCAAAACACCATATCTTCCTCATCCGGAGTCGGATTTGAGTGATTCAAGTTGGAGAGTGTTCGTATTTGAGTCCTTTATCATCTCCAAGTGGTTGGTGGCTGTTTGATCGTGATTTCTGGTGGTTCCACACTGATTTTCGAACCAGCTCATGAAACCAAGGTATTAGACTTAACTTTGGGATTTCTTTCTTTTTAAGATTCCATTTGCTTGAGGTTTCTTCTTCTATATCTATGTTTATGTTTGCTAAAAGATATTGAGAAAGATAGCTTGATTATCATTCTAATTGAAAGTCAATTTATGGACTAATGTTGACTAGTTTCTATGATTCTAGATTTTACATATGTTTGTGAGTTGTATTGTGATTAGAATGGCATCTTAGGTTGTTTGGAACTTGATTGAATTAATTTTATGATAAATGACATTGAGATTTGATTTGATCCTTTGATTGATGAAATCTAGGATTTGTGTATTTGATTGTGATTTAGAGAATCTAGGTTTTGATTGATGTAAATCTCAAATCCTTACTCTATATTTTTGGCTAGAATATTGATTGATTTAAATCTCATATATCTAGCATTTAATTGTATATTGATAGCATCTTGAATTTGTACTTCATGAATATATTTTGATTCAAGTGTTGTATATGTGAATGAGACTTTGAGCTTATGTGTTTGGTGTTTCACATGCTTAGGTTTTATTCTCGTATTTTGCATCTAGACTTTTATTGAATGTGTTATCACATGTTTAGGTCTATTTGTACCGTAGAATGTATTGATCACATGTTCTATGTTAATTTGATTGTTTGCATAATTTGCATTCACATGATCACACTAGGAAGTCCTTGTATAAGGCATGAAGTCTTGGCTGGAGTCGGGGTGACTCGGATAGTCAAGCAAGAAGTCTTGCCTAGAGTCGGGATGACTCGGATAGGTAAGCAAGGAGTCATGGCTAGAGTCGAGAGGACTCGGATAGTCATGCATGGGAGGCTCCCTAAAGTCAAGAGTGCCTTGGATAGAGAGTTGGCTATTGTATTGGTAGGCCTAGGCGTATGGTTAGACATAGACTCCGATAGAGCGGGGTACACAGGAGGTGTATGCACTCTTGAGGAATTTCTAATCTACCATCGATGTTGGTTTTGTGTGGTGTCCAATATATGGTGGTTTCGCATCATTGAGGGATTTCACACTTTCCAATAGGGTTGGGTAGGCTTAGACTTCACTAGGTTGGGTGAGCTAAAGATTGATCACTTTGTTAATGTTCTATGTTTACTTTCCAATAATATAGTACCCAATGGTTGTAGTTCAACCCGTGGATGTTTCCTCCTTGGAGGTTTTACCACGTTAAAAAATCTCTTGTGTTAATTCTTCCTATCTCTTTCTCTTATATTTTAATTGTATATTTTATTATCTTGGTTCATAATATTCACATGTGATGCATTGTGAAGCAAAACTTTGTATAGTGTGGTTTGTGGATTTATTCTTTTGATCATTGTTGTATCTATAATTCTTTTGTATATTGCAATTTTTGTATAGTGATATTATGATCACTCTTGTAACTCATTGAACATCTATTGAAATACAAGCTTACTTTGTTGTTGTGTTTATTTGTTCTTATACCTCACACAACTAGATGATATACTTAGACTTTGTCCTTATGATTGTATTCTTATATTGTCTATGTATGTCTTCCTTGGCTTATTTTGTTGTGTGTAAGGCTACCTTGAGGGACAAACGAAAGTTTGTTCAAGGGATTGAAAAAAGGTGTAAAAACCTTTTCACCCCCCCTCTAGGTATGCTTTAAGCAATTTAACTACGTTTGTATACTTTCAATACTAAACATTAATATTAACATTAAGTAAAAACTATCCCATAAATATTTAATATACAAAACATAAAATCTTAAATTTTAAAATTTAAAACCAAGCTATTAATATTTAATAGTTAATAATCTAAACATAAAATCATAAATAATAAAACTAACTTTTGTTTGTAGTTTGTAATTTGTAGAGAATGGAGTATTAGAGTGTGGAGAGAGTTAAGAATAGAGAGAGTTGAGACTTAGAGTATGAGAGATTGTGAGAAATTAGAGAATGAGAGATTGAGAAAATTGAGACTTGAGAGAGTTAAGAAATAAAAATAGAGAGAGTTTGATTTGGTATTTGGATTTTGGGATTTGGGGGGTATTTATAGATTTTAAAGAATGGAGGTTAAAAGTGTAATTTTAATGAAGTTATTTTTTTAAAAAAATTGTACAGAAATGTTGGAAAAAAAAAAAAAATTCCGACTTCTTGACCGTTTGAGGTTAGTTGTAAAGAAAATAAATAAATAAATAACCTGACTTTTGACCCTTTTTTGGTCAGATTAGTCGGTAAAAAATAAATAAATAAAAAAAGGAAAAAGTGGCCATTGGACAACCTATAGACCAGCCCATAGGCCAGTGGGCTCTAAAACCTTGGTCGGGCCTGGGCCTACTTGCTAACCAGGCCTTGGCCTGGCCTAGTATTGGCCAAGCCGGGCCGAGCCCGGCCTGTCACGGGACTGGGCCGGTCAGGCTTGGCCTATCAGCCTGGGTCCATGTTGCCACCACTACCTTGGACAAGGATTTCAAGCCCTAAAAAGGGATTTTATGCCTTGAAAAAGATTTCAAGCCCTCTACAGGGGTTTCAAGCCTTGGACATTGATTTTGAAGCCTTGGGCATTGATTTTTTTAAGCCTTGGACAAGGATTTGAAGCCATGAAAAAGAATTTCATGCCCTTAATTCAACTCAAATTATACAAAATTACAAATATAATATCTAAACGAATTTCAATTTCCATTCTTCACCCTAACATTCAAGGTTTCAACACCAAACCCAAGAAAAAAATATATACTAACAAAGGCTGCATTTCAAGATTTTCATTTCATATTCTTTATCCCACAATTGCTCAACAATCAAATACACAAAAATAGAAAGAAAAACGATACTAATCAACAAAGTTATGCAAAAACAAAATCATCAATTAATAACTGCAGAAGTAATCAAATAAAACAACATAACTAAAGTATACAAAAAAATAAGGATATAATACCACCTGTTTATAAGTCCAGATAGTTCTACTTCTTTTGTTGGTTGAATATAAGACTTTGGTACTTCAAGAAAATGATCATGACAATATATTCGAAGTTTGTAAACCCCACAGCCTCCGTTTGCAAAAGTAGCAGGTAAACACCTCATCCTGCTTCTTTTGTACCTTATGTTGTGATGTCCCAGTTGCAGCTTCTTTTCCTCTTTTCCTTTTCTTGTCCTTAGAACTGGTTGCTAAGTGAGCACTTTCAGTTCTTTCTCGCTTGATCCTCTCTTCCTTTTGCACACAGTGAGATATGAGCTTATTAAGAGTCCATTTGTCCTTTTGGGTGTTATAACTCACTTTAAATTGACTATATTGTGCAGGAAGTGAGATGAGAACCAGATGCACGAGCAGGTCCTCAGACAGCTCTAACTTTAGTGCCTTTAGTTTGGAAGCGAGATTAGACATCTCCATGATGTACTCCCTTACGTTCCCATTTCCTTTATACTTCATTGAAACAAGATTAGCCAAAAGGGTACTTGTTTCAGCCTTTTCGTTCTTGGCAAAACGTTGTTCTATTTCCTTAAGGAACTGCATAGCATTTTTCTCTTCGGACATAGAGCCCTTGAAGGTTTCCGGAATGGAACGTTTCATGATCATAAGACTCATGCGATTAGAACGGTCCCACCTCTCCATGTTCCTTTTTTCATTATTGGAACTATTCTCACTGAGAGGTGTAGGCTGTTCTTCCCGAAGCACAAGGTCAAGATCCATGCAACCGAGAACAATCATAACGTTCTCTTTCCAATTCTTGAAATTTGTGCCATTAAGCACATGAATGGAATTGATGTTGGCAGATATCGATGAAGCGGAAGCGGTAACTGAATTGAGAACAAAAGAAATTACAGGCTTACAATCAATGATCGCGTCACAATTCAGGAGTATTCAACAATAAATTCACACATGACATGATCAAACAATTCACCCAATGGTGGGCCCTAATACAAGATACCTAGCACAACATTGACATTTAGTCTTTGGACAGAAATATCAACAGTAAACGGTACTCTCTGCATGGGAATCAAATATTGAGAATTAATCCTGTCAAGCAATAAGTCTTTCTATGGACTGGCTTATTGTTCACATGGAAAGCCTAATAATTCCCACATATTTATCACCACAAGTGTGCCTACTATTTGGCCAAACAACAACTTTCCTTTGGGCCGGTCATCATTCGCATAAATAATTGACAAACACATCTTTATGTTCCAAAATAAACAAATTTGCATTATAGAGGTTACTTTGGCAACATGTAATATCAATCAATTTATTTTGAAACACCAAACTTTTATTTCCCAAAAGGAAACAATCACATAGGTATCCAATTGTAGCAATTATATGGATATAAAACAAATACTGCAGTGATCTATAATAACATCAATACTCAACATATTGCAATCACAAGGATATTAATCAAATAACCATAGATGCACGTGAATTCAAAACACTGCAGTGAACTCAATTATACATAAATACACAATTGCACACACATGCATTCACGTTTTCTTTCAAAGTACCAACATGCATTCACGTTTTCTTTCAAAGTACCAAGTAACATGGATATCAATAATAAGACAAAATCCACATCAATAATCACAATTGTATGGGATATTCATTAAACAAGCATGCATGTGCACACGATTGCTCAAAATAAACTTCTGCAGCAGACCCAATTACAGGGATATTCAATAAATTCAGAAGTGAAATGAAAAATTGTTACTCAACAATTCAACATGAGTGGCTCTGATACTACATGTAAGCTACAATTCCACATCAATAATATTCAGAAATTCAGCATGCAAGCTTTGATTTCAGACATCAGAAATTTAGAAGTTCATAAACCCAAATCCTTAATCTAGAATTCCAAACATATCATGTTGAATTGTCAAGGATGATTGATGAGATAACACACCTGGATCCATTTTGCAAGGGAACGAATGGTAGGATCTTCCACAGCCAAAACCACTTTGTTTTCCCAAATGTGCTCTCAGAAGATACTAGAATGGGTTGTCTGAAAAATGAGAGCAAAGTTTATATATATAGGATTGGCTTGGGGACCACAACCACTATTATCTTTATATACTAATTAGACTGGAAGCCAATTAATCCCAATCCAATTAATAATTGGGTTTCTATGCATTTTTCAACCCATACTCAAAAACCTTTTCAGAGCCCAATAGACAGCCCAAACAATATGTAGCCCACAATTTAGAGATAACCAAATCCTAACATTTGGTACTTCAAGAAAATGATCATGACCATATATTCGAAGTTTGTAAACCCCACAGCCTCCGTTTGCAGGAACAAGCCATGTAACATTTCAACTATCATCACATTTCTCTTAATTATAACTATAGTGAGACCACAGTTAGATATTGACTATTATGTAACTAACTGGACTTTAAGGAATATAATTACAATTGTATTTTGTGTGACCTTATTTCTGCCACTATCATGATATTATGGCAAGACAGTTCTGCAAGTGCTCGAACGGTATTATCCTAGCCACTAAGATTCTAGTTATAGCTTCTCACTATTATTTAGGCTCTTACCTGCAAGTTTAAACGGATACAAGGGTTTTGTTCCCCATCTATCTATAAAGAGAGTTTAAATTCTGTCTTGTAGTTTTGCTAGATCATTGATGATGGAAGCTTGGACAAAGACACTCAATTCCTATTCCATTCTAAATATAAAAAGCAATTAAAAACAAACGTCTTCGTTTCCGATTCCAAGCTGCATAAACGCAGTGTAGAGAAGCAAAATTGAGCAAAATTTCAAAATCCAAAAAGAGAATGAATCAATGTTGAACTAAAAACATAGAGAGACGACAAACTGTAAACTCTGTCATAGATCTTGAGTAGTCCATCAGGCGGCTTCCTGTAAAAGAACTTTCGAACCAATGCCATTTCAACAAACTTGAAACTCACTCCTTCAAATTATTATTGATATGTCTTTGTTTCTAGGAATAGGATCAGGAATGGCGATGAAGAAGGTCGGTTGAGGGAAAAAAAATCTCCAATTCTTGAAATGAATTGGATTGTAAGGGTGTAAGGGTTGTTTCGTCAAAGATAAATTTTGGTCGGTAATTTCGTCGTTACAGTTCCTTTTAAGTGGGAAGGGTAATTTAGTCCAACATAGGGCATTTCTTGCAAAGAGAACTTCAATACAAAATATTTTTGTAAGAAAAATAACGTGGGGACATTTTTGCTCATTCAAATATAGAAACAGACATTTCCTTTCATTTCCAATTATTATTATTATTATTTTTTAAAATACAGTGTAAAAAACTTTAAAGTAATAAATAAATAAATAAATAAATAAATAAAAAGGTAAAAACCTAGTTGAAGAAAATCAAAACTGTGTTATTGAAATCTTGGTGGTCGGGACCTTCTTCTGTGAGAAGAAGGCCAAAAGCTGTGTATCTTCTTCTTGTGTGTAAATTATGCTTCTACTTAGAAATTCATCGAAAAGTAGGATCTTTCTACTTGTCAACTCCTCCAACAAAATCATCAACACCCACCGACCATGCTCAGCAGATCCAATCACCGCCATCTGCTTATATTCAACCATCCAACCCTCCTCTGAAATCTACAACTTGAACGCCAAAGACATCGCTCTCTGCTTCAAACAATGGTTCAAGTCCCACAACACCCTCCTCTTCGACCGCATCTTCAACATCTTAAAAACCCACAACGGCGTCGACCCCGACGCCAGAAACGCTGCCGACACCGCCCTCTCCAACCTCAACCTCCGCCTCTCTGAGTCCTTCGTCCTCGACGTCCTCAAGTACGGCCACCGCAACGGCTTCGACGTCCTCTCCTGTCTCAAGTTCTTCGACTGGGCCGGACGCCAGCCGGGTTTTCAACACACGCGTTCAACGTTCTACGCGGTGTTTAAGATTCTTTCTAAGGCGAGGTTAATGTCTGTGATGTTGGATTTCCTTGAGAATTTCATGAACCCGTGGTGGTGTGTTCATAGGATCAGATTTTACAATACCCTTGTTGTGGGTTACGCGGTAGCCGGGAAGCCATATGTTGCACTCCACATGTTTGGTAAAATGCGGTTTCAGGGTCTGGACTTGGATGAGTTCTCTTACCATGTGTTTTTGAATGCTCTTGTGGAACAGGGATGTTTTGATGCGGTGGAAGCCATTTTTAAGCAGATTTCTTTGAGGGGTTTCGTGAGGGACATCACTCATTCGATCATGTTTAAGAGTATGTGTAAAAGAGAGAAATTTGATGAGGCTGAGACTTATTTGGAGGGATTGGTGAGTCAAGGGAAGGCGGTTGATGGACATGGACGTGCTTTGGGCAGTCTCGTTGATGCCTTTTGTAAGAAAGGGATGTTTGAGCAGGCAGGGAAGTTGATGGAGAAGTTTCGCGACTTGGGTGTGGTGCCGTTGGAGTATGCTTATGGTGTTTGGCTTGATAATCTTGCTAGGGCTGAAAAGTTAGACGGGGCGTTGGAGTTTTTGAAGAATAAGAAAATGATGGAAGGGTTCGTTCCGGATGTGTTTAAGTATAATCTTTTGGTGTCCAGGCTTCTGAGGGAGAATCGTCTCGTGGAAGTTTTTGATTTGCTCACTGAGATGAGGGAGGATCAGATTTTGCCTGATAAGATCACTATGAACAATGCATTGTGCTTCTTTTGTAAGGCAGGGTTGGTGGATGTTGCGCGTGAGTTGTACAATTCTAGGTCGGATTTTGGGCTCTCTCCCAATGGCATGGCTTACAACTATTTGGTCAATACCCTGTGCAGTGATGGGAGCACCGAGGAAGCTTTTCGTGTCTTGAAGAATTCTTTCCAACATGGTTTCTTTCCTGGTAATAAAACTTTTTCCTTGCTCGCTGATGCTTTGTGTAGAGAGAGGAGGATTGATAAGATGAAAGAGCTAGTTGTTATTGCTTTGCAACAGAATTTTATGCCAAGTGTTTCCACATATGATAAATTTATAAAGGCGTTGTGTGGGGTCAACATGTTAGAAGATGGCTACATGATCCATGAGGAACTCATGAGAATGAATAAAGTTACTAGTAAAAGTGCTTACCATTATTTGATACATGGTTTTAGCAAGTCAAACAAGCGGGAGATTGCTGCCAGACTTCTCATTCATATGCAGCAGATGGGCCACAGACCCACACGAACATTATTCAGAGAAGTTATTTGTTGTCTATGCAATATGAAGGACTCAGAGAAGCAGTTCATGCAATTGCTGGAGATGCAGCTGTCTCTTCTTGAAACCGACTGTCAGATTTATAATTTCTTCATTTATGGAGCTGGGCATGCCAAAAGGCCTGACCTAGCTAGACAAGTTTACGATATAATGCAGAGAAATGGAATTGAATCGAACTTGAGTACTAACATTTATATGTTGCAGAGTTATTTAAAGAGTGAAAGGATCTCCAATGCTCTAAATTTTTTTGATAAATTCCGTGAGAGGAGAAAGATCCCAAGAAAATTGTACCACACCATGATTGTTGGTCTTTGCAAAGCCAATAAAGTAGATTTTGCATTGGAGTTTATTAGGGAAATGAGGAATAGTGGAAGTTTTCCAAGCAATCAATGTTACGAGGAAATTATAAATCTGTTATGCACGACAAAAAGATTTGATATGGTGATAACTTTTATTAATGAGTTGGAGAAAGGAGGCATCCAATTTACTTCATTTATCGGTAATGTCCTTTTGTTTCATTCTTTGAAGAATCAAGATCTCTATGATGCTTGGATTCGATTGAGAGATACTTCAAATGAGACATCTAAGTATTCATTGCTTGGCCAGCTCATTGGAGTATTTTCTGGATGTGTTAAAATGGACCAAGATATTGACAACTTAGATGAAGTAATTGAGCAGTGCTTTCCACTTGACATCTACACATACAATATCTTATTGATGTTACTAAGCAAGGGTGGGATGGATCATGCTTACAAGTTGTATAATCGAATGTGTCGGAAAGGTTATAAGCCCAACAAATGGACATTACATGCCTTGATACAGGGTCTTCTCCAATGTGGGAGGACAGCTGAATCTCAGAGATTGTTGGAGAAGCTGTTGTGGAAACGAGATATTTTAGTACAAATGGATGCCCGTCGAAAGAATGAGATCTGGGATCTATCCGGAGAGGACTATTTCTATCAAATATCTCAAAAGGGGTGATCATTTTGTTCAACAATGATATAATGGGAGATTATTAGACTCACAGTTATAGTGTCATGAAGTAACTTGATGCAGAACATTCAAAGTGAAACAATATTTTTTCGGGAATAATAATTTTTTTTTCTTTTTTTGCCTTAATTTGATTGAACAGAAGAAATATCAATCATTTTGCTTTATGTATATTATCTTTTACTGTTCATTGTTTTAATAATGAAGTGTGAAAAGGGAATTTGACGAAATTTCAGAAGTGTTGGCTTAGGTATTTTCCAGAATTACCTTGGATAAGTTATCATCTGTAATGCTTAATTGTACACTTAAATATGCGTTAAAAGTAGAAAATAGTTTACTATTCTGTGTGGTTTTGTCAATTTCTCTCTTATACTTTTATGGTTTATGCATGATTGTAATTGGTTTCTGGTTCATTGTGGCTTCATGTTAGCTTCAATTGGTTTTCGTACATCATTTGCAATAGTGTGGTTTTCGTCTTTACCTACATTGAGTAAGTGATGGTATTGATTTGACACTATTACTGCAGGATAACGGTTGGATTTGAATCTTAAAAAAGGGCAGGGAAATTGAAATGCATCGAGTTCTTGCTTTCTGACATAAATGTAGTTGCCTCTGCTTCAGTAAAATATCTTTCCTTGGATTTACATTAAATGTCAGAAGAGATTATGGGATGAGTTAGCTGACAAGAATACTGGAATTCTCTAATACTACCGGCAATCTTGATTGGGTGAGTATACCAGCAAAATTGAGTAATGGTTCGTTTGGTTGATTGTAACTTTTAGTCTGCCCCATTGAATGCAGGAGAACATGGAAACAAACAAGAATACTGAATTCTTTAATACTGCTGGGCTACTGGCAAACTTGATTGGGTGAATATTACAAGCAAAATTGAGAAATGGTTTAATTTGGTTGATTGTACTTTACGGATTGCCTTTTTTACTTTCTTTGTCATCTGCGTGCACATACACACACAAATTGAAATTCTCTATTTTGGATGTCAGTGCTTAAGGGAACATTAAAGAATCCAAGAAAACCTATTTTTGTCCAACAACAGGAGTGCAAGATTGTGGTAGAGAAAAAGTAGTGAAGCATTGTTTTTTTCTGACTTAACCCAGTTTTAAGGGGAAATCACTACTTAACTTCTCTGTTAGCCAGAAACTACTGAATCTTGTTGTTTCTGAAAGAAGCATCTTGAGAATGTTGAAGTCTTAATTGAGAAGAGCTGGCACATTGATTCAAGGAGAGACAAATCCAACTCCGAGCTACTGTTTTGATACATTTTAGAGGGAAGTGTAGATTTCAGAAAGGTTTCCTAGACGGTGATTTGTTTTTAACTTTTAAGTAACATTGCAGAACCCATCTCAGCTCTTCAGGTACTAATCACTTCCTTGGATGTGCCTTTAAGTTCTTATGCCACCTGTTCTGTTTCAATTTACTCAATGCTGGTATTGTTCTATAGTGATGTAGGGCAAAATTAAAATTAAGGGGTACTTATATTATTGTATTTGGATTTATTTTCCTTTTTTTTAATTTCTTTTAGGATATGTTTTCTTTATTCCTTATTTAACTAAGATTTATCATTTTAGGAAAGACGTTTTTTTAGTGGGATTAGGACTAGTTTATTGAGTAGGTTTGTTATTTTTCAAGATTAAGGTGTAAGTGGAGTATTTAATAAAATTGCATTCCATTAGAACAAATTTTATTGTGGATTTGACAATTTATCATTGTTTTGTAATGCTGGGCTTACAGTGATCAATATTTACTACTTACTAGAAGCTTCTGCTAAAATGTTTTGTGTTTATGCTTTTACTGGCATGGTCTGTTTCTCTTTTTATTCTTTATATATACACATTGCATTGGAGTTTTTTATTTTACTGATATTTACAACCACCCTTTAAAATCTTTTTGGATTCTATCCTACATTTCTTTGTACTGGGTGGTCAGTTTTGTGTCTTTAAACACTTGATGTTGATTCTTTGAAGGAGTCTTAACAAATACAGCCCTACATGGCAGTTTTTTTTTTTTGGTTTCTTTAAGCTGGGCAAGTTTGATCAGATATGTTTTCACTTATTTCTTCAGTCTTGGATTTGGGTTCTTCAATATTCAGACGTTTTGTTGGGGTTTTGTGAAATTAAGAGTTTTTTCTTTTATGTTTGTTACGGTTTTCTTTTCTTATTGTCTGTAATGGCTTGTTTCTGTAGGATATGGATGGATGGTTTGATTTATGTAGACGGTTTTTTTGATTCTTGGGGATGAGCTTGACGTAATGGCCACTAAAATTTCTCATCAAATATTAGACATCATCATGTTTCTCTCCCTCTGTCATCGCTTATTGTTGCTTGTACAAATTCTTCTTCTGGAGCATGGTCAGTAATGCTGCATTTTACTTGAATTATATTCTAGAATAGTGTTATTTTTATCTGCTTTGGTCTTTACTCATTTTACTACAATTTGAGTTTCAACTACTTAAAATGTATTTTTCTGGCAATTTTGGATCATGAAGGGCTAATTCCACTACTGTAACAGACTTGTATTTAAAGTGCCACATTGGATTTGACATTGGTACAAATACAAGTGGAGTAATTCTAACATTGTGGATTGAGCTTGAATCTCGTTTTCATAATGTTGTACGCTTTATCATGGAAATTACGGTCTGGCTTAAATAATCAGGTGATCAGATGGCGCTTTGCTCCTAGAAGTAAGTTGAGTTATGTGTTTTTCAGTAATTGCATTGCCTTTTCCATGAGAATTGCAAATTTTTGAGTTACTCTGATTATAGTTAGGCCTTCTGTCTGCTCTGTTTTTTTTTTTTTCTTCTCCTTGAATATCTGTTCTTTCTTTTTGATATCTCATATCCTCTAATTTTTCTTTGTTTATCAGGCTCTAAATTGAGGACTACTCTACAGTCAGGATCTTACAACCTTTATTAGTCACTAAACTCATGGGGTATAATATCCCAGTGACACTTTTGAGTATGATTTCATCACAATTCTTCTTAGTATTATAATTTTGAGTTTACTTTGTAGTTTTTAGTGCAAACCATAACCCATATGTTACTTCTGTATTTATTCAAAAGGTTTTATTTTACTGGGATGTAATGTTATGACTCTAATGTGATCCATAAAAATAATGTAAGCACCCGAAGTGATTCATCATTCTTTGGTTGGACGGTCTCAGCATGAGAATTACACTAAAAAGAGACACGTGACACAAGATAATATTTAATTGGTTGGAGATGTCACATGTCGTTTTCTGAGTGGAAGTGTCATAGGAAGAGACCATACTAAGAAGATTTTCTCCTGATTTAGATGATTCTTTAGGATAATTGCTTTATTAAAAAAAATTTGCCTCCTGTCAAGGTGTAATCTGATGCCGCTGTTGTTGATCAGATTAATGCTGGCTGGGGATGTTAAGCTCTGATGTGGAGTTGGTTATTTGTGATATCTAGGGTTGTACATTGGGGAAATGGGGATGGATATAGGTCTCCCATTCCCCCCCCCCCCCCCCCCCCCCCCCCCCCCCACATTTCCCCATTTCCCCATTTGGGGAAAATGGGGATAGGGGACTTTTGGGGGGAGGTCCCCTCATCCCCATTTCCCCATTTTTCTCGTTTTTTCCCGTTTTTCCCCGTTTACCCCATTTCCCCATTTGACTGAATTACAAATTAAACTACAAAAAATAAATAAATAAATAAATAAAAAAACATTCCATTACAAATGTAAAAGAAAATACATTACAAAATAAAGTATTTCAATAATTAAAAGTTTGAAACCAAGTCAACTTCACATATGAAGCAATGTCTTGATAAAAAAAATAAAACACTTCATATAAGTATATAATACAAGTCAACTTCACATATGAAGCAATGTCTTGATAAAAAAAATAAAACACTTCATATAAGTATATAATAGCTGCCAATTCATGCACAGCTGCAAGTCAGCAACACAATCTTGATAAAAAAAAACATACACTTCATATAACAGCTTCCAATTCATGCACAGCAGTCAGCAGCAATACAAACTTGATAAATAAATAAAAAAAAGCACATCATATAGCAGCTGCCAATTCATGCACTGCAGCTCAGTAGACAGTAACTTTACTTTGAACCCTCTGCTGTGCCACTATTACTGTAACAGGCAGCTTACAAATGAATCAAACACATTATAAGTAAACATGGATTTCTAACCAAGAATCTATTAATTATATATATATATTTAATTACCTCATTCACTTCATTTTCATTGTCATCATCAACTTCAATGTCACCAAAACCTTCAATGGTAATACCTAAATAACAAAATAAAAGATGAAACAATCAAAAGTAATAAAGTTATACAACTACAAAATTAAATAAAATGAAATGTTTGATGTTTACCATACCTTTTTTCCCAGCCCACAACCAATTTTGAGTACATATTATTGCCTCCAAAGTTGATGGTAGAAATCTATTACGATGTGTACTTACAATCCTACCACCGGTACTAAATGAAGACTCCGAAGCAACAGTCAAAATTGAAATAGCTAATATGTCTCTAGCAATCTCAGACATTATTGGATATTTAATTCCATTAAGCTTCCACCAACTCAAAACATCAAATTCATGACTCGCGGGTAAAGTTTTTTCTTCCAAGTAACAATCAAGTTCTGATTTTTCATTACCATCACTAATTTCAGAGTTCCATGAAAAGAAACCATCCAATGACTCCGTCTCATCATCATCATTAAATTCAAAACTAGAAATAGCCTTAGTCTCTTTAGAACGTTTTTCACCAACCTTTACTTGATACTCTAGAAATATATCTTCACAAAGTTTGCGCACTTTTTTAACCTCATCTAAACCTTTGTCTTCTCCATAGATTCTAGGAAAGAAATATTGAGGGAGTTTTAATTTAAATCTTGGATCCAAAAGGCTTGCCATAACTAGCACCCCACGTACATCATTCCAATATCTATCAAACTTTGCAATCATATTTGATGTCATGCCACTTATCTCAACACAACTAGAACTAAGCCACTTTCTCAATGATAATTTAATTTCACAAATTTTAGGAAAGAAGAGATCGCTTGTGGGATATTTTGTTCCGGAAAACATTTCCGTTACACTATAAAAGATTTTCAATTTATCACACATTTCCTTAGCCAACTCCCAATCACTCTCTTCAATCCTAACTTTATATTGAGGCTCACGTTGGTTTAAACGATAAAACACTTCTTTGTAATTCAAAGCAACACTAAGCATGAAATAAGTTGAGTTCCAACGAGTTTTGCAATCAAGCGCTAACCTTTTCTCACAAACAATACTCAAAAAATTTTTAGCTTCCTCAAATTTCTCTAACCTTTTTGGGGTTGCCGTCCAAAATGCAACACTTTCACGAATTCTTTCAATCCCGGTATCAATAACATCCAACCCACTTTTCACAATCAAATTCAAAATATGTGCGGCACATCTCATGTAAAATAAACGTCCATGCATAATCAATGAACTAGGAGACAATCTACCCAACAACATATCAATCATGCTATTATTTGTGGAACAATTGTCTAGGGTCAATGTAGATACCTTCTTATCAATATTCCAATCCAACAAACAGTTCATTAATGCAGTCGAAAGGTTTTCAGCATTGTGAGGGCATGGCACATACATAAACCTAATAAATTAGATTTTAAATAAATTAGAACTAAAAAAACAAACACATCAAACAAATAGTAGTAAAGTACAAAATATAAAATAATCACATGTTTTATTACCGTAAAAGTCAACTTTGTAATTGCCATGAATCATCAATGAAGTGTGATGTGATAGTCATATAACCCCTCTTTTGATTGCTAGCGGTCCACATATCTGAAGTAATGACAATCCTACCCTGAATCTTCCCCAACATAGTCAATAAACTTGTCCTCTCAATCTCATACATACTCATAATATCCCTTCTAACAGTAGTCCTACTTATGGGCTTAAATAATGGTTGCAATGTTCTAGTAAAATCTCTAAACCCCTCATGCTCAACCATATTAAGAGGGTAGTCATGCATCAAGATCATCCTAGAAAGCTCAATCCTAGCTACATCATAATCAAAGTGTTGAGCTGCTAAGGTTAGACATGAACTTCCACTATTCCCTGTTACCCTTTTTCCTGACAAAAGACTCTGTTTTTGATACAACTCTATTGATCTTTGCCCAAACCTCATCTTACATGTTTTTTGATGGTCAATTAAACCCTTTGTACCCGACCCAACAGCATATGATTGTTTGCAATAATTGCAAACAGCCCTTTCCCTACCATTTACACTAGCAAATTTATAATGTTCCCAAATGGTAGACCTAAACTTTCGTTTTCGTTCAGGTACCTGGTCTTCGGTGCGAACTTGACTGCTGCTTTCGTCAATATTAATAGCATGCTCCACAGTATTTGAATTAACTTCAGGCTGAGGAGAAACGTCACCTACAACTGTGTAACAAGTTAAAATCAACAATATCATTTAGATTGAAAACAAATCTGTCAAGGAAGTGAAAAAAAAAAAAATAACAAAACAAAAACAGAGGATAATATATTGATTATTCAATGTAATTAGAATTCATATGTCAATTACTCAAATGACAGTTCAGTTAACAAAAATAAACCCAAACCAACAAAAAGAAACTAGGAAATTAAATAAAAAAAATCAAAGTTCTCTAATCTCTACCTTGCTTTTGTTTTTGTTTGTTTTGAGACATGATCTGAAACTGATTTGTAGAGAAGAATTGAAATTTGAAACTAATTTGTAGAGAAGAAGAACTGAAGTAGTTGTGTGAAGATTGAAAAACTGAAATTGAAGCAGCGGGAGCTGGTCGGGGAGCCGTGGAAGCTGGTCGGAGCTGGTGGGAGCCGGTTGAGAAGCAGTCGGAGCTGCTTGGAGGCTTGGAGCTGGTCGAAGTTGGTTGGAGAAGAAGAGGGAGCTGGTTGGAGAAGCACTTGAGAGTGAAGACTGAGTTGAGACTTGGTCGGAGAGTGAAGAGTGAAGAGAGTAAAGACTAGAGGACAGACAGTAGACTCAGAAACTTTAGATCTAGGTTTTCAAAGAGAAAATAAGATATTTATAGTTAGGTTATCAAGTAGTAAAAAAATTTAAAAATATATATATTTATATATATATAAAATAATTATTTAAATATTTTGGGGAAAATGGGGAAATGGGGATGGGGGTACCTCCCCCCATCCCCATCTCCCCACCCCCCCCCCCCCCCCCCCCCCCCAATTTCCCCATTTTCCCCAAAAAAATTTCCCCAAATGGGGATGGGGAAGCAGGGAAATGGGGATCTGGGGTAAAATGTGCAACCCTAGTGATATCTTGTCCTTGGCTGAGTCTCCTGTTTCGTTTGTTCCTAGACAGTCTAATTAGACTGCCCATGGTCTAGCTAAGTTGCTGAGGATCAGTTTTGTTTGTGTTAGGCATATAATCCTGGCTGATTGTCCAGGTCAGTTGTAGTTGGTTGGTGTTTTTGAATGAAGCACAGCTTTTGGATTTACATAATTGGATTCAATATTGAGGGGCTTGAATTATTTCTTATAAGTTGTAGATTGATTTTTGATTTTTTTCTTTTTCTGAGTAACACTAGACTGTCCTAGGAAATCACCTCTTAGTAGGTGGTAGTGTACCTATCTTTCACATGGGTGGTGAGGAGTTCAAGTCCGGAGTTTTACAAGCATGTGTGGAGAGTTTTCTTTCTATTTGTGGACGTAGATATCCGGGCCCCATATTTATTGTCAGATGGCAAGTCGTGGCAATCCTATTATAATAATTGTAATACTTCAAAAAAATAAAATAAAAAAATACTAGATTGTCCAAATTGCATAAGTGTTGTAATTAACACATCATCCACCATTTCAATCTCATATCAACATGGTAATTACAACTCACATGACACAACATGTGGGTATGAATTCAAGCAAATAATTTTGTCAGTAAATCATTATTCTATTTTTTTTAAGGGGTAATTGCACAAACATCTCTTGAGGTTTGGTATAATTGCAATCTATGGCAATTTTGGGCATATTGACACATTCTTTGACCTTTGAAAAATATTGCACTAACATACCCTGCCATTAATTTTAAACCGTTAGCTCGTAATGGTTGGGGCTAATATGGTATTTTTGACTAAAATTTAAAAAAAAAAAAAAAAACTGAAAAACAATTAATTTAGAAAAAAAAAATGGAGATTTCTCCAAATCTCCATCTTAGATAACATCTCCATCTCTGAGAGATGGAGTAATCGTTCAATATTTGGTCTGAAGATGGAGCATTAGCATGCTATATCTTTGAGAGATGAAGATGAAGCTCTTGATTCCACAATGAGGTCCTTTGGCACTTGATGAGGATTTCTTCAATCCTAAGCTACCCTTACAAATTGAACCCCATTGTGATTTTGTCAACGAAATACGCCAATCAAAAGTGAGGCACTTACAATATAGATGACTTAATCAAAGTGTGGTCGTTTTGGAAAAAATCGCACCTGATAGTGCATTGTGCGCTGGTGAGTGCGCTAGTCGAGTAACACACTGACCAGCGCACAGCCTATGATTTACAGAGGCGTTGGACGAGCAGTGCAGCTAAGAGGCGCATGACCAGCGGCAAACAACTGGGCAAGTTGCACTGGTGTGGGTTACGCATGACGAGTAGCGCACGACCAGCAACAGATCCCTGGAGAAACTACGCTGGTGTCGGCGCTAGTCCAGCGCTACACGAGCAGCGCACTGCGCTGGTTATGCATGAGTAGAGAGACCAGCGCACTGCCACTTCCTTCACACTCACACACAAATTATGCAAGAGTAAAATGGTGAAGAAAATGTGTTAGGTTGATAATTAGTGTTGGCATTAATTCCATATCAAAACGTGTTTTACTTGTAATGTTTAGTGGTTAGTAAATGAAGGATTTCGAAGACGAAGGACGTCTCAACCATTATTCGTTCAAGTTGCCGGCTTTTAAGAGTTTCGGACATTATCGGTCTACAAAGGTATTCAAAGACCTCTTATCTCTTACAAGGCTAGGCACACACTCACACATATCATTCTTGTGTGTCCCTTCATGATTTTATTTCATTTACATTTCACTTTCACACACTTGGCAAAATATGCTCATGCATTCACATTTAGTTAATAAACTTTGTGTTTTGCATTTTCTAGGACTATGTCCGGAAACTAGCATATGTGTGTGTATTTGTGTTTGTATGTTTCCGTATTTTGTGTTTAGGACTTGAACATGTTCTTATTCAATGCCTTATTGAGTTCCGGTCGTTTCGGTTACTTATTAATAAGGTTTCGAGTCCAAACGTGTTGACTATGCCACTTTACGTTCTCTTACGTTGTGTTGACATCATCGATGATTTCCGAGATGATTTCTCAACCTTTTTTCAAAGTTGTATAGTCGTTTTCGTGTGTGAGAGAGTCACAGTTCGTAATCCGAAAACGGATTCGAATTCGGAGTTCGGATGCCCGAGATACGGGCCTACGAACCGAGGGAGTGCGGGAGAGGACAGCCCAGGCCGTGGGCCACATGGGCTGGCCGTGGTTGAGGCCGTGGGCCCCACGGCCTGGAGCACCCTCTGCTCCCGTGTCGGCCACGCGCCCCCCACGGCCTGGGGGTGACGTGGCACCACGTGATTGGTCGAAAATCTTCTTCTCTCTCCTCCTATTTCTTCCCTCTCTCTCTCATTTTGAATTTCTAAGAAGAAAAAATCAGTTTTCCCGTTAGCCCTCTCCTCTGAATTTTCAGATTTTCGAAACACCATATCTTCCTCATCCGGAGTCGGATTTGAGTGATTCAAGTTGGAGAGTGTTCGTATTTGAGTCCTCTAACATCTCCAAGTGGTTTGGTAGCTGTTTGATCGTGATTTTCAGTGGTTGATCACTGAATTCCGAACCAGCTTCAAAATCCGAGGTAATGGTCTCATCTTAGGGATTTCTTGTTATTTGACCTTCCAAATGCTTGGGGTTTCTTCTTCTATATCTATGTTATTGTTTTATGAAAGCTATTTGAAAAGGTAGCTTGATTATCATTCCAATTGAAACTCAATTTATGGACTTATGTTGACTAGATTTTATGATTCTAGGTTTTACATTTGTTTGTGAGTTGTATTGTGATTAGAATGGCATCTTAGGTTGTTTGATACTTAATTGAATTAATTTTGTGTTAAAATGACTTTGAGATTTGATTTGGTCCTTTGATTGAAGAAATCAAGGATTTGTGTATTTGTTTGTGATTTAGAGAATATAGGTTTTGATTGATGTAAATCTCAAAACCTTGCTCTATATTTTTGTCTAGTATATTGATTGATTTTAATCTCATATATCTAGTCTTTGATTGTATATTGATAGCATCTTGAATTAGGACTTAATGAACATTTTGTGATTCAAGTGTTATGTGTGTGAATGGGACTTTGAGTGTATGTGTTAGGTGTTTCACATGCTTAGGTTTCTATTCATGTATTTTTGCATCTAGACTTGATTAATTGTGTTTTCACATGTTTAGGTCTATTTGTGCCATAGAATGTATTGATCACATGTTCTATGTTGAAATGAATGTTTGCATCATTTGCATTCACATGATCACACTAGGAAGTCCTTGTAAAAGGCATGAAGTCTTGGTTAGAGTCGGGATGACTCGGATAGCCAAGCAAGAAGTCTTGCCTAGAGTCGGGATGACTCGGATAGGTAAGCAAGGAGTCATGGCTAGAGTCGGGAGGACTCGGATAGTCATGCATGGGAGGCTTCCTAGAGGCAAGAGTGCCTTGGATAGGGAGTTGGCTAACATATTGGTAGGCCTAGGCGTATGGTTAGACATAGACTCCGATAGAGCCGGGTACACGGGATGTGTATGCACTCTTGAGGAATTTCTAATCTTCCATCGATGTTGGTTGAGTGTGTTGTCCAATATATGGTGGTTCCGCATCATTGAGGGATTTCATACTTTCCAATAGGGTTGGGTAGGCTTAGACTTCACTAGGTTGGGTGAGCTAAAGATTGGTCACTTTGTGAATGTTCTATGTTTACTTTCCAATAATATAGTACCCAATGGTTGTAGTTCAACCCGTGGATGTTTCCTCCTTGGAGGTTTTACCACGTTAAAAAATCCCTTGTGTTAATTCTTTCTATCTCTTCTCTTATATTTTAATTGTATATTTTATTGTCTTGATTCATAATATTCACTTGTGATGTATTGTGAACCAAGTCTTTGTATAGTGTGATTAGTGTATTCATTCTATAGATCAATTTGTATCTTTGATTCTTTTGTATATTGTAATATTTGTTTAGTGACATTTTGCTCACTCTTGTAACACATTGAACATCTTATGAAATACAAGCTTATTTTGTTGTTATGTTTATTTGATATTTTACCTCACATGACTTGTTGATATACTTAGACATTTCTCTTATGATTGTGTCATCGTATTGTCTATGTATGTCTACCTTGGCTTATTGTGTTGTGTGTAAGGCTACCTTGAGGGACAAACGGATGTTTGTTCAAGGGTTTGAAAAAAGGTGTAAAAACCTATTCACCCCCCCCCCCCCCCCCCTCTAGGTATGCTTTAAGCAATTTAACTTCGTTTGTGTACATTCAAAATGCATCCTAATGCCTAACATGACATGACATTTTAATCACAAGATGCAATCAATTTACACATGCAAGAAGAGAGATTAATGAACATTAATTCACACATAATAAAGTCACACAACATACATGAATATGAATTATTCATGTGTTGTGAGTGTGTGTGCAACTACATCTCTTCAAAGCAAGTAAGCACTTAGAAATTTACCTTTGGTGCTTCTTCTCTTGAGGTCTTGAGAGCCTAACCTACCCTTACAACATCCCTAAATGTGGTTTGTCCATGAAATAAGCCAATCAATAAACTAAGACCTTACAATCTCTCCTTTTGGCTATTTCGTGACAAAACCACCTACTCACATTGATCTTCACAACATAATTTAAGCTACGGGATAGCAATGATATTCTACATTACAAGGAGATATAAAAAGTTAAAAGAAAACTTCAAGTCTTCATTCTCTTGTCGAACTATCAACCCTTCAAAACAAAAAATTACACTTTCCAAAGCAAGTGTATGTGAGATGATCAAGTGAAAATAAAACAAGCATTTGCATTTTAGAATTAAGTACAACATCATGCAATGTATGTGAATGCAATGCTCCCCCTCAAAGGGTTACTCCCCCTAAATTTGTAATCTCCCCAACATGCGCATTTGCTACTACATTTAGCAACTCCCCTTACCACATTCAACTTTGCACCCTATTTGATTTTTCCGGGTGAGATACCCGTATGATAGTAGCCATGTTCAACTAATAAAGAAAGAGAGACATTTGGATTATAAAATCCTTTGAACGGATACAAGATCCTTTATTCATTTAAGTCTCATAAGCTTTTCACACATTGTTATGCATTTATATATTGCAATCATCAATTCATGCTTTTTCATTTGAGCATGTCATTTGAATTTCATGCTTTTCATGTAACATTAGCATGTTATAAAAGAATCATCATGTCATGGAGATAACTATAGGCCATTCAAATCATACTTCCTATGTAAATCTCCTTGTCCAAAAATGCATGTTTAAACATAAATATGACATGGATTGCATTCAAAGCATGGTTCACACTTATTGAAGTATAAACATATGAACATATGTGCAACCATGATACTCAAGTAATTAAATAAAGAAGCAGAGGATATTTCAAATTTTTGCATGTGACAAGTATGCAAAATAGCTCTATTTGCTTGAGTTCCTCATATGGGGTCAATTACCACCCTGCATCAATTAAGGGTATGAGGTCCAAGTCCATTAGACTTAGTACCTAGGGGAGACACTATAGCACAGTAGCAGGAGGGTTCCTCTTTTCTAATCCACTTAGGTAAAACAATTTTCTTCCTAGTGGTCAACGGTTCAAGAGTTCTAGATGTCATAGGATCATGTAAATGGATTTTATCATTCCTATGAACATGTCTTCTAGCTCTAGTCTTTCTCTTCTCAATCATGCTTTTAACTCTACACATTTTAATGTAATGAAAGCACTTTGGTCTAATATGACCATCAATACCACAAAAATGACATGTAGGGATGAAGTTAGGAATCATACCATGTCCTTGTGCATGCATAGGAGCCTTCCCATGTCTTTATGGTTGTCTTGGTTGTTGGATATGATCTCTCCTTCGTTGTTGTTGACCAAGACTTAGTTGCTTCCTCAATTGAGTTTGCATGATCGGTCTCTTCCCTTGATGGATTTGAGGTTGAGGGAAGTTAGTTTGAGGAGCTCTTGTAGGTTGAGCTTGAGGTTGCCTTCTTGGCGTTATCTTCACATGTGCACTATGAGAGCATTGTCCTAGATCAATCTTCTTCCTAGGAGATTGCACCGGTGAAGCTTCTTTCTTGTCCAAGCTCTTGACAAACACGGTCTTGTTAGGAGTGGAGGTCTCTGTATCATATTTAAACCCAATACCTCTCTTGTCACACGTACTCTTTCCAACACATAGTATGTGATCAAGTTTTTCGGTGCTAGAAGCCATCCTAGTCATTGACTTTTTAGCTTCTTCAAGCTCCCTCTTTAGACCTTCTTCATTCCTCATAGACAAAGCTAGCTTATCTCTTAACTTGTCTTCAATCTTCTTGGATCTATCCAATTGTTCACTTAATTGGTCAATATGAGATGAAAGCTCTAGATTCTCTTCTCTCAATCTTTGAATCTTTCTCATGGTCTTTATCTCTAAGCTTTTAAACTCAGCATAGTGTTCAACAAGAACCTTTCTCTCCACATATCCATTTGTTGAGTGAGTTGAGGAGTCATCTTCACTTGAGTCATTTTCCTCTTGACTCTCTTCCTCTTCTTCATTGTAGGAGATTAGAAAGGCAAAATAGTTATTCTCACAATCATTCAAACTCGAGGGACTTTTTTCAACTACTTTCACTTTGTTGTCCCGCTTGTGAAGGCTAACAAGCGCCATAAACTTGGCCATATCCTCTTTATCACTTTCACTAGAAGTGGCAGCCATTTCCTTTCCTATTCTACCATTCTCCAAGTTTGCACAATCTTTGGAGATATGCCCGAATCCTCCACATTCGTAGCATTGAATCTTCTCTCTTGAAGACATCTCATGATTTGGCTTGACATTCTTGATTGTGGTCTTCTTTTTCTTGAAGTCATCTCCATTTGAGCCATAACCACTCTTTTGTAGATACAAGAACTTCTTGAATCCCTTGGATATGAATGCTATGTCTTCATTTGAGTCATCCTCCTCCTTCTCCACCTTAGAGGTTTTCAAGGCTAGATTCTTTTTCTTCTTAAGAGGTGAGGTGGTAGCCTTCCTTGCCTCATAAGCTAGAAGTCTTCCAATGACTTCACTCGGCTTCATATCCTTGAAGGTGTCATTTTCTTCCAAAGCCGTCACTTTAGGTTCAAACCTATCGAGAAGAGATCTCATGATTTTCTACTTGATTCTCCTATCCGAATATGGGTCACCGAGTTGGTGGCTTTGATTCACAATGTCGATTAGCCTCACTTGGAAGTCATTGAAGTGCTCGTGCTTTTCCATTTGAATAGTCTCAAAACGAGTTTGTAAGACTTGGAGCTTAGAGTCCTTAACCACCTCGGTTCCTTCATGTGCAACTTCTAGGATATCAAATGCCTTTTTGGTAATCTTAGTAATTTGAATCAACTTATATTGATTCTCATTGACTGCGCAACGGATGGCATGTATGGCTTTGTTGTTCCACATGGAATCAACAAATTCTTGCGCGTCCCATTGTGCCTTCGGCTTAAGCATTTTTTCTCCTCCTCCGGTGGGAGTCATCTTCGGTGGAGCATATCCATCTTCAATCGCAATCCATGCCCTATCATGGATTTGGCACAAGTATGCTTCCATCTTCCCCTTCCATGAGGAGTAATTATCGCCGGTGAGCAACGGTGGCCTCACGCTTGATACTCCCTCTTTGCTCATCCTGAAATCACTTATAGTGTTTGGATGAATGTAAAATGTATGAATAAATCAAAAGATCACACAAGATGCAAAACATACCAATAATGAGCAAAGATCACCTAAGTATATCTAGGAACCCGCTCTGATACCAATTGAAATAAATTACGGTGTGTTCAATATTAATCTAGGGGGGTGAATAGATTTTATCCGATTTTACCCAATTTTCGTTATAGGTCAATTTTACGAAAATGTCCCTATCTAGTCAATATAATATATCAAGTGTAATATGTGCAGAATTATAAATGACACAAGATATTTACATGGAAACTCTCATAGGAAAAACCATAGGCTAGTAAGTGTGCCACACTCGAACCTTGAATCCACTAATGGTAAAGATGATTACAACCTAATCCCGGTATGTAACTCACCACCGCTACCTATTCCCGGTATAAGTGAACCTAGTCCAATTGCTTGTGATTTACGCAATCTAATCCCGGAAGCTGCACAAGTCTTACTTCTCAATGAAAAGACAATATGTCTTATGTGAATATATGATGATATTCAAAGAGAAAACAAAACTAGGGAACCTTAGATGCTTATCTAGGATGATGAAATGACAATTAATACAATCCTAGATATCAAGAGCTAAATGACATATCATAAAGCTTAGCTAAACATAGATTAAGCAATCCTATGAAGCTATCACAATACAACACTCAATCAATTCATCACAAATAATCTCTAACTTGTATTTAGTATATGATATAATAATATACAAGTAATTAAAGAGATGTCTTAATATGAAAAACACTAAAATTAGATGAAGTTTGTGAAGAACATACCAAGAAAGATGTGATGATGCAAAACCATTCATGGATTCATCCTATATGGTCATGGATGATCCTAGATGAACTTTGATGAACAAAGGTGTGAATTTTTTCTCTTAAAAAAATGTTCTAAGGAAAAAATATGATTTTTAGAACTCTTAAAAATGACCTAAAATCATAGAGTTATAAATATAGATGACTTAATCAAAGTGTGGTCGTTTTGGAAAAAATCGCACCAGATAGTGCATTATGCGCTGGTGAGTGCGCTGGTCAAGTAGCGTACTGACCATCACACAGCCTATGATTTGCATAGGCGTTGGACGAGCAGCGCAGCTGAGAGGTGCATGACCAGCGGCAAACAACTGAGCAAGTTGCGCTGGTGTGGGCTGCGCATGATGAGTAGTGCACGACCAGCGACAGATCCCTGGAGAAACTGCACTGGTGTCGGCGCTGGTCCGGCGTTGCACGAGCAGCGCACTGCGCTGGTTGTGTGCATGTAGAGAGACCAGCGCATTGCCACTTCCTTCACACTCACACACAAATTGTGCAAGAGTAAAAAGGTGAAGAAAATGCATCCTAATGCCTAACATGACATGGCATTTTAATCACAAGATGCAATCAATTTACACATGCAAGAAGAGAGATTAATGAACATTAATGCACACATAATAAAGACACACAACATACAATAATATGAATTATGCATGTGTTGTGAGTGTGTGTGCAACTACATCTTTTCAAAGCAAGTAAGCACTTAGAAATTTACCTTTGGTGCTTCTTCTCTTGAGGTCTTGAGAGCCTAAGCTACCCTTATAATAACCCCAAATGTGGTTTATCCACTAAATAAGCCAACCAATAAACTGAGACCTTACAATAGACTCTCCAATTGTCCTTAAAATTAAAAAAAAATTATCTACTAACGGTTCTAGATAAAGTATTTCATTGTGATCATATTCAATGCACCTAGTGCACTAGCTTCTTTTACTCAAAACCTCTTTAATGATTTAGACTCATCATAACACATTTGATCCTACTCAAATTCTAACAAAAGAATCAACAACTTTAACAAGATAAAGGTGTCCAACCTTTACATTAAGTTGTGAACATTTATTCAAGACTAACTAAATAATTGTGTCTACCTCATACATATCTAGATGTATGAGCAATTCTTCTTTTCTCATAGTCTTTTGACCTTATGATTATTTACTTTTGACAATTATAATATTCAAACTATAAATGCTATAAGATTTGTTAAAACAGAAATCACTTTATTAATATGATAAGATTGTAAAAAAACAATATTACACTCTTGCTATTAAGCATAATCCTAACAATAGTTTCTCATTGAAATTGAAAAATTGATAACTCTATATCCTTGCTTTACTCATGACAAATGGTGAAATTGGTTTGAATTTTATAGAAAACCTTTGTCATTTGCTTTGCCAAATACCATTGATTTTTGGATTTGAATGCAACATGTCTTGCATGCAAAGCATCTTAATCACACATTTTTTTTCATAAAATAAATCTCCTTGTTTCTCTTCAATTAATTGAGTAGCATAAAGTGGCTTATATGATTATGCAAATGTCAAGTATGCTACTATCTCTCTTTGCTAAATTGACCCAGTTGGGGATACTCCTTTGCCTATATATCATGACAAAAAGGGGGAGTAGTATGTAGAGAGGAAATTGTAGTAATATCTTCGCTTATTGGGCAGTTTACTAATTGAGGGGGAGCATTGCATTACACTTACATTGCATGAAGTTGTACTTAAAATTCTTTTAAATGCAAATGCTTGTTTTTAATTTCTCTTGATCATCTCACATTGCGCTTATATTAGAAAGTATAGAAACTTTGTTTTGAAGGTTTGGTGTTCTACAAGAGATTGAAGAAATGAAGTTTTATCTTTTTAATATCTCTTTGTAATGTAGAAATCATTGTTGACCTTTAGTTTCTATTTAGTTGTGAGGATCAATGTGAGTGGTGGTTTTGTCACAAAATAGCTAAAGGGGGAGATTGTAAGTTCCTCAAAGTTTGTTTGGCTTATTTCGATGACAAACCACAATTGGGGTTTGTATTGTAAGGGTAGCTTAGGTGAATGATGATCAAGCTCAAATGCCCTATCAAGACCTCAAGGTGATAAGCACATCAAAGGTATAGTCTCTAGTGCTTAGTTTTCATTGAAGATATTTTGTTGCACATACACACTTGTAATGTTTGCATATGTATGCTTTACTTTTCTGTGCATCCTCTTTACATGTCACCTTTCACACTTGCACTTTGTTGTTGTATTTTGTTGTGTGTTAGTGTGTCTAGTAATTCGTTTCCCGTATGTTGTTCGGAAACATCCACGCATGCACATTGGTGTGCTTGGTTAGTGCGATGATCGCCCTCGGAGAATGCCCTTGGCTTCTCCTTTGGTTTCACCAAAAGTGGTGAATTGGCGGTTTGATCGGCGGCCTTGACCGCCGAATGAAACGACCAGTTATGTCTTGAAGGTTCTAGAGCATTCTACGGTTATGATCGGTAGCCACAACCGCCATTTGAAACCGCCAATCAGACCTGGTCGATTTAATCTCTCAGGTCTATTTCTACGGTGGTGATCAGCGGTTATGAAACCGCTGATTGAAACCGTCAATGTTCCTCTGATCTCTTGTGATCAATTCAATGGTTGAAATGGCGGTTTCAAAACCGCCGAATGAAACCGCCGATCGTGCGGTTTAAGGGCAATCTTGTCTTTTCACATGCTCTGTTTTTTATGTATATAAATACATCACTTTCTCATCTCTCTAAACCTAACTCTTTTAATACAAGAACCCTAAAGTCTATAGAGAGATTTGCGAGAGAAAAGGCAATCAAGATTGCTTATTTAAACACTCAAAACCATTTTCATATGCATTAAACTTTATCTATCATTTTCTAGCATATCTAGGATGCTTGCTTGCATGGGTCTTTCATCAACACACTTGCTTTGGTAAGTTCTTCACTAATTTCATCTAATCTTAGTGTTTTACTTAAAATGGCATCTCTTTATTTACTTCTATGTTCTTAGATTATAATCTTATATACAAGATAGAGATTGTTGTGTTGTTTTGTGATAGCTAAAATTAGGATTTCTTAATCTATGTTAGCTATGCTTTATGAAATGTCATTTAGCGCTTGATATCTAGAATTGATTTAATTGACATCTTTTAAATCCTAGATAAGCATTTAGTGTAACCTAGCATTACTTGCATATTTAGATATCTTTGCATATTCTCTTAAGCTGTTTAATCTCTTTAGTAAGAACTAAGTCTTGTGGCTAAGGTTGCTTAGGCCATAAGCAATTGGACTAGGTCCACTTTTATAGGCCTGAGGGTAGTGGTAGCGGGTTATTGACCTTTAAAGGTTGAGGTCAACCGAGGTTGTAAACGTTATCATAATTAGTGGATTCGAGGTATGTGTGTGGCGCACATAACAACCCGTGGTTTTTTCCTTACTGAAGGTTTCCACGTAAAAATCAAGTGTCATTTATAATTCCACACTTATTACACTTGATTTATTGCTTTGACTAGTTTGGGGTATTTTCGTAATTTGACTAAACGTAAAAATTGGTAAAAAGGGTTAAAATCTATTCACCCCCCCCCCCCCCCCCCCCCCCCTTTCTAGATAGTTTTTAACACACCGTGCATTATTAGTTTCAACTATTGTTGTATGTATAAATTCGCCAAGCAGACACGTCACCAAAGGAGTCAATAAATGATGAAGAGAAGGTTGCCGCGTCACTCATTGACTGAGTCAAAGGGAGAAAATGTGGCAAGCCAGAATGTCGATGCCTTAAATCAATAAAGTCAAAGGTGTGGTCGCCAGAACTAGATATATACTCGCCACAGGTAGAAACATGGTCGCCAAAGGACAAAGCCCAGAAGTGAAGGTATTCACTGCATCAGCGTACTGGGCTCGAACCGACTCGGCAGAAACACATAAATCAACCCTAAACTTTAGAAGACCCATGGCAACAAGGAATCGTAAAGAGGAAAAGAGATAAGAGAAACATCCAGGTCCGTGACAAACATAGGAATCCTAGTACGAATCAAAGAGGGAAACCTACCACCAACGCGGCTAAAAACAAGGGGAAACCCTGATTAGACATGTATAAATAGAACCATCTATCCCATAAGGAGGGGGTTCAAAAACTTAGAGAGAGGGAGAAGAGAGCAATCGTATGAGAGATCTGAGTGTGTAACAAAGCAATAAGACTAGTATTATTTTTCTGCCCTCTAGGGCGCCGTGGTTTTTTCCCATTCAAAGATTTTCCACGTAAAAATCTGTCTCTTGCATGCATTGATTATTTTCTCGTTTTACTTTAAGTTGATATAATTGTTGTGTGTGGCAATCCAAATTTCACCGTCAACAATTGGCGCTAGAAGGAGGGGGTTTTGAACAGAAACTTCGAGGAACCCTTGCTAATTGAAGAATATGAACAACAATAGTGATAGAGATGGTAACTCTAGCGGAGATCTAATTGTTGAACCAACCGCGCCGACAGGAGATAGGGCGGTGGCGATCGGGGAACAATCGGCGGCAACGCCAGGAACTAGGGCAGCCGACCTCGAGGTTCTGCAGCACTTCCAAACTGCATTGGTAAATTTAATCAGCGGGGCTAGCAAAATAGGGCTTTCGCTTCCCATAGGGTTGGGAGTTTCTTCTCCTTACGAGTTAACCACTCCTGGAATCCATCCACCCGGAAGGTTACGATCGGAAGTTCACATTGCAACCCCTGATGCTCAAGCAAGACAATCCATTGAGGAGACTCCTCAAGACCACCCTGAAGATTTCGAAGGGAGGAAACAAAGGAAGGGAAAAGGTGTGATGAACGAAGAATCTAGGGAGGAGCGAGACCAGGCACGAACACATGGGGTCAATTCCAGTGACACATATCAACGGAACCGGTGGAGACACTGTTCTATCTCGTCCTCAGATAAAAGTCCTCGTCCTCGTCCTCGTCCTCGTCCTCGTCCACGAAAGGAATTACGATCCAAAAGAGCACGACGAAGGAGATCCGAGAGCATAGAAGATCGAAGGAGCCCGGATGATAGAGGCAACCATGGGAGAATGACAATCAAGAGCAGACTCGATCCAGCGGGAGAACCAACTGGTCAGCGAGATGTCACCCTACAAGAGCTATCAAGAAAAGTTTCAGCGATGGCACGAAGGTATGGTCGTAACGTATCTGAAACTAATTATAGCACGGTGTGTATAAAACTATCTAGAGGGGGTGAATAGATTTTACGCTTTTTACCCAATTTTTCGTGTTAGTCAAAATTACGAAATTACCCTCAAGATAAAATAAACAAGCAAGTGTAATATGGTGCGGAAATTAAATTAACACTTGATTTTTACGTGGAAACCCTCACGGGAAAAACCACGGGCTATGTAAGTAAGCCACACTCGAACCTCGAATCCACTAAATGTGCAAACGATTACAACCTAATCCCGGAAGTAATCACACACCTACCTAATCCCGGTATGAGTGAACCTAGTCCGATTTTGCTTGTGATCTAAGCAACCTAATCCCGGATGCTGCACACAAGACTTACTTTCTCTATGAAGAGAATACAACCCTAAGTGAATATATGTAAATATCCAAAATGCAACATAGAGCAAGGGAAACCCTATATGCTTATCTAAGATGATTAATATGCAATTAAGAGCAATCCTAGATATCAAAACTAAATGACAAGTCAATTAGTTTAGCTAATCAATATTAAGCACAAAACCTAATATGCTAGCACAATACAACTTCTCAAACATACATCATACTAATCTCAATCTTGTATTCAAAGAATATAAAATCACATACAAGTAATTAAATTGAGATTGCTAAATAAGAGAAACACAAAATATGTAAGATATTAGTGAAAAGCTTACCAAGCAAAGTATGATGAAGAATCCATGCAAGATGATCTAAGATGATGCTAGATGATGATTGATGATCATGGAACAAGTGTTTGAGTAATTAAAAATGAGTTCTTTGGAATTTTTCTTCTCTTTGAAAAATATCCTAAGTATGAAATCTAAATATGAACACTTGTAATTGACCTAAAGTCAAAGTGGCATATATATAGGGTGTCAATATGAAGTGTGGTCGTTTTGATAAGTGACACCACAATTTTGCCATGGGCGCTCTAAGTAGAGCGCTTTGTAGAGCGCTTTGTAGAGCCCCCTGCTCTGTTCTCGTGAGAAAACAGAGGGGCGCTCTACGTAGAGCGCTTTGTAGAGCGCTTTGTAGAGCGCCATCAGAGGGGTCGCTCTACGTAGAGCGCTTTGTAGAGCGCCTCTACAGCGCTCGAATTAAATCGATCAGGTCTGTACAGCGCCCAACGGGGGCTGTTCGTAGAGCGCTTTTGTAGAGCGCTTTTGGGAGCGCCCAATGCAAAAATGCAATCCTAAGTCTAAGCATGACAAGGCAATTGGATATGCAAGATGCAATCAAACTAACATGCAAGAAGAGATGTTAATGAGCATTAAGGCACACAAATAAGACACACAACATACAAGGATTAAATGTATGCATGAGTTGTGAGTGTGTGCAACTATCTCTTCAAGACAAGTAAGCACTTAGAGTATTACCTTTGGTGCTTGTCAATAGTGAGGTCTTCAAAAGGGCCTAAGCAATAACAACAACATCTAAGCTACCCTTACAAAGCATCCCCACATATGGTTTGATCACGAAATAAGCCAACTAAAAACAATGGGAATCCTAACAATCTCCCCCTTTGGCTATTTCGTGACAAAACCACCACTCACAATGATTCCTCACAAAGAATTAGAAACTACGGGACTACAATGATTATCTACATTACAAAGAGATAAGAAAATACAACTTCAAGTCTTCAATCTCTTGTAGAACAATCAAGCCCTGAAAATAAAGTTTCTAGCATTTCCAATACAAGTAAAGTGTGAGATTAATCATGTGAGAACAATAACAAGCATTTGCATTTAAAATTTAGGCACAACATTATGAAATGTATGTGTATGCAATGCTCCCCCTCAACGGGTTACTCCCCCTCAATGTATGTTCTCCCCAAAGTGCACAATAGCTTCTATATTTTGCAACTCCCCTTACCATATCCTACTCCCCCTTTTTGTCATGATATAGGCAAAGGAGTAGTCCCCAACCGGGTCACTCATAGCAACGAGAGATAGAAGCATGCAAGATTTGCATATACATATAAGTCACTTTATGCACTTCAATTAATTTGAGAGAAACAAGGAGATTTATTTGAGAAAATGTGTGAATCCAACATGCTTTGCATACAAGACATATAGCATTCAAGTCCAAAATACAATGGTATTTGGCAAAGCAAATGACAAAGGTTTCAAATAAGAATTCAAACCAATTTCACCAATGTCATGGGAAAAGCAAGGATATAGAGATTATTGATTTCAAATTTTAGAGTAACTATATCCAACTTTATAAGCGAAACATGGCATGAGCGACTTTGCACCCTATTTGATTTTTCCGGATAAGATATCCGTATGATAGTAACCATGTTCAACTAATAAAGAAAGAGAGACATTTGGAATATAAATTCCTTTGAACGAATACAAGATCCTTTATTCATTTTGAGTCTCATAAGCTTTCACACAAGTTTTGCATTTTAAGAATATGCAATCATCAATTCATGCTTTTCATGAGAGCATGTTGTATGAATTTCATGCTTTTTCATTTGACATTAGCATGTTATAAAAGAATCATCATGTCATGGAGATAACTATAGGTCATTCACATCATACTTCCTATGTAAATCTCCTAGTCCAAAAATGCATGTTTGAACATAAATATGACATGGATTGTAAACAAGCAAGGTTCACACTTATAGAAATTGAAAACATATATACATATGTACAACCAAGCTTACTTAAGCAATTAAAAGAAGAGGCATAAGTTATTTCAAATTTTTTGCAAGTTACAAGAATGCAAAATAGCTCTCTTTGCTTGAGTTCCCCATATGGGGTCAATCATAGAACACATCACTCCACAAGACATATCCCAATAGATCTACTAAGTGTTTTAAATCGAGTAGCATCTAAGGGTTTAGTAAATAGGTCCGCAAGTTGATCATTAGTACCTACATGTTCAAGTACTATGCATTTATTTTCAACAAGCTCTCTAATGAAGTGATGGCGGATGTCAATATGCTTAGTTCTAGAATGTTGCACCGGATTCTTGGAAATATTAATTGCACTCATATTATCACAAAAGAGAGTGAGAGTACCTTGGTTGAATCCGTAGTCTACTAGCATTTGCTTCATCCATAGGAGTTGTGTGCATCCACTCCCCGCGGCTATGTACTCGGCCTCGGCCGTGGACAAGGAAATCGAGTTTTGCTTCTTGCAAAACTAAGACACCAAGTTGTTGCCTAGAAAGAAGCAACCGCCCGATGTACTCTTCCTATCATCACAATTTCCTGCCCAATCCGCATCACTAAAGCCTACAAGACTAGCATTAGTGTCAAACGAGTACCAAATCCCATAGTTGGATGTCCCATTCACATAGCAAATGATCCTCTTCATGGAAGAGAGGTGGGACTCCTTAGGATCCGCTTGGTACCTAGCACACACACACCCACACTAAAAGAGATATCGGGCCTACTAGCGGTCAAATAAAGCAAGCTACCTATCATGCCCCGATATAGAGTTTGTTCCACACTTTTACCACTAGCATCCTTGCTTAGCTTCAAAGTGGTACTCATGGGTGTATCACAATGTTTGGCATTCTCTAAACCAAACTTCTTCACTAGGTTCTTAGCATATTTGGCTTGGGTTATCAAAATCCCATTATCTAGTTGCCTAATTTGCAAACCTAGGAAGTAACTAAGCTCACCAACAAGACTCATCTCAAATTCATGAGACATAACATCAACAAATTGTTGGACTTTGGTGTTGTTGGTGGAGCCAAAAACTATATCATCAACATATATTTGAGCTATGAAAAGCTCATCATTGTCTCTCTTGATGAATAGTGTCTTGTCAACACTACCTCTTGTGTAGTTGTTGTCAACAAGAAATTGAGTGAGGCGCTCATACCAAGCCCTCGGTGCTTGTTTCAACCCATATAGTGCCTTCTTGAGGCGATAGACATGGTTGGGGTGGTGTGAATCCACAAACCCCTTAAGTTGTTCAACAAACACTTCCTCTTGCAAGAAGCCATTGAGGAAGATAATCTTGACGTCCATTTGGTGCAATTTGAACTTGTGCACACAAGAGATGGACAAGAGAAGCCTAATGGACTCTAAGCGGGCAACGGGAGCAAAAGTCTCCTCAAAGTCGATACCCTCAATTTGAGAGTACCCTTGTGCTACAAGTCTAGCCTTGTTCCGTACTATGTTGCCATCCTCATCGGATTTGTTCCTAAATATCCATTTAGTGCCTATGACATTAGTGGTCTTAGGCCTAGGAACTAGAGTCCAAACCTCATTCCTTTCGAATTGGTTTAGCTCTTCTTACATGGCAAGAACCCAAAATTCATCATTCAAGGCTTCATCAACCTTTTTGGGTTCTATTTGGTAGGTGTAGCAAGTAAAGCTAATTAGATTAGCTATTTGACGCCTAGTTCTAACACCCTCATTAACATCTCCAATAACATCCTCTTTGTTATGGAGTCTTCTAACCCATGGAGCGGGTTCATTAGAGTCCAAGTTAGGAACTCTAGTACTAGGTTGTGTGACTTCATTAGATGTCCCAACATTGGGAGTCACCACAACCCTCTCCAAAGGAGAGTCATCCTCTAAAACATCCTCCTTCTCATGGTCATTGGACTTGAGCCTTGTATCATCAATGATAACATTCGATGATTCCATGACGGTTCGAGTCTTCAAGTTGAAAACTCTATAGGCTTTACTATTCAAGGCATAGCCAATAAAGATACCCTCATCACTCTTAGCATCAAACTTGCCAAGTTGATCACGGTCATTTAAAATGTAGCATTTGCTACCAAAAGTGTGGAAGTAGCTAACATTTGGCCTCTTGCCTTTCCATAACTCATAGGAGGTGTTTCTAGATCCGGGCCTTAGGAATACTCTATTCCCTATATAGCAAGCCGTATTGACGGCTTCGGCCCATAGGTTCCTAGGGACATTGTTGCTAAGCAACATCACTTGGGCCATCTCTTGGAGGACCCTATTCTTCCTCTCAACAACTCCATTTTGTTAAGGTGTCCTAGGAGCCGAAAACTCATGGGAGATGCCTAAGCTATCACAATAGCTTTCAAAAGAGGCATTCTCAAACTCCCTCCCATGGTCACTTCTAATCCGTTTAATGCTTCTAATGTTAGAATTCATTTCATTTTGCAATTTAGTACAAAGCATTTTAAACTTATCAAAAGTTTCGGATTTTTCTCTAAGAAAATATGTCCATGTAAATCTAGAGAAATCATCAACACAAAGAAAAATGTATCTCTTTCCACCCAAACTTTCGGTTTGCATGGGACCCATGAGGTCCATGTGGAGAAGCTCAAGAGGCTCCTTGGTGGAGAGATACTTGCCCTTTTTGTGCATGCTTTTGGTTTGTTTTCCTTGTTGGCAAGGTCCACAAATACCATTGGTTTTCTTCCCAAGCTTAGGGAGGCCACGCACACACTCGAACTTTCCAAGGGTTCTTAAATCCCTAAAGTTCATGTGGCCAAGTCTTTCATGCCACAACTCAACTTGCTCATCCATGGACACATTGTTTGAGACTATTCTAGCTTCAAGACAATAACAATTGTCGTTAGATCTCATACCTTTCAACAAGGTTTGTCCATCGGGCTTTAGGATAGAGCAATCATTTTTACTAAACAAGACGGAAAATCCTTCATCACTTAGATGTGAAATGCTTATTAAATTGGCTTTCAAGCCATCAACAAATAAAGCATCGGATAAGGAGGGTAATCCGGGAACGGAAATGGTTCCTTTCCCTACCACTTTCTTTTTGGATCCATCACCAAAAGTGACATATCCACCTTCCTCCATAACAAGAGTCTCGAAGAAACTCTTGTTTCCCGTCATGTGCCTAGAGCACCCACTATCCAAATACCAAAAATTAGAAGAATTTGCCTTCAAGGCTATTTGTGCAACATGGCAAACATTTTCATTCTTTCTAATCCACTTAGCAACAATTTTAGCTTTCTTAGTGGTCTTTGGTACATGTGCTCTAATATTCCTAGGATCATGCAAATTAATATTATCATTCCTAGGAACATGCATCATGTCTCTTTTCTTTTTCTTTTCTATCATGCTTCTAGTTTTGCACATTTTTATATAGCGAAAGCATTGTGGTCTAATATGACCAACAAATCCACAAAAGTGACAAATAGGAGTAAAATAAGGAATCATACCTTGTCCTTGTCTTTGTGGATGAAAGGGTTCAATGCGTCTTCGTTGTTGAACCGGTCTAGGTTGCTTCCAAGCTTGAGGTTGCATGATAGGCCTCTTTCCTTTGTGAGCCATTTGAGGAGGAATGTTGGCTTGAGGAACCCTAGGGGGTTGAGCTTGAGGTTGCCTTCTTGACCCCATCTTCACTTGAGCATTTGAACTTTGTCCTATTTCTAACTTCTTCCTAGGAAGTTGCACAAATGAAGTTTCTTCTTTCTTCAAGCTCTTGACAAACACGGTCTTGTTAGAGGTTGAGATCTTCTTGCCATCTTTATACCCAAGACCCCTCTTGTCACATGGACTCTTTCCAACACCAAGCATATGGTCAAGCTTTTTGGTGCTAGAATCCATCCTAGTCATAGATTCTCTAACTTCTTCAAGCTCCCTCTTTAGACTATCCTCATTCCTCCTAGATAAGACTAACTCCTCTTTTAGCTTATCTTCCATCTTCTTGAATTTCTCCACTTGTTCACTTAAGTGGTCATTATGAGATGCAAGCTCAAGATTTTCTTCTCTCAACATCTTGATCTTACTTGTGCTCTTGATTGCTAAATCATTAAATTCGGCATGATATTTAGCAAGCACCTTTTTCTCCACAAATCCATTTATGGAGTTAGAAGAGGAATCACTCTCTACTTCACTTGAGTCATTTTCCTCTTGACTCATTTCCTCTCTTTCACTAGCACTTTTGCTTTTATGGGAGGAGGCAAAAGCTAGGAGATTAGCCATGAGCTCTTCATCATCCGAAGACTCATCTCCCTCATAGGAGTCATCACTACTTCCACTCCAAGTGGCAGCCATCACTTTCCCCTTTTTCTTCTCAACATGATTTGCACAATCGGGGGCAAATTGACCTATGCCACCACACTCGAAACATCAGACCCCTTTCCTTTCGGTCCTCTCTTGCCTAGGTTCAAACTTCTTGAAAGAACCCTTTTTCTTCAAATCTTGTCCTTTTGATCCAAAGTTCTTTCTTCTAAACTTCATAACCTTGTTGAACCTTTTTACAAACAAGGCAAGGTCTTCATCCGAGTCAACCTTCTTTTCCTCCTTTTCATCCTTGGAGGTTTTTAAAGCAATTCCTTTTTGCTTTTTGGTGGGTGTGGAGATAGGCCCCTTCCTAGACTCATAAGCTAGAAGTCTCCCAATCACCTCACTCGGCTTCATATCCTTATAATCACTATTTTCTTCTAAAGCCGTCACCTTCAATTCAAACCTATCGGGTAGAGATCTCATAATCTTTTGCTTGATTCTCCTATCCGAATATGGATCACCAAGTTGATGGCTTTGGTTGACTATATCCATCAACTTGATCTCGAAGTCGTTGAAGCACTCATTCTCCTCCATCTTAAGCGTCTCGAATTGAGTTTGGAGGACTTGAAGCTTAGAGTCCTTCACCACTTCGGTTCCCTCATGTGCAATCTCTAGGATGTCCCATGCTTCCTTAGCTATCCTAGTATTTTGAATCAACTTGTATTGATTTTCGTCCATAGCACACAAGATGGCATGCATCGCCTTCCTATTCCACTTTGAAGCATCAAACTCTTGCGCGTTCCATTGCGCCTTAGGCTTCAAAACATCTTCTCCTCCACCCGCGGGAGTCATCATAGGGAGATCATATCCGTCTTCCACCGCCATCCATGCACGGTCATGAATTTGGCATATGTAGGATTCCATCTTCCCTTTCCATTGGGAATAGTTCAATCCGGTAAGAAGTGGAGGCCTTGTGCTAGAAGCTCCTTCGTGGCCACCACTATTTCCACCGTTTCCACTCATAGTGTTTATGAATGAATGAAATGAATGCAAATGTATGAATGATCAAAAATCACACAAAATGCAAAACACACCAAAATAAGCAAGATCACCTATGTATGTCTAGGAACCCGCTCTGATACCAATTGAAACTAATTATAGCACGGTGTGTATAAAACTATCTAGAGGGGGGGGTGAATAGATTTTACGCTTTTTACCCAATTTTTTGTGTTAGTCAAAATTACGAAATTACCCTCAAGATAAAATAAACAAGCAAGTGTAATATGGTGCGAAAATTAAATTAACACTTGATTTTTACGTGGAAACCCTCACGGGAAAAACCACGGGCTATGTAAGTAAGCCACACTCGAACCTCGAATCCACTAAATGTGCAAACGATTACAACCTAATCCCGGAAGTAATCACACACCTACCTAATCCCGGTATGAGTGAACCTAGTCCGATTTTGCTTGTGATCTAAGCAACCTAATCCCGGATGCTACACACAAGACTTACTTTCTCTATGAAGAGAATACAACCCTAAGTGAATATATGTAAATATCCAAAATGCAACATAGAGCAAGGGAAACCCTATATGCTTATCTAAGATGATTAATATGCAATTAAGAGCAATCCTAGATATCAAAACTAAATGACAAGTCAATTAGTTTAGCTAATCAATATTAAGCACAAAACCTAATATGCTAGCACAATACAACTTCTCAAACATACATCATACTAATCTCAATCTTGTATTCAAAGAATATAAAATCACATACAAGTAATTAAATTGAGATTGCTAAATAAGAGAAACACAAAATATGTAAGATATTAGTGAAAAGCTTACCAAGCAAAGTATGATGAAGAATCCATGCAAGATGATCTAAGATGATGCTAGATGATGATTGATGATCATGGAACAAGTGTTTGAGTAATTAAAAATGAGTTCTTTGGAATTTTTCTTCTCTTTGAAAAATATCCTAAGTATGAAATCTGAATATGAACTCTTGTAATTGACCTAAAGTCAAAGTGGCATATATATAGGGTGTCAAGATGAAGTGTGGTCGTTTTGATAAGTGACACCACAATTTTGCCATGGGCGCTCTACGTAGAGCGCTTTGTAGAGCCCCCTGCTCTGTTCTTGCGAGAAAACAGAGGGGCACTCTACGTAGAGCGCTTTGTAGAGCGCCTCTACAGCGCTCGAATTAAATCGATCAGGTCTGTACAGCGCCCAACGGGGGCTGTTCGTAGAGCGCTTTTGTAGAGCGCTTTTGGGAGCGCCCTGTGCAAAAATGCAATCCTAAGTCTAAGCATGACAAGGCAATTGGATATGCAAGATGCAATCAAACTAACATGCAAGAAGAGATGTTAATGAGCATTAAGGCACACAAATAAGACACACAACATACAAGGATTAAATGTATGCATGAGTTGTGAGTGTGTGCAACTATCTCTTCAAGACAAGTAAGCACTTAGAGTATTACCTTTGGTGCTTGTCAATAGTGAGGTCTTCAAAAGGGCCTAAGCAATAACAACAACATCTAAGCTACCCTTACAAAGCATCCCCACATATGGTTTGATCACGAAATAAGCCAACTAAAAACAATGGGAATCCTAACAGTATCTTCGGATGATGAGTCAGATATCCCATTCGTTGAAAATATTGCTCGCACCCAATTTCCAGACAGATTTAGAATGCCAACCATTGAGTAGTATAAGGAGAACAGGGATCCGAAGGAGCATGTTCGCCGATTCCGTAATTGTTAGGATTATGCTCAATAGCAAGAGTATAATATTGTAGTTAACAATCTTTTTCATATTAATAAAGTGATTTCTGGTTTAACAAATCGTATAGCATTTATAGTTTAATATTATAATTGTCAAAGTAAATAATCATAAGGTCTAAAGACTATGAGAAAAGAAAAATTGTTCGTACATCTGGATATGTATGTGGTAGACACAATTCTTTAGTTAGTCTTGAATAATGTTCACAACTTAAGTTAAAGGTTGGGCACCTTTATCTTGTTAAAGTTGTAGAATTCTTTTACTAGCATTTGAGTGGGATCAAATGAGATATGATGAGTCTAAAATCATCGGAGTGTCTTCGAGTAAAAGAATCTAGTGCATTGGATGCATTGAACTGGATCACAATGAAAAGCTTTATTTAGAACCGTCAATAGATAATAGTCTTTTCATTATCAGGACAATCGGAGAGTCTATCTTAATCCTGAGATAAATGATGGACTTATGGTTGCAGGTGATATCATTTGAGTTATCAATGAGTACGATTATATCGCATAGTCTATCCTCAATAGTTTGGTGATATTCATTTGTTAATCGGTAGAGGACTTCATTTATAGATATGGACATCGTGGCTCCATTTATTAAATGAGAGTATAATATCATCATATTGATGTTTTGAGGTAATTGGATATTAAATCTCAACGTTGAGTTTTCAATAGTGTCTATTGAAAACATGGCTTCTGGACAAGTCAAAATATCCAAGTTCAAAACGTGGTCATATGAGTCAATATGGTAACTTGGAGAGTTATAGGCGGTCTATGAACTCTTGGCGATTACTGATATTAATCACGAGGATACACTATCTCCAATATGATTGTCTAGGGTATGAATGAGGAGCATCTTCCTTTTCTATCTTTATTTAAGAGTTCAGTTTTAGCTCTTTAGTGGAATGAGTTAAAATTAATGGATCGGACCTAAGTGAATCATTTGTTGATTGTGATTAGGTTATGTCTATTGAAGCTTAAATTTAGATGGCTCGCCAAGATCCCCAATCCACACGGACTTGCATGGATCACTTGATATATTCTACCGGACCAATTTATGGGTCCATTTAGAATTGCATTTAATATATTAAGAATATAATTTGCACATTATTTATGTAGTGGGCTGCTCAATTATATTAATAAATTAATGAAAGGCATGTGGGCTTGTTTCTTTTAGTAAGAATGGGTCTGGTTCACATGTGGGCTTTTTATTTAAAGTCCAATGGATTTAATGAAATGAGAAAATAATATTTGGCCCATTTATTTAAGTGGGGCGGCAAGATGGTTTTTAACCTAATATATTATTTTGTTTCATTGTTTTAATTAAATAAGAATTAATTAATTTATTAATTAATTGTTTAATTAAGAAACAAATCTTTTCTGAATAGGAAATATATTTCCTGGAGTAATACTATTGGTAGTAGTTTACTAAAAGTAAAAGACTTGTTTGATAAGAAAATAAATAATTAATTTTATTTATTTAATCAAATAAGAAGTCTTTTTTATTTAGTCAAATAAAAGAATAAAAGATTTATGAATTAAATTAGGGTTTGAAGTCTTAAACTAGATGGGAATTAGGGTGCAACACAAACTCTTTTAAGCTTATGTGTTGCGGCAACCCTAGTCCCTTTTGAGTAGAGAATTCGGCAACCCTAATAGGAAAGAAGGAAGAAAATTTTGGCCACCTATATATTCACATGTATAGAATTCAGCCACACCTAAGGGTTGTGTGCTTGAGAGACAATTTTTCTTCTTCTTCTTAATTCATAGAGAGCATTATTTTTATTCTACTAAAACATAAAAGAGTGAATAAATTATTCTTTGATGGTACACTATTTGCTTGTTCATCAATAAGCTTGTGTGTATAACATCGATTTAGGTTCACGCGAGTTTCGATCATTAGATTGAGAACTCAAAAGTGACTGGAATAATTTTAGTCTTCTCTTGATTGTTTTTGTGACTAACAAAGAAAAGAAAAGTTTGTTTGTCCATTCACAGGTTTGCAATTCAAAGAAAAGGGAGACCACGCTCCTAGGTGATCCACGTTCGTGCTAGGATTGAAGATCTTGCGGATTACCATCGACGTAAGTCAATCGGATCACGCGACAAATGGTATTCTTCTTTTGTTAGATAATATATATGTTTAATTGATTAAAGGGTTTAAGGTTCATAAAAAGGAAAAATTTTAAAAGTTACTAAATCAATTTTTAGTCTCGCTTCCGCTGCGTGTACTACGGTATTTTTCCCTACAGTAATATTATGGCCCAATACTCATCCAATAACGGGCTGTTGTGTCTCACCTTCCTACAAACATTCGGCGACCTTGCCTCCAGGTGGTTTGGAAGACTTCCACCCGGAAGTATAAGCAGTTTCTCAAACCTTAGCAAAACATTCATAAGGCAATTCATGGGGAGTGTCCAGAGAAGAAAGTCACTCGCTCATCTATCAAACTTGAAGCAGGAGCGCAATGAGTCGATCAAGAAGTATCTAGCAAGATTCGGGAAGGAGGTTGCTCAAATTGAGGACGCCAGTGATGTAGCTGTGATCGCCGCTTTCACCAATGGGTTACAAAGTGGGTGATTATCCTTTGACCTGCGAAGGGAGAGACCAAAAACTTATGAGAAGATGATGGAAATAGCTGGCGACTATGCATTGGTAGAAGAAGAAGAAGAAGTAGCGCAAGGGGGTAGCTACGTACATGGACACAAGCCTGACTCAAAATTGGACCATAAGGATAACAAAAAGATGCAGTCACGTGATCGCCAAAGAGATGAGAAGGGCCAAAAGGGACATCCAAGAGAAAGCAGAGGAAACACTCGAGCCAATAGGTTTCGAAGAAGGTACAACCATTACACCCCTTTAACTGGCGATCAGGAGGAGATACTTTCTGTGGTAGAAGACAAAGGACTCGCTAAATACCCTCGGCAGCAATCAGCAAATGCCAGGAGAGATACAACTAAATACTGCCAATTTCACAAAGACCATGGGCATGAAACTTCGAAATGTTTCCAGCTGCGCGATCACATTGAAAGCTTGATCAGAGATGGGCACCTGAAGGACTTTGCTTTGAAAGGGGACAAGCACGGTGGTCGCCAGGACAGCCGCCAAGAAAACGTGCAGGGAAAGAAGAGTCCAAGGGGAAACAGCCCTAACGCCACTATAAATACCATTTTTGGCGGGCCCCATACCGGGAGGAGCAATCGAGAAAGAATGTCAGAAGTCCGAGAAGTAATGTATGAAAGCAGGAGCATGGAGATTAATTCTGTGCAAAGAAACCCCAAGAAAGGAAGAGAAGGACATGATCCCATAACGTTTACAGCAGAAGACTCGGACAGAATTGATGCGAAGCCTAATGATGCAATCGTAGTGGGAGTTCGAATAGCTCACAGGGATGTCCTCCGGGAAATGATTGACAATGGGAGTTTAGCTGATATTTTAAGTGCCCGGGTATATGATGAGTTGCGGCTGGACAGAAAAGATCTTGAACCATTCCATGTGCCATTGAAAGGTTTCAGAGGTGCAGAAGTGAGATCATTGGGAACTGTGAAGCTGCCGGTAAGGTTTGGTACAGCACCATGCCGGCGAACAATCCTGCTGGACTTTGTTGTAGTTGACATCCATAATTGGCCGTACAATTCTTTGCTCGGCCGACCGTTTCTTAACAAAGCTCGAGCTGTTACTTCAACCCACGCATTAAAAATAAAGTTCCCTACAAAATTTGGAGTTGGAGAATTGAAAGGGTCACAGGAGATGGCTCGCCGCTCTAACTTATCAATCTTCAAAGATAAGGCAGGGATGGAAACCTTGAGCATATTCGAAGTAGATAAGGAAGTGCAGGAAGATAATCCGGAAACCTTTGAACTGGACCCAAGGGACAAAACGAGCAGAGAAAAAGAAGAGCCAACTGAGTTGATTGTTTTAAACGAAGCAGAACCGGACAAAACAGTCAAGATCGGAGCAAGGCTGACTGAACGAGTTAAGAGAGATGTGACAAACTTGTTGAGAGAATACAAGGAGATTTTCGCTTGGTGCCATGAAGACATGCCGGGAATTGATAGAAGCGTGATTTCACACAACCTGGCTGTGAATGAAAAATGTAAACCGGTTGTGCAAAAAAGGAGAAGCTTTAACCCAGAAAGAAGTGCAGCAATAAAAGAGGAGGTGTCAAAGTTGCTCGCCGCAAGATCAATTAGAGAATTCAAGTACCCGGAATGGGTGGCGAATGTAGTTCTAGTGAAAAAGAAGAACAACCAATGGAGGATGTGCGTCGACTTCACCGATCTGAACAAGGCCTGCCCCAAAGATAGCTTCCCTCTACCAAGAATTGTCCAGTTAGTCGATGCAACGGCCGGACATGAGACGTTGAGCTTCATGGATGCATATTCAGGATATAACCAGATAAAGATGCACAAGCTAGATGAGGAGAAGACAGCGTTCACCACTGACTAGGGGTTATACTGTTACACAATCATGCCATTCGGCCTGAAGAACGCTGGAGCAACTTACCAGCGCCTGGTCAACAAAATGTTCACCAGGCAAATAGGAAGAAATATGGAGGTTTACGTTGACGACATGCTAACAAAAAGCATCACAGCAGATAGACATATAGATGACCTGAGGGAGACATTCGATGTGTTGGTTAGGTATGGAATGAAGTTGAATCCAGCAAAATGCGTATTCGGCGTACCTTCTGGGAGATTTCTCGGATATCAAGTACATCAAAGAGGAATAGAGGTGAAACCTGAAAAAATCCAAGCATTAGCAAAAATGGTTTCGCCAAGAACTTTGAAGGACGTCCAAAGACTCACGGGGTGCCTGGCATCACTGAGCAGGTTCATAGCTAAATCAACAGACCGATGCCTACCATTTTTCAAAGCTCTAAAGAAAGGAAAGGGAGTCGAGTGGAATGAGGATTGTGAAAGAGCTTTCCAGGCCTTGAAAGAGTACCTTGGGCAGGCACCGCTGCTATCAAAACCAGAAACGGGAGAAACACTATATATGTACTTATCCGTCTCTAAAGCAGCCACAAGTTCCGTGCTGGTAAGACAGGAAAAGGGGATCCAGAAACCAATATACTACACCAGCAAGGCACTATTACCAGCCGAAACTAGGTACTCGCCGGCCGAAAAAATGGCACTCGCTCTAATAACAGCAGCAAGGAAGTTAAGGCCATATTTCCAGGCTCATAAAATCAGAGTATACACCAACTGCCCACTGAAATTAATTCTGCAGAAACCAGAAGTATCCGATCGATTAACGAAGTGGGCAATCGAGTTAAGTGAATTCGATGTAGAGTATCTTCCAAGGACAGCAATTAAAGCCCAAGCAGTGGCAGACTTTGTAGCGGAGTTCACCGAGCCAAGCATAGAGGTAGCGAGAATGATGGTGGAGCGAAATAAGAAAGTATTCAAATGGCAACTCCGCGTTGACGGGTCGTCAAACACGCACGGCAGTAGGGCTGGGGTAGTGGTGTCAACCCCGGAAGGAGATTCAGTCGAATGTGCCCTGCGTTTTGACTTCAAAGCTACTAACAATCAAGTTGAATATGAGGCACTCATAGCAGGTTTAAAAGTTTGCACAGTCCTAGGAGCCACAATCAACATCTGGCCCAAAACTATCTCTATGATCCGCCTACGGCAGCCGAGTATATTCAAATCAAAGGAAGTTGGGGCAGTCTTTGGCGAGAAAGACAGCTGGATCACACCAATCAAAGAGTACCTCGTCAATGATGTACTCCCAAGTGACCTATTAGAAGCAAAACGATTGAAGTACAGAGCTACGAGATATTCAGTACTCAATGGAGAACTATACAAAATGGGGTACTCAAGGGCACTGTAGAGATGTGTCGGACCTGAAGAAGCAGAAGGTATCCTAAGAAGCATACATAGTGGAAATTGTAGGAATCACGCTGGGGGTGTCAGCTTAGCCCACAAAACATTAAGACAGGGTTTTTACTGGCCAACACTGTTTGCCGACGCCAAAAGAGTGGCAGCAAGATGTGAGGCATGTCAAAAAATAGCCAATAATATCCGCCAACCACCTGAACTCTTGCAGAGTATTACCTCGCCTTAGCCATTCACCATGTGGGGAATTGACTTGATCGGCCCAATGCCAATAGCAACTGGAGGAGCGAAGCACGCTATAGTAGCCGTGGATTATTTTACAAAATGGGTATAAGCCAAACCTTTGGTACATATAACAGAAGCAAACACGATAAGCTTTGTGAAGAAAAATATCCTGTACAGATTCAGGATACCAAACACCATCATCACGGACAATGGGACCCAATTCTCTGGTAAGAAATTTAGGGAGCTGTGTGACAAGTACGGCATCAACAACTACTACGCCTCCCCAGCACATCCGCAGACGAATGGCCAGACTGAAGCAGTGAACAAGATCATTAAACACAACCTGAAAGCTAAGTTGGCGGCGAAAAAAGGTAGTTGGGCAGATAAATTACCACAAGTACTCTGGGCATATAAAACCACAGAAAGGGGTTCAACAGGTGAGACCCCATATTCCATGGCCTATGGAGCTGAAGCTGTCATTCCCGTGGAAACATCTTTCTCTTCACCAAGGGTACAACTCTTTCAACCGGAACTTAACATTGATATGCTAAAATGCAGTCTGGATGAATTAGAAGAAAGAAGAGAGCGCGCACAAATAAGAAATACTGCGTACCAACAGAGGGTAGCCAGATATTACAACTCACATGTGCGTGAAAGAAGGTTCTCGCTTGGCGACTTAGTGTTGAAAAGGGTGAACCCAAGAACAAGAGACAAAGCTGCAGGATCACTCGCAGACAAATGGAAGGGGCCTTATCAAATCACAGGCATAGCTGGTCACGGGGCATATCGCATTACTCGAGAGGGTTTAAGCGAACTACCCCATCCATGCAATGCACAGTACTTAAAGATATATTACCCTTGACTTTTTCATTGCTTTTAGGATTTATTTCAACCTTTTTATTTCTTAGAACAGTTTTCGTTTTAGCATTTTTTCTGTGATTATGTTAACAAAAGTTGCAGGAAGCATTCAATAAAGAGTAATTTATTACTGAAAATTCACGATTTCACTCGCCAGTCACAAAGGGCATTCGCCTTCGCACATCACTACCATCGCGTAAAGACGAGTTTCATACTCGCAGCAATGAGAACTGGCGAGAAAAAATAAAATCCCAAGTTATAAAAATCGACGATTGCCATTACGGGAAAATAAAATCCCTAAAGAGGCGAGAAAGCCAGCTGAAAACAAAAAGAAGCAAAAGCAAGAGGGAGACGTCCCAATAAGATGCTGAAACTCAGCAATGGCAGCTGAACAAACAAATAACATGTTAAAAACTTGGTGTATGGTCGGATACGTCCTAACAAACACTGAGTATGCCAAAATGTAGCAATGGCAGCTGAATAAAGCTATAAAACATGCCAAAAACTCGATGAAATACTGAGTAAGCCGAAAACTCAGCAAAAGCAGCCGATCAAAAACAAAAGAGTTTATAATTTAAAAAAGTCATTTACAATTGAAGAGTTACAAATGAAGGTGCAAAAAAGATATAAAATTTACAATCTTAACAGTCTGTAAAGACCTAAAGCTCAACTAGCTGCAGGAGGGCCCTCGCTGTCTTCCTCATCTTCGATCTCCTCTTCGGAAGGCCAGGTGACTTCTTCATCCCCATCCAGCATAAAAGGCTCATAATCCCTTCCAGCGACAGGACCCAAGTCGGGCTCAGCACCAGAACCAGAAAAGCTGCCCTTCTGACCCGAATAGTAAGTATTGAAGGCACGCTTGCTAGGGATTTCTAAATGCATAGGATGAGGCTTAATCCTATTATAATGGCAGTCGGCTTTCCATCGTTTTATTTGCTCTTTAATCGAACCCACTCCGCTGGCCATATGCTGTTGAAGAGACCTGTCGAAGCGCCTTAAAGCCTTTTCATTCGAATAATCCTTCATGGCGAAGAACTTCTTCGACTGCCTCATGCCTCGTTCAAACTCACGCAGCAAAAGCGCGTCGTAGGCAGGGGATCTCTTGAAACGATCAACCGCTTCAACCTCTAGCACAGCCTTCAAGTTATCAAAGATGAGTTCACGTGAAGACAACTAATTGCGCAAATCCAGCGCCTCATGCTCAGCTTTTTCCCTAGCCTCCTCAGCCACCCGCTCAGCCTCCAAACGTGCTGCGAAGGATTCTTGACTAGCAGATAAATGCTCCTTCAGCGAGCGGATCTCCTCTTCAGCAGCAGATAGTTTTTCCTCAGCGGCTAGCTGAGCAGACAGATGACCATCTGAGGATTCTCTTAGCTGAGCAAGCTGTTGAGCATGAGATTCTTTAGCAGAAGGCTTCTCCGCAGCCAAAATAGAAGCCTGCTCGCGCAAGCGCTTAATCTCCCGGGAAGCTTTGTTCCCATGCTTGTAGTTCTCAGCCAACTCAGACATCATCTGAAACGAAAAATAGCTGAATTAGGAAGTGTATAAGAAAAAATATAGAGATTTGTGGCGAGAAGCTTACCAAAGAGTGGCAATTGAAAAAGAATTCCATCTTTTTGTTGCAGGACTTGCCTTTAACATGCCCCCAGCTTTCACCAATGTACATATCATTATTAACCAAATAGGAGCAGATTTCAGTAGCCGAAAAATCAGAAAGAGACACATTCCCTTCATCGGCTCCAGTTGGTCCCACGGGAAGGGCTTCATAGGCAAAACCCGAACCAGAAGCAGAAGTCCCAGTTTGCTTCGATGGTCCTGGCCGATCAACCGATTCTGGTTGACCAGACGGTCTAGGCTGATCTGAATAGACATTTGACTCGCCCGTGGCCACTGGAGGAGAAGCTGTTCGGGGCGGAGTAGCGGAGGATATTCAATTCATTAAGCTCCTCGGGGGGAGGCACCGCTGCATTAGTCCCCTCAGTAGGATCCTTGCAAAAATTCGTTTGAATAGAGGGAGTTTCGGCGAGAGCTGGTTCGCCAGCACCTTCCTCATCCGAAGAAACAACATACTGCACCACCCTTGATGCCCACTTAGGGGGTCAAGCAGCATGATCGGGTGTACTCCCAGTTGGGCGTTTACCTCTACCAGCTCTAGGGGCTAGATCACTCGCAGGATCATGAGGAGTCTTAGGGACATCCACGTTAAAATCTGGAATGTCACTGACCCTCCCTGAAGCACCAACTTTCTCCTGACCTTTACGGTTGGGGGTAGCCGTAGCAGGGGTAGTCACAGCAGTAGTCGCAACAGGAGTATTCGCAGCAACCTCTGCACGAATGGGGAGTCGCCCCGACTCGGCACCTCCCCCAGAAACATCACCAGCTTCCTCACCGTCCGAAGGATCATCACCATCCGAGCTAGCAATTCCCTCCTTGGCCAAACCAGCAGCGTGTCTTTTGCTGGCAGCCTCGGAATTCTTCACTGCCCGGGCTTGCAAATCGCAAACGGTATCAAAGTCACACACTTCGAGAAAAATAAACCAATTGTCACTAACAGAATAAAACGAAATAGTAATACAAAAGGAGAAACAGATAAAGACTTACGACGAGGAAGCCTAGCAGGTAGGCGTGTGAAAATCTGCTGAGAGATCATTTTCTCCTCATCCAAAAGGAAGGATCTATCCCTCGAGTCCAAAGGAAGGACGGTCGCCGCAGCAAGGTGAGAGATCTCCCTATCCAGCAAAACAGGGACTGCCTTCGACCAGACTTCAGGAGATGTGAAGTGCCTGGGAACTTTCTTCGCCGAAAGGTTACGGCGACTGCTGGCAGGAATATCTCGGCCCCACTCGCCACCAGCAAAAAACCAGCTATTTTTCCACCTCTTGTTTGAAGTGAGAAAGCCCCAAATAAAACCTTTTTTCTTCTCATCACTGGAAACCTCCACTTGACCAAGGTTCGCCACACCCTCAAGGATCCAGTTTTCCACAGGCGAAGAGAGAAGGAAATACGTGCCACCATTGCCCGCCTGTCTTAGCGTATAAAAATGGCGGATCTCGCGAGGTGTAGGGGGCCCATAACCCTTTAGCTTCCACATTAGACACAGGCACATCAATATCCTACAACTATTTGGAGCAAGTTGTGCTGGTGCAATTCAAGCCTCCGTAAGAAACCTGGCGATAAAAGGCTGAAGAGGAAGGGTTACCCCACAGCTGAGTATAGCACCATAGATGGCGACCGTATTTTCAGGAGGATTCCACACTGCTCGATCACCAGGTAACATCAAAGTTACTGAGTCTGGAATATCAAAACGACTCTTATACTTGCAGAGCTCCTCCTCGCCAACCACGTTAACTATCGTGTCAAAGGAACACGGACGATCCAACGAAAAATGCAGCCTATCCCTTTGATGATCTTCGACGTCAGAGTCAACAGTCGTCTGCGCATCCAGTAGGGATTCGTGAGGAGCCCTAGAGGCACGTCGTTTACTGCCACCTGGTGTAGAGGATCTCAACATCACTGGAGAATCACTATTGGAAGACGGAGGAGAAATGTTAGGAATAAAATCATCTTCAGAAGACGGAACGTAAACAGAAATTGGGACCGGAGAATCCGGGCGAAAATTAGGAATCAGAGATTCAATTTTATCTGCAGTACATTTGTCATCAAGCTCCATAGCTTGCATCATCGGATTAAAAAGAGAAGAGCGTAAGGAGGGATCCATGAAAACTCACCAGAAAAACCCTAGGTTCGGAGGATGAGCAAGAGATTTGGGGACGTCGAGAAATAAGCACGATCGATTTCGAGGCAAGCCGTCCGATAGTGAAATAGAACAGAAGAAATTCATGGCAGAAATTTCTAAGGGAGATGAAGGAACTCTGTTTTGAGAGAAGAAAGGAGGAAATGGAAAAATAAATGGAAAGAACAAAGTGAGGAAGAAGAAACGATCGGGCCTTGAAAAGAGGAAACTTTGAAATTCAAAAAAAAAAAAAAAATCAAATAAAAGATATGCAATTAATGTGAGTGACGGCCACAGTAACCAACCGTAATAGTCACCACCAAGTATTGGACATGTGGCGTCTCGGGGATCACCAAGCAGTCAGAATATCCCTTCACCTGTCAAAGTAAGTTGAAGCACCGGAAGTTGTGTGGCCAAAATTAAAAGCTTGCACCGGAAGAATCAACCAATCAATGCAACGCGTGGTGAAAAGAAGAAAGAGGGAGTTAATTACAAAATGCGCCGAAATCTCAAAAGCATAGATATAAATACTGCTCGCAAAGGCAAACGAAGTAGAAAGAACAAGTCATTCGCCAGGCTCGAAGTATTTATGGAGGTATTGTTGTATGTATAAATTCGCCAAGCAGACACGTCACCAAAGGAGTCAATAAATGATGAAGAGAAGGTTGCCGCGTCACTCATTGACTGAGTCAAAGGGAGAAAATGTGGCAAGCCAGAATGTCGATGCCTTAAATCAATAAAGTCAAAGGTGTGGTCGCCAGAACTAGATATATACTCGCCACAGGTAGAAACGTGGTCGCCAAAGGACAAAGCCCAAAAGTGAAGGTATTCGCTGCATCAGCATACTGGGCCCGAACCGACTCGGCAGAAACATAGAAATCAACCCTAAACTTTAGAAGACCCATGGCAACAAGGAATCATAAAGAGGAAAAGAGATAAGAGAAACATCCAGGTCCGTGACAAACATAGGAATCCTAGTACGAATCAAAGAGGGAAACCTACCACCAACGCGGCTAAAAACAAGGGGAAACCCTAATTAGACAAGTATAAATAGAACCATCTATCTCATACGGAGGGGGTTCAAAAACTTAGAGAGAGGGAGAAAAGAGCAATCGTATGAGAGATCTGAGTGTGTAACAAAGCAATAAGACTAGTATTATTTTTCTGCCCTCTAGGGCGCCGTGGTTTTTTCTCATTCAAGGGTTTTCCACGTAAAAATCTATCTCTTGCATGCATTGATTATTTTCTCGTTTTACTTTAAGTTGATATAATTTTTATGTGTGGCAATCCAAATTTCACCATTAACAACTATCATATGTTTGCTCAAGGACGAGTAAAGGTTAGGTTTGGGGGTTTTGATTGCTCTAAATACATCTATGTTTTGAGCGCCTAATTCCTCCCCTTTGTGATCGTTTTTGAAATGTTTTTAGTGTTTAATAATGATATATAGTGTTTTCAGGTATTTTCCTCTTCCAAGATAACTTTTGGCCCAAGTTGGAGAATTAGAGTGAAAAAGGGCATTTTTGGAAGAAAAGAAGAAAAGAAGAATCTGTGAGTACATGCTTGTAGAACCAACTCGCAGATGTCTCCCAGAGTACACTGCGACTTCAAGCTGCTAGAACAACCTCGCAAAACATATTTCCTTAAATGGTCCAAAAGAGACTGCGAGAAGAATCTGCGAGTTCATACTCGCAGACTAAAGTCACAGATCTAAAGTCAGACTCAACTGCTAGTTCAAACTGTGAGACCAAACCAGTAGATCAGAACTGCGAGTTAAAATCTACGAGTTCCATCTCGCAGATTCCAGATCTAAGATATTTCCAAAACCACCTACGAGAAGAATCTGCGACATTGTTCAAGCAGACGATAAATCTGCGAGTACATTCTCGCAGATTTCAACAAAAGCTCACGGATTAAGGCGGCCACCTCTGATTTCAACTAGATATTTTCAACCACTATATATAGATAATATCTAGATTAACCTAATATGGATTTTAAGGGATAGATACTTTTTAGATGTAATTTTAGACTTAGAGAGAATAGATATTTTGTTAGATATTTTCACCTTTGTAGATCAAAAAAATAGTTTCTTAGTTTTAGTGTGGATCTTGAAACTCTTTTGAAGGAGATTGAAGAAAAAGTCTTGTAATTGAAGTCAAGGATTGACATCCAAGCTTATGGGTTGTATCACTTCCTCTCTTTCTTTATATTTTGTTGTAGATAAAATGATGTGTAGCTAAATTCCTTGAGATGTAAGGGATTGATGCTCATGAGTTGTTAACCTTAATCTATATCAATTTACTCTTTATATTCATCATATCTTGTTGATGTATGTGAAATCAATGTGTGACAACGCATTCAATTCAAGTTTTGCTTGCAAGTTAGCATTCAATATGTTATTTAAGTGGTTGGATAGAAATAAATGTATTTGACCAAACATAATTATACTCCTTCACTTTTCTTTGTGGTGTTTATTAATTGTTCATGCCTATGTTCATTAATTTCACTATCCCTCATGGAATTAAATAATTTATTCTAACCATTCTTTGACATCTTGGGATGAGTAGATGTTGATTATCTTTCACAAAGACCAATTTAATTAGGGCCACATACTAGATTGATGAATAGTGCTTAAGTTATATTGATGGATCATCTTCGTTAACTCTTATGTTCTATCGTTTTCCCTTGTATCTCGTTTGTTTAAAATATCTTTCTCATTAACTTAATCTTAGAAATTGATAGTATATTGACTCACTTAGTTAAAAGCAACTTTTACAATATTTTAGTTCCATTACCTATTGGTTCTTCGTGGGAACAATAACCCTTACTTGTGTCCGTTATACTCGACAGTGATCCGTACATTTGCGGAAGGTTGTAGACTCGTGCACTCGTCTCATTTACTTTTAGGCGTACTATCATTAGTAGTAGTTTTTTAGACGTACGTCCGGAGTGCATCAGTCAGCGACGATTGCCGAAGAAGGAATGGTTAGCCTTCAATAAGTATAAGTTAGAGTGACTTAAAATAGTAATATATATATATATATATATATATATATATATTGCGGGGGGGTGGGTGGGCAAAAATTTGGACCATTAAAATAGTAAATATAATCCTTCTAGTTTTAGGAATCTTAATCCATCTCAACTAATCCTAACATAGAATAATTAGGATCGCCTTAAACTAGAATTAAAGTGAACATTAGGTGTTCATTAATAGTCCAAAACACAAAGAATTCGTCCAAGGTCTTTTTTCTCGAATCGGCAGCTCGTAATGCATTATTTCAAAATTCTCATGTAGGATTTCTGACCTGACCTTTAGATCATAAAATCACCATAACTTGCTCTAGGAAACTTAGGGCGTGTTCGGTAACGTTTTCGTTTTCCGTTTTCTGTATTTATTTTCTGTTTTCGTTTTCTGTTTCTGTTTTTTGTTTTTCGAGTTTGAAAACGCGTCCGATAGTAATTATGGAAAATGATATTCTGAGAGTGTAAACATAAAAAACGCGTCTGGTAAAATACTCTAAAATCAATTTTTCTTTATATATATTTTTTGGAATAATTGAATTTACTGAAAAACTGAAAAAATTAAAAATAAAAAAAAAATAAAAACTTTTTTAATGGATCTCCACCACCCATTGTTTAAAAATAACGAAAAAAGAAAAAGAAAAAGAAAAGTTAGAGGTGGAGTTCTAATCACCAGATTGGATCTCCACTATCCATTAAGATAGATGGATGGTGGAGATCTAATCTGGAGGTTGGATCTCCTTTGAGCTTTGATCTTTGATCTCTTTTTCTTTCTCTTACTTTGTTCTTGGTGTTAAAATTAAAAAAATAAAACTGGAATTAAATTACAGAAATAAATGAATGAATAATAAAAAACAAGTGGATGATGAGAGAGAGATAGAGTCGTGATGAATTTGAAAGGTTGGGTGAGAGATTCTTCTTTCAACCCCTTCCATCCACCCAACTCAACTCAATCTTCACACAACACAGAAACAGTCCAGAAAAGTCTTCTCTTCTATTCATCATCATTTTTTTTTGTTCCTCAAACCAATGATTTCTTATAAGAAAAGAGAGATCGAGAATTGATCCAGAACATATCATGTTAAAAAACATCAAGTAGAAAGAACCAATAAATAGAAAGAAAAAAAAAACCTAAAAACAATTGACATCATCATCATCAACCGGAAGGAGAAGAAGAAACAAGAAACAAGAAACAAAAATGGTGATTGTAATGTTACCCAGATTAGCAGCTAGCATCTCAATCTCACATGAATATTCTTTTTTTTTTTATGAAAGAACCCTATCTCTCTCGCCCAATGTAAACAGCCACAATCAAATATTCCAGCTGTAGATCACCTTCTAAGTCAAATGTACCAATAATTTATGTTTTCAAAAAAAAATAAAAAAAATAGTAATAGTGGTGGTGGGTCCATAAAAAACGAGAACAACAATAAGAGAACATGTAATTGTTGTTTTTGATGGGTCCAACTTTTCATGTTTTAAATTAAAAAACAGTTTTTAATGTTTTTGTTTTTGTTTTCTTGAAAATGGTGGACTGAACAAGTTTTTTATATTTTTTAAACTGAAAAAACAAAAAACAACACTTAGAAACAATACCGAACGGCCCCTTAGAAACTTAGAATTGCAAATCGTAAAATTCTATAGAAACCTAACTTCCGTACATTTCCAACCAAAACTCAAACCAAGTTCATTCTGAAATGAGAAGTTGACCCATATGCAAAGGTTGTTATTTTAGGAGTGATCGAAAACCTTCCAATTTGCAATTTGCAATTAGCAATCATATAGCTTCTAGGACTTGACTAACCGAAAACCAACAAAAGGAATATAAATCAAAAAAGTTTAACTCAAATAGAGCAAGAAACTAATGAATAAAGGTGTAAAACATAAACAATTATAACTTTATAAGGTAAGCAACCAAAGAGCCACCGTTTGACATCGGTTTATAGACGAGGTAGGTCTAGTGATATTTCTCTCACACAGTCACACCTGATGTTGTTGTTTCAAGTCATTACTGCTGTAAAATCCGAATTATTTTAATATTAAAAAAAATATAGAAGTAGGTTCGTGTGTTTGTGGTGCTGTCATACCCATAGCCTCAATTGTGAAAAAAAGATGAGTGCAAAGAGAATAGAGCAAAGCAGAAGAAGGGCAAGAACAGGGTCATCTTCTCCAACGCGGGCCTCTGTTTTAGAGCGTGAATTTGTGACCGAAGAGGAGACGACAATATTGAATGTTTCAAGTACAAACCCTAGGAGTTTCCCGTACAGCGTGAAGCAACAATGCTGGGAAAAGACAGAGAAGGTCAAAGGGAGAGACTCCAATCGCTGGCGAAGAGACGCTCTCGGCAACATTGTCTTCAGGAAGCTTGTTGGATGTCCTGGTTGCTTGTGCCACGATTATGATCACATTCTCCCTTATTCCAAGGTTTGTTTGTCACTTTTTGTTTATTTATTGTTAATTGTGATTGATTATATATAAATAATTCTAATTCTTCAGGGCGGAAAAAGCACGCTCGATAACTGTCAGGTTTTACAGGTGATTGATTCAATTGCAATTAAATTCATTCAGATATTTGAAACGTTGCTTATTAATGCCCTAAATTGTACTATGCTTTATCTATATTGTAAATGTTTTGCAATTAAATTCATTCAGATAGGCTTCACTTTTGTCTTAAGAATATTGACTTTTGTCTCTCTGATACAGGCAAAAGTTAATAGATCAAAGGGAAATCGGACTGAAATATCCAGAGCTGAACTGATTGAGAAAAGTTCTTATTGTCGGGTTTCAGGTATTTCAAGTTGTATTAATTACTCAAAGAAAGAATCTGCCAGAATTTCTAACCTACCATTTGGTTTTGATTGAATTCAGGACGTGATATGGATCTTCTTGAACTGTCAGCCTATGGTGATGTTCGTCGTGGACAAGACTCCGGGGGTTGTAGAATCCAATGATCAATTTCAAATTTGATTAAGCCGGGGAGTGGGAAATTAGTATTTGTCGACTTGAATTGAATATAAATGTATGCTCATTACTTATGTTTCATATTTGAATGTAGTTGTATTACCTTCTGGTGCTTAAATGAGTGATCTTCTCCTAATTGGTAGATTGTGGAGTTAATGATGTCAAATATTGAGAATTTGCAAGAGTGATTTCATTTCAATAATGCTCATAAGAGCAAGTTTGGTAACTGAGTTTGGTTCTGGTCATACTGTGCTATTTCATGTTGCTGTTTCATCATTGCCTGGCTGGATTATGATTGCTTTAGCTGTTGCTTGCCTTGCCATAATTCTTGTATTTCTGTATTTAAAAATAGTTGTAAGATAAGCATACCGAGTTGAAGATGGTGATTTTTTCTTCTTGCTTTTTTTTCCTTGGAGAGAAATAATGCTTTGTGTTATTAGATTTCTACCTGCATTCAGATTCCAGTAATGCACAGAACTCGTCCTGTGGGTTATTTCCAAAAGATGTTTTGAAATGCTGGAATCAGTTTTTGTTGGTTGAAGCGTTGAAAAGAGGGTTCACGAAAACATCACAATTAGGTGGTGTTTGGATCCCTTTTCAAAAACTGTTTTTCATTTTTAAAAACAAAAAATGATCGTAAAGTGTTTGGCCACTTGTTTTAGAAAATGCATTTTTTGCGCACCCACAGGCAGGCCCAACGCCAAGCCCAAACACTAGCCTACCTACCTCAAATACAGCTTAAATACACCCCAGCCCAATACTAATTACACCCCATAAAAGACAAGTCACTTGAGCCCAATTGCACCCCATCCCTTTGCTGAGTGTCCCCCACCTTCACTATTCATCTTCTTCCTCCCTTCACGCGAACCAGCCAAGGTATCTTCCCCTAAACCCTAGCTTGCAGACGGCCACCTTACTCGACCTACCACCGGTCGAAACCGGCCCCACATCAATGGCCAAGTCAACGGCAGCCTGGTCGTTGACTTTTCAGGCCTCCAATCGGTCGGAAATTCAACCGTCAATCATGCCTCTCCACGCCCCTTGGTGGCCATTTGTTCCCTAATTGTCGCCACTTGTCCTTTGTTGTCGCCATGGCGACAGGAAGTGATTTTGGCACCTGATCGTGTCGCCATTTGCGTCGCCAAAAGCGTTGCCATGAACGAATTAGCGACCTCCTTGCTGTGCAAATCTGATTGGGTGTGCAAATTACAATATATACCCCTCTGTTGGACTAAATGGTAATTTGCCATGGTCATGGGTGTTTTGGTAATTTACCACCCGTGACCTAATTTGAAAAGCCTATAAATTCATCACCATTCTCCCTTTTTAGACATCTCTTAACAATCAAGAAACCTCCTTTTCTCCACCATTCCTTATCCCACCATTTTTCCTCTCCAATAACCATTTAGATTACTTCACCTAAATCACTCATCTCTATCCGTTTTCTCCACCCCTTTCCTTTGTCACTTTCCATATGACTCCACCTATCTAGACACATCCTCAACACCCAATCTTTGCACCAGCCACAACAAGGAAGCTTAAGGAAGGATCAAACTTACAAGAGAGACCTAAGGGTGATTTCTCTCCATTTACTTCCTTTATTTGTTTGTGATTATGTTTAATTAAACCCCATTTTCTAGGGGGATGATTTGATAGACTTTTGGACATTGTGTATTTATTTAAGCTTTGAATATTATGTTTATGCAATTATAGTTTTATTCACTTTTCAATTAGGTCTTACACTTATGTGATTGATTAGGTATTGACACACTTAGTTGATTACAATATGTTGCAGGATTATTTATGATAAAATTGATTAAGTTATTGACACACTTGATTGATTGTAGCACGTAGTGAATAGGACAGGCTTTTGGAGGGTAGGTCTACCACGATTGCCTAGGCCACTCTATCGTCACTAATCGATCCCACCTTGACCCATTTTCCTTAATCAGTTAGGCATTTTGGTGGGAAGTTGTTTAGGATCCGTAGTTACGGTCCAAACACATCTTCGAATGAGATCAGTCCTTGATTGTGTGAATAGTGCATTAATGAAGCTTTGTATGAATTACTCAGTAGTCCATTAGCTACTCTATCATTTCCCTAGACTTTTAATTAATTGTTTAAATCATTTTCTTATCTAGGTTGTTGATATTGGATTTCTTTCTATTCAAATTCTCTTTACATGTTATTGCTTTTATTTTCCATGTATGTTTGATGGTTTCTTAAACCATACACCATTCAAACTACCATGATTTACTTTATTGCATTTTTAGACTAGTTAAATAATTCAACTAATTACTCTAATTCCCTATGGAACGAATCCTAACTTACCACTTTACTAATTTTCCATCTAAGTGGATTTTCTAAGTGGTTAAATCGGTTTTCAAAACGATCACATTTAAAACGTATTTTGTTGAGTACAAAACGACCTAATCAAAATTGGCGCCACTGCCGGGGAATTGGTAGCGATTGTTGAATTACTTAACTTTTCTTTGTAGTGTATAATATTATTAGATAGCCTAGTAACATTTGTTTTATTTATTTATTATCGTTTGCTAGTTTTTAGTTTGTTTATTAGATTTTCGTAGTTCTTTTGTTATTCATTTTTGTAGTTAGATTTTGCTTAGATTATTTGTCATTTTTTGTTAGGATTATGCTCAATAGCAAGAGTGTAATATTGTAATTAACAATCTTTTTCATATTAATAAAGTGATTTCTGGTTTAACAAATCTTATAGCATTTATAGTTTAATATTATAATTGTCAAAGTAAATAATCATAAAGTCTAAAGACTATGAGAAAAGAAGAATTGTTCGTACATCTGGATATGTATGAGGTTGACACAATTCTTTAGTTAGTCTTGAATAACGTTCACAACTTAAGTTAAAGGTTGGGCACCTTTATCTTGTTAAAGTTGTAGAATTCTTTTGCTAGCGTTTGAGTGGGATCAAATGAGATATGATGAGTCTAAAATCATCGGAGTGTCTTCGAGCAAAAGAATCTAGTGCACTAGGTGCATTGAACTGGATCACAATGAAAAGCTTTATCTAGAACCGTCAATAGATAATAGTCTTTTCATTATCAGGACAATCGGAGAGTCTATCTTAATCCTGAGATAAATGATGGACTTATGGTTGCAAGTGATATCATTTGAGTTATCAATGAGTACGATTATATCGCATAGTCTATCCTCGATAGTTTGGTGGTATTCATTTGTTAATCGATAGAGGACTTCATTTATAGAAATGGACATCGTGGCTCCATTTATTAAATGAGAGTAGAATATCATCATATGGATGTTTTGAGGTATTGGATATTGAATCTTAACGTTAAGTTTTCAATAGTGTCTATTGAAACATGGCTTCTGGACAAGTCAAAATATCCAAGTTCAAAATGTGGTCATATGAGGAAATATGGTAACTTGAAGAGCTATAGGCGGTCTATGAGCTCTTGGCGATTACTGATATTCATCACGAGGATACACCATCTCCAATAAGATTGTCTAGGGTATGAATGAGAATATTTACTTATTCCATCTTTATTTAAGAGTGCAATTTTAGTTCTTTAGAGGAATGAACTAAAATTAATAGATTGAACCTAAGTGAATCATTTGTTGATTGTGATTGGGTTATGTCTATTGGAGCTTAAATTTAGATAGGCCCGCCAAGATCCCCAATCCACACGGACTTGCATGAATCACTTGATATATTCTACCGGACTAATTTATGGGTCCATCTAGAATTGTATTAAGGCATGTGGACTTGTTTCTTTTAGTAAGAATGGGCCTAGTTCACATGTGGGCCTTTTATTAAGGTCCAATAGATTTAATAAAATAGAAAAACAATATATAGATATATTGATATATATGGCACATGGCCGAGATATATATATGATATTATATTGTTTTATTTTTATTATTTGATTAAATGGAAATTAATTAATTGATTAATTAATTATTTAATTAAAAATCAAAATCTTTTTCTGACTAGGAAATATGTTTCTTAGTAGTATACTATTGTGGTAGTATAATAAATATTAAAGACTTTATTTGGTAAGTAGATAAATAAAGGGAATTTATTTATCTAGTCAAATTAGGAAGTCTTTGATATAGTCACAAATACACTAAAGAGTTGGATTAGGGTTTGGAATTTTAAGGAAATCTACCTAGGATTAGGATTTAAGTCAAAAGACACAAATCCTACATGGTAAAGGATTTCAGCCTCAATATATAGATATATATGAAATATATATATGGCAATGAGCCGGAAATATATATATAAATTTATAAAGCATGCAGCTATATATAATATATATGAAAGTTAAAATTGACGTGTAGATATATATAAATATTTGCAAGTGAAAAGTGGTGCAGCAATATATGTTATATAGGGTAGGTTGATTTCGGTTTCATAAATAGCAATATATATTATTATTTCGTATTTGCATATAAATATATATATATTATTTCAAGCAATATGATAGAGTAAGCGGCCACTAAACAATATATATATATATTCTTTGTATATTTTCAAGAACCCTAATACAAGGCTTGAGAGTTTTTTCTTTTGCTTGAGAAAAATAGAATCCAACTCTTAGGGGGGTGTATTCAATTAGGATTAATTAGGATTCTTGAAGACATTTAAAGACATTTTTTAAGTGACAGATTTTCATGGATTTATACAGACTTTTATAAATCTACATGGATTTTCATTGATTTGTTTAGACATCCATCTCAGACTTTTATGGATTTGTTTAGACATCCATGGATTTTCATGGATTTGTTATCTCTGACTTATCAATAGTAAGCTAATTATAGCTAATTATCAAAAAAACCTTTGAAGTTGGAATGAGCAAAATTTGATACACCAGTCAATCTATATTTGCGTATATATATAGTCTGAGGTTGTTGTTGATGCAAACAAATCGATTGAATTGAACCCAAAATTGGCTAAGGCTTATCTGCGTAAAGGCACTGCTTGTATGAAGTGCAAATAAATTATTTTTCTTTAAAATTAAAAAAAAAAAAAAAAAGTGAGCATTTTGGTGTTTGATTGAAGGCTCTATAGATTATTGGACTAATTGCACAAACATCCCTGAGTTTAGGCATAATTGTATGTATATGGAATTTTTACCAATAATTGCACAAACATCCCCTATAATTAGTTGACTTTGTTAAATCTAACCATTGACCATAATTTTAACCAAAAATGACTAAAGTGCCCCTAGTTACCTATTTTATAATTAATTATATATATACTTTTTTTTTGACAATTTATATATATACTTAAAAAAATAATTATATATATATTTAAAAAAATAATTACATATATACTTAAAAATAATAATTATATATAATACTTAATTTATTTATTTAAAAAAATGGATTATAAAAATGTAAAAAATGGATTATAAAAATTGTTAAATAAATAAATTAAGTATTGTATATAATTGTTATTTTAAGTATATATATAAATTGTCAAAAAAAATAATAAAGTATATATATAATTAATAATAAAATAGGTAAATAGGGGCACTTTGGTCATTTTTTGGTTAAAATTGTGGTCAATGGTTAGATTTAACGAAGTCAACTAATTACAGGGGATGTTTGTGCAATTATGGATAAAAATTCCATATACATGCAATTATACCTAAACTCAAGGGACGTTTGTGCAATTAGTCCTAGATTATTTTAGTGTCGTTTTATGCAGTTTTGGCACGTAGTGAGTTTTGTACTCGTTATATATAATTATGTAGTGATATTCTTTTTTGGGCTATTAGCTGATTGTTTTGGGTGTTCTGTTCTGTTTTTGCTGTGTTCTTTTGTTTCGGTTGTGTTTTTTGCTGTTGTGGGTCTGTGTTGCTTCTGTGTTGGTTGCTCTGGGGTGTGTGGTTTTGTGGTGGGTTGGGGTGGCGTTGTTGGGTTGTTTTTTTTCTTGTTTTGTTTGTCCTGCCCCTGTTTCTTTGGTGTGGCTTTAATAAAATTCTACCATTTCAAATATATATATATATATATATATATATATATAATTATGTGACTACAACATATTCCATTATTGTATGTGGCTTATTTTCCTTTTGAACTCGATTTTTTTTTTCGTTTTTAATTCACAGAACATGTTGGGGATGGAAGCTTATTATTCTCACATGCATTGGTTTTTTTTATTTTTACATATTAGTGCTTTTCGTTTCTGTTTTGAGAGAGAGAGGGAGAGCAAAATCCACCAAAATCTTTGGGGAGAAGGCCGGACATGTTATGACATTTGATATTCATATCTCTCACCATCAAGTCCACCAAAATCCATCAAAATCCATGACCTAAGAAAATCCTTTAAAATCTAGTCCTAATTGAATACACCTTGATTCTTGTAGACATTTTTAAAGTCCCAATTCAATACACCTGGATTTGGAAGGATTCTTTAAAAGTCCATAGAAATCCTAATTGAATACCACTGGATTCATATGGACTTTTTTAAAGTCTTTAAATGTCCAAATTGAATACACCAGGATTTATAATGTCTTTAAATGTTCTCAAGAATCCTAATTGAATACACCCCCCTTAGATTAGTGTGAGAATTCGGCCAAGAGGAAAAGAGAGAAAAGTTTGTTCTTATTTTGATAGTGCACTAGTAACTTTTATATCAAAAGGTTTTGTGCACAATTTCGAATAAGGTTCACGCGAGTTTCGATCTAACGATTGTGAATTCAAAAGTGACCGAAACATTCTTTGTAGCCTCTTGGAATTTGTTGTGACTAACGAAAAAGAAAAAGTTTTGTTAATCCATCCTCAGGTACACAATTCAAAGAGAAGGGAGACCACGCTCCTAGGTGATTCACGTTCGTGATTGGATTGGAAGATCTTGCGGATTACCATCGACGCAATGTCAATCGGATCACGCGACAAAGGTATGATATCTTTAGTATTATATGTTAATTAATTAGAGGGTTAAGGTTCAAATTATGGAAAAATTTTAAACTATACTAAACCCCTTTTTAGTCTCGCTTCCGCTGCGTTGATCGTATTTTTCCCTACATTTTTGTCATTTTTAGGTTTTCTAATTTTGTTTCTTTTTCGTCTTGCTTTCGTTTTTCTTTTTGTTTTTCTTTTCAGGAACAATGGATCATTTTGGCTTGCAATTGGCAAAATTCAACCAGGACATGGAGTTATTTGCCTCAAGGCACTCAAGGGAAGAAAGAGCTCATGACTCAAATACTTCCAATACGGGGCCGAAGGATGAGAATCCCAAGGAAGAAATGTTAGAGGCCATCCAAGCATTACAAATGTCATACAAGCAAGCCTTGAACGGATGTTTGGAGGCAAGTGCACTTAGATTTTCGAGATTAGAAGCTTCGTTGAGAAGAATAGGAGTGCACCTTGGAGCTATCATGAAAGCCATGCAAGGGAAAAAGAGCCAAGAGTTCCCAAGTCCACCGATGCTAGAAGAAGCTACCACCATCCCTTGGAATGGTGAGAATGAAGAGCACAATTATTTTCACAATTTTGCTAATGGGTCTTCTAGTATTTCAGGTGAAGGAGTAGGAGAAGAAGAGACGAATGATGAAATGAAGGAATCGAAGCCTTATGTCCCTCCTACTATTTCTCAAAGCCACCTACTCAAAAGCATTTGGTATAGGTTGTTTCCTAAACTTATTAAGCCACTTTTTCAAGTGCATTTTTACTTGCCTTTGCTTTATGTGATTAGGAACACGCCGACGGGCGACAAATACTTCCAAGACCTAATTGCATATAGGCGCATATTCGAAGCCTTGGAATTCGGTTGACCGATCCAAGTAGCATGTCTAGCGGGGACGTAAAACCAAGCGCTTGGTGGGAGGCAACCCACCTAGGTACAATTTCTTTCCTTTCTTAGTTTTAATTTGTTTTATTTCTTGCTTTTTAGTCTTTTGCTTAGAATAAGGTTGTGAGTTGTTTTTTATAGTGGATTTAGGCTTGAATGATCATATCTTTTGTCCACATGGATTGTGATGTGACTCTTGAAGAATTTACATTGCCATATCTCTTGAGTTGATGATGAATATTTAGGATGTTAATGAACGCAACACTTGATTTTATTTTGGGATAAATTTGAAAATGGACATAAATTGTGTTTTGACTCTTTGATTGATGATGTGTGTTGCACCGCGTTTACCGGTTTATATGCCCCAAAGACATTGAGGACAATGTCTAATTTAGGTTTGGGGGTGTGTGCGCAACATCGTATCTTATTTGCAATTGTGTGCAAATGTTTTGAGCCTAAATTTTTGAAAAATTTCAAAAATCTTGTGATAATGCCATGCTTGAGCATATTTTGCTTGCTGAGATTTTGCCTTTATGTGTGCGAGTAAGGAATTATGCATCTTTGCCTTGCTTAGTTTAGATTAACTTCATGCCATTTAGGGTTGCATTGAGCAAAGCGCGCTAGTTCTTTTCTTTTGATGTTAGAGTGAATATTCAATTGTGCTTGAAGGTTAGGAATTAATAGTGGAGACTTCCCGTGAGATTCACAAACACGGCCTAAAAAGCTTATTTTGAGGGAATGTTTTCACTCTTTTTACACTCATTCAAATACACATGTTAAGCATATTTAAAATGTCTCATTCACACTTAAATGTTGTTTGCCATAGAACATATGGACTGCTTATGGATGCCTTAATTGACTTTGTGGACAAACATTTAGAGATGATTTTAGGCAATGCATGTGAAAACCCACTAAATTGGCCTAAATACTTCCAATCCCTCTATGTGTGTGCTCCATTGCCCATTTTGAAGCCAAACGCAATTAAGCTTTTCATTCATGAACCACATCAACATAAACCATACAGCCTATACACTAGCTTACCTTGTACCAAATGGTTTGCTAAGGCTTAGGGGTTGAATGTAAGCTTTAAGGAGTATGAAAATGTAAGGCGTGTACCTAGGCAAATATGTATGTGCAAACACATTAAAAAGATGAAATGCAATGCTTGAAAAGAAAAGAAAAGAAAAGCAAGAAAAGAAAAGAAAAGCATAGCAAAAGAAAGAAAAGAAAAGGACGAATGAGGCACTAAGTGCCTAGATCAATTATGTGGAATTAAATGAGCTACTCAATGAAAATTAAGAGTAGAAAAATGCACAAATTAAATTATAAGCCTGGACGCCAAAGTGTGGAATATGCAAGTTGTAATGAGTAAATTGCGCTTAACTTAGAATGTATGCCTTAGTGTGACCATTGGGTGTTTGCAATCAATTTTTCCCATTTATTATCTCACCATTCACCTTAGGCCCCATTACAACCAAATTAAAGACCTACTTGATCTTTAGGGATGTCCAGCTTCGAAATTTTAGTTGATGCATGTTCTTTCCGGTTCATGGCCTTCAATTCCATTCATGAGACTAATTTTCAGAAATTGTGTTTTAAAAGATCATGTGCAATTATATTTGATATCTTGAACATAAACTCATATTGCATATGAATTGTGAGTGAAGCCTAGGAATCTGTGCGAAAATGAGAGAATCCGGCGAGAATTAGATGTCGAGGCGAATTATATTCCTTTCCTAATGGCACTCTAGTCTTTAATGTAGGATCGCGTTGCATGCAATGTGTACTTAGAGTGGCATGACTTTAATCTTCATTTGGCATATCTTACATGTATATTTTTCCTAATGAGCACAACATTGGTTAAATCTTTTCACTTTTGGTTTTGCAAGTCGAATCTTAACTTTTGAGCCTTATACAAAGAGTCGGTGCATCATTGATGATTGCTTGATAGTTGAAACATGTCATGTGTGCTTATATTTGTTTTGCTCGAGGATGAGCAAAAAATAGGTTTGGGGGTATTTGATCGGATCAAAATTGGTACGATTTTGGCCCTCACTTCCTTCTCCTTTTGCTTGATTCTCGGGCATTATCCATTTAATAGTGTAAATTAAGTGTTTTCAGGTATTTACAGAATTCAGGGGCATTGAAGTAATATTGGAGAAATTAGGGGTAACATTGAAATTATTGGGGGAAGATTGAAGATTGTGCAATAGTAGAAGAGAACAGGGGAGCATTGTGTAATTTACCAGGCAAATCAGCAAAGCGTGCCACGTCAGCGAGTGATCCGGTGCGTTTTGGCTAAGGAAGGAAGTGGGCTTCTTTGCGCACCCACGACAGCCTCTTAGCGCACCCATAGGCAGGCCCAACGCTAAGCCCAAACACTAGCCTAACTACCTCAAATGCAGCCTAAATACACCGCAGCCCAATGCTAATTACACCCCATAAAAGACGAGCCCAATTACACCCCATCCCATTGCTGAGTGTCCCCCACCTTCACTATTCATCTTCTTCCTCCCTTCACGCGAACCAGCCAAGGCATCTTCCCCTAAACCCTAGCTTGCCGACGGCCACCTTGCTCGACCTACTATCGGCCGAAACCGACCCCACATCAACGGTCAAGTCAACGGCAGCCTGGTCGTTGACTTTTCAGGCCTCCAATCGGTCAGAAATTCAACTGCCAATCATGCCTCTCCACGCCCCTTGGCCGCCATTTGTCCCCTAATTGTCGCCACTTGTCCTTCGTTGTCGCCATGATGACAAGAAGTGATTTTGGCACCTAATTCTGTCGCCATGAACAAATTAGCGACCTCGTTGTGCAAATCTGATTGGGTGTGCAAACTACAATATGCACCCCTCTGTTGGACTAAATGGTAATTTGCCATGGTCATGGGTGTTTTGGTAATTTACCAGCCGTGACCTAATTTGAAAAGCTTATAAATTCATCACCATTTTCCCTTTTTAGACATCTCTTAACAATCAAGAAACCTCCTTTTCTCCACCATTCATTATCCCACCATTTTCCCTCTCTAATAACCACCTAGATTACTTCACTCCTTTCCTTTGTCACTTTCCATATGACTCCACCTATCTAGACTCATCCTCAACACCCAATCTTTGCACTAGCCACAACAAGGAAGCTTAAGGAAGGATCAAGCTTACAAGAGAGACCCAAGGGTGATCTCTCTCCATTTACTTCCTTTATTTGTTTGTGATTATGTGTAATTAAACCTCATTTTCTAAGGCTGATGATTTGATAGACTTTTGGACATTGTGTATTTATTTAAGCTTTGAATATTATGTTTATGCAATTATAGTTTTATTCACTTTTCAATTAGGTCTTGCACTTATGTGACTGATCGGGTATTGACATACTTAGTTGATTACAATATGTTGCAGGATTATTTATGATAAAATTGATTAAGTTATTGACACACTTGATTGATTGTAGCACGTAGTGAATAGGATAGGCTTTTGGAGGGTAGGCCTACCATGATTGCCTAGGCCACTCGATCGTCACTAATCGATCTCACCTTGACCCCCTTTCCTTAATCGGTTAGGCATTTTGGTGAGAAGTTGTTTAGGATCTGTAGTTACTATCCGAACACATCTTTGAATGAGATCAGTCCTTGATTGTGTGAATAGTGCATTAATGAAGCTTTGTATGAATTACTCAGTAGTCCATTAGCTACTCTATCATTTCCCTAGACTTCTAATTAATTGTTTAAATCATTTTCTTATCTAGGTTGTTGATATTGGATTCCATTCTATTCATATTCTCTTTACATTTTATTGCTTTTATTTTCCATGTATGTTTGATGGTTTCTTAAACCATACACCACTCAAACTACCATGATTTACTTTTTTGCATTTTTAGACTAGTTAAATAATTCAACTAATTACTCTAATTCCTTGTGAAACGAATTCTAACTTACCACTTTACTAATTTTCCATCTAAGTGGATTTTTTAAGTGGTGAAATCAGTTTTCAAAATGATCATATTTAAAACGTATTTTGTGTTAGGATTATGCTCAATAGCAAGAGTGTAATATTGTAATTAACAATCTTTTTCATATTAATAAAGTGATTTTTGGTTTAACAAATCGTATAGCATTTATAGTTTAATATTATAATTGTCAAAGTAAATAATCATAAGGTCTAAAGACTTTGAGAAAAGAAGAATTGTTCATACATTTGGATATGTATGTGGTAGACACAATTCTTTAGTTAGTCTTGAACAATGTTCACAACTTAAGTTAAAGGTTGGGCACCTTTATCTTGTTAAAGTTGTAGAATTCTTTTGCTAGCATTTGAGTGGGATCAAATGAGATATGATGAGTCTAAAATCATCGGAGTGTCTTCGAGCAAAAGGATCTAGTGCACTGGGTGCATTGAACTGGATCACAATGAAAAGCTTTATCTAGAACTGTCAATAGATAATAGTCTTTTCATTATCAGGACAATCGGAGAGTCTATCTTAATCCTGAGATAAATGATGTGTTAGGATTATGCTCAATAGCAAGAGTGTAATGTTGTAATTAACAATCTTTTTCATATTAATAAAGTGATTTCTGGTTTAACAAATCGTATAGCATTTATAGTTTATATTATAATTGTCAAAGTAAATAATCATAAGGTCTAAAGACTATGGGAAAAGAAGAATTGTTCGTACATCTGGATATGTATGTGGTAGACACAATTCTTTAGTTAGTCTTGAATAATGTTCACAACTTAAGTTAAAGGTTGGGCACCTTATCTTGTTAAAGTTGTAGAATTCTTTTGCTAGCATTTGAGTGGGATCAAATGAGATATGATGAGTCTAAAATCATCGGAGTGTCTTCGAGCAAAAGGATCTAGTGCACTGGGTGCATTGAACTGGATCACAATGAAAAGCTTTATCTAGAACCGTCAATAGATAATAGTCTTTTCATTATAAGGACAATCGGAGAGTCTATCTTAATCCTGAGATAAATGATGGACTTATGGTTGCAAGTGATATCATTTGAGTTATCAATGAGTACGATTATATCGCATAGTCTATCCTCGATAGTTTGGTGATATTCATTTGTTAATCGATAGAGGACTTCATTTATAGATATGGACATCGTGGCTCCATTTAATTAAATGACAGTATAATATCATCATATGGATGTTTTGAGGTATTTGGATATTAAATCTCAACGTTGAGTTTTCAATAGTGTCTATTGAAAACATGGCTTCTGGACAAGTCAAAATATCCAAGTTCAAAACGTGGTCATATGAGTAAATATGGTAACTTGGAGAGTTATAGGCGGTCTATGAACTCTTGGCGATTACTGATATTAATCACGAGGATACACTATCTCCAATATGATTGTCTAGGGTATGAATGAGGAGCATCTTCCTTTTCTATCTTTATTTAAGAGTTCAGTTTTAGCTCTTTAGTGGAATGAGTTAAAATTAATGGATCGGACCTAAGTGAATCATTTGTTGATTGTGATTAGGTTATGTCTATTGAAACTTAAATTTAGATGGCCCGCCAAGATCCCCAATCCACACGGACTTGCATGGATCACTTGATATATTCTACCGGACCAATTTAAGGGTCCATCTAGAATTGCATTTAATATATTAAGAATATAATTTGCACATTATTTAAGTAATGGGCTGCTCAATTATATTAATATATTAATGAAAGACATGTGGGCTTGTTTCTTTTTGTAAGAATGGGTCTGGTTCACATGTGGGCTTTTTATTTAAAGTCCAATGGATTAAATGAAATAAGAAAATAATGTTAGGCCCAATCTTATACAAGTGGGGCGGCAAGGTTAAAATTTTAACCTAAAATATTATTTTGTTTCATTTGTTTTAATTAAATAAGAATTAATTAATTTATTGATTAATTGTTTAATTAAAGAAACAAATCTTTCCTAAAAGAAAAAGACTTGTTTGACAAGGAAATAAATAAATTAGTTTTATTTATTTAATCAAATAAGGAGTCTTTTTATTTAGTCAAAATAAAAGAATAAAATCAAGGAGTTGGATTAGGGTTTGAAGTCTATAAAGTTGAAAAGAATTAGGGTTGAATTTTAGTCACCCTATATAAGTGACATTAAAGAATTCGGCCAACCCTAATCTTAGACAACATAGAATTCGGCAACCCTAAAGGAAAAAGAAGAAAAAAAAAATTTGGCCAACCTATATATATGTTCTTATAGGGTTCGGCCAAATCAATTAATTGGTGCTTGAGTTTTTATTTTCTTTCTTCTTCTTCTTAATTCTAAGAGATTTTTTATTCTAGAGAGACAAAAAGGAGTGAAAAATTATTCTTTGATAGTATACAATTGCTTAAACATCAATAAGCTTGTGTATACGATATTGATCTAGGTTCACGCGAGTTTCGATCATAAGATTGAGAACTCAAAAGTGACCGGAATAATTTTGACATTCTTTTGATTGTTTTGTGACTAACAAAGAAAAGAAAGTATTTGTTTGGTCCATTCACAGGTTTGCAATTCAAAGGAAAGGGAGACCACGCTCCTAGGTGATCCACGTTCGTGCTCGGATTGAAGGTCTTGCGGATTACCATCGACGTAAGTCAATCGGATCACGCGACAAGAGGTAATTTACTTTTGTTGATATATATGCATGTTTATTGATTAAAAGGGTTTAAGGTTCATAAAGGAAAAATTTTAAAAGTCACTAAATCGTCTTTAGTATCGCTTCCGCTGCGTGTAACACTTTTATTTGATTATTTTTCCCTACAATTGGTATCAGAACCTAGGTTGAACCCTTTTAATTAATTAACGTATATATACGTGGATCTATTTCTTTTTATTGTGATTATGCATGTTTAGAAAGAGATGGCACTCTAGGTATTCAAATATATAATTACATGTGATGTATGGATTGATATATATTTTATGTGGTTTGTTATTGCTCGATTTTGGCCCTAGATTTTCAATGTAATTTTTGTTTCGGAGTTGTAACAAGAAGGGTGGTCTATTATCGCCATAATTCCTTCTTGGTAGATTGCTAGGTTTTATTTTTTTTATATGTGCAGTATTTTTTTAGGGTTACTGCAGTTTTTTTTATTTATTTTTAGTATGTGCAGTTTTTGGTTTGTAAAAATACTGCAGTGAATAAAAAAAAAAAAAAAAAAATTAATACTGCAGTATTTATTATATATATACTGCCGTAATATATTTAGGTCTTGGAGATTCGAAGACACGAAGCAAAACGAAGCAACCGGAACCAAGTACGAGCACCGTGCGCACCCTAGGAGTGGATTGGGCTGCGCATGACAAGCCCAAACTTTGGTGGGCTGCGCATGGCAGCCTTGTGTGGCCTTATGGGCTGCGCAAGGCAGCCCCTTTGTGGGGTTGTGGGCTGCGCACGCCCATGGGAGAAGGCCGAAGGATGAGCGTATGGTTGATGGGCCACCTGAAGATCTTGTAATCCTGACAAATTGTAATTTACTTGTTTTTCTAGGATGGGCCAAAGTTGTTGCTATTTAATTTATGCTTAAATATTACAATATTTGTTATTGTATGATAACATGACATATAGAATAGGAGTGCCACGCATATATCTCTTTTGGTATGAACATGCATTGAATGATTTAGGTATCTAAATTGGCATCTAGATAACTCGGTAAATCATTCTATGGGATTTAATCACACGCCTTAAATAATTGAGTGGGAGAAGGTGTTTTTGTAACACCTATGGCCTCCAAGGTTAGTTGAGCTTAATTATTTATTGGTAATCCCCCCAAGGGGCGTCCATGAATGGAATTTAGCAACATACTTCCTTACAAGGATAGACTAGACAATGGACTCAAACGAGATCTACTCCCCAAGGAGGGATTTTCGTGAGAGAAAATTGAGGGTCGATATCTTGGTAACACACTCAATGTAATTTTATTGATATCCTCCCAAGAGTTCTTGTTAATAAAATTGCAAGGCTAAAATTGAAAACGCTGGTTGTTATGTTAACAATTAGGTGGGACCTAGTCTAACTAGTAAATGGTGCGAACTCCCAAAGGAGGCGTAACATTTATGGGTGTTAGATCACCGTTGAATTTTATGATTGAGTTATTTATTTAATTCAAGATAAATATTTAAAAGTGCTTTATCATGATTATTTACTTATATACGTTTTGTTTTATTCAGAAATCATGACCCCATCACTTATGAACATCCTGAAAGATAACACTTTAACTGGAGATAATTATGTCACATGGAAAAGGAAAATTGGGTTGTTGCTGCAAAGTGAAAAACATAAGTTTGTTCTAACTACTCCTAAACCACCTGCTCCTAATAATGAATCTAGCATAATGTGTAGAGATGAGTATGAGCAGTGGAAGACTTCAGATGATATGGCAAAATGTTACATTATGGCCACTATCTCCGACGTGTTGCAACAGCAGCATGAAGGAATGGAGTCCGCTGCTGATATAATGATGTCTCTAGAGGAGATGTTTGCTATGAAGTCTAGGACGACTAAGAGAGAGGCAGTGACTGCTTTTATGAATCTTAGGATGAAACCTGGACAGGCTGTGAAAGATCACATGATGAAAGTCATAGCACATCTCAACATTGCTGAACTGCATGGCGCTGAGATAGATGGTGAGACAAAGATTGATATGGTTGTCAATTCATTGTCAGATTCCTTTGATCAGTTCAAATTGGACTACACTTTGAACAAAAAGGAATACACCTTACAAGGCCTGATGCAAGATGTTCAAAGTGCTGAAAAGATCCTTGTGAAAGGCAAAGGTCAAGAGATTCATATGGTTGGTAAAGTTGCTACTGTTAAGGCCCGTCAAAAGGTCAAGAAACAACAGAAGAAAAAGCAACTTGGGCCTATCAAGAAGGAGACCAAGAAAGTAACCAAGATCAAAGGGAAATGCTTCCTTTGTGGTGAAAAGGGACATTGGAAGAGAGATTGCCCAAAGTCCCAGAACAAGAAGGAAGAAGGTAATTTGAATTATCTTGAAACATGTTTTTTGGCTGATTCTACAGATTCTTGGATCATAGACTCAGGAGCCACTAATCATGTTTGTTATTCCTTGCAGGGGTTTCAAGAAAGGAGAAAGCTGAGTAAGAATGAAATCAATTTGCGCTTGGGCAACGGAACGTTAGTGTCTGCAAGTGCAGTGGGAGATATTAGAGTTTATTTGGATTCTAGAAGGCATTTAGATTTAATAGACGTTTATTATGTACCTCAATTCAAGAGGAATTTAATTTCAGTTTCTTGTTTGAATAAATTTGGATATTCGGTTACTTTTAATAAAGTTTTTATTATTAGTAAGAATGACAAAATTATTTGCAAAGGTACATTGGAAAACGGTCTATACTTTTTGCATAGAAATATCTCTCACTCGTTAGACACAGAAATAACGGAACCTAATCATAAAAGAGTAAAATTATCAATAGATGAAACCTACCTTTGGCATTTACGCTTAGGACATATTAACCTTAATAGGATTAAAAGATTGGTATGTGACGGACCTTTGAGTGACTTAAAGGTTGATGATCTACCAACTTGTGAATCTTGTTTGGAAGGTAAAATGACCAAAAGGACGTTCTCTACCAAAGGTGCAAGAGCCACTGAATGTTTAGGATTGATACACACTGATGTATGTGGTCCTATGAGCATTCAAGCTAGAGGTGGATATGAGTACTTCATCACCTTCACGGATGATTACTCGAGATTTGGTTATGTGTATCTCATGAGACATAAGTCGGATGCTTTTGACATGTTCAAAGCATTCAAAGCTGAAGTGGAAAATCAGCTTGAGAAACACATAAAAATCTTGAGATCTGATCGTGGTGGAGAATATCTATCTGGTGAGTTTCAGCAATATCTTATTGATAATGGGATAGTTTCTCAGTTTTCTGCACCAGGTACACCTCAACAGAATGGGGTAGCAGAAAGGAGAAATAGAACTCTTTTGGATATGGTTAGGTCTATGTTGAGTTATTCAACGCTTCCTATTTCTTTTTGGGGATATGCTTTACAAACTGCTATATACATTCTAAACGATGTACCATCTAAGTCTGTTCCTAAAACACCGCATGAGTTGTGGACTGGGCGCAAGCCTAGTTTACAACACTTAAGGATATTTGGTTGTCCTGCGCATGTGTTAAAAGGAAAGACAGAAAAGATGGAGTCCCGTTCAGAAACATGTATATTTGTAGGGTATCCAAAAGAAACTAAAGGATATTATTTCTATAGTCCTTCAGATCTTAAAGTATTTGTTTCGACAAATGCTAAATTTCTGGAAAAGGACTATATGAATGATTTTGTGCCTAGAAGTAGAATTGTCCTGAATGAGATGTCAGGAGATACAATTCCACGAGAGGTTACACAACCTAACCCAATTGTAAGTTCCGATCCAACACAAGATCAACAACCTACCATTCCTCGTCGTAGTGGGAGGGTTAGAACACAACCCGAAAGATACATCGGTCTGGGAGAATCAGTGGAGAATCTCCCGGACGACGATGATCCCTATACGTACAAGGAAGCTATGGAGGATGTTGATAGTCGCCATTGGCAAAAGGCAATGCAATCCGAGATTGAATCTATGTTCGATAACAAAGTCTGGTCCCTTGTAGACTTGCCTAAAGGGATAAAACCCATTGGGTGCAAGTGGGTATACAAGAGGAAAAGAGGTATGGATGGAAAGGTGGAAACCTTTAAAGCTAGGTTGGTAGCTAAAGGGTATACACAGAAAGAAGGTATCGATTACGAGGAAACCTTCTCTCCTGTGGCCATGCTTAAATCCATTAGGATACTCTTATCCATTGCAGCATCTTTAGATTTAGAGATTTGGCAAATGGACGTCAAGACAGCTTTCCTAAATGGAAGTCTTGACGAAAGCATCTACATGATGCAACCAGAGGGATTCATTGAAAAAGGCCAAGTGGATAAGGTATGCAAGTTGCAGAAATCCATATATGGATTAAAGCAAGCATCCAGATCCTGGAACATAAGGTTTGATCAAGCTGTCAAAGGTTTTGGATTTATTCAGAATCCTGACGAACCTTGTGTATACAAAAGGATTAAAGGCGACAAGTTGGTTTTCCTGATTCTTTATGTTGATGATATACTACTCATTGGAAACGATGTAGGTGTATTGACATCAGTAAAAGAATGGTTAGCAAAACAATTTGATATGAAGGACTTAGGAGAAGCAAGTTTTATTCTAGGTATCCAAGTAATAAGGGATAGAAAGAATAGAACGATTGCATTATCCCAAGCTTCATACATAGACAAAATCTTGTCTAGGTTTTCCATGCAGGATTCCAAGAAAGGTATGTTACCTTTCAGACATGGAATCAAGCTTTCTAAGGAACAAGTTCCTAAGAATGAGTATGAAGAGCAATTCATGAGTAGAGTTCCATATGCCTCGGCAGTTGGAAGTCTCATGTATGCAATGCTCTGTACTAGACCAGATATTTGTTTTGCTGTTGGCATAGTTAGCAGGTTTCAATCGAAACCTGGACCTGATCACTGGACGGCAGTCAAGCATATTTTCAAGTATCTTAAGAGAACGAGAGATAATATGCTTGTATACTCTGGAGGGGATTTGGTTCCCGTTGGGTATACAGATTCTGATTTCCAATCAGATTCTGACTCCAGAAAATCCACATCAGGGGCTGTGTTTACTATTGGAGGAGGAGCAGTTATATGGAGGAGTATCAAGCAATCTTGTATTGCTGATTCCACCATGGAAGCTGAGTATGTTGCTGCATGCGAAGCTGCCAAAGAGGCTGTTTGGCTCCGCCAATTCTTGATTGACTTAGAAGTAGTTCCTAGTGAGAATAAGCAGATCACTATCTACTGTGACAACAGTGGAGCAGTGGCTAATTCGAAAGAACCAAGAAGTCACAAGAGAGGTAAACACATTGAAAGAAAGTATCATCTTTTAAGGGAGATTGTTCAAAGAGGTGACGTGACGATTACCAAAATCGCGTCAGCAGAAAATCTAGCGGATCCCTTCACAAAGGCTCTACCTCAGAAGAGTTTCGATGGGCATCTAGAGAATATGGGCTTGAGAGATATGACACATTTGCTATAGCGCAAGTGGGAGATTGTTAGGATTATGCTCAATAGCAAGAGTGTAATGTTGTAATTAACAATCTTTTTCATATTAATAAAGTGATTTCTGGTTTAACAAATCGTATAGCATTTATAGTTTATATTATAATTGTCAAAGTAAATAATCATAAGGTCTAAAGACTATGGGAAAAGAAGAATTGTTCGTACATCTGGATATGTATGTGGTAGACACAATTCTTTAGTTAGTCTTGAATAATGTTCACAACTTAAGTTAAAGGTTGGGCACCTTTATCTTGTTAAAGTTGTAGAATTCTTTTGCTAGCATTTGAGTGGGATCAAATGAGATATGATGAGTCTAAAATCATCGGAGTGTCTTCGAGCAAAAGGATCTAGTGCACTGGGTGCATTGAACTGGATCACAATGAAAAGCTTTATCTAGAACCGTCAATAGATAATAGTCTTTTCATTATAAGGACAATCGGAGAGTCTATCTTAATCCTGAGATAAATGATGGACTTATGGTTGCAAGTGATATCATTTGAGTTATCAATGAGTACGATTATATCGCATAGTCTATCCTCGATAGTTTGGTGATATTCATTTGTTAATCGATAGAGGACTTCATTTATAGATATGGACATCGTGGCTCCATTTAATTAAATGACAGTATAATATCATCATATGGATGTTTTGAGGTATTTGGATATTAAATCTCAACGTTGAGTTTTCAATAGTGTCTATTGAAAACATGGCTTCTGGACAAGTCAAAATATCCAAGTTCAAAACGTGGTCATATGAGTAAATATGGTAACTTGGAGAGTTATAGGCGGTCTATGAACTCTTGGCGATTACTGATATTAATCACGAGGATACACTATCTCCAATATGATTGTCTAGGGTATGAATGAGGAGCATCTTCCTTTTCTATCTTTATTTAAGAGTTCAGTTTTAGCTCTTTAGTGGAATGAGTTAAAATTAATGGATCGGACCTAAGTGAATCATTTGTTGATTGTGATTAGATTATGTCTATTGAAGCTTAAATTTAGATGGCCCGCCAAGATCCCCAATCCACACGGACTTGCATGGATCACTTGATATATTCTACCGGACCAATTTAAGGGTCCATCTAGAATTGCATTTAATATATTAAGAATATAATTTGCACATTATTTAAGTAATGGGCTGCTCAATTATATTAATATATTAATGAAAGACATGTGGGCTTGTTTCTTTTAGTAAGAATGGGTCTGGTTCACATGTGGGCTTTTTATTTAAAGTCCAATGGATTAAATGAAATAAGAAAATAATGTTAGGCCCAATCTTATACAAGTGGGGCGGCAAGGTTAAAATTTTAACCTAAAATATTATTTTGTTTCATTTGTTTTAATTAAATAAGAATTAATTAATTTATTGATTAATTGTTTAATTAAAGAAACAAATATTTCCTAAAAGAAAAAGACTTGTTTGACAAGGAAATAAATAAATTAGTTTTATTTATTTAATCAAATAAGGAGTCTTTTTATTTAGTCAAAATAAAAGAATAAAATCAAGGAGTTGGATTAGGGTTTGAAGTCTATAAAGTTGAAAAGAATTAAGGTTGAATTTTAGTCACCCTATATAAGTGACATTAAAGAATTCGGCCAACCCTAATCTTAGACAACATAGAATTCGGCAACCCTAAAGGAAAAAGAAGAAAAAAAAAATTCGGCCAACCTATATATATGTTCTTATAGGGTTCGGCCAATCAATTAATTGGTGCTTGAGTTTTATTTTCTTTCTTCTTCTTCTTAATTCTAAGAGAGTTTTTATTCTAGAGAGACAAAAAGGAGTGAAAAATTATTCTTTGATAGTATACAATTGCTTAAACATCAATAAGCTTGTGTATACGATATCGATCTAGGTTCACGCGAGTTTCGATCATAAGATTGAGAACTCAAAAGTGACCGGAATAATTTTGACATTCTTTTGATTGTTTTGTGACTAACAAAGAAAAGAAAGTATTTGTTTGGTCCATTCACAGGTTTGCAATTCAAAGGAAAGGGAGACCACGCTCCTAGGTGATCCACGTTCGTGCTCGGATTGAAGGTCTTGCGGATTACCATCGACGTAAGTCAATCGGATCACGCGACAAGAGGTAATTTACTTTTGTTGATATATATGCATGTTTATTGATTAAAAGGGTTTAAGGTTCATAAAGGAAAAATTTTAAAAGTCACTAAATCGTCTTTAGTATCGCTTCCGCTGCGTGTAACACTTTTATTTGATTATTTTCCCTACATGATGGACTTATGGTTGCAAGTGATATCATTTGAGTTATCAATGAGTACGATTATATCGCATAGTCTATCCTCGATAGTTTGGTGATATTCATTTGTTAATCGATAGAGGACTTCATTTATAGATATGGACATCGTGGCTCCATTTTGTTAAATGAGAGTATAATATCATCATATGGATGTTTTGAGGTAATTGGATATTAAATCTCAACGTTGAGTTTTCGATAGTGTCTATTGAAAACATGGCTTCTGGACAAGTCAAAATATCCAAGTTCAAAACGTGGTCATATGAGTAAATATGGTAACTTGGAGAGTTATAGGCAGTCTATGAACTCTTGGCGATTACTGATATTAATCACGAGGATACACTATCTCCAATATGATTGTCTAGGGTATGAATGAGGAGCATCTTCCTTTTCTATCTTTATTTAAGAGTTCAGTTTTAGCTCTTTAGTGGAATGAGTTAAAATTAATGGATCGGACCTAAGTGAGTCATTTGTTGATTGTGATTAGGTTATGTCTATTGAAGCTTAAATTTAGATGGCCCGCCAAGATCCCCAATCCACACGGACTTGCATGGATCACTTGATATATTCTACTGGACCAATTTAAGGGTCCATCTAGAATTGCATTTAATATATTAAGAATATAATTTGCACATTATTTAAGTAATGGGCTGCTCAATTATATTAATATATTAATGAAAGGCATGTGGGCTTGTTTCTTTTAGTAAGAATGGGTCTGGTTCACATGTGGGCTTTTTATTTAAAGTCCAATGGATTAAATGAAATAAGAAAATAATATCTTGGCCCATTTATTTTAAGTGGGGCGGCAAGGTGGTTTATTAACCTAATATATTATTTTGTTTCATTGCTTTAATTAAATAAGAATTAATTAATTGTTTAATTAAGAAACAAATCTTTTCTAATCAGGAAATATATTTCCTAAAGTAAAAGTAAAAGACTTGTTTGATAAGGAAATAAATAATTAATTTTATTTATTTAATCAAATAAGAAGTCTTTTTATTTAGTCAAATAAAGAATAAAAGATTTATGAATTGAATTAGGGTTTGAAGTCTTAAACTAAATAGGAATTAGGGTGCAATACAAACTCCTTTTTGGCTTGAGTATTGCGGCAACCCTAGTCCCTTTTAGGTGATTATTTTGGGCCACCCTAATTGAAAGAGAGAAAGAAAATTTTGCCACCTATATATGTGGACTTATAGAATTCGGCCACTCAAGGTTTTTGGTGCTTGATTCTATTTTCTTCTTCTTCTCAATTCATAGAAAGATTATTTTTATTCTACTAAAAACATAAAAGAGTGATAGATTATTCTTTGATGGTATACTATTTGCTTATTCATCAATAAGCTTGTGTGTACAACATCGATCTAGGTTCACGCGAGTTTCGATCATTAGATTGAGAACTCAAAAGTGACCGGAATAATCTTAGTATTCTTTTGATTGTTTTTGTGACTAACAAAGAAAAGAAAAGTTTGTTTGTCCATTCACAGGTTTACAATTCAAAGAAAAGGGAGACCACGTTCCTAGGTGATCCACGTTCGTGCTAGGATTGAAGATCTTGCGGATTACCATCGACGCAAGTCAATCGGATCACGCGACAAAAGGTATTCTTCTTTTGTTAGATAATATATATGTTTAATTGATTAAAGGGTTTAAGGTTCATAAAAGGAAAATTTTTTAAAAGTTACTAAATCAATTTTTAGTCTCGCTTCCGCTGCGTGTACTACGGTATTTTTCCCTACATTTTGTTGAGTACAAAACGACCTCATCAAAATTTACGTATTTTGTTTTGGGCATGTTTTGCCCTGTTGCTCTTTGCCTAGGTTGCCTTTGTCTTTTGGCCTAGCTGTTGCTAATAAATTGCCTCTTTATATATATATATATATATATATATTCTAATTCTTTCATATTTACATGCATTTTAACTTCAAAATATCTATAGCCGAAGAGATGCCGATGGAAGAAAAAAGAATTATTATTTTTTTTCAAAAATATGAATGGCAAAAGGTTCTGGTATCGCAATTGATGAATTGGAAATAAGTCATTTGATGTAACTATGAAATTGAGAGATTCTCATTTTCATTGATTTACTCCCATTTGCAGCTTTGATAAGCTTGCAAATTAAATTGCTATTTTAAACTTAAGGTGTTATGAAGTTTTATATCTGAGTCAATGCATAAGATAGGTGACCCAGTAGGCATCTGTTGCAGTAGAAATGGATTGAGTTAGCTTCCTCGGTCTTTGTTACTTGCATAAAAAATTTGCAAAATTAGTAATTCATTGTTGTATTCATGGTTATTTGGCTACTTGCATAAAAAATTAGCAAAATTCTAGGTTATTTGGGAAAGGTGTTTGATGAAAGTTCAAAGAGAAAATGAAATAAGAAAAGTTTTTAATAGATTTGAGAGCTTCAAAGCTTTGTATTCATGAATATTGTGTTGCTCTTATTTTGAGCCTTTTTGCTTTGTTTTCATAGCCTTCACAGTCTTCATATATATTGCTTTGTTTCCATAATCTTCATAGTCTTCATAGACTTCAAATGTGTTGCTTTATTTCAGAGCCTTCATAGTTGTATTTGTTTTCCTAAATTTTTTAGTTGTGGCTTTTAATCTTGTGATGGATATAAAGTTGACCCACTTGGGAGTTTTTCTTTTATTATTGGTAAGGAAATGGCCTTCCATGGTGGTGATGGTGATGACAAAATGTGGACTGCAAATAATGAGGCAGTTTTTATTTGGATAATGCATGAACATGTGAAAAAAGGTGATTTGCAAACATCAACTTTTACTAAGAAGGTTTGAGGTGTTATTGATGATGAAGTGCTTACTGAAACTGGGAAGAGATATACGATTCCAAAACTGAAAGCAAAGTTCAATCGCTTTCAAAGGAAGCATCGTGAGTTCTCATATTTACTTAATCATACTGGTTTGGATAGGACCCAATTTCAAACACCGTGACAGCTTCTGATGATGTTTGGAATGAGTACCTTAAGGTGAGTATCTCTATTATCACAATTTGTTACAAAATAAAGTACACTATCAAGACATAGGTTAATTTGACTTCTTTTTTCTTTTCTTTTTTCTAGAGGGTTCCTAGTGTAAAGCCATATAGAAAGAAATGATTAGAACACTATGACATTCTTGGAGAGATTTTTAATACCACCACTGCGACAGGTCAGATGCATTTTTCATCAAACCAAATTCTTCCTAGCTCAGATGAAGAACGTGAATTGGGAGGAAATTTTCGTAAATAGTGGAGTGCATGTTAATAATATTGAGGATATTGATGAATCAGAACATCCAAGTGGGGGTAGCAAAGGCAAAAGGGTTCGACAATCCGGAGGTCAATACTGTAACAGTCGTGGTAATAAACATAGGAGAAAATGGAGAATTATATGGAAATTGTAGTTCAATTATATCGCAAAAGTTTGAACTTCAAAAGTCCAAGTCATATGAGTCAACATGTTCAGCTCCTGAGAAGTATTCAACAACAGAGTGTTTATAGATCATAAAAGAGATAGGGGTTGATCATGATAAATACATGAAATTTGTTCAAAAGGTGGTGGATATTGAGTGGAGAAAAGTTTTTCTTGGTATGATTGATGAGAGGAGAAGGATGTGGTTATCTCGTCTTTAGAAAGATGTTCTGTTTTATTTTCTAATTATGTTTTAGTTTTAGGAGATGTATTTGCTTTACTATGGTGTTATTTTTTTTTTTTTTTTTTTTTTTTTTTTTTTTTTTTTTTTTTTTTTTTGTTCTAAGGTTCGCTGTGATGTTGTTAGGTGATGTATTGTATGACTTTTTGTGGTTTCATGTGTTGTGTATGTTAATTTATCATGTTATCTTTATTCTGGATTATTTTGCAAAAAAAAAAAAAAAAATGTTATGGATGTTCTTATTATATTTTTATTATTATTTGTGTTTTTATTAAATTTTACTTATATTTAATTGATGTAGGTACTAGTAAATGGCTACAAATTCCGGTAATGATTGAGATGATTCAATTGAGGATCTAGTGGTACACATGCTACACCTAGTTAACATATATGAGTATTGGAGCACATATATAGAAAAAACTTCATGCCATAACTCTAGATTAAGTGGGTTTGAATATTTGCAAGAATTATTGAATGGGCATCCTAGTAGGATATATAATTCATTGTGCATGGATAAACATGTATTTATTTCTTTATGTACCACTCTAGAAAATCACCAATTGATACAGAATGATGGACAAGTTTGTGTACAAGAGGTTGTTGCAATGTTCTTATTTATAGTGGCACATAGTTTCACCTCACGTATTGTTGCGGAACGTTTTCAGCATAGTATAGAAACAGTTCACAAACAATTTAAGCGTGTTTTGAAAGCTATATGTGGATTGGTGCCTCACATAATTCGTCCATGAACTCAAGGGGAGACCACCCGAGATAAGGGAGAACCCAAAATACTATCCATATTTTCAAGTAAGAAACAAATATATTGCATTTGCAATAGATATCACATAAATTATATTTTTTTTATTAATAAATATATTTAATGTAGAAATGTATTAGGGCTATTGATGGAACTCATGTTGTTGCATGGGCACCTGCAAACAAACAAACATTATTTCATGGTAAGAAGGTTCAAGTGACTTAAAATGTCATGTGTGCTTGTTCTTTTGATATGATGTTTACATTTGTATACACGGGTTGGGAAGGGACAACAAATGATTCGAGAGTGTTCCGAGATACAATAATGAGAGAGGAAAATAATTTCCCTTTTCCTAATGAAGGTATAACTAGCTTGTAGTTAACAATCATATTTTTAATTCATTAGTGTATTGTAATTAATAAAAAAAAAATAACTTATATGTTTTCTTACAAGATTTTATTATGTTGTTGATACTGGGTATACAAACATGCCAGGATTCTTGGCTCCTTATAGATGTGAGAGGTATCATTTACGTGGTATCGTGCACCTCATAAATCACCAAGGGGGCCAAGTGAATTGTTTAATTATTGACATTCATCATTGAGGAATGTGATTGAACGATGTTTCGGTGATTTGAAGGCTAGATTTGTAATTCTGAAAACCGTGTCAAATTATCGAATTAGTAGACAACAATGAATTCCTATTGCATGTTGTGTATTGCATAATTATATTAGACAAACATCTCATTCTGATAGGATGTTCGAAGAATTTCAAGTAGAAGACATGATAATAGAGGAAGAAATTGTAAGGTCTCAGTTTATTGATTGGATTATTTCGTGGACAAACCACATTTGGGGTTATTGTAAGGGTAGCTTAGGTTTTCAAGACCTCAAGAGGAGAAGCACCAAAGGTAAATTCTATGTGCTTGCTTTGCTTTGAAGAGATGTAGTTGCACACACACATATTCCATGTATATCTATACTTTGTGTATTTTTGTGTCTTTTTATGTGTGCATTCATGTTTTTATATTATCTCTTCTTGCATCTCTTATGTTTATTGCAATGTCATGTCTTAACTTGATGCATCTTGTTTGTATGGGCTGCTGTACACACGCCCTACAGGCGCTATACGTACATCGCCTATAAGGGGAAAAGAGCAAATTGCTCTTAACCGCTCTACACCAGCTTGACGTAGAGCGGGTGAACAGTGGTGCCACTGGTTGATTTTTATCAACTTTTGGTCCGCCCAAAAACTGCTCTACGTAGACAGTTGTATTATAATAGCTATCTAGGTTTTCATAATCTATGTTTAGCTAAGCTATTTGACATGTCATTTAGCGATTGATATCTAGGATTATCTTAATTGCAATATTGTCATCCTAGATAAGCATATAGGGTTACCTAGCTCTAATTGCATTTTTGGATATTTCATATATTCACTTAGATTGTATTATCTCTTCATTGAGAAGTAAGACTTGTGTAGCTTCCGGGATTAGGTTGTGTAAATCATAAGCAATTGGACTAGGTTCACTTATACCGGCATTAGGTAGGTGTGTGATTATATACTGGGATTAGGTTGTAATCTTTAACACATTTAGTGGATTCAAGGTTCGAGTGTGGCGCACTTATTAGCCCGTGGTTTTTCTCATGAGGGTTTCCACGTAAATATCAAGTGTTATTTATATTCCGCACCATATTACACTTACTATATTATATTGACTATTAGGGGTATTTTCGTAATCTTGACCATACACGAAAATTGGGTAAAATCGGATAAAATCTATTCACACACCCCCCCCTTCTAGATTAATATTGAACACATCGTAATTTGTTTCAATTGGTATCAAAGCGGGTTCTTGGATATACTTAGGTGATCCTTGCTCATTTTGGTGTGTTTTGCATTTTGTGTGATTTTTTATCATTCATATATTTGCATTCATTTCATTCATTCATAAACTCTATGAGTGGAAACGGTGGAAATGGTGGTGGCAACGAGGGTGCTTCTAGCACAAGGCCTCTACTTCTTACCGGGGTTGAATTATGCCTCTTGGAAAGGCAAGATGGAGTCGTACATATGTCAAATCCATGACCGGGCTTGGATGGCAGTTAAAGACGGCTATACATCACCCATGATGACTCTTACGAGTGGAGGAGAGGATGTGCTTAAGCCAAAAGCGCAATAGAACGCGTAAGAGTTTGAGTCATCAAAATGGAATAGGAAGGCAATGCATGCCATCCTATGTGCAATGGATGAGAATCAATATAAGTTGATTCAAAACACTAGGATAGCTAAGGAGGCATGGGACATCCTAGAGGTTGCATATGAAGGAACCGAAGTTGTAAAGGACTCGAAGCTTCAAGTTCTCCAAATGCAATTCGAATTGCTTAAGATGGATAAGAACGAATGTTTCAACGACTTCAAAGTAAGGTTGATGGACATTGTGAACAAAAGTCATCAACTTGGTAAACCGTACTCGGATAGGAGGATCAAGCAAAAGATTATGAGATCGCTTCCCGAGAGGTTTGAGTCCAAGGTGACGGCTTTAGAAGAGAATAGCACATTCAAGGATATGAAGCCTAGTGAGGTGATTGGAAGACTACTAGCTTATGAGTCTAGGAAGGGTCTTACCTCTACACCTCCTAAAAAGCAAAAGGGAATTGCTTTGAAAGCCTCCAAAGTTGAGAAGAAGGAGAATGATGACTTGGACGAAGAAATGGCCTTGTTAATGAGAAGGTTCAAGAAATTCTACAAGTCCGAGAAGAAGGGTTTCGGATCCAAGGGCCAAGACTTGAAGAAAAAGACTTCATTCAAAAAGTTTGAGCCTATGCAAGAGAAGACCGAAAGGAAAGGGGTCTGATGCTATGAATGTGGTGGGATAGGTCACTTTGCCCCCGAATGTGCTAATCACATTAACAAGAAAAAGGGAAAAGTGATGGCCGCCACATGGAGTGGAAGTGATGACTCCAATGAGGGAGATGAGTCTTCGGATGATGAAGAGCTCATGGCTAACTTCATAGCCTTTGCCTCCTCTCACAAAAGCAAGGGTTCTAGTGAAGAAGAGAATGAGAGTCAAGAGGAAATTGACTCAAGTGATGATGGCTCTTCATCTCACTCCACTAATGGAAATGTGGATAGGAAATTGACTACATGGTGAAGTTAGAGAATTCAAGGTTAAAAAACAAGAGAGAAATTATAAGATTGAAGGAGGAAAACCTAAAGGTCTCAACTCATATAGACCAATTAAGTGAAGAAGTAGTGAGATCCACAAAGAATGAAGATAAGCTAAGAGAGAAGTTAGTCTTATCTAAGAGAAATGAAGAAGGTTTGAAGAGGGAGCTTGAAGAAGCTTTAGAGTCATTAACTAGGATGGCTTCTAGCACCAAGAAGCTTGACCACATGCTTGGTGTTGGAAAGAGTCCGTGTGACAAGAGGGGTCTTGGGTATGAAGATGGTAAGGAGATCTCAACCTCTAACAAGACCATGTTTGTCAAGAACTTGGGCTACAAAGAAGCTTCACTGGTGCAAACTCCTAGGAAGAAAATTGATCTAGGACAATGTTCAAATAGTGGACAAGTGAAGGTGGCTCCAAGAAGGCAACCTCAAGCTCAACCTACAAGAGCTCTTCAAGCTAACATTTCTCAACTGATGGCTCATAAAGGAAAGGGACCAATCATGCAAGCTATACCTCGAAAGCAAGCTAGATCGGTTCAACAACGAAGATGGATTGAACCTACTCAACCACAAAGACATGGGAAAGCTCCTATATACGCACAAGGACAAGGTATGATTCCTTATTTTTTTCCTACATGTCATTGTTGTTGTTTTAATGGTCATATTAGACCAAGATGCTTTCATTATATTAAAATGTGTAAAACTAGAAGCAGGATTGAGAAGGAAAAGAAAAGAGCCATGATGCATGTTCCTAAGAATGATAAGATTGATTTGTATAATCCTAGGACATCTAGAGCCCATGTACCAAAGACCACTAGGAAAGAAAATGTTTTATCTAAATGGATTAGAAAGAATAAAAATGTTTGCCATGTTTCACAAATTGTCTTAAAGGCTAATTCTTCTAATTTTTGGTATTTAGATAGTGGGTGCTCTAGGCACATGACAGGAAATAAAAGTTTCTTCGAGACTCTTGTCATGGAGGAAGGATGTGTCACCTTTGGTGATGGATCCAAAAAGAGAGTCATAGGGAAAGGAACCATTTCCGTTCCCGGATTACCATCCTTATCCAATGTTTTATTTGTTGATGGCTTGAAAGCCAATTTGATAAGCATTTCACATCTTAGTGATGAAGGATATTCTGTCTTGTTTAGTAAAGATGATTGCTCTATCCTAAAGCCCGATGGACAAACCTTGTTGAAAGGTATGAGATCTAGCGACAATTACTATTGTCTTAAAGCTAGAATAGTCTCAAACAATGTGTCTAAGGATGAGCAGATTGAGTTGTGGCATGAAAGATTTGGCCACATGAACTTTCGGGATTTACAAATCTTAGATAAGTTCAAAAGTGTGCCTGACCTTCCCAAGTTTGGGAAGAAAACTAATGGTGTTTGTGGACCTTGCCAATAAGGAAAACAAACTAAAAGCATGCACAAAAAGGGAAAGTATCTCTCCACCAAGCAGCCCCTAGAGCTTCTCCATATGGATCTTATGGGTCCCATGCAAACCGAGAGTTTAGGTGGAAAGAGATACATTTTTGTTTGCGTAGATGATTTCTCTAGGTTCACATGGGCATATTTTCTTAGAGAAAAATCCAAAACTTTTGATAAGTTTGAAATGCTTTGCACTAAAATTCAAAATGAAATGAACTCAAACATTAAAAGCATTAAACAGATTAGAATTGACCATGGGAGGGAGCTTGAGAATGCCCTCTTTGAAAGCTATTGTAATAGCTTAGGGATCTTCCATGAGTTTTCGGCTCCTAGGACACCTCAACAAAATGGAGTTGTTGAGAGGAAGAATATGGTCCTTCAAGAGATGGCCTGTGTGATGTTGCTTAGCAACAATGTCCCTAAGAACCTATGGGCCGAAGCCGTCAATACGGCTTGCTATATAGAGAATAGAGTTTTCCTAAGGCCCGGATCTAGGAATACCTCCTATGAGTCGTGGAAAGGTAGGAAGCCAAATGTTAGCTACTTCCACACCTTTGGAAGCAAATACTACATTTTGAATGACCGAGATCAACTTGGCAAGTTTGATGCTAAGAGTGATGAGGGTATATTTATTGGCTATGCCTCAAATAGTAGAGCCTATAGAGTTTTCAATTTGAAGATTCGAACAGTCATGGAATCATCCAATGTTGTCACTGATGATACAAGGCTCAAGTCAAACGACCATAAGGAGAAGGTTGTTTTAGATGATGATTCTCCTTTGGAGAAGGTTGTGGAGACTCCCAATGTTGTGACATCCAATAGTGATAATGAGGACATATAACCTGTTGATAGAGTTCCTCTCTTGAACTCTAAAGAACCTGCTCCATGGGTTAGAAAACTCCATGATAAAAATGACATCATTGGAGAAGTTAATGAGGGTGTTAGGGCTAGGCGTCAAATACCTAATCTCATTAGCTTTACATGCTACACCTCTCAAATAGAACCCAAAAAGGTTGATGAAGCCTTAAATGATGAATTTTGTGTTCTTACCATGCAAGAAGAGCTAAACCAATTCGAAAGGAATGAGGTTTGGACTCTAGTTCCTAGGCCTAAGACCACTAATGTCATAGGCACCAAATGGATATATAGGAACAAATCCGATATGGCCATACATAGTGTGTAATAAGGCTAGATTTGTTGCACAAAGGTACTCTCAAATTGAGGGTATTAACTTTGAGTAGACATTTGCTCCCGTTGCCCGCTTAGAGTCTATTAGGCTTCTCTTGTCCATTTCTTATATGCACAAGTTCAAATTGCACCAAATGGATGTCAAGAGTGCCTTCCTCAATGGCTTTTTACAATATGAAGTGTTTGTTGAACAACCCAAGGGGTTTGTGAATGCTCACCACCTCAACCATGTTTATCGCCTCAAGAAGGCTCTTTATGGGCTGAAACAAACACCGAGGGCTTGGTATGAGCGTCTCACTCAATTTCTTGTTAACAATAACTACACAAGGGGTAGTGTTGACAAGACTCTATTCAGCAAGAAAGACAAGGATGAGTTATTTATAGCTCAAATCTATGTTGATGACATTGTCTTCGGCTCCACCAACAGCACCAAAGTCCAACAATTTACCGATGTTATGTCTCATGAATTTGAGATGAGTCTTGTTGGTGAGCTTAGTTACTTCCTAGGTTTATAAATTAGGCAATTAGATAATGGGATTTTTATTACCCAAGCCAAATATGCCAAAAACCTTGTGAAGAAGTTTGGTCTTGAAAATGCCAAACATTGTGATACACCCATGAGTACCACTTTGAAGCTAAGCAAGGATGCTAGTGGTAAAACTGTGGAACAAACGTTATATCGAGGCATGATTGGTAGCTTGCTTTACTTGACCGCAAGTAAGCCCGGTATCTCTTTTAGTGTGGGTGTGTGTGCTAGGTACTAAGCGGATCCTAAGGAGTCCTAAGAAGCAAAACTCAATTTCCTTGTCCACGGCCGAGGTCGAGTACATAGCCGCAGGGAGTGCATGCACACAACTCCTATAGATGAAGCAAATACTAGTCGACTACGGATGTAACCAAGGTACACTCACCCTCTTTGTGATAATATGAGTGCTATTAATATTTCCAAGAATCCGGTACAACACTCTAGGACTAAGAATATTGACATCTGCCATCATTTCATTAGAGAGCTTGTTGAAAATAAATGCATAGTTCTTGAACATGTAGGTACTAATGATCAACTTGCGGACTTATTTACTAAACCCTTAGATGCTACTCGATTTAAATCACTTAGTAGATCTATTGGGATATGTCTTGTGGAGTGATGTGTTTTGGGATTGACCCTATATGGGGAACTCAAGCAAAGAGAGCTATTTTGCATTCTTGTCACTTGCAAAAATTTGAAATATCTTATGCCTCTTCTTTTAATTGCTTGAGTAAGCTTGGTTGCACATATGTATATATGTTTTCAATTCAATAAGTGTGAACCTTGCTTGTTTACAATCCAGGTCATATTTATGTTCAAACATGCATTTTTGGACTAGGAGATCTATATAGGAAGTGCAATATGAATGACCTATAGTTATCTCCATGACATGATGATTCTTTTATAACATGCTAATGTCAAATGAAAAAGCATGAAATTCAAATTGACTTGCTCAAATGAAAAAGCATGAATTGATGATTGCATATAAATGCAAAACTTGTGTGAAATACTTATGAGACTTAAAATGAATAAAGGATCTTGTATTCGTTCAAAGGATTTTACAATCCAAATGTCTCTCTTTCTTTATTGGTTGAACATGGCTACTATCATATGGATATCTTATCTGGAAAAATTAAATAGGGTGCAAAGTCGCTCATGCCATGTTTTGCTTATATTGTTGGATATAGTTGCTCTTAAATTGAAATCAATGAAATCTCTATATCCTTGCTTTTCTCATGACAATGGTGAAATTGGTTTGAATTCTTATTTGAAACTTTTGTCATTTGCTTTGCCAAATACCATTGTATTTTGGACTTGAATGCTACATGTCTTGTATGCAAAGTATGTTTGTTTCACACATTACCTTCAAATAAATCTCCTTGTTTATCTCCAATTAATTGAGATGCATAAAATGACTTATATGATTATGCAAATATCTTGTATGCTACTATCTCTCTTTGCTAGAAGTGACCCGGTTGGGGACTACTCCTTTGCTTATATCATGACAAAAAGGGAGAGTAGAAGTGGTAAGGGGAGTTGCTAATTGTAAGTAGCAAATGTACATGTTGGGGAGATTACATATTGAGAGGGAGTAACCCAATGAGGGGGAGCATTGCATTCACATACATTGCATGATGTTGTACTTAATTTTTATTTTAATGCAAATGCTTGTTTTAAACTTCAAATGATCACCTCACATACACTTGCTTTGGAAGTGTAATCTTTTTGTTTTGAAGGTTTGATAATTCTACAAGAAATTGAAGACTTGAAGTTTTATTTTCTTATCTCTTTGTAATGTAGAATTTCATTGCTATCCCGTAGCTTCTTTTATGTTTTGAGGATCTATATGAGTAGGTGGTTTTGTCACGAAATAACCAAAGGGGGAGATTGTAAGGTCTCAGTTTATTGATTAGCTTATTTCGTGGACAAACCACATTTGGGGTTATTGTAAGGGTAGCTTAGGCTTTCAAGACCTCAAGAGGAGAAGCACCAAAGGTAAATTCTATGTGCTTGCTTTGCTTTGAAGAGATGTAGTTGCACACACACACATTCCATGTATATCCATACATCGTGTATTTTTGTGTCTTTTTATGTGTGCATTCATGTTTATATATTATCTCTTCTTGCATTTTTTATTGATTGCATCTCTTATGTTTATTGCCATGTCATGTCTTAACTTGATGCATCTTGTTTGTATGGGCGCCCTATAGGCGCTCTAGCACCCATAAGGGGAAAAGAGCAAATTGCTCTTAACCACTCTACACCCACTCTATGTAGAGCGGGTGAACAGCGTGCCACTGGTTGATTTTTTATCAACTTTTGTTTGCCCAAAAACTGCTCTACGTAGAGTGGGTGAAGGGTGGCTTTCAAAACCCATGAGCAACCACCCCTAGGTCACCTGGAATCCGCCTTACGTAGGGCGATCACGAAGAACATGTTCTTCGCAAACCCAGGTGAATTGCTATACACCCACCCTACGTAGAGCGGGTGAACAGCGGTCAAGGTATTTTTGTGTCAACATTTCAAAGCGACTACACTTCACTTTGAGACACTATATATATGCCTCTTTCATTTCTAGGTCGGAAAAAAAAAAAAAAAAAAAAAAAAAAAAAAAAGAGTTCAATATCACTTTTTTACTTAGCATATTTTTCCAAGAAAAAAATTTCACTAAAAAAATCACCTTTGTTTACTCAAACATCATTCCATGATCATCAATCATCATCTAGCATCATCCTTGATCATCTAGATATCATTTTGCATGGATTTTTCAACATACTTTGCTTGGTAAGTTTTTCACTTATATCTTACATATTTTGTGTCTTTCTTTGCAAGCAATCTCATTTATCACTTGTATGTCTTTCATATATATCTTAGATATAAGTTTGAGAATAGTATTTTGAATGTTTGAGAGTTGTATTGTGATAGTTATCTAGGTTTTCATAATCTATGTTTAGCTAAGCTATTTGACATATCATTTAGCTATTGATATCTAGGATTATCTTAATTGCAATATTGTCATCCTAGATAAGCATATAGGGTTACCTAGCTCTAATTGCATTTTTGGATATTTCATATATTCACTTAGGTTGTATTGTCTCTTCATTGAGAAGTGAGACTTGTGTAGCTTTCGGGATTAGGTTGCGTAAATCACAGGCAATTGGACTAGGTTCACTTATACTGAGATTAGGTAGGTGTGTGATTATATACTGGGATTAGGTTGTAATCTTTAACAAATTTAGTGGATTCGAGGTTCGAGTGTGGCGCACTTACTAGCCCGTGGTTTTTCCCGTGAGGGTTTCCACGAAAATATTAAGTGTTATTTATATTCCGCACCATATTACACTTGCTATATTATATCGACTATTAGGGGTATTTTCGTAATCTTGACCATACACAAAAATTGGGTAAAATCGGATAAAATCCACCCCCCCCCCCCCCCCCCCCCCCCCCCCTCTAGATTAATATTGAACACACCGTAATTTGTTTCAAAAATGAAGAAAGGGCAACAGTTAATATCGATCTTTCTCTGGGACACATTTCACAAATGAATGGTACAAGGGATGCGATTGCAGCAACATTATGGAATGATTATACACGACATATGCATTGAATTGTATTCTAGTATTATATAATCTTCTGTTCATCAGTCAATTTCACTTGTTTAATTATATAAAGATTATCATGTTTTCTTAATTGTTTTATTTATTTATTTTGAATGGCAAAACAAATATTATCTCATTACTATTTTATTACTCTTACCATGACTCTAAAATAGAATATTTATAAGTATAAGCTATCTCAGAAAATATTTACATTAAAAGAATGTTTCAAGATTTTTCTTCATTATATATATGTGTGTGTGTGTGTGTGTGTGTGAGAGAGAGAGAGAGAGAGAGAGAGAGAGAGAGATGTATGGTTCATTAATATTTTATTTATCTATTTTAGAATCAATTGATATAATTTAAAAAAAATTATATTCATCCACACATGATCAACTCAATGCTAGTAGTTTTTTTTTTTTTTTTTTTTTTTCAGTTTATTTCAAAAACAGTTCATCCAAACACGTTTCCAGTTTTCTACTTATTTTTTAAAGTGATGCCAAACAACTTTTATTGTTTTTCGTTTTCAAAACTTATTTTCAAAAATACTACCAAACGCATTACGTTTTTCAAAAACGTCATTTTTAAAACACATTTTTCATTTTTAAAAATCGTTCTCAAAAACACCATTTTAAAAACAATACCAAACGCGTAAATATATTGTTTTTATTTTTCATTGGTCTGCCAATTAATTGCTTTATGTTATTAAACAAAAAAAATATTTTTCTTAGATTAAAATATAATTTTAAAGGTTTTTATTAAGATTTAAGAGAAAATGAAAATGTTTTAAGGATATCTACTTTTACCAACAAATATTTGAGTACTGTCGGATTTCCTATTAAATTATCTTAAATTCATTTATAAATGATTTAGCATGTAAGTTGAGGAACTTTTTGTGGACTGGTTCTTGTGAGGAGACTAAATTGGCTCGAGTCGCTTGGGATCGTTGTTGTAAGCCTTACTCTCAGGGTGGTCTTGGTCTGAAAGATCTTGGGTTGCTGAATGACTCGTTATTGCGAAAATTCACTTGGAAGTTTATGACCTCTGATGGTTTTGCTTTCTCATTTCTTCGGGAAAGGTATCTTAGGCAGTTGCAGAAGCCTTATGGAGGGTATGTCACCTCTTCAATTTGGTCTTCTCTTAGAACAAATTATAGTTCCCTTCTTAAGGAAGGTATTTGGCTGATTGGCGAGAATTCTCAGCGGGACTTTTGGCAAGATAATTGGCAGGGGTTTCCCATTTTGGAGCTTTTAGGGATTCCAGATTATTTAGCTCATCCGCTCCGGGCGAGGGTCTCAGATTTTATTCATAAGGGTAAATGGGTGCTAGTTGATTGTTTCTGAGTGCGCTTCCCTGATCTGTGTTTTCGGATTGATCGAATTGCAATTTCTCATGTTGTGGATTCTCTAGTTTGGGCTAATTCTCGGGATGGTCGTGTTTCTTGCAAGGCCGTTTATTCCCAGTTTCTCCGTGATATTCCTCAGGTTGTTTGGTGGAGAGATGTTTGGTCCCGTTTTATTGCCCCCTCTCGCTTAGCTTTGACCTAGCGTCTTATGTTGAATAGGCTTCCTATTAAGGATCGCTTTTGAATGTCTAGGTTCCAATTGGCTTCTCGTTGCAGTATTTGTGGGGGTTAGTAGTGAATCTGTAGATCATCCTTTTCTTCATTGTCCCCTAGCGGTTGCTCTTTGGGAGGTTGTTTTCTCGGCTTTCCAGCGACGTGTCTCTACCAAAACTTGGCAATCCTTCTTCTTGTAGGCCATGTCGGTTTCCTTTAGTGAGCAGGTTAGGATTTTATGGAAGGCAGCTATCCATGTAGTGATTTGGGGGGCGTGGACTGCCCATAATCAGTGGATCTGAGGCGGGAAGTTGGTGGACTTTAGTTCCATCCTTTCTTTGGTTTGGTGTACGATTTCAGAGACTAATCGCCTGGAGATTGGTTGTATGCGTAATTGTATGGACAACCTTTTGATTCTTCATCGATTTGGTCTTTGAGGTTGCCCTTCTAAAGCCCCGGTGATCAATAGTGTGATTTGGTCACCTCCAGCTCCTAGTTGGATCAAAGTGAATACAGATAATGCTGCTATGGGCTCTCCAGGGGTTGGTGGTTGTGGTGGTATCGTTCGGAACTGTAGAGCCTTTGTGAAGGGTTGCTTTGCTATTCCTCTTAGTCAGGTTTTCACGTTTGAGGCAGAGCTTTTGGCGGCCTTATTGGCCATTAATTTTGCATGGAAGTATGGGTGGCATTGAATCGGGCTTGGGAGCGATTCTTCTTTTGTGGTTCAACTTCTTTCTTCTCGTTTGGAGATGGTTCCTTGGAGAGTTCGTCAGGCGTGGTTGCGCAGCATCTTCTAGATCTCGCGGATGGATTTTCAGGTAGGGGAATCAAGTTGCAGATGCACTTTCTAAGCATGCTTTGGAGCTTTAGGCTGATTCTTGGTGGTTCTCTGCCCCGCCGTTCTATTCTTCTTTAGTTGGCAATGACTACATGGGCCAGAAGTCTTTTCGTTTTTCTTGATATTTTCTTTTTCTTTTTGGTGTGGCCCGCGTGCCTCTTTTTGTTTGGGGTTGTTTTCCCCCTGGTTCTTTGTGCTTTGTTGTTTGTTGTCACTATTTACTTTTATTTTTTCTTCTTTATATATGGATACTGTCTAAGGGTTGATCGCTTATGATGTTTTTTCCCCTTAGATTAGTCCAATTTTATTATTAAAAAAAATAAAAAAATAAAAAAAATAAAAAAACTTAGGCTTTTACGCCTTTTTCAATGCCTAGAATAAACTTATGTTTGTCCCTTAAGGTAGCCTTACATACAACACATAAACCAATGATTCGTACATAGACAATATAAGCATGTGATCATTTAAGCATAGTCTATATATATCAATTAGTTGCATGAGGTATATTAACACAAAAAACCAATAACAAGGAATACTTGTATTTCAATATTTGTTTAATGTATTACAAGTTGTAAGATCTTAGATTTGTGTTGGTTTGATTCCATTGCAAAACACTTTTTGTTTGTATTGCTTATTTGCTTAGGTGTTTCGTGATTAGATCAAGCTTCAAAGAAAGAAAGCAACGTCGCATGCAAAGTTCGTCTTCAAGGGGAAATGTGCTTATTTGGATGCTAAGGTATCGAGATACTTCTTCCTCTTGCAAGGCATAAGCGCACACACACACAATTCATACATGTGTGTCCCTGCATTGTAGTTCAAACATTTAGTATAACACTTTCACACACTTCTTAGTATGCACATGCATTGATCTCTAATAGATAAACATTGTAGAATTGCATGCTTGTGTGAATTAGTGTTTGTATGTTTTCGTATTTTTGTATTTGGACTTGAATATGCTCTATTATGATTCCTTATTGAGTTCCGGCCATTTCGGTTACTATTCATAAGGTTTCAAGTCCAAACGATGTAGCTACGCTACTTTTCGTTCTCATTCGTTGAGTTGATTTCATCGTCGTTTTCCAAGATGATTTCTCAACCATTTTTCAAATGTAAAGATTCCCATATCTTGATTGGCTTATTTCGTGGACAAACCACGTGTTGGGGATTGTATGTAAGGGTAGCTTAAGTGATTGATATTCAAGCTCAAGACCCTCTCATGTCCTCAAGGTTGATAAGCACCAAAGGTAAATTCTAGTGCTTACTTGCTTTGAAGAGATCTAGTTACACACACACACAACTCATGCATAAATCTTATTCTTGTATGTTGTATGTTTTATATGTGTGCATGCATGTTCTTGAACATCTCTTCTTGCATGTTTTATTTTGATTGCATCTTGTTCATTGAAATGCCATGACATGTTTAGGCATTAGGATGCATTCACTTCCCACACTTGCACTTCATTATTAGTCTGAAGTGTGGTGTAATTCATTTCCGTTTGTGTGATCGGAAACGTCCGCGCTTGCACGATGGTGTGCATGTCTTAGCGCGATGGTTGACCACTTGAGAAGGTCTCATTCTTCTCTTGGATAAGTGGTAGTTTTGATTTGATTGTTTGGAGTAAAGTGTCTAGTTTCAAAAGATTAGATTTCAATGTTTTAAATGTTTTTTCAAAACTGACCTTTGCATGGTCTTGTGACCATAACTTTTTATACAAAGCTTCAAAATGAGTTTTGAAAATTGATTTACAAACTAGACACCCATACCTTTCCAACGGTATATTATTCGTAATATTTCATGACCGTTTGGATTGGTTTTAAAATCTCCAAAGTTACAACCAAACCAGGGCAACTCTGTTGTTATCCGTTTCTGACCTTTGGTCACTCAATTGACCATAACTTTTTCTACAGACATCGAAATGTTATTCTATAAAACTGAGTAGAAAGTAGACATCCGTACCTTTCCAACGATATATCATACGAAAGGTTTCGATGTCATTTGGTGATGTTTCGAAGCTCTCGAATCTTGAGTCGCTGCACTGACGCGAGTACCGCGAAAATGCCCATCATTTTTCCATTTCTTCCAAAACGACATAGTTTCACTTGGGAATTTTAAATACATATCTTTCTCATCATTTGAGGGCTGTGCCACAAAATCAAACCCTAGAGAGAGAGGCTCCATATTCTTGAGAGAGAAAGAGAGATTTGAGAGAAAATCAAATCAAGAACTCACCTTTAACCACTCAAATCAAATCCTTTTTGCATCAAATTTCATATTGCATCTTCTATGTCTATATAGAATGCATCCATGCATGGGTTTGCATCATCATAAGTTGCTTGGTAAGATTTTGATTAACTTCATCTTATTTTAGTATTTTTACTATCAAGCCATCTCTTTTAAATTATTTGTATGTTTTAGATCATATGCTAAATACAAGAAAAGAGAATTGATTGTGATGAATTGATTGAGTGTTGTATTGTGATAGCTAATTAGGTTTTTACTTAATCTTGATTAGCTAAGCTATTTGACATGTCATTTAGCTCTTGATATTTAGGATTGATTTAATTGATTATATCATCATCCTAGATAAGCATCTAAGGTTCCTTAGCCTTGTTTGTTATTTGAATATTCATACATATTCACATAGGTTGCATAATCTCTTCATAGAGAATTAAGTCTTGAGGCTAAGATTGCTTAGGCCTCAAGCAATTGGACTAGAGCCACTTTTAAAGGCCCGCGTGGTAGAAGTGGGGGGTTATTGACCTGAGTGTTAGACGAGGTCTACATAGGTTGTAAACTCCATTTCAATTAGTGGATTTTGAGGTTCGAGTGTGGCGCACTATACAGCCCGTGGTTTTTCCCAGTGGTTGGGTTTCCACGTATACATCAAGTGCTATTTAAATTCCGCACTATATTACACTTGCTTGTATTTTTTACTAGTAGGGCCATTTTTATAAAATTGACTTGCATGCGAAAATTGGGTAATAATAGTTAAAATCTATTCACCCCCCTCTAGATTAATATATTAGTACACACCTAGTTTATTCGAGTATTTCTTTCATCAAATTTGTGTAGTCATCGTTATGCGTTAGGGAGTCATGGTTCGTAATCCAAAAATGGATTCGAAATTGAAGTTCGGATGCCCAAGATACGGCTAAAGAACGTGAGGGAGCGCGCGAGGGCGAAAGTGGCCAAGAGGCCACGTGTGGCCCAAGCCGTGTGGGAGCCGTGGGCCCCACGGCCAGAGGGGATCTCTGCCCCTGTGTGGCCCACGCGCCCCCCACGGGGCTGGGCTGAGGTGGCCCTCTTTGATTGGCCAAAAATCCTCTTCTCTCTCCTCCATTTAATCCTTTCTCCTTCCCTCCAAACATTTGAAGATTTTCAAGAACACTTTCAAAAATTCTGTAGAAATTCTTCAAGTTTTAGTTTTAGTATTTTGATCATAACTTTCTCATACGAACTCGAAATCGATTGATCCAAAAGCCAAAATTGTTGGTCATGATGAGAGCTACAAACCCAAGCATTTCCAGAGACAGCTGACTTCGCCATTCTTCCCAGTAGCTTGATTTTCAATACGAGGTCAAGGTTGTTTTGTTCAACTTCTTTTTTTTCATTTCATCTTTGATCATCTCTTTGAATCTTACTATTTGATTGATGAAATATGTTGAGAAGGATGTTAGATCATATGCTAGGGGTGTTTGATCATTTGTCAATTGAGTTTTAGCTTAGTGATTTCTCTTGAACATATATGTGCTAAACTTGATTTTGTTTGAAATTGATTCTAGAAAAAGTATATATGATGTGCCTCATGTAATTTTCTAGGTTTAATTTCATGATCTAAGAACTAGGTTTTTAGTGTGATATATTGAATAATCATACCTTGTTCTTATTGATTTACATGTCTTGATTTCTAGATAATTTTGTGATTGTGTGTTGAAAGCATATTCTAGATTATCATTGAACATGTACATTTAGCTTGATTGATCATCTAGCTTAATTTGATTGTGTTTGCATCATTTGCATCACGTAGATCATAGCCTTGCATTAGGCTGAAGTCTCTAGCAAAGTGAGTGAAGCTTTGTGGATAGAGCAAGGAAGTCTTGATTAGAGTCGGGAGGACTCGGATAATCAAGCACGGAGACTTGTCTAGGGTCGGGAGGATCCGGATAGGCAAGCAAGAAATCTTCCTGGAGACGTGAGCGTCTTGGATAGGAAGTTGCTTTCTAGAGGTGTAGGACACATCTCGGATAGGAAGTAAGCTTGGTGATTCACTAGCCCGAGGGTAGATTAGGAGTTGATAGCTTGAGTGGATATCATGAGTTAGTAGCTTGAGTGTGTAAGTCCTTTTTCACATAGTGGATTGCTTTGCTGGTGGTTGTGGTATCAACCCGTGGATGTTTCCTCTTTGAGGTTTTACCACATAAAAAAATACTTGTGTTCATTTTTGTTTTACTTTTCTTTATCTTCCATATCTTACATTGATTGCATATCTTGTAAATTGATTAACTCTTGTATTAGTGAAATCAATTCATTTGTTAAATCTAATCAATTGTGCATTTTCTTTGTTATATTCCACGTTATTTTTAATATTGGAAGAATTTGAGTCTATGCCTATTCACCCCCCCTCTAGGTATATTTTGCACTACTACTTAAGGGAAATTTCACAAGTATTAACAAATATAACAATACACAAAGGTAACACTACAAAACTTTGACAAAAGGTTGAGAATTTATCTCGGAAAAGGATGATGAAGACAACTCAATGAATGAGAACGCAAAGAAGCGTAGCTACATCGTTTGAACTCGAAACCTAATGACTGAATAACCGAAATGACCAGGACTCAATAAGGAATCATATGAGATCATGTTCAAGTCCAAAATACAGGAAACACAAACAATTAAACACAAGATCACACATGTATGTCATTTCCTAGACATAGTCTTAGAACATGCAATTCTACAATGTATAACAATTTGAGTTCAATGCATGAGCATACTAAAACATGTGAATGTGTTTTATAAAATGTGCACAACCATGCAAGAACACTTATGAATGATTTGTGTGTGTGCGCATTTGCCTTGTAAGAGGAATGAGGTCAATTATACCTTTGATGAGTAATGAAGCTAATTCCCCTTAACAAGCCACCACCTTGCATGAACCGTAGCCGAGTCTTTATTTGAAGCTTTGTATCATCATGATAACGACCACTAATCAATACAAGATAAACACCATTTTGATATGGAATACATGTCAAGACAAACCAAAAACCTAACATCAACATCGCATTCTATTTGTGTTGGATATTAAAAAATAAAAAAATAAATAAATAAATCACTCACCCTATAATCTCATGATTTATTGAGAATGAATTTGAGACAATTTTTTGAGAAACCTAACATTACTTCTAAGTTCTAATATTTTACCACATTGCACAATAATGATAATAATAATAGTAATAATATTTGATATTTACGCTTAGTATAGTTATTCTTAGTTTTTAAATTAAATATTTATGCTTAGTCTTTAATTATAATATTTATGATTATTTTTTAATTTTAATATTTATACTTAGTTTTTAAATTTAATATTTAGGCTTAGTTTTTCTATTTAATATTTATGCTTAGTTTTTAATTATAATATTTATGTTTAGATTTATCTCAATAGTTTATTGACTTACAAACTAAGTTGTTCGAAATTTATGCTATTTATTAGCATAGGTTTGGCGGTGTAAACATGCAACCATCAGAAGAACAGGTCACACTCCGGTTGAAGAGAATTTGGAGCATCCTCCGAAAGGGCAGGCAAGGGATTTATAGTGGGAGTTCATCAAGTTCTTCATCCCAACCTCCAATTGCAAGAGCTGCTCAAACTCAAAATGTCGAACTCAACAAATTCCTTCAAATTGAGTTCGAAACAACTGGTTGAACGGAGAATTTTGATCTGTTGTTATGGTGGAAGAACTATAGCAACATATATCCAATATTGTCACAGCTAGCACGTGACATACTCATTATCCTTGTGTCCACCGCTTATTCAAAGCAAGCATTCAGCACAAGTGGACATATCATTGAACCAAGAAGAACTTTTTTGACTCTTGAGATAGTGGATGTATTAACATGCCTTCGGGATTAGGAGCATGCTTGAATGAGGAGGCAACATCAAATGGAGGACAAAGAAGTAATTCAAAATTTCACTAATTTATACGTCGATGAGGGTTCTGCCAGTAACCAGGAAGGGGGTTGAAGACTGAAGAGTTATCAATTGCACTCTTTTTTATTATTAAGGGAAAATCATATTTTAGTCCCTGTAGTTTGCCTTAATCTATGTTTAGTCCACAGTTTTTTGGAATTATAATTTTTAGTACATCATTATTCTGACAATAGGGGTAGTAGTCCTTACCGTCCAATTCCGTTAGGTTTCACTAAATTCCGTTAAGTCAATGAGGGTATATAGGTAAATTCACGAACCAATTTCTAGAAGGTTTAGTTTCTGAAGGGTATAATTGTCATTTCAGAAAAGATAATTTGAAGAGAAAAATTAAAAAATAAAACAAAAATGAAATAATTAAATAAAAAAGAACAAAAAAAAAAAAAAAACATGGTGGAGATCGAAAATTAACAAAGTAAAAAAAAAAAAACAATTAAAAAAAATAAAAATAGGAAAGAACATGGATCTGAAAACAGAAATTTCATTCAATTCAAAATTCAAAATTCAAAATCACTAAACTGAAATTTCTTTCTGATATGCAAAATCAAACCCAACACAAAGTCAGAACCATTATCCTCCTATTTTACACTAAAAAAGGAAAAAAAAGAAAATCATATACAAGATCATCAACCCATAACTTATTATTTTCTCTAAAATACAATCATGATCATCATCATATCACCATTTTAGTTTTTGTCTTCACACCATCATCACATCCACATTAGTTTTATGCCATGAATGCACAATATCTTGAAGCCCTACCTGCAAATCCTCCCAATGAAGCTCCTCAAACTCTACCCCAACACCTCCAACACTGCCTCCACTAACCACCTTCAATTCCACCACCAACATCTTTGGCGTAATTTCCATAATTTTAGCTAACAAGATCACTCTCCCAAGCTTCCCCAACCTGACAACACCAATACTCTCCCTTTTCTCAACTTTGTAACCCATCTTCTCACCAATCTCGCCGGATTCGACCCAAAATTGACCACCAACCCCAAATGAAAGCTAAATCAAAAACCCAAAATATCAAAATCCCCAAATCGGCACCACCAAATCAAACTTAAGGCTTAGATAGAGAGAGAGAGAGAGAGAAAAGGATTCGTGACAGAGGGAGAGGGTGTGTGGATTCGTGAGAGGTGGGTGGCTATGGTTTTGGTGTTCAGTGGCGACGGTGGCTAGGGTGTGGTTGTGGCTAGAGTTTGGGTGTTTGAGTTGTGGTGGATTAGGTTTGTAGGAGATAATGGTGGAAGATGATGATGATGATCGATGAGTGGGAGTGGTGATATATTTTTTTTTGTTTTAATTATTTATTATATATATATATATATTATTAATTTGTTTTTAATTTTTAGTTTTTTAATTTTTAATTAAGGGTAAAATGGTCTTTTCAATTAGATTAGCACATATTAGGGGTATTAGGGGCATTTGGGTCATTTTGCCTTTTGACATGACATAATTTGTCCTTTTGACGGATTCTGTCACAGAAGGATAAAAATTACAATTTCAAAAAATCGTGGACTAAACGCAGAATAAGGCAAACTACGGGGACTAAAAGACAATTCTCCCTAATTTTAATTATACATGTACTTGACTACTTGTAATTCGATTGCACTCTTTTTCCCTTACTAAGTTTTTATCCCACTGGTTTTTCCTTGGTAAGGTTTTTAACAAGACAATCATGTAATACTAAAATCTGCATAAGTAAATAAAATTCATTTCTTTACCTATATATATATTTTTATCTGACTTAGACTTGCACACATTTTATTAAATAATTCATCATTTCATCTATTTCTTACTTACAACATTTTATTAAATAATTCATCATTTCATCTATTTCTTACATCTTTATTTATTCTTTGAATTGTTTTATTAAATAAATTGATCTATTTCTTACATTTTATTTTGTTGGCCTTTTTCTTTACTATTGCTAATTAACCACAAGTTAAGGAACTTTTTGTGGACTGGCTCTTGTAAGGAGACTAAGTTGGTTCGGGTCGCTTGGGATCATTGTTGTAGGCCTTACTCTCAGGGTGGTCTTGGTCTGAAAGATATTGGGTTACTAAATGACTCATTGTTGCTAAATGACTCGCTGTTTATAACCTCTAATGGTTTTGCTTTTTCATTTTTTCGGGAGAAGTATCTCGGGTAGTGAAATTCCCTTAAGCAATATAGTGTAAAATATACCTAGGGGGTGAATAGGTGTATGCCCAAATAATTGCACTTCTTATCCACACAATCAATATACACACACTTAGAGAGCTTTACAATTGAATTGCTTAAACAAGATGATATGAGTTCAATTAAACAAGAGTTATAGGCAATACAATATAAAGCAAGTAAAAAGCATTAAAATCAACACAAGTGATTTTTACGTGGTAAAACCTCCTAAGAGGAAACATCTACGGGTTGATACCACAACCACCGGCAAAACAATCCACTATATGAAAAGGACTTACACACTCAAAGCTATCTACTCAAGATATCCGCTCTAAGCTATCACCTCCTAGTCTACCATCGGGCTAGCGAACCACAACGCCTACTACCTATCCAAGGTGTGTCCTACACCTCTAGGTAGCAACATCCTATCCAAAGCTCTCAAGCTTCTAGGATGATTTCTTGCTTAGCTATCCGGAGTAGCCTACTCCTAGCTAAGTCTTCTTGCTTGGTTATTCGGAACACTTTCCTAACCAAGACTTCTTACTTTTTCCACAAAGCTTCACTCATTTTGCAAGAGACTTCAACCTTTCACAAGGCAATGATCTAAGTGATGCAAATGATGCAAATCACAATCAAATAAAGCTAGATGATCAATCAAGCTCTATGAACATGCTTAGTGATAATCTATAATATACTTTCAACAAACAATGACAAATGTATCTAGAAATCAAAGCATGTGAATCAATAAGAACAATATATGAATATTCAATATATCACACAAAAATCTTAGTTCTTAGATTATGAAATTAAACCTAGAAAATAACATAAGGCACATCATATACAACATTTCTAGAATCAATTTCAAGATTAGTCAAGTTTAGCTAAATATGTTCAATTGAGATCAAAGGTGTAAGGTTCCAGTTTGTTGATTGGCTCATTTCGTGGACAAACCACATGTTAGGGATTCATTGTAAGGGTAGCTTAGGTATTGCTGTTCAAGTTCAATGCCCTTTGAAGACCTCATCATTGATAAGCACCAAAGGTATTTTCTATGTGCTTACTTGTCTTGAAGAGATAGTTGCACACACTCACAACTCATGCATATGTTTAATTCTTGTTTGTTGTGTGTCTTATTTTTTGTGCACAAATGTTCATTAACATCTCTTCTTGCTTACTTTATTGATTGCATCTTGTATGTCCAAATGCCATGTCATGCATAGGATTAGAAGTGCATTTTTGCAAAAGGCGCTGTTCAAAGTGCTCTACAGAGGCGCTGTATGAACAGCACCCATCTGAGACATGGGTTTGGCGCCGTACAGACCTGATCGATTTTAATCGGTCGCTGTACAGTCGCTGTACAAAGCGTTGTATATACAGCGACTCTTTGTTGACCCGAGAGAACAGAGAAGTGGTGCTATTCAGGCGCTATTTAGAAGCGCTATTTGAACAGCGCCAATGAAGATGTTCTTCATTTTTCCCAGAAAGGGGCTGTACAAGTCGCTCTACGTACAGCGACCTGTACAGCGCCAAAGGCAAAATCAGTGTCACTTTTCAAAATGATGTCACTTCATCTTGACACCCTATATATATGCCTCTTTCATCTTAGGTCATTTTAAAAAAGTTCAAAAGCATATTTTTACTTAGCATATTTTTCCAAGAGAAAAATTTCACCAAAGAACTCACCTTTCTTTACTCAAACACCATTCCATGATCATCAAACATCATCTAGCATCATCCTTGATCATCTAGATATCATTTTGCATGGATTTTTCAACACACTTTGCTTGGTAAGCTTTTCACTTATATCTTACATATTTTGTGTCTTTCTTCCCAAACAATCTCATTTATCACTTGTTTGTCATTGATATATATCTTAGATACAAGTTTGAGATTAGTGTTTTGAATGTTTGAGAGTTGTATTGTGATAGCTTTCTAGGTTTGCATAATCTTTGATTAGCTAAGCTTTTTGACATGTCATTTAGCTCTTGATATCTAGGATTGCATTTATTGTTATATCTTCATCCTAGATAAGCATATAGGGTTACCTAGATCTTTATTGCATTTTTTAGTATTTCATATATTCACATAGGCTTTTTATCTCTTCATTGAGAAGTAAGACTTGTGTAGCTTATGGGATTAGGTTGCGTAAATCACAAGCAATTGGACTAGGTTCACTTATACCAGGATTAAGTAGGTGTGTGATTACTTTCCGGGATTAGGTTGTAATCGGTTTACACATTTAGTGGATTCGAGGTTCGAGTGTGGCTTACTTACTAGCCCGTGGTTTTTCCCGTGAGGGTTTCCACGTAAATATCAAGTGTTATTTAATTTCAGCACTATATTACACTTGCTATTTTATATTGACTATTAGGGGCATTTTCGTAATCTTGACCTTACACGAAAATTGGGTAAAATTTATTAAAATCTATTCAAACCCCCCCCCCCCCCCCCCCCCTATAGATAATATATTACACACCGTTAATTTGTTTCACAAGGCTAAAACTCAACAATCAATAGATCAACCACCCCTAGAATATGATCTAACAACATTCTAAACACATATCATCTATCAATTAGGAAGATTAAAAGAGATGATCAAAAGATGAAGTGAGAAGAAAAAGTTTCACATACAAAAGTTGAGTCACGGACTGAAATTAGCTCATTGCAAAAAATCACGAACTCAAATGACTCTGAAAATGCTTGTGGTTTGTTGCTCTCTTCAAGACCAATAATTTTGGCTTTTTAATCACTTGATTCGGAGTTGAAATGAGAAAGATATGATCAAAATAACAAATCAAAAGTTGTAAAGAATTTTGCACGCACTACTACAAAAAATAAAAAAGAAATCGGTTTTTTTATATGGAAGAAATCGGTTTTTGAAAATTTTAAAACCAATGTCTTTTTGAGTGATTTAGAAAAAAAGCGCAAAAGATATCGGTTTTTAACCGATGTAAAACAAGAGAAAAGAAATCAATTTTAATTAAAACCGATTTAAAAACCAGGAGAAAAGACATCAGGTTTACTTAAAACCGATTTAAAAACCTAAGAGAAAAGACATCGGTTTTAGTTAAAACCGATTTTAAAACCCTTATGTAAAATTGATGTATTAAAAAAATGAATCCAACCGTCGCCGGCCTACCCCACCTTTGATAATAATAACAATTAATTGTCATTATGAGGAATCAAACTTGCAACCTCAAAGTCAAAGTGGTAAGCATTTACCGCCTGACTACAAGATTGAATGTGTAAACAATTGCACAATATTTATATATAACCTATATGAGTTGTTATAAATAAATAAATAAAAATTAAAAAAAAAACTTGTTTGATAAATTTAAATTTACTCAACTAATCAAAATTCTAATTTCTACTACAAACATATATATATTAAATAAATTTTATTGGTGGATTTATTTTTCATTTCATTTTTTATTGTGTGGTTTTGTGTTCTGTTGAAGATATTTTTGTGCAAACTTTGTCCCTAAAACTGCATCTTTTGGCAACGAAATAAATTTTTTCATCCACGTTGGATTCTTTGATTTTTCGATACGAATCCAACGGTATAAAGAACGTAAAATTCTGGGCAGCATTTTGAAAGTTATGATCAATTATTCATGAGTACTCAAAGGTCAAGTGATTGGAGATATTTTTGTGTAAACTTTTTCCTTAAAACTGTATCTTTTGGCAAGGAAATAATTTTTTTTGTCCATGATGAATTCTTAAATTTTTTGATACGAATCCAACGGTATGTAGAACGTAAAATTCTGGGCAGTATTTTGAAAGTTATGATCAATTATTCAGTCAAAGGTCAGCGAAGCGATTGGAGATATTTTTGTGCTAACTTTTTCCTTAAAACTGTATCTTTTGGCAATGAAATAAATTTTTTCATCCATGTTAGATTCTTCAATTTTTTGATACCAATCCAACGGTATATAGAACGTAAAATTTCAAGCGATAGTTTGAAAGTTATGATCAATTATTCAGTCAAAGGTAAGAATTGAAGCGATTGGAGATATTTTTGTGCAAACTTTTTCCTTAAAATTGTATCTTTTGGCAACAAAATAAATTTTTTCATCCATGTTAGATTCTTCAATTTTTCAATACCAATCCAACGGTATATAGAACATAAAATTCTGGACAGTATTTTGAAAGTTATGATCAAGTATTCAGTCAAAGGTCAGAATTGAAGCGATTGGAGATATTTTTGTGCAAACTTTTTCCTTAAAACTGTATCTTTTGGCAACAAAATAAATTTTTTCATCGATGTCAGATTCTTTGATTTTTCGATAGAAATCCAACGGTATATAGAACGTAAAATTCCGGCAGTATTTTGAAAGTTATGATCAATTATTCAGTCAAAGGTCAGAATTGAAGCGATTGGAGATATTTTTGTGCAAAATTTTCCTTAAAACTGTATCTTTTGGCAGCGAAATAAATTTTTTCATCCATGTTAGATTCTTTGATTTTTCGATATGAATCCAATGGTATATAGAACGTAAAATTTCGGGCGGTATTTTGAAAGTTATGATGAATTATTCAGTCAAAGGTCAGAATTGAAGCGATTGGAGATATTTTTGTGCAAACTTTTTCCTTAAAACTGTATCTTTCGGCAACGAAATAAATTTTTTCATCCATGTTAGATTCTTTGATTTTTTGATAGAAATCCAACAGTATATAGAATGTAAAATTCCGGGCGGTATTTTGAAAGTTATGATCAATTATTCAGTCAAAGGTCAGAATTGAAGCGATTGGAGATATTTTTGTGCAAACTTTTTCCTTAAAACTGTATCTTTTGGTAGCGAAATAAATTTTTTCATCCATGTTAGATTCTTTGATTTTTTGATACCAATCCAACGGTATATAGAACGTAAAATTTCGGGCTGTATTTTGAAAGTTATGATCAATTATTCAGTCAAAGGTCAGAATTGAAGCGATAGGAGATATTTTTTTGTAAACTTTTTCCTTATAACTGTATTTTTTGGCAATGAAATAAATTTTTTAATCTATGTTAGATTCTTCAATTTTTCGATACGAATCCAACGGTATATAGAATGTAAATTCCGGGCAGTATTTTGAAAGTTATGATCAATTATTCAGTCAAAGGTTAGAAGCGATTCGCGAATCCGTGAGTGAGCTGTTTTCATCGCTCATTTTCACACTTTTCCAAATCGATTTTTGGAATATTTTCTAATTTAAAAGTGTTTGTTTGCATGTCTACTTTCTTGTGTCAAAATTTGAGTAAATAACGTTGAGTATTTTTAGATATGCACACTTGAATGTGGACATAGGTCATATTCGTATTGCAGAATTTTGCTTTTAAATCCACATCGGTTTTTATAAAAACCGATGTCTAAACGCTTGTTTTTAATATTGGTTTTTATAAAAACCATTGTCTTTTCAATGCAAAATTTAAGACATCAGTTTTTATAAAAACCGATGTCTAAACGTTTTTTTTTTAATATCGGTTTTCTTAAAAACCGATGTCTTTTGAAACTGTAATTTTTAAGACATCAGTTTTTATAAAAACCGATGTCTAAAAGCTTTTTTAAAATCGGTTACCAAAAACCGATTTCTTTTAGTGAAATCTAGTGATGTCTTTTAACATTTTTGTAGTAGTGACGGGATTTCGATTATAAATAGAGGGAAAAGAGATGGAAAAGAGAGGGATTCGGAGCCAATCAAAAAGAGACACGTCACACATCTCGTGTGGGGCGCGTGTGGCACACAGGGCCAGAGGAGGTCTCTGGCCGTGTGCCACACGTGCTCCTCCCAAAAATGGCTTCAGCCATTCTTGCCTCCCTCCCGTTCTTCAGCCGTATTCGGGCATCCGAACTCCGAACTCCGAACTCCGAATTGTTTTTGGATTACAAACCGTGACTCCCTCACACACAGCGATAACTATAAAACTTTCAAAAAGGTTGAGAATTCATCTCGAAAAATGACGACGAAGACAACTCAACGAATGAGAACGCAAAGTAGCGTAGCTACATCGTTTGGATTCGAAACCTTATGAATGAGTAACCGAAATGACCGGGACTCAATAAGGAATCATATAATATCATGTTCAAGTCCAAAATACAAGAAACATAAAAACAATAAACACAATGTCACACAAGTACACCATTTCCTAGAGATAGTCCTAGAACATGCAATTCTACAATGTTTGATAGTATGAAACAAATGCATGTGCATACTTCAATAAGTGTGTGAATGTGTTATATAAAATGTGTACAACCATGCAGGAACACTTATGGATGATTTGTGTGTGTGTGCGCTTGCGCCTTGTAAGAGAAAGAAGTATCTTGATACATTAGCATCCAAGTAAACGCATTTCCTCTTGAAGACGATATTTGCATGAGAAGTTGTCTTTCTTCTTTGAAGCTTCTTTTCACCAAGAATCACCTAAGCAACTAACCAATACAAATAAAGAGTATTTTACAATGGAATCAAACCAACACATATCTAAGATCTTACAGGTAGTTACAGAAGCCTCAAAGAAGGTATATCACCTCCTCGATTTGATCTTCTCGTGGAACCAATTATAGTTCCCTTCTTAAGGAAAGTATCTAGTTGATTGGCCAGAACTCTCAGCGGGACTTTTGGCGTGATAATTGGTTGGGGATTCCCATTTTAGAGTTTTTAGGGATTTTGGATTATTTAGCTAATCCACTCTAGGCGAGGGTCTCAAATTTTATTCAAGAGGGTAGATGGATGCTAGACGATGGTTTCCAAGCGCGCTTCCCAAATCTATGTTTTCGGATTGATCGGATTGCAAATTCTCCTATTGTGGATTCTTTGGTTTTGGCTAATTCTCGAGATGGTCGTGTTTCTTGCAAGGCTGCTTATTCCTAATTTTTTCGTGATATTCCTTAGGTTGTTTGGTGGAGAGATGTTAGGTCCCATTTTATTCCCCCCTCTTACTCAACTTTGACCTACCGTCTTATGTTGAATAGGCTTCCTACTGAGGATAGCCTTTGCAAGTCTGGGTTCCATTTGGCTTCTCGTTGTAATATTTAGGGGGTTAGTAGTGAATCAATTGGCAACTATCCATGTAGTGATTTAGGGGGTGTGCATAGCCCGTAATCAGTGGATTTTTGAAAAGAAGTCGATGGACGTTTGATCAATCTTCTCTCTGGTTTCACGTGTGGCTTATGAGGCTAATTGCCTGGAGATTGGTTGCATGCATAATTGTATGGATGACCTTTTGATTCTTCGTCGATTTGGTCTTCGAGGTCACCCTTCTAAAGCCCTAGTGATCAAGAGTGTGGTTTGGTCGCCTCCTAATCGTGGTTGGTTCAAAGTGAATACAGATGGTGCTACTATGGGCTCTCTAGGGGTTGGTGGTTGTGGTGGCATCTTTCGAAACTGTAGAGCCTTTGTGAAGGGTTGCTTTGCTATTCTTCTTGGTCAGGTTTTCGCATTTGAAATCTAGATTATGGTGGCCTCGTTGGCCATTAATTTTCCTTGGAAGTATGGGTGGCATCGGATCTAGATTGAGAGCAACTCTTCTTATGTGGTTCAACTTCTTTCTTCTCATTCTAAGATGGTTCCTTGGACGGTTCGTCAGGCATGGCAGCGCTGCATCTTCCAAATCTTGCAAATGGATTTTCAAGTTTCCCATATTTTCAAAGAAGGGAATTAGGTTGCAGATACGCTTTCTAAGTATGCTTTAGAGCTTCAGGCTGATTCTTAAGTGTCTATAATTTGCTTTATAGACACTTAAGGGTAATTTAAACATTTTATAATACTTGACCAGTCAATGGTTAAATGTGATGGTCAAAGGGTTAGTTAAAGGTACTTTATTGTAATTTTGATAAAAAAATACGGTCTTGTTGCACTTTTACCAAATGTTAGTGTACTTTATTGCAATTTTCCCTTTTAAATTTGATTAGATATTAAAATTTAAGATCCTATCATAAAATTAAGTAATTACAATAACATACCTTGATGTTTGATAATATCATAGCTATATTCAACTTTTTCTTTAATTACAAGAAAATACCATTGACCGACACTTAACTAACCATTAACCACACTGAATGATGAAATGACCAAATGCCCTTCCATCTATGTTTTATCAATTATTATAATTTTATTTTTAAAAATAAATATTAAATAATTAATAATTATCTAATTAACAATATACACTTTAGAAGATTAATAACAAAATCCAATTTTTTTTTAAGAAGAAAATCAACTCCATCTAAAAAAACTCAACAAAATCAAGATTTTTTCTTAATAAACATAATAAATCCATATTTTGTTTTCTTTAAAAGAAAAACAATATCTATAATTCTTTCTTAAAAACCTAACAAACAAAATCCAGATTTTTTTTTTCTTAAAAGAAAATCAAGACTTTTTGATCGATCAAATCAAAATTTGTTTTGTTTTCTGGGTTTGAAGAATAATGAACTAAAAGCCAGTAACTGAACTTTTTAGGAATTGAAGCAATCCATTTTATCAAGCAAAAGGATGAGACCCACATTTATAGGGAATCTTTGATCTATTTGCAATGGAAAATATTGAGAGTAGAGCATGGGATTAGAGACGACGAATGGAGGACCGGATGATGCAATGGCAGCTGAGGAAAACAACTGGATGTTGCTGCGGTGGCGGAGGAAGAGGGAGAGAAACTATGGGCTGAAAGCGGAGGATGAGGTAAGAGAGATGACATTAAAAGATTTCCTCCATTGTTTTCAATTGAAATGGAGACCTGGTGAGATCGCACTATGTATTTTCACATGGTGCGATCTCACACATTTTATTTTTTAAAAAAATATTTTTGAAGATTTTTTCAATTTTAATTCTTTTTATAATAAATAAAATATATTTTTATTAACTTATTGTCAAAAAGACATTTTTGCCATTTTCATTGTTAAGTCCATGTTTAATCTAACCCTGGTCAAATTGATTAAGGGTATGTTTCTATAATTTCAGCAAAAGTACAATATAGCAATAGTATTGAAAAACATTAGGGTATGTTATTGCACTTAACCCTAAAATTAAAATGTTTGGTAAAATTTGTATATTTAATTGTTTGAATTTTTTTTTTTTTTTAGAGAAAATTGCACCAAACTTCCTTGTGGTTTACCCTTTTAGTGTGTGTTTGGTATGGTTTTTGAAAGGATCAAAAGCGTTTTTTTAATGCTATAAGTTATGTAAGGATTCCCGTTTTGTTGATTGGCTTATTTCGTGGGCAAACCACAAGTTGGGGTTTGGTTGTAAGGGTAGTCTAAGTGATTTGTTGAAGATCAAAGACCCTTTCCAAGACCTCAAGAGGACAAGCACCAAAGGTATATCTAGTGCTTACTTTGCCTTGAAGAGATATAGTTGCACACACACACAACATGTATAACTCTTATTCTTGAATGTTGTGTTTATATTTTGTGTGCATTGTGCTTTATTGATTATTCAATATCTCTTCTTGCATGTAATTGATTGCATCTTGTTCTATGAAATGCCATGACATGATAGGCATTATGATGCATTCAATACCCACACTTGCACTTCATGATTAGTCTTAAGTGTGGTATAATTCGTTTCCATTTGTGTGATCGGAAACGTCCGCGCTTGCACGATGGTGTGCTTGTCTTAGCGCGATGGTTGATCACTTGAGAAGATCTCATTCTTCTCTTGGATAAGTGGTAGCTTTAGTTTGGTTGGGTTGATTGGAGTAAGGTGTCTAGTTTCAAAAGATTGGATTTCAATGTTTTAAGTGTTTTCAAAACTGACCTTTGCATGGTCGTGTGACCATAGCTTTTTACACAAAGCTTCAAAATGAGTTTTGAAAATTTATGTACAAACTAGACACCCATACCTTTCCAACGGTATATTATTCGTAATATTTCATGACCGTTTGGATTGGTTTTGAAATTTCCAAAGTGACCACTAAAACAGGGCATCACAGCTGTTATCCGAATCTGACCTTTGGTCACTCAAATGAACATACCTTTTTCTATAGTTATCCAAATCATGTTTTGTTAATTGGAGTAGAAAGTATACTTCCATACCTTTCCAACGGTATATTATATGAAAGGTTTCGATGTCGTTTGGTCATGTTTTGAGTCGCTTGAAAATCAAGCTTTGTGCTGTGACGCCCGCCGCGGTTTCAGTGCCGCGGTTTTTGAAACCGCGGCAGTCGAGCCACAGAGCAACCGCGATAGTGTGATTCAGGGGCAAAATTGTCTTTTCACTTGCCCTATTCTTGATGTCTATAAATATCACACTTTCTCATTATCTGAACAAGTTCTTGACTCTTAAGAACCCTAAACTTCAAAGTTAGATTTTGAGAGAAAATCAAATCAAGAATTCACCTTTAACCACTCAAATCAAACCCTTTTTGCATCAAATTTCATATTGCATCTCCTATGTCTATATAGAGTGCATCCATGTATGGGTTTGCATCATCACAACTTGCTTGGTAAGATTTTGATTAATTTCATCTTATTTTAGTATTTTAAATACCAAGCCATCTCTTTTAAATTACTTGTATGTTTTAGATCATATGCTAAATACAAGAAAAGAGATTATTTGTGATGTATTGATTGAGTGTTGTTTGTGATAGCTTTGTATCTAGGATTGGTTATCCTTTACTTAGCTAAAGTTATATGCCATGTCATATAGCTACATGTGATATATAGGATTGATTATATTGTCATCTTATAATCCTAGGTAAGCATTTAGAGTACCCTAGCTCTTATTGCAATATTTGGATATCATTGCATATTCACATAGGGTTGTTTGATCTCTTAGGAGATTGTAAGTCTTGTGTGATAGACCGGGATTAGGTCGGACACCGGGATTAGGTGGTCACATGAGCAAATTGGACTAGGTCCACTTTTACAGGCCTGCGGGTAGTGGTAGCGGGATATTGGCCGGGATTAGGCCGTCAAACCTGGATTAGGTTGTATACGTTATCACAATTAGTGGATTCGAGGTTCGAGTGTGGCGCACTTACCAGCCCGTGGTTTTTCCCGTGAGGGTTTCCACGTAAAAATCAAGTGTCGTTTATATTTCCGCACCATATTACACTTGATTATTATATTGTCTAGTTTGGGGCATTTTCGTAAATTTGACTAAAAACGAAAATTGGGTAAAAAGCGTAAAATCTATTCACCCCCCCTCTAGATAGTTTTATACACACCGTGCATTAATTTGTTTCAAGTTATTTTGAAGTTTTTTTTAGTTGTTTGACAAAACTCAAAATAGTCTTTTTAATATACGAATTGTCTCAATTACCCTTTATAAAAGTCATTTTATGTCTACTTGGAGAAGCCAAAAATTTGGGCTTTTCCAAAAAGCTTTTTTTGAGCTTTTTTAAAACATATGAATTGTCTGAACTACCTTTTATAAATTTTAGATATTCTACCATAACTCTTTTAGTATAAATACATTATCAACACCTTTTTTGTCATTCAATCAACCAAAAGCTATTTATAAAAATACATTGTCAACACCTTTTTTTGTAATTTACACAACCAAAAGCCTTTTTTGTTAGAAGCTCTACTACAAAAAGATCTACTCTAGAAGCACTACTCGAAAAACCGTACCAAACACACCTTTACACTCTGAAACAACTTTATTGTTCATTCAATTTTTTTACAATGTCCTAATACTCTATAATGTCCTTTTTTACAATGTCCCTTCTCACATTTTATTTTTATAGATGTTATTGGTAAAATCTGATAAGGTGACAAGTCAGCACGATCGACGAGATATGCGATAACTAGACATGCCACGTCACCAAAAACCAACTAGACTAAGCCAACCGAGATTGACCAAAGATGACTGAGTGAGACTTGGTTAGATTTTACCTAGATGATTAGGTAGAAATAATTTGGTCATGGTGATTAGATCGATCAAATGAAGGTGACCCGGTCAGGATGACTAAGATGGTCGGACCAAGGTATTCGATCGGGGAGGGTAAGGATTGGTCGGGTCAGATAAACGGTCGGCTAAATGACATATGGGCAATATTGAGTTCAACCACGACTTAAACACGCGGGCAAAGAGCCTTCCTCAAACAAGGCATCATGAAGCACACTCTATTAAGGAAACAAACTTCCTTATAGATATCAGAGTCCTAATCGAGCAACAAATCTAACTCATTCAATGCACCAGATATACGAAACAGGAAAAAGGATCAAGACGGCTCTAATAAGATAGAGTCCCATTAAAACTTTTCTACTTTCCTTACTTGTACGCCAAGAGTTAGGGTTCTATGGATGTATTAATAGACCCTAAAACACCATTATAAGGATTTTTGAGTGTGACAATACGTAGAAGGTAAAAGAGAGAGAGATTGAGTGTGTAACCTAAAATATTCATAGTGAAAGTCTTTCTCGTTGCCTCTAGCAACCGTGGTTTTTCCCTTTCCGGATTTTCCACATAAATTCTTTGTCCTGTGTGATTGTCTTTTATTTCTCACTTTGAAGTTCGCTTATCAATTCATACAAACGTGTTGGACATGTGGTTGATTCTACGTAACCAAAACCGTCAACAATAGATAAAGTGTTATTTTTTGTAATGTATTATTAAAAATAAAAAAAATTGAATAAAAATCTTTATTAAGAAATCTAAAAACTTAAAACATTACTAAAAATAAACTTAAAACATGTATAAAATCTCCACTATCCATCTGAGATGGACGATGGAGATACATTTATTAAAAAAGATTTACAAATAAAAAAAATTAAAAAAAATGAACAAGTGGATCTCCATGGATGTAGACGATAGAGACCCAACCCCACATAGATGGAGACCACACAGCGGGGTCTCCATCATTGGCGATGGAGATCCCCTCTCCATCTCCATCTTTATATATATATATATATATATATATATATAACGTATTGAAGATCAATCCAAGGAGATCTAGTCATTTGCTCGAACTCAACCTCCTTCATTTTAGAAAAGATCTCAGTCTAACTCTTCCATTATTCTCCTCTAAAATGGAACAAAACAGCCCCTGCCATCTCTATAAATATACATCGGAAAAAACCATCAAAAACCAAGGTTGCCATTTTTATCACTCTCAAACTCTCCTTTTCATCCAAATATCTAAAAAGAAAACATCCATCTCTCTCTCTCTCTTTTTTTTTTTTTTTTTTTTTTTTAATGGCTTTAAGCAGGGACAGAGGCATGTGAGGACGAGAGGGGGCCACTGGCCCCCTTGGAGTTTTATAAAATTTTAAATTTATCCCCTAAGTTTTCATATTTTTATGTTTTTACCCATGTTTCTTATTCCTTGAAGTTTTATAGTTTTATAAATTAATCCAATAAACTTTCAAATTTTTATATTCTTACCCTTATTTGATATTTAGACTTTCTAATTCTTTTATAAATTAAGTGTTAATAATTTTCCTGTAATCACGTAGAAAATATATTTGATTCTAAACATATTATTATTATTTCTTTATATCTCAAATACAAATCAAATCACAATATATATATTTTGTTATGTCAATTGTAATTTTTTCTTATCAAAATTACACTTACCCAATTCTATCTTAACTAATTTTATTATATCCTTAAAATATTTTCTCTCTACAAATCTTACTTATCTCACCTTAGTACTGTAGGGAAAAACGATTGCACGCAGCGGAAGCGAGACTAAAATAGAGTTTAGTATAGTTTAAAATTTTTCCATAATTTGAACCTTAACCCTCTAATTAATTAACATATAATACTAAAGATATCATATTTTTGTCGCGTGATCCGATTGACATTGCGTCGATGGTAATCCGCAAGATCTTCCAATCCAATCACGAACATGAATCATCTAGGAGCATGGTCTCCCTTCTCTTTGAATTGTGTACCTGAGGATGGATTAACAAAACTTTTTCTTTTTCGTTAGTCATAACAAGTTCCAAGAGACAACAAAGAATGTTCCGGTCACTTTTGAATTCACAATCTTTAGATTGAAACTCGCGTGAACCTTATTCGAAATTGTGCACAAAACCTTTTGATGTAAAAGTAACTAGTGCACTATCGAAATAAGAACAAACTTTTCTCTCTATTCCTCTTGGCCGAAAATCACACTAGTCTAAGAGTTGGATTCTATTTTTCTCTAGCAAAAGAAAAAACTCTCATAACCAAGACATTAGGGTTAGCCCAATAAATTGTATATATCTCTCGTGATATCCTTGCACAATATATATTATATATATCTCTAGTGCTATTTACTTGCACAATATATTATATATGTGTATTGTGATATCTTTGCTCAATATATATTATATATATATCTAGTGCATTTACTTGCACAATATACATCACTGCACGAATTCAATTATATACACATCTCTCGTGCATGTATTCATGCATATATATATTTCCATTCCGCATGCATATATGTATATATATATATTTCCGCATGCATTCATGCATATATTATCTATATATTCCGCATGCATATATATTATATATAAACCCTAATCCAACTCTTTAGTGTATTTGTGACTATATCAAAGACTTCCTAATTTGATTAGATAAATAAATCACTTATTTATCTATTTACCAAATAAAGTCTTTTATATTTATTATATTACCACAATAGTATACTACTAAGAAACATACTTCCTAGTAAGAAAAAGATTTTGATATTTAATTAAATAATTAATTAATTTCCATTTAATCAAATAATAAAAATAAAACAATATAATATCATATATATATCTGCCATATATATTAATATATCTATATATTATTTTTCTATTTTATTAAATCCATTGGACCTTAATAAAAGGCCCACATGTGAACTAGGCCCATTCTTACTAAAAGAAACAAGTCCACATGCCTTAACACAATTCTAGATGGACCCATAAATTAGACCGGCAGAATATATCAAATGATTCATGCAAGTCCGTGTGGATTGGAGATCTTGGCGGGCCTATCTAAATTTAAGCTCCAATAGACATAACCCAATCACAATCAACAAATGATTCACTTAGGTTCAATCTATTAATTTTAGTTCATTTCACTAAAGAACTAAAATTGCACTCTTAAGTAAAGATGGAATAAGTAAATGATTCTCATTCATACCCTAGACAATCTTATAGGAGATAGTGAATCCTCGTGAAGAATATCAGTAATCGCCAAGAGCTCATAGACCGCCTATAGCTCTTCAAATTACCATATTTACTCATATGACCACACTTTGAACTTGGATATATATTATGACTTGTCCAGAAGTCATTTTTCTGTAGAGAAAAATACTGTAGTACACGCAGCGGAAGTGAGACTAAAAATAGATTTAGTATGTTTTAAAATTTTTCCTTGTTATGAACCTTAACACTTTAAATTAATCAACCATACATATAAAGTAACAAAAAGTATAATACCTTTTGTCGCGTGATCCGATTGACTTACATCGATGGTAATCCGCAAGATCTTCAATCTTAGCACGAACGTGAATCACCTAGGAGCGTGGTCTCCCTTTTCCTTGAATTGCGAACCTGAGAATGGACAAACAAACTTTATTTTTCTATTTGTTAGTCACAAAACAATCAAAAGACCACAAAGATTATTCCGGTCACTTTTGAGTTCTCAATCTAATGATCGAAACTCGTATGAACCTAATTCGATGTTGTACACACAAGCTTATTGATGAACAAGCAAATAGTGTACCATCAAAAGAATAATCTCTTCTCTCATTTTTGTCTTGGCAGAAAAATCAAACACTTTTCTATGAGTTGAGAAGAAGAAGAAGAAAATTGATTCAGTAAACCAATGAGGTGGCCGAACCCTATAAGGTGTATTATATAGGGTGGCCGAATTTCATTCTCTTTTTCCTTTAGGGTTGCCGAAATCTACTTGTTGTTGTATTAGGATTGGCCGAATTTCATCACCTCACTTATATAGGGTGACCGAAATTCAACCCTAATTCCCATCAACTTTTTAGACTCTTAACCCTAATTTAACTCATAAGTATTTTTATTCTTTTATTGACTAAATAAAAATACTTCTTATTTGATTAAATAAATAAACTTAACTATTTATTTTCTTATCAAACAAGTATTTTACTTTTAGTATACTACTACCAATAGTATAATTCTAGGAAACATATTTCCTGATCAGAAAAAGATTTTGTTTCTTAATTAAATAATTAATTAATAAATTAATTAATTCTCATTTAATCAAACAATAAAATAAAATAATATTTTTGACTAATAACATAGCCTTGCCGCCCCACATGAAATATATGGGCCAAATATTATTTCCTTATTTTATTTAATCCATTGGACTTTAAATAAAATGCTCATATGTGAACCAGACCCATTATTACTAAAAGAAACAAGCCCACATGCCTTTCATTAATATATTAATATAATTGATCAGCCCATTAAACAAATAATGTGCAAATTATATTCTTAATATATTAAATGCAATTCTAGATGGACCCATAAATTGGTCCGGTAGAATATATCAAGTGATCCATGCAAGTCCGTGTGGATTGGGGATCTTGGCGGGCTATCTAATTTTAAGCTTCAATAGACATAACCTAATCACATTCAACAAATGATTCACTTAGGTCCGATTCATTAATTTTAACTCATTCCACTAAAGAGCTAAAATTGAACTCTTAAATATAGATAGAATAAGAAGATGCTCCTCATTCATACCCTAGACAATCATGTTGGAGATAGTGTATCCTCGTGATTAATATCAGTAATCGCCAAGAGTTCATAGACCGCCTATAACTCTCCAAGTTACCATATTTACTCATATGACCACGTTTTGAACTTGGATATTTTGACTTGTCCAGAAGCCATGTTTTCAATAGACACTATCGAAAACTCAACGTTGAGATTTAATATCCAATTACCTCAAAACATCCATATGATGATATTATACTCTCATTTAATTAAATGGAGCCACGATGTCCATATCTATAAATGAAGTCCTCTATCGATTAACAAATGAATATCACCAAACTATCGAGGATAGACTGTGCTATATAATCGTACTCATTGATAACTCATATGATATCACTTGCAACTATAAGTCTATCATTTATCTCAGGATTAAGATAGACTCTCCGATTGTCCTGATAATGAAAAGACTATTATCTACTGACGGTTCTAGATAAAGTTTTTCATTGTGATCCAGTTCAATGCACCCAGTACACTAGAATCTTTTACTCGCAGACACTCCGATGATTTTAGACTTATCATATCTCATTTGATCCCACTCAAATGCTAGCAAAAGAATTCTACAACTTTAACAAGATAAAGGTGCCCAACCTATAACTTAAGTTGTGAACATTATTCAAGACTAACTAAAGAATTGTGTCTACCTCATACATATCCAGATGTACGAACAATTCTTCTTTCCTCATAGTCTTTAGACCTTATGATTATTTACTTTGACAATTATAATATTAAACTATAAATGCTATAAGATTTGTTAAACTAGAAATCACTTTATTAATATGAAAAAGATTGTCAATTACAACATTACACTCTTGCTATTGAGCATAATACTAACAATCTCCCACTTGCGCTATAGCAAATGTGTCATATCTCTCATGCCCATGTTCTCTAGATGCCTATCGAAACTCTTCTGAGGTAGAGCCTTTGTGAAGGGATCCGCTAGATTTTCTACTGACGCAATTTTGGTAATCGTCACGTCACCTCTTTGAACAATCTCCCTTAAAAGATGATACTTTCTTTTAATGTGTTTTCCTCTCTTGTGACTTCTTGGTTCTTTCAAATTAGCCACTGCTCCACTGTTGTCACAGTAGATAGTGATCTGCTTATTCGCACTAGGAACCACTTCCAAGTCAATCAAGAATTGGCGGAGCCAAACAGCCTCTTTGGTAGCCTCGCATGCAGCAACATACTCAGCTTTCATGGTGGAATCAGCAATACAAGATTGCTTGATACTCCTCCATATGACTGCTCCTCCTCCAATAGTAAACATAGCCCCTGATGTGGATTTTCTAGAGTCAGAATCTGATTGGAAATCAGAATCTGTATACCCAATGGGAATTAAATCCCTTCCAGAGTATACAAGCATATTATCTCTCGTTCTCTTGAGATACTTGAAAATATGCTTGACTGCCGTCCAGTGATCAGGACCAGGTTTCGATTGAAACCTACTAACTATGCCAACAACAAAACAAATATCTAGTCTAGTGTAGAGCATTGCATACATGAGACTTCCAACTGCCGAGGCATATGGAACTCTACTCATGAATTGCTCTTCATGCTCATTCTTAGGAACTTGTTCCTTAGAAAGCTTGATTCCATGTCTGAAAGGTAACATACCTTTCTTGGAATCCTGCATGGAAAACCTAGACAAGATCTTGTCTATGTATGAAGCTTGGGATAATGCAATTGTTTTATTCTTTCTATCCCTTATTACTTGGATACCTAAAATAAAACTTGCTTCTCCTAAGTCCTTCATATAAAATTGTTTTGCTAACCATTCTTTTACTGATGTCAATACACCTACATCGTTTCCAATGAGTAGTATATCATCAACATAAAGAATCAGGAAAACCAACTTGTCGCCCTTAATCCTTTTGTATACACAAGGTTCGTCAGGATTCTGAATAAATCCAAAACCTTTGACAGCTTGATCGAACCTTATGTTCCAGGATCTGGATGCTTGCTTTAATCCATATATGGATTTCTGCAACTTGCATACCTTTTCCATTTGGCCCTTTTCAATGAATCCTTCTGGTTGCATCATGTAGATGCTTTCGTCAAGACTTCCATTAAGGAAAGCTGTCTTGACGTCCATTTGCCAAATCTCTAGATCTAAAGATGCTGCAATGGATAAGAGTATCCTAATGGATTTAAGCATGGCCACATGAGAGAAGGTTTCCTCGTAATCGATACCTTCTTTCTGTGTACACCCTTTAGCTACCAATCTAGCTTTAAAGGTTTCCACATTTCCATCCATACCTCTTTTCCTCTTGTATACCCACTTTCACCCAATGGGTTTTATCCCTTTAGGCAAGTCTACAAGGGACCAGACTTTGTTATCGAACATAGATTCAATCTCAGATTGCATTGCCTTTTGCCAATGGCGACTATCAACATCCTCCATTGCTTCCTTATACGTGTAGGGATCATCGTCGTCCGGGAGATTCTCCACTGATTCTCCCAGACCGATGTATCTTTCGGGTTGTGTTCTAACCCTCCCACTACGACGAGGAATGGTAGGTTGTTGATTTTGTGTTGGATCGGAACTTACAATTGGGTTAGGTTGTGTAACCTCACGTGGAATTGTATCTCCTGACATCTCATTCAGGACAATTCTACTTCTAGGCACAAAATCATTCATATAGTCCTTTTCCAGAAATTTAGCATTTGTCGAAACAAATACTTTAAGATCTGAAGGACTATAGAAATAATATCCTTTAGTTTCTTTTGGATACCCTACAAATATACATGTTTCCGAATGAGACTCCATCTTTTCTGTCTTTCCTTTTAACACATGCACAGGACAACCAAATATCCTTAAGTGTTGTAAACTAGGCTTGCGCCCAGTCCACAACTCATGCGGTGTTTTAGGAACGAACTTAGATGGTACATCGTTTAGAATGTATATAGTAGTTTGTAAAGCATATCCCCAAAAAGAAATAGGAAGTGTTGAATAACTCAACATAGACCTAACCATATCCAAAAGAGTTCTATTTCTTCTTTCTGCTACCCCATTCTGTTGAGGTGTACCTGGTGCAGAAAACTGAGAAACTATCCCATTATCAATAAGATATTGTTGAAACTCACCAGATAGATATTCTCCACCACGATCAGATCTCAAGATTTTTATGTGTTTCTCAAGCTGATTTTCTACTTCAGCTTTGAATGCTTTGAACATGTCAAAAGCATCCGACTTATGTCGCATGAGATACACATAGCCAAATCTCGAGTAATCATCTGTGAAGGTGATGAAGTACTCATATCCACCTCTAGCTTGAATGCTCATAGGTCCACATACATCAGTGTGTATCAATCCTAAACATTCAGTGGCTCTTGCACCTTTGGTAGAGAACGACCTTTTGGTCATTTTACCTTCCAAACAAGATTCACAAGTTGGTAGATCATCAACCTTTAAGTCACTTAAAGGTCCGTCACATACCAATCTTTTAATCCTATTAAGGTTAATATGACCTAGGCGTAAAGGCCATAGGTAGGTTTCATCTATTGATAATTTTACTCTTTTATGATCAGGTTCCGTTAATTCTGTGTCTAATGAGTGAGAGATATTTCTATGCAAAAAGTATAGACCGTTTTCCAATGTACCTTGGCAAATAATTTTGTCATTCTTACTAATAATAAAAACTTTATTAAAAGTAACCGAATATCCAAATTTATTCAAACAAGAAACTGAAATTAAATTCCTCTTGAATTGAGGTACATAATAAACGTCTATCAAATCTAAATGCCTTCTAGAATCCAAATAAACTCTAATATCTCCCACTGCACTTGCAGACACTAACGTTCCGTTGCCCAAGCGCAAATTGATTTCATTCTTACTCAGCCTTCTCCTTTCTTGGAACCCCTGCAAGGAATAACAAACATGTTTAGTGGCTCCAGAGTCTATGATCCAAGAATCTGTAGAATCTGCCAAAAAACATGTTTCAAGATAATTCACATTACCTTCTTCCTTCTTATTCTGGGACTTTGGGCAATTTCTTTTCCAATGTCCTTTTCACCACAAAGGAAGCATTTCCCTTTGATCTTGGTTACTTTCTTGGTCTCCTTCTTGGTAAGCCCAAGTTGCTTTTTCTTCTGTTGTTTCTTGACCTTCTGACGGGTCTTAACAGTAGCAACTTTACCAACCATATGAATCTCTTGACCCTTGCCTTTCACAAGGATCTTTTCAGCACTTTGAACATCTTGCATCAGGCCTTGTAAGGTGTATTCCTTTTTGTTCAAAGTGTAGTCCAATTTGAACTGATCAAAGGAATCTGACAATGAATTGACAACCATATCAATTTTTGTCTCACCATCTATCTCAGCGCCATGCAGTTCAGCAATGTTGAGATGTGCTATGACTTTCATCATGTGATCCTTCATAGCCTATCCAGGTTTCATCCTAAGATTCGTAAAAGCAGTCACTGCCTCTCTCTTAGTCATCCTGGACTTCATAGCAAACATCTCCTCTAGAGATATCATTATATCAGCAGCAAACTCCATTCCTTCATGCTGCTGTTGCAACACGTCGAAGATAGTAGCCATAATGTAACATTTGGCCATATCATTTGAAGTCTTCCACTGCTCATACTCATCTCTATGCATTATGCTAGATTCATTATTAGGAGCAGGTGGTTTAGGAGTAGTTAGAACAAACTTATGTTTTTCACTTTGCAGCAACAACCCAATTTTCCTTTTCCATGTGACATAATTATCTCCAGTTAAAGTGTTATCTTTCAGGATGTTCATAAGTGATGGGGTCATGATTTCTGAATAAAACAAAACATATATAAGTAAATAATCATGATAAAGCACTTTTAAATATTTATCTTGAATTAAATAAATAACTCAATCATAAAAATTCAACAGTGATCCAACACCCATAAACATTACGCCTCCTTTGGGAGTTCGCACCATTTACTAGTTAGACTAGATCCCACCTAATTGTTAATATAACAACCAGCGTTTTCAATTTTAGCCTTGCAATTTTATTGACAAGAACTCTTGGGAGGATATCAATAAAATTACATTGAGTGTGTTACCAAGATATCGACCCTCAATTTTCTCTCACGAAAATCCCACCTTGGGGAGTAGATCTCGTTTGAGTCCATTGTCTAGTCTATCCTTGTAAGGAAGTATATTGCTAAATTCTACATTCATGGACGCCCCTTGGGGGGATTACCAATAAATAATAAAGCTTAACTAACCTTGGAGGCCATAGGTGTTACAGAACACCTTCTCCCACTCAATTATTTAAGGCGTGTGATTAAATCCCATAGAATGATTTACCAAGTTATCTAGATGCCAATTTAGATACCTAAATCATTCAATGCATGTTCATACCAAAAGAGATACATGAGTGGCACTCCTATTCTATATGACATGTTATCATACAATAACAAATATTGTAATATTTATGCAAAAAAATAAATAGCAACAATTTTGGTCCATCCTAGAAAAGCAAGTAAATTACAATTGTTTAGGAATACAAGATCTTCAAGTGGCCATCAACCATACGCTCATCCCTCGGCTGGCCCCCATAGGTGTGCACACCCCACAACCCCACAAAGGGGCTGCCGTGCGCAACCCATGAGAGCATATAGGGCTGCCGTGCGCAGCCCACCATGATATGGGCTTGCCATGCGTAGCCCAATCCACTCCTAGGGTGCGCACGGTGCTCGTTCTTGGTTCCGGTTGCTTCCTTTTTCTTCAAGTCTTCAAATCTTCAATGCTTGAACATATTACAGCAGTATTTAAACTAATAAAATACTGCAGTAATTTTTTTTTTTTTATTCACTGCAGTACTTTTTACAAAAAAAAACTGCACTTAAAATTAAATAAAAAACTGTAGTAAATTATAATATATAAAATACTGCACTATTTAAAAACAATAAAATTAAAACCTAGCAACTACCAAGAAGGAATTATGGCGATGATAGACCACCCTTCTTGTTACAATTCCATAACAAAAATACATTGAAAATCTAGGACCAAAATCGAGCAATAACAATCCACATAAAAACATATATAAAACCATACATCCACATGTAATTATATATGCGAATACCTAGAGTGCCATCTCTTTCTAAACATGCATAATCACAATAAAAAGAAAAAGATTCACGTATATATACGTTAATTAATTAAAAGGGTTCAACCAAGGCTCTGATACCAATTGTAGGGAAAAATACCATAGTACACGTAGCGGAAGTGAGACTAAAAATAGATTTAGTATGTTTTAAAATTTTTCCTTGTTATGAACCTTAACCCTTTAAATTAATCAACCATACATATAAAGTAACAAAAAGTATAATACATTTTGTTGCGTGATCCGATTGACCTACGTCGATGGTAATCCGCAAGATCTTCAATCCTAGCACGAACGTGAATCACCTAGGAGCGTGGTCTCCCTTTTCCTTGAATTGCGAACTTGAGAATGGACAAACAAACTTTCTTTTTCTATTAGTTAGTCACAAAACAATCAAAAGACCACAAAGATTATTCCGGTCACTTTTGAGTTCTCAATCTAATGATCGAAACTCGCGTGAACCTAATTCGATGTTGTACACACAAGCTTATTGATGAACAAGCAAATAGTGTACCATCAAAAGAATAATCTCTTCTCTCTTTTTTGTCTTGGCATAAAAATCAAACACTTTTCTATGAGTTGAGAAGAAGAAGAAAATTGATTCAGTAAACCACATGAGGTGGCCGAACCCTATAAGGTGTATTATATAGGGTGGCCGAATTTCATTCTCTTTTTCCTTTAGGGTTGTCAAAATCTACTTGTTGTTGTATTAGGGTTGGCCGAATTTCATCACCTCACTTATATAGGGTGACCGAAATTCAACCCTAATTCCCACCAACTTTTTAGACTCCTAACCCTAATTTAACTCATAAGTATTTTTATTCTTTTATTGACTAAATAAAAAGACTTCTTATTTTATTAAATAAATAAACTTAATTATTTATTTTCTTATCAAACAAGTCTTTTACTTTTAGTATACTACTACCAATAGTATAATTCTAGGAAACATATTTCCTGATCAGAAAAAGATTTTGTTTCTTAATTAAATAATTAATTAATAAATTAATTAATTCTCATTTAATCAAACAATAAAATAAAATAATATTTTTGACTAATAACATAGCCTTGCCGCCCCACATGAAATATATGGGCCAAATATTATTTCCTTATTTTATTTAATCCATTGGACTTTAATTAAATAAAATGCCCATATGTGAACCAGACCCATTATTACTAAAAGAAACAAGCCCACATGCCTTTCATTAATATATTAATATAATTGATCAGCCCATTAAACAAATAATGTGCAAATTATATTCTTAATATATTAAATGCAATTCTAGATGGACCCATAAATTGGTCCGGTAGAATATATCAAGTGATCCATGCAAGTCCGTGTGGATTGGGGATCTTGGCGGGCTATCTAATTTTAAGCTTCAATAGACATAACCTAATCACATTCAACAAATGATTCACTTAGATCTGATCCATTAATTTTAACTCATTCCACTAAAGAGCTAAAATTGAACTCTTAAATATAGATAGAATAAGAAGATGTTCCTCATTCATACCCTAGACAATCATGTTGGAGATAGTGTATCCTCGTGATTAATATCAGTAATCGCCAAGAGTTCATAGACCGCCTATAACTCTCCAAGTTACCATATTTACTCATATGACCACGTTTTGAACTTGGATATTTTGACTTGTCCAGAAGCAATGTTTTCAATAGACACTATCGAAAACTCAACGTTGAGATTTAATATCCAATTACCTCAAAACATCCATACGATGATATTATACTCTCATTTAATAAATGGAGCCACGATGTCCATATCTATAAATGAAGTCCTCTATCGATTAACAAATGAATATCACCAAACTATCGAGGATAGACTATGCTATATAATCGTACTCATTGATAACTCAAATGATATCACTTGCAACACTAAGTCCATCATTTATCTCAGGATTAAGATAGGCTCTCCGATTGTCCTGATAATGAAAAGACTATTATCTACTGACGATTCTAGATAAAGTTTTTCATTGTGATCCAGTTCAATGCACCCAGTACACTAGATTCTTTTACTCGAAGACACTCTGATGATTTTAGACTCATCATATCTCATTTGATCCCACTCAAATGCTAGCAAAAGAATTCTACAACTTTAACAAGATAAAGGTGCCCAACCTTTAACTTAAGTTGTGAACATTATTCAAGACTAACTAAAGAATTGTGTCTACCTCATACATATCCAGATGTACGAACAATTCTTCTTTTCTCATAGTCTTTAGACCTTATGATTATTTACTTTGACAATTATAATATTAAACTATAAATGCTATAAGATTTGTTAACTAGAAATCACTTTATTAATATGAAAAAGATTGTCAATTACAACATTACACTCTTGCTATTGAGCATAATCCTAACACTTTCAATGGTCACTATTGAAAACTCAACGATAAGATTTAATATCCAAAACCTCAAAACATCCATATGATGATATTCTACTCATATTTAATAAATGGAGCCACAATGTCCATATATATAAATGAAGTCCTCTATCGATTAACAAATGAATATCACCAAAATATCGAGGATAGACTATGCTATATAATCGTACTCATTGATAACTCAAATGATACCACTTGCAACCATAAGTCCATCATTTATCTCAAGATTAAGATAGACTCTCCGATTGTTCTTATAATGAAAATACTATTATCTATTGACGGTTCTAGATAAAGTATTTCATTGTGATCCAGTTCAATGCACCCAGTGCACTGGATTCTTTTACTCGAAGACCCTCCGATGATTTAGACTCATCATAATACATTTGATCCCACTCAAATGCTAGTAAAAGAATTCTACAACTTTAACAAGATAAAGGTGCCAACCCTTTAACTTAAGTTGTGAACATTATTCAAGACTAACTAAAGAATTGTGTCTATCTCATACATATCCAGATATACGAAAAATTCTTCTTTTCTCATAGTCTTTTGACCTTATGATTATTTACTTTTGACAATTATAATATTCAATCTATAAATGCTATAAGATTTGTTTAAATCAGAAATCACTTTATTAATATGAAAAGATTGTCAAAAACAATATTACACTCTTGCTATTGAGCATAATCCTAACAAGTACTATAGTACAATGTCATACTTTTGATAAGTTATGTATATAGATTTTGCTTCTATATAAATAACTTATCAAAAGTATGACATTGTACTTATCAAAAGTTATTTATACAGTACAATGTCATACTTTTGGTCATTTTCCCTGTTCTTATCGTTGGAACAAACCTAAGGTTCTTGATGCTAGTGCCAAAAAAACCCTCTCAGCCAATGGCGTTTCTATTGAGGAGCCATTTTTTCAACCAGTTCGCTCTCGGTCTTCTAAGATGGTTTATTGTCCGATAGATAAGTCGGTCCAGGAGGTCCCGGTATCTAATGCTTTCGCTGCTATTTATCAATGTAAGGATTCTCTTTATTTGATTGGCTTGTTTCGTGGACAAACCACATGTGGGGTTCTTTGTAAGGGTAGCTTAGGTATTGGTATTCAAGCTCAAGGCCCTTTCAAGACCTCATCTTGATAGCACCAAAGGTAAATTTCTAGTGCTTACGTGCTTTGAAGAGATCTAGTTGCACACACACACACAACTCATGCATAAATGTTATTCTTATATGTTGTGTGTTTTCATATGTGTGCATTCATAATTGTTGAATATCTCTTCATGCATGTTTATTTAATTGCATCTAGTTTATTGAAATGCCATGACATGTTTAGGCATTAGGATGCAAAGTCATGAATTTTATGCATGCATGTTTGAATTGAGTGCATCTTGTTCAATGATAATGCCATGACATGTTAGGCATTAGGATGCATTCAATACCCACACTTGCACTTCATGATTAGTCTAAGTGTGGTGTAATTCGTTTCCGTTTGTGTGATCGGAAACGTCCGCGCTTGCACGATGGTGTAGGGAAAAATAAACAAAAGTGGTACACGCAGCGGAAGCGATACTAAAATTAGATTTAGTGACTTTTAAAAATTTTCCTTTATGAACCTTAAACCCTTTTAATCAATAAACATGCATATACATTAACAAAAAGTAGATTACCTTTTGTCGCGTGATCCGATTGACTTACGTCGATGGTAATCCGCAAGACCTTCAATCCGAGCACGAACGTGGATCACCTAGGAGCGTGGTCTCCCTTTTCTTTGAATTGCAAACCTGTGAATGGACTAAACAAAACTTTTCTTTTCTTTGTTAGTCACAAAACAATCAAAAGAATGTCAAAGATTATTCCGGTCACTTTTGAGTTCTCAATCTAATGATCGAAACTCGCGTGAACCTAGATCGATATCGTATACACGAGCTTATTGATGATTAAGCAATAGCATACTATCAAAGAATAATCTAACACTCCTTTTTGTCTTTTTAGAATAAAAACTCTCTATGAATTAAGAAGAAGAAGAAAAATAAAATCTCAAGCACCAAGCATTGTGTTGGCCGAAATCTATAAGAGCACTTATATAGGTGGCCAAATTTTCTTCCTTCTTTCCTTTAGGGTGGCTGAATTCTTCATGTGATACTACTAGGGTTGCCGCAATTTTCCTCTACAAAAGAGGAGTTGTGTTGCACCCAAATACACATGTCTTTTAAGACTTCAAACCCTAATCCAACTCATTAATTTTTATTCTTTTATTTTGACTAAATAAAAAGACTCCTTATTTGATTAAATAAATAAAACTAATTTATTTATTTCCTTATCAAACAAGTCTTTTACCTTTAGGAAAGATTTGTTTCTTTAATTAAACAATTAATCAATAAATTAATTAATTCTTATTTAATTAAAACAAATGAAACAAAATAATATTTTAGGTTAAAACATTAACCTTGCCGCCCCACTTGTATAAGATTGGGCCTAATATTATTTTCTTATTTCATTTAATCCATTGGACTTTAAATAAAAAGCCCACATGTGAACCAGACCCATTCTTACTAAAAGAAACAAGCCCACATGTCTTTCATTAATATATTAATATAATTGAGCAGCCCATTACTTAAATGTGCAAATTATATTCTTAATATATTAAATGCAATTCTAGATGGACCCTTATATTGGTCCGGTAGAATATATCAAGTGATCCATGCAAGTCCGTGTGGATTGGGGATCTTGGCGGGCCATCTAAATTTAAGCTTCAATAGACATAACCTAATCACAATCAACAAATGATTCACTTAGGTCCGATCCATTAATTTTAACTCATTCCACTAAAGAGCTAAAACTTGAACTCTTAAATAAAGATAGAAAAGGAAGATGCTCCTCATTCATACCCTAGACATCATATTGGAGATAGTGTATCCTCGTGATTAATATCAGTAATCGCCAAGAGTTCATAGACCGCCTATAACTCTCCAAGTTACCATATTTACTCATATGACCACGTTTTGAACTTGGATATTTTGACTTGTCCAGAAGCCATGTTTTCAATAGACACTATCGAAAACTCAACGTTGAGATTTAATATCCAATTACCTCAAAATCCATATGATGATATTATACTCTCATTTAATTAAATGGAGCCACGATGTCCATATCTATAAATGAAGTCCTCTATCGATTAACAAATGAATATCACCAAACTATCGAGGATAGACTATGCGATATAATCGTACTCATTGATAACTCAAATGATCACTTGCAACCATAAGTCCATCATTTATCTCAGGATTAAGATAGACTCTCCGATTGTCCTGATAATGAAAAGACTATTATCTACTGACGGTTCTAGATAAAGCTTTTCATTGTGATCCAGTTCAATGCACCCAGTGCACTAGATCCTTTTGCTCGAAGACACTCCGATGATTTTAGACTCATCATATCTCATTTGATCCCACTCAAATGCTAGCAAAAGAATTCTACAACTTTAACAAGATAAAGGTGCCCAACATTTAACTTAAGTTGTGAACATTATTCAAGACTAACTAAAGAATTGTGTCTACCACATACATATCCAGATGTACGAACAATTCTTCTTTTCCCATAGTCTTTAGACCTTATGATTATTTACTTTGACAATTATAATATAAACTATAAATGCTATACGATTTGTTAAACCAGAAATCTCTTTATTAATATGAAAAAGATTGTTAATTACAACATTACACTCTTGCTATTGAGCATAATCCTAACAGATGGTGTGCATGTCTTAGCGCGATGGCTGACCACTTGAGAAGGTCTCATTCTTCTCTTGGATAAGTGGTAGTTTTGGTTTGGTTGATTGGAGTAAGGTGTCTAGTTTTAAAAGATTGGATTTCAATGTTTTAAGTGTTTTCAAAACTGACCTTTGCATGGTCTTATGACCATAACGTTTTACACAAAGCTTCAAAATGAGTTTTAAAAATTTTTGTACAAACTAGACACCCATACCTTTCCAACAGTATATTATTCGTAATATTTCATGACCGTTTGGATTGGTTTTAAAATCTCCAAAGTTACAACCAAAATAGGGCAACTCTGTTGTTGTCCGTTTCTGACCTTTGGTCACTCAATTAACCATAAATGTTTCTACAGACATCAAAATTTCATTTTGTAAAAACGAGTAGAAATTAGACATCCATACCTTTCCAACGATATATCATATGAAAGGTTTCGATGTCGTTTGATCATGTTTCGAAGCGCTCGAATATTGAGTCGCTGCACTGACGCAAGTACCGCGAAAATGCCCATATTTTTTCCATTTCTTCCAAAACGACATAGTTTCACTTGGGCATTATAAATACATATCTTTCTCATCATTTTGAGGGCAGAGCCACAAAATCAAACCCTAGAGAGAGAGTCTCCTTATTCTTGAGAGAGAAAGAGAGACTTGAGAGAAAAAGCTTAAAGATTACATCTTTATCTCTCTAAACCCATTCCCACATGCACAAATCATCATCTAGGCATCATCTAGGTTCATCTAGCATATGCTAATGCATGGGTCTTCTTCAACACACATGGTATGATTTGTTGAACACTTTTATCTTACATAATTAGTGTTTCTACTTATCAATTTATCTCATTTATTACTTGTATGTGTTTAGATTAATTTATACATACATGATTGAGATTATGTGTTGATTGGGTTATTTATGTTAGCTAGGTTTTCATGCCTATTTTATATCTAGCTAATTAATCTCATTATATGATTGAGATTATTTTTGATAGCTTAATTGATTAGGTCATTATTGCCTAAAAGCTTATGCCATAAATATTCTTGTGTGATTTATTTATAACTAGGTTGATAGATTGTTTTTAATCAACTAGTTAATCTTTTGAATGTTTGTGGGTTTTTGTGATAGCTTTGTATCTAGGATTGGTTATCCTTACTTAGCTAAAGTTGTATGCCATGACATATAGCTATTTTCATATCTAGGATTGATTTATTGTCATCATATAATCCTAGATAAGCATCTAAGGTTCTCTAGCTTTATTTGCTCTTTGAATATTCATTGCATATTCACATAGGGTGTTTGATCTCTTCGGAGAAGTAAGTCTTGTGTGATAGACCGAGATTAGGTCGGACACCGGGATTAGGTGGTCACATGAGCAAATTGGACTAAGTCCACTTTTACAGGCCTGCGGGTAGTGGTAGCGGGATATTGGCCGGGATTAGGCCGTCAAACCTGGATTAGGTTGTATACGTTATCACAATTAGTGGATTCGAGGTTCGAGTGTGGCGCACTTACCAGCCCGTGGTTTTTCCTGTGAGGGTTTCCACGTAAAAATCAAGTGTCGTTTATATTTTCCGCACCATATTACACTTGATTATTATATTGTCTAGTTTGGGGCATTTTCGTAAATTTGACTAAACGCGAAAATTGGGTAATAACGATTAAAATCTATTCACCCCCCCTCTAGATAGTTTTATACACACCGTTAATTTGTTTCAATCAAGATTTGGGGTCTATAGATTTAGTGGTGGTTCATCAGTCGGCTTCTTCAGGTCCTTCTTCGGTTCCGTCTTCAGATGCTAGTTTGATAAGTTCTTCGTGTAATTCTCATTCAGGACCTTCTTCCACTATTGTGAATTTGATCTTAATTCCTTTACCAGAAGTTCCTAATGCTCAGCAGGTCTATAGCTTCTTACCTCGTGGGGCCCCTCCTCCTCCCTCTATTGTTGTTTCTTCCAATTTTTTGATTATGGACACTTTATCTTCAGGTGTTCCTAGTCAGCCTTTAAGTGTTGGAGTTTCGGTTACTTCTATTGGTCTGATCCTTCAGGATGATTAGCTTTTTCTAAGGCAAGGGATCAATTCGTCTCGGGACTTGAGATTGGAGCTCTTTTTGTCGGACTTTCGTGCTGAGCTTGGCTTTGTTGCTAATGCTCCTTGGCCTAAACAGGTGGAAGCTGAGGTTTTGGATCCTAATGATTTTATTCAAAGGAACATGATGATCAAACATAGATTAGAGTCATATAAGTCTGAGTTTTAGACTTTTTCCAGCAGTTCCCATGATTAGTATCCTTTATTGGAACTACCGTGGTATTGGGAACAACTCTTCGAAACGAGTTCTCAAAGATTTATGTTTTTCTCATTGGCCTTCCTTGGTTTGCATTTCAGAGCCCATGGTGGCTTTTGATTCGATTTCTGCTAGTTTTTTCTTCTCTTGGTCTTCATTTGATGGGTATGAATGACAGCGGTAGATTGATTCCGTCTATTTGCGTATTTGCTTGTGATTCTATTGCAAATACTCAAATAGTTTTATGTCATGAGCAGCATTTGACCATCTCCATTTCCATCGGGTCTCTGACACATTGGTACACTTTTGTTTATGTTAATACCTCTGCCTCGGTTTGCTGGGCGCTTTGGCATTCTCTTCGAGAGATGGTTGGTTCTTTTTCTTCTTTTCGGTTGGTGGTTGGTGATTTCAATGCAGTTTTAGGTGCTCATGAGTGTTTAGGGTCTCGATCTCTTGCTAAGGGTTCTTGTGAGGATTTTAAATCAATGAGTAAGGATTGCAATCTGATTGGTGTTTGATCTCAGGGTGCTCGTTTTACTTGGGTTAAGGGCCGTTCTAGTCGCACTAGAGTTGAGCGGAGATTGAACAGGACTTTAGTTTCTGAGAGTTGCACTTCATGTTGGCAAGATATCTCCTGTGTGGCTCTCCCTCATCGGTTTTCTGATCATTGTCCACTTTGGATTCGATTAGCTGAGTCCCAGATTTCTTCATCTAGGCCATTTCATTTTCAAAGTATGTAGGTGGATCATCCTGATTTCATGAACCTGATTCGTCCCCTTCAAGTAGTTATTGATAAACTTAAGAGCCTTAAGAAGGCTCTCAGTCTTAGAATTAGAGGTTTTCGGTGATCTCAATACTAACATCTCTAGGAAATCTGCTGAGCTTTGATCTATTCAGAGCCAAATGTCTGATTCGGGCTTTTTGTAAGTCGTGCAGCAGAAAATAGTTTTTATTTGAAATTAATCAAGATAATTAAGAACGATAGGTTTCAAAAATTTTCTATCGTCTTCTTGAGACCTTTTGTATATATACAAATATGAGGAAGAGATTGGTTTTCATACCTTTTAAGAACACTCTTTCGTTTTCTTTTCAATCCTTTACCACTAAGCCTTCCTAGCTATGTCCCGCGATCTGGCAACTGTGTCTGTGGGCACGTCATGGATTTTGGGAGCAGTTGAATGGAGGTTTGAGAGAACCAGAAGACAACACCTTGCTTCCCCCTTGAATTCGGCCAACCCTAGTGAGAGAAAAAAAAATTTCTTTTTTTTTTTCTCTCTTGTGGCCGCACCTCTTCTGTTCTCCGTAGGGTTCTGAATAGCTTCTTTTTCCTGATAAGTATATCTTATATACTAGGAACCTAGGGTTTAGTAATCCAAATTAAAATAGGATTCCAAATCCTTTTTAATTATTACTTTACTAGGGTTTGAACCTTTGACCTATTTAGAGTAAATAAAAATAATCATTTATTATTTTATTGCTTTTGTCAAGGTTAGAAACTAAAACCTCCACATGAAAATTTAATAATTCTTAATTATTAATGTGTCAATTAATAATATATTATTTAATAATATTTAATTCAACAATTAAATAATATATTAATTAAATAATCACATAATTTTAATTCCCAAAATATATTTAAGTTACTTTCGTAACACAATTAATTGGACCATCCAATTTTCCATGAGTATTGTTACTATCAATCGTATAGGGCTAGCAAGGGGACCTAATGGACCTACAGTTTTGAGCTCCAATAATACTTAGAAAAAATTATTTAAACTCTTTAATTAATATTTCACAATTATTAACCTTGGAGTTATTCCACTAAAAACCCAAGGTTGTACTCTCGTAACTACAGATGTTTTACACAACCAATTTATTAGTGTCCATTGATAGTAATTACATATGGTATGATCCTTCACAAGTAGTTCATAATTAGAGTTAGGTTATAAAGTCCATTATACTCTCTAATTATATCTTTTCATTTAAGTACCATTGATTCTCTTGAATGATTATCCTTCATTCCTTTACGGAAGAAGGAGAGCGCTCTTAATAGTTCAAGTCCCGAATCAACCCTTAAGGGAAATACTTATCTACTTCTCGCAAGAAGGAGTGGATTCCACTATTGTGTGCATACCTTCCCAGCCACAAGTCAAACCGTGATTCCAAGATACGGAGTTATTGACCGAGAATGATAATTCTGATCTCACCCATGGTAAATCTAAAACCATGATCTAACCTGAAAGAGTCAATAAGACATTCAGGATTTAGATCACCCATATATAGCCATCATTAGTCGATATTATGAATCTTTTCAACTAACGGATCTTAGTGACAGATTCATATAGATCGTGGCCTAGTCCTATATGGTCACATCATATAAGGTGCCTTCATTCTCATAACACTATATGAGTAGTCTAAGATAAGACCACCGTACAATACGAAATGACCGCAACTGTAGATTAATCACAATAAAGTACCCAGCTTTATTTACTTTCTATGGACTATTTAGAATGCATGTCTCAAACTAAATCCTCTGTATATGACATTCATATACTCGGTTTGAGATTACATCTAGCAATCTTGGATGTTTGCATATATAATATAAGCGTGTGAATTAATATATTTGAATGAAATAACTACTTCTTTATTATTGAATTTATAACATTTACAAATTACAAGCTTTAGGACATAAATCCCAACACTTTTTTTTAGAGCTTTTTTTTTACTGAGTCACGCACTCATCACAATCTTGACGTGCTTTTACGTAGGCAAGAGTGTTTCTTTCATGATAAATCCCGAGTGAAATGGTTGCAGAATGGGGATCATAATTAATCCTTTCTTCATTCTTCGATCAAGCGTAGGCAATGTCAGAGTGTTTTGTCTTCGCTTTCAATTGATGGTGTTATTTCGAAAGATCAGTCTGTTATCAGAGATCACATTGACAGGTTTTCTTCAGATTTATTTCTTCGGATTCGGCTCAAATTGATCAAGATCTTTCTATTGTGAATGACATTGTTCCCTCTTTAGTTTCTCGTAAGGAGAATTAGCTTATGGTCGCTATTCCCTCTGCTTATATTATCCATGATGCGGTTTTTGCCATGGATGCTTTTTTGGCCCCTAGGCCTGATGGCTTCTCAAGTCATTTCTTTCAACGTTGTTGGGAGATTATGTGTAGAGATGTGATTCTGGCAGTTCAGGATTTTTTCCATTATGGAGTGGTTACCCCGGGTTTGAACTCTAATTTTATCGCTCTTCTTCTAAATAAGAGGGACTCAATCACAGTTGATCTGTTTCATCCTATTATGCTTGGTAATTTTCTTTTCAAGATTTCTTCCAAAATATTGGCTGACAGGTTAACTCAGGTTGCTGCTCGTATTGTCCCTTCACAACAATTTGGTTTCATCAAGGATCGACACATTGAGGATTGTATTGCCCTCGCTTCCGATTGTGTTAATGTGCTTCATAAGAAATGCTATGGGGGTAGTGAGGCTATGAAATTGACATTCGTAAGGCATTTGATACTCTTGATTGGAAGTTCCCTTGTCATGTTCTGCAGGCTTTTGGTTTCTCTCAAACCTTCATGGATTAGATTGACAGCATTCTTGGCTCTTCAAGACTGTCTATTTTGATTAATGGTTTTCTGGCTAGCTATTTTAGATGCATGATAGGGGTTAGACTGGGGGATCCTCTTTCCCTCTTCTTTTTGGTATTGTTGAGGATTTTCTCAGTAGGTTATTTTTGAAATTGGTGGCGTCTGACCAACTTTTTCCTATATCCTCTCTAAAGGGTTTTTCTGCTCCCACTCATTTGTTGTATGTCGATGATGTTCTGATATTTTGTAGAGGCACGACCAAAAATCTGAGGAATGTTATGCATGATTTGTGATTATGGCCGCATTTCGGGCCAATTTGTTAACTGGAGTAAATCCTCCATCTTTTTAGGTCTTCTATTTCTCCTGCTCAGATTAGTTCTCTTCAGTCCTTAGTTGAGATGCAAATTGGTTGATTTCCATTTTCTTACCTGGGGGTTCCTCTATTCTGGGGCAAGCCTAGGAAATCTATTTTGATGCCCATTGAGGATAAGATTTTGTCTAAATTTTCCATGTGGAAGGGTAAGTCCTTTTCTTTGGCTAGTCAGGCTAATTTGATTCGCTCGGTGATTACTGGCGTCTTTGTTCACTCATTTATGGTTTATAAGTGGTCGGTTTCCTTAATTTAGACGGTTACTAAAAAGATCAAAAAATTCTTATGGACTGGTTCTTGTGAGGAATCCATGTTGGTCCGTGTTTATTGGAAACGTTGTTGTAGACCTTTTGCTCTTAGTGGTTTTAGATTGAAGGATCTGGCCTTGTTGAACGATTCATTACTTCAGAAGCTTACTTGGAAGTTTATAACTTCGAACAGTTTTGCTTTCAATTTTTTATGTGAGAGGTATATTCAGCAGTTGCAGAAACCTCAAGGAGGCTACATCACTTCTTCTATATGGACTTCTTTTAAGTCTAACTATGTTGAGCTCATTAAAGATGGTATTGGGCTCATCGGGAAAGACTCCCAAAGAGATTTTTGGCATGATAACTGGCTTGGGGTGCCCATTGTGGATCTCCTTGGAATTCATGATTTCATGGTCACGCATCTTTAAGTTAGGGTTTCTGACTTCATTCGGGATGGTAAATGGGTTTTGGAAGATTGCTTTCAAGCTTGGTTCCCGGATCTCTATTTTCGGATTGAGAAAATTGTTATTTCTCCAATGATTGATTATTTTGTGTGGCCTTATTCCAAGGACGGTAGGGTTTCTTGTAAGGTGGCTTATTCTCATGACACCCCTCAAGTCCCATGGTGAAGGGACGTATGGTCTCATTCTATCCCACCCTCCCGTTCGATCCTAACTTGGCTTCTTCTTCTTAATAGATTACCCCCGAAGATCGTTTGTGCAGGTCCAGTTTAGCTCAGAGTCGGTGGATCATCTTTTTCTAAAGTGCACTCTTGCTGCTGCTCTTTAGGAGGCGGTTTTTTTCGCTTTTCAGAGTCGTGTCTCTGCTTACACTTGGGACTCTTTTTTCTGACAGTCCATGTCTGTTTCTTTCAGTGATCAGATTAGGATTTTGTGGAATGCTAATATTCATTAATTGGTTTGAAGTGTGTGGTATTCCCGTAACCAGTGGATTTTTTATAGGAAATATGTTGATACGAACCATTTGGAGATCGGTTGTATGCGTAACTATGTTGATGTTTGTTGATTCTCCATCAATTTGGCCTTAGTGGTCATCCTAGTAAGGCTCCGATTATCAGGAGTGTTGTCTGGTCACCCCTGGCTCTTGGGTGGATCAAGGTTAACATTGATGGTGCTTGCTTTGGGTTTTGCCTGGTTGGGGGGTTGTGGGGTGTTTTTCGGACTTACAGATCTTTTGTTAAGGCCTATTTCGCGGTCCCCCTTAGTTAGGTATTTGCTTTTGAGGCTGAGCTCCTTGCAGCTTCTTTAGCCATCAATTATGTGTGGAAGTTGAGTTGGCATAGGATATGGCTCGAGAATGACTCTTCTTATGTTGTTCAGCTTCTTTCAGATAGGTATGATCAGGTTACCTAGTGTGTTTGTCAAGCTAGGTAGCGTTGCATTTATCAGATCTCGCATATAGAGTTACAAGTTTCTTATTTTCAGGGAAGGTAATCAGGTGGCGGATGCTCTCTCTAAGCATGCTTTGGGTATACCATATGATTTGTGGTGGTCCTCCACTCATTCGTTAATTGGTTATGATTGTATGGGCAGAGAATCTTTCAGATTTTCCTAGCTTTATTTTTCTTGTTTGACTTGCGTGCCTCTAGGTTTTTAGAGGCTGTGTCCTCTGTTTTGTGATGTTTGGTGAACTCTTTTGTTACTATTTTCCTTTATTTATATAATTATTGATACTGCCTAGGGCTTTTTCAGCAAATTATCGCGTGTGATGTTTTTCCTGGTCAGTCCAATTTTATCATAAAAAAAAGAAAAAGTATTACTCATAATAATAATAAATTTTACGGCATTTTCGGGTTCGTACCGGGTCGGTTCTCTATGATAGTGAGCCGTGCAGGCTGCACCAGTCCTGCCCTTCGACACCTCTACTCTGAAACAAAGAAATTGTAAGATGGTGTCTCGATCTTTTTCTAGTTCAACGAAAATGAACTCCCATCGCCCCTCTCCAAATTCCTATTGCTACATTTTTCTTTCTTGTTTTGCCTCCTTTACTAATCTAACAACAAAACCACCCTCAAACTCTTTGAAAAAAACACAAAATCATTTCATTTCACTCATCAAATCCTGTACCCAAAAACCTCATCTGCTCCAAATACATACCCATCTCATCATTACATCTCTTATCCAAGACCCAACTCTTTCTCTTCACCTTTTGTCCCGCATTTTCCGCCAAACCGGTTATTCCCGCCAAGTGTTCGATCAAATGCCCAACCCAAACGTGTCTCATTACAACACAATGATCAGAGCTTACTCTGTCAGTAACTCACCCGAACAAGGTTTCCATTTGTATCGAAAAATGAGACTGAATGGCATACCCACAAATCCCTTGTCCTGTTCTTTTGCTATTAAGTCTTGCATTAGATTTTCTTCGTTAGTTTGTGGCCTACAAATTCATGCCAGGATCACCAGAGATGGTTATCAATTAGATAGCCTTTTAATGACTACTTTGATGGACTTGTACTCGAATAGTGAGAAGCCTGTTGAAGCCTGTAGGGTGTTTGATGAGATTCCCCAAAGAGATACTGTTGCGTGGAATGTATTGCTTTCTTGTTATATACGTAATCAACGTACGCGAGATGTGTTGTGTTTGTTTGATAATATGAACTTTGGGGTAAATGGGTGTGAACCAGATAATGTTACTTGCCTGCTTGTGCTTCAAGCTTGCGCACATTTGGGCGCTTTAGAATTTGGTGAGAAAGTTCATAGGTACATTCAGGAACATGGATATAGTGATGCTATAAATCTTTCTAATTCTCTTATAACAATGTATTCACGGTGTGGGAGTTTGGACAAGGCATATGAGGTGTTTAAGGGTATGAGTATCCGACAGAAGAATGTGGTTTCGTGGAGTGCCATGATTTCTGGGTTTGCAATGAATGGATATGGAAGAGAGGCTATTGAAGCATTTGAAGAGATGCAAAGAAGTGGTGTTTTGCCGGATGATCAGACTGTCACTGGAGTTCTTTCTGCTTGCAGTCACTGTGGATTGGTTGATAAAGGAATGACCTTGTTTGGCCGCATGAGCAAAGAGTTTGGGATAGAGCCTAACATACACCATTATGGATGCATGGTTGATCTTTTGGGTCGTGCTGGTTTGCTTGATCAGGCCTATCAACTTATAAAGTCAATGAGAGTCAAGCCTGATTCAACAATATGGAGGACGTTGCTTGGGGCTTGCAGGGTTCAAGGTCACGTCAGTCTTGGTGAACAAGTGATCGGACATTTGATTGAACTAAAAGCTGAAGAAGCCGGAGATTATGTATTGTTGTTGAACATATATTCTTCAGCTGCAAAGTGGGAGAAGGTGAAGGAATTGAGGAAGTTTATGAAAGAGAAAGGAATCCAAACTAGTCCTGGCTCTAGTTCAATTGAATTGAAAGGAGTATTACATGAGTTTGTGGTGGATGATATTACACATCCGCGAAAGGATGAGATCTATGATATGCTGGATGAAATTAATCAGCAGCTCAAAATTGCCGGTTATGTTGCTGAAATAACATCTGAATTGCACAATTTGACTTGTGAAGAAAGGAGCATGTGCTCTCTTATCACAGTGAAAAGTTGGCTATCGCTTTTGGGATTCTTGCGACTCCGCCTGGAACAACAATCCGAGTGGCTAAGAATCTTCGAACCTGTGTTGACTGTCATAATTTTGCTAAACTTCTTTCGGAGGTATACAATAGACAAGTAATCATTCGAGATCGAACACGGTTTCATCATTTCCGAAATGGATGCTGCTCTTGCAATGACTATTGGTGAGGATATATATATTCTAATTTCCGAAATGGATGCAATGACTATCCATGCATCAAAAGTCCTTTAAATTATACTGATGATGTTGTAGAATGAACATCAATTTATTTTTTGTTAAAAATCGATTATTTCTTTAGCTCATTTACGCTAATCATCTCATACAATAAGGAATGAATAAATTTATTTTTGCAACATAAGTCATCCTCCCTCTGTATTGCAAAAAAGACATGCTTGGCTTTCTTTCGCAGTGCTACCATGTTATTCAAAATTGTCACAACTAGTACAATGCTCCGATGATGAGAATACTTCGAATCTACAACATTAGCATACCAGCTCAAGACTTGAAAAAAGAAAGAAAGAAATGAAAATCAATTCATTAGTTGAGTCCTAAGCAGCCACTGCTTGCTTCTGCGCAAATGCAACTCCTTTCTCAATGCTGGCCTTAAGTTCGGGCTTAAGGGATTCCAGAGCCTTGTGTTCATACTCAGTCAACCCCTGAATCTCAGATGAAATCAAAGCTTCAACACCATTTCTTCCAAGCTTAATCCTTGACGCAAAGAATGGAAGCTCGGTCAGGTTTGACTCCACATAAGCACACTCATAGACATCACCATCTCCATCCAGTGCACGAAGAGATGACTCAACAAATCTTGCCGCTGCATATGCCATTGAAAGGGTAGCAGATCCTGCACCAGCCTTTGCCTCCACAACTTCTGTCCCAGCGTTTTGGATCCTTACACTTAGCTCTTCCACTTCTTCATCAGTAAAATTAACAGTGGGTTTCGTCTTTGACAGCAGGGTAAAATGGTTATCCCAGCATGTCCACCAACAACTGGAACATCCACGTCAATAAGCTTAAGGTTCTTCTTTTGAGCAACAAATGTATTTGCTCTCACAACATCCAATGTGGTAACACCAAAAAGCTTCTTTGGGTCATAAACACCCTTCTGCTTAAGAACTTCAGCAGCAATTGGCACTGTAGAGTTGACTGGATTGCTGATAATATGGATAAAAGCATCAGGGCAGTTGTCAGCAACAGCCTCAACCAAGGTCTTCACTATGTTGGCATTGATGTTGAAGAGGTCGTCGCGGGTCATCCCGGGCTTTCTAGGAACTCCAGCAGGTATGACAACAAGATTCACACCCTTCAAACAGTTAGCTAATTCAGAAGCTCCAGTGAAATCCAAAACTTGAGAGGGAGTGTTGCAGTGACCGAGATCTGCAGCTACTCCCTTGACATTTGCTATATCGTAGAGGTGCAGGGCTGATACCAATGGGGACATCTTGACTAGAAGTGCTAGGGGTTGACCTATTCCTCCAGAAGCCCCCAAAATTGCCACTTTGAAAGAAGCCTGAGGTTGTAGCCCATACTGAGGCCTCTGGTCTGATATGTAGGCTTTTTGTGCAAAAGTATCTCGAAGAGCTGCACTACTCTCTTGGCTTAAAAAGGAGGTCTCTGATTCACAGCTCACTGCCTTGAGGCCACTGAAGCTTGCAAGTGAAAACTTGGAGTTGAATCTCAAAGCAAAGGAAGGTTTTGACTGTGGAAGTAGGCTTGCTTTGGGGCTAAAGGAGACGGACGATCCAATTGAAAAGGTAGTCGCTGCCATCTCACACTCTGCAAAACGAGAAAAGTATATCAGGGCCATAAAGTATCCCAGAGGACTAACGATGGCGTAATCGCATACAAATCTTTCATTTGACTTTACACTAACTATTTAAGTTTCAAAGGAGAGACGAGCATAAGCATGAGATGTTCATTGTTCCATCAGCAAATTAAGAAAAAATGTCAAACCAAACTTAGAACAAAATGAATTTTCGAGGAAAAAGCAATATCCTCTGATACAATAAACAGATTAAGGAGTTAACAAAATTATTTGATAACAACTGCAGCAACTAGCCTACAAGCACAAAATTCAGATCATCAATACATGGAATTATTTGATAACAACTGCAGCAACTAGCCTACAAGCACAAAATTCAGATCATCAATACATGGAAATACTGGATCTGAAAATACCATCGGCAAACTAATGAAAGAAAGGGACCGGTATTAATATCTCAAAAAATGAAAGAAACAGAAATTGAAACTAACAGATCTCAAGCTACATCAGTATTCATTAAATATGATGAAAATAGCTGAAAGAAAAGGCAAATGGAAACCTTGAAGATGTTGAAGAGTGAGCAAACCTGTGGGTTTTGGCGGAGGAGGAGGAGAGAATTTAAGGGAGATTTGGTTGCTTTTGTAAATTGGGTTTCTCCGCCAATGGGCTTTGTTTTCAAGGTTTACAAGTCTGTTGGTATCACCAAAACCCCACCTAATACCGACTAACCTTTTTGCTCTTCTTCAAATCCTGGCCGCTTGTTTTTTCAACGCCCAGGATTCAACCCTTACTCACTTGTCCATTCAATATCAAAAAGAGTCACGTTGTCTTAAAAAAAGGCAAATATAAGACTTTGGGACCAGGTTGTAAATTCCCTTTTATCAAAATTATATTTATATATTTATTTATTATTAAAATTGGAGGTCATATTCGTATAGAATGGAACATGATTCCAACACACAACCTTGTTAATGTATACCAATAAATCAACCTTATTTACACACTTGGCCTCTTGCCAATGTGGCTAGACGCTCCTCGGGAGCCTCCACCACCACAGTTCAAAGCCATGTAAGTGCATATATTTGTATATATATTCTTTGTCCCACCTTGGCCTTTAAATCCCAAGTGTGGGTTGCTCTCTCCCAGTTCTAGGAGCTCTCCTCTCTCCCAAGTGTGGGTTTGATCATATTGGCCATTTTTGCCCCTAAAAAAAAAAAACGTTAAAAATGTCCCTTTTGTCACACTTTTCGTTCATTTGGGGCGTTGACCGTTAAATGGAAAGGGTATTAACGTAATTGAACCCAATCAGATCTTAAACAAATAATAAAAAAATAAAAAACAAAACAAATAAAACTCAACCATCACCAAAGATCTTAAACCTAGATCTATCAATCCAAAACAAAAAAAAAAAAATTAAACTCAGATCATCAGATCCACCACCACCAAGGCACCAAGCAAATAATTAAAAAAATTAAAAATTAAAAACAATACATTCAAACCAAAATCCATATATACCTTTATAAATAAATAAAAACAAAATCCAACCATCTCCAACACCATCTCTCTATCATCGTGTGATCATTATCTTCTCCACTAGACCACCACCATCTCCAAACCCTAATCTTATTATCTATCTCTCAACATCATATCCAAACCCATCAATCTTATTCTCTATCTCTCACCACCACCACAACCATCAACCATCCACTGTTAACCACCCTGAAGCCGAGAAAGAAGAAGAAGAAGAAGAAGAAGAAGAAGAGATCGAGAAAGAAGAGATCAGCACTCGATCGGGCTTCCAATCATCATCGCGCTTCTAGTCGCCGTCATCGTCGTCGCTTCTGGTTTGAAGTGGTTTGAGTTCGATCTCATCTCAATACTAGAACTATCTTCTCTCTCATCACAATCTCTCACTCTGATCTGGTTGTATTTGTGTTTATGTGTGCGTTGCAATGGGTGTTTTGTTTGGTTTGGGGGTGGTGGTTGATGGTGAGTTTGTGGGTGGCTAGTGTTTGAGAAATGTATTTTATTTTTGGTGTGTGAGAGATCTAGTATAGACCAGAATCCAGATTTTCCAAACCAGAGATTCGGTAAAGATGAATATTTATTATTTATTTTTTTTTTTTTTGGTGTGTGAGAGATTTGGTATAGACCAAAATCCAGATGTTCCAGACTAGAGATCTGGTAAAGATGAATATTGATTTTTTTTTTTTTTATTTGTTTTCCAAACCAGAGATCTGGTAAAGATGAATATTATTTTTTAATTTTTATTAATTCTTTTATTTTTAATTTTTTTATTATCAAATTTAAATAAATAAATAAAGATATCTCCACCGTCCGTCTTTGAGATGGACTATGGAGATCCATCTTTTTTAATTGTTTTTTATTTTATTTTTGTTTTATGTTTTTTAATATATTTTTTATTTAATGAATATTTTGAGCGTTAAATGGTAATTATATGGAGCAAGCTGAAGGATAAAATGGTCATTTGCTTCAATTTTAACGGTCATATAATACAGAAGGGGCATATAATACATTTAATGGATGGAAAAGATAACATAAGGGACATGTAATACATTCTTTCCATTTGAGGGGGGAGACTGGTCAATATGGCCAAACCCTATCCTCCTCTTAACAATAGGGCAAAAGTCAAGGGGAAATAGTACTTTCCCTATTTTTTTTTTTAACGTAATAAAAGAAGAAAATGAGGGTATTTTAGTTCTGGTGCCATTTAAGCTTAACTTATTAAATTAGTGATATTCTCAAAATTCAACATAAAAATAGTGCTATTTCCCAAAATTCAACATAAGTTTTTGTCTAAATTTTCCATGTGGAAGAGTAAGTCTCTTTCTATGGCTGGTCGGGCTACTTTGATTCGCTCGGTGATTACTGGCTCTTTTGTCCACTCATTTATGGTTTATAAGTGGCCGGTTTCCTTAATTCAGATGATTACCAAGAAGATCATAATTTTCTTATGGACTAGTTCTTGTGTGGAATCCAAGTTGGTCCATGTTGATTGGAAACATTGTTGTAGACCTTATGCTCTTGGTGGGCTTGGTTTGAAGGATCTGGCCTTATTGAATGATTCACTACTTCGGAAGCTTACTTGGAAGTTTATAACTTCGAACAGTTTTGCTTTCACTTTTTTACATGAAAGGTATATTCAGTAGCTGTAGAAACCTCAAGGAAGCTACATCACCTCTTCCATCTGAACTTCTTTTAAGGCTTAATATCTTTAGCTCGTTAAGGATGGTATCTGGCTCATTGGGAAAGACTCCTAGAGAGATTTTTGGCATGATAACTGGCTTGGGGTATTGTGGATCTCCTTGGAATTCCTGATTTCGTGGTCATGCATCTTCAAGCTAGGGTTTTCGACTTCATTCGGGATGGTTGATGGGTCTTGGAAGATTACTTTCGTGCTAAGTTCCCGGATCTCCGTTTTTGAATTGAGAAAATTGTTATTTCTCCTGTGTTTGATTATTTGGTGTGGCCTTATTCTAGGGACGGTATGGTTTCTTGTAAGGTGGCTTATTCTAGGATGTTTCAGGATCTCCCTCAAGTCCCATGGTTGAAGAACGTTTGGTCTCGCTATATCCCTCCTTCCCATTCACTCCTGACTTGGATTTTTCTTCTTAATAGATTACCCACCAAAGATCGTTTGTGTAGGTCCGGTTTTCATTTAGCTTCCAAATGTAGTGTTTGTGGTGTTAGCTCAGAGTTAGTGGATCATCTTTTTCTGAAGTGCCCTCTTGCTGCTACTCTTTGGGAGGTGGTTTTTTTTTTTCCTGCTATTTAAAGGCGTGTCTCTGCTAATACCTGGTGCTTTTTTTTTCTGTCAAGCCATGTTTGTTTCTTTCAGTGATCAGATTAGGATTTATTGGAAAGCTACTCATGCAGTGGTTTGGTGTGTGTGGTATTCCTGTAATCAATTGATTTTTGATGGGAAATCTATTGATTTCAAGGTTGCTTTATCTCTTGTTTGGCGCTATGTTTATGATATGAACTGTTTGGGGATCGACTGTATGTGTAACTGTGTTGATGATCTGCTGATTCTCTGTCAGTTTAGCCTCAGTGGTCGTCCTGGTAAGGCTTCGGTTATCAGAAGTGTCGTTTTGTCGCCCCCTGCTCATGGGTAGATCAAGGTTAATACTGATGGTGCTGCTTTGGGTTCGCCTGGTGTGAGGGGTTGTGGGGGTGTTTTTTGGACTTGTAGATCTTTTGTAAGGCCTATTTTGTGGCCCCCCTTGGTCAGGTCTTTGCTTTTGAGGCTGAGCTCCTTATGGTTTCTTTAGCAATCAATTACGCATGAAAGTTGGGTTGGCATAGGATCTGGCTCGAGAGTGACTCTTCTTATGTTGTTCAGCTTCTTTCTGATAGGTCTGATCAAGTTACCTTGCATGTTCGTCAAGCTTGGCAATGCTGCATTTATCAGATCTCGCATATGGAGTTCTAGGTCTCTCATATTTTTAGGGAAGGCAATTTGATGGCAGATACTCTCTTTAAGCACGCATTGGGTATTCCTTCTGATTTGTGGTGGTCTTCCACTCTTTCATTCTGTTCTTTGTTAGTTGGTAATGACTATATGGGTGGAGAATCTTTTAGGTTTTCCTAACTTTGTTTTTCTTGTCTGGCCTGTGTGCCTCTAGGTTTTTTGGGGCTGTGTCCTTTGTTTTCTGATATTTTGTAGATTCTTTTGTTTTTTGTTTTTCCTTTATATATATATTCATGGATACTGCATAGGGATTTTTCAACATCTGATCGCTTGTGATGGTTTTACCCCTTAGGTCAGTCCAATTTCATCAAAAAAAAAAAAAAATTAATTTCAATTTAGACCTATTAAGTTTTAAGTGCAAAAAACAAATGACCCATTAATATGTCTATTTTTGACCCATTAAAGGCTGGTTTGGTGCACGGGATATGATAAGATTATTTCATAGGATTGGATTGGATGGGATAAGATAGGATTATTTCCATATGATTGGATGGGATGAGATAGGATTGGACTAAATTAGTGCTGTGGTGTTTGGTCATATATGAGATTGGATTAAAATAACATTGTCTCTTGTTTGGTGTGGTAAAGGATTGGAAATATATATATGTATATATATCATATATTTAATACAATGTAAAATTGATCAATATAAAATAAAATAAAATTATTTTCAAACAAATTAATTTATTAAAAAATATATTTAAAATTAACATTAAAGAAAATAATCTTTTTTTAATTAATATTTTATATTTTAAAAATATTTTTAAAATATTATAATAAAATATATTAAATAAATATAAAGTTTTATAATTAAATAAAAAAAATAAGAGAAGAAGGATTTTTAAAAAAACATGAGACTAAATAGCTACACATCACTTGGATAAAATGATTACATAGAATTAGACTGCTTAAAATAATTATTTAAATTAAATTGTAAAAAATAAAAAATATTTAAATTGTTTATTTAAAAATAATTTAAAATTTTAAAACCAATTTTAAACAAAATAATATTTATTTTATTTGTTATTATTGAAAATTATTATTTTTAAATTGTTTAAAATAAAATATTTTATTAATTATTAAAAGATATTTATATTGTGATTATATATATATATATATATATATAAATGTTTAAGTTAGTGTGCACTTATATAACTTCATCAGTGTGTTGGATGTGTACTATTAGATTTACATACTTTGATTTAAAGTACACTTGTCAAAGTTTCTCGAAAAATCGGTGGTCTACATGCATTGCTACTGATGTAGTTACATCGGTGCGTACTGATATGAATGAGACTGTGTGTGTGTATATATATATATATATATATTTATATATAGTCCCGTTCTGGTCAGTGCGCATTGATGTAAGTAACAATCATACGAAATGGACAAAAATTAATCATATCTCATCGCATCCCATGCACCAAACATGCCCCAGGTGTTAAAAGTGAAAAAACAAAACTAAACAACCCCTAAGAGTTTGTTAAATAACAAATAAAGCAGCTCTCTATGAAACATCAAAGAAGCCATTACTATTGTTGATGGTGATCAACGGTATCGATCAAGCGATGTTTACACCATCATCAACAGCAGTGATTTTTACATCATTAGATCATGATAATTTCTTAAAGATCATTTGAATACATCAACATGACAACATGTATATTATTTGATTAAAAAAAAAAAAATTATAGGGGTAATCACCCTAGTGGCCATCAACTTATACCACTACTATTAAAATGGCCAGTGGATGAGGAATTGGTTTCAAAATGGCCATTTTTGGCAAACATTGTTACACTAATGACCATTTCATCCAATTCCATCCATTTCCATCCAATAAGTGGGCATTTTGGTAAATAAGTGGATGACATTAATTTATTTTAGATTTTTTTGGAAATCAATTTTGTCTTTTGGTTTTTGAAACAAATAATTATATTTAGTGTGTGTATATACGTATAGCATATCTCAAACATATATATATATATACATATTGAAAAGATTAAGGCTACAAAATCTAAAAATTCTAAAAATATATTTGAGATAAGTTGAATATATATATATATATATATATATATACATATATATATTCCTTTTTGAGAAGGTTAAGGCTACAAAATCTAAAAATTCTAAAAAGTATATTTGAGATAAGTTGAAAAGAAATATATATTGTTGACGGTGATTTTTCGTAGTTAATCGGTCAACAGTTTATCTCAGCAAAAATCCTGTAACTATGAACGAAATAATAAGAATGAAAGATTTAATGACGAAAGACACAAAATACGTGGTAAAACTCCGATGATCGGAGAAACATCCACGGGTTGTTGCCTTAGCAACGTAGTCAAATTCACTATGATTCTTGCAAAAATACACACTCTAGTCTCCCTCACTAATTCTCACGTACCCCTCTCTTTATGTCTTGTCGGGTTATTTATACATGATGATATTAGGGTTTGTAAGTTCCACTAGGGTTTGATGTCATGGTCCATAAGTTGCGGGTGACTATCGAGTCCTTTTAGGACTTTGTTTTCCTATTTAATATTCGCAACATGCTTTAATTCAACTAGATCCAAATCTAGGCAGGATTCTAATTTCCTTATGCGGGAGAACTTGTCTGTTTTGTTAGGTTTATAGTTTGTGTTGGCATAAATTCCATATCAAAACGTGTTTCTCTTGTAATGTTTAGTGGTTCTTATATTTAAGATTTAAGAAGACGAAGAATGTCTCGACCACAAATCATGCAAGAAGCCGGCTTTAAAGAGATTTGTACATCATTAATCATCAAAGGTAATATAAGACCTCATATCTCTTACAAGGCTAGGCACACACTCACACATGGCATTCTTGTGTGTTCCTTCATGATTAAACATCACTTATGTATCACTTTCACACACTTGACAAAATATGCTCATGCATTCATACTATATTGGTAAAACTTTGTTTATTGCATTTTCTAGGACCATGTCTGGAAATTAGCATATGTGTGTGTCTTTGTGATTGTATATTTCTATATTTTTGTTTTTGGACTTGAATATGTTCTATTATGATTCTTTATTGAGTTCCGGTCGTTTCGGTTACTCATTCATAAGGTTTCGAGTCCAAACGATGTAGCTATGCTACTTTTCGTTCTCATTCGTTGAGTTGACTTCATCGTCATTTTCTGAGATGATTTTTCAACCATTTTTCAAAGTTATGTAGTCGTCGTTGTGTGTAAGAGAGTCACGGTTCGTAATCCAAAAACGGATTCAAAATCGGAGTTCGGATGCCCAAGATATGGCTGAAGAACCGAGGGAGCGCGCGAGAGAGCATGGTGGCCGTGGGCCCCACGGCCAGAGGGGCTCTCTGCCCCCGTGAGGCCCACGTGCCCCCCATGGCCTGGGGTGATGTGGCCTCACCTGATTGGCCCGGAATCCCTTCTCTCTCCTCCTTTTATTTCCCTTCTCTCTCTCCATTTGATTTTGTGGAAATTAGAGGAAATGGCCTTTCTACAAGTTTAAAGAGCAAAAATGTCCACTTTTTAAATAAAGTGCAATAATGTCCATTATCAATGTTTCTTTTTCCATAAATGTCCACTTCAAGACCAAAATACCCTTTTAACTTAAATCAAGCAAAATGACCCAACAGCCCCTTATATGTGTTAATTGACCAGTTTACCCTCTCTTAATTTTGGGCGCCAACTCTTCCGCCCCTCTCCCGTTTTGAACTCTAATTCCCTTCCCTTAATCCCCCAATCACGCCATTCATCCCTTCTTCTTCTTCCCCGCCCCCATTCATCTTCATTACGAGCCCACCCATCCCGATTCCCTTATTCATCGCCCCTTCTTCTTCTTCTTCATCCCCGACCCCTTCACGCCATTCATCCCTTTTTCTTCTTCCCCACCCCCCTTCATCTTCATTACCAGTGTTAGGATTCCCGTTGTTTTTTAATTGGCTTATTTCGTGATCAAACCTTATGTGGGGATGCTTTGTAAAGGTAGCTTAGATGTTGTTGTTATTGCTTAGGCCCTTTTGAAGACCTCACTATTGACAAGCACCAAAGGTAATACTCTAAGTGCTTACTTGTCTTGAAGAGATAGTTGCACACACTCACAACTCATGCATATGTTTAATCCTTGTATGTTGTGTGTCTTTTATGTGTGCTTTAATGCTCATTAACATCTCTTCTTGCATGTTTGTTTGATTGCATCTTGCATTGCCCATTGCCATGACATGTTTAGAACTAGGTTGCATTATGTAAAAGTATGGGCGCTGTTCACCCGACCTACAGGCGCCTTACGAACAGCGGTGCCACTGGTGATGTTTTTTCACACCTGATGGTCCGCCCACAAAACGCCCTACAGGCGCCCTACGAACAGCGGTGCCACTGGTGATGTTTTTCACACCTGATGGTCCGTCCAAAAATCGCCCTACGAACAGTGGGTGAAGGGCGGCTCTCCAGACCCGAGAGCAACCGCCCCTAGGTCGCCTGGAATCCGCCCTACGTAGGGCGGTCACGAAGAACATGTTCTTCACAATCCCAGGTGAACCGCTGTACACCCGCCCCTACGTACAGCGGGTGAACAGCGGCCAAGGCAAATTCTGGCCAACTTATCAAAACGACCTCACTTCAATTTGGCCCCCCTATATATATGCCACTTTGACTTTAGGTCAATAACAAGAGTTCATATTCAGATTTCGTACTTAGGATATTTTTCAAAGAGAAGAAAAATTCCAAGAACTCATTTTTAATCACTCAAACACTTGTTCCATGATCATCAATCATCATCTAGCATCATCTTAGATCATCTAGATGTCATCTAGCATGGATTCTTCATCATACTTTGCTTGGTAAGCTTTTCACTAATATCTTACATATTTTGTGTTTCTCTTATCTAGCAATCTCAATTTAATTACTTGTATGTGATTTTATATATTTTGAATACAAGATTGAGATTAGTATGATGTATGTTTGAGAAGTTGTATTGTGCTAGCATATTAGGTTTTGTGCTTGATATTGATTAGCTAAACTAATTGACTTGTCATTTAATATTGATATCTAGGATTGTTCTTAATTGCATATTAATCATCTTAGATAAGCATATAGGGTTTCCCTTGCTCTATGTTGCATTTTGGATATTCACATATATTCACTTAGGGTTGTTTTCTCTTCAAGAGAAGGTAAGTCTTGTGTGTAGCAATCGGGATTAGGTTGCTTAGATCACAAGCAAATTGGACTAGGTTCACTCATACCAGGATTAGGTAGGTGTGTGATTACTTCCGGGATTAGGTTGTAATCATTTGCACATTTAGTGGATTCGAGGTTCGAGTGTGGCTTACTTACATAGCCCGTGGTTTTTCCCGTGAGGGTTTCCACGTAAAAATCAAGTGTTAATTTAATTTCCGCACCATATTACACTTGCTTGTTATTTTATCTTGAGGGTAATTTCGTAATTTTGACTAACACGAAAAATTGGGTAAAAAGCGTAAAATCTATTCACCCCCCCTCTAGATAGTTTTATACACACCGTGCAATAATTAGTTTCAATTGGTATCAGAGCGGGTTCCTAGACATACATAGTTGATCCTTGCTCATTTTGGTGTGTTTTGCATTTTGTGTGATTTTTTGATTTATTCATACATTTTGCATTAATCTCATTTGCATTCATCCAAACACTATGAGTGATTTCGGGATGAGCAAAGAGGGAGCGTCGAGCGTGAGACCACCGTTGCTCACCGGCGATAATTACTCCTCATGGAAGGGGAAGATGGAAGCATACATATGCCAAATCCATGATAGGGCATGGATGGCGGTTGAAGATGGATATGCTCCACCTATGATGACTCCTACGGATGGAGGAGAAGAAGTTCTCAAGCCTAAGGCACAGTGGAGTCCTCAAGAATTTATTGACTCCATGTGGAACAACAAGGCTATTCATGCCATCCGATGTGCAGTGAGTGAAAATCAGTACAAATTGATTCAAATTACTAGGATTGCTAAAGAGGCATGGGACATCCTAGAAGTTGCACATGAAGGCACTGAGGTTGTCAAGGACTCAAAGCTTTAAGTCCTTCAAACTCGGTTTGAGACCATTAGGATGGAAGAGCACGAGCATTTCAATGACTTCCAAGTGAGACTAATGGACATTGTGAACCAAAGTCACCAACTTGGTGATCCTTACTCGGATAGAATAATCAAGCAAAAGATCATGCGATCACTTCCCGAGAGGTTCGAACCTAAAGTGATGGCTTTAGAAGAAAATGACACCTACAAGGAAATGAAGCCGAGTGAAGTCATTGGAAGACTTCTAGCCTATGAATCAAGAAAGGCTACCACATCTCCTCCTAAGAAGAAAAAGGATATTGCCTTGAAGACATCCAAGATGGAAGAGGAGGAGGATGACTCATATGAAGACATGGCACTCATTGCCAAGGGATTCAAGAAGTTCTTGAATCTACAAAAGAGTGGTTATGGCTCAAAGGGGAATGACTTCAAGAAGAAGAAGACCACAATCAAGAATGTCAAGCCATATCATGAGATGTCTTCAAGAGAGAAGATTCAATGCTACGAATGTGGAGGATTCGGGCATATCTCTAAGGATTGTGCTAACTTGGAAGATGAAAGAGAGGAGGTCGCCACTTCAAGTGATAGTGATGAAGAGGTTGTGGCAAAATTCTTGGCATTAGGTTGCTCTCACAAGCGGGACAACAAAGTGAAAGTTGTTGAAGGAAGTCCCTCAAGCTTGAATGATTGTGAGAACAACTATTTTGCCTTTCCTATCTCCTACAATGAAGAAGAGAATGAGAGTCAAGAAGAAAGTGACTCTAATGAAGATGACTCTTCATCTAACTCCACAAATGGATATGTGGAGAAAAAGGTTCTAGATGAATACCTCACTGAGTTTAAAAGCTTAGCAATGAAGACCAAGAAAAAGATACGAAGATTGAGAGAAGAGAATCTAGACCTTTTGGCTCATGTTGACCACTTAAGTGAACAAGTGGATAGATCTAAGAATATTGAAGATAAGCTAAGAAAGGAGTTAGACTTATCTAAGAGGAATGAAGAGGATCTAAAAAGAGAGCTTGAAGAGGCCAAAGGGTCAAGGACTAGGATAGTTTCTAGCACCGAAAAACTTGACCACATGTTAAGTGCTGGAAAGAGTCCTTGTGACAAAAGAGGTCTTGGATTTGAAGATGGCAAGGAGTCCTCCACTCCTAACAAGACTGTGTTTGTCAAGAGCTTGAGCTACAAAGAAGCTTCACCGGTGCAAACTCCTAGGAAGAAGATTGATCTAGGACAATGCTCTCATAGTGCATAAGTGAAGGTAGCCCCAAGAAGACAACCTCAAGCTCAGCCTACAAGAGTTCCTCATACTAACTTCCCTCAAATTCAACTCCATCAAAGGAAGAGACCAATCATGCAAACTCAACCAAGGAAGCAACCAAGTCTTGGTCAACAACAAAGAAGGAGAGATCCTATCCAACAACCAAGACAACCACAAAGACATGGGAAGGCTCTTATGCATGCACAAGGACATGGTATGATTCCTAACTTTGTCCCTACATGTCATTTTTGTGGTGTTAACGGTCATATTAGACCAAAGTGCTTTCATTACATTAAAATGTGTAGAGTTAAAAGCATGATTGAGAAGAAGAAAGCTAGAGCTAGTATGCTTGCTCATAGGAAGGAAGAAATTCATTTACATGATCCTATGACATCTAGATCTCTAGAACTTTTGACCACTAGGAAGAAAATTGTTTCACCTAAGTGGATAAGAAAAGATGAACCCGCTTGCTACGAGACAAACTTGTCTCCAATAGGTTCAACTAAGTCCAATGGACTTAGTAGGTCCATAGGACCTCATGACCTTCAATGATGAAGGTTGGTGATTGACCCCATATGGGGAACTCAAGCAAAGAGAGCTATTTTGCATTCTTGTAAATTGCAAAAAATTTGAAATATCTTATGCCTCTTCTTTTGATTGCTTGAGTAAGCTTGGTTGTACATATGTATATATGTTTCCTATTCTATAAGTGTGAACCTTGCTTGTTTACAATCCATGTCATATTTATGTTCAAACATGCATTTTTGGACTAGGAGATTTACATAGGAAGTATGATGTGAATGACCTATAGTTATCTCCATGACATGATGACTCTTTTATAACATGCTAATGTCAAATGAAAAAGCATGAAATTCATACAACATGCTCTCATGAAAAGCATGAATTGATGATTGCATATTCTTAAAATGCAAAACTTGTGTGAAAACTTATGAGACTCAAAATGAATAAAGGATCTTGTATCCGTTCAAAGGAATTTATATTCCAAATGTCTCTCTTTCTTTATTGGTTGAACATGGTTACTATCATACGGATATCTTATCCAGAAAAATCAAATAGGGTGCAAAGTCGCTCATGCCATGTTTCGCTTATAAAGTTGGATATAGTTACTCTAAAATTTGAAATCAATGATCTCTATATCCTTGCTTTTCCCATGACATTGGTGAAATTGGTTTGAATTCTTATTAGAAACCTTTGTCATTTGCTTTGCCAAATACCATTGTATTTTGGACTTGAATGCTATATGTCTTGTATGCAAAGCATGTTGGATTCACACATTTTCTCAAATAAATCTCCTTGTTTCTCTCAAATTAATTGAAGTGCATAAAGTGACTTATATGTATATGCAAATCTTGCATGCTTCTATCTCTCGTTGCTATGAGTGACCCGGTTGGGGACTACTCCTTTGCCTATATCATGACAAAAATGGGGAGCAGGATATGGTAAGGGGAGTTGCAAAATATAGAGGCAATTGTGCATATTGGGGAGAACATACATTGAGGGGGAGTAACCTGTTGAGGGGGAGCATTGCATACACATACATTTCATAATGTTGTGCCTAAATTGTAAATGCAAATGCTTGTTATTGTGCTCACATGATTAATCTCACACTTTACTTATATTGGAAATGCTAGAAACTTTATTTTCAGGGCTTGATTGTTCTAAAAGAGATTGAAGACTTGAAGTTGTATTTTCTTATCTCTTTGTAATGTAGATAATCATTGTAGTCCCGTAGTTTCTATTTCTTTGTGAGGAATCAATGTGAGTGGTGGTTTTGTCACGAAATAGCCAAAGGGGGAGATTGTTAGGATTCCCGTTGTTTTTTAATTGGCTTATTTCGTGATCAAACCTTATGTGGGGATGCTTTGTAAGGGTAGCTTAGATGTTGTTGTTATTGCTTAGGCCCTTTTGAAGACCTCACTATTGACAAGCACCAAAGGTAATACTCTAAGTGCTTACTTGTCTTGAAGAGATAGTTGCACACTCACAACTCATGCATATGTTTAATCCTTGTATGTTGTGTGTCTTTTATGTGTGCTTTAATGCTCATTAACATCTCTTCTTGCATGTTTGTTTGATTGCATCTTGCATTGCCCATTGCCATGACATGTTTAGAACTAGGTTGCATTATGTAAAAGTATGGGCGCTGTTCACCCGACCTACAGGCGCCTTACGAACAGCGGTGCCACTGGTGATGTTTTTTCACACCTGATGGTCCGCCCACAAAACGCCCTACAGGCGCCCTACGAACAGCGGTGCCACTGGTGATGTTTTTCACACCTGATGGTCCGCCAAAAAATCGCCCTACGAACAGCGGGTGAAGGGCGGCTCTCCAAACCCGAGAGCAACCGCCCATAGGTCGCCTGGAATCCGCCCTACGTAGGGCGGTCACGAAGAACATGTTCTTCACAATCCCAGGTGAACCGCTGTACACCCGCCCTACGTACAGCGGGTGAACAGTGGCCAAGGCAAATTCTGGCCAACTTATCAAAACGACCTCACTTCAATTTGGCCCCCCTATATATATGCCACTTTGACTTTAGGTCAATAACAAGAGTTCATATTCAGATTTCGTACTTAGGATATTTTTCAAAGAGAAGAAAAATTCCAAGAACTCATTTTTAATCACTCAAACACTTGTTCCATGATCATCAATCATCATCTAGCATCATCTTAGATCATCTAGATGTCATCTAGCATGGATTCTTCATCATACTTTGCTTGGTAAGCTTTTCACTAATATCTTACATATTTTGTGTTTCTCTTATCTAGCAATCTCAATTTTATTACTTGTATGTGATTTTATATACTTTGAATACAAGATTGAGATTAGTATGATGTATGTTTGAGAAGTTGTATTATGCTAGCATATTAGGTTTTGTGCTTGATATTGATTAGCTAAACTAATTGACTTGTCATTTAATATTGATATCTAGGATTGTTCTTAATTGCATATTAATCATCTTAGATAAGCATATAGGGTTTCCCTTGCTCTATGTTGCATTTTGGATATTCACATATATTCACTTAGGGTTGTTTTCTCTTCAAGAGAAGGTAAGTCTTGTGTGTAGCAATCGGGATTAGATTGCTTAGATCGCAAGCAAATTGGACTAGGTTCACTCATACTGGGATTAGGTAGGTGTGTGATTACTTCCGGGATTAGGTTGTAATCATTTGCACATTTAGTGGATTCGAGGTTCGAGTGTGGCTTACTTACATAGCCCGTGGTTTTTCCCGTGAGGGTTTCCACGTAAAAATCAAGTGTTAATTTAATTTCCGCACCATATTACACTTGCTTGTTATTTTATCTTGAGGGTAATTTCGTAATTTTGACTAACACGAAAAATTGGGTAAAAAGCGTAAAATCTATTCACCCCCCCCCCCCCCCTCTAGATAGTTTTATACACACCGTGCAATAATTAGTTTCAACCAGCCCATCCCGATTTCCACACACACCCAATCCCGAAGCTTGTGAAGTTGACCCATTATTCAGAATTGTCATCCTGTGGGTCTTCGACATTGGGATTTCCAGCTAGAAATGGGAGGCAAAGGTGATTACTCACAGTCTCATAAATTGATTATTGATTTATTTTTTTGGTTAAATATTTTCATCCTAACTTGTGCCCATTGTATCCTTTAAGAGGACCCTTTTGTTATTTTGTTATAACATTTAATAATATACTGAATTGAATATGCTTAAACCATTGATTGAAACGTTTTTGGAATGTATTTTTGTTTGAGGAATTTCAGTGTTAGAAAGTATTAAAATGTGAGAGACATGGGGCAAAATTTCAGTGTTAGAATGTTAATTTACACAACCACATACACTATTCTTCAGTGATTGTTTTACACGTTCAATGTGCAAGTTTGGGTAAGCAAATTAAGACAATTTCCTAGGCAAGAAGCTTGCTTGCAACTTTTTATGTTCTGTCATTGCTGTGACTTGTATGTGTGACACATTCCCGAAAAATTAGTAATTTATTTGAAACCAAAGTGTAGTGAAATTTTGTGAAGTTTTTCTTCTGTTATGCTTTGTTACCGGTTCAAAAGGGTGTGTAAACTAGCTGCCTAGTCATGAAGAGACATGAAATGATGTTTTTCACCCCCTTTATATTTCTTGTAGTACTTTTGATAATGGTATTTGGAAATGGCTTGCTAGATTGATCTTTGTAATTCTAGAAATGAAAAACAATATACTTACTTATTCTTCTGAATGTATGTGATGGTTGTAATTGTATCTCGTTCTTTATAGTTTCTATACACAAAATGATTTCTGTACTGTTGTCTACAAAAATCTATAGAAAATTCAATGAGAAAATGTTTTGGAAATGATGATTTTTGTTATGTTTTTGTTTCTGTTTTGTTGTCAGGTCCTACGGATTCGATGATTGTGTTCTTAGTCCGTTGCGGTGGTTATTTCAAGGGTAACCAGTTTGTTGGTCCGTCGATTTTTGCATGTTGTGTTTCGAAGACCGTAAAAGGGATATACAGTGAAATGGTAGAAAAGTTGTACAATCGGATTGGGTTATGTCGGGATAGATTTGAGCTGAAGATTTCGTCACAGCTTACAGGAATTTCGTTACTTATTAATGCTGACGACGAGGTAAATTTTATCCTTATGCACACCAAATCCGAATGGCCCGAAATTGCTGTTGAAGTGTTCGACAAATCTGGGGGCGTACATGAAACTCCGAGAATGGCCAGAAATACAACAATAAACTTAGAATGTACAGCGCCTCCTTTTACACCCACCAGTAATCAAAACTCCCAAATTGCTACTCCACAATACAAATCAGTGAGTGGTAGTAACCATCCACATACGTCCGTTCCTTCACTTACCACTACATCACCATGGGATAATCAAGGGACTCCAGCATTAACAAACAAGCATGTAGAGGTGGAAGACATAGATGGTTCTGAAACATCTGATACGGAGGATGAGAGTCATACTGACAATGATACTAGTAATGCCCTAAATGGTGCTTCAGAAGTTCCCCAATATGGTGGGCAAGCGTTAACTGGTGCTAGAGAAACCCCAATAGATGGTGAAGAAGAACAAGGAGGGGGTAGTGAAGCACCCAACAGTTCTGCACCTTGTATGACATCACGGTGGACAATACCGGGGTCAGAACTCTACTAAATTCAACCCATTCGGTCGAAGGACTTGTTTGAAGACCAAGATGACCAAGGTCCAATATACAAAGGACAAATCTTCAAAGACAAACAAACCTTGAAAGGGACCTTAGGGATGTATGCATTTGGAGAGAGGTTTGGCTATAAGGTTACACGATCGAACCATACACGATTCAGGAGCCTTCTTTTTATTGAACCCTTGAGGCAGCGGGCCCATTTTCAGACCACTACACAAACAAAATTCTTCTTTACCAAAACGAACCTGCGACCTACCCAAACCTAGCCAGATTTCATCTTCTCTTTGCTCAGGAATAATAACCTCCCTTTTTAAAAGGTTGTGAATAAGTATTCCATGAATCTTCGATGGTTGTGGCAAATCCAAGTAACTGCCAAAAGGTCCTTCCTTAAATCTTTGCACCATGCCGCAACTCGTTAGGACCTCTTTAATATCTATAATTAGATTTTTCTTGCTCTGAGAGTTTACTCTCACATTAACCACCCACTCTTTGTGGTCGGGGAAACGCCATAGTTTAGCATTTGGATTTGGAGGCATCTGCATAAACACCAAACAAACATAAAACTTAGGGTCATTGTAAAGCATGAAAAACAAAAAAATTTAAACAGATATTAAACATAGCAAAATAGAACAAAATGCAATGTAAAAAGACAGGGAAATGCATGTAAGGCCCGAGATTCTAAAGTATGAAATTAAAGCCAGGGAAAATCATGTAAGGCATGTTAATATGTTATGAAGCCCATGAAATTGAACTGTGAAATTGAGATGTGAAGCTTCATATTCACATTGACTAGATGTGGGGAACACACCTCTAATTACCGGGCCTTATAACAACAAACACAACACAACGAAAAAGAGAAACCAAGAGCCCAACCATACCATAGCAATTAGCAACTACCAACAGTACATGCACCACAACTACAACGTCCCCCACCAATACAACAAACAAGAACAAAAGGAGAAACCACAACCCCAGCTATCAAAATAAACCAAATGGGCATTGTAAAAAAAGCCAGGGAAATGCATGTAAAGGCCAGAGAAATTGAAGCCAGGGAAATTCATGTAAGGCCTGTGAATCTGGTATCATAAGAACTGTGAAATTGAAATGTGAAGCTTCATATTAACATTCACCTTATGCCGGGACCTAGGCCATACCTCTAATTCCTAGTCGTTAGAACAACAAACACACAAAAAAAAGAAACCAGGCCCCGAGCCCGCCAACCAAGCAATTACGGGGCAACCTACCACTACCAATAGAACATGCACCATAACTATAATGTTGAATGCTAACAAAAGGAAAAAGGAGAACACTATCAAAATAAACCAAATAATATCAATAAAACATACAACGGCGTGTACAACAACATCGGTAACAACATAAGCTATAAGCTAAGTTAGTTTATGTACAACTCTAACTAGCATAAACCTAGCCATAGGAGTTCACCAAGTCTTCAAACATAAATGCCCCTAAAAACAAACAAACCCACAAACATAACCCACAAACAGAGCAAAACAGGTACAACATCAAATGCAAAAAAAAAGATAAAAAAATCAAAGACAAACGAAAAACAATCCAAAATCGATACCTCTGTTTTTCGTTGTTCAAGCTCGGGCCAATCGCCTTTCTTCTTCTTTCTTGAGTCGCGTCTTCGAGTCGCTTCTCTTCTTTTTCTGGGCTTCTTTTTCTTCTTCTTCTTCTTCTTCTCGTTCTTCTTCTTGGCTTGCCCCTTCTTCTTCTCGTTCTTCTGGGCTTCTTCTTCTTCTTCTTCTTCTTCTCCCAGTCGACGGGATAAGTCTTCTTCTTCTAATTTCTTTTTTTTTTGCTTGCTCTTCTTCTCAGTCGGGGGGACCAAACATCTCTAAGGGATGGGGCGGGGCTTCTTCTTCTTCTCGCTTATTGCTCTGGTTTTCTTCTGATGGATATTTAAAATTTAATTTCTGGATTGTTTACGTGTTATAGGGAAAAGGGGTAAAATAGGGTTGAAACTTGAGAGGGGCAATTTGGTAATGTCTTAGAGTTGGGGAATAAAGGAGGGTAACTTGGTCATTTTGAAATAAATGAAATTGAGGGGTAATTTGGTAAAATCAACTCAAAAAAAGACACTAATGCACTTTTTTTCAAAAGTGGACATTTTTGGTTTTTGGAACTTCAGAAAGGCCATATAAACAAAGGCCCCTTTGATTTTTTAAGAAGAAAAAATTACTTGAATCCCGTCAGTTTTTCTCCTCTCATTTTCTTATCTTCCAAACATCATATCTCCCTCATCCGGAGTCGGATTTGAGTGATTCGAATTGGAGAACGTTCATAATTGAGTCCTCTATCATTTTCAAGTGGTTTGGTAGCTGATTGATCGAGTTTTTTGGTGGTTGCACACTAAAATCTGAACCAGCTGTTGAATCAAAGGTATTGGACTAATCTTTGGGATTTCTTTCTTTTTAACCTTCAATTTGCTTGGGGTTTCTTCTTCTATATGTATGTTTATGTTTGGTAAAAGCTATTGAGAAAGATAGCTTGATTATCATTCTAATTGAAAGTCAATTTATAGACAAATGTGGACTAGTTTCTATGATTCTAGGTTTATCATATGTTTGTGAGTTGTATTGTGATTAGAATGGCATCTTAGGTTGTTTGTAACTTGATTGAATCAATTTTGTGATAAATGACCTTGAGATTTGATTTGATCCTTTGATTAATGAAATCTAGGATTATTGAATTTTATTTGTATTTTAGAGCAATCTAGGATTTGATTGATTTATATCTTGAATCCTTGCTCTATATTTTTGGCTAGAATATTGATTGATTAAATCTCATATTTCTAGCATTTTATTGTATGTTGTTTTCATCTTGAACTTGTACTTCATGAATATATTTTGATTCAAGTGTTTTATGTGTGAATGAGACTTTGAGCTTATGTGTTTGATGTTTCACATGCTTTAGGTTTTATTCTTTTATTTTGCATCTAGACTTTATTACTTGTGATATCACATGTTTAGGTCTATTTGTACCATAGAATGTATTGATCACATGTTCTATGTTGATTTGATTGTTTGCATCATTTGCATTCACATGATCACACTAGGAAGTCCTTGTAAAAGGCATGAAGTCTTGATTAGAGTCGGGGTGACTCGGATAGCCAAGCAAGAAGACTTGCCTAGAGTCGGGATGACTCAGATAGGTAAGCAAGAAGTCATGGCTAGAGTTGGGAGGACTCGGATAGTTATGCATGGGAGGCTCCCTAGAGGCATGAGTGTCTCGGATAGGGAGTTGGCTATTGTATTGGTAGGCTTAGGCGTATGGTTAGACATAGACTCCGATAGAGCGGGGTACACGGGAGGTGTATGCACTCTTGAGGAATTTCTAATCTACCATCGATGTTGGTTTTGTGTGGTGTCCAATATATGGTGGTTTCGCATCATTGAGGGATTTCACACTTTCCAATAGGGTTGGGTAGGCTTAGACTTCACTAGGTTGGGTGAGCTAAAGATTGGTCACTTTGTGAATGTTCTATGTTTACTTTCCAATAATATAGTACCCAATGGTTGTAGTTCAACCCGTGGATGTTTTCTCCTTGGAGGTTTTACCACGTTAAAAAAATCTCTTGTGTTAATTCTTCCTATCTCTCTATCTCTTATATTTTATTTGTATATTTTTATTATCTTTTTTCATAGTATTCACTTATGATGTATTGTGAAGCAAGACTTTGTATAGTGTGATTAGTGAACTCATTTTATTGATCAATTTTATTTCTATGATTCTTTTGTATATTGTATTTGTGTATAGTGATATTTGATCACTCTTGTAAGTCATTGAACATATAGTGAAATATAAGTATTCTTTGTTGTTATACTTATTTGTTTGTTTACCTCATACAACTTGGTGATGTATGTAGACCATGCTTATATGATTACCTCTTCATATTGTCTATATATGTTGTCTTTTCTTAGTGTATTTGTTGTATGTAAGGCAACCTTGAGGGACAAACGAAAGTTTGTTCAAGGGATTGAAAAAGACGCAAAAACCTATTCACCCCCCCCCCCCCCCCCCCTCTCTCTAGGTATGCCTTAAGCAATTTAACTACGTTTGTATACTTTCATGTTTTCTTTTCAGACTCTGGGTAGCTGTACCATAGTTACTTTGGAACTGCCAGTCGCTGATTCTGCCTTTATGCCTAAAAAGAGAATATTTGTAGTCTATCTTCTTTGTTTGGTACCGAGTATGTCCGAACAGGTTTTATTGCTCGAGTAGACTCACTCAGCTTTGATCGGGTTTGCCTTAGTTGATGTCAAGTAAATCATCCTCTAGGAGGTTTTGTTCCCTAAGTTGACTTCTTTTGATTTTCTGCTTACGTGGCTATGCTGACTTTCTCGTTATAATCATGTGTCCTCTATGATAATTTTTACCTATAACAATATCTCCTTAAATAATTGAGCCAAATGGATTGGGTTTGGTCCATTCGGCAAAAATATTTAATCTTCGCTTGATTCTTTATTTACGGCTTGTTCTTATTCGTCGTTTTCCTCATTAATGTGGGGTTCCATCATCCTCGTTTTAATTTGAATCATTAAATGATGTGTCTTAATTGTGTCTGCACACATTCGATTCACCCCTCAATCAAAAATCTATTGATGGTGACGTTTTGGCCTTCTGACGGCTCGAAGCCCTCTTTTGCTGCCACTTGTCTTTTTGCGGTTGGCCGTGCTAGATGGTATTTATAGGACGCAACCTCTCTGCTTCCCTGTGCATCGCCCACGTCACAACCCACGTCTTTTGGTTTCCCGCTTCTCCATTCATCCACTCTAGGGTTTTGAATTTTGAACCCGACGTCTTGCCTATATAACTTCGTGTTTGAGAGAAATTCCTCATTTTCTCTCACTTTCTTGTCTTCTACTATTTCTTTCTTCTTCTTTGAGAGAAACGACTTCTAGCACATATCTTTCTGGGGAACTCCGTTGGAACTGTAAACTCGACTCTTCGGTTCGCTTTAAGTTTGGACGTCTCTTGGTCTTGTTTTGCCTAAAGGCTCAAGATTCTTAACCCCCAGATTCTTTGATTGAAGGCCTTTTTTTGTAGTTCGTGTTTCCCACTCTAGCTATCTGGTATCTCAAGGTTAGTTCTCATGAATTTTGAAGCTAGACATCGTCTTTTTACTATTGGAATGGCTGCCATTGAGCGAAACGATACTCTTACTACTACGGTTGTTCACAGGTTACTAGGAGACCCTCTTTTCGATCAACCTCACTCCTTGAACGTTGACGTTTCAAGGCTCTTCCGTGAAGTTCCTACTACTTCTGAAGTTCCTCCTGTTTCTGATTCTTCAAACTCTGAATCTTATCAATCTGAGGTTCAGTCTTATTCTTCTGTTTCTGCTCGTGGTGATACTCGCCCGTGGAAACGAATGGGAAAATTACCAAGCAAGTGCAAGGTGTGTAAGGATTCTCACTCTCGAGGGTGTATAATGAAAATTACTCACCGGGTATGGTAGCAATTTATGGGGCAATGCTCACTTGTGGTGTAACACTTCCACTTCAAACCTTTATTGCTTTGTTTTTGGTAGAAGTTCAGCTTGCCCCGGCTCAATTGACTCTGAACAGTTATAGGATTTTAATATGCATGTGGCACATGTGGCATAGGATGAAACGGACACCCCCGACCCCTCACGAGATTAGGCATTTCTACTCGTTGAGACAGTTGGGGAAGACTAGAATCTATTTTCTCCTTTCGACCCAGCCCGAGTATTGGATACCAAAGGGCATGGAAGTCCGTGGGCAGGTTGAGTTGAGTACTGATGAAAAGATGAAGGGGTTCGTCTGGGGCTTCCCTTCTTCGAACAAATTCTGGAAGAATAGTTGGTTTTTTATCAGCAATCGTTGGGGTCAATCGATCTCTTTTGATCTTGACGGTACTCGGGTGACACGTAAGGTTCCCCGATATTTTTGTTCGCCTGAGAACTGGAATCGAGCGACCCTCTCTTTTACCGATGGTAAACTTGTAAACCTGGCCTGAGTGGTCGTACGACCCTTGGAGAAGAGAGGCAAGCCGTACCTCTTCAATGAGGATAAAATGATAAAAGCTCGCCTTTTCCCTCAGATCTCTGCCCGCCAACGACGCTGTGAGTTTTTTTTTTTTTTTTTTTTGTTAACTTACTTCTTGTTTGGTCGGCTTACTAACATGTGTTTGTTTTTCCTTAGTGTTCGATGTAGATGTTGTATGTGACGTCCAAGCACGCCGGATGTAGTCCGTTGTTGAGGCGAGCTGAAAAGAGGCTATGCACCAAAAGGAGGCCAGGATAGCTCCTCCATAAGGTGATTCTGATGAGAGCTCACCCAAAGACCCTCCTGAAGAAGGAACTGATAAAGGCGTTCCCGAGTATTTGCCCCAGGAGACTCAGGGTCCCGATGAGGAACCAAACTTGGCGGAGGACATACCTAATCCGGGTGTGAAATTTCCCTTAAGTAGTAGTGCAAAATATACCTAGAGGAGAGGAGAGGGGGGGGGGGGGTGAATAGGTATAGACTCAAATTCTTCCAAAATTAAAAATAACGCGGAATATAGCAAAGAAAATGCACACTTGATTAGATTTAACAAATGAATTGATTTCACTAATACAAGAGTTAATCAATTTACAAGATATGCAATCAATGTAGGATATGGAAGATAAAGAAAAGTAAAACAAAATTGACATAATGATTTTTTACGTGGTAAAACCTCAAAGAGGAAACATCCACGGGTTGATACCACAACCACCGGCAAAGCAATCCACTATATGAAAAAGGACTTACACACTCAAGCTACCAACTTATGATATCCGCTCAAGCTATCAACTCCTAATCTACCTTCGGGCTAGTGAATCACCAAGCCTACTTCCTATCCGAGATGTGTCATACACCTCTAGAAAGTAACTTCCTATCCAATATGCTCACGTCTCTAGGAAGATTTCTTGCTTGCCTATCCGGATCCTCCCGACCCTAGACAAGTCTCCTTGCTTGATTATCCCTCTAATCAAGACTTCCTTGCTTTATCCACAAAGCTTCATTCACCTTGCTAGATACTTCAACCTAATGCAAGGCTATGATCTACGTGATGCAAATGATGCAAACACAATCAAATTAAGCTAGATGATCAATCAAGCTAAATGTACATGTTCACTGATAATCTAGAATATGCTTTCATCAAACAATCACAAAAGTATCTAGAAATCATGACATGCAAATTAATAAGAACAAGGTATGAATATTCAATATATCACACTAAAAACCTAGTTCTTAGATCATGAAATTAAACCTAGAAAATAACATGAGGCACATCATATAAACATTTTCTAGAATCAATTTCAAGTTGAATCAAGTTTAGCAAATATATGTTCAAGAGAAATTACAAAGCTAAAACTCAATTAACAAATTATCAAACACCCCTAGCATATGATCTAACATCCTTCTCAACATATTTCATCAATCAAATAGTAAGAATAAAAGAGATGATCAAAGATGAAATGAAAAAGAAGAAGTTGAACATACAACCTTGACTACGTACTGAAACTCAGGCCACTGGGAACAATGACAAAGTCAGTTGCTTCTAGAAATGCTTGGGGTTTGTAGCTCTCATCAAGACCAACAATTTTGGCTTTTGGATCAATTGATTTCGAGTTCGTATGAGAAAGTTATGATCAAAATACTAAAACTAAAATGTTGAAGAATTCTGCAGATATTTCTTTGAAAGTGTTCTTCAAGTTGTAAATGTTTGGAGGGAAAGAGAGGTGTTTAAATGGAGGAGAGAGAGAGAGGATTTTCGACGAACCAAAAGAGGCCACCTTAGCCAAGCCCGTGGGGGGCATGTGGGCTACACAGGACCAGAGAGGTCCTCTGGCCGTGGGTCCCACGGCTCCCACACGGCTTGGCCAAGCTTGGCCGCTTGGCCTTGCTTGCTCTCCCGCGCACCCTCACGTTCTTCAGCTGTATCTTGGGCATCCGAACTCCGATTTTGAATCCGTTTTTGGATTACAAACCATGACTCCCTCATGCACGAGGATGACTAAGAAACTTTGACAAAAGGTTGAGAAATCATCTCAGAAAATAACGATGAAGTCAACTCAACGAATGAGAACGCTAAGTCGTTTGGACTCGAAACCTTATGAATGAGTAACCAAAACGACCGAAACTCAATAAGGGATCAAATAAGAACATATTCAAGTCCAAAATACAAAATACATAAATAAACAAACATAAATTAACACAAGCATGCCATATCAAAGGGATAGTCACAAAGCATGCAATTCTACAATGTTTGTCTATAAGAGACCAATGCATGTGCATATTAAGGAGTGTGTGAATGTGTTATACCAAATGTTTGAACTATGATGTAGGGACACACATGTATGAATTGTGTGTGTGTGTGCGCTAACGCCTTGCAAGAGGATAGAAGTCGAAGTATACCTTTGACGCTTTCACCTCTTGAAGACGACATTTGTACTAGACGTTGCTCTTCACCTTTTAAGCTTCTTTTCTTCCAAGAACATCCCAAGCAACAACTAATACAAATATAGAGCATTGTGCAATGGAATCAAGCCAATACAAATCATAAACTTTACAATCTCCCCTTTTGGCTATTCCATGGCAAAACCTCATTCTTCACCATACAATGTTTCACTCCAATAAACTCAAGTTGATAGCATACTCTCATCCTCACATTACAAAGAGATTCCTAGACTAAAAAGTCTTCAAATCTTCAAGAGTTCCTCTTTTGGTCTTTAAAGTACCTATGAGAGAAAATATGAAACCAAACAAGAGATCTTCTCTAAAGAAGAATGGTGAGTTATTAACCAAAAACAAATATAGAATACATCCCTTATTTCATACAAAAAATGCATTATCTCAAGTGAATAAAATGTTTTCATATTAAAGCATTCCCTTAATTTCCCAATTCCCAAGGACCAACCATCCTTAACATTACCAAGAAAGAATTCTTTCTCCCCCTTAAGACAAAGTCACAATTAAGCACAAAGAGGAATATGATTCACACAATTGGAACATTTTTCCACACAAGGTGTGAAGTATACAAAATCTCCTCAATATCAAACATGGTGAGGTATACATTTTCTCCCCCTTTTTGTCAAGGAATAAACAAGGGACACAAAGATAAAGAACGAGATATTAAGCAAACAAATTGTATAGAAAGCGAAGTTGAATAAACTAAAGCTCCCCCTTAACATATGCTCTACATATTATCACCAAGTAGATTTGTTCACAAGGGACATCACACAATCACATAATCAAGCAATAAGAGAAAATATTTCATAACTTGTCAAAGTCCAAGAGAGGATCATAGATTTTCATTAATCTCTCAAAAATATTCTCACATTGCTAATGAATCAAGCACATAAGCAAAATGTGTGTGTGTGAATGCTTCTCAAATATATAGAAGGAGTAATTGTGATATCAACATGCAAACTCTATCCACACCTATCCATCTAAAGCCTTTCCAAAAATAGGTCAAACCGATATTCATCCGGATTTTTGCTTTTAAAAGGAATAGATATCAACATATGAGCGTGTGTGTGCATGTGGCTCGTTTTCCTGTTTCTATTTGTCAACCCGAGCTTTTTCACAATTCTCAACTATACACCATAAGCCTTTTTATTTTGTTTTAGGCTTGAATCAAAGATTTTTTTTTTTTATTTTTATGATTCATTTTAACACTTCTTTGATTTTACTAACAAAAACATATACTCCTCATGGCGGCTTTCACTCATCACAATGGCGTAGCCCTTTCCTACATTGGGTGGCTGCACAACCAAGGTGTGTGGCCCCTTCCATGAGGGTGCTCGTTGATTACTATGTAGTGCCGAAGCAAAATGGATACATACCATAGGTCATCTATCATGTACTTAGCAATAAACCTCTAGATGCATCCATTATCTACACATATTCAACCACAAAAACTCAAAACTAAAACATATAAGAGAAGTATTAGTGCACTTTTCAAAAAATAAGATTTTCAAGCTCAAGTGCATGATCTAGAAACAATAAGAGATATTTGTTTAAGATCACTACTTCTCAAGTGATTAGCTCTCAAAGAAAATGATATTCAATTAAAGTTTTGCTCATCAAGCCACTCACAATCACACAAAGACATCAATCAACACAAGAGCATTATTGTAATGTAGAAAAAATTTGTTGACAAACATTTTTTTGTTTTTGAGAGGATACTATGTGAGTGTTGATTTTGTCATGAAATAGCCAAATGGGGAGATTGTAAATGCCTCACTTTTTGATTGGCTTATTTCGTTGACAAAACCACAATGGCATTCAAACTTGTAAGGGTAGCTTAGGATTGAAGAAATCCTCATCAAATGTCAAATGACCTCATTGTGGACTTCAAGTGCTTCAAGTAAGGTAAATTACTTGTCTTGACTCTCAATTGAAGAGATTTAGAGTGCACACACACACAACCCATGCATTTTAGTATTTATGTTTGTTTTGGTATGGTTGGTAAAATCTCATTGTGTTTTAAAGAAATTTATTTTTGAGATTTTTCATATTTTTGTGAGTCCAATTGTGTGTGGATTTGTCCCTAGATTAGTTTCATGAGATTCAGAGACTTATCTATGTGTTTCGGATGATTTCTGAGACATTTGGGACATTCCGTGTTTTTACCAAAAATCGAAATTCAATTCTGAGCTTAAATTAGAAATTATGTAATTTTCTATATTTGTGATTGAGTCCGAGTCAATATTCCGAAAACGGAATTGAATTCCGAAATTTAAGGTCAACTGGATTGAAGAACGCTCGGGACCGAAGCTGGCTTAGTGTGGCATGATAGCCACACCAAGCAAGGGGTGGCGTGTGAGCCACGGGCTCCCCACGCCCAAGCTTGGTCTCTGTCCGCGTTACACACATGGGACACACACGGCCTCCTGTTTCATTTTGTTTTTGTTTTTTCAAGGTTATTTTATTGAGTGTTTTTTGTTGCATGTGAGCTTGTCTGTGTTGTGTATGCATGATGCATGAGTGGAGTTGACTTGTCAATTCATTGGACTGCTTGACTTTCTCTCTCATGAGCTCACCTCATAGGATTATTTTGTTTTTGTTTCATTCTCTCCTTGATCCAAATCCAGTGCGTTTTGTGTGTTAATTTATTTATATATATAATCTCTCTTTTGTCTTTTGCATATATAATATACCTCTCCTAAATATTATATATATATATATATATATATTATGTATGTATATTTATATAATCAGTGCATCTTTTTTTGCTATACCTGATACATGTAATATATATATTTTTTTTTGCTTTCTTCTTCACTTGGGCCACACACACATTTTGGAGAGCAAAAATTCACTTTAGAGAGAGAGAAATATTTTTCAAGTGAGAGTCTTTTCAAGATCCCATTTTTTACTCAAACCCTAGAGAGAGAAGCTCCCAAGAACTCACATTTACTCAACTAAATCACTTCCCATGAGCATCTAGCATCTTCCTAACATCATCCAAGCATGGGCTTTCTTGTTTTCTTTGACTAGATAACTTTTACATGTCCTAGAATCTCTTATTTCATTCTTATGACATGTATGCCTAGGTTTAGCATTTATTTGTTAATTAAATGCATGTCTCATTGCCTAATGTTATTCTTAGCATGTTTGAGACTTTGATTTTTGGTTGAGATGAGTTGTTTGTTGATAGATAGCATTTATGACCATTTTGCCCTCTAGCTAAGTCTACATGATTTTCATTTAGACATTGATTGTAGGACTCATTGATTGCATTTGTTAATTGCATTTATTGTCCTTGCCATGTTCATTGACAACTTATGTTGATTGGCTTTTAATTGACAATTCCTTAATTGCATTAGTTAATTACATGTTTTTAGTCTTTGCCATGATTATTGACAACATGTGTTGAATTGGCTTTGTTTGTTGACAATTAGGTTGCTAGAATCTCTATGCATCTAATTGAGTCCTCATGTATGAGCATGTAGGCATTGTTGATAACTAGAGTGTTGAATAGCATTATAACATCTAGTTAAGCATTTAGTGTAGCCTAGCATTATTTGCATTTTAGATATTGTCATATATTCACATAAGTTATTGATCTCTTCATTAAGAGTTAAGTCTTGTGACTATCGGTGCATAGTGCTCAAGCAAATTGGACTAGATTCACTTTTAAAGGCCTACGGGTAGTAGTGGTGGGTTATAGACCGTGAGAGGTTAAGGTCAACCTAGTTTGTAAACACCATTGCAATTAGTGGATTCGAGATTCGTGTGTGGCGCACATAACAGCCCTTGATTTTTCCCTGTTGAGAGTTTCCACGTAAAAATCATGTGTTTTTTAATTCCCGCACTTTTACTTAATTTTTATTGTTTGATTTTGACTAATCGAAAAATTGGTAATAATCGATTAACAACCCATTCACACCCCCCCCCCCCCCCCCCCCCCTCCTAGATTGTTTAGACACACGCAAGTATATATTTTCAAGTTTATCTCAGCAAAAAACCTGTAACTATGAACGAAATAATAGTAATGAAAGATTTAATGACGAAAGACACACAATACGTGGTAAAACTCCGATGATCGGAGAAGCATCCACGGGTTGTTGCCTTAGCAACGTAGTCAAATTCACTATGATTCTTGCAAAAATACACACTCTGGTCTCTCTCGCTAATTCTCATGTACCCTTCTCTTTATGTCTTGCCGGGGTATTTATATATGATGATATTAGGGTTTGTAAGTTCCACTAGGGTTTGGTGTTGTGGTCCACAAGTTGCGGGTGGCTATCGAGTCCTTTTTGGACTTTGTTTTCCTATTTAATATTCGCAACATGCTTTAATTCAACTAGATCCAAATCTAGGCAGGACTCTAATTTCCTTATGCGCGGAGAACTTGTTTGTTTCCTTTTCGGACTCTAGGTAGCTGTACCATAGTTACTTTGGAGCTGCCAGTCGCTAATTTTGTCTTTGTGCCTAAAAAGAGAATATTTGTAGTCTATCTTCTTTGTTGGGTACCAAGTATGTCCAAGCAGGTTTTATTGCCCGAATAGACTCACTCGGCTTTGATCGGGTTTGCCTTAGTTGATGCCGAGTAAATCATCCTCTAGGAGGTTTTGTTCCCTAAGTTGACTTCTTTTGATTTTCTACTTACGTGGCTATGCTGACTTTCTCGTTATAATCACATGTCCTCTATGATGATTTTTACCTATAACACACACATATATATATATATATATATATATTCTTTTTTGAGAGATTAAGGCTACAAAATCTAAAAATTCTAAAAATATATTTGAGATAAGTTGAAAAGAAATATATATACATATATATATGTTTGAGATATGCTATACGTATATACACACACTAAATATAATTATTTGTTTCAACCACAAAAACAAAAGAAAAAATTGATTTTCAAAAAATATCTAAAATAAATTAAATCATCTCCTTATTTACCAAAATGCCCACTCATTAGATGGAATTGGATGAAAATTGATAGAATTGGATGGAATGACCATTACTATAACAGTGTTTGCCGAAAATGACCATTTTGAAACCAATTCCCCATCTGATGGTCATTTTGTTAGTGGTGGCATAAGTTGATGGCCACCGGGATAATTACCCCTATTTTATATTAGGAAAAGCAATATGATTGCAACAAAACAATTCGAAAAGTCAAACATTTGTCAAAACATCCTTGCCAACCTCAAAAAGAGCATGATCAAACTTCAGTGCAAATTGAACCAAAGCATCAGCACAAGTATCCGATCAAGCAGGGTCAGCATGAATAGAAAAAATATATATATGATAAAACAGCATTGCAAAACAACAGAACAGGAGAATCCAAGTACATAATTTTGAAAATACAGAGAGAGCAATTAGCGTCTTAATGAAGAGTCGTTTTTGTTTTCATACTCATACTCTGAGCTTTTCCATTTCGTTTCTAAGTGCATTAGCTCTAACCAGACTTCCAATGGTATTGACAGCCAACTTCAAATCTTGCAATGGATTCCCAGGCGCCACCTTCTTGTACAAATAACTATCAAATGTCATCTTCTGCACATACTCATCTGCACACATTTCCACAAACGCTTCCCTTGCTGGGTTAGATCTGTAAAACACCTTCTGCAACACATCCAGCACTTTGTACGTTGGCCAATATGTCTTATCCCACTTGTCTAAGTAATTCCTCAAGTCCCCTTCATCAATCATTCTGGTCCCATTCTCCGACCCTTGAACAATGGCCTCCGCACACATTCTCCCGCTCTTTGCGGCAAAGTAAATTCCTTCGCCTGAGCATTTTGTTACATACCCAGCAGCATCTCCGACCAATGCTACTCTGTCAGATAACCTACGTGGGCGGGGGTGTTCTGGTATTGGGTGTGCCTCCACTCTTATGATCTTACCACCAAGGATTTTGTCCTTGGCTCTGTTTCTAGTTGCTAGTTGGAACTTCTTGATATCACCCTTGTGAGTAACTGTGCCAGTACCAACAGCCACATGATCACATTTGGGAAACACCCACCCATAAAAGTCCGGTGAGACATCATCACCAACATACATCTCGGCAAGGTTTTCATAGTAAACCATTTTCTCATCTGGGATTCGAACTCTTTCCTAAAAAATCAAACATAAATTCAAACTTTAAACAAATTCAATCAATCAAGTTAAAAAAGAAAAAAGAAAAGAAAGCTTAATTAATTAATTGTGTACCTGGAAGGCAATAGCGTAATCATAATCACCAGCATTGATGGATTTGGCGACCTTAGAATTGGCACCATCAGCACCAATGACAGCATCAACCTCCAATGTCTTCTTCTCACCAAGGCCTCCCTTTTTACCATCATATTCAGTGAAATGCAAAACGTAGGGCTGCTCCTCGTTTTTGGGCAAATCCATCTTCAAAAAAAGCCCATTTATAACCCTAGCTCCGTTCTTCTCGGCCCTCTCTCTCAAATAAGCATCAAGAACTTCTCTCCTAACCATCCCTATATACTCATGCGGTTTCAGAGTCTGTCCAATGTCCACCGCCACGTTCGACGGAGATATCATCTTCATTTTCGTCACTTTCCTGTCTATGATGTCCAACGGTAGATCGAATTCTCCAACCATGCACAAAGGGATCGCACCACCGCATGGCTTGCAATTGTCCATCTTCCGCTCTATCAGGAACGTCTCAATCCCGTTCTTTGCCAGCGTCTCCGACGCGCATCCCCCGCCGGACCGCCTCCGATGACGGCGACCCGGAGATTGCGATTGGTCAGTTTTGGGCTGGATTTACTGGCGGAGACTTTGAAGAGTTGGTGACGTGCGAGTGGAATTGGAAGAGGGACGTGGAAGTGGGAGGGTTCCGGAGTGGACAGGCGGAGTCCGGTAAAGGATTTGAGAGCAATGGAAGCCATCATTGTTGTTTCGGTGGAGAGTGAGTCTCAACTCTCTAGTGTGGTGTTTTTGTTGTTTTTTAATTTTATTGGTGGATATTGTTCCAGATTTTGGGAGGATAATTGCCGTCGGATTCACCAAATGGACAGTCCAGATTTGATGTGGATAATGAGATAGATTCTTCGGATAAAAAAAGTATCTTTTGTGTTTGCCTTAAACAGAGTGAATGGCTCTTATTGTCCCACGTAGAATATTTACCTACCTCATAGCTACTAATTTCTATGGTACACACTACACTCTGCTTACTTGCATAAAGAAACTTGATTTTTTGTTTAAATACCAGTAGGAGGGGCACGCGCATTGCACGTGCTGTAATATTGAAACATAAAGGGGTAATTACCCTGGTGGCTATCAACTCTTGCTACCACTATCAAAATGGTCACCAAATAGGAAAATGGATGGAAAATGGTCATTTTTGGCAAACATTGTTACACTAATGGTCATTCTATCCAATTCCATCAATTTCCATCCAATAAGTGACATTTTGGTAAATATGAGGATGACATTAATTTATTTTAGATATTTTTTGGAAATCAATTTTTTCTTTTGTTTTTTGAAACAAATAATTATATTTAGTGTGTACATATACATATAGCATATCTCAAACATATATATATATATATATATATATATCAAGTAGTTCGAAACCTATAGACTCTTAGTAAAACAAGTAAAAAAAAAAAAAAAAACGATGATAATGGTGAGTCAAAATTAATGTAGAAATAGGATCACATATAACTCTCTTTATTGATAGTAAGCATATAATGTAAGTACAATGGAGATTTTATATGGCTATGGTAATAGGATTAAAGCTCAGTTGGCGATGGCGATGGAGCTCTCGTGCATGTCGGTAGGTGGAAAAATGTAAAGTAGGGTTTAGGACTCAAAATTCTCTCCCATTTTCCTGTGTGATAACATGATGTATATATACGTCCTAATTCTTGCCCAACACTCCTCTAAATTCGGTCTAGTGACTTAGAGATTTTCGGGACACTCTATGGCGATTGGCGAGAAGATCGTCCAAGTGATTCTAGGAATCAAACGATCCCTTATTTGGCATAATTTGATAGAGTTGACTTTGCTTTCAAATAGAACTCTTGAGTGGGGGGAATGAGTCGATCTCCTTACTGTTAAAACGTCGACGTCTTACTGTCCTTCTTTGTAGCCTAATTTTGGCGTATTTGATCTTACCTTGGTAATCGGCTAGTCTGACGCTTACTGCCTAGTTGGCCGGCTTTAGGCGGGATCGGGGTGTATGGGCGTCCTTCCTCTTATTGAGTCGTGGTACCAGGGTATCGGGGTATTGGGATACCGTAGCGGGGTACTAGGATTCTATAGTAATGGAGTCCTTAGGAATTTGGCTTATGTGTTTTCCTAGTACCGTGGAGTCTAGGAGCTCTTGATTTCGATCCGAATTGATATAAGGTCTACCCGGATACTTTGTGGCGGGGTACCAGGATGCCCTTCTATGATGTCATTCTATCTTAATTGTTTCTTCACTGCTGATGTAAAATTCTTCTTTGAACCCCTGCTATTTTGGCAGTTAACAAAAAGTATTCGTGATTTTTTTTGGTACTTGTGACAAATCTTAACTTTTAGTGATACCTTATTACTTAACCTTAGTTAGTGAAAAAAAAAAAAATTGTGTCACTAGATTAGTATTTAGTGACAATTAACAGTTTGAAGATTTTATCAATGTATGCATACTTAATGACAATTTATTGTTTAAAAAGTGTCACTATTCACAAATATAGTGACAAATAATCATCTTAAAATTATATCACTACATACAAACTTAGTGACAATTAAGTTAACTATATAATAATTGTCACTACAACGCAGACTTAGTGACGGTTAACAATATGAATATTAAGTCACTATAGATACTTTGTGACAATTTAATTGATTGTCAAAATTTAATATAAATTTAAATTGTATTAAAAAAAATAAAAAACATAAAAATATAAACAAATAAAACATGTCACTCATTGAATGACATTGAGTTCCATAAATAATCATTCCATTAAAAATATATCCAAAAAATTAACATAATATCGAATTAATACAAAAGTAATCCAACATCTTTCAAAGTCTACTACTAAATAACACATGTAAACCGGCTAGTCTAAGTTAACATAAGTGTTAGGTCACACACTATAACTTCCAACTGCATAACCACAAACTTGAAACATATGAGGTCTTGATTGTGAAATATTAGAAACCAATGATCCATTGTCAGTTGTCAAGTAGCTAAAGAATCTTTAAGTTTTGCAAGAGATCAAAGCCTATATACATGAAGACATGAAGAAAAAAAAAATAGTGAGAACAAATTAAAGTCACCAGAATAAAACCGAGGAAAAATGCAACAATATTGACAAAACTTAGTACAAGTATAAAATAAATTCTATAAGTTTGATATCCAAGTATAAAATTTATTGGAACTGTTAATCTATTCATTTTCATATAAAGTCCTCTATAATGTTTAATCTATTCATCTTCATATAAAGTTCTCCATAAGGCCAATCTATTCATCCAGCCAAATATCAAATATCTTATTGAGTGTTTGAACTCTTTTATGTGAAACATGACAGATTATATAATCACAGTTTGATTGCATCAAACAATTGGTTGTTCTATAAAAATCATTTTATCAAATAGTTAATATGCATATAAACTAAATTGACATAAATTGTGAAAATTTAAGAACAACAAAAAACTATAAATCATGAAATAATAATAATGAGTTCCTTAAAAAATTTGAAAACAAATTAAAGTTAAAAAACATCCCTAAACAAATATATATAATTCTACATACAAAAAAAAAAAAAAAAAAAATCATACCTTATCCGAAGACACTTTCAATATATGAAACTCGAATTTGAGATTCCGACCTTGAAAAACAAGTTCCAAAAAATAAACCCTAAAAAAATGAAATCTAAGAGAAAGAGAAACTTAAGAGTTTTTTTTCAATGCTGCATCAAACAATTGATTGTTTCATAAGAATTATTTTATCAAACAGTTAGTATGTAATAAACTAATATTTACATATACTATGGAAATCTAAGAATAAACAACTATAAATCATGAAATAATAATAATGGGTTCCTTAAAAAAATTGAAAACAAATTAAAGTTAAAAAAACATCTCTAAATAGATATATACAAATCTACATTAATAATTGTTGAGACCAAAAATGAGTCAAATGAGGCTTTCAGAGCCTTTTGGATTTATGGCCACCCACCCACCCAGCCATTTCTGAATCAATTGAAAAGCCCCCCTCTCTTTGTTATAGAGGTGGCTATTTATAGATTTTATGCATGTCTTGCGTGTATGTACGGTATACGCATTATTATGTGTTATGCTATTTGTGTGTGTATATTATATGATTATGTCTACCGAATGTTACACATTTGGGTCCAACAATAGCCCCTCAAGTTTTCAGCTCTGGAAGTCTTTTGCAATAGAGTTGGGGACTTGAATAGTTTTATATTATTATTATTTGTTGCACTGAGTGTGCTTCGACGCCCTGTATCGGAGGCTTACGTGTTCTCCGTTATGTGGAGGCTTTACGTATTTTGCACTGGCTGTACTTCGGTGCTCCGTATCAGAGACTTTACGTATTTTGCACTGGCTGTGCTTCGGTGCTCCGTATCGGAGACTTTACGTATTTTGCACTGGCTGTGCTTCAGTGCTCCGTATCAGAGACTTTACGTGTGCTCCGTTATGTGGAGGCTTTTCTGCTCCCGTGGGAGACTTTCTAGTGCTACCTCGGGCCTTGGCTCGGTCGAGATTCTTTTGCTTCCGCTTAAGGAGTTTTGTTTTTGGTGACACTTTCAGGGACCGAGCCCCACTGAATCTTCGGTTCTATTCCTTGCGATGGCGTGTCGTTCATCAGGAGGTCTCGTAATTGGCACAATAGTGCTGTCTCAGGGCGATTAGCCCCTGGAGACTCGATTGCTTCCATCGGGAAGTCTTACGGTTAGCACGATAGTGCTGTCTCGAGGCCATTGGAGGCCCAGTTACTTCCATCGGGAAGTCTTACGATTAACACGATAGTGCTGTCTCGGGACCGTTGGCCGCTGGAGACTAGATCACTTCCAAAGGGAAGTCTTACGATTAGCACGATAGTGCTGTCTCGGAGGCCGCTGGAGGCCCAGTTGCTTCCATCGGGAAGTCTTACGATTAGCTCGATAGTGCTGTCTCGGGGCGATTAGCCCCTGGAGACTCGATTGCTTCCATTGGGAAGTCTTACGATTAGCACGATAGTGCTGTCTCGGAGGCCGCTGGAGGCCCAGTTGCTTCCGTAGATGGAGATGTTGTTGCTCATATGGTTGGAGACTTTTGTGCTCCTCATTAAAGTATTTCGTGCACTTCCTCGAAGTCTCTTTCTCCTCATTGGAGTCTCAGATGGGACTTTCGTACTCCCGGAGGAGGCTTGCATGCTCCTCAACGGAGACTTTCGTGCTCTCGGAGGAGTCTTGCATGCTCCCGGAGGAGTCTTGCATGCTCCATATCGGAGACTTTCGTGCTCCCGGAGGAGGCTTGCGTGCTCCTGGAGGAGGCTTTCGTACTCCCGAAGGAGTCTTGCATGCTCCCGGAGGAGGCTTTCGTACTCCCGGAGGAGGCTTTCGTACTCCCGGAGGAGTCTTGCATGCTCCATATCGGAGACTTTCGTGCTCCCGGAGGAGGCTTGCGTGCTCCCGGAGGAGGCTTTCGTACTCCCGGAGGAGTCTTGCATGCTCCTGGAGGAGTCTTGCATGCTCCTGGAGGAGTCTTGCATGCTCCATATCGGAGACTTTCGTGCTCCCGGAGGAGTCTTCCATGCTCCCGGAGGAGTCTTGCATGCTCCATATCGAAGACTTTCGTGACATCTCCGGGATTTTAACCCTGCGGAGACTCTTCTGTGCTCCATCTCGGAGGTTTACAAATCATACATTAAACAGTAAAAGAAACATTAAAAATGTGCTAAATAGTAAAAGAAGTATTACAAATATATGTACTTGATAATAAAAGAGTAGAACTTTCTTGATATCTCAGTTGGTTCCGTGGAACTTATCGGATATCTCAGTTGACTCTGTGGAACTTCTAGGGACTTTATCCCTTCGAATGTTCTTTTCAGAGATAATTTGATTCCGTAAAACTTATGGAATACAAAAACCTTAATTGAATCCTACCGTTAATTTTATTATTATATTATTATTATTCGCTAAATCTTTCGATTCAGGGTTTGTCCCTATATCTTGTAATCACCTTCGACGGTGAAATTAATATCAATTTAATTTGAATTTATTCTAAGTTTAGTGGCTCGGTTGTTGTATATCATTTCTTTTCATTATTGAGCATCGCCCATTTATAGTCCGAGTCGTGTAATGGTTTCATCAGTGGTTAATACTTTCGGATTTTGACAAATTTCAATGCTATGACCCATCAGGTTTAATCTTTGCACTAATAATGCGACGTCGTGGGTTATAACCTTCGGATATGTGGTTGCTCCATTTCTTGGAGTCTTTATTACGTTATTTATTTTTTTATTAATAGTTGCACTAGGTGTGCTATAGTGTCTCTTATCGGAGGCTTCAATCTTGCACTAGACGCGATTCGATGCTCTATTTTGGAGGCTTTATTATTTTGCATGTTAAATTTTGTCAGGCTACAATCTTCAATTGTCGTGTTATATTTTAAATAACTGTCCTGATTACCGAATTTGGTTAATAACCATACATTTAGTTTCTGGCTTCGTATGCTTCGATTTGTTTGTATTTCGGAGTCTTGTGCTCCATTTCAGAGTCTTTATGCTCCCTTTGGAGAGACTTTTGCACTCAAGGTGCGGTGTTGGGGTTTGGACCCTCTGATGCTTCAATACCGTGACGCTTTCTGGGACCCTGCCCCTCTAACGCTTCAGTTCTGTGATGCTTCTGGGGGTCGAGCCCAACTGAATTTGCTTCTATCAGGAATTCGTACGCTAAGGTTCAATCTCGGTAATTTAACCCTGTAGAGACTCGATTGCTCTTGTAGATGGAGATTTTATCGCTCCTGTGGTTGGAGACTTACTTGCTCTGTTAAGAGACTTGCTTGCTCCGGAAGGAGACTTTCGCGCTCCCGAAGGAGACTTTAGGCACTCTCGGTGCTGTCTCAGGGTTAGGACCCTATTGAGACTTTCTGCTCTGAATAAATGAGACTTTATTATTCTTGGCACCAGTCAAGCTACGTTGCCCCACTTTAGGGCTTTAGTTTCGCACCATTCGTGCTACGTAGCCCCACTTTAGGGGCTTTAGTTTTGCACTGGACGTGTTGGGATGCTCCATATCAGAGGCTTTTAATGCTCCAATTATGGAGACTTTCGGTGCTCCCGTTATGGAGACTTTTGGCGACTTTCGTTGCTCCAATTATAGAGTCTTTACGCTCCCCGTGGAGAGACTTTTGCACTCAAGGTGTGGTGCTCCGTATCGGAGTCTTTCGGTGCTCCCATGGGGGTGGAGACTTTAGTGCTCCGTTTCGGAGTCTTTCGGTGCTCCCGTGGTGGTGGAGACTTTAGTGCTCCGTTTCGGAGTCTTTCGGTGCTCCCATGGGCGTGGAGACTTTAGTGCTCCGTTTCGGAGTCTTTACGCTCCCTGCTTGGAGAGACTTTTGCACTCAAGGTGCGGTGCTCCGTATCGGAGTCTTTACGCTCCCTGCTTGGAGAGACTTTTGCACTCAAGGTGCGGTGCTCCGTATCGGAGTCTTTCGGTGCTCCCATGGGGGTGGAGACTTTAGTGCTCCGTTTCGGAGTCTTTACGCTCCCTGCTTGGAGAGACTTTTGCACTCAAGGTGCGGTGCTCCGTATCGGAGTCTTTACGCTCCCTGCTTGGAGAGACTTTTGCACTCAAGGTGCGGTGCTCCGTATCGGAGTCTTTCGGTGCTCCCATGGGGGTGGAGACTTTAGTGCTCCGTTTCGGAGTCTTTACGCTCCCTATTTGGAGAGACTTTTGCACTCAAGGTGCGGTGCTCCGTATCGGAGTCTTTACGCTCCCTGCTTGGAGAGACTTTTGCACTCAAGGTGCGGTGCTCCGTATCAGAGTCTTTCGGTGCTCCCATGGGGGTGGAGACTTTCTTGCTCCCGTAGGAGACTTGTTGACGGTGATTTTTGGTGATCACCAAGTCAATGATTCGTTTTTGAATTACTACAGTTTATATTTGAGTATGGTCAAAGATTGTAAAGAAATAACAGGTAATTTACGTGGTAAAACTCCAAAAGATCGGAGAAACATCCACGGGATCGTTGCCTCTAGCAACAAAGCCAAATCCACTATGAATCACGATTACAAGATGAAGAATGATAAAGAATGATTACAAGCTTTTCAATACGACCCTCTCTCTCTCCTGTCTATGAATAGAGGGGGTATTTACACATGTTGCATCTAGGGTTTTAAGATGACCGCTAGGGTTTAGTGTTGTGGCCCCCAAGTCTCAAGCGGTTTCCTAGTCCTATTTAGATTGTGCTTCCCTTTTTCGGCTGTATCCAATTCTGAGTGGGATTCTCTCTCCTTTATTCACGGGAGAACTGCTTGTTTCCTTTTTTACCTCTTATGGTCCACATCGTTGCTTATCGTGGATCTGCTGGCTGTTAATTGCAAGTTTTGGCGACTGTTTTATTGTTTCCCGAGCGAGTATGCCCGAGTGTGCTCGAGTGTGCCCGAGTGTGCCCGAATCCGATCTGCTGTTCAAGCTGATCGTCTTTGTTTGTGGTTGGACTACTTATCCTCTTTTCCGAGTAAGTTATCGTGAAGGTTCCTACTCCATAAGTTGACTTATCTTGACCTCTGCTGACCTGGCCTTCCATGGTGATGACGTGTCTATCACGACTATTTTTACCTATAACAATACCCCCTTAAATATTTGAGCCGATTATGCTTAGTCAAGCCCTCTCGGGTCTAATATTTAACTTCAATATTTCTTTATGATTAATCCTCATTTGTCGTTTCCTGCATTAAAGTATCCTCGTTTGGATCAGAGCTTTAAATGACGCGTCTTAATTGCGACCGCACACGTTTGATTTATCAATCATTTCAAATCTTTATGATGGCGATGCTTCTGCTCTCCGGCGGCGCCTGATGTTCACTTGCTGCCACTTGTCCCTATTTGTTTGGCTGTGGTACGGTGTATTTATGGGATGTGACCTTTCTGCTCGTCTGCGCTCAACCTACGTCATCAGTCCAAACCCCTCCTTTTTCCCGCTTTTTCTGCAACCTCTCCTAGGGTTTTAGTATTTTTGAAATCGAGACGTCGCCTATATATTCTGGTTTCGATTTTTTCACTTTCACCTTTTTCTTCCATTTTTCGCTTTTATCTTCTCTTCCAGTATCTTTGCGTGCTCTTCGAAGGAGGTTTTATCTGTGCCTTTTGATCCTCTGTTTTCCGTTTGGTTTACTAGCCCGTTTTTTCTAACCCTGCCATCCTTGAGTTTACCTGCTTCAACCCCCAGATTTTTCCTCGGAGGCCTTTTCTTCTGCGATCTGCGTCGTCTTCATTCTTTACTTCATCAAGGTTAGTCTTTATGGATTCCGGAGCTAGATATCGTCTTTTTACTGTTGGTATGATTGCTATTGAGCGAAATGATGCTTTCACTGCGTCGGTTGTTCACAGGTTATTAGACGAGCCCCGTTTCGATCAGCCGCGCTATACCGACATTGATATTTCTGGGCTTTTTCCGGAAAGGCCTGCAACTTCTGAGGTTCCTCCTGCTTCAGAGATCCCTTCTGCTTCTGCCAGTTCATCACCACCTTACTCATACCAACCTGAAGCTTGGTCGGATTCTTCTGCTTGTACTGATATTCGCCCGAGCAGAAGACCAGGAAAGAGGATGACCACTCGTAAAGTTTACAAAGACTCGCATTCTCGGGAAAGCCGAGTGGCGGCCCAAAGGATTATTGAAGATGATATTGAAGAGGAGCACAGGGCCGCTCGCATTCCCTTCTCCCCCGAGCGTATTTGCGTCTATGATGTTGAGCCGAACGTGGTCGGCCCTGACGAGATAATGCGATATATGCGGCGGTTCGATCTGGACAGCAATGAGATTTCGCTGATTCCAGCCGAAGGTCGGGCTGCATGGAACCCACCCCCTGGCCACGTAGCAATTTACGGGTCCATGCTCACCTGCGGCGTCACTCTTCCTCTTCAGCCTTTCATTACTTGGTTCTTGGCTGAAGCCCGACTCGCTCCGGCACAGCTGACGCCGAACAGTTATCGCATCTTGATGTGCATGTGGCACATGTGGCATAGAATGAAGCGGCCACCTCCCACCCCTCGCGAGGTTTGCCATTTTTATTCGCTGAGGCCAGTGGGGAAGACCGGGATTTATTTTCTCCAGTCGAACCAGCCCGAGTTCTGGATTCCAAAAGACGTCATGGTCAAGGGTAGTGTCGAACCGACTACTGACGAAAAGATGAAAGGGTTCGTTTGGGGCTTCCCGACCTCAAACAAGTTTTGGAAGAACAGCTGGTTCTTCGTGGGCAAAGACTGGGGCCAGTCAATCAGTTTCGACTTGGACGGCACTCAGATGACTTGCCGGGTTCCTCGGTACTTCTGCACGCCGCAGTGGAACCATCTGACTTCAGCTTTTACTGATGAGGAGCTGAAGACTTTGGCTCGGGCAGCAGTTCGCCCCCTAGAGAAAAGGGGGAAACCCTATCTCTACAGAGAGGGGAAAATGATTAAGGCCCATCTCTTCCCTCAGATTTCTGCGTGCCGCAGACGCCGTGAGTTTACTTCTTGTATGCTTTTTTCATTTGCAACCTGACTTCCAAGTTTGTTTGCCGACTCGGACTCCCCTTTTTTTTTTTTTTTTTTAGTGTTTGATGTAGATATAATCAGCGATGCTCTGGCACGCCGGATGAAAGGCATCGTGGAGGCGAGTCGAAAGGCAGTCCTTCGCCAGCGAGATGCTGGGATAGCCCCTCCCGAAGACGAATCTGATGAGGGTACTCCCGAGAACCTTCCCGAGGGAGATGATGAAGAGGGAGTACCCGACTACGTGCCCGAGGAGGCTCATGATCAAGAACCGACCGTGTGTTCGGCGGGAGCCGAGGGCGCCTCGGGGAACTTTGGAGTAAGTAGGACCTCTGCTGATTCGGGCAATCCCGTAGGTCCTTCCTCCAAGGGGAAAGAGAAAGTAGGGGATCTCCCTGAGCCCGAGCAGGCGAATCTCCCCGGCGGATCTGGTTCTCCCCACTCTGCTGCTGATATGCCAAACGTCCCTTTTGAAGCAGTTGGGGGGCCTTCAGGTGCGGTAGCTCCGGAGTTTCCGACTTCAGTTGAACCGAATCGTTCTTCCTCGGAGATTCCTGCCTCTGCTGATCCGATTTCTACTCCTGGGGACAGCAACACTGAAGCTGGGCAGACTGGGAAAAGGAAAGCTTCGTTTTCTTCTGGTCGCCCTTTCCCCAAGATTCCCCGAGTAGTCGCGTATGTTAATTCCTCTTTGGAGGACGAGGGGGAGGGTGATGCGAGCGTGACCCCTCCGCGGGAGCAGGTCAGAGAGAGTGCTGGTGGCTCAACCGGCCTTCCTCGGGTGGCCCCATCCGCCGAACTCCCCGAAGGCGATGTGGGTGATATGGGCTCCTCTCCCCAAATCGATGATCCCACCCCCGAGACAATTTTCAGGGCCATGGCTTCAGGCCGAGCCTATATTGGGGAGGATCACTGGAGTCATTTCAGGACCGGGACTGTGTCTGACCGACTCCGCAATTTTTTTAACAGCGCTTCCTACGTGAGTGACACTTTCGCTCATATGCATCGTTTCGCATTCTTCCTTTTCTTATTTCTATTTGTTGTTGATTTGTTGTTTGCTTGTTGCAGATGGTGGCCGAGATGTCTGGGGCTTGCCAAGCTGGCGAAGCCCAAGCGGAGAAAATAAGAAGGCTAGAAGCCCAATTGAAGGAGAGCGAAGATCATTGCTCTCGGGCTGAGTTAGCTCGTCAGGAGGAGGCCAGGCCGAGTGAGATGCTCATAAATCAGTGCTTAGCACGGCAAATGGAAGCCGAGCAACGGGCATCTTCTGCTGCGGAGGAGGTCAGGACTCTGCAGGATCAACTGTCATCCACCCGGGAAGCCTTGCTTCGAGCCGAACAGAACGCCGAAGACGCCAAGTCTGCTTATGAACGTCGAATCGACGACTTGGAGTGTCAAGCCCTGACGGCCAAGGAACTGTCGAAGGGAGCTAGGCTGGAAATGGAGCTACAAAGCGTTGACCGTTTTAAGAGATCTCCTGCCTATGATGCTCTGCTTCTTCGGGAGTTCCAGAGGGGAATGGTCTCGGCCGGCGAATTTTTTAAGCAAAAGAATAGGGCGACTGATCGGGCCCGGGCCAACTGGAGCCTCTCAATTAGGAAGCATGTGGACACATCCTTGGAGTCTCTCCGGATCCAGATGAAGGAGTGGCGGGCGTATTGTAGAAGTAAAGGAAAAACGCCACATCCCATGCACCTTGAGGTTCCAACCGCCGAGTCGTTCTCTACTTTTTACGCCAGTGAAAGGGCGGGTTTTAACAATGAGATACCCGACTTGGGGCCCGTTCCTGGTACCGACTACAGTCACTGGATGGATGACGAAGAAGATGTGATCGTGTGGCCTTCGGACGACAGTCTTCTGAGTGAGTACGTGATGGAGCCTGAGCCTGACCCTGACGTTGGCAGAAGCAGCTCACCACCCCCGGCGCCTTCCTCTTGATTTTCAAGCCTTTTTGTAACAAGCCTTTTTGTAACTATACTTGTATATCTTTCATATATATATCATACATTGTACTTGTATATCTTTCCTATATATATATCATACATTGTATCTTTCTATACACAATAAGAATATAAGAACAAATTTTACTCTTACATTCTTACTGATTTTACTGTATGCCTAAGTGGGACGACCGTCTGCCTGTACTAACCATCTTTGAATTTATGGATCCCTCGGGCATCTTTAGTTATGCTTTGATCGAGTGCCTTGTGGCGGGCCATTAATTTCAGCCGAGTATCTTATGTAACTGGCTTTTTACCCGGTCAGACCAAGTTTCTTATTTAACCGTTTAACTAATTTTTGCCGAGTATCTTATGTAACTGGCTTATCAATTTAGACCGAGTATCTTATTTAACTGGTAACTAATTTTTTGCCGAGTATCTTATGTAACTGGCATATCAATTTAGACCGAGTATCTTATTTAACTGATAACTAATTTTTTGCCGAGTATCTTATGTAACTGGCTTACACCCTTTGATTTTTTGGGGTTGTTTAACCTCCACGTTACGTCGGGGCTCGCCGCGACCATACGTTGAGGTCCTTGCACAAGTCACCTAGGACGTCTCCTGGTTTTATCTGCGCAAGGGTTTGTCGAATCGTTGGGGTACTTTGTACCGGCCAACACGACTGCGCATCTCACTAGTCTTTCTAGCGGCGCTCCGAGCATTTTCCCAGTTATCCTGGTGCCTCGGTTTTGCCTTTTTGCTAAGGGACACGTTTGCATCGCCTTAACTAGGCGGGCATGCTACTACAGCTTTTCCGACCTTCGAGCACCACTCGTCCGCTCTTTCGCGGCCTTATAGCGCTCGACTTTTTTCGGCGTTTTATTCGGTCGCCTTGAGTGGCCGCCATTGAAATATTGCTCATGGATTTTATTGATTCCGCCACATCGTATTAGCAACTGAACTTTATTAGATGATCATGAACATGAAATTAATAAATAAATCTGAAATTTCGACGCAGAAACTAAAAACTGAGCTAAAGCAGAATAAATAAACTATAGAACCAGAACCGGATTCTCTTAGGGATAGAAGATCTTCAGATATTGTGCGTTGCATGGTCGGGGTACCAGGCTACCTTCTGGTCGGGCTATCATGTAGGCCCCGTGCCCTACGATTCTCTTGATGATATATGGCCCTTCCCATTTGTCGGCGAGGGATCCTGATGATTTATCCTTGGTATTTGGGGATACTCTCCTCAGCACTAGATCCCCGAGTTGGAATCTCCGCTCCCGAACATGAGAGTTGTAGTACCTAGCGGCCCTTTGCTGGTATGCGGAATTTCTTACTTGTGCTGCGTCTCTGATCTCTTCAAGCTCGTCTAGGTTCTGCTGCAGCATGTCTATATTGTGCTCGGGACTGTATAACTGGACCCTGGGGGATGTAAAAGTAGTTTCTGCTGGGATAACAGCTTCTGTCCCGAATGCCAGCGCGAAAGGAGTTTCCCCTGTGGAAGACCTCACAATTGTTCGGTATGCCCATAGCACCTCAGGCAGTTTGTCTGCCCAGCCACCTTTCTTTGCCTCTAGCTTTGCTTTCAATGTGTGCTTGATCACTTTATTCACGGCCTCCGTTTGGCCATTGGTTTGAGGATGAGCAGGCGATGCATAGTAGTTTGCGATCTTGAACTCTTCACACATTTCTCTGAACTTCTTATTATCGAATTGAGTCCCATTGTCTGTTATGATGATGCTCAGGATCCCAAACCGATATATTATATTCTTTTTAACGAAGCTGGTGGTGTTTGCCTCGGTGATGTGTACAAGTGCTTCTGCCTCTGCCCATTTGGTAAAATAATCCACTGCCACAATCGCATGCTTTGCTCCTCCCTTCGTTCCTGTGGGCATTGGTCCTATCAGGTCGAGTCCCCACATGGCAAAGGGCCAAGGCGAGGTTAAGCTTCTGAGCAACTCTGGGGGTCGCCGAATGTCATTTGCTACTCTTTGGCATGTTTCGCAACTCTCTGCGAATTGCTGCGCTTCCGCGAACAGAGTCGGCCAGTAGAATCCTTGCCGGAGTATCTTGTGTGCTAAGCTTTTACCCCCAGTGTGGTTCCCACATACTCCACTGTGGATACTTCTCAGGATCTCTCCAGTCTTTTCACCGGAAATGCATCTCTGCAGCACTTTTGAGAATCCTCTCCTATATAATTCTCCTCTCAGAATCGTGTACCGGGCTGACCTGTATCTGATGCGTTTAGCTTCCACAGCATCCTCCGGTAGTATGTTCTCCTCCAAGTACTTTCTGAGTTGGTATGTCTAGTCGCCCGGGCTAGGTCGGATCTCTGCTATTATGATTTCCTCGGGTTCCGCTGTACTTGGTTTAGTCAGGTGTGCCACTGGTATTGCTTTGGACCTGATGCTTGTGGTGGCTGAAGCTAGTTTGGACAAAGCATCTGCTTTTTCGTTCTCTTCCCGAGGGATCTGAGAGATTCTGTATGCTTTGAACTTTTTAAGTAGTTTTTTTGCAATGTCCAAATAAGCTATCATGTGCTCTTCTCTGGCCTGGTATTCATCCAGTACCTGATGGACCACTACCTGTGAATCACTGTAAACTTCCAGCTCATCTGCCCCTAATGCTATGCAGACCCTCAGACCGGCCAGCAAGGCTTCATATTCTGCTTGATTGTTGGTTGCCTTGAAATCGAACCTCATGGCACATTCTACAGTATCCCCCTCGGGGGTCGTTATGACTATTCCTGCCCCGCTGCCATGTGTGTTTGATGACCCATCTACATGTAATTTCCATTGGAATTTAGTAGTCTGTTCATCTTCCATTGCCCTCCTTACCTCGGCGTCTGGCTCGGTGAATTCTGCTATAAAGTCGGATACCGCCTGCCCTTTGATGGCCGCTTTTGGTGTGTATCTGATATCATATTCGCTGAGCTCTACCGCCCATTTGGTCAGCCTTCCTGACACCTCTGGCTTTTGAAGAATGAGTTTCAGCGGGCAGTCTGTATATACCTCTATTGTATGTGCTTGGAAATATGGCCTCAGCTTCCTGGCCGATGTGATCAAAGCTAACGCTATTTTTTCTGCCGGCGAGTATCTGGTTTCCGCCGCTAACAACGCTTTGCTTGTATAGTACACTGGCTTTTGTATTCCTTCCTCCAGTCGGATCAACACCGAACTCGTCGCCACTTCGGTGACCGAGAGGTATAAGTATAATGTTTCTCCCACCACCGGTTTTGAAAGGATTGGTGCTCTCCCCAGATACTCTTTTAATTTTTGAAAGGCTTCTTCACACTCTGTACTCCATTCGAGCCCTTTCCCCTTTTTTATTGCTTTAAAGAATGGGGCGCATTTGTCTGTTGACTTGGCTATAAACCGGTTGAGTGACGCGAGGCATCCCGTTAGCCTCTGCACATCTTTTAGTGTCCTGGGTGAAGCCATTCCTTCTAATGCTTTGATTTTCTCAGGATTTACTTCGATTCCCCTCTGGTGCACCTGAAAACCTAGAAACCTTCCCGAAGGTACCCCGAACACACACTTGCTTGGGTTGAGCTTCATCTGATACTTTCTCAGGACGTCAAAGGTTTCCTTCAAATCCTCCGTGTGTTTTTCTGCAGTGGTGCTCTTAGTCAACATATCATCCACATAAACCTCCATATTTTTTCCAATCTGCCGAGCAAACATCCTGTTTACCAGCCTCTAGTATGTTGCCCCGGCGTTTTTCAATCCGAATGGCATCACTTTGTAGCAATATAAGCCCTGGTCCGTGGTAAACGACGTCTTTTCCTCATCTGCCTTATTCATCTGGATCTGATTGTATCCCGAGTAGGCGTCCATGAAGCTCAACAATTCATGTCCTGCTGTCGCATCTACCAACTGGTCGATCCTCAGTAGTGGGAAACTATCTTTTGGGCAAGCTTTGTTCAAGTCTGTAAAGTCTACACACATCCTCCATTGCTTGTTCTTTTTCTTGACCAACACCACATTGGCCACCCACTCCGGATACTTGACTTCCCTTATCGACCCCGCTGAAAGTAGCTTTTCTACTTCCTTCTTGATTGCGACGCTTCTTTCTGGATTGAATAGTCTTCTTTTCTGTACCACGGGTCGGAACTCGGGGTTAGTGGAAAGATGATGTGAAATCACCTTCGGGTCTACCCCCAGCATATCTTCATGACTCCAAGCGAAAACATCCTTGTAGTTTCTTAGCAGCGCAATAAGTACGGTTTTGACATGTACGCTCAAACTTGCCCCTACCTTCACTGTCTTACCCGGATCTTCCGGGTCTAGTGCCACCTCTTGAGTCGGCTCGTCTTCCCTATCCTCCGGTCCTTCTCTGGGATCCAACTCAAAATCTTTCGGCACTTCTGCCTGTTCTTCAGGTTCTCTATCCTTTTGCTGGACCGTTACCATGTATACCTGGCGTACCTCCCTATCTTTATAAACTGATAAGTTTGCTCTTCGGGCCATCTCTTGTGACCCTTTGACCACTCCCACACCATATTCGGTCGGGAATTTCATCATGAGGGCATAAGTTGCTGTCACCGCCTTGGCTTTATTGAAAAATGGTCGGCCCAGTAAAGCATTATACGGCCAGTTTTCCGTATCTACCACCACAAAGTCGAGCAGCACTGTTTTCTGGCAAGGGGCTTTTCCGATCTTCACGGGTAGCTTAACCGTGCCGAGTGACCTTACTTCGACCCCTCCAAATCCTCTAAGGGGTGTGGGAAAAGGCTGTAGGTCTTTCCTGTCTAGCCTCAGCTGGTCATATACTTCTGCACTAAGAATGTCTGCCGAACTCCTATTGTCGATCAGAATTCGATGAACTTCTCTATGGCCGATCCGAGCGCTGACCACTAGCGCGTCATTTGGCCTAACATCCACTCCGTGTGAGTCGGCCTCTGTGAACACGATCGGGTCCCAGCCCTCCTTGATTCTTTTCGGGTCGGGCTCAATAGAGTTGACGTCCAGGTCTCTCCGTGCCTCCATGGCCTCCCGAATCTCCTGGGTTCTTTCCCTGTTACTCTTGCCCGTTGCTGGACCTCCGAAGATGGTGTTGATTGCCCCTTCATCCTCGGCTTTCTTGGGACTAAGTTTTCTTGCCCGTCCGTCCTGTCGGCTATCTTTCTGTCCATCTGCCATGTCCGTCTTTTTGAAAACAATGTCCTTCAAATGCCCTTCCCTAATGAGAGTCTCGATGTGGTCCCTTAGCTGGAAACACTTGGATGTCTCGTGCCCATTCACTTTGTGGAAACGGCAATATTTGGTGGTGTCCCTCCGAGCATATGTCGACTGCTTAGGTGGTTCTTTGGACATGTTCTTCTCTTCTAGGATTGCCAGGACTTCTTCTTGATCTTTCTTCAACGGGGTATAATTTGTGTATCGGCCCTGGAACCTCTGCCGTGGTTGATCGGTTTTTGGGTCGTATGCTCGTCGTCCATCCCGACCATCCCGCGCTTTATTCTTTTGCTTGTCACCTTTGGTATCGGGCATCTTGGTCTGGTCCTTGGTTTTGGACCCCTCTGGGCGACCGCCATGTACGAAGTAACCTCCTGTGGCAATTTCCTCTTCTTCGGCCAAGGCGTAACCCCCTGCCATGTCCATCATATCGGCATAGCTGGTTAGTCGGGCTCTTCTGAGGTCAAAGGACAATTGGCCATTCTGAAGGTTGTTAATGAACGCGGCAATTATGGCTTCGTCGTTTGCACTTCCGATCTCGGACACTTCCTGACCGAACCTCCCTAGATATTTCTTCAGCGACTCGTCTTTTCCCTATTTGAGTTGGGATAAATGAGCCACTGACTTTTTCCTGTGTACATTCCCGAGGAACTGCCTTGAGAAAGCCTTGCTCAGTTCGCCGAAGTTACTTATGCTTGCTGCTGGCAATCTTCCAAACCACCGGGAGCCTAGATCCCCAAGAGTTTGAGGAAAATTCAAACATAGTAGTGCATCATTATGGACATATTGCGCCATAGCCCTCCTATACCTCCGGACGTGTTCCTTTGGGTCAGTGTCCTTCTTGAACAGCTCGATGTGGGGCATTCTGAATCTTTCTGGGAAAGGCATCCTCAAGACCCCATTGGTAAAAGGGCTTCCGGATTCATCATCTGACAGCTCATTACGCCCATACCGCCTGACCAAAGCATCCATTTGCCGACGATTATTTTGAACTTCCCGGGTGAGGCTCTGTATAAGTATGTCTCTGTCCCCTTCAGGCTCTCCTAACGCATTGAAGTTCTGGCTTATGGTCAGTTTTTGGCCCCTCTCCTCGGGATTCAATTCTCTATGATCTCGGTTTAGGCCATGCAGTCGGACTGTGCCCCTTTGGCGCTTGCGATGATGGTTCTGCTCACTTTCTTCCGAGGATGACCGGTCTCTCTGGTGGCCACGCCTCCTGGGCGGTCTCGATCTCCGGCTACCCGATCTTGATCGTACTCTTTGTCGGAATCATTCCCCTCTCTGTGTTCCTTACTTCTCCTGGCCACTCTTTCAGATAGCATCTCTGGTCTGCCTGTAGGATCTTGTCTCGCCTTTGGGGGTGCATCAGGGGTTGGTATCACCACTGCGGAACGCAGCCTTGCTGTCTGCTGGCTTGGGGCGGACAGTTCATGAGGTGACATCAAACCTTCCGTAACAGAGAGATCAATTCCCTGCCTTGCTGCGTCTGATATGAGTTGTTGTAGAGAAGCACGGAGTCGTTGCGCGATTTCTTCATTAGCTGTAGGTAAACGTTGAATACCAGCCAGGGCAGCTGACTGGTCTGCCGTCGTCAAAGTTGCATCCGCCGTATTGAGCGCGGTGTCATCTTCCAATTCGTTACTTGGCATGCCCTGACTGTACCTGGAATCGCTACCATCTCCGTCGCCAGCCATTGTTGTCACAAATTTTTGGGTCCCCCTCCTTCTAGCGCCAATTGTTGACGGTGATTTTTGGTGATCACCAAGTCAATGATTCGTTTTTGAATTACTGCAGTTTATATTTGAGTATGGTCAAAGATTGTAAAGAAATAACAGGTGATTTACGTGGTAAAACTCCAAAAGATCGGAGAAACATCCACGGGATCGTTGCCTCTAGCAACAAAGCCAAATCCACTATGAATCACGATTACAAGATGAAGAATGATAAAGAATGATTACAAGCTTTTCAATACGACCCTCTCTCTCTCCTGTTCTACTTCTCGCATACCCCTGTCTATGAATAGAGGGGGTATTTATACATGTTGCATCTAGGGTTTTAAGATGACCGCTAGGGTTTAGTGTTGTGGCCCCCAAGTCTCAAGCGGTTTCCTAGTCCTATTTAGATTGTGCTTCCCTTTTTCGGCTGTATCCAATTCTGAGTGGGATTCTCTCTCCTTTATTCACGGGAGAACTGCTTGTTTCCTTTTTTACCTCTTATGGTCCACATCGTTGCTTATCGTGGATCTGCTGGCTGTTAATTGCAAGTTTTGGCGACTGTTTTATTGTTTCCCGAGCGAGTATGCCCGAGTGTGCCCGAGTGTGCCCGAGTGTGCCCGAATCCGATCTGCTGTTCAAGCTGATCGTCTTTATTTGTGGTTGGACTACTTATCCTCTTTTCCGAGTAAGTTATCGTGAAGGTTCCTACTCCATAAGTTGACTTATCTTGACCTCTGCTGACCTGGCCTTCCATGGTGATGACGTGTCTATCACGACTATTTTTACCTATAACAAGACTGTTACTCGACTTTCGGAGTCCTACAAAATATTACTAAATAGCAAAAAATAACAAGACACGGGATATGTTATCATAAAACCGGGAAAGCATTCGGTCATCATTCGGAGGCAATTTGGTTCCGTAGAACTTCTAGGGACTTCATCCCTCTGATTTTCAGTTCCATAAAACTTCCCTCTGATTTTCAGTTCCGTAGAACTTTTGGGGACTTCATCCCTCTGATTTCCAGTTCCGAAGAACTTCTGGGGACCACGTCCCTCTGACTTTCAGTTCCGTAGAACTTCTGGGGACTACGTCCCTCTGATTTCCAGTTCCGTAGAACTTCTGGGGACCACATCCCTCTAACTTCCAGTTCCGTAGAACTTCTAGGGACTACGCCCCTCTGATTTCCAGTTCCGTAGAACTTCTGGGGATCACATCCCTCTGATTTCCAGTTCCGTAGAACTTCTGGGGACCACGTCCCTCTGATTTCCAGTTCCGTAGAACTTCTGGGGATCACATCCCTCTGATTTCCAGTTCCATAGAACTTCTGGGGACCACGTCCCTCTGATTTCTAGTTCCGTTGAACTTCTAAGGGCTTCGCCCCTCTGATTTCCAGTTCCGTAGAACTTCTAGGGGCTTCGTCCCTCGAGAGATTGTATATATAAAATGCTACAAATTCATATATATATTCAATAATCAAAGAAAGTTGGCGATGATACCTTTTCTGATGTTCGGATGACATCGGCCAAGAAGGCGAAATTGTAGATCGGCATATTTCAATTCAGAAGGTGGTGGAGGTGTCGGTCCATTCTCCGGTTGACCGGATGGCGACTATTCATCAGTCTTCTCCGGTGATTTTGACTGCTTTCCGGTGGTCAACGGTCATCGGCCAAGAAGGGAAAGTTGTAGATCTGGTGATTCCGCTCCTAGTGGTGGTGGAGGTGTCGGTCCACTCTCCGGTTGACCGGACGGCAACTATTCATCAATCTTCTCCGGCGATTTCGACTATTTTCTGGTGGTCAGCGGTCGTCGGCCAAGAAGGGAAAGTTGTAGATCTGGTGATTCTGCTCCCAGTGGTGATGGAGGTGTCGGTCCACTCTCCGGTTGATCGGACGGTGACTATTCATCAATCTTCTCCGGCGATTTTGACTGCTTTCTGGTGGTCAACGGTCGTCGGCCAAGAAGGGAAAGTTGTAGATCGGAAAATTTCACTTCTAGTGATGGTGGAGGTGTATGCCCAGTCTTCAGTTGACCGGACGGCTGTTCTTCAAGCTTTCCGGCGGCCGGTTTGACGTCTTTCCGGCGGTCGGCTGGTGGCGGTCTGGGTGGCTCTTCCGTTGCTCGTCGGTGAGCTGTGACTTGTTCACTTAGGGTACCCCGAAGTTTAGTTCTGGAGCCCTTCCTTCTAGCGCCTAATGTTGAGACAAAAAATGAGTCAAATGAGGCTTTCAGAGCCTTTTGGATTTATGGCCACCCACCCACCCAGCCATTTCTGAATCAATTGAAAAGCCCCCCTCTCTTTGTTATAGAGGTGGCTATTTATAGATTTTATGCATGTCTTGTGTGTATGTACGGTATACGCATTATTATGTGTTATGCTATTTGTGTGTGTATATTATATGATTATGTCTACCGAATGTTACACATTTGGGTCCAACAACAACAATAATAATAATAATAATAATAATAATAATAAAATACCATACCTTATTCAAAAATACTTTCAATATATGAAACTCGAATTTGAGATTCCAACTCTAAAAACAAGTATACGAAAACAAACCCTAAAAAATAAAATCAAGAGAAGCTTACATTTTTATCCGGGCAAAAGTTTTTCTATAATCTCGATACTCGTACGGATGAAACACTGTTTCAAACCTAAAAAGTGTTTTTAAGAAAAAGAAAAAAAAAAAAAAGGGAGGGGGGGGGGGGGGGGGGGGGGGGGGGGGGGGAGGAAACAGCACTATTGTGGTATTTTTTTGGTGTGACTTTTTAAAAAAAAAAAAATTTTAAAAGAAAATATTAATTGATTTTTTAAAATGTAAATATTAATCGATTATATGCCTTTAAAAAACCTAATTATTTATAAAAAAAATCTTTCCTTTTAAAAAGGTAATTTTGTGACTAGTTATATTATTTGTCACAAATTATCAAGTTTTATAATTAATTGTGACAATTATTTTTAAAATATTTCAATTGAACAAAACATAATGATAAATAGTAAAATTTATCACAAAATAATGCCAAGAGTGATACAATCAAAATTTGTCAATATAGGTTTTTTTTTTTTCTTGTGTGTTGATTTTAAAATTTTGGAATTCATCATTGTTCACCAGAGTGTGAAAGCAGAATCAGAAATCGATAGCTAGTCAAAAGACTAAACAAATCCGAAACGTCTCATTTGTTCACGAAGTAAATCCTCACACTCAAAAATTGTTTCTGCTTTTGTTTGTTTGCAGAGAAGGGAAAAAAAAAATCATTCACTCGATCTAAATTGGGTGCATTAGCCCTTAAGTTTATGCTGACGTGCTGTTGCGGAGAAAATAAGGCATTAGAAATTTAGAATACTCAACTCATTTATAGTTCACCATGACTTACGTAAAAAACGTTTATGTCAAATTAATTATATCATAGAAAATTATCACTTTATCATGTCCGAATCTATAATTCTAGTACATAATCATTAATTGTCACAATCTGTAGTACTAAAAAACTGATTGACACATGTTATAATTTGTAATTCTATACGAGAATTACGTGTGAGATTCCGTATTTGAAATTTAAATTTTAATATTTGTATCATTATAAGCGCGCATAGTTAAATATTGTTTTAGTAGAATTGAGGATTTATACTAATAAGGCATGATATGAGCATTTATATATGTATATATTTTATTCTTTCATGATTGATAATGTTCAAATTCCTTACATATATGGATTAGTGAAAACGCAAGTATTTTCGTAGTCTTAAGAAAGCTTGGAAATGAAATGAGATGGTAGGTGAACTCACCCTAACAACTCACGAAAACCACCATTGTTTCTCACGCTCTCTATACCCAGTTGCGTAACAACAACATACGAAGTAGATACAGTAGGTTTGAATGTTTAACACAGTGGTTCATCCAACTATCTAATCACCTCCCTTTAATTAGCTTTGTTTCCAAACAGAACTCAAATACTAGTTTGTTCATTAAACATGAAGATAGCAGCAGCGTCACTAACAATAATGATCTTGACCCTTGTGGGGATTTCCATTGATGGATATCATTGCAAGGTTGTGCAGTTCATTTTTGGGGACTCTCTCTCGGATGTCGGAAACAACAGGTACCTCTCCAAGAGCCTTGCTCAGGCAAACCTCCCCTGGTATGGTATTGATTTTGGCAATGGACTCCCTAATGGCAGGTTCAGTAACGGCCGTACTGTTGCAGATATTATAGGTATACATTCACTTCTCTCTTTTCCGGTTTTTGTTATTTATGCTTTTGTTTTGTCAACATAAGCTTTTAAGTATCCATTGATGATCAGGTGACAGGACAGGTCTCCCCAGACCGCCAGCTTTTTTGGATCCATCTTTGACAGAAGACGTAATATTGGACAACGGAGTGAATTACGCGTCTGGTGGTGGCGGGATTTTGAATGAAACTGGCGGCTACTTTGTAAGTTGCAATCATATATATATATATATATATAGATATAGGGACATTTGAAAGTAATAGAAAATTACTAGACATTAATTGATCCATTGTTGCAGATTCAAAGGTTATCTCTATATAAGCAAATTGAGCTGTTTCAAGGGACACAACAACTGATAAAGAACAAAATTGGTACAACAGAAGCAGAGAAATTCTTTCAAGAGGCCCGGTATGTGGTTGCTTTAGGAAGCAATGACTTCATAAACAATTACTTGACAGGAGTTTACAGTGATTCATGGAACTACAATGATCAAAGTTTCATCGACTATTTAATGGAAACACTTGGAGCACAATTGAAGGTAAACAAATTGTACGTTAATAGATTATCCTAATATTTTTCATGGAACTCCTAATTATTTTGTATATATATATATATAGCTGCTCCATAGCTTAGGAGCACGACAGTTGATGGTGTTTGGTCTAGGACCGATGGGTTGTATTCCTCTACAAAGGGTTCTAAGTAGTGATGGGAACTGTCAGGAGAAAACCAATAAACTAGCTCTGAGTTTCAATCAAGCTGGAACCAAGTTATTAGACAACATATCTACTAAACTTGCTAATGCTAGCTTTAAATTTGGAGATGCTTATGGTGTTGTCAATGATGTGATTACCAATCCAGGCAACTATGGTACTTCCCTTTTCTAAGATCAAAACTTGCTTATATAGTAATTAATTAATTAATTACTAATTAGCTTAGTAATATTTATTCGTAGGATTTAACAACTCCGATTCACCATGTTGCTCGTTTGGGAGTATCCGACCAGCTCTTACGTGTGTACCTGCATCGACATTGTGTGAAGACAGAAGCAAGTATGTGTTTTGGGACGAGTACCACCCATCAGATAGTGCTAATGAGTTGATTGCAAATGAGCTCATCAAGAAATTTGGATTTATGGGTGTTAATCAAACGGAGGCTCCGTCTCCAGCACCAGCTGACTCACAGGAAGGTGATTGAAACATTTGTATATTTGAATCTCGATCTGGAAGGAGATAAAAAGTTAGTGGTGAGAATGTGAATGGCTACCACCTCATACTCCACTTTCTCCACCGAAACAATGCTCATGTAAAAATGCTTTCAGATTTTTTTACAAGGGTTTCTCATTTCTGTATTCTGAGTGGTTATTTCCACAAATAAATAATGCAAAGTAGGACTTTCTCCAATACCAACCTGCCCTATTATTTCCCTTAAGTGCATTGCCATTCCTTTTTTTTTCTGGAAATGTTAAGTTAAACACACAAATGAAACAACTAATTGACATTAAACAGCTGATCCATTAATAAATTAAACAATAATATTCCATAATTAGTCCTATAACTCATACTAGCTAAAAGAAAAGAAAAAAGAAGTTGCTCCTAACAATCAACACATCCCCTCCCAAATTGTTGCCTTGGAGTGTGGCGGTTGTTGGCCCCTGATCCTGGATAATCGTTGAGTTCCACACCCATCCTTCCGCTCATTGTTTTCTCCTCCAAACTTGTCTCTGCAATTACCTGTATATATCAAAGTCTAGCTAATTAATTAGCATAACATGATGATAATCATCTAATTAATTAGCACGACTCATGAAAAAGCTATTTCTAAGTACCAGCTGATGATGATGAAGTTGAGGTTCATGCATTAAGTTTCCAATTCCTGCAAATACATACGCGGATGAAGAAGACAAACAAGACAAACTAATTAAGATAACGGAGAATTGAATATCACTTACTTGTAACTGGGACAGCTTCTTTAAGTTGAAAAAACAGCAATGAAGTTACAACTAGTAGACGAAGACTACTTCTTTCCATTTCTGCGCGCAACAATCTTCGATCTTCTTGTCAAACTAGCTTGTGTGTATGCTGTTTGTAAATTGTAATACAGCCAATTTATATAAATTTACATGTAAAAGATTTTTCAAAATGTTTATGATGTTGGGAGGGAACAATCATATATGTATTTTCCAAAGTCAAAAAGGTGACAGTAACACCACATTTTCTCAAGTCTGCCAATATATAGTGATCAAGGTTTAATTTGTTGATATCAAAAAAGTTAATATATTTATATATATGAAAGATATTGGAGCACACTATGCAAGTGGAAGGTGACACAAGGATGATGGCGTGGCTACATTTCAGGTATTGCACTAATTTAAGTCAAGACCTAGCAAGTGGACATTATCATTTTTTTTTTTTTTTTTTTTTTTTTTTTTTTGACGAAAAGTGGACATTATCATTACTTTTTATAGATATTCAAAAAAAAAAAATGTCTTCAATTGCTATGCAGCTACAGTCATGTTATGGCACTTCAAAAGTGGGGCATTTCATCTATAATGGCTACCAAAGGTGATTTGTGGTTCAAATTTACTCATGGTTTGATCAGAATATCTGATATCGGTTAGGTTCACTGTATATAGTATATGTTATTATATCATCATCATTTGTTAGTGTTATGCGTATAATTTGGCCAGAAGACACGTTAGCTAGAGAGACGGGAATAATACAAGAAAGGCAACACGACGGGGTCCGGCTACTATGCAGTGATTTTATATCACTGCATGATGCAGCCAAAAAAAATGGAAAAAGCAGTGAATAGAGTAGGTTTTCAAACTATAATTGCCCTTATCTCATTAAAATAATAATATATATTTATTGATTTGACTTTATTAATAATAAAAATAAATAAAAATAATAAAAAGTAATAATAAAAAATTATTTAATATTGAAAAATAATATAAAAATTTTTCCATCAGAATAAAATTAATTATTTTATTATTTTTTTTTCGTGGTAACTACTTTTAGGATATTGGTAACTACTTTTATAGTCATGGTAATTACTTCTACGGCTTGGTAATTACTTAAGGGTTTTTCCAAAAAAAATAGCTTGTAACTACTTTTACGGCTTTGGTAACTACTATAAGGGAAATGGTAACTACTTTCATGGCTTGGTAACTACTTAAGGGTTTTTCCCTTGTAACTACTTTCATGGTAGTGGTAACGACTTTCACGGTCATGGTAACTACTTTTACGGCTTGGTAACTACTTTTACGGCTTGGTAACTACTTAGCGGTTTTTTCATTTTACGGTAGCGGTAACTACTTTTACGGTAGCGGTAACTACTTTCACGGTTCTGGTAACTACTTTTACGGCTTGGTAACTACTTAACGGTTTTTAAAAAAAAAATTACTTTCTAACTACTTTTACGGTAACGGTAGCGGTAACTACTTTTACGGATTTGGTAACCAGTTTTACGGCTTGGTAACTACTTAAGGGTTTTTCCCTTGAAACTACTTTCACGGCAGTGGTAACTACTTTTACGGTTCCGGTAACTACTTTCACGGCTTGGTAACTACTTAACGGTTTTTCCCAAAAAAATTACCTTGTAACTACTTTTACGGTAGCGGTAATTACTTTCACGGTTCTGGTAACTACTTTTACGGCTTGGTAACTATTTAACGGTTTTTTCAAAAAAAAATTACCTTGTAACTACTTTTACGGTAACGGTAACTACTTTAACGGATCTTGTAACTAGTTTTACAGCTTGGTAACTACTTAAGGGTTTTTCCCTTGTAACTACTTTCACGGAAGTGGTAACTACTTTAACGGTTTCGGTAACTACTTTCACGGCTTGGTAACTACTTAACGGTTTTTCCAAAAAAAATTACCATGTAACTACGTTTACGGTAGCGGTAACTACTTTAATGGATTTGGTAACTACTTTTACGGCTTGGTAACTACTTAAGGGTTTTTCCCTTGTAACTACTTTCACGGCAGTGGTAACTACTTTCACGGCAGTGGTAACTACTTTTACGGTTCCGGTAACTACTTTCACGGCTTGGTAACTACTTAACGATTTTTCCAAAACAAATTACCATGTAACTACTTTTACGGTAGCGGTAACTACTATCACGGTACTGGTAACTACTGTCACGGCTTGGTAACAACTTAAGGGCTTTTCCCTTGTAACTACTTTCACGGCAGTGGTAACTACTTTCACGGTTACGGTAACTACTTTCACGGCTTGGTAACTACTTAAGGGTATTTCCCAAAAAAATTACCTTGTAACTACTTTTACAGTAGTGGTAACTACTTTAACGGATCTGGTAACTACTTTTACGACTTGGTAAATACTTAAGGGTTTTTCCCTTGTAACTACTTTCACGGCAGTGGTAACTACTTTTACGGTTCCGGTAACTACTTTCACGGCTTGGTAACTACTTAACGGTTTTTCAAAAAAAATTACCTTGTAACTACTTTTACGGTAGCGGTAACTACTATCACGGCACTGGTAACTACTGTCACGGCTTGGTAAATACTTAAGGGTTTTTCCCTTGTAACTACTTTCACGGCAATGGTAATTACTTTTACGATTACGGTAACTACTTTCACGGCTTGGTAACTACTTAACAGTTTTTCAAAATAAAATTACCTTGTAACTACTTTTACGGTAGTGGTAACTACTTTAACGGATCTGGTAACTACTTTTACGGCTTGGTAACTACTTAAGGGTTTTTCCCTTGTAACTACTCTGACAGCAGTGGTAACTACTTTTACGATTCTGGTAACTACTTCCACGGCTTGGTAACTACTTAACGGTTTTTCCCTTGTAATTACTTTCACAGCAGTGGTAACTACTTTTACGGTTACGGTTACGGTAACTACTTTCACGGCTTTGTAACTACTTAAGGGTAATTCCTAAAAAAATTACCTTGTAACTACTTTTACGGTAGCGGTAACTACTATCACAGTACTGGTAACTACTGTCACGGCTTGGTAACTACTTAAGGGTTTTTCCCTTGTAACTACTTTCATGGCAGCGGTAACTAATTTTACAGTTACGGTAACTACTTTCACGGCTTGGTAACTACTTAATGGTATTTCCCTTGTAACTACTTTCACGGCAGTGGTAACTACTTTTATGGTTCCGATAACTTTTTTCGCAGCTTGGTAACTACTTAACGGTTTTTTCAAACAAAAATTACCTTATAACTGCTTTTACGGTAGCGGTAACTACTTTTACGACTTGGTAACTACTTAAGGGTTTTTCCCTTATAACTACTTTCACGGCAGTGGTAACTACTTTTACGGTTCCGGTAACTACTTTCATAGCTTGGTAACTACTTAACGGTTTTTCCCAAAAAAATTACCTTGTAACTACTTTTACGGTAGCGGTAACTCCTTTTACGGATCTGGTAACTACTTTTACGACTTGGTAACTACTAAAGGGTTTTTCCCTTGTAACTACTTTCACGGCAGTGGTAACTACTTTTACGGTTCCGGTAATTACTTTCACGGCTTGGTAACTACTTAACGGTTTTTTCAAAAAAAAATTACCTCATAACTACTTTTACGGTAGCGGTAACTACTTTAACGGATCTGGTAACTACTTTTACGGCTTGGTAACTACTTAAGGGATTTTCCCTTGTAACTACTTTCACGGCTCTGGTAACTACTTTTACGGTTCCGGTAACTACTTTCACGGCTTGGTAACTACTTAACGGTATTTCAAAAAAAAAATTACCATGTAACTACTTTTACGATAGCGGTAACTACTTTAACGGATCTGGTAACTACTTTTACGGCTTGGTAACTACTTAACGGTTTTTCCCTTGTAACTACTTTCACGGCAGTGGTAACTACTTTTACAGTTCCGGTAACTACTTTCACGTCTTGGTAACTACTTAACGGTTTTTTCCAAAAAAAAATTACCTTGTAACTACTTTTACGGTAGTGGTAACTACTATCACGGCACTGGTAACTACTGTCACGGCTTGGTAACTACTTAAGGGTTTTTCCCTTGTAACTACTTTCACGGCAGTGGTAATTACTTTTACGGTTACGGTTACGGTTACGGTAACTACTTTCACGGCTTGGTAACTACTTAAGGTTATTTCCCAAAATAATTACCTTGTAACTACTTTTACGGTAGCGGTAATTACTATCACAGTACTAGTAACTACTGTCACGACTTGGTAACTACTTAAGGGTTTTTCCCTTGTAACTACTTTCACGGCATTGGTAACTACTTTTACGGTTACGGTAACTACTTTCACGGCTTGGTAACTACTTAACGGTATTTTCCAAAAAATTACCTTGTAACTACTTTTACGGTAGCGGTAACTACTTTAACGGATCTAGTAACTACTTTTACGACTTGGTAACTACTTAAGGGTTTTTCCCTTGTAACTACTTTCACGGCAGTGGTAACTACTTTTACGATTTCATTAATTTCTTTCACGGCTTCGTAACTACTTAACGGTTTTTCAAACAAAAATTACCTTGTAAATGCTTTTACGGTAGTGGTAACTACTTTAACGGATCTGGTAACTACTTTTACGACTTGGTAACTACTTAAGGGTTTTTCCCTTATAACTACTTTCACGGCAGTGGTAACTACTTTTACGGTTCCGGTAACTACTTTCACGGCTTGGTAACTACTTAACGGTTTTTCCTAAAAAAATTACCTTGTAACTACTTTTACGGTAGCGGTAACTACTTTAACGGATCTGGTAACTACTTTTACAGCTTGGTAACTACATAAGGGTTTTTCCCTTGTAACTACTTTCACAGCAGTGGTAACTACTTTTACGGTTCTGGTAACTACTTTCACGGCTTGGTAACTATTTAACGGTTTTTCCCAAAAAAATTACCCTGTAACTACTTTTGCGGTAGCGGTAACTACTTTCACGGCTTAGTAACTACTTAACGGTTTTTCCAAAAAAAAATTACCTTGTAACTACTTTTACGGTAGCAGTAACTAGTTTCACGGATCTGGTAACTACTTTTACGGCTTGGTAACTACTTAAGGGTTTTTCCCAAAAAATTACCTTGTAACTACTTTTACAGTAGTGGTAACTACTTTTACAGTAGTGGTAACTACTTTTATGGAAGTGGTAACTACTTTCACGGCTTGGTAACTACTTAAGGGTTTTTCCCTTGTAACTACTTAAGGGTTTTTCCCTTGAAACTACTTTCACGGCAGTGGTAACTACTTTTACGGTTACGGTAACAACTTTCACGGCTTGGTAACTGCTTAAGGGTATTTCCCCAAAAAATTACCTTGTAACTACTTTTACGGTAGCGGTAACTACTATCACAATACTGGTAACTACTGTCATGGCTGGTAACTACTGTCATGGCTTGGTAACTACTTAAGGGTTTTTCCCTTGTAACTACTTTCACGGCAGCGGTAACTACTTTTACGGTTAAGGTAACTACTTTCACGGCTTGGTAACTGTTGACGGTGATTTTTCGTGGTCACGTGGTCAACGGTTGATTGAAGTTTATGATATCAATTGAATGAGAATGATTGAAACAAAACGAGAAGAATGACAAACACAATTACGTGGTAAAACTCCAGTGATGGAGAAATATCCACGAGTTGCTGCTAGGAGCAACGAAGCCAAATCCACTATCAAGAATCGTTACAAAATAATATTATCTGATCTCTCACTCTTTCTCGCGTCCCCCTATTTTGTGTGTTAAGGGGGGTATTTATACATGTTATTATTAGGGTTTGGGGTGGCCGCTAGGGTTTGGTGTCGTGGTACCCAAGTTTTGGGCGAGTGTTTCCATCCTAGACGAGTTCTGTTTCCTTTCTTGTTGTATATTTCCTGATTTGGCTGAGCTTGAGTTTGGTTCTGATTCCTCCTCCTTTATTCACGGGAAAAACTATTTGTTTCCTCGTTTAAACTCTGAGAAGCCACACCGTTGCTTATCGTGGAGATGCAGGTCGTTGATTCTGTCCTGCGTTTGGAATATGAACACTGGCGACTATCTCTTTGATTGAATCCCGAGCATGCCCGAGTATGCACCCGAGTAGGGTTTACTGCCCGAGTTGATCGTCTTCGTCCGTGGTCGGGCTAACTCACTCTTTTTCCAAGTAAGTTATCGTGGAGAATTTCTGCTCCAGTTGTTGACTTATCTTGACTCATGCTTACGTGGCCTTTTATGGTGATGACGTGTCCTTCATGACTATTTTCACCTATAACAGTACCCCCTTAAATATTTGAGCCGATTGTGCCGAGTCAGGTCCCCTAGGGACAAATATTTAACTTCATACGTTTCTTTTGTAACTTGTCTTTGTTTGTCGTTTTCTTCATTAATACATCCTCGTTTGATTCGAAGCTTTTAATGACGTGTCTTAATTGCGACCGCACACATTCGATTCGTCACTTATTTTGGAAATCTTTTGATGGTGACACTTATGCTCTCTGGCGGCTCAAGATGTTCTCCGGTTGCCACTTGTCTCTTTTCGTTTGGCTGTGGCACAATGCATTTATGAGACATAACCTTTCTACTCATCTGCGTGCAGCCCACGTCACGACCCACGCCCTTCTGTTTTCCCGTTTCTCTGCGCTTCTCCTAGGGTTTTGATCTAGCATGTAACTTAAGAATCGACACTAGCATGTAACTTCAATTTGATCTGGCATGTAACTTAAAATTAACTGGTATGTAACTTCACAACCAGCTGACATGTAACTTAAAATTAAACTAGTATGTAACATAAAATTCAAATGGCAATAACTTATAATTAAAATGGCATGTAACAATACTGAAATTTGATCACTGAAATAAATTCATTCAATACTGGAATCTAACTGAATAAAGTCTACAATACGAAATACATATAAAACATCATTGCTAATACTTAAGTTGTACCACCAACTTTCGATGCCAACGAACATTTTTGTGAATTGTGGCCTTCTTCTTTCATTAAACAACATAAAGATTACAAGAAGAAAAATCCTTATTGGCCAACATCACTAGCCAGCTAACCAGACCAACTGCAAATCTAGCTGCAGATGTGCTACACTGTTACAAGCTCTAGGAATATGAACAAATTTTATATCGCAAAAGCTATGCAACAACAAAACATAAAACTTCTATATTTCTTCTAGTTCTTCCAGCCTGCGGATCTCTTTTTTCTTGGTCTTCCAGCATGCAGATCTCTTTTTTCTTGGTCTTCTAGCCTGCGATTGCCAAGTAAACGGTAGAACAACCAATCTTGTTAAATAAGAATAAAAACATTGAAAGTAACTGACATGTAACTCGATAGCTAGCATATAACTTGAAAACTAATTGGCATGTAATTTTGAAAACTAATTGGCATGTAACTTTGAAAACTACCGGCATGTAACCTTAAAATTTGCAAACTAGCATATAACTTTCAAATTTGCTAACTGTCATGTAACTTCAAAAGTTCTTGTAGTTGAAAACTGGCATATAACTTCAAAATTTGCTAACTGTCATGTAATTTGAAAACTAATAGTTCTTGTAGTTGTTTTGGCGTGTAGAAATTCTAGGATTTATCTAAACAAAATGAGAGACAAATTGAGTTTACATTTTACCCAAGAAAGATGACAATGATGCTGACAAAACATATCAATGACAACTTGCTACATTGTGACCTTCTCCTCCACATTTCTTGTACTTGTACTCGACTACCAGTTTACGTGGTCAGTTGTGACTGGATACATATTTGAACCCAGCAGAACTAAGTTACAGTACATCTTTGAACCCCCTCCATAAACTTCAACTTTATTTTGGTTGTTGAAATGGTATTCCAAGTTCAGTTGGCTAGCAAATTACATTTGATACAAGAGATGGAAGGGAATACCTGTCAAAGACAGAAAGTAAAAACAAAAAAATAAAATAAAATAAAATAAAATAAAGTGTTAAACCAAACATTGATAAAAGATTAAGGATATGAAACAAGACCGTCATAATGGAATGCTCTTCAGTGTTAACTTTAAGGATAGGAAGAATCAAGTACTTCAAGCTATCATAAGCTTCTATCACAACTGCTGCATAGTTCGAATCTCGCCAAAATGCTGGAACAACCCCACTCTGCACCCACAGAGGATAAGTAAATTGAATACCAAAGCTACAAATCCATCAAATAAATCAGAACTACAAGCAGCCACAGGCCCACAGCAACCCAACAACAAATCTGTTGCTGTCACTGATGAAATGAAACCACTCATACTTTATGTTCCTAAACTGCATCATTTCTTTTGTAGGTTTAATCAAGGGTTTGATCTGCAAGAAGTAACTAAATAAAAATGTAGTTGCCAAGACTAACACCCAGAATAGGGAATACGTGATATTATCCACAAGCCCTTCTCTCAATCCACAACCTACATAACTCCTACTCTGAAACCACCAAGTCAATGCATAAAAGAGTCCAGTAACTGCTTGCCATAGATACTCATTCCCCTCCTAAGCTACAATATCTGCAGCTTAAAAGTCCACAAATCACAATCTCTAAATCACTTAAACCAACAAAAACAGAACCCCCACCACCACTTAAACAAACCAAAAATCCAAACTTTTCAACCAAACCAGAGTCCAATTCTCATAATTCATAAATATCACAACTTTCAACACCCCAAATATTTAAAAACCTCTAAACCTCCCCTGAATCTAGCAGATTTTGTCAAAGATAAAATGCTAATTATCTTCCAGTAAATCGAATACAAACCCAACAACTCGTTGATTTAAATTATATACAAAACCAAAATAAATATATCTATATACAATTAGCAATGAACCAAACTAAATTAACTAAATTTTGTCAATCAATAAATGAATTCCATAAGGTTATAACACGATAATTATTGAATATTTTTAGTTTCCCAGCAAACCTAAATTTTTACAAATAGAAAAGGAAGTTTTGAAGCATATAGGAAAGCCATGAATTTATATAAGAACCTGTGTGAGTCCTTTTTCCAAGAGCGATCTCTCTTCTTCGACGGAACCCATGACTACGAATGATGTCTCTCTGTTTTTTTCCTTTCTTCTTTGAGGGTTTGAAGATTCAAATGTCAAAGTTGTTGATTGGAAGATAACGCAAGAAAGAATCGAAAACAATCAACAACTTTGAGAATCCCCTGATAACAATTGCCTCCTCAGATAACAAATCCAAATCCCCACCAGAACGAGAAAACAATTGTCTCGGATTGGAGCTTCGTTGAGAAAACGGGTCTGTATGAGTTGCGATTGTAGAAAGGGAGAGGTAAGCGAGGTTCAGTGGAGGCGTGCAGTGAGTCGATGAAGAAAAAAAAAGAGAAGATCTGTATTTGGGTTGAAGAGAGAAGAAAGGATTTTGAAATGAAATGTTGGTAGTGGACAAAATGACGGTGGAAGAGACGAAATGGGGATGGAGGTCGACGAAATGGGGGTGGGTTTCTAGCTTCAACTTGAAATGTTATCTGAGAGAGAGAGTATCTGATTTTGAAAACTTAGGAAGACAAATTGGATGGTATCGAGTAAAGAGAGAAATTTTAGGTGGGAAATTTTGGGGCAAGTAAAACAAAATGGAGGGCATCTTTGGCAATTCAAGGCTAAAGATGATAAGTATAATAAAAAATAAACTTATGGCTAAAAACAATAAAGCAATAAATTTTTTGCTCATTTCTTGCAATTTCCTCTTGTATTTATTTTTATAAATTACATTATGTTTCTTTATTCACATAAATTAATCACAAGTATTTCGACATCCAAAGTAAATTAACAACAATATGAATTTTTTTTCATTAGAACAATAATATATGAACAACAAAACTTGGACATAATTCAAAAAACAGCTAGTAGACATATTAAGAACCAGAGAAAAAAAACAACAGGAGGGAGGGGCAAGCACCTAACACAACAGCAGCCAAGCTAGGGGGATACTCCTCCAACCATAAACAATCAGTCACAACCGACAAGCCAAGTTTGGCAAGATAGTGAGCAGCCATATTGGCATTACTTGGGATGAAAACAATCTTGCAATCTGGAGAGGCAAGAAGCTGAAGTTTGATGCCCCGGATGATAAGGCTAACTTGTCAAAAATGATTGCAGGGGAGTCCAAAATGACAAGGGAGCATCGGAAAGAAATAACTCAGTTCTCTCTCTGGCTTAATTCATCCGCCTCTGATCTCTTACATAGTACTAGTCCAAACTTCCTTTCAATGATTCAGCCTCTTCCGCTACTTGTTCCATTTGTCTGCAAGACAACATAGAAAAGGTGTGTTTCTATTACAATACAAGCAATCAAATTACATCATTGAGTACAATATGAAGTAATTTCATTTAACACCAACAACCAATATCAAGCATTCTGCAGATCATAACATCCCATGCATACACTTGTCCTAAATATAACCCAGACTGAGCTTTTGAATGAAAAATGAACAGAATCCTTCAAGAAAGCCACAATGCACCCAGTAACATATTATGAAATTCAGCTTTCCTGTGCATATAAAAAAATTATTCATATACATAATATTTTTGTTTTCCCATTGTTATCCGCCTTGCGTTTGAAAGTAAAATTTTTTTCCACCACTACATATGCATTAAAGTAATATACCAGTACTTCCATGAATAAAAGCTAAATGGCTCAATTTGACCCAAATGTCAGATAACATTAACATTGAAAACAACTCTTATAAAGTTAACCTAGAATTGTTAATCAAGTAACTTGCAGCAAGAAAACAGCAATGGAAACAAACCATTCAACCCTTGGCAAGTAGCAATAAGTAAATATCATACCCTCAAGACAGTTAAAAAGAGTAACCTCCTCACTCCTGTACCCTTGTCATTCAAATGTAGCCAGCAACTGTTAGTTCTTTTATTGTCGATGAAGATATCCGACACATCAAATCTGCAAAATCAAAGACACCAGCATCACCTATCAACAAAAATATTCTTTAAATCAAAAACTATAAACCTAAAGAACATTTTTTTTTTCTCTAACTCTTCTGAATAGCAAAACATACAATGATTACTTCAACAAGATTAGCATCCAGTCAATTCAGCAATATTGTAAATATAGATGCAAGCTCATTGTAAGCTTACTATTGATTCAAGACCATTAAGCATATTTCACAGCATACAAGTTATAGTTGATCATGCAGGTAGCAAAAATTCACGAAATTCCAAAAACCATCCTCCTATTTCATGTTCCTTCATAACATGACATGCAAATGAAATGTAATTTATTGAGGAAAAACACACATTCGATAACAGATAACAAGTAGTAAATTATCAAGCAGGAAAACAAGCACTGAATTCATTTTAATTCAAGTACAAAATGTTAATGAATTAGACTGGATTTATATGTAGTACTTACTGTTGGTAACTACGTTGCTCAACTTTAATGGGGGACGAGATCTCTTATTTCCGATAGCATCCAGTGCTGCATGTTCAATGGCATTTTGTTTTAATTGCTCAAAACGGGTATTTGTAGGATATGTTGCCAGTTGACGTGCCAACAAGAGGCGTTGATTTTCCGAGTTGTACTACAACAAAAGTAGAATATGCAATTAAATGATATGACATCAATGGAAAATTGGAACTGTATATGGTATCAACACTTACAGTTGCAATGATTTGAGGGTCATAAGCCAGGGACCAATCATTTAAGAACATGCAAACAAAAACCCCACAGTCAAATTCATTTGGTTGTGTGGGACCCACTGGAGACTCTATTGAGAAGCTTGCAAATGAAAAGGATGAACTGAACAGAGTATGTATTTCCGTTTCCAACGCATAATCCAATGAAATCATCTGAAACACAATCAAAGGCTCAAAAAAACACAATATAAATTCATAAACGAGTAATGTAAATGTTTTTGCCAGCATATATATATATATATAAATCATTTGCCACAAACTGTAATATAACTTTTACCAATCTTCGAACTTGAGTCACCCTGCTTTGGTCATTTTTCCTATGACTTGGTAAAGAGTCCTAAATCTCAACCTTACGGTCCTTAATCTTGACAAGTGCAGTGTACCAATGATTTTTCAGATTGTTAATAGGGATGTAAATCTGAAAACACAGAATAGTGGATGAAAAAACAAGATATAATTTATCAGTAGAATAATAATGTTTAGAGGCAAGAGTACCTATTGTAGCATTTCGATGAAATCTATAATGTATAATTAAATTGAAAAGTCAAAAGTAGTGCTCAAACGCATAATCACATAGGAACTCACCCGTTCACATCGATCCAACTTGTACATGTAATCTTCTTTGAAGTTACTGTGTATCTCACACAACCGGCCCATTGTACCGTCTTTACTAGTAAGTGAAATATACTGTTGTTGGCATACATGGAAGGAGATTAGGTAAGTAACAACAAACGAACAAGACAATCAATATATAACTACTTGAGTAAGTTTGAGTTAATCATATATAAATATATGTTTAAGTTATGTTGAAGGAAAAAACCTATTACCGTAAATTGTGTAGGCAAATACCAATACAAAGATGCTCATTTTCTCTTGGAAGTGCGTGCACTGTTATCAGCAACCAAACTAATGATCTGCACATGTAGATAACAAACATTGATACAATATAACAGGAAAAAAAATATAGTTCATAAATAATTAGTGACGTACAAGGCAATAACATTTTATATGTAGAAGTAGCAAATAGAAACATAGGGTACAACCTCACTGTCAACCCATTTTGTCGGCGCAAGTGTCCTGAAACTTTTACGGCTAACAATAATCCGATTAGTGTCGACAATAGTTTCACTACATAAATTAAAAATACCCTTATTAATGGTATAGCATAAGTCAACCAATCTGAATTGATATTCCACATATGATAAATGGGTGGCAAGATTGCCACCAAAAATTATAATGTAAGCAGGCAAAATTCAAATATAAATGTGGCATAACAAATTTTAATGTGTAGTTACCTGAATGGCAAATCTGTAGAAAACACATACTCAATGATTTGAGCATCAAGTGTCTTTAACGGGCTTGAAATGCGAAATGGGCCGTATTGAAACTTGGTTGCCTTTCTCGTACGATGCTCAGACTCATACGGGGAGACTTGATATCGACTAGGCTTTCGCTTACTCGAGGTGCGGGTATTTTTAACAACATTTATTGAAGTTGAAGATTGCTCCGCGAGGGTCTTCACAATGGTTTTTCTCTTTTCCTACACAATGGTAACGATAATACATGGGTCAAAAACTTATACAGTATATCTCATGAAATATATATCTATGTTACTATGCTCTTAATATCAAACCTCATTCATGAGACTCAGGATGAAAGTATCCTCTGGTGCATGAGCATCATCAAATTTGAAACCGAACTCTTTTGTAACAGGACCATGATGATCATCAGAAAACGGTGTTGGTGTTGGTGTCGGCTGTTCTTTGGGAGGGACAAAACCAACCTTAACTTTTTGACCTTCATCAACTTTGAGATTTCCATGTAGAAAGTCGACTTTCTCTTCCATACGTTTAACCTTCTCGATAAGGTCAGTATGTTCTGTACGAAACTCCTGAATTTCCTTTCTGAAGCTTTGAATTTCTTGGAGAACCAATTTAAGCATATCATCATTGGGACTGTTGTGTTCAACTTTGTGTACATGTTCAGCTGATGCAGCTGTTAGGATTATGCTCAATAGCAAGAGTGTAATATTGCAATTGACAATCTTTTTCATATTAATAAAGTGATTTCTAGTTTAACAAATCTTATAGCATTTATAGTTTAATATTATAATTGTGAAAGTAAATAATCATAAGGTCTAAAGACTATGAGAAAAGAAGAATTGTTCGTACATCTGGATATGTATGAGGAAGACACAATTCTTTAGTTAGTCTTGAATAATGTTCACAACTTAAGTTAAAGGTTGGGCACCTTTATCTTGTTAAAGTTGTAGAATTCTTTTGCTAGCATTTGAGTGGGATCAAATGAGATATGATGAGTCTAAAATCATCGAAGTGTCTTCGAGTAAAAGAATCTAGTGCACTGGGTGCATTGAACTGGATCACAATGAAAAGTTTTATCTAGAACCGTCAATAGATAATAGTCTTTTCATTATTAGGACAATCGGAGAGTCTATCTTAATCATGAGATAAATGATGGACTTATGGTTGCAAGTGATATCATTTGAGTTATCAATGAGTACGATTATATAGCATAGTCCATACTCGATAGTTTGGTGATATTCATTTGTTAATCGATAGAGGACTTCATTTATAGATATGGACATCGTGGCTCCATTTATTAAATGAGAGTATAATATCATCATATGGATGTTTTGAGGTAATTGGATATTAAATCTCAATGTTGAGTTTTCGATAGTGACTATTGAAAACATGGCTTCTGGACAAGTCAAAATATCCAAGTTCAAAACGTGGTCATATGAGTAAATATGGTAACTTGGAGAGTTATAGACGGTCTATGAACTCTTGGCGATTACTGATATTAATCACGAGGATACACTATCTCCAACATGATTGTCTAGGGTATGAATGAGGAACATCTTCTTATTCTATCTTTATTTAAGAGTTCAATTTTAGCTCTTTAGTGGAATGAGTTAAAATTAATGGATCGGACCTAAGTGAATCATTTGTTGATTGTGATTAGGTTATGTCTATTAAAGCTTAAATTTAGATAGCCCGCCAAGATCCCCAATCCACGCGGACTTGCATGGATCACTTGATATATTCTACCGGACCAATTTATGGGTCCATCTAGAATTGCATTTAATATATTAAGAATATAATTTGCACATTATTTGTTTAATGGGCTGATCAATTATATTAATATATTAATGAAAGGCATGTGGGTTTGTTTCTTTTAGTAAGAATGGGTCTGGTTCACATGTGGGCTTTTTATTTAAAGTCCAATGGATTAAATAAAATAAGAAAATAATATTTGGCCCATATATATAATGTGGGGCGGAAAGGCTATATTTTTAGTCAAAAATATTATTTTATTTTATTGTTTGATTAAATGAGAATTAATTAATTTATTAATTAATTATTTAATTAAGAAACAAAATCTTTTTCTGATCAGGAAATATATTTCCTAGATTTATACTAAAGGTAAAAGACTTATCTGGTAAGAAAATAAATAATAAGTTTTATTTATTTAGTCAAATAAGAAAGTCTTTTATTTAGTCAATAAAAAGAATAAAAACACTTATGAGTTGAATTAGGGTTAGAAGTCTAAAGTTGATGGGAATTAGGGTAAAGCACAAATCCTTTTTTGTAGGGGATTTTCGGCCAACCCTAATAGAATCATAAGGAGATTTCGGCAACCCTAATTAAATGAGAAGTAAAATTTGGCCACCATATATAATACATAATATAGGGTTCGGCCACCCTCTAGAGTTTACCAGATCAATTTCTTCTTCTTCTCATACTCATAGAAAAGTGTTTGATTATTCTGCCAAGACAAAAAAGAGAGAAGAGATTATTCTTTTGATAGTACACTAATTGCTTGTTCATCAATAGGTTTGTGTGTACAATATCGAATTAGGTTCACGCGAGTTTCGATCATTAGATTGAGAACTCAAAAGTGACCGGAATAATCTTTGTAGTCTTTTTGGTTGTTTTGTGACTAACAATAAGAAAAAGAAAGTTTGTTTGTCCATTCTCAGGTACGCAATTCAAAGAAAAGGGAGACCACGCTCCTAGATAATTCACATTCGTGCTATGATTGAAGATCTTGTGGATTACTGTCGACGTAAGTCAATCGGATCACGCGACAAAAGGTATTCTTCTTTTTGTTAGTTTATATGTATGTTTAATTAATTTAAAGGGTTAAGGTTCATCAAAGGAAAAATTTTAAACTATACTAAACTCGTTTTTAGTCTCGCTTCCGCTGCGTTGACCGTATTTTTCTCAACAATTGGTATCAGAGTCTTGGTTGAACCCTTTTAATTAATTAACGTATATATACGTGAATCTATTTCTTTTTATTGTGATTATGCATGTTTAGAAAGAGATAGCACTCTAGGTATTCGCATATATAATTACATGTGGATGTATGGTTTTATATATGTTTATTATGTGGATTGTTGTTGCTCGATTTTGGTCCTAGATTTTCAATGTATTTTTTGTTATGGAATTGTAACAAGAAGGGTGGTCTATCATCGCCATAATTCCTTCTTGGTAGTTGCTAGGTTTTCTTTTATTTTATTGTAATATTAAAGTGCAGTTTTTAGGTATTAAAAACTACTGCAGTTTTTTTATTTTATTTTAAGTGCAGTTTTTTTTATTTTTTTTATATTTTTTTGTAAAAAGTACTGCAGTGAATAAAAAAAAAAAAAATTAATACTGCAGTATTTTATTAGTTTATATACTGCTGTAATATGTTCAAGCATTGAAGATTCGAAGACATGAAGAAAAGGAAGCAACCGGAACCAAGAACGAGCACCGTGCGCACCCTAGGAGTGGATTGGGCTGCGCATGGCAAGCCCATATCATGGTGGGCTGCGCACGGCAGCCCTATATGCTCTCATGGCGCAGCCCCTTTGTGGGGTTGTGGGGTGTGCACGCCTATGGGGGGCAGCCGAGGGATCAGCGTATGGTTGATGGCCACTTGAAGATCTTGTATTCCTAAACAATTGTAATTTACTTGTTTTTCTAGGATGGACCAAAATTGTTGCTATTTATTTTTTGCATAAATATTACAATATTTGTTATTGTATGATAACATGTCATATAGAATAGGAGTGCCACTCATATATCTCTTTTGGTATGAACATGCATTGAATGATTTAGGTATCTAAATTGGCATCTAGATAACTCGGTAAATCATTCTATGGGATTTAATCACACGCCTAAAATAATTGAGTGGGAGAAGGTGTTTTGTAACACCTATGGCCTCCAAGGTTAGTTGAGCTTTATTATTTATTGGTAATCCCCCCAAGGGGTGTCCATGAATGGAATTTAGCAATATACTTCCTTACAAGGATAGACTAGACAATTGACTCAAACGAGATCTACTCCCTAAGGAGGGATTTTCGTGAGAGAAAATTGAGGGTCTATATCTTGGTAACACACTCAATGTTATTTTATTGATATCCTCCCAAGAGTTCTTGTCAGTAAAATTGCAAGGCTAAAATTGAAAACGCTGGTTGTTATGTTAACAATTAGGTGGGACCTAGTCTAACTAGTAAATAGTGCGAACTCCCAAAGGAGGCGTAACGTTTATGGGTGTTGGATCACCGTTGTATTTTTATGATTGAGTTATTTATTTAATTCAAGATAAATATTTAAAAGTGCTTTATCATGATTATTTACTTATATATGTTTTATTTTATTCAGAAATCATGACCCCATCCCTAATGAATATCTTAAAAGATAATACTTTAACTGGAGATAATTATGTCACATGGAAAAGGAAAATTGGGTTGTTGCTGCAAGCTGAAAAACATAAGTTTATTCTATCTGCTCCTAAACCACCTGCTCCTACTTATGAATCTCAGATTCATATGGTTGGTAAAGTTGCTACTGTTAAAACCCGTCAAAAGGTCAAGAAACAACAGAAGAAAAAGCAACTTGGGCCTACCAAGAAGGAGACCAAGAAAGTAACCAAGATCAAAGGGAAGTGCTTCCTTTGTGGTGAAAAGGGACATTAAAGAAATTGCCCAAAGTCCCAGAACAAGAAGGAACAAGGTAATATTAATTATCTTGAAACATGTTTTCTGGCAGATTTTACAGATTTTTGGATCATAGACTCTGGAGCCACAAATCATGTTTGCTATTCCTTACAGGGGTTCCAAGAAAGGAGAAAGTTGAATAAGAATGAAATCAACTTGTGTTTGGGCAACGGAACGTTAGTATCTGCAAGTGCAGTGGGAGATATTAGAGTTAATCTAGATTCTTTTAGGCATTTAGATTTGATAGACGTTTATTATGTACCTCAATTCAAGAGAAATTTAATTTCAGTTTCCTGTTTGAATAAAATTGGATATTCGGTTACTTTTAATAAAGATTTTATTATTAGTAAGAATAACAAATTTATTTGCAAAGGTACATTGGAAAACGGCTTATTCTTTTTGCATAAAAATATCTCTCACTTGTTGGACACAGAAATAACGGAACCTAATCATAAAAGAGTAAAATTATCAATAGATGAAACCTACCTATGGCATTTACGCCTAGGTCATATTAACCTTAATAGGATTAAAAGATTGGTAAGTGACGGACCTTTAAGTGACTTAAAGGTTGATGATCTACCAACTTGTGAATCTTGTTTGGAAGGTAAAATGACCAAAAGGTCGTTCTCGGCCAAAGGTGCAAGAGCCACTGAATGTTTAGGATTGATACACACTGATGTATGTGGTTTTATGAGCATTCAAGCTAGAGTGGATATGAGTACTTCATCACCTTCACAGATGATTACTCAAGATTTGGTTGTGTGTATCTCATGCAACATAAGTCGGATGCTTTTGACATGTTCAAAGCATTCAAAGCTGAAGTAGAAAATCAGATTGAGAAACACATAAAAATCTTAAGATCTGATCGTGGTGGAGAATATCTATCTGGTGAGTTTCAGCAATATCTTATTGATAATGGGATAGTTTCTCAGTTTTCTGCACCAGGAACACCTCAACAGAATGGGGTGGCAGAAAGGAGAAATAGAACTCTTTTGGATATGGTTAGGTTTATGTTGAGTTATTCAACACTTCCTATTTCTTTTTGGGGATATGCTTTACAAACTGCTATATACATTCTAAACGATGTACCATCTAAGTCTGTTTCTAAAACACTGCATGAGTTGTGGACTAAGCGCAAGCCTAGTTTACAACACTTAAAGATATTTGGTTGTCCTACGCATGTGTTAAAAGGAAAGACAGAAAAGATAGAGTCCCGTTCGGAAACATGTATATTTGTAGGGTATCCAAAAGAAACTAAAGGATATTATTTCTATAGTCCTTCAGATCTTAAAGTATTTGTTTCGACAAATGCTAAATTTCTGGAAAAGGACTATATGAATGATTTTGTGCCTAGAAGTAGAATTGTCCTGAATGAGATGTCAGGAGATACAATTCCACGAGAGGTTACACAACCTAACCCAATTGTAAGTTCCGATCCAACACAAAATCAACAACCTACCATTCCTCGTTGTAGTGGGAGGGTTAGAACACAACCCGAAAGATACATCGGTTTGGGAGAATCAGTGGAGAATCTCTCAGACGACGATGATCCCTACACATATAAGGAAGCAATAGAGGATGTTGATAGTCGCCATTGGCAAAAGGCAATGCAATCTGAGATTGAATCCATGTTCGATAACAAAGTCTGGTCCCTTGTAGACTTGCCTAAAGGGATAAAACCCATTGGGTGCAAGTGGGTATACAAGAGGAAAAGAGGTATGGATGGATAGGTGGAAACCTTTAAAGCTAGATTAGTAGCTAAAGGGTATACACAGAAAGAAGGTATCGATTACGAGGAAACCTTCTCTCCTGTGGCCATGCTTAAATCCATTAGGATACTCTTATCCATTGCAACATCTTTAGATCTAGAGATTTGGCAAATGGACATCAAGACAGCTTTCCTTAATGGAAGTCTTGACGAAAGCATCTACATGATGCAACCAGAAGGATTCATTGAAAAGGGCCAAATGGAAAAGGTATGCAAGTTGCAGAAATCCATATATGGATTAAAGCAAGCATCCAGATCCTGGAACATAAGGTTCGATCAAGCTGTCAAAGGTTTTGGATTTATTCAGAATCCTGATGAACTTTGTGTATACAAAAGGATTAAGGGCGACAAGTTGGTTATCCTGATTCTTTATGTTGATGATATACTACTCATTGGAAACGATGTAGGTGTATTGACATCAGTAAAAGAATGGTTAGCAAAACAATTTGATATAAAGGACTTAGGAGAAGCAAGTTTTATTCTAGGTATCCATGTAATAAGGGATAGAAAGAATAAAACGATTGCATTATCCCAAGCTTCATACATTGATAAGATCTTGTCTAGGTTTTCCATGCAGGATTCCAAGAAAGGTATGTTACCTTTCAGACATGGAATCAAACTTTCTAAGGAACGAGTTCCTAAGAATGAGCATGAAGAGCAATTCATGAGTAGAGTTCCATATGCCTCGGCAGTTGGAAGTCTCATTTATGCAATGCTCTGCACTAGACCAGATATTTGTTTTGCTATTGGCATAGTTAGCAGGTTTCAATCAAAACCTGGTCCTGATCACTAGACGACAGTCAAGCATATTTTCAAGTATCTTAAGAGAATGAGAGATAATATGCTTGTATACTCTGCAGGGGATTTGATTCCCATTAGGTATACAGATTCTGATTTCCAATTAGATTATGACTCCAGAAAATCCACATCAGGGGCTGTGTTTACTATTGGAGGAGGAGCAGTCATATGGAGGAGTATCAAGCAATCTTGTATTGCTAATTCCACCATGGAAGCTGAGTATGTTGCTGCATGCAAGGCTGCCAAAGAGGCTGTTTGGCTCCGCCAATTCTTGATAGACTTGGAAGTGGTTCCTAGTGCGAATAAGCAGATCACTATCTACTACGACAACAGTGGAGCAGTAGCTAATTCGAAAGAACCAAGAAGTCACAAGAGAGGAAAACACATTGAAAGAAAGTATCATCTTTTAAGGGAGATTGTTCAAAGAGATGACGTGACGATTACCAAAATCGCGTCAGCAGAAAATCTAGCAGATCCCTTCACAAAGGCTCTACCTCAAAAGAGTTTCGATGGGCATCTAGAGAACATGGGCATGAGAGATATGACACATTTGCTATAGCGCAAGTGGGAGATTGTTAGGATTATGCTTAATAGCAAGAGTGTAATATTGTAATTGACAATCTTTTTCATATTAATAAAGTGATTTCTAGTTTAACAAATCTTATAGCATTTATAGTTTAATATTATAATTGTGAAAGTAAATAATCATAAGGTCTAAAGACTATGAGAAAAGAAGAATTGTTCGTACATCTGGATATGTATGAGGAAGACACAATTCTTTAGTTAGTCTTGAATAATGTTCACAACTTAAGTTAAAGGTTGGGCACCTTTATCTTGTTAAAGTTGTAGAATTCTTTTGCTAGCATTTGAGTGGGATCAAATGAGATATGATGAGTCTAAAATCATCGAAGTGTCTTCGAGTAAAAGAATCTAGTGCACTGGGTGCATTGAACTGGATCACAATGAAAAGTTTTATCTAGAACCGTCAATAGATAATAGTCTTTTCATTATTAGGACAATCGGAGAGTCTATCTTAATCATGAGATAAATGATGGACTTATGGTTGCAAGTGATATCATTTGAGTTATCAATGAGTACGATTATATAGCATAGTCCATACTCGATAGTTTGGTGATATTCATTTGTTAATCGATAGAGGACTTCATTTATAGATATGGACATCGTGGCTCCATTTATTAAATGAGAGTATAATATCATCATATGGATGTTTTGAGGTAATTGGATATTAAATCTCAATGTTGAGTTTTCGATAGTGACTATTGAAAACATGGCTTCTGGACAAGTCAAAATATCCAAGTTCAAAACGTGGTCATATGAGTAAATATGGTAACTTGGAGAGTTATAGACGGTCTATGAACTCTTGGCGATTACTGATATTAATCACGAGGATACACTATCTCCAACATGATTGTCTAGGGTATGAATGAGGAACATCTTCTTATTCTATTTTTATTTAAGAGTTCAATTTTAGCTCTTTAGTTGAATGAGTTAAAATTAATGGATCGGACCTAAGTGAATCATTTGTTGATTGTGATTAGGTTATGTCTATTAAAGCTTAAATTTAGATAGCCCGCCAAGATCCCCAATCCACACGGACTTGCATGGATCACTTGATATATTCTACCGGACCAATTTATGGGTCCATCTAGAATTGCATTTAATATATTAAGAATATAATTTACACATTATTTGTTTAATGGGCTGATCAATTATATTAATATATTAATGAAAGGCATGTAGGCTTGTTTCTTTTAGTAAGAATGGGTCTGGTTCACATGTAGGCTTTTTATTTAAAGTCCAATGGATTAAATAAAATAAGAAAATAATATTTGGCCCATATATATAATGTGGGGCGGCAAGGATAATTTTTTAGTCAAAAATATTAATTTATTTTATTGTTTGATTAAATGAGAATTAATTAATTTGTTAATTAATTATTTAATTAAGAAACAAAATCTTTTTCTGATCAGGAAATATATTTCCTAGAGTTATACTAAAGGTAAAAGACTTATCTGGTAAGAAAATAAATAATAAGTTTTATTTATTTAGTCAAATAAGAAAGTCTTTTATTTAGTCAATAAAAAGAATAAAAACACTTATAAGTTGAATTAGGGTTAGAAGTCTAAAGTTGATGGGAATTAGGGTAAAGCACAAATCCTTTTTTGTAGGGGATTTTCGGCCAACCCTAATAGAATCATAAGGAGATTTCGGCAACCCTAATTAAATGAAAAGTAAAATTCGGCCACCCTATATAATACATAATATAGGGTTTGGCCACCCCCTAGAGTTTACCAGATCAATTTCTTCTTCTTCTCATACTCATAGAAAAGTGTTTGATTATTCTGCCAAGACAAAAAAGAGAGAAGAGATTATTTTTTTGATAGTACACTAATTGCTTGTTCATCAATAGGCTTGTGTGTACAATATCGAATTAGGTTCACGCGAGTTTCGATCATTAGATTGAGAACTCAAAAGTGACCGGAATAATCTTTGTAGTCTTTTTGGTTGTTTTGTGACTAACAATAAGAAAAAGAAAGTTTGTTTGTCCATTCTCAGGTACACAATTCAAAGAAAAGGGAGACCACGCTCCTAGGTGATTCACGTTTGTGCTAGGATTGAAGATCTTGCGGATTACCATCGACGTAAGTCAATCGGATCACGCGACAAAAGGTATTCTTCTTTTTGTTAGTTTATATGTATGTTGAATTAATTTAAAGGGTTAAGGTTAATCAAAGGAAAAATTTTAAAACATACTAAATCTCTTTTTAGTCTCGCTTCCGCTGCGTTGGCCGGTATTTTTCCCAATAGCAGCAGGTGCAACATAATCATTGATCAACACCTGTAAAGGTGGAGAATGATAAATTAACAATAATTTGATAAGTACATGATGTAAAGTATATAAGGGATAAGAAAATACATATTTATTACACTACATACCTTAGCATTATCATAACACCCTTGTTGACGTAACTGTTTCATACATTTTTTTATATTCACGGATGTCCAACTTACAACTAGTAAGGATTTTTTATCTACAATTGTTGGTTGCCAATGTATAACATGAAAGTAAAACAGCTGAAAACAAACAAAACAAAAATTTTATCAGAATCAGGGTGAATAAGATGCACATAATAACAACTCAAATGATAAAACATATAAAAAGATAAATATGCACCTGAAGAAACAGAAGACAACCGGTAATGTATTTAGAGCTTTTAGAGTTAAACTTCTCTATTCCAGCTACTAACTGATTGAAGCACCACCTTGCCCAATTTTTACCCCTAATGCTTTGGACATCACCTAGGACATTCAGGTACCTTTCATCAACATACTCTCCTGCAGCCGGTGCAAGGATAGTACCCAACGAATACCAATAGAATGTGATCTTGAAATCATCATCTGTTGTCTTTATATTCTTAAGTTGCTCTTCAAGCTAGGGGAGTTTGATGCCGCGATTGGTAATACTAAACTTGCTTCTCCAAACATGATTCACATCTCCATCAAGATCTACAATATCTCCTCCGTCAGAAATTCCCATGATATGCGAAAAAACTGAAGGGTCTAGCGTGAACCTCTTGCCATGTAATTCGATTGACAAGTTTGATGTGTCAAACTTGCTCACAAGCCAACCACAAAGGTCTTGTTGAAGCCGTCCGCAGTTTAACATGAGGAGGTTTGAGAAACCTAATTCTCGAACTGCATCCTTTTGCACATCAGATAATAATGACACGATTTCCGAAAGACGTACCGGAGTACACCGAGTGTCAAATGGAGGAACCTTGTTATCCTCATGTGCTGCTTCCTCGAGATGACCCATATCATCCACAATCTCTTCCTTCACCATTTTGTACTTAGATTTGTCATCCATGGAGAGGGTATTCCATGCATCACGTTTCTCCTTCATAGACTGATAAACAATGACAGAAAATAATGTTAGTCTATGTAAGTAAAAAATAAAATTCATCTGATGTATTAATATGGAAAACTAGTAACATAGGTAGTTGTAATTGTCAAACCTTTTTACTCCCCTCTGCAGTTTTGATGTGACACTTTTGTCTGCTGCAAACATGACAAAGCATAAAGGTAAGTGCATTGTGAGTGCGACATTCCGTAAATACGAAATTATATATATGGAACTAATTAACAATCTGTTATTCTGGTTTTCGTTATCAAGGAATGGATCTATAGTGGAGTTATTATAATAGCAAATGCAATTGCTTTAAGTAAGAGATTCAAATAGCACAAAATTAGACTTGTAGATTACTTATAAATGAAGTATCCTATACTGTGATTGGAATTTCATTATCAAAGAAAGTGTATATAAAATTAAATTATTATATAATATTTTTGAATTTGTTTGACAAAATACTAAGGCTTTCACACTGATTTCATATGTGAACATCGGTTAATATAAACAAGTAATTTATAATTACTTTCCTATAAAACAGAAGATCAATGCGGATCCTTTCATAAGTGAATACTAGAAATATTAATGAAGTGATGCTAACTTACTGAAAATTTATCCAAACCATTATGTTAAGCTTCGGATCCACATGAATTGTGGATTGAGTACCACCTTCATCGCAGGTAGGTTGCTGACCAGTAATCTTTCTCCTCTTGCGAATAGAATTCACCATTTTGTAACTGCAATAAACAATTTGTTGAAAATGAAGTACAAGATGTAGAAAACCAAATTTTAACATACTGTGTACACCATTTAATAATGTATTCGTATGGAGAAATATACATGAACATACAAAAGTAAGGAAAGAAATAATGAAATCTGAAATATGTTAAGATAACAAAATCATATTTGCTAGGACATTGATCATTGTAAAATGTAAAATGTAAAATGACCATTCATATAAACCAATTGAATCTCTTAGCATACAAGTGTAGTACATCAAATGTAAATGCATTTTTCATGTGTAGTATAGCTAGATAAGATAGAGTCATCAGGTGGCATTCAAATGGGAACTGAGCAACATATATTATTAGTTTTGAACTCCAATAATTTTCACTAAAAGGAAAACATAAACAAACAATAGAAAAACTCAATACCATCAACCTTGTCGGATCACATCATAAGTGATGCAGCAACAACAAAGACTTTGGAGTACTTGGAGAGCAAGGGTCGCAACATGGATGGTGGTCCAGCTAGAAGGAGTCGTGAGCTGACGTTAAGGTGGTGTGAGCTGGTGGCGTGAACTGAATGCCTGAGCTGGACGTTATTGAGTCAGAATTGGATTAGGATTGAGTCTTAGTCTTTTTAGAACTATGTTATCTGAGGAGTTAGAGTCAGTTTTGGATTTGTCTTTTCCTATTTATTGTCGTTGCATAGAGTCAGTTTTGGATTCAAAGTGTCATTTAGGATTAGTCTTTTCCTATTTATTGTCGTTGCATTCAGTTGTGGTTTGCTTAGCTTTTGATTAATAAAAAATGCAGAGATTGTTTCTCAATATCCATGTACAACATTCTTTGCGAAGATTGTAGTATTTGAAGCCTGTTAACAATCCTTCGTGCGCGAAGTTGAATGTTTTCAGTAGCCTAGTATTCTGGCATCTGTGCGCGGATCAACAAAATATTAGTAGGTTGTTTCTAATTGTTTCTTGTAGGTTTATTTTATGATGTAAACAAATACAACGTTTATTTGTCATCAATATCAACCGTTCCTAGCAGTACGTGTCGCACATTTATAAGGAATGACGACGATGTCCAGTTTATGCTAGGGGAAGATCGAATGATCCCTCAAGTATGTGTTAGTCTAACTGATCGGACAGTTGGAGATGTGATAGGAAATGATATTCCTCCTCTTGAAAATACCCAACAATTAGGATCCTTTAGCGGTAGCAACCTAGTGTTCACCCAAAGGAGTGCCAGCGAAGGTGGGGGAAACATGTGTGGTGTCCCACAGGTTACGGTTGACCATGTAGATGCAGCTGAACCTCAATTTGGTGATGTGTTTGGTTGTCGAATTGAGCAGTACGATGCGCAGTACAATGAGCAGAACAATTACAATTACTGGAACCATGAGGTGGATAATGAGGCAAATAATAAATAGGTTAATGATCTGCAAAATGTGGATGAAGAGCCTGCACAAATGCAAACACGTGGTAGACATGTAGAAGGAGTTAGTGGCACTACACCAGATATGCCTAGGACTTCCGAGGTCCGTTATAATGTGATAGCATCTGATTCTGTTAATGCGACAACTTGAGTTATTCCGGGAGTAGATTCATACTCGTTTGGTACTGGTAAAAGCAGAACCTTGGCAGCGCAAGAACCGAGAACCATGTTTATAAAGGTCAATTTTTTCGGAGTAAAAAGGATTTGAAGAGGCTAGTTAGCCATTTTGCAATGCGGCAGAACTTTGAATGGAAGGTGAAAAGGTCCAATAAGACAACTTTACATCTGGTTTGCATCATTGACGAGTGTACATGGAAATTAAGAGCGGTGATGAGAGAGGAAGGGACTTACTTTCAAGTCAGAAGTTTTGTCAACGAACACAACTATCCCTTGGAGGAGATTCATTGTCGCCATCGACAAGCTAGTGCAATCACAATCGGAGAAGTCGTTACACCTAGACTTCAACAAACCGATGGTCGTCTCATGCGTCCGAAGGACATAATCGGCGATATGAAAACAATGTATGGCATCCAAATCATGTACAGTAAGGCACATGATGCCCTGCAATATGCATTGTCATTGACCTATAGAACGCATGAAGAAAGTTTCCAACTGTTGCCATCTTTTGCATACGTTCTGGAACAGTAAAATCCTGGCACAATCATAGACTTACAGTGCGTAGACAATGGTAAATTCCTCTACTTTTTCATGTCGTTAGGATCCTCAATTAGAGGTTTTCGGAGGTGTATACGTCATGTGATTGCAGTTGATGATACCCATTTGAAGGGAAGATTTGGGGGTACAATATTTGTGGCAATTGCAAAAGATGGAAACGAATAGGTGTATCCAATTGCTTTTGGGTACGGTGACTCAGAAAACAACCTTTCATGGGAGTGGTTTTTGGAATGCTTGAGAGGTGCCCTTGGTCATATAGATGATCTGGTTTTCATTTCCGATCATCATGCAAGCATTGAAGCAAGGATTTCTAAAGTGTTCCCTTATGCAACCCATACCATATGTTGCTGGCATTTTGATGAAAATATGAAAAAGCGATTCCACAGAAAGGATGTTGCCGACATAATGAATAACGCTGCTAGGTCGTACAGTGAAATCTAGTATGATCGCCACATGGAGGAGTTAAGTAAGCTGCACAAGGGTGCATACGATTATGCCATTGATGCCGGTCCACACAAGTGGTCCCGCGTTCACTGTCCCCAACGAAGGTACAGGTTGATGACCACAAATGTTGCAAAGTGCATAAACTCATGCCTAAAATTCGCACGGTAACTACCACTAATGACACTGGCAGAGTTCATTCGGAATATGCTAAAAAAGTGGTTCCACGATCGTCATGCAAATGCACGGTCCATGCGTCATCGATTGACCGACGCAGCACATCTTATGATCCTCAACGTGTCGAGCAGTGCGGTTATATGACTGTAAATCCAGTTGATTGGAACATATTCTCTGTCAGACACAAGGGAAAACAGTGGACAGTTGACTTAGCCTAGAAGACATGCACATGCAACAAATTCCAAATGGACTTTTTACCATGTTCACACGCACTCGCAGCAGCAAGGTACATGACTTTGTCCAGTTAACGCTTTATATTACCCAAACGTGAATCTCACTATTTTCATTGTTGCAGGGAGCGGAACTTGGATTTCACATCTCTGTGTGCGGACTACTACAAGAGGGAGACACTTATTGATGCATACTTGGTTCCTATAATGCATGTTGGCCATCCTTCTTCATGGGTTGTGCCATCCGACATCGCAGCGCGGGTTGTTTTAAATCCAAGGACGAAGAGACAATCAAGTCGCTCGATGGAGGGTCAACATCCCTCGTCTTTGGAGAGGACAACCACATAGTCATGTAGAAGATGTGGACAACCAGGACATAATAGCAAGAGGTGTTCGAACCTGCCTATGGTTAATGAAAGTCCCAGTAGAATTGTTCCCGAAGAATACTGTCGTAGATGCAGCATCTGTCATTCAACTGGACACAACAAACAAACATGCCCTGAGAAGGACTCTACCGTGGAATGAATAGAGCCTTACAAGAGGAAGACGAATTTCCACCTTTGGTTCTTATGCTTTTATGTAGAACTAATCTGAATGATTTTATGTTCGAAAATATATTTGAATTAAGTTCTTCGTCTACTGTCATACTGGATCCTTTGTTAAAGTGTTCATGAGTTTCCTGTATTGTTTATGGATTTCAATGTATGTATGAAATGTTTGTTGAACTTTTAACTACAAACAGTTTTATTTGCCTTATCTCAACATGCTTCAATATTATATCTTTTGTCTGGAGTATAAAAGTATGATGACTCTAATAGGGACACGTGCCCTGAGAAGGACTTTACCATGGAATGAATGAAGCCATTGAGGAAGGCGATCAAACATAACAAGGCAGTACAATAGGAAGACAAATTGTCACAAGAAAAGGTTGCCATTGAGGAACATGTCTCCAACTTCATGTCTCCCAACATTGTTTATACTTTAGGAACCATGCTCGATACAGTTGTTTTCTGAGGAACATGTCTCAAACTTGATGTCTTCCAACATCGTTCAGACTTTGGGAACCATGCTCGATACAGTTGTTTTCTGAGGAACATGTCTCAAACTTGATGTCTTCCAACATCGTTCAGACTTTGGGAACCATGCTCGATATAGTTGTTTTACGAGAAACATGTCACCAACTTGATGTCTTTCAACATCGTTCAGACTTTGGGAACCATGCTCGATACAGTTGTTTTATGAGACCCTTGGTTCTTATGCTTTTATGTAGAACTAATATGATTGATTTTATGTTCGAAAATATATTTGAATTTAGTTCTTCGTCTAGTGTCATAGTGGATCCTATATTGAATTTCCTGTATTGTTTATGGATTTCAATGTATGAAATTTGTGTGTTGAACTTTGAGCTGCAAACACTTGAAAAAAAAAATCATCATTTCATTACTCAAATGTTATGTACATCAACTATAAGGTCCTGGAGTTACAATAAACCTCCACGGCCATCTTCTACCGGATGGTTGGCATATTGGCTTCCGACTAGTCAAACGTATCCCTGTTCGCCGTCAAGTACTCAATCATTCTCAAAGTATGGGCACCACAGTTTCCCTTGCAATTAACCACATGAACAACCATTAGAATGGAATGTTATTAAAACCGATTAAGATAGAATAAGAACTTGAAACAGTCATACCCCTTTTGCTGTTAGGGCACACGGTTGGCTGACACAAAGTACATCTGAAACGGCCCATCCCTCCTTCTATACATCTTGTCACCCGATCGTCTGTTCCTGTGAAAGTGCACCGCATTCAGCTGAGAGGGTAGCAACCACCGTAAGCTTGGGAACTGGGCATTCCTGTGCCTAAATGGGACCTCCTGTCTGAACGGGTCAAACACGAGAATGTGCCCTTTCATGAGATCAATAATGGCCATGACCCAATGCATTCATCCAAGGTTGCAAGGAATCAAAACCTGCAGGTGTTTCTCCAAAGTGTTATCAAATTTTGTTATTATACACATGGATGCAAAGTCAAATATACACTCACCATGTCAACATCGTGCCATGGCCGGTTTCCTGATGGGAGCTCTCCACGTACCACCGTAAGCTCATCACGGGCCCATGTGTGGTTGAACATAGACCAACCTTCTGGGGGTTTCCTATCCTCACCAGTGCCGATTCTGTCCCATTGGTGATCTAACAATGATTGTACATAGAAAATTAACCGAAACGTTAGGCAGAAGATGTATGAACACATCAATGTAAAAGCAAAAACCGTATAATATAAACACTTACATAGAATTGTGAATTCAGTATGTTGACCCTCGAACCGTAGACAGTGGGGAATGCTCGCTAATGCCTCCGGAGAATGTTCAAGTATGCGTCAATGTGTTGACAATTTCAACAATTTGTATTGTTAGGATTCAACCATTTGTGAATGAGTTTTATAAAGCCAGTTCAAATAAGGAACATACCGTATCCTCCAACTCTATGAAGTTTGTTTGAAACCGGTGGAACCAAGTGACAGGAACACCAACTGGGTCGTGCAGATCCACATCACGTCTGCATAAGTAGGGAAAAAGTTACATAATACTTACTTGCATATTTGATGAAAAAACTATAAACAGATTGTAATTTTTAGATTATACTTACAATTCCCCCGTCTGCTCCTCTTGTAGTCTTCGTACGACGTAAGCTGTTCAGGATCTACCAATCCGTGTGGCATCCATTCATGTGCTGGCTAGGGCATTATCCACGGCCTCTTCGGTTGACAAGGGTCTGTGTATGGGCTCCGTTCCATCCAACCTCAATGTCGAATCCGGTCTCCACGCTTCAAGGGTGAAGGAGTCTGTTCCAAATCATGGGGATCGGTGCAATCTGAGAAGGAACTCAGTCCCTGTTGATCACCTAGGATCGACCGGTGTGGTGCAAATCGAATGACCAAATCTCTCCTAGTGGATCGCCTAGAGGGGTCGTCTGCGCTCGGGTCAACCAGAGGTCTACGCTCTGAGGAGGAACCTTGTACGTTGGGATTGACTAGATAGGTACGTTACGACGTGCGGTCAGCGGTGAGCTCCTGGATACGAATAGGAACATGCGGCAGCTACGACGAGCAGTTAGGTGTGAGGTCCTGCAAATGAACAGGATCATGTAGATGTGAGGTCCTGCGATGAGCGGTCCGCGGTAAGGTCCTGTGGCAGTACCTGCTCCAATACTACTGTCTCTGTATCACCGGGCACCTCCTCTCGTTATGTCTGGCCATGACCCTGCTGATCGGATACTGTGTCCGTAGTATGTGCCTCCCCATGTCTGGTCCCTGGGGCTGTCCCATCCTAATCAGTACCTATCCTGCCTGTGGGACTAAATGTTCCCTAATGGTCATCAAATGGTCGGTCATCGGATGGTGGACCATCCATACGGTTCTACGACGTCGGACCCTGTAGCATCCGGATCAAATCCAGCAACTCCTGATGCTGCGCATTTCTTTTCTCTTCATTCTTTTTGATAGAATCCATGACATCCTTCCGTAATGTTCGGACAGCATCCATCACTTCTGCAAAATTACGGTCCCAACCCTAAAAGGATTTCGGACTTTGTCAGTACTAAAATTGTTCAGTCAATTGAAATTAAATCATGTGGTCCTAAAAATGCTTACGTATCTGAGGATGCTCTCCAATGCCTCCTCGTGAATCACCTTCAGGTCTAGGCTGTTTGGGCAAAGTGAATCGTACCCGCCTACGCCTCACGGGAATAGGACTGCCACCCTCCGGGTCTAAATCACCTCTAGGTCTAGGTTGTCTGGGCAAACTGAATTGTATCCGCCTACACCTCGTGGGACTCCCACTACCAATGCCGACCTCCAGGTCCAAGCCCTCCATATCAGTAGGTCCAGAATACTGAGGATCTATATCACTAGGTCCGTAATAGGATTCCTTCGTATCACTAGGTCCGTAATAGGATTCCTCCGTATTACTAGGTCCGGCAGTCCTATGTCGTTCCGGAGCCGGGAGGTCACCAGGTAAATCTACGGCATCGTCATCATATAGACTGCCTCCCGGGTCAATGCCTTCGTAGTACCGTTGACCCTTCTCAGCATCTGTCAGCACCAATTCAGACCACGCAAACATCTGCAATCGGAGTTACATCATTGTAATTGTAAACATACTAAAAATTATAAACATTAACAACAACAATACTTACCCTTTCAATGAAAATCTTATCCAGCATTTTCCCCCATGGTCGCTGAGTCAACTCCCATTTCAGAATATATGGATGGGGTAGTTGGATTACCCTGTGGGTCCCATATTTTTACTTATTGCTAAGCTCGGGGATAACCTAAAAAGCAAATATCTGTATAATAGATTACACATCAGTTATATAAAAAAAATTCAATTAAAGTACGGATGCAAATTCTAAATTCTCACCAATAGTGCGTGCGCTAGACCGTATATGTTATACGTCTCGGTGGTGTCAACGCCCTGTTCTTGCTGTCGTTCTTCCAACTGTAGCCGTGGACCATCCAAAGCATGCTTCAAACCAGAAATAGTCCACCTATACACGTATGCGCCCCACGAGAACGCATCAAAAGCGTCCAAGTCCTCAACTAGCTGAAACTGCCATAATGGAATTTTATATCTCTCGTCCACCCCCATCAGTATCTAGTTCAGCAAAAACAATAATGATAGCTTCACCGCATTGTACTGCTCTTCAAAAATACCAATCCGCAGCACATCTTTTAGCTCTTTAATCTCAATGACTCGACCCTGAAAGTACCGGTCGTGTATGCAATTTTGTACCATTTCATAACTCGTCGGGTCGGGAATGATTCCGAACTTCAATTCGGTGATTAGACAAAACTCAACCTTCGAGAACCGAACCGTATGCTTACCTAACAAAAATCTCATCTCATCTTCCGGCCCATCGTGATGCAACTCACGCAAAAGCATCCGATGGACAATCCCAGACAAAAAATGAATCTCACGATGCATCTGAAGGAAATGACCAAAACATGACTCAGTAAACCGACGTCGGTCTTTCATCTTCAGAAGTTCAGGTACACTTTCAAGTGTATTCACAGAAAAAAAGCATATAAGTTCATGAAAATTCCAAAAAGGCTCGAAATAAAGGTTTAAAAAGGCATGATAACAATTCAAAAAGGCTCGATAACAAATTAAAAAGGCTCGATTACAGTACAAAAAGGCTTGAATACAGTACAAAAAGGCTCGATTATAATACAAAAAGGCTCCACATAAAGGTTCAAAAAGGCTTGATCACAGTTCAAAAAGGCTCGATTACAAGGCTTGAATACAGTACAAAAAGGCTTGATTACAATGCAAAAAGGCTAGACAAGGTTCAAAAAGGCTCGATCACTGTTCAAAAAAATCGGTGGCAGTACAAAAAGGCTCGATTACAATACATAGTTCAAAAAGGCTCAATCACTATTCACAAAAATCGGTGGCACTACAAAAAGGCTCGATTACAATACAAAAAGGCTCGAATACAGTACAAAAAGGCTCGATTACAGTACACAGTTCAAAAAGGCTCGACATAAAGGTTCAAAAAGGCTCGATAACAGTTCAAAAAGGCTCGATATCATTACAAAAGGCTCGATATAAGTTCAAAAAGGCTCAATATAACTACAAAAAGGCTCGATAAATGTTCAAAAACACTTGGAAACCCAGATCTTCATTGTCTTCAAACGAAATTTTTTCCTAAACTAAAATCCTAACCTAACCTCATCAAAAAAACACACAAACTTTTCGAAAATTCAAGGAAGGTAGATTCTTGACTTAACTCTAATTTGAAGAGATTTAGTTGCACACACACACTTTCTAGCATGCATGTGTGATAATTTCTTCTTGTATGTTTGTATTACACCAATCACACTTGCACATTTTTCCTTGTATGTTTTTTTGACAATGTGTGCAGTCTGTGCGCTGGTCTTCTTGCGCTGGTCTTCCTACGCTGGTTGTCTAAAGCAATCTTGGCAAAATATTGCAGCTGGACCTGTGCTGGTCTACCTGCGCTAGTCGTCCAGCGCAATCGTGGCAGAGAAGCTCCGCTGGTCGAGCGCTACTCTCCTACACTAGTCCTCCAATGCCTTTGCGCCAAAAGGCTGTGCACTGGTCTTCCTACGCTAGTCTTCCTACGCAGGTCGTCCAGCGCTGGACCAGCGCACATGATGAGAAGCTGGAGCATTTTTTCCAAAACAACACCACTTCATCTAGGGCTCCTATATAAGTATCATCTTCTTCTTAGCTCATTTTTGAGAGCTTAAAAACTGAACCAAGTGAGAGAAACTTATATCCTAAAGAGAGAAGCTCCCAAGAACTCATCTTTACTCAACCAAACACTTTCCCATGAGCATCCAGCATCTTCCTAACATCATTCAAGCATGGGTTTTGTTGTCTTTCTTGACTAGGTAATTTCTACATGTCCTAGAACCTCTTGTTTCATTCTTATGACATGTTTGCCTAGGTTTAGCATTTATTTGTTAATTAAATGCATGTCTCCTTACTTAATGTTGTTTCTAACATGTTTGAGACTTTGTTTATTGGTTGAGATGAGTTGTTTGTTCATAGCTAGTATTTAGTGCCATTTTGCCCTATAGCTAAGTCTTTATGTTTTTCATTTAGACATTGTTGATTAGGACTCATTGATTGCATTTGTTTATTGCATAATTATTGTCATTGCCATGTTTATTGACAACTTGTGTTGAGTTGGCTTTGTTTGTTGACAATTAGGTTGCTAGAATCTCTTTGCATCTAATTAAGTTCACATGTATAAACATGTTGACATTGTTGATAGCTAGAGTGTTGATTTGCATTATAACATCTAGTTAAGCATTATATGTTTGTCTAGCATATTTTGTGTTGAGCATAATTGCCATATTCAGTTAGACTTTTTAATTCTCTTCAAGAGTCAAAGTCTTGTGGCTTCTAGGTGAAGTTGCACAAGCATTGTACTAGCTCCTCTGTAAAAGGCATGCGGGTAGATTAAGAGGTGCTCACTTGAGAGGGTAACCTTCTCTTCATACAGAGGTTGTTTAGAGTTGGTCTAGGTTCGCTATTAAAGGCCTACGGGTAGTAGTGGTGGGTTAGTAACCGTGTAGGGTTTGACGTGGTCAACCTAGGTTGTAAACACCATTACAAGTAGTGGATTCGAGGATAGTGTGTGGTGCACATAACAGCCCGTGGTTTTTCCCTGTTAAGGGTTTCCACGTAAAAATCAAGTGTTCTTTAATTTCCGCACTTTTACTTGACTTTTATTGTTTGTTGAATTGGGTTAATAGTGATTAATTTTGACTAATCAAAAAATTGATCGAAAAATTGGTAATAATTGATTAACAACCCATTCACCCCCCCTCTAGGTTGTTTATACATACGCAATTATATATTTTCAATTGGTATCAGAGCGGGTTCCTAGACATACTTAGGTGATCCTTGCTCTTGCTTGTGTGTCTTGCTTTTGTGTGTGTTGATTGCTACATTCATTTGCATTCATTTGCATACATTCACCCAAACACTATGAGTGAATTTGGGACTAGCAAAGAGGGAGCGTCGAGCATGAGGCCACCATTGCTCAAGGGTGACAATTACTCCTCGTGGAAGGGGAAGATGGAGTCCTATCTATCGGCGATAGATGATAGGGTATGGATGGTGATTGAGGATGGATTCACAGCTCCAACCGTGACTGCCGAAGATGGAATCATTGTGCCCAAGCCCAAGGTTCAATGGAGTACCGAAGAGTTTGAAGCTTCAAAGTGGAACAACAAGGCCATGCATGCCTTGCTTAGTGCAATGGATGAAAGTCAATATAAACTCATCCAAATCACTAAAAATGCACATGAAGCTTGGAAAATCTTGGAGACGGCACATGAGGGAACCGAAGTGGTGAAAGACTCCAAGCTCCAAGTGCTCCAAACCTTATTTGAGACTATTAGGATGGAGGAGCATGAGTGCTTAAATGACTTCCAAGTGAAGTTGATGGACATCATCAATTAAAGCCATCAACTAGGTGACCCATACTCGGATAGGAGGATCAAGCAAAAGATCATGAGGTCATTACCTCCTAGATTTGAATCCAAGGTGACGGCACTTGAAGAAAATGTTGACTTCAAGAAGATGAGGCTGAGTGAAGTTATTGGAAGGCTTCTTGCCTATGAGTCAAGAAAGGCTCATACCTCCTCATCTCCCAAGAAGCAAAAGGGAATAGCCTTGAAGACCTCCAAAGTTGAAAAGGAGGATGATGACTCGGATGAAGACATGGCTCAAATGGTGACGAGATTCAAGAAGTTCTTGAGGCTACAAAAGAATGACTCCAAGAAAGTTGAGCCAAGCCAAGAGAAGTCTTCAAGAAAAGGCATTCAATGCTTTGAATGTGGAGGATATGGTCATATCTCCAAGGTTTGTGGTAACTTGAAGAACAAGAGAAATGGAAAAGAGATGGCCACCTCATCAAGTGATAGTGAGAGTGAGAGTGTAGAAGATTCTTCAAGTGATGAAGAGCTTGCAAATTACTACATGGCCTTTGGAGCCTCTCATGTGGATGTTGGAGAAGAAGGCAAAAATGCCTCTATTTGTAACCTTGAAGAAGGAATAGATGAAAAGGTAGCTAGAAGTGCGATTGATGTAGCTACGCAAAGGGAAGTTGCTTGTATGACATCAAATGGCCAAGTCAAAGGTCTTGATGAGGAAGTTGACTCAATTAGTGAGAGGCAATGTGATGAGTGTTGCTCATACTCATGTGATGACGATGACTCCGACTTGGAGAGTTTTGACAATAAGGAAAGAATGAGTTATGAGGATTTTATGACATTCTTTCATGACTCCTTGAAGAAGAAAAATAAGGAGATTTTTATGTTCAAGGAAGATAATCTTCAACTAAGAGAAAAGGTGATTCTCTTAGATGAGGAAGTAAAATTTGTCAAAGAAAATAAGGACAAGTTGAAGGAAGAGCTTGAAGAAGCAAGGATGTCACTTGCTAAATTCACTTCGGGTACGGAGAAGCTCAACATTATGCTAGGTTGTGGGAAGATGCCTAGTGACAAGAGAGGCCTAGGTTTTGTTGATGAAGAAGTCACACATGTTAGGATTATGCTCAATAGCAAGAGTGTAATATTGTAATTGACAATCTTTTCATATTAATAAAGTGATTTCTGGTTTAACAAATCTTATAGCATTTATAGTTTAATATTATAATTGTCAAAGTAAATAATCATAAGGTCAAAAGACTACGAGAAAAGAAGAATTGTTCGTACATCTGGATATGTATGAGGTAGACACAATTTTTTAGTTAGTCTTGAATAATGTTCACAACTTAAGTTAAAGGTTAGGCACCTTTATCTTTTTAAAGTTGTAGAATTCTTTTGCTAACATTTGAGTGGGATCAAATGAGTTATGATGAGTCTGAAATCATTGAAGGGTCTTCGAGTAAAAGAATCTAGTGCACTGGGTGCATTGAATAGGATCACAATGAAATACTTTATCTAGAACCGTCAGTAGATAAAAGTTTTTTCATTATCAGGACAATCGAAGAGTCTATCTTAATCCTGAGATAAATGATGGACTTATGGTTGCAAGTGTTATCATTTGAGTTATCAATGAGTACGATTATATAGCATAGTCTATCCTCGATAGTTTGGTGGTATTCATTTGTTAATCGATAGAGGACTTCATTTATAGATATGGACATCGTGGCTCCATTTATTAAATGAGAGTAGAATATCATCGTATGGATGTTTTGAGGTTTTGGATATTGAATCTTAACGTTAAGTTTTCGATAGAGTCTATTGAAACATGGCTTCAGGACAAGTCAAAATATCCAAGTTCAAAATGTGGTCATATGAGTAAATATGGTAACTTGGAGAGCTATAGGCGGTCTATGGGCTCTTGGCGATTACTGATATTCTTCACGAGGATACACCATCTCCAATAAGATTGTCTAGGGTACGAATGAGAAATATTTACTTATTCTATCTTTATTTAAGAGTTCAATTTTAGCTCTTTAGTGGAATGAGTTAAAATTAATAGATCGGACCTAAGTGAATCATTTGTTGATTATGATTAGGTTATGTCTATTGAAGCTTAAATTTAGATAGCCCGCCAAGATCCCCAATCCACCCGGACTTGCATGGATCACTTGATATATTCTACCGGACCAATTTATGGGTCCATCTAGAATTGTATTTAATATATTAAGAATATAATTTGCACATTATTTATTTAATGGGCTGATCAATTATATTAATATATTAATGAAGACATGTGGGCTTGTTTCTTTTAGTAAGAATGGGTCTGGTTCACATGTGGGCGTTTTAATTAAAGTCTAATGGATTAAATAAAATAAGAAAATAATATTAGGCCCATGTATATGGTGTGGGCGGCAAGACTAGAATAATAGTCTAAAATATTATTTTATTTTATTGATGGATTAAATGGAAATTAATTAATTTATTAGTTAATCATTTAATTGAGAATCAAAATCTTTTTCTGATCAGGAAATATGTTTCCTAGAGTTATACTATTGGTAGTAGTATATTAAAGATAAAAGACTTATTTGGTAAGAAGATAAATAATAAGGTTTATTTATCTAATCAAATAAGGAAATCTTTTAATAAGTCATAATAGGATTAAACACTTATGAGTTGTATTAGGGTTAGGATTCTAAGGCTGATAGGAATTAGGGTAAAGCACAAATCCTCTTTGGGAGAGAATTCGGCCAACCCTAAATCCTAATACAAGAAGAATTCGGCAACCCTAATAATAATACAAGAAGAATTCAACCACCCTATATATTTGATAGGATAGCATTCGGCCACCACTTTTTCTTTTCCTAGCTTGAGTGAATTATTTCTTTTGCTTAGAAAAATAATTCATACTCTAGACAAGTGTTTAATTTCGGCCAAGAGAGAGATAGAGAAAGAGAGTTCTAATTTCGATAGTGCACTTGTAAGCTTGAATATCAAAAAGCTTTGTGCACAACTTCGAATTAGGTTCACGCGAGTTTCAATCTTAACGGTTGTTAAATTCAAAAGTGACCGGAACATACTTTCTAGTTTCTTGGATTTTATTGTGACTAATGATCAGGAGGAGAGATTTTGTTTTCCATCCTTAGGTACGCAATTCAAATAAAGGGAGACCACGCTCCTAGGTGATTCACGTTTGTGATAGGATTGGAAGATCTTGCGGATTACCATCGACGCAAAGTCAATCGGATCACGCGACAAAAGGTATTCTACTTTTTAGTATATATATATGTTTAATTAATTTAAGGGTTAAGGTTCATAATATGAAAAAAAATTTAAAATATACTAAACCGTTTTTAGTCTCGCTTCTGCTGCGTGACCGTATTTTTCCCTACAACACAATCATCCAACAAGACAACTTTTGTGAAGGAAATTGTTCCTAAGTTGCCTCCTCAATCTTCTTACCACAAGAAGACTCTTGAAGCGGGTGAATCTTCTAAGAGTGCTCATATGAAGATTTTCAAGGACAAAGAGATGAGGTATCTAGAAGTTTTAAAGAAGGCTAAGATCAAGCAACCTCAAGCTCAAGGAAAAAGCTTAGCTTCACCTTCTCAACACCCTAGGAGGAAGATTGATCTTGGAGAGTCATCCAAGAATGGCCAAATGAAGATGCCAACAAAAGGTAAAGCTCAATCTCAACATTCAAGAGCTTAACACCCAAGCTTTGCTCAACCAAGGAGGCACATTCAACTGGCTCAACTACCTCAAAAAGTTACACCACAAAGGTGCCACCAATCGGCTCAAGCTCCAAAGAGAAGCAAACCGATGCACCATCAAAGACACCCTCATCAACATGGCAATTCCTCGATGAGATCTCAATGCAATGGTATAAATTCTTACTTTGTACTTACTTGTCATTTTTGTGGTATGATTGGTCACTTAAGACCAAATTGCTTTCAATACATTAAGAGGTGTAGAATAAAGAGCATGAAAGAAAAACGGTTAAAAAAAAGGGCTAGTGTGCATGAATCTAGGGAATTTAGAAACAAGTCTATGACCACTAAATGATAAAGTGGAACCTAGGTGGGTTACAAAAAATGAACCCGCTTGCCATTGTGCTAATGGGATACCCGTAGATGCAACTAGGTCCAATGGACTTGGTAAATCTATAGAAGCTCATGCCTCCCATTGACTTGGTTGGAATTAACCCTATGAGGGGAGCTCAAGCAAAGAGAGCAAACTTGCATGATTTGCCATGTGCAAAAAGTTGATTAAATTTATGCTCTTTTGATAATTGCTTGAGATTGTTGGTTGCACGTATATGCTTATATGTTTCTTTTTCATAATAAGTGTGCACAATTGCTTTACTTGCAATCAATGTCATATTTATGCTCAAATATGCATTTTTGGACTAGGAGAATTATTTGGGAAAGTACATATGAATGACCCATAATTTATCTCCATGACATGAAAATTTCATGACATGCTTAAAATGATATGCATGAAATGTTTTTGATTGCTTATATGCAAAATATGTGTGAAAAGCAAATGAGAAGACTAAAATCAATAAGGATCTCGTATCCACTTAATCAATAAGGATTTTATATCCAAATTAGTCTTCTCTCTCTTCTTAAAGGTGTAAACAAGGCTACTATCATACGGATGTTTAATCCGGAAAAATCAAATAGGATCCTTGAATCCATTGGTTTGCCTTTAAGGATTAATATAGTTGCTCTTAGCTCGAAAATATCTTTTAAAAAACTATATATTGCTTATTCATGACAAAAGGGTACAAATTGGTTTGAATTCTCTTGGAAACCCTTTTGATGTTTGCTTTGCCAAATACCATTGATTTTGAACTTGAATGCAACATGTCGTGCATGAAAATCATCTTTGTCACACATTTTTTTTAAAATAAAACTCCTTGAATCTCTCTCAATTACTTGAGTTGCATAAAGTTCGTTTATATGATTATGCAAATGCATTTTGTGCCAATAGCTCTCTTTATTAAAGCAACCCGATAGGGGGAGTGTAGGAACCCAGGTTTATAGATTGCGTAGCGGAAGGGTTTTAAAAAAAAAAATAATTATGCAATCATAATATAACCTCATTTGTACAGTAATAATAAAAAACAATAAGAAGGAGATGAATCAATTTCATACCAACGTTTGTAGGCTCCTTCTCTTTAATACGATCTGCTCTCGATTTGAACCACTTGATCTTCCTCGCTATCTCCCAGGACTAGTAACGGCATGTGGGCGCGTCACGGTACTCAGGAACTTGTATGGAGGTAGAAGAAATAACACAAAACAACTCTTGCTTTGTGTATATAGAATTCGGCCAACCTTGAATGAAATAAAATAAACAAAAACCCTTTATTATTATTTTTTTTTCTTTTCTCTTTCACTTTGGCCGCACCACACCTGTTCTTCTTTTCTATTGTTTTGCGTGAGTGTGTTTTCTATCAGTTTCTTGTGTTGATTGTAAAATATATATAATATATATATATATATTAAAATAAACTAATTAATTAAATCTATTTAAGATATCTGATATCTTTAAAGATATTAATTAATATTAATTTATTTGATTTGATTTGAATTCAAACTCTTTTAAATTCAAATTTAAATATTTAATTTAATGAAAATAAAATAATCAAATTATCTTATATTCATTCAAAATTAAATATCAATCAACACCCTCCATCTAATGATTAATTACACAATTAAATAATCTAATTATTTAATTAACATAATCATTAATATTCATAAATCAAATAATCTCATTATTCAATTAATTCCCGAATAGACAAGTGTCATGTAAGGATTCCCGTAGTTTTTAATTGGCTTATTTCGTGATCAAACCATATGTGGGGATCATGTAAGGGTAGCTTAGGAATGTGTTCAAGTTCAAGGCCTTTGCAAGTGTTAAGCACTCCAAAGGTAAAACTCTAAGTGCTTACTTGCCTTGAAGAGATAGTTGCACACACTCACAACTCATGCACATGCTTATTCCTTGTATGTTGCGGTTCTTATGGTTGTGCATTAATGTTCAATTAACATCTCTTCTTGCTTGTTATTTTGATTGCATCTTGTGATTACATGTCATAGCATTTTAGGCTTTTAGGATGCATCTTAATTTACCTTTTTACCCCTTGCATGATTTCTTGTGGGGTTCAAAGGTGTGGGCTGTGCGCTGGTCCTCAAGCGCCTGACCAGCGCAGCTCACCAGCGCAGATCGCCCAGTGGTCTACCGCTGGTCGTGCGCTGGTCCACCAACGCTGGCCCACCAGCGCAGATCACCCAGTGGTCTGTCGCTGGTCGTGCGCTAGTCCACACCAGCTCAAGTCCACCAGCGCTAATCGCCCAATGGTGCTCCGCTGGTCGTGCACCTGTGTGAGCGATGGTCGTCAAGCGCCTGTGCAAAAATGTGCTTGTGCGCTGGTCTTGCGCCTGTCGTCCAGCGCAGGTCTACCAGCGCACTGAGCAATTTCTGGCGCGTTTTCAAAACGACCTCACTTCACTTATGGCCCCTATATATATGCTAACTTGATTTTAGGTCATTTAAGAGAGTTCATATTCAAGCTTCATACTTAGGATATTTTTCAAGACAAGAAAAATACACAAAGAACTCATTTTTAATTACTCAAACACTTCTTCATGATCATCAATCATCATCTAGCATGGATTCTTCATCATACTTTGCTTGGTAAGCTTTTCGCTAATATCTTACATATTTTGTGTTTCTCTTATCTAGCAATCTCAATTAATTACTTGTTTGTTATTTTGTATGCTTTGGATACAAGATTGAGATTAGTATGATGTATGTTTGAGAAGTTGTATTGTGCTAGCAAATTAGGTTTTGTGCTTAATATTGATTAGCTAAACTAATTGACATGTCATTTAGTTTTGATATCTAGGATTGTTCTTAATTGCAAATTCATCATCTTAGATAAGCATATAGGGTTTCCCTTGCTCTATGTTGCATTTGGATATTCATATATTCACTTAGGGTTGTTATTCTCTTCTAAAGAGAGTAAGTCTTGTGTGTAGCAACCGGGATTAGGTTGCTTAGATCGCAAGCAAATTGGACTAGGTTCACTCATACCGGGATTAGGTAGGTGTGTGATTAGTTCCGGGATTAGGTTGTAATTGTTTACACATTTAGTGGATTCGAGGTTCGAGTGTGGCTTACTTACTAGCTCGTGGTTTTTCCCGTGAGGGTTTCCACGTAAAAATCAAGTCTTATTTAATTTCCGCATTTTATACTTGATTTATCGCTTTATCTATTTAGGGGTAAATTCGTAATTTTGACTAACACGAAAAGTTGGGTAAAAAGCGTAAAATCTATTCACCCCCCCTCTAGATAGTTTTATACACACCATGCTATATTTAGTTTCATGTCACTTTCGTAACACAATTAATTTGACAATCCAATTAATTAACCGTGACCCTTGTTACCTAAATCGATTGGGCTAGCAAGGGGACCTAATGGACCCACAGTATTTTGAGCTCCAATAATCATTAGAAATAATTAATTAAACTCTTTAATTAATATTTCATGATTATTAACTTCAGTTTTATTCCACTAAAAACCCGAAGCTGCACTCTCTCAACTGTAGACGTTTTTACACAAACCAATAACTTTCGGTGTCCATCGATATAGCTATTACATATGGTATAATCCTCCACAAGTAGTTCATAATTAGAGCTGGGTTATAATGTCCGTTATACCCCTCTAATTATATCTTTCCTTTAAGTACCATTGATTCTCTAATGAACAATAAATCCTACATTCCTTACGGAATTAGGAGAGCGCTCATATTGTTCAAGCCCTGAATCAACCCTTAAGGGAACTACCATCTACTTCTCGCAAGAAGGAGTGGATTCCACTATTGTGTACAAACCTTCCTAGCCACAAGCCAAACCGCGATCCCAACATACGGAGCATATTGATCAGGAATGCAACTCTGACCTCACCCATGGTATATTAAAGACCTCGATCTAACCTGAAGGAGTCGATAAGACACTCAGGATTAAGATCACCCACATATAGCCATCATTAGTTGATATATATGAATCTCATCGTTAAACGGATCTTAGTGAGAGATTCATATAGATCATGGCCCAGTCCTATATGATCACATCATACAAGGTGCCTCCATTCTCATATCTCCATATGAATGATCCAGGATAGAATTACCGTATACTACGAAATAGACCGCAGCTGTAGATTAACCACAAATAAAGTACCCAGCTTTATTTGCTATCTACGGACTCTTTAGATTGCTCGTTTCAAACTGAATCCATCTATATATGACACTCATATACTTAGTTTGAAATTACATCCGGCAATCTTGGATGTTAAATACACATGTTATATATAAATGTATGAGACAATTTGAATGAATAAACTACTTTTATTTATGTTCAATTCACATTTACAAAGTACAAGCTTTAGGGCAAAAACCCCAACAATCTCCCACTTGCACTAAAGCATGTGAGACATGTATTGTAAACCTAGACTCTCTAGGTGACCCGTAAACACTTTAGCCGATAAGGTCTTTGTAAATGGATCAGCAATCCGTACATCCTAATGGGATCAAATCCTGTCCAGAATACATTAGCATATATTTTCTCGTTCTCTTAAGATACTTGAGAATAGTCTTGACAGCAACCCAATGATCCAATTCTACGTTGGACTGGTATCTGATGGCTACTCCCATTTCATAACTTAGTATACATGAGACTACCTACTGCTGATGCATAGGGAACACGTCTCATATCCTCAACTTCTTGAGGTGTCTTAGGACACTATTCCTTAGACAAGTGAACTCTATGTATGGTTGGTAAATTACCTTTCTTGGAGTTTTGCATTGAAAATCGCACAAGAATCTTGTCGATGTACAATGTTTGAGACAGTGCTATGAGTTTGTTCTTACGATCCCTTATAAGTTGGATTCCTAGAACATAACTCGCCTCTCCCAAATCTTTCATTTGGAATTGGCTAGCCAGCCAACCCTTTACTTCTGATAATACCCCTACATCATTCCTAATGAGTAGGATATCATCTACGTAAAGAACTGAGAAAACTACCTTCTTGTCAATGATGCGCTTGTAGAAACAAGGCTCATCAACGTTTTGCTCGAAGCCATAGGTTTTGATCACATCATCAAACCTTATGTTCCAAGATCTAGATGCTTGCTTGAGTCCATAAATGGATCTTTGCAACTTGCAAACTTTTTGCTCTTGATCTTGAGACACGAATCCCTCTGGTTGCATCATGTAGGTGCTCTCTTCAAGATTGCCATTCAAGAATGCAGTCTTGACTTCCATTTGCCAAATTTCGTAATCAAAATAAGCAGCAATGGATAAGAGAATCCGAATAGACTTAAACATGGCTACTGGCGAGAAGGTCTCTTCATAATCGACCCCCTCTTTCTGGGTATAACCCTTGGCCACTAGCCTTTCCTTGAAGGTCTCTACCTTCCTGTCTAGTCCTCTCTTTCTCTTGTAGATCCACTTACTGTAGGGAAAAAATAATAAATAAAAGTGTTACACGCAGCGGAAGCGATACTAAAGACGATTTAGTGACTTTTAAAATTTTTCCTATATGAACCTTAAACCCTTTTAATCAATAAACATGCATATATATCAACAAAAGTAAATTACCTCTTGTCGCGTGATCCGATTGACTTACATCGATGGTAATCCGCAAGACCTTCAATCCGAGCACGAACGTGGATCACCTAGGAGCGTGGTCTCCCTTTCCTTTGAATTGCAAACCTGTGAATGGACCAAACAAATACTTTCTATTCTTTGTTAGTCACAAAACAATCAAAAGAATGTCAAAATTATTCCGGTCACTTTTGAGTTCTCAATCTTATGATCGAAACTCGCGTGAACCTAGATCGATATCGTATACACAAGCTTATTGATGTTTAAGCAATTGTATACTATCAAAGAATAATTTTTCACTCCTTTTTGTCTCTCTAGAATAAAAACTCTCTTAGAATTAAGAAGAAGAAAGAAAATAAAAACTCAAGCACCAAAAAAAATTGATGTGGTCGAACCCTATAAGAACATATATATAGGTTGGCCGAATTTTTCTTCTTTTTCCTTTAGGGTTGCCGAATTCTATGTAGTATATGATTAGGGTTGGCCGAATTTCATCATGTCACTTATATAGGGTGACTAAAATTCAACCCTAATTCTTTTTAACTTTATAGACTTCAAACCCTAATCCAACTCTTTTATTTTTATTCTTTTATTTGACTAAATAAAAAAGACTCCTTATTTGATTAAATAAATAATACTAATTTATTTATTTACTTATCAAACAAGTCTTTTACTTTTAGGAAAGATTTGTTTCTTTAATTAAACAATTAATCAATAAATCAATTAATTCTTATTTAATTAAAACAAATGAAACAAAATAATATTTTTAGGTTAAAACCTTAACCTAGCCGCCCCACTTGTATAAGGTGTAGGGAAAAATAAACAAATAAAAGTGTTACACGCAGCGGAAGCGATACTAAAGAAGATTTAGTGACTTTTAAAATTTTTTCCTTTATGAACCTTAAACCCTTTTAATCAATAAACATGCATATATATCAACAAAAGTAAATTACCTCTTGTCGCGTGATCCGATTGACTTACGTCGATGGTAATCCGCAAGACCTTCAATCCGAGCACGAACGTGGATCACCTAGGAGCGTGGTCTCCCTTTCCTTTGAATTGCAAACCTGTGAATGGACCAAACAAATACTTTCTATTCTTTGTTAGTCACAAAACAATCAAAAGAATGTCAAAATTATTCCGGTCACTTTTGAGTTCTCAATATTATGATCGAAACTCGCGTGAACCTAGATCGATATCGTATACACAAGCTTATTGATGTTTAAGCAATTGTATACTATCAAAGAATAATTTTTCACTCCTTTTTGTCTCTCTAGAATAAAAACTCTCTTAGAATTAAGAAGAAGAAGAAAGAAAATAAAAACTCAAGCACCAATTGATTGATGTGGCCGAACCCTATAAGAACATATATATAGGTTGGCCGAATTTTTCTTCTTTTTCCTTTAGGGTTGCCGAATTCTATGTAGTATATGATTAGGGTTGGCCGAATTTCATCATGTCACTTATATAGGGTGACTAAAATTCAACCCTAATTCTTTTTAACTTTATAGACTTCAAACCCTAATCCAACTCTTTTATTTTTATTCTTTTATTTGACTAAAAAAAAAGAATCCTTATTTGATTAAATAAATAATACTAATTTATTTATTTACTTATCAAACAAGTCTTTTACTTTTAGGAAAGATTTGTTTCTTTAATTAAACAATTAATCAATAAATCAATTAATTCTTATTTAATTAAAAAAAATGAAACAAAATAATATTTTTAGGTTAAAACCTTAACCTAGCCGCCCCACTTATATATAAGATGGGCCTAATATTATTTTCCTATTTCATTTAATCCATTGGACTTTAAATAAAAAGCCCACATGTGAACCAGACCCATTCTTACTAAAAGAAACAAGCCCACATGTCTTTCATTAATATATTAATATAATTGAGCAGCCCATTACTTAAATAATGTGCAAATTATATTCTTAATATATTAAATGCAATTCTAGATGGACCCTTAAATTGGTCCGGTAGAATATATCAAGTGATCCATGCAAGTCCGTGTGGATTGGGGATCTTGGCGGGCCATCTAAATTTAAGCTTCAATAGACATAACCTAATCACAATCAACAAATGATTCACTTAGGTCCGATCCATTAATTTTAACTCATTCCACTAAAGAGCTAAAACTGAACTCTTAAATAAAGATAGAAAAGGAAGATGCTCCTCATTCATACCCTAGACAATCATATTGGAGATAGTGTATCCTCGTGATTAATATCAGTAATCGCCAAGAGTTCATAGACCGCCTATAACTCTCCAAGTTACCATATTTACTCATATGACCACGTTTTGAACTTGGATATTTTGACTTGTCCAGAAGCCATGTTTTCAATAGACACTATTGAAAACTCAACGTTGAGATTTAATATCCAATTACCTCAAAACATCCATATGATGATATTATACTCTCATTTAATTAAATGGAGCCACGATGTCCATATCTATAAATGAAGTCCTCTATCGATTAACAAATGAATATCACCAAATTATCGAGGATAGACTATGCGATATAATCGTACTCATTGATAACTCAAATGATATCACTTGCAACCATAAGTCCATCATTTATCTCAGGATTAAGATAGACTCTCCGATTGTCCTGATAATGAAAAAACTATTATCTATTGACGGTTTTAGATAAAGCTTTTCATTGTGATCCAGTTCAATGCACCCAGTGCACTAGATCCTTTTGCTCGAAGACACTCCGATGATTTTAGACTCATCATATCTCATTTGATCCCACTCAAATGCTAGCAAAAGAATTCTACAACTTTAACAAGATAAAGGTGCCCAACCTTTAACTTAAGTTGTGAACAATATTCAAGACTAACTAAAGAATTGTGTCTACCACATACATATCCAGATGTACGAACAATTCTTCTTTTCCCATAGTCTTTAGACCTTATGATTATTTACTTTGACAATTATAATATAAACTATAAATGCTATACGATTTGTTAAACCAGAAATCACTTTATTAATATGAAAAAGATTGTTAATTACAACATTACACTCTTGCTATTGAGCATAATCCTAACAATCTCCCACTTGCGCTATAGCAAATGTGTCATATCTCTCAAGCCCATATTCTCTAGATGCCCATCGAAACTCTTCTGAGGTAGAGCCTTTGTGAAGGGATCCGCTAGATTTTCTGCTGACGCGATTTTGGTAATCGTCACGTCACCTCTTTGAACAATCTCCCTTAAAAGATGATACTTTCTTTCAATGTGTTTACCTCTCTTGTGACTTCTTGGTTCTTTCGAATTAGCCACTGCTCCACTGTTGTCACAGTAGATAGTGATCTGCTTATTCGCACTAGGAACCACTTCTAAGTCAATCAAGAATTGGCGGAGCCAAACAGCCTCTTTGGCAGCTTCGCATGCAGCAACATACTCAGCTTCCATGGTGGAATCAGCAATACAAGATTGCTTGATACTCCTCCATATAACTGCTCCTCCTCCAATAGTAAACACAGCCCCTGATGTGGATTTTCTGGAGTCAGAATCTGATTGGAAATCAGAATCTGTATACCCAACGGGAACCAAATCCCCTCCAGAGTATACAAGCATATTATCTCTCGTTCTCTTAAGATACTTGAAAATATGCTTTACTGCCGTCCAGTGATCAGGTCCAGGTTTCGATTGAAACCTGCTAACTATGCCAACAGCAAAACAAATATCTGGTCTAGTACAGAGCATTGCATACATGAGACTTCCAACTGCCGAGGCATATGGAACTTTACTCATGAATTGCTCTTCATGCTCATTCTTAGGAACTTGTTCCTTAGAAAGCTTGATTCCATGTCTGAAAGGTAACATACCTTTCTTGGAATCCTGCATGGAAAACCTAGACAAGATTTTGTCTATGTATGAAGCTTGGGATAATGCAATCGTTCTATTCTTTCTATCCCTTATTACTTGGATACCTAGAATAAAACTTGCTTCTCCTAAGTCCTTCATATCAAATTTTTTTGCTAACCATTCTTTTACTGATGTCAATACACCTACATCGTTTCCAATGAGTAGTATATCATCAACATAAAGAATCAGGAAAACCAACTTGTCGCCTTTAATCCTTTTGTATACACAAGGTTCGTCAGGATTCTGAATAAATCCAAAACCTTTGACAGCTTGATCAAACCTTATGTTCCAGGATCTGGATGCTTGCTTTAATCCATATATGGATTTCTGCAACTTGCATACCTTATCCACTTGGCCCTTTTCAATGAATCCCTCTGGTTGCATCATGTAGATGCTTTCGTCAAGACTTCCATTTAGGAAAGCTGTCTTGACGTCCATTTGCCAAATCTCTAGATCTAAAGATGCTGCAATGGATAAGAGTATCCTAATGGATTTAAGCATGGCCACAGGAGAGAAGGTTTCCTCGTAATCGATACCTTCTTTCTGTGTATACCCTTTAGCTACCAATCTAGCTTTAAAGGTTTCCACCTTTCCATCCATACCTCTTTTCCTCTTGTATACCCACTTGCACCCAATGGGTTTTATCCCTTTAGGTAAGTCTACAAGGGACCAGACTTTGTTATCGAACATAGATTCAATCTCGGATTGCATTGCCTTTTGCCAATGGCGACTATCAACATCCTCCATAGCTTCCTTGTACGTATAGGGATCATCGTCGTCCGGGAGATTCTCCACTGATTCTCCCAGACCGATGTATCTTTCGGGTTGTGTTCTAACCCTCCCACTACGACGAGGAATGGTAGGTTGTTGATCTTGTGTTGGATCGGAACTTACAATTGGGTTAGGTTGTGCAACCTCTCGTGGAATTGTATCTCCTGACATCTCATTCAGGACAATTCTACTTCTAGGCACAAAATCATTCATATAGTCCTTTTCCAGAAATTTAGCATTTGTCGAAACAAATACTTTAAGATCTGAAGGACTATAGAAATAATATCCTTTAGTTTCTTTTGGATACCCTACAAATATACATGTTTCTGAACGGGACTCCATCTTTTCTGTCTTTCCTTTTAACACATGCGCAGGACAACCAAATATCCTTAAGTGTTGTAAACTAGGCTTGCGCCCAGTCCACAACTCATGCGGTGTTTTAGGAACAGACTTAGATGGTACATCGTTTAGAATGTACATAGCAGTTTGTAAAGCATATCCCCAAAAAGAAATAGGAAGCGTTGAATAACTCAACATAGACCTAACCATATCCAAAAGAGTTCTATTTCTCCTTTCTGCTACCCCATTCTGTTGAGGTGTACCTGGTGCAGAAAACTGAGAAACTATCCCATTATCAATAAGATATTGCTGAAACTCACCAGATAGATATTCTCCACCACGATCAGATCTCAAGATTTTTATGTGTTTCTCAAGCTGATTTTCCACTTCAGCTTTGAATGCTTTGAACATGTCAAAAGCATCCGACTTATGTCTCATGAGATACACATAACCAAATCTCGAGTAATCATCCGTGAAGGTGATGAAGTACTCATATCCACCTCTAGCTTGAATGCTCATAGGTCCACATACATCAGTGTGTATCAATCCTAAACATTCAGTGGCTCTTGCACCTTTGGCAGAGAACGTCCTTTTGGTCATTTTACCTTCCAAACAAGATTCACAAGTTGGTAGATCATCAACCTTTAAGTCACTCAAAGGTCCGTCACATACCAATCTTTTAATCCTATTAAGGTTAATATGACCTAAGCGTAAATGCCAAAGATAGGTTTCATCTGTTGATAATTTTACTCTTTTATGATTAGGTTCCGTTATTTCTGTGTCTAACGAGTGAGAGATATTTCTATGCAAAAAGTATAGACCGTTTTCCAATGTACCCTGGCAAATAATTTTGTCATTCTTACTAATAATAAAAACTTTATTAAAAGTAACCGAATATCCAAATTTATTCAAACAAGAAACTGAAATTAAATTCCTCTTGAATTGAGGTACATAATAAACGTCTATTAAATCTAAATGCCTTCTAGAATCCAAATAAACTCTAATATCTCCCACTGCACTTGCAGACACTAACGTTCCGTTGCCCAAGCGCAAATTGATTTCATTCTTACTCAGCTTTCTCCTTTCTTGAAACCCCTGCAAGGAATAACAAACATGATTAGTGGCTCCTGAGTCTATGATCCAAGAATCTGTAGAATCAGCCAAAAAACATGTTTCTAGATAATTCAAATTACCTTCTTCCTTCTTGTTCTGGGACTTTGGGCAATTTCTCTTCCAATGTCCCTTTTCACCACAAAGGAAGCATTTCCCTTTGATCTTGGTTACTTTCTTGGTCTCCTTCTTGATAGGCCCAAGTTGCTTTTTCTTCTGTTGTTTCTTGACCTTTTGACGGGCCTTAACAGTAGCAACTTTACCAACCATATGAATCTCTTGACCTTTGCCTTTCACAAGGATCTTTTCAGCACTTTGAACATCTTGCATCAGGCCTTGTAAGGTGTATTCCTTTTTGTTCAAAGTGTAGTCCAATTTGAACTGATCAAAGGAATCTGACAATGAATTGACAACCATATCAATCTTTGTCTCACCATCTATCTCAGCGCCATGCAGTTCAGCAATGTTGAGATGTGCTATGACTTTCATCATGTGATCTTTCACAGCCTGTCCAGGTTTCATCCTAAGATTCATAAAAGCAGTCACTGCCTCTCTCTTAGTCGTCCTAGACTTCATAGCAAACATCTCCTCTAGAGACATCATTATATCAGCAGCGGACTCCATTCCTTCATGCTGCTGTTGCAACACGTCGGAGATAGTGGCCATAATGTAACATTTTGCCATATCATCTGAAGTCTTCCACTGCTCATACTCATCTCTACACATTATGCTAGATTCATTATTAGGAGCAGGTGGTTTAGGAGTAGTTAGAACAAACTTATGTTTTTCACTTTGCAGCAACAACCCAATTTTCCTTTTCCATGTGACATAATTATCTCCAGTTAAAGTGTTATCTTTCAGGATGTTCATAAGTGATGGGGTCATGATTTCTGAATAAAACAAAACATATATAAGTAAATAATCATGATAAAGCACTTTTAAATATTTATCTTGAATTAAATAAATAACTCAATCATAAAATTCAACGGTGATCTAACACCCATAAATGTTACGCCTCCTTTGGGAGTTCGCACCATTTACTAGTTAGACTAGGTCCCACCTAATTGTTAACATAACAACCAGCGTTTTCAATTTTAGCCTTGCAATTTTATTAACAAGAACTCTTGGGAGGATATCAATAAAATTACATTGAGTGTGTTACCAAGATATCGACCCTCAATTTTCTCTCACGAAAATCCCTCCTTGGGGAGTAGATCTCGTTTGAGTCCATTGTCTAGTCTATCCTTGTAAGGAAGTATGTTGCTAAATTCCATTCATGGACGCCCCTTGGGGGGATTACCAATAAATAATAAAGCTCAACTAACCTTGGAGGCCATAGGTGTTACCAAAACACCTTCTCCCACTCAATTATTTAAGGCGTGTGATTAAATCCCATAGAATGATTTACCGAGTTATCTAGATGCCAATTTAGATACCTAAATCATTCAATGCATGTTCATACCAAAAGAGATATATGCGTGGCACTCCTATTCTATATGTCATGTTATCATACAATAACAAATATTGTAATATTTAAGCATAAATTAAATAGCAACAACTTTGGCCCATCCTAGAAAAACAAGTAAATTACAATTTGTCAGGAATACAAGATCTTCAGGTGGCCCATCAACCATACGCTCATCCTTCGGCCTTCTCCCATGGGCGTGCGCAGCCCACAACCCCACAAAGGGGCTGCCTTGCGCAACCCATAAGGCCACACAAGGCTGCCATGCGCAGCCCACCAAAGTTTGGGCTTGTCATGCGCAGCCCAATCCACTCCTAGGGTGCGCACGGTGCTCGTACTTGGTTCCGGTTGCTTCGTTTTGCTTTGTGTCTTCGAATCTCCAAGACCTAAATATATTACGGCAGTATATATATAATAAATACTGCAGTATTAATTTTTTTTTTTTTTTTTATTCACTGCAGTATTTTTACAAACCAAAAACTGCACATACTAAAAATAAATGAAAAAAAAACTGCAGTAACCCTAAAAAAATTACTGCACATAAAAAAAAATAAAACCTAGCAATCTACCAAGAAGGAATTATGGCGATAATAGACCACCCTTCTTGTTACAACTCCGAAACAAAAATTACATTGAAAATCTAGGGCCAAAATCGAGCAATAACAAACCACATAAAATATATATAAATCCATACATCACATGTAATTATATATTTGAATACCTAGAGTGCCATCTCTTTCTAAACATGCATAATCACAATAAAAAGAAATAGATCCACGTATATATACGTTAATTAATTAAAAGGGTTCAACCTAGGCTCTGATACCAATTGTAGGGAAAAATAAACAAATAAAAGTGTTACACGCAGCGGAAGCGATACTAAAGAAGATTTAGTGACTTTTAAAATTTTTTCCTTTATGAACCTTAAACCCTTTTAATCAATAAACATGCATATATATCAACAAAAGTAAATTACCTCTTGTCGCGTGATCCGATTGACTTACGTCGATGGTAATCCGCAAGACCTTCAATCCGAGCACGAACGTGGATCACCTAGGAGCGTGGTCTCCCTTTCCTTTGAATTGCAAACTTGTGAATGGACCAAACAAATACTTTCTATTCTTTGTTAGTCACAAAACAATCAAAAGAATGTCAAAATTATTCCGGTCACTTTTGAGTTCTCAATATTATGATCGAAACTCGCGTGAACCTAGATCGATATCGTATACACAAGCTTATTGATGTTTAAGCAATTGTATACTATCAAAGAATAATTTTTCACTCCTTTTTGTCTCTCTAGAATAAAAACTCTCTTAGAATTAAGAAGAAGAAGAAAGAAAATAAAAACTCAAGCACCAATTGATTGATGTGGCCGAACCCTATAAGAACATATATATAGGTTGGCCGAATTTTTCTTCTTTTTCCTTTAGGGTTGCCGAATTCTATGTAGTATATGATTAGGGTTGGCCGAATTTCATCATGTCACTTATATAGGGTGACTAAAATTCAACCCTAATTCTTTTTAACTTTATAGACTTCAAACCCTAATCCAACTCTTTTATTTTTATTCTTTTATTTGACTAAAAAAAAAGACTCCTTATTTGATTAAATAAATAATACTAATTTATTTATTTACTTATCAAACAAGTCTTTTACTTTTAGGAAAGATTTGTTTCTTTAATTAAACAATTAATCAATAAATCAATTAATTCTTATTTAATTAAAACAAATGAAACAAAATAATATTTTTAGGTTAAAACCTTAACCTAGCCGCCCCACTTATATATAAGATGGGCCTAATATTATTTTCCTATTTCATTTAATCCATTGGACTTTAAATAAAAAGCCCACATGTGAACCAGACCCATTCTTACTAAAAGAAACAAGCCCACATGTCTTTCATTAATATATTAATATAATTGAGCAGCCCATTACTTAAATAATGTGCAAATTATATTCTTAATATATTAAATGCAATTCTAGATGGACCCTTAAATTGGTCCGGTAGAATATATCAAGTGATCCATGCAAGTCCGTGTGGATTGGGGATCTTGGCGGGCCATCTAAATTTAAGCTTTAATAGACATAACCTAATCACAATCAACAAATGATTCACTTAGGTCCGATCCATTAATTTTAACTCATTCCACTAAAGAGCTAAAACTGAACTCTTAAATAAAGATAGAAAAGGAAGATGCTCCTCATTCATACCCTAGACAATCATATTGGAGATAGTGTATCCTCGTGATTAATATCAGTAATCGCCAAGAGTTCATAGACCGCCTATAACTCTCCAAGTTACCATATTTACTCATATGACCACGTTTTGAACTTGGATATTTTGACTTGTCCAGAAGCCATGTTTTCAATAGACACTATTGAAAACTCAACGTTGAGATTTAATATCCAATTACCTCAAAACATCCATATGATGATATTATACTCTCATTTAATTAAATGGAGCCACGATGTCCATATCTATAAATGAAGTCCTCTATCGATTAACAAATGAATATCACCAAATTATCGAGGATAGACTATGCGATATAATCGTACTCATTGATAACTCAAATGATATCACTTGCAACCATAAGTCCATCATTTATCTCAGGATTAAGATAGACTCTCCGATTGTCCTGATAATGAAAAAACTATTATCTATTGACGGTTTTAGATAAAGCTTTTCATTGTGATCCAGTTCAATGCACCCAGTGCACTAGATCCTTTTGCTCGAAGACACTCCGATGATTTTAGACTCATCATATCTCATTTGATCCCACTCAAATGCTAGCAAAAGAATTCTACAACTTTAACAAGATAAATGTGCCCAACCTTTAACTTAAGTTGTGAACAATATTCAAGACTAACTAAAGAATTGTGTCTACCACATACATATCCAGATGTACGAACAATTCTTCTTTTCCCATAGTCTTTAGACCTTATGATTATTTACTTTGACAATTATAATATAAACTATAAATGCTATACGATTTGTTAAACCAGAAATCACTTTATTAATATGAAAAAGATTGTTAATTACAACATTACACTCTTGCTATTGAGCATAATCCTAACATAAGGTTGGGCCTAACATTATTTTCTTATTTCATTTAATCCATTGGACTTTAAATAAAAAGCCCACATGTGAACCAGACCCATTCTTACTAAAAGAAACAAGCCCACATGTCTTTCATTAATATATTAATATAATTGAGCAGCCCATTACTTAAATAATGTGCAAATTATATTCTTAATATATTAAATGCAATTCTAGATGGACCCTTAAATTGGTCCGGTAGAATATATCAAGTGATCCATGCAAGTCCGTGTGGATTGGGGATCTTGGCGGGCCATCTAAATTTAAGCTTCAATAGACATAACCTAATCACAATCAACAAATGATTCACTTAGGTCCGATCCATTAATTTTAACTCATTCCACTAAAGAGCTAAAACTGAACTCTTAAATAAAGATAGAAAAGGAAGATGCTCCTCATTCATACCCTAGACAATCATATTGGAGATAGTGTATCCTTGTGATTAATATCAGTAATCGCCAAGAGTTCATAGACCGCCTATAACTCTCCAAGTTACCATATTTACTCATATGACCACGTTTTGAACTTGGATATTTTGACTTGTCCAGAAGCCATGTTTTCAATAGACACTATTGAAAACTCAACGTTGAGATTTAATATCCAATTACCTCAAAACATCCATATGATGATATTATACTCTCATTTAATTAAATGGAGCCACGATGTCCATATCTATAAATGAAGTCCTCTATCGATTAACAAATGAATATCACCAAATTATCGAGGATAGACTATGCGATATAATCGTACTCATTGATAACTCAAATGATATCACTTGCAACCATAAGTCCATCATTTATCTCAGGATTAAGATAGACTCTCCGATTGTCCTGATAATGAAAAGACTATTATCTATTGACGGTTCTAGATAAAGCTTTTCATTGTGATCCAGTTCAATGCACCCAGTGCACTAGATCCTTTTGCTCGAAGACACTCCGATGATTTTAGACTCATCATATCTCATTTGATCCCACTCAAATGCTAGCAAAAGAATTCTACAACTTTAACAAGATAAAGGTGCCCAACCTTTAACTTAAGTTGTGAACAATATTCAAGACTAACTAAAGAATTGTGTCTACCACATACATATCCAGATGTACGAACAATTCTTCTTTTCCCATAGTCTTTAGACCTTATGATTATTTACTTTGACAATTATAATATAAACTATAAATGCTATACGATTTGTTAAACCAGAAATCACTTTATTAATATGAAAAAGATTGTTAATTACAACATTACACTCTTGCTATTGAGCATAATCCTAACACTTACACCCTATGGGTTTCACCCCATCTGGTAAGTCTACAAGTTCCCAGACTGAGTTAGAGTACATGGACTCTATCTTGAGATTCATGGCTTTAAGCCATTCCTCTTTATCAGGATCTTCCATTGCATTCTTAAATGTTAATGGATCATCCACACTATCAGCAGAGACAACATCTTGTCCCTCACTTACACCTAAATAGCATTCAGGCTGTCTCACAACCCTAACACTACGCCTAGGTGGTAGTGTATCCTGAATAGGAATCATCTGACGCTCAGATGTCAATGGATCAACAACTCTTGTTGATTGAGTACTGGTCTCACCAGACTCTAACTCATTCAATACAATTTTAGAATGAGGTTTATGGTCACTAATATAGTTATCCTCAAGAAACGTTGCATTTGTCGATACAAATACTTTGTTATCTTTAGGACTATAAAAGTATCCACCTCTGGTCTCCTTGGAGTATCCTACAAACAAGCAGACCATAGACTTGGGATCTAACTTTCCAGTTCTGTTCTTCAGCACGTGTGCTGGACACCCCCATACGCGGAGATGTCGCAAACTAACTTTACGACCATTCCACAACTCTAGGGGAGTCTTAGGAACAGATTTGGATGGCACTACATTCAAAATGTATGCCGCTGTTTGTAATGCATATCCCCAAAAAGAATTTGGTAATGATGAGAAACTAATCATAGATCTCACCATTTCCATTAGGGTTCTATTTCTCCTCTCCGCAACACCATTCTGTTGTGGTGTACCAGGAGCTGTGAGTTGGGATACTATCCCATACTCAACCATAAAGTCTTCAAACTCTTGGTCAAGGTACTCACCTCCACGATCAGATCGTAGAGACTTGATACTCTTTCCTAATTGGTTCTCAACTTCAGCTCGGAATTCTTTGAACTTTTCAAAAGTTTCCGACTTCCGTTGCATTAGGTAGACATATCCGTATCTCGAGTAGTCATCTATAAAGGTGACATAATACTCATAACCACCCCTTGCTTTAACATTCATCGGTCCACAGACGTCTGAATGTATAAGCTCAAGTTGTTCTTTAGCTCTAAGCCCTTTTCCAGTAAAAGGTCTCTTGGTCATTTTACCTTCTAAACAGGATTCACAGATAGGTAAGGTGCCAACCTTTAACTCACTTAAAGATTCGCTTTTAACTAGTCTGTTTATCCAGTCAAGGTTAATATGACCAAGCCTTAGATGCCAGAGATACGTTTCGTTTTCTGGAGAAATCTTATGTCGTTTAATTTTTGGTTTTTCAACCTTAAACATTTCGGTGTTGAGCAGTGTTGTATGTATTAACGGTCTTAACACATACAAATTGTTTTCATTAATTCCTGAACAAATATTTAGACCATTCTTTGTAATAATAACTGATTTATTATCAAAAGAAACAGAATATAATTGTTCTAACAACTTAGAAACGAAAATTAAATTCCGTGTAAAACCAGGAATGAAAAATACATTGTCCAACATTATAAAATTATTATTACAAAAACGCAATCTAATTACGTCCATTGCTCGTGCCGACATGACATCCCTTGACCCCACACGCATAGAGAAGGCTCCCTCCTCAAGCTGTGTCCAAGAATCAGTCCATTGCAAAAAAGAACAAACATGGTTAGTAGCCCCCGAATCAACTATCCAGGGTGAAGAATCATCTTCCACTAAATACGATTCAAGAACAAGTAAATCACATTTACTTTTTGCCTTTTTCTTCTTGCTTTGAGCTTTCTTGTGTTTGGGCTTACCCTTAGCCTTCCCAGCAGACCTCTTCCTCTTCTTTGATCCAGAATAAGATGGTTCAGCAACATTTGCCTCATTGGTCTTATCTTTGTTGTCCTTAGTCATGGACTCAAAGATAGTGAGCTCATTAAGCAACTGAGTCAGATTGAACCTCAACTTGTTCATCCCATACCTGCTTTTAAATTGATCGAAACTCTTCGAAAAAGTCATCAGTATGATGCTCACCTGAATGGGTTCATCAATGGCCCTGCCATTGATTTCTGCAGTGTTGAAGTAGGACATCATGTTCAGGATATGTTCCCGAACTGATGTACCCTCCTTCATACAAGGGAGCATAGTGGAACAAACAGCTTCGTGCCGCTTTTGCTCAGAGGTTTGCCCAAACATAGCCTGCAATGACTCAATTATTTCGAATGCGAAAGTCATTGCTTCGTGCTTTGTGACAAGCACGTCTGTCATACTAGCCAATAGATATGTTCGGGTCTTCTTATCAGATGAGACCCATTTCTCGTATGCCTCACAAACTCTTTGTGCGGCATAGGCAATAGGCGTTGGAGGACAGTCCTTCGTAAGCACAAACTTAAGGTCCTTGGTGACCAAAATTGCATTGATATTGTGTTTCCATTTAGTGTATTTATCACCAGTTAATTTTTCATTGGCTATGATTTGTCATAGTGCTGTTGACATGATTGAAAAAACATAAATTAAGAATTCATTCAGTCATACATACAAAACATGTGCGAATGTTCAGCATAAAATTAAACATGATGCATGAAAATGTTTAATGAACAAGAACAACCCTAAAAAAATGTTACTACGCCACGACAATCCAACATACCACAAGCAAGTGCCGCCTTAGGGTCGGTCAAATTCTTGCATGTTGGATCGAGACATTCTCAATCAAATGTTATACCAGAATAACTCTTATTCCTCTAACATTCAACCATCGTTTATTTCAGTCAGGTTTATAATTAACCAATTTAATTAAAACCTTGTGAGTGTAACCCATCATTTCAGATCTCTAGAGCTTAACTCGAGAATTGCCGCCTTAGGGTCGGTCAATCCCGAAATCCCCTTAGAAATCCTATCCATTAGGAAGTCAACCTTGGTATTGATTCTTATGGAAACCTTCCTTAGGGAGGACGAAAGCAAAGACGTCACGAGGCCCCACTCGAATCTCACAGTGTTGAACTAATGATGGAGACCGTGGGATATAATGTCATATATCCCTCTCCCACTCACTATTTTATAATTAGGGTTTTCTATAAATATTAATGCACCTAGATTAAACTAGATTAAATGGCTAATTTCAATCTAAGCGTCAAGTGCATTAATCACAATTTATTAGAATCCTATTCCAATAACTAATAAACTAATACAATTTTTTTAACTCTTAAAAATCTAGTTCATTAGTGATAATTCTAATCTATGTAAACTATTTACTAAGACTAGAATTATTAAATGTGTATTTACCAAGTTTTAACTATTAAAACTAAATACATTATTAGGGTCAATTATTATTAGGGGTTTAATCAAATTAATCCTAATATTAAAGGACCCTACTAATCTAAGTAATTAAACTCTTTAATAATTAGATTAGTGATTAATGAGAATTACCAAGTTTTTACTCCTTGTTAACGGTGAAATTTGGATTGCCACGCACTCAACAATTATATCAATTTAATATAAAACAAGAAAATTAAGAACACATGCAAAAGACAAGTTTTACGTGGAAAACCCTTGAATGGGAAAAAACCACGGCGCCCCTGGGGGCAGAAGAATAATACTAGGTTTTTGTTGCTTTGTTAAACACTCAGATCTCTCACAATTGCTCTCTTTTCTCTCTCTAGATTTCTGAACCCCTTCCTCGTGGGATAGGTGGTTCTATTTATACATGTTTACTTAGGGTTTCCCCTTGTTGATTTGTACTAGGATCCTTTCTTGTCATGGATTAGGTCTACTTTCCTTTTTATGATTCCTTGTTGCTCTGGGTCTTCTAAAAGTTTAGGGTTTACTTCTGTGTTTCTACCGAGTTGGTTCAAGCCTAGTGTGCTGGTCCAGCGAGTACCTTTATTTTCTGGGTATTGCATATTTGGCGAGCACACTTCTATATTCGGCGAGTAGGTATTTAGCTTCGGCGACCATGTCTTTGACTTCCTTCTGGTTTAAGCTATTCTATCATTCTGACTTGTCAGACTTCCTTCTTTAACCCGGTCAATGAGTGATGTGGCAGTCTTTTGTTAGCTCTTTTGATGACGTGTCAAGTTAGCGAATTTATACATACAACAATACCCCCATAAATACTTCGAGTTGGGCGAATGACTTGTTCTTCCCACTTCGTTCGCCTCTGCGAGTAGTATTTATAAGACTTCAGCGCATTTGTGTAATAACTCACTCTTTCCTTTTTTACCACGTGTTGTTTCATTTAATTGATTCTTCTGGTGCAAGCTTTCAATTTGAGCCACACGATTTCTAGTGCTTCCATTTGTTTTGACAGACGAAGAGACATTCTGACTGCTTGGTTGTCCCCGAGATGCCACATGTCCCTTACTTGGTGGTGGCTATTGTGGCTGGTCACTGTAGCCGTCATTCTCATTAATTGCATATCATTTACTTGATTTCTTTTTTGTTTTGAATTTCGAAGTTCCCCCTTTTGACGCCTAAACGTTTCTTCTTCTCCTTTATCTCCTTATATCTCCATTAATTTATTTTCTCAGAAAAACAGAGCTCCTTCATCGTCTCTCTTTTCTTCTTCCTCAGAGGTTTCTGCCAAATGTTTTTTTTTTTAATTTTTTTTTTTTATTTATCTTCTTGTCAGACAGCTCGTTTCGAAATCGATCGTGGTGATTTCTCAGCGTTCCCCAAACCTTCTGCTCATCCTCCGATCTTAGGGTTTCCTGGTGAGTTCTTATGGATCCCTCCTTACGCTCTTTTCTTTTTAATCGGATGATGCAAGCTATGGAGCTTGGTGATAAGTGTACTGCAGACAAAATTGAGTCTCTGATTCGCAATTTTCGTCTGGATTCTCCGGTCCCGATTTCCGTTTATATTCCATCTTTTGAGGATACTTTTAATCCTGACATCTCTCCCCCGTCTTTTGACAGTGATTCTCCAGCAATGCCGAGATCTCCTAAAACCACAAGCAGTAAACGACGCGCCTCTAGGGCTCCTCGTGAATCTCTGCTGGATGTGTAGACGGTTGTTGACTCTGATGTTGAAGACCATCAGAGGGATAGGCTGCTTTTCTCGCCAACTCGCTCGTGTTCTTTTGACACGGAAGTAAATGTAGTCAGCGAGGGCGAGCTTCGTAAATACAAGAGTCGCTTCGACATTCCAGACTCGGTGACTCTTATGTTACCCGGCGATCGGGCTGTGTGGAATCCTCCTGAAAACGCAGTCGCCATTTACGGAGCCATGCTCAGCTGTGGGGTTACCCTCCCTCTTCAGCCTTTTATCGCGAGGTTTCTCGCTGAGGCTCAGATCGCACCGGCACAACTTGCTCCAAACAGCTACAGGATATTGATGTGCCTGTGCCGTATGTGGAAGCTGAAGGGTTATGGGCCTCCTACACCCCGCGAGATCTGCCATTTCTATACTCTAAGACAGGCGGGCAATGGTGGCACATACTTTTTTCTCTCCTCGCCGGTGGAGAACTAGATTCCTGAGGGTGTGGCGAACCCTGGTCAAGTTGAGGTCTCCAGTGATGAGAAGAAGAAGGGTTTCATCTGGGGCTTCCCTACTTCAAACAAAAGGTGGAAAAACAGTTGGTTTTTTGTCGGCGGCGAGTGGGGTGGAGATGTACCCGCTCTCAGTCGCCGCAATCTTTTGGCGAGGAAGGTTCCCAGGCATTTCACATCTCCTGAAGCCTGGTCGAAAGCGGCCCCTACTTTGATGGATAGGGAGGTTTCTCACCTGGCCGCTGCGGCTGTCCTTCCTTTGGATTCGAGGGGTAGATCCTTCCTCTTGGATGAGGAGAAAATGATTTCTTTGGAAATTTTCACACGGCTACATGCAAGGCTTCCTCGCTGTAAGTCTTGCTCTGTTCCTCCTTTGTTTTATTGCTTCATTTTATTCTTTTAGTTGACACTTGGTTTTATTTTCCTTGTAGTGTGTGATTTTGACACCGTTGTGACTTGCAAGCCCGGGCGGTGAAGAATTCTGAGGCTGCCAGCAAGAGGCATGCTGCTGGTTTGGCTAAGGATGGAATTGCTGGTCCTGATGGCGATGATCACTCAGACGGCGAGGAGGCTGGTGATATTTCTAGGGGAGGTGCTGAGTTTGGGCGACCCCCTATGCATGCAGAGAGTGCTGTGAATACTCCTACTGCACCTGCTGCTGCTACCCCCAGCCGTAAAGGCAAGGAGAAAGTAGGTGCCTCAAGGGGGGTTGGTAGTGTTGAAGGGAGGCGTGTCGAGTCAGGGCCATCGCCTGTTCGCCCGAAGGTTGTCGCGAGTACTCCTGCTGCTGCTTCTACTCCTGTTGCGAGTACTACTGCGACTTTTCCTGCTGCCACAGCCCCAATCGTAAAGGAAAAGAGAAGGTGAGGGTTTCAGGGGTGGCTAGCGACATCCCCATTTTTGACGTAAATGTTCCTGAAATCCCTCCAGACCCTTCAAGCGAGCTGATCCCCAGAGCTGGTAGAGGCAAACGTCCGGCAGAGGGTGCGCCTGACCACACTGCTCGACCTCTAAAACGGGCGTCAAGGGTCGTGTAGTACGTTGTTTCTTCAGATGAGGAGGTCGCTGAGGAGCCTGTGCTCGCCGAGGCTCCTTCTGCTGAGACGACTGTTCCTGGGGCTTCTGTTGAAAAACCAGATCCGGCGGAGTCTCCCCTTCCGGAGGGGGCAAATAATCTTAATGCTTCCACCATTCCCCAAGCTGGTGCGACTCCTCCTCCAGCAACCGCGGATGGGCCGGGTGCCTCTTTTATTGGTCAGCCTGGACCACCTGGTCGAAGGGAGCCCACTAAGAAACCGGGGTCATCGAGACAGGATGAGGCTACTGCGTCTGGTTCAGGCGTTGCTCATGAAGCTCCTCCCGTTGATCCAACTGAGGCTGGTGAGGGAGTAGAGACTGTCTCCCTTTCGGATTTTACAGCTGCTGAGATTTGTACATATATAATGAACAATAATGTTTATGTTGGCGAGGATTGGGAGGAGCTGAAGAAAAGATCCTGCAATAGAAAAATGGAATTTTTCTTCAACTGCCATTCGCTGGTGAGTTTCTTGCTGTGCTTTTAAAATTTTTTTGTTCTTGCGTTTCCTGACTTCTGCTTTTTTCTTTTCAGTTGCTGTCCGAGTTGGCTGATAATTACAGGCGGGGAAAGTTTTTGTCAAAGGACGTGAGGCGCCTGCAAGAACAAACCTCTACTTTAGCAGCTGAAAAGCTTTCTATGGAGGAAAACCATACTCAACAGCTTGCTCAGCTGAGAGAGTCCGCGGATGGTTATCTTTCAGCTCAGCTGGCTGCTGAAGAGAAATTAGGTGCTGCTGAGGAAGAAGTTCGTTTGCTGCGAGAGCAACTCTCTGCTAGTCAAGAGTCACTCGCAGCACGTTTTGAGACTGAACGACTGGCTGAGGAGGCGAAAGAGAGAGCTGAACGCGAGGCGTTGGGCTTGCGCAACCAGTTAACCTCGCAAGAAGTTATTTTGAACGATCTAAAGGCTGTGTTGGAGGTTGAAGCGGTTGATCGCTTCAAGCGGTCCCCTGCCTATGACGCCCTGTTGTTGCGCGAGTTTGAGAAGGGCATGAGGCAAGCGAAAAAGTTCTTCGCTATAAAGGATCACTCCAACGATAAAGCTTTGAGGCGTTTCGACAGGTCTCTTCAACAACACATGGCCGATGGGGTGGGCTCGATTAAAGAGCAGACAAAACGATGGAGAGCCCACTGCCGTTATAATAGGACTGAACCTCATCCTATGCATTTGGAGATCCCCAGCAAGCGTGCTTTTAACACTTACTATTCGGGTCAGAAAGGCAGTTTCTCTGGTTCTGGTGCTGAGCCTGACTTAGGCCCTGTTGCTGGAAGGGATTATGAGCCTTTCATGCCAGAAGAGGATGAGGAGGTCATCTGGCCTTCAGAAGAGGAGATTGAGGATGAAGAGGACAGCGAGGGCCCTCCTGCAGCCGGTTGAGTATTTTTGTCTAGGACTGTATACTTTACTTTCTTTTTGTACCTTTATTTGTAATTCTTTGATTTGTAAATAACTTTTTATTCAAGTTATAAACTTTTATTCAAGTTCTTTTTAGCATATTTTATAGCTTTGTTCAGCTGCCTTTGCTATATTTTCGGCATACTCAGTGTTTGTCAGGACGTATCCGACCATGCACCAAGTTTTTAGCATGTCTTATATCTTTTATTCAGCTGCCGTTGCTGTATTTTGGCATACTCAGTGTTTTGTCAGGATTTATCCGACCATGCACCGAGTTTTTAACATGCTTTTTGTTTGTTCAGCTGCCATTGCTGAGTTTCGGCTTTTATTTCTCGCCAGTCATCGCTGCAGCGAGCATAAAACTCGTTTTTATGTGATGATAGCAATGTGTGATGGCGAATGCCTTTTGCGTTTGGCGAGTGGAATCGAGAATCTCTTAGTAATAAATTACTCTTTATTGAATACTTCCTGCAACTTTGTTAACATAGTCATAAAGAAAAAATGCTAAAACGAACAACTGCTCTAAGAAAAAATAAAAGGAATTCAAAAGATTCTGACTTGACCCTTATGTTAAGGATAATATATCTTCAAGTACTGCGCATTGCACGGACGGGGTAGCTCGCCAAATCCTTCTCGAGTAATGCGATATGCCCCGTGGCCAGCTATCCCCGTAATCTTATAAGGCCCTTCCCATTTGTCTGCGAGTGATCCTGCAGCCTTGTCTCTTGTTCCTGGATTCACCCTCTTCAGTACTAAGTCACCAAGCGTGAACCTCCTTTCACACACATGTGAGTTGTAATATCTGGCTACCCTCTGTTGATACGCCGCATTCCTTATTTGTGCGCGCTCCCTTCTTTCTTCTAACTCATCTAGGCCGCACTTTAGCATATCAATGTTGATTTCTGGTTGAAAGAGTTGTACCCTTGGTGAAGAGAATGATGTTTCCACGGGAATAACAGCTTCAGCTCCATAAGCCATGGAATACGGGGTTTCGCCTGTTGAACCCCTTTCTGTTGTTCGATATGCCCAAAGCACTTGTGGTAATTTATCCGCCCAGCTGCCCTTTTTGGTTGCCAATTTAGCTTTCAGGTTGTGCTTTATGATCTTGTTCACTGCTTCAGTCTGGCCATATCGTCTGTGGATGTGCTGGAGAAGCGTAGTAGTTGTTGATGCCATACTTATCACATAGTTCCCTGAATTTCCTGCCATCAAATTGGGTCCCATTGTCCGTGATGATGGTGTTTGGTATCCCGAATATGTATAGGATATTTTTCTTCACAAAGCTTATGGTGTTTGCTTCTATTATATGTACCAACGGCTCGGCTTCTACCCATTTTGTAAAATAATCCACGGCTACTATGGCATGCTTTGCTCCTCCAGTTGCTGTTGGCATTGGGCCGATCAAGTCTATTCCCCACATGGCGAATGGCCAAGGCGAGGTAATACTTTGCAGGAGCTCAGGTGGTTGTCGGATGTTATTGGCGATTTTCTGACACGCTTCACATCTCGCTGCCACCCTTTTGGAGTCGGCGAACAGAGTTGGCCAGTAAAAACCCTGTCTTAATGTTTTGTGGGCTAGGCTGGCACCCCCAGCGTGGTTCCCACAATTTCCACTGTGTATGCTTCTCAGGATACCTTCTGCTTCTTCAGGTCCGACACATCTCTGAAGTGCCCTCGAGTATCCCCTCTTGTACAGTTCTCCATTAAGTACTGAGTATCTTGTAGCTCTGTATTTCAGCCGCTTTGCCTCTAATGGGTCACTTGGGAGTATATCATTGACGAGATATTCCTTAATTGGTGTGATCCAGCTGTTCCTTTCGCCAAAGACTGCCCCGACTTCCTTTGTTTTAACTATACTCGGCTGCAATAGGCGGATCATAGAGATATTGTTGGGCCAGATGTTGATCGTGGCAGATGCCAATTTGGCTAAGGCATCAGCCTTTTCATTTTCTTCTCTAGGGACATGAACAATTCTGTACTCTTTAAATCTTTCTAACAGCTCCTTTGCCAATTCCAGGTAAGTGATCATGCTTTCATCTCTCGCCTGGTATTCATCTAGTACCTGATTGACAACAACTTGAGAGTCGCTGAAAATTTCCACCTCGTCTGCTCCTAAGACTGTGCTAATCTTTAAACCTGCTATGAGTGCCTCGTACTCAGCTTGATTGTTGGTGGCTTTGAAGTCAAAACGTAAGGCACATTCGATTGAGTCTCCTTCCGGGGTTGTCAGCACTACACCTGCCCCGCTGCCGTGCGTGTTTGATGAGCCATCAACGCGAAGTTGCCATTTGAATATTTCTTATTTTGCTCCACCATCATTCTCGCCACCTCTATGCTTGGTTCGGTGAACTCTGCTACGAAGTCTGCCACTGCCTGGGCTTTAATTGCCGTCCTTGGGAGGTACTCCACATCGAATTCACTTAATTCGATCGCCCACTTTGTTAATCGACCGGATACTTCTGGTTTCTGCAGGATTAACTTCAGTGGGCAGTTGGTGTATACCCTGATTCTATGAGCATGGAAATATGGTCTTAGCTTCCTTGCTGCTGTTATTAGGGCGAGTGCCATTTTTTCCTGCCGGCGAGTACCTTGTTTCGGCTGGTAATAGTGCTTTGCTGGTGTAGTATACTGGCTTTTGGATTCCATCTTCCTGTCGTACTAGCATGGAACTTGTGGCTGCTTCAGAGACGGACAAGTACATGTACAATGTCTCTTCTGTTTCTGGTTTTGATAGCAGTGGTGCCCGTCCAAGGTAATCTTTCAAGGCCTGGAAGGCTTTTTCGCAATCCTCATTCCACTCGATTCCCTTTCCTTTTTTTAAAGCTTTGAAAAATGGTAGGCATCGGTCTGTTGACTTGGCTATGAATCTGCTTAGCGATGCTAGGCACCCCGTGAGTTTTTGGACGTCTTTCAGAGTCTTTGGCGAGACCATTCTCGCTAGTGCTTGGATTTTTTCAGGGTTCACCTCTATTCCTCTTTGGTGTACTTGATATCCGAGAAACCTCCCAGACGGTACGCCGAATACACATTTTGCTGGATTCAACTTCATTCCATACTTGACCAGTACGTCGAACGTTTCCCTCAAGTCATCTGCATGTCTATCTGCGGTGACGCTTTTTGTCAGCATATCGTCAACGTAGACCTCCATATTTCTCCCTATTTGCCTGGCGAACATTTTGTTGACCAAGCGCTGATAAGTTGCCCCAGCGTTCTTCAGGCCGAATGGCATGACTGTGTAACAATACAACCCCTGATCTGTGGTGAACGCTGTCTTCTCTTTGTCAGGCTTGTGCATCTTTATCTGGTTATATCCTGAATATGCATCCATGAAGCTCAACGTCTCATGTCCAGCTGTTGCATCGACTAACTGGTCAATCCTTGGTAGCGGGAAGCTGTCCTTGGGGCAGGCTTTGTTCAGGTCGGTGAAGTCGACGCACATCCTCCATTGATTGTTTTTCTTTTTACTAAGACCACATTCGCCACCCATTCCGGGTACTTAACTTCTCTAATTGACCCTGCGACGAGCAACTTTGACACTTCCTCTTTTATCGCTGCACTTCTTTCTGGGTTGAAGCTTCTCCTTTTCTGCACCACCGGTTTGCATTTCTCATTCACAGCCAGATTGTGAGAAATTATGCTTCTATCAATCCCTGGCATGTCTTCGTGGCACCAAGCGAAAATCCCCCTATATTCTTTCAACAAGTTCATCACATCTTTCTTAACTTGTTCAGTCAGCCTTGCTCCGATCTTTACTGTTTTATCTGGTTCCGTTCATCTAGAATAATCGACTCAGTCGGTTCTTCCTTCTCTCTGCTCGTTTTGTCTCTTGGGTCCAGTTCGAAGTTTTCCGGATTGTCTTCCTGCACTTCCATGTCTACTTCGAATATGTTCAAGGTTTCCATCCCTGCTTTATCTTTGAAGATTGATAAGTTGGCGCGGCGAGCCATCTCCTGTGACCCTCTCAATTCTCCGACGCCGAATTCTGTAGGGAACTTTATTTTCAACGCATGGGTTGAAGTAACAGCTCGAGCTTTGTTAAGAAACGGTCGGCCAAGTAAAGCATTATACGGCCAATTATGATGTCAACCACGACAAAGTCCAACAGGATTGTTCGCCCATGGTGCTGTACCAAACTCACCGACAGTTTCACAGTTCCTAACGACCTAACTTCTGCGCCACCGAATCCCTTTAATGGCACATGGAATGGTTCAAGATCTTTCCTGTCCAGCCGCAACTCATCATATACTCTGGCACTTAAAATATCAGCCGAACTTCCATTGTCAATCATCACCCGAAGGACATCCCTATGGGCTATTCGAACCCCCACGACGATTGCATCGTTAGGCTTTGCATCAATTCTGTCTGAGTCTTCTGCTGTAAATGTTTGGATCATGTCCTTCTCTTCCTTTCTTGGGGTTTCTTGCACAGAATTGATCTCCATGCTCCTGCCTTCATACATTACTTCTCGAACCTCCGACATCCTTTCTCGATTGCTCCTCCCAGTGTGAGGTCCGCCGAAAATGGTGTTTATGGTTGCGTTAGGGCTGTTCCTCCTTGGACTCTTCCTGTCCTGCCCGTTTCTTGGCGGCTATCTTGGCGACCACCGTGCTTGTCCCCTTTCAAGCAAAGTCTTCAGGTGCCCATCTCTGATCAGGCTTTCAATTGATCGCGCAACTGAAAACACTTTGAAGTTTCATGTCATGATCTTTGTGGAATCGACAATACTTAGTTGTATCTCTCTGGCATTTGCTGATTGCTGCGAGGGTATTTGGTGAGTCCTTTGTCTTCTACCACAGACAATATCTCCTCTGGTCGCCAGTTAAAGGGGTGTAATGGTTGTACCTTCCTCGAAACTTATTGGCTCGAGTGTTTCCTCTGCTTTCTCTTGAATATCCCTTTGGCCCTTCTCATCTTTCTAGCGATCACGTGATTGCATCTTTTGTCGTCCTTATGGTCTGTTTTCAAGTCAGGCTTGTGCCCATGACGTAGCTACCCCTTTGCCTACTTTTCTTCCTCTGCTAGTGCATAGTCGCCAGCTATTTCCATCTATCTCCTCGTAAGTTTTAGGTCTATCTCTTCGCAGGTCAAAGATAATCGTCCACTCTGTAGCCCATTGGTGAAAGCGGTGATTACAGCTACATCACTGGATCCTCAATTTGAGCTACTTCCTTCTCGAACCTGGCTAGATACTTCTTGATTGACTCATTAGTTCTGCTTCAAGTTGACAGATGAGCGAGTGACTTCTTCTTTGGACACTTCCCATGAATTGCCTTATGAAGCCTTACTGAGGTTTGAGAAGCTGCTTATAGTTCCGGGCGGGAGTTTCCAAACCATCTGGAGGCGAGGTCCGAATGTTGCGGGAAGTGAGGCACAACAGCCCATCATTGGATGAATACTGGGCCATAATATTGCGGAATCGGAACATGTTCCTTTGGATCCTGTTCTCCTTATACTGCTTAATGGTTGGCATTCTAAATCTGTCTGGAATTGGGTGCGAGCGATAGTTTCGATGAATGGGCTATCTGACTCATCATCCGAGGATACATTACGACCATACCTTCGCGCCTTGCTGAAACTTTTCTTGATAGCTTTGCAGGGTGACATCTCGCTGACCAGTTGGTTCTCTGCTGGATCGAGTCTACTCTTGATTGTCATTCTACCATGATTGCCTCTCTCATCCGGGCTTCTTCGATCTTCAGTGCTCTCGGATCTCCTTCGCTTCGCTCTTTTGGATCGTAACTCCCTTCGTGGACGAGGACTCTTATCTTCAGATGAGATGGACGGTGTCTCCGCCGGTTCGTTGATATGTGTCGCTGGAATGACCTCATGTGTTTGCACCTGGTCTCGTTCCTCCCTGGATTCTTCTTCATCACACCTTTTCCCTTCCTTTGTTTTCTCCCCTCGAAATCCTCGGTGTGGTCTTGGGGGGTCTCCTCAGTGGGTTGTCTTGTTTGAGTATCGAGAATTGCGATGTGAACTTCTGACCGTAGCCTTCCGGGTGGATGGATTCCAGGGGTGGTTAACTCGTAAGGAGATGAAACTCCTAATCCTATGGGGAGCGAAAGTCCTATTTTGCTGGCTTGCTGATTAAGTTTACCAATGCAGCTTGGAAGTGCTGCAGAATCCCAGGATTAGCTGCCCTAGTTCCTGGCGTTGCTGCTGATTGTTCCCCAACCGTCACTGCCCTGTCTCGTTGGCGCAGTTGGTTCAACAACTAAATCTCCGCTGGAGTTACCATCTCTGTCGCTGTCGTTGTTCATGCTGTCTGATTCGCAAGGGTCCTCGAAGTTTTGTTCAAAGTGCCCCCTCTTCTAGCGCCAATTGTTGACGGTGAAATTTGGATTGCACGCACTCAACAATATACTATAAATAAAACAAGAAAATTAAGAACACATGCAAAAGACAAGTTTTAGTGGAAAACCTTGAATGGGAAAAAACCACGGCGCCTGGGGGCAGAAGATAATACTAGGTTTTCGTTGCTTTGTTACACACTCAGATCTCTACAATTGCTCTCTTTCTCTCTCTAGATTTCTGAACCCTTCCTCGTGGGATAGGTGGTTCTATTTATACATGTTTACTTAGGGTTTCCCCTTGTTGATTTGTACTAGGATCCTTTCTTGTCACGGATTAGGTCTACTTTCCTTTTTGATTCCTTGTTGCTGGGTTTCTAAAGTTTAGGGTTTACTTCTGTGTTTCTGCCGAGTCGGTTCAAGCCCAGTGTGCTGGTCCAGCGAGTACCTTTATTTTCTGGGTATTGCGTATTTGGCGAGCCACTTCTATATTCGGCGAGTAGGTATTTAGCTTCGGCGACCATGTCTTTGACTTCCTTTTGGTTTAAGCTATTCTATCATTCTGACTTGTCAGACTTCCTTCTTTAACCGGTCAATGAGTGACGTGGCAGTCTTTTGTTAGCTCTTTTGATGAGTGTCAAGTTAGCGAATTTATACATACAACACTCCTAAAAACTAATCCCATTAATTTATAGCCAATTATGTGAATTACCCATTTTAATCAAATTAAAAAAAAAAAAAAAAAAAACATAATATAGGGCTATAATGCATGTATGACATATCAACATATATGTGTAGGCACCTAATCTAAATGATATGTATATGCATGGCAATGCTTTAATCATCTCATAATAAAAGCATACATTAGTTGACCGAGTACAAGGTTATCTAACTTAAAAAAATATATCTAATTACAAGTTATCCAAGGCATTCCTTGGTCCTTGATGCGCACGTAAATGTTCTAATAAAATATCCCAAATGGCGCCAATAACTTGATCGGCGCATGCGGGACACACGATAGTTCTATAACTATCGGTAAATGAGGCACGTGCGTGCGAGTGTATTTCTACCCTTTCGCAAGTATACGAATCGTTGGCCACGTATAGTGGTTACGAGTAAGGGTACGTTCCCACGAGGGAGAGGGGTTGGTACACGTAAAGTCGGTTCTACGTCTTATGTTCTAATTAAACTAATTACAATTTACGATGCATGAAAATGTAAATGGAGATGGTCGCGGAGATGGTCGCAAGTAAACTAAAATTAATCTAATGCACTACAATTATACTAATATGGCAAGTAAAGTAAATAGAGATTAAATTACACTAATGCAGGAAACTAAAAGCGATGTGAATCCGATGATCTAGGATACGCAATCTCTATACTACAATGACAACTATAATTAACCTAAACTAACTAGATGGCAACTAAAGAAATAATTAAATTAACAACTAAGCAATACAATTAAATTACACTAAATCACTACAACTAACTAAATTATCATTAACTAATCTAACTAACTAATTCTTGCAAAGATTATGCAAGAGCAAAGATACAAATGATGAGGAATATAGTAATTGACCTGAATAAGTACTATTGTTCTATGAAATATGCAAATAATCCTACCACTCAATTATCATCAACTAAGGGTATAGAATGACAATAATAAAGAGGTTTACAATCCTAGAACATGAATAGTTAATATGCATGGACATGCAAATACACCAAATTCTTACACTAGAGATAATCAATGTTGTAAAACAAAGTTTACATGTTACTAGTGATCAATTAACAACATGTATACATTCAATCTAATTCAATTCAATAATTAATCACTCAAGATGGATATGGTAAAGATAAGATCAATTAACTACAAGAATAATTCATATAAAATCCATTCCTCAACATTTAAAGTATTACACATACATGTTCATGAATACAAATAAGAAGAGAAGTAAAGTAAGAAGAAACCACAAGTAGGAAAGCTTCTTGTTCTTCAATAGAGCACCAATCCTTCTTCTTCCAAGCTAGAAATCCACATGAACTATGTACTGTTGAGGGGTTGGTTGTCTAAGCTAATCTAGGATTTTCTAAGCTATTCTATGTGATTTTGCTATTGTTGGTATTAGGAGAGTGTGTTTAGGTTAGGAAAGGTAGATATATATAGTAGGGAGGTTGGACGTGCAAAACTCCAAGGTCGGTTGTCCCGGCGGGTTCAGAACCCCTGGATGGCGAGCTTGTTCCCGTCGTCGGAAGTCGCCGTGCATTTACAAAGCTTGGTCGCGAGTTCTAACCTTCTGGACTGCGGGAATGTTCCCGCGACATGAAACCACTGAATCTTGGCGAGCTTGGACGAGTTTGGGTGTGCAAGAACCGCTGGAATCAAGCTTGAAGACTTGCATTTCCATGGAAGTTGGTGGACTTGGAGGGTGAGGAAATGTGTGCATGGAAGGCCAAAAGGGGTGCAATGGGATTGGGAGGACTGTGGCCGTTGATCTGGGCTGAAAACAGCTGGGAAAAACCATCGAAAAATGGCTGGAAAACGTCGGGCAAGAGTCGGGTCAATCGCCGGGTCAACCGGTCGTTGGCGGGTCGGGTCGACCCGGCTGGAGCAAGAAGACGACTGACGTCATGCTAACGTCAGGCGTGACGTGGCAACCTAATATTTTTTATGGTGATTCATCTCATGAATCATAAACTAAGGCCATATGTTATACTTAACATTTATTGGAGGCCCAAGTCATTAAAAAATATTCCGGCCACTCACGCTTCCGAATATGCAAACCTAGCGTCACGAACACTCGGCCTTGCGCTTTCACACGTAGCCGTCATCCGCACAAGAGGGTAGTTGTGTGCAGCAGCCTTGCGCGTAGCGTGCAGCAGTCTTGTGCGAAAACAGCCCAGCTGTGGCGCCAAAGAACAACGCAGCAGCCAAGCTTTGCGCCAATAATGCGCCAGCCCTCCGTGCCTGCCATGCGCTGCATTAACCGTTTATCAATTGTGTCAGATATTGCATGACAATCATGTGCGCTGCATGACAATCAGGCGTTGCATAATTGCGTTGCACCAATTATGCGTGAGACCATGTGTGCATTGCATGACAATCATGCATGTTAATTGGTGCATTTTTTATTTTATTTTATTTTTATTTTTTTATTTTTTATTATTTTATTTTTTATTTATTAATATATATATATATAATGTGCAACACTTGCACTAGCAACAGTGCAACACTTGCACACTCACATTCTGCCACGCAACACTTGTGTGCCTTATGCACATGCGCTGCGCTTGTGTGTCCAAACATGCCCAACTTCTTCATCTTCGTCGATTTCTTCTTGCATATATTACAATAAAATATATTGCAGAAAATAAACAAGAATATACAGCAGGAAAAAATATTAAAATACATCCCGCCATAATATTACATGAGAAAATATTACAACATTTAAAACGAACCCTAAACCATTGTACCATACAATTAACGATCAACCATGTTTATAATAAATAAATAAAAATTATAACATCATACAATCATTAGAAAGTGCCTACACATTTATACATACAATCAGGAGCAATCGAATTCGATTATACTGTACAAAAATTGGCTCTGATATCAATTGTAGGAACCCAGGGTTACAGATTGCGCAGCGGAAGGGTTTTCAAAAAAAAAAGTTTATGCAATCATAATATAACCTCATTTGTACAATAATAATAAAAAACAATAAGAAGGAGATGAATCAATTTCATACCAAGTTTGTAGGCTCTTCTCTTTAATACGATCTGCTCCGATTTGAACCACTTGATCTCCTCGCTATCTCTCGGGACTGGTAACGGCGTGTGGGCGCGTCACGGTACTTAGGAACTTGTATGGAGGTAGAAGAAATAACACAAAACAACTCTTGCTTTGTGTATATAGAATTCGGCCAACCTTGAATGAAATAAAATAAACAAAAACCTTTTTTTTTTTTTTTTTTTTCTTTTCTTTTCTCTTTCACTTTGGCCGCACCACACCTGTTTCTTTTCTATTGTTTGCATGAGTGGTTTTCTATCAGTTTCTTGTGTTGATTGTAAAATATATCATATATATATATATATATATATATATTAAAATAAACTAATTAATTAAATCTATTTCAGATATCTGATATCTTTAAAGATATAATTAATATTAATTTATTTGATTTGATTTGAATTCAAACTCTTTTAAATTCAAATTTAAATATTTAATTTAATGAAAATAAAATAATCAAATTATCTTATATTCATTCAAAATTAAATATCAATCAACACCCTCCATCTAATGATTAATTAAAATTAAAATCTAATTATTTAATTAACATAATCATTAATATTCATAAATCAAATAATCTCATTATTCAATTAATTCCCGAATAGAACGCGTGTCACTTTCGTAACACAATTAATTGGACAATCTAATTAATTAACCGTCACCCTTGTACCTAAACGATCGGCTAGCAAGGGGACCTAATGGACCCACAGTATTTTGAGCCCAATAATCCTTAGAAATAATTAATTAAACTCTTTAATTAATATTTCATGATTATTAACTTCAGTGTTATTCCACTAAAAACCCGAAGCTGCACTCTCTCAACTGTAGACGTTTTTACACAAACCAATAACTTTCGGGTGTCCATCGATATAGCTATCATATGGTATATATCTCCACAAGTAGTTCATAATTAGAGCTGGGTCATAATGTCTATTATACCCCTCTAATTATATCTTTCCTTAAGTACCATTGATTCTCTAATGAATAATAAATCCTACATTCCTTACGGAATTAGGAGAGCGCTCATATTGTTCAAGCCCTGAATCAACCCTTAAGGGAACTACCATCTACTTCTCGCAAGAAGGAGTGGATTCCACTATTGTGTACAAACCTTCCCAGCCACAAGCCAAACCGCGATCCCAACATACGGAGCATATGACAGGAATGCAACTCGACCCACCCATGGTATCAAAGACCTCGATCTAATCTGAAGGAGTCGATAAGACACTCAGGATTAAGATCACCCACATATAGCCATCATTAGTTGATATATATGAATCTCATCGTTAAATGGATCTTAGTGAGAGATTCATAGATCATGGCCCAGTCCTATATGATCACATCATACAAGGTGCTTCCATTCTCATATCTCCATATGAATGATCCAGGATAGAATCACCGTATACTACGAAATAGACCGCAGTTGTAGATTAACCACAAATAAAGTACCCAGCTTTATTTGCTATCTACGGACTCTTTAGATTGCTCGTTTCAAACTAAATCCATCTATATATGACACTCATATACTTAGTTTGAAATTACATCCGGCAATCTTGGATGTTAAATACACATTTATATAAATGTATAAGACAATTTGAATGAATAAACTACTTCTTTTATTTATGTTCAATTCACATTTACAAATTACAAGCTTTAGGGCAAAAAACCCCAACAGGGAGCTCCTTTGCCTATCTCATGACAAAAAGGGGGAGAAGTCTTGAGAGATATAGGGGGAGCATTATGTATGCTTTGGGGAGAAGTTTGAGAGAGAGTAACCATTTAGGGGGAGTTGCATAACATTGCATGACTACATTTTTTTGATTGTATTGACTTACTTTGACATTGCAATTACTCTATTATAAGCACCTCTCACACACTTGCTCTTGAATGGAATCTTTCTAGTTGATTGTGTGGGTTAGACTTTTCTACAAGCTGGAATTGACTTGAAGATGTTCAAGACTTAGACTAGGAGCTTTATTGTAATATAGAAAATTTTGTTGACCAACCATTTTTTGTTTTGTGAGGATGCTATGTGAATGTTGATTTTGTCACGAAATAGCCAAAGGGGGAGATTGTAAGTGCCTCACTTTTGATTGACGTATTCGTTGACAAAATCACAATGGGGTTCAATTTGTAAGGGTAGCTTAGGATTGAAGAAATCCTCATCAAGTGCCAAAGGACCTCATTGTGGAATCAAGAGCTTCAAGGAAGGTAGATTCTTGACTTAACTCTAATTTGAAGAGATTTAGTTGCACACACACACTCTCTAGCATGCATGTGTGATAATTGCTTCTTGTATGTTTGTATTACACCAATCACACTTGCACATTTTTCCTTGTATGTTTTTTTGAGAATGTGTGCATTCTGTGCGCTGGTCTTCCTACGCTAGTTGTCCAACGCAATCTTGGCAGATATTACCGCTGGACCCGCTGGTCTACCTGCGCTAATCGTCCAGCGCAATCGTGGCAGAGAAGCTTCGCTGGTCGAGCGCCACTCTCCTGCGCTGGTCCTCCAGCACCTTGCGCCAAAAGGCTGTGCGCTGGTCTTTCTATGCAGGTTCCAGCGTAGACCAGCACACATGACGAGAAGCTGGAGCGTTTTTTCCAAAATAACACCACTTCATCTAGGGCTCCTATATAAGTATCATCTTCTTCCTAGCTCGTTTTGAGAGCTTAAAAACTGAACCAAGTAAGAGAAACTTATATTCTAGAGAGAGAAGCTCCCAAGACTCATCTTTACTCAACCAAACACTTTCCCATGAGCATCCAGCATCTTCCTAACATCATTCAAGCATGGGTTTGTTGTCTTTCTTGACTAGGTTTCTACATGTCTAGAACCTCTGTTTCTTCTTATGACATGTTTGCCTAGGTTTAGCATTTATTGTTAATTAATAATGTCTCCTTACTTAATGTTGTTTCTAACATGTTTGAGACTTGTGTTTATGGTTGAGATGAGTTGTTTGTTGATAGCTAGTATTTAGGACCATTTTGCCCTATAGCTAAGTCTTTATGTTTTTCATTTGGACATTGTTGATTAGGACTCATTGATTGCATTTGTTTATTGCATAATTATTGTCCTTGCCATGTTTATTGACAAGTGTTGAGTAGGCTTTGTTTTTGACAATTAGATTGCTAGAATCTCTTTGCATCTAATTGAGTTCACATGTATAGACATGTTGACATTGTTGATAGCTAGAGTGTTGATTTGCATTATAACATCTAGTTAAGCATTATATGTTTGTCTAGCATATTTTGTGTTGAGCATAATTGCCATATTCACTTAGACCTTTAATTCTCTTCAAGAGTCAAAGTCTTGTGGCTTCTAGGTGAGTTGCACAAGCATTGTACTAGCTCCTCTATAAAAGGCCTGCGGGTAGATTAGGAGGTGCTCACTTGAGAGTGTAACCTTTCTTCATATAGAGGTTGTTTAGAGTTGGTCTAGGTTCGCTATTAAAGGCCTGCGGGTAGTAGTGGTAGGTTAGTAACCATGTAGGGTTTGACGTGGTCAACCTAGGTTGTAAACACCATTACAAGTAGTGGATTCGAGGATCGTGTGTGCGCACATAACAGCCCGTGGTTTTCCTGTTGAGGGTTTCCAATAAAATCAAGGTTTCTTTAATTTCCGCACTTTTACTTGATTTTTATTGTTGTTGAATTGGGTTAATAGTGTAATTTTGACTAATCGAAAAATTGGTAATAATCGATTAACAACCCATTCACCCCCCTCTAGGTTGTTTAGCACACACGAGTATTTTTCATATATATATAACTCTATGATTTTAGGTCGTTTTTAAGAGTTCCAAAAATCATATTTTTTCCTTAGAACATTTTTTTAAGAAAAAAATTCACACCTTTGTTCATCAAAGTTCATCTAGGATCATCCATGACCATATAGGATGCATCCATGCATGGTTTTGCATCATCACATCTTTCTTGGTATGTTCTTCAATAACTTCATCTTTTTAGTGTTTTTCATATTAGAACATCTCTTTAATTACTTGTATATTATTAGATCATATGCTAAATACAAGTTAGAGATTATTTGTGATGAATTGATTGAGTATTGTATTGTGATATTCATAGGATGCTTAATCTATGTTTAGCTAAGCTTTATTGATATGTCATTTAGCTCTTGATATCTAGGATTGTATTAATTGTCATTTCATCATCCTAGATAAGCATCTAAGGTTCCTTAGCTTTGTTTGCTCTTTGAATATTATCATATTCACTAGGACATTTATCTCTTCATTGAGAAGTAAGACTTGTGTAGCTTCCGGGATTAGGTTACGTAAATCACAAGCAATTGGACTAGGTTCACTTTTAACGGGATTAGTTAGTGGTGGTGAGTTACATACCGGGATTATGTTGTAATCACCTTACCATTAGTAGATTCGAGGTTCGAGTGTGGCGCACTTACTAGCCCGTGGTTTTCCCGTGAGGGTTTCCATGTAAATATCTGTCATTTATAATTCCACACATATTACACTTGATATATTATATTAACTAGATAGGGACATTTCGTAAAATTGACCTATAACGAAAATAGGGTAAAATCGGATAAAATGTATTCACTCTTCCTCTAGATTAATATTGAATACACTGTAATTTGTTTCATCTATCTTAATCCTGAGATAAATGATGGATTTATGGTTACAAGTGTTAATTTGAGCTATCAATGTACGATTATATAGCATATTCTATCCTTGAAAGTTTGTGGTATTTATTTGCTAATCGATAGATAGGGACTTCATTATAGATATGGACATCGTGGCTCCATTATTAATGAGAGTATAATATAATCATATGGATGTTTTGAGGTATTAGATATTAAATCTCAACGTTGAGTTTTCAATAGTGGCTTTGAAAACAGCTTCTGGACAAGTTGGAATATCCAAATTCAAAATGTGGTCATATGAGTAAATATGGTAACTAGGAGAGTGTAGGCCGTCTATGAGCTCTTGGTGATTACTGATATTATTCACGAGGATTCACTATCTCCAATAAGATTGTCTATGGTATGAATGAGGAACCTTACTTATTCTATCTTTAAGAGTGCAATTTAGTTCTTTAGTGGAATGAACTAAAATTAATAGATCAAAACCTAAGTGAATCATTTGTTGATTGTGATTGGGTTATGTCTATTGAAGCTTAAATTTAGATAGCCCGCCAAATCCCCAATCCACACGGACTTGCATGGATCACTTGTATAATCTACCAGACTAATTTATGGGTCCATCTAGAATTGTATTAAGGCATGTGGATTGTTTCTTTTAGTAAGAATGGGCCTAATTCACATGTGGGCTTTTGATTAAGGTCCAATGGATTTAATAAAATGGAAAAATATTTGGCCAATATATGTGTATATAGGCGGCAAAGCTAAATTATTAGTCTAAAATATTATTTTATTTTATATTGATTAAATGGAAAATAATTAATTATTAGTTAATTATTTAATTAAGAGTCAATATCTTTTTCTGACTAGGAATTAGTTTCTTAGTAGTATACTATTGTGGTAGTATAATGAGAGTTAAAGATTTTATTTGATAAGAAGATAAATAAAAGGATTTTATTTATCTAGTCAAAATTAGGAAGTCTTTTGAGATAGTCATAATTGAATAATACACTAAAGAGTTGGATTAGGGTTAGGATTCTAAGGTTGATAGATATTTTGGTGAAACACAAATCCCCTAGCAAGGAGGATTTTGGCCATCACCCTAATCACCTATCATAGAATGCGGCAACCCTAATATTTTTGAGCAAGGAATTCGGCCACCCTATATATTAGAAGTTATAGAATTCGGCACCTTACTTGCTAGGCTTGAGAGTTATTTCTTTTGCTTGAGAAAAATTGTAAATAACTAAATACTCGAGGCGTGTTATCAATATATTATCTAGAGGGGGGGTGAATATATTTTAACTATTATTACCCAATTTTCGCATACAATCAATATTACGAAAATGACCCTACTAGTCAAAAATACAAGCAAGTGTAATATAGTGCGGAATTAAAATGACACTTGATGTATACGTGGAAACCCAACCACTGGGAAAAAAACCACGGGCTGTATAGTGCGCCACACTCGGAACTCGAAATCACTAATTGAAATGAAGTTACAACCTATGTAGACCTCGTCTAACAATCCGGTCTGTAACCCCTCACTTCTACCCAGCGGGCCTTTATTAGCAACCCTATTCCAATTGGCTTGAGGCCTAAGCACTCTTAGCCTCAAGTCTTAATTCTCTAAGAAGAGATTATGCAACCTATGTGAATATGTATGAATTCAAATAACAAACAAGGCTAGGGAACCTTAGATGCTTATCTAGGATGATGATATAATCAATTAAAATCAATCCTAGATATCAAGTGCTAAATGACATGTCATAATAGCTTAGATAAACATAGATTATAAAAACCTAGATATCTATCACAATACAACACTCAATCAATTTATCACAATTAATTTCTAATCTTGTATTTATCATATGATCAAAACATACCAGTAAATTAAAGAGAATAGCTTGATAATAAAAATAATCAATAAGATGAACTTAATCAAAATCTTACCAAGCAATGTGATGATGCAAATCCAATCATGGATGCATTCTATATAATAGAAGAGCAATATGAAATATGATGCAAAAGGGATTTGATTGAGTGGTTAAAGGTGGTTCTTGATTTGATTTTCTCTCAAATCTCTTTCTCTCTCAAGAATATGGAGCCTCTCTCTTTAGGGTTTGATTTTGTGGCACACCCCTTAAAATGATGAGAAAGATATGTATTTATAATGCCCAAGTGAAACTATGTCGTTTTGGAAGAAATGGAAAAAATATGGGCATTTTCGCGGTACGCGTCAGTGCAGCGACTCAAGATTCGAGAGCTTCGAAACATGACCAAACGACATTGAAACCTTTTGTATGATATCGTTGGAAAGGTATGGAAGTCTAATTTCTACTCGTTTTTATAGAATGACATTTCGATTTCTGTAGAAAAAGTTATGGTCAATTGAGTGACCAAAGGTCAGAAACGGACAACAACAGAGTTGCCCTTTTTGGTTGTAACTTTGGAGATTTTAAAACCAATCCAACGGTCATGAAATATTACGAATAATATACCGTTGGAAAGGTATGGGTGTCTAGTTTGTACAGAAATTTTCAAAACTCATTTTGAATCTTTGTATAAAAAGTTATGGTCACAAGACCATGCAAAGGTCAGTTTTGAAAAACATTTAAAACATTGAAATCTATCTTTTGAAACTAGACACTTTACTCAAACAATCAAATCAAACTACCACTTATCCAGAGAAGAATGAGACCTTCTCAAGTGGTCAACCATCGCGCTAAGACATGCACACCATCGTGCAAGCGCGGACGTTTCCGATCACACAAACGAAAATGAATTACACCACACTTAAGACTAATAATGAAGTGCAAGTGTGAGAAGTGAATGCATCCTAATGCCTAAACATGTCATGGCATTTCAATGAACAAGATGCAATCAAAATAAACATGCATGCACACATAAAACACACAACATACAAGAATAAAATTTATGCATGAGTTGTGTGTGTGTGAAACTAATCTCTTCAAAGCAAATTAAGCACATAGAAGTTTACCTTTGGTGCTTATCAACCTTGAGGACATGAGAGGGTCTGAGCTTGAATATCAATCACTTAAGCTACCCTTACATGCAATCCCCAATACGTGGTTTGTCCACGAAATAAGCCAATCAAGATATGGGAATCCTTACAATCTCCCCCTTTGGCTATTTCGTGACAAAACCACCATCACATTGATTCCTCACAACAAAATAGAAACTATGGGTCTACTATGATTTTCTACTTTACAAAGAGATAATAAAAATAATCTTGAAGTCTTCAATCTCAAGTAGATCAATCAATCCTGAAAGCAAGTGTTGACGTGTGAAATTTGGATTGCCACGCACTCAACAATTAAATCAATTTAATATAAAGCAAGAAAATAAGAACACATGCAAAAGACAAGTTTTACGTGGAAAACCCTTGAATGGGAAAAAACCACGGCGCCCCTGAGGGCAGAAGAATAATACTAGGTTTTCGTTGCTTCGTTACACTCTCTAATCTCTCACAATTGCTCTCTCTTTCTCTCTCTCTATTTCTGAACCCCTTCCTCGTAGGATAGGTGATTCTATTTATACATGTTTATTTAGGGTTTCCCTTGTTGATTTGCATTAGGATCCTTTTCTGTCGCGGATTGGGTCTTCTTTCTTTTTTGCGATTCCTTGTTGCTTCTGTGTTTATGCCGAGTCGGTTCGAGCCCAGTGTGCTGGTCCAGCGAGTACTTTTACTTTCTGGGTACTGTATATCTGGCGAGTACACTTCTATATTCGGCGAGTAGGTTTTTGGTTTTGGCGACCATGCCTTTGACTTCCCTCTGGTCTAAGCTATTTTTCATCCTGACTGGTCAAACCTCTACCTTTTACCCGGTCAATGAATGATGTGGCAACCTTTTGTTAGCTCCTTTGATGACGTGTCAGTTGGGCGAGTTTATACATACAACAATACCCCATAAATACTTCGAGCTGGGCGAATGACTTGTCCTTCCTACTTCGTTTGCCTCTGCGAGCAGTATTTATATTTACGTTTATGAGATTTCAACGCATTTTTGCAATAATTTCTCTTTTAACCACGCGCTGTATTTATTAATTAATTCTTCCGGTGCACGCTTTCAATCTGAACCACATAACTTCTGGCGTCTCCACTTGCTTGACAGGTGAAGGGACGTTCTGACGGCTCGGTTCTCCCCAAGATGCCACATGTCACTTATTGGGTGGTGACCGTCGCGGTTTGGTAATAGTGGCCGTCATTCCCATTAAATACGCATCATTGTACTTGATTGCTCTTTTTTGAATTTCGAAATTCCCTCTTTTTAAGGCCCGATCGTCTCTCTTTTCTTTACTGCTTCATCGTATTTTTATCAGAGCAAAAGAAAGAACAGCTGATCTCCTGCTTTCGTCTCTTTTACTTCTTCGAGAGCTAACTACAATCCTTTTCTTGTGCCTTTTATTGTCGGTCGATTCACCGGATTTCGCCTCTTCTTGTTTCTCGTGTCTCCTGATCTTTCCTGCACATCTTGCGAGTCTAGGGTTTTCTGGTGAGTTCTCATGGATCCCTCCTTGCGTTCTTTTCTTTTTAATAGGATGATGCAAGCTATGGAGCTTGGTGATAAGTGTACTGCGGACAAAATTGAATCTCTGATTCGCAACTTTCGTCCAGATTCTCCGGTCCCGATTTCTGTTGATATTCCATTTTTTGAGAATGCTTCTAATCCTGACATCTCTCCTCCACCTTTTGACAGTGATTCTCCAGAAATGACGAGATCTCCTAAAACTGCAAGTAGTAAACGACGCTCCACTAGGGCTCCTCGCGAATCTCTGCTGGATGTGCAGACGGTCGTTGACTCTGATGTTGAAGATCATCAGAGGGATAGGTTGCTTTTCTCGTCTGCTCGCCCTTGTTCTTTCGATACGGAAGTAAATGTGGTCGGCGAGGGCGAACTTCGTAAATACAAGAGTCGTTTCGATATTCCAGACTCGGTGACTCTTGTGTTACCTGGCGACCGGGCTGTGTGGAATCCTCCTGAAAATGCGGTCGCCATTTATGGAGCTATGCTCAGTTGTGGGGTGACTCTCCCCCTTCAGCCTTTTATTGCCAGGTTTTTGGCGGAGGCTCAAATCGCACCGGCTCAGCTCGCCCCAAATAGTTACAGGATACTGATGTGCCTGTGTCTCATGTGGAAGCTGAAGGGTTACGGGCCTCCTACGCCTCGTGAGATCCGCCATTTTTATACTTTGAGACAGGCGGGCAATGGTGGCACATACTTTCTCCTTTCCTCCGGGTGGAGAACTGGATTCCGAGGGTGTGGCGAACCCTGGTCAGGTCGAGGTCTCCAGTGACGAGAAGAAGAAGGGTTTCATCTGGGGCTTCCTACCTCAAATAAGAGGTGGAAAAACAGTTGGTTTTTCGCCAGCGGCGAGTGGGGTCGAAATGTACCTGCCCACAATCGCCACAATCTTTTGGCGAGGAAAGTTCCCAGGCATTTTACATCTCCTGAAGCCTGGTCGAAGGCGGCCCCTGCTTTGACGGATAGGGAGGTTTCTCATCTGGCCGCGGCGGCTGTTCTTCCTTTGGACTCGAGGGGTAGGTCCTTCCTCTTGGATGAGGAGAAGATGATTTCTTCTGAAATTTACTCGGCTTCACGCAAGGCTCCCTCGCTGTAAGTTTCACTCTGTTCTTCCTTTACTTTCTCGCCTGATTTTATTCTCTTAGTTTGACACTTGGTTTTATTTTCCCTGCAGTGTGTGATTTTGACACCGTTTGCGATTTGCAAGCACGGGCGGTGAAGAATTCTGAGGCTGCCAGCAAGAGGCATGCTGCTGGTTTGGCTAAGGATGGAATTGCTAGTCCTGACGGTGATGATCACTCAGACGGCGGCGAAGAGGCGTGGTGATGCTTCTAGGGGGGGTGCTGTGAATACTCCCGCTGCAACTGCAGCTGTTACCCCAGCCGTAAAGGCAAAGAGAAAGCAGGTGCTTCAAGGGGGGTCGGCAGTGCTGACAGGAGGCGTGCTGAGTCAGGGCCATCGCCTGTTCGCCCGAAGGTTGTCGCGAGTACTCCCGCTGCGGCTTCTACTCCTGCTGTGAGTACTGCTGCGACTGTTCCTGCTGCCACAGCCCTCAATCGTAAGGGAAAGGAGAAGGTGGGGGTTTCAGGCGTGGCTAGCGACATCCCTATTTTTGACGCGGATGTTCCTGAGACCCCCCTCGATCCCGCGAGTGACTTGGCTCCCAGAGCTAGGAATAAACGCCCTGCTGAAAGCGCTCCTGATCACTCGGCTCGACCTAAACGGGCTTCGCGGGTAGTGCAGTTTGTTGTCTCTTCTGATGAGGAGGATGTTCAGGAGCCGGATGTCGCCGAGGTTCCTCCTGCCCAACCGGAGAGGTCTACTGAGGCGGAGAATGTGGCGGCTCCTCCCTCTGAGGGGGTTAATGAACAGACTCCCCCTGCTGCTCCTTCTCAACCAGCTTCTCCTCGGCCAGCTTCTCCTGCAGTGGTTGTGGGCGAGCCAGGTGTCTCAGATCAACCTAGGCCATCTGGCCCATCTGAGTCGACTGATCGGCCAGGCCCATCACATCAGGCGGGGACCTCTGCTTCCGGTTCGGGCTCGGCCCGTGAAGTTCCTCCTACCGGACCGGTTGAAGCTGAAGAAGGGAGCGTGTCCCTTTTTGATTTTTCTGCCACTGAAATATGCTCCCACTTGGCTAATAATGATGTATATATCGGCGAAGGCTGGGGGCATGTTAAAAACAAGTCTTGCAATAAGAAGATGGAGTTTTTCTTCAACTGCCACTCCTTGGTAAGTTCTTCGCCGCAAATCTCTATGTATTTGTATTTTTTATTCTTTTTTTTTTTTAACTTTGGCTGTCTTCTTCCTCAGATGATGTCTGAGATGGGCGATAGTTATAAATTCGGGATCAAAGCTTCTCGTGAAATTAAGCGCTTGCGCGAGCAGGCTTCTGTTTTGGCGGCCGAGAAGCTTTCCGCTGAAGAATCCCACGCCCAACAATTCGCTCAGTTGAGAGAGTCCTCAGACGGTCATCTATCTGCTCGGCTATCCGCTGAAGAAAAACTTTCTGCTGCTGAGGAGGAAATTCGCTCGTTGAAAGAGCTCCTATCCTCGAGTCAAGAATCCTTCGCAGCGCGTTTGGAGGCTGAGCGGGTAGCCGAGGAGGCTAAGGAGAAGGCTGAACTGGAGGCGGCGGATTTACGTAACCAGCTATCTTCCCGCGATCTCATTTTTGAAAACCTGAAAGCAGTGCTGGAGGTTGAGTCTGTTGATCGCTTCAAGAGATCCCCTGCCTATGATGCGCTTTTGCTGCGCGAATTTGAGAAAGGCATGAGGCAGGCGAAGAAATTCTTTGCCATGAAGGATCATTCCAATGAGAAAGCTCTGAAGCGTTTTGACAAGTCCCTCCAGCAGCATATGGCCCACGGCGTGGACTCGATTAAAGACCAGATGAGACGATGGAAAGCCCACTGCCGTTATAACCGGACTGAGCCTCATCCTATGCATCTTGAGATTCCCAGTAAGCGTACTTTCAACACTTACTACTCGGGTCAGAAGGGCAGCTTTTCTGGCTCTGGTGCTGAGCCGATTTGGGCCCGTTGCTGGGAGAGATTATGAGCCCTTCATGCCAACGGAGGATGAGGCAGTCATTTGGCCTTCAGATGAGGAGATCGAAGACGAGGAAGATAGCGAGGGCCCTCCTGCAGCCGGTTGATTCTTCTGTTTTGGAAGACTATAAATTTATTCTTTGTCCATTCATTTGTAAATAATACAAAGTTATGAATATATATATTTTTCTTCGTTCAGCTGCCTTTGCTGAGTTTTGGCTTTGGCTTGGTTTTCCACCAAGTGCTGTTTTAGCTTACTGTTGTTTTCCATTCAGCTGCCATTGCTGGGTTTTCGGCATACTTAGTATTCGCCAGGACGTATCCGACTATATACCAAGTTTTATTGTGTTTTATAGCTATATTCAGCTGCCATTGCTGTATTTTGGCGTACTCAGTTTTTTGGCAGGTTTATTCGACCATGCCCTGAGTTTTTATCATGTTTTCATCTTTTATTCAGCTGCCGTTGCTGTATTTTGGCGTACTCAGTTTTTGGCAGGTTTATTCGACCATGCCCTGAGTTTTTATTTCTCGCCAGTTATCGCTGCAGCGAGCATAAAGCTCGTTTTCATGTGATGTAGCTATGTGTGCTGGCGAATGCCTTTTGCGTTTGGCGAGTCAGAATCGAGAATCTCTTAGTAATAAATTACTCTTTATTGAATACTTCCTGCAACTTTATTAACATAGTCATAAAGAAAAAATGCTAAAACGAACAACTTCTCTAAGCTAAATAGAAAAATAGAAGGAATTCAAAAGAATCTAACTTGTCCCTTAAGGATAATATATCTTCAAGTACTGCGCATTGCATGGACGGGGTAACTCGCCAAATCCTTCTCGAGTAATGCGATATGCCCCATGGCCAGCTATCCCCGTAATCTTATAAGGCCCTTCCCATTTGTCTGCGAGTGATCCTGCAGCCTTGTCTCTTGTTCCCGGATTCACCCTCTTCAGTACTAAATCACCAAGTGTGAACCTCCTTTCACGCACATGCGAGTTGTAATATCTAGCTACCCTCTGTTGGTACGCTGCATTCCTTATTTGTGCTCGCTCTCTTCTTTCTTCTAACTCATCTAGGCCGCACTTTAGCATATCAACGTTGATTTCTGGCTGAAAGAGTTGTACCCTTGGTGAAGAGAACGATGTTTCCACGGGAATAACAGCTTCTGCTCCGTAAGCCATGGAATACGGGGTTTCGCCTGTTGAACCCCTTTCCGTTGTGCGATATGCCCAGAGCACTTGCGGTAACTTATCCGCCCAGCTCCCCTTTTTGGTTGCTAACTTAGCTTTCAGGTTGTGCTTGATGATTTTGTTCACTGCTTCAGTTTGGCCATTCGTCTGTGGATGTGCTGGAGAAGCGTAGTAGTTGTTGATGCCATACTTATCACACAGTTCCCTGAATTTCCTGCCATCAAATTGGGTCCCATTGTCTGTGATGATGGTGTTTGGTATCCCGAATCTGTACAAGATATTTTTCTTCACAAAGCTAATGGTGTTGCTTCTGTTATATGCACCAATGGCTCGGCTTCTACCCATTTTGTAAAATAATCCACAGCTACTATGGCATGCTTTGCTCCTCCAGTTGCTGTTGGCATTGGGCCGATCAAGTCTATTCCCCACATGGCAAATGGCCAAGGCGAGGTAATACTTTGCAGGAGCTCAGGTGGTTGTCGGATGTTATTGGCGATTTTCTGACATGCTTCACATCTCGCTGCCACCCTTTTGGAGTCGGCGAACAGGGTGGCCAGTAAAAACCCTGTCTCAATGTTTTGTGGGCTAGGCTGGCACCCCCAGCATGGTTCCCACAATTTCCACTGTGTATGCTTCTTAGGATACCTTCTGCTTCTTCAGGCCCGACACATCTGCAGTGCCCTCGAGTATCCTCTCTTGTATAGTTCTCCATTGAGTACCGAGTATCTTGTTGCTCTGTATTTTAGCCGCTTTGCTTCCAGTGGGTCACTTGGAAGTATATCGTTGATGAGATACTCTTTAATTGGCGTGATCCAGCTGTCCCTCTCGCCAAAGATTGCCCCGACTTCCTTTGTTTTAACTATACTCGGCTGCAACAGGCGGATCATGGAGATATTGTTGGGCCAAATGTTGATCGTGGCAGATGCCAGTTTGGCTAAGGCGTCGGCCTTTTCATTTTCTTCTCTGGGGGTGAACAATTCTATACTCTTTGAATCTTTCTAACAGTTCCCTTGCTAATTCCAGGTAAGTGATCATGCTTTCTTCTCTCGCCTGGTATTCATCTAGTACCTGATTGACAACAACTTGAGAGTCGCTGAAAATTTCCACCTCGTCTGCACCTAAGATTGTGCTAATCTTTAAACCTGCTATAAGTGCCTCGTACTCAGCTTGATTGTTGGTGGCTTTGAAGTCAAAACGCAAGGCACATTCGACTGAGTCTCCTTCCGGTGTTGTCAGCACTATACCTGCCCCGCTGCCGTGCGTGTTTGATGAGCCATCAACGCGAAGTTGCCATTTGAATATTTTCTTATTTTGCTCCACCATCATTCTCGCCACCTCTACGCTTGGTTCAGTGAACTCTGCTACGAAGTCTGCCACTGCCTGGGCTTTAATTGCTGTCCTTGGGAGGTATTCTACATCGAATTCACTTAATTCGATCGCCCACTTTGTTAACCGACCGGATACCTCTGGTTTCTGCAGGATTAACTTCAGTGGGCAGTTGGTGTATACCCTGATTCTATGAGCCTGGAAATATGGTCTTAGCTTCCTTGCTGGTTATTAGGGCGAGTGCCATTTTTTCTGCCGGCGAGTACCTTGTTTCGGCTGGTAACAGTGCCTTGCTGGTGTAGTATACTGGCTTTTGGATTCCATCTTCCTGTCGTACTAGCACGGAACTTGTGGCTGCTTCAGAAACGGATAAGTACATGTACAATGTCTCGGCTGTTTCTGGCTTTGATAGCAATGGTGCCTGTCCAAGGTAGTCTTTCAAGGCCTGGAAGGCTTTTTCGCAATCCTCATTCCATTCGATCCCTTTTCCCTTCTTTAAAGCTTTGAAAAATGGTAGGCATCGGTCTGTTGATTTGGCTATGAATCTGCTCAGCGATGCTAGGCACCCTGTGAGTTTTTGGACATCTTTCAGAGTCTTTGGCGAGACCATTCTTGCTAGTGCTTGGATTTTTTCAGGGTTCACCTCTATTCCTCTTTGGTTCACCTGATATCCGAGAAACCTCCCAGATGGTACGCCGAATACACATTTTGCCGGATTTAACTTCATTCCATACTTGACCAGTACGTCGAACGTTTCCCTCAGGTCATTTGCATGTTTATCTGCGGTAATACTCTTTGTCAGCATATCATCAACATAAACCTCCATATTTCTCCCTATCTGTCTGGCGAACATCTTGTTGACCAAGCGCTGATAAGTTGCCCCGGCGTTCTTCAGGCCGAATGGCATGACCCTGTAACAATACAACCCCTGATCTGTGGTGAATGCGTTTTCTCTTCGTCAGGCCTGTGCATCTTTATCTGGTTGTACCCTGAATATGCATCCATGAAACTCAACGTCTCATGCCCGGCCGTTGCATCTACTAACTGGTCAATCCTTGGTAATGGGAAGCTGTCCTTGGGGCAAGCTTTGTTAGGTCGGTGAAGTCGACGCACATCCTCCATTGATTGTTCTTCTTTTCACTAAGACTACATTCGCCACCCATTCCGGGTACTTAACTTCTCTAATTGACCCTGCGGCGAGCAATTTTGACACTTCCTCTTTAATCGCTGCACTCCTTTCCGGGTTGAAGCTTCTCCTTTTCTGTACTACCGGTTTGCATTTCTCATTCACAGCTAAATTGTGGGAAATTGTGCTTCTATCAATCCCTGGCATGTCTTCGTGGCACCAAGCGAAAATCCCCCTATATCTTTCAACAAGTTCGTCACATCTTTCTTAACCTGCTCAGCCAACCTCGCTCCAATTTTACTGTTTTATCTGGTTCCGCTTCATCTAGAATAATCGACTCAGTTGGTTCTTCCTTTTCTCTGCTTGTTTTGTCTCTTGGATCTAGTTCGAAGTTTTCCGGATTACTCCTGCGTCTCTGTGTCTACTTCGAATATGTTCAAAGTTTCCATCCCTGTTTTATCTTTGAAGACTGACAAGTTGGCGCGGCGAGCCATCTCCTGCGACCCTTTCAATTCTCCGACGCCGAATTCTGTAGGGAACTTTATTTTCAGTGCATGGGTTGAGGTTACAGCTCGAGCTTTGTTAAGAAACGGTCGGCCAAGTAGTGCATTATACGGCCAATTATGGATGTCAACCACGACAAAGTCTAACAGGATTGTTCGCCGGCATGGTGCTGTTCCAAATCTTACCGGTAGTTTCACTGTTCCTAACGACCTAACCTCTGCGCCACCAAATCCTTTCAATGGTACATGGAACGGTTCAAGATCTTTCCGGTCCAGCCGCAACTCATCATACACTCTGGCACTTAAAATATCAGCCGAACTTCCGTTATCAATCATCACTCGAAGGACATCCCTATGGGCTATTCGAACTCCCACGACTATTGCATCATTAGGCTTTGCATCAATCCCGTCTGAGTCTTCTGCTGTAAACGTTATGGGATCATGCCCTTCTCTCCCCTTCTTGGGGTTTCTCTGCACAGAATTGACTTCCATGCTTCTGCCTTCATACATCACTTCTCGAACTTCCGACATCCTCTCTCGATTGCTCCTCCCAGTGTGAGGTCCGCCGAAAATAGTGTTTATGGCTGCGTTAGGACTGTTCCTCCTTGGACTCTTCCTATCTTGCCCGTTTCCTTGGCGGCTATCTTGGCGACCCCGTGCTTGTCCCCTTTCAAGGCAAAGTCTTTCAGGTGCCCATCTCTGATCAGGCTTTCGATGTGATCGCGCAACTGGAAACACTTTGAAGTTTCATGTCCATGATCTTTATGGAATCGACAGTACTTGGTTGTATCTCTCCTTGCATTCGCTGACTGCTGTCGGGGGTATTTGGCGAGTCCCTTGTCTTCTACCACAGATAATATCTCCTGGTCGCCATTTAAAGGGGTGTAATGGTTGTACCTTCCTCGAAACTTATTGGCCCGAGTGTTTCCCCTGCTCTCTCTTGAGTATCCTCTTTGGCCCTTCTCATCCTTCTGGCGATCACGTGATTGCATCTTTTTGTCGTCCTTATGGTCTGTTTTCAAGTTAGGCTTGTGCCCATGCACATAGCTACCCCTTGTGCTACTTCTTCCTCCTCTGCCAGTGCATAATCGCCAGCTATTTCCATCATCTCTTCGTAAGTTTTAGGTCTATCCCTTCGCAGGTCAAAAGACAATCGTCCACTTTGTAACCCATTAGTGAAAGCGGCGATTACAGCTACATCACTGGCATCCTCAATTTGAGCTACTTCCTTCCCAAACCTGGCCAGGTACTTCTTGATTGATTCGTTATGTTCCTGTTTCAAGTTCGATAGATGGGCGAGTGACTTTCTTCTTTGGACACTTCCCATGAACTGCCTTATGAATGCCTTGCTGAGGTTTGAGAAGCTGCTTATGGTTCCGGGTGGAAGCCTTCCGAACCATCTAGAGGCGAGGTCGCCGAATGTTTGCGGGAAGGTGAGACACAGCAACCCGTCATTGGATGAATACTGGGCCATGATATTGCGGAATCGGCGAACATGCTCTTTGGATCCCTGTTCTCCTTGTACTGCTCAATAGTTGGCATTCTAAACCTGTCTGGAAATTGGGTGCGAGCAATAGCTTCAACGAATGGGCTATCTGACTCATCATCCGAGGATACATTACGTCCATACCTTCGTGCCATTGCTGAAACCTTTCTTGATAGCTCTTGTAAGGTGACATCTCGCTGACCAGTTGGTTCTCCTGCTGGGTCGAGCCTACTCTTGATTGTCATTCTACCATGATTGCCTCTCTCATCTGGGCTTCTCGATCTTCAGTGCTCTCGGATCTTCTCCGCTTCGTTCTTTTAGATCGCAACTCCCTTCGCGGACGAGGACTCTTGTCCTCAGATGAGATGGACCGGTGTCTCCGCGGTTTCGCTGGTATGTGTCGCTGGAATTGACCCTATGTGCTCGCACCTGATTCGTTCCTCCCTGGACTCTTCATTCATCACACCCTTTCCCTTCCTCTGTTTTCTCCCCTCGAAATCCTCAATGTGGTCTTGGGGGGTCTCCTCGGTGGATTGTCTTGCTTGATTGTCGGGAACTGTGATATGAACTTCTGACCGCAGCCTTCCGGGTGGATGGGTTCCAGGGGTGGTTAACTCGTAAGGAGATGAGACTCCTAACCCTAGGAAGCGAAAGTCCTATTTTGCTGGCTTCGCTGATTAGGTTTACCAATGCGGCTTGGAAGTGCTGCAAAATCCCGGGATCACGCCCTAGTTCCTGGCGTTGCTGCTGACTGCTCCCCAACTGTCACCCTGTCTCCCATTGGCGCAGCTGGTTCAACAACTAAATCTCCACTGGAGTTACCATCTCTGTCGCTGTCGTTGTTCATGCTGTCTGATTCGCAAGGGTCCCTCGAAGTTTTCGTTCAAAGCCCCCTCCTTCTAGCGCCAATTGTTGACGGTGAAATTTGGATTGCCACGCACTCAACAATTAAATCAATTTAATATAAAGCAAGAAAATTAAGAACACATGCAAAAGACAAGTTTTACGTGGAAAACCCTTGAATGGGAAAAAACCACGGCGCCCCTGAGGGCAGAAGAATAATACTAGGTTTTCGTTGCTTCGTTACACTCTCTAATCTCTCACAATTGCTCTCTTTTCTCTCTCTCTATTTCTCTGAACCCCTTCCTCGTAGGATAGGTGATTCTATTTATACATGTTTATTTAGGGTTTCCCCTTGTTGATTTGCATTAGGATCCTTTTCTGTCGCGGATTGGGTCTTCTTTCCTTTTTGCGATTCCTTGTTGCTTCTGTGTTTATGCCGAGTCGGTTCGAGCCAGTGTGCTGGTCCAGAGTACTTTTACTTTCTGGGTACTGTATATCTGGCGAGTACACTTCTATATTCGGCGAGTAGGTTTTTGGTTTTGGCGACCATGCCTTTGACTTCCCTCTGGTCTAAGCTATTTTTCATCCTGACTGGTCAAACCTCTACCTTTTACCCGGTCAATGAATGATGTGGCAACCTTTTGTTAGCTCCTTTGATGACGTGTCAGTTGGGCGAGTTTATACATACACGCAAGGTTTCTATACTATCCAATACAAGTAAAAGTGAGATGAATCAAGCGAGAGCATAAACAAGCATTTGCATTCTAAGAAATTTAAGTACAACAAACAACACCATGCAATGTTTGATGAATGCAATGCTCCCCCTCAAAGGGTTACTCCCCCCTCAATGTGTTGTCTCCCCAATATGCACAATTGCCACCACAATTTGCAACACCCCTTACCACCAATCTACTCCCCCTTTTTGTCATGATATAGGCAAAGGAGTAGTCCCCAACCGGGTCATTTAGCAAAGAGAGATGATAGCATTCAAGTCATTTGCATAATCATTAAATGCACTTTATGCAACTCTATCAAATGGAGAGAAACAAGGAGATTTATTTTGATAAAATATGTGAATCAAAATACTTTGCATACAAGACATGTAGCATTCAAGTCCAAAATACAATGGTATTTGGCAAGCAAATGACAAAGGTTTCTAATAAGAATTCAAACCAATTTCACCAATGTCATAAGAGAAGCAAGGATATAGAGTTTTCATTGATTTTAATTTATGAGCAACTATATCCATCTTTATAAGTCAAACATGTCATGAGCAGCTTTGCACCCTATTTGATTTTTCCGGGAATAAAACCCGTATGATAGTAGACATGTTCAACCAATAAAGAAAGAGAGACAATTGGAATGTAAATTCCTTTGAACGGATACAAGATCCTTTATTCATTTTGAGTCTCATTAGCTTTCACACAAGTTTTGCATTTTTAAGAATATGCAATCATCAATTCATGCTTTTCATGTGAGCATGTTATATGAATTTCATGCCTTTTCATTTGACATTAGCATGTTATAAAAGAATCATCGTGTCATAGAGATAACTATAGGTCATTCAAATTTTACTTCCTATATAAATCTCCTAGTCCAAAAATGCATGTTTGAACATAAATATGACATGGATTGTAAACAAGCAAGGTTCACACTTATTGAATAGAAAACATATATACATATGTGTAACCAAGCTTACTCAAGCAATCAACAAAGAAGCATAAGATTTTTCAAATGTTTGCATGCAACAAGTATGCAATTAGCTCTCTTTGCTTGAGTTCCCCATATGGGGTCATCATCATCCTTCATCAATGAAGGTCATGAGGTCCTATGGACCTCCTAAGTCCATTTGACTTGGATGAACCTATTTGAGACTTGTTAGTCTCGTAGCAAGCGGGTTCATTTTTCCTTATCCACATAGATATGACTTTTTTCTTCTTAGTGGACAATGGTTCAAGAGTTCTAGAAATAATAGGATCATGAATATGAATGTTTTCCTTCCTATTAGCATGCATTCTAGCTCTTGTCATTCTCTTTTCAATCATCCTTTTGATTCTACATAATTTAATGAAATGAAAGCAATTTGGTCTTATGTGACCATTAATACCACAAAAGTGACATGTAGGGATAAATTTAGAATTCATACCATGTCCTTGTGCATGCATAGGAGCCTTCCCATGACTTTGTGGTTGAGCGGTTCTTGCTTGCTTCCTTGATCCATTTTGCATGATTGGCCTCTTCCCTTGATGAATGTGAGCTTGAGGGAAGTTTGGTTGAGGAACTTTTTGAGCTTGAGGTTGTCTCCTTGGAGCTTCCTTCACTTGTGCATTTTTTGAACATTGTCCTAGATCAATTTTCTTCCTAGGAGTGTGCACCGGCGAGGCTTCTATCTTGCCAAACTCTTGACAAAGACGGTCTTGGTTGGAGTAGTGATCTCCTTGCTTTCTTCATACCCAATACCTCTCTTGTCACAAGGGTTCTTTCCACCACCAAGAATGTGGTCAAGTTTCTTGGTGCTTGTAGTCATCCTGGTCAATGACTTTACTGTAAGGATTCCCGTTGTTTTTAATTGGCTTATTTCGTGATCAAACCATATGGGGATTCTTTGTAAGGGTAGTTTAGATGTTGTTTAGTGCATTAGGCCCTTTGAAGACCTCATTATTGACAAGCACCAAAGGTAATTCTAAGTGCTTTCTTGTCTTGAAGAGATAGTTGCACACACTCACAACTCATGCATATGTTTAATTTGTATGTTGTGTTTCTTTTTGTTGTGCATAAATGATTATTTACATCTCTTCTTGCTTATTTTATGATTGCATCTTGTGTTGAAAACATCATAGCATTTAGGCTTTAGGATGCATCTTGTTGACTTTGTACCCCTTGCATGATTGCATGTGGGATGCAATTTTTGGGGCTGTGCGCTGGTCCACCAGCGCCGGTCGACCAGCGCCTCTCACCGGCGCAAATCGCCCAGTGGCGCGTCGCTGGTCGTGTGCTAGTGTGGACCAGCGCCGATCGCCCAGTATGGCGCCGCTGGACTGGCGCTGGTGGCAGCGCCTGACGTCCAGCGCTCAAGCCAAAATTGGCTTGTGCGCTGGTCCTGCGCAGGTCCACCAGCGCACAGAGTATTTTTCTGGCGAGTTTTCAAAACGACCTCACTTCACTTATGGCCTCTATATATATGCTAACTTGATTTTAGGTCATTTACAAGAGTTCTTATTCATGCTTCATACTTATGATATTTTTCAAGAGAAGAAAAATACACAAAGAACTCATTTTTAATTACTCAAACACAATTTCATGATCATCAATCATCATCTAGCATCATCTTAGATCATCTAGATGTCATCTAGCATGGAATCTTCATCATACTTTGCTTGGTAAGCTTTTCACTAATATCTTACATATTTTGTGTTTATTTTATCTAGCAATCTCAATTAATTACTTGATTGTTATTTTGTATGCTTTAGATACAAAATTGAGATTAGTATGATGTATGTTTGAGAAGTTGTATTGTGCTAGCATATTAGGTTTTGTACTTGATATTGATTAGCTTAACTATTTGACATGTCATTTAGTTTTGATATCTAGGATTGTTCTTAATTGCATATTAATCATCTTAGATAAGCATATAGGTTTTCCCTTGCTCTATGTTGCATTTTGGATATTTTCATATATTCACTTAGGGTTGTATTCTCTTCAAGAGAAGCTAAGTCTTGTGTGTAGCAATCGGGATTAGGTTGCTTAGATCGCAAGCAAATTGGACTAGGTTCACTCATACCGGGATTAGGTAGGTGTGTGATTACTTCCGGGATTAGGTTGTAATCGTTTGCACATTTAGTGGATTCGAGGTTCGAGTGTGGCTTACTTACATAGCCCGTGGTTTTTCCCGTGAGGGTTTCCACGTAAAAATTCAAGTGTCAATTTAATTTCCGCACCATATTACACTTGCTTGTTTATATTATCTTGAGGGTAATTTCGTAATTTTGACTAACACGAAAAATTGGGTAAAAAGCGTAAAATCTATTCACCCCCCCTCTAGATAGCTTTATACACACCGTGGTATATTTAGTTTCAATTGGTATCAGAGCGGGTTCCTAGACATACATAGGTGATCCTTGCTTATTTTGGTGTGTTTTGCATTTTGTGTGATTTTTGATCATTCATACATTTGCATTCATTTCATTCATTCATAAACACTATGAGTGGAAACGGTGGAAATGGTGGTGGCCACGAAGGAGCTTCTAGCACAAGGCCTCCACTTCTTACCGGTTTGAACTATTCCCAATGGAAAGGGAAGATGGAATCCTACATATGCCAAATTCATGACCGTGCATGGATGGCGGTGGAAGACGGATATGATCTCCCTATGATGACTCCCGCGGGTGGAGGACAAGATGTTTTGAAGCCTAAGGCGCAATGGAACGCGCAAGAGTTTGAGGCTTCTAAGTGGAATAGGAAGGCGATGCATGCCATTATGTGTGCCATGGATGAGAATCAGTACAAGCTTATTCAGAATACTCAAATTGCCAAAGTGGCGTGGGACATCCTTCAAGTTGCACATGAGGGAACCGAGGTGGTGAAGGAGTCCAAGCTTCAAGTCCTCCAAACTCAATTTGAGTTACTTAGGATGGGAGAGGATGAATGCTTCAACGACTTCGAAATCAAATTGATGGACATAGTAAATCAAAGCCATCAACTCGGAGACCCGTATTCGGATAGGAGAGTCAAGCAAAAAATTATGAGATCTCTCCCCGATAGGTTTGAATCAAAGGTGACGGCCATAGAAGAAAATAGTGGCTACATGGATATGAAGCCAAGTGAGGTAATTGGGCGTCTCCTTGCATATAAGTCTAGGAAGGCTCCTAGCAACTCTACTCCTCCTAAGAAGTCTAAAGGAATAGCTTTGAAAGCATCTAAGGATGAAAAGGAGGCAAAGCATGAATCGGATGAAGACCTTGCCTTATTTGTGAAAAGGTTCAACAAGGTTATGGGGTTCAAGAAGAAGAAGGGATTTGGGTCAAGAGGACAAGATTTGAAGAAAAAGAATTCCTTCAAGAAGTTTGAGCCTAGACAAGAGAGGACCGAAAGGAAAGGGGTCCGATGCTTTGAGTGTGGTGGGATTGGTCACTTTGCCCCCGAATGTGCGAATCACAATGAGAGGAAGAAGGGTAAAGTGATGGCCGCCACATGGAGTGGGAGTAGTGATGACTCCAATGAGGAAGATGAGTCTTCTAGTGAGGAAGAGCTCATGGCTAACTTCCTAGCTTTTGCATCTTCTCACAAGAGCAAAAGTGCTAGTGAAAAGGAAGATTTGAGTCAAGAGGAAATTGACTCTAGTGAAGAAGAAAGTGACTCCTCTTCTAGTTCCAAGAAGAAGTTTGTGGAGCAAAAGGTGCTTGCTAAATACCATGCCGAGTTCAATGATTTAGCACTTAAAAGCACAAGAAAGATTGAGAGGTTGAGAGAAGAAAACCTTGAACTTTCGGCTCACAATGACCACTTAAGTGAACAAGTGGAAAGATTGAAGAGGAGAGAGGATAAGCTAATTGAGGAGTTAGACTTGTCCAAGAGAAGTGAAGAAGGCTTGAAGAGGGAACTTGTAGAAGCTAAAGGGTCCTTGGCTAGGATAGATTCTAGCACCAAGAAGCTTGATCATTTACTTGGTGTTGGAAAGAGTCCAAGTGACAAGAGAGGTCTTGGGTATGAAGATGGCAAGAAAATCTCAACCTCTAACAAGACCGTGTTTGTCAAGAGTTTGAAGAATGAAGAAACTTCATTTGTGCAAGCCTCCTAGGAAGAAGTTAGAAATAGGACAAAGTTCTAATGCACAAGTGAAAATGGGGCCAAGAAGGAAATCTCAAGCTCAACCTCCTAAGGTTCCTCAAGCCAACACTCCTCCCAAATTGGCTCACAAAGGAAAGAGACCAATCATGCAACCTCAAGCTTGGAAGCAACCAAGACCGGTTCAACAACGAAGATGGATTGAACCCACTTATCCACAAAGACATGGACGTACTCAAAGGCGAGGTATGATTCCTTTTTTCATTCCTATTTGTCACTTTTGTGGTTGTGATGGTCATATTAGACCAAATTGCTTTCAATATATTAAAATGTGTAGAAAACAAAGCATGATTGAAAAGAGAAAGAATAGAGCCAAGATGCATGTTTCTAGGAAAGAAAATATTGATTTGCATGATCCTAGAAATAGTAGAGCACATGTACCAAAGACCACTAAGAAAGCTAAAATTGTTGCTAAGTGGATTAGAAAGAATGAAAATGTTTGCCATGTTGCACAAATAGCCTTGAAGGCAAATTCTTCTAATTTTTGGTACTTGGATAGTGGGTGCTCTAGGCACATGACGGGAAACAAGAGTTTCTTTCGAGACTCTTGTTATGGAGGAAGGTGGAAATGTCACTTTGGTGATGGATCCAAAAGAAATGTTGTAGGGAAAGGAACCATTTCCGTTCCCGGATTACCCTCCTTATCCAATGCTTTATTTGTTGATGGCTTGAAAGCCAATTTAATTAGCATTCACATCTTAGTGATGAAGGATATTCCGTTTGTTTTCTAAAGATTATTGCTCTATCCTAAAACCCGATGGACAAACCTTGTTGAAGGGCATGAGATCTAGCGACAATTGTTATTGTCTTGAAGCTAGAATTGTATCTAATCATGTGTCCATGGATGAGCAAATTGAGTTGTGGCATGAAAGACTTGGCCACATGAACTTTAGGGATCTACGGACCCTTGGAAAGTTCAATTGTGTGCGTGGCCTCCCTAAGCTTGGGAAGAAAGCCAATGGTATTTGTGGACCTTGCCAACAAGGAAAGCAAACTAAAAGCATGCACAAAAAGGGTAAGTATCTCACCACCAAGGAGCCACTTGAGCTTCTCCACATGGACCTCATGGGTCCCATGCAAACCGAAAGTTTGGGTGGAAAGAGATACATTTTTGTTTGTGTTGATGATTTCTCTAGGTTCACATGGACATATTTTCTTAGAGAAAAATCCGAAACTTTTGATAAGTTTAAAATGCTTTGTAATAAAATTCAAAATGAAATGAACTCTAATATTAAAAGCATTAAACGGATTAGAAGTGACCATGGGAGAGAATTTGAGAATGCCACCTTTGAAACCTTTTGTAATGGTTTAGGCATCTCCCATGAATTTTCTGCTCCTAGGACACCTCAACAAAATGGAGTTGTTGAGAGGAAGAATAGGGTCCTCCAAGAGATGGCCCGAGTAATGTTGCTTAGCAACAATGTCCCTAGGAACTTATGGGCCGAAGCCATCAACACGGCTTGTTATATAGGAAATAGAGTGTTCCTAAGGCCCGGTACTAGAAACACCTCCTATGAGTTATGGAAAGGCAAGAGGCCAAATGTTAGCTACTTCCACACTTTTGGAAGCAAATGCTACATTTTGAATGACCGTGATCAACTTGGCAAGTTTGATGCTAAGAGTGATGAGGGTATTTTTATTGGCTATGCCTTAAATAGTAGAGCCTATAGAGTTTTCAATTTAAAGACTCTAAGTGTTATGGAATCATCCAATGTCGTATTTGATGATACTAGGCTCAAGTCTAATGATCATGAGGAGGAGGTTATTTTTAGTGATGGTTCTCCTTTGGAGGAGGTTGTGGTGTCGCCTAATGTTGGGACATCTAATGTCAACAATGATGGCACACAACCTATTGATAGAGTTCCTCTCTTGGACTCTAAAGAACCCGCTCCATGGGTTAGGAAACTCCATGATAAAGAAGATATCATTGGAGAGGTAAATGAGGGTGTTAGGACAAGACGTCAACTTGCTAATCTTATTAGCTATACATGCTACACCTCTCAAATTGAACCCAAAAAGGTTGAAGAAGCCTTAAATGATGAATTTTGGGTTCTTGCCATGCAAGAAGAGCTAAACCAATTCGAAAGGAATGAGGTTTGGACTCTAGTTCCTAGGCCTAAGACCACTAATGTCATAGGCACCAAATGGATATTTAGGAACAAATCCGATGAGGATGGCAACATAGTGCGGAACAAGGCTAGACTTGTAGCACAAGGGTACTCTCAAATTGAGGGTATCGACTTTGAGGAGACTTTTGCTCCCGTTGCCCGCTTAGAGTCCATTAGGCTTCTCTTGTCCATCTCTTGTGTGCACAAGTTCAAATTGCACCAAATGGACGTCAAGAGTGCCTTCCTCAATGGCTTCTTGCAAGAGGAAGTGTTTGTTGAACAACCTAAGGGGTTTGTGGATGCACACCACCCCAATCATGTCTATCGCCTCAAGAAGGCACTTTATGGGTTGAAACAAGCACCGAGGGCTTGGTATGAGCGCCTCACTCAATTTCTTGTTGACAACAACTACACAAGAGGTAGTGTTGACAAGACACTATTCATCAAGAGAGACAATGATGAGCTTTTCATAGCTCAAATATATGTTGATGATATAGTTTTTGGCTCCACCAACAACACCAAAGTCCAACAATTTGTTGATGTCATGTCTCTTGAATTTGAGATGAGTCTTGTTGGTGAGCTTAGTTACTTCCTAGGTTTGCAAATTAGGCAAATGCATGATGGGATTTTCATAACCCAAGCCAAATATGCTAAGAACCTAGTGAAGAAGTTTGGTTTAGAGAAAGCCAAACATTGTGATACACCCATGAGTACCACTTTGAAGCTAAGCAAGGATGCTAGTGGTAAAAGTGTGGAACAAACTCTATATCGTGGCATGATAGGTAGCTTGCTTTATTTGACCGCAAGTAGGCCCGATATATCTTTTAGTGTGGGTGTGTGTGCTAGGTACCAAGCGGATCCTAAGGAGTCCCACCTCTCTTCCGTAAAGAGGATCATTCGCTATGTGAATGGGACATCCAACTATGGGATTTGGTACTCTTTTGACACTAATGCTAGTCTAGTTGGCTTTAGTGATGCGGATTGGGCAGGAAATTGTGATGATAGGAAGAGCACATCGGGCGGTTGCTTCTTTCTAGGCAACAACTTGGTGTCTTGGTTTTGCAAGAAGCAAAACTCGATTTCCTTGTCCACGGCCGAGGCCGAGTACATAGCCGCAGGGAGTGGATGCACACAACTCCTATGGATGAAGCAAATGCTAGTAGACTACGGATTCAATCAAGGTACTCTCACTCTCTTTTGTGATAACATGAGTGCTATTAATATTTCCAAGAATCCGGTTCAACATTCTAGAACTAAGCATATTGACATCCGCCATCACTTCATTAGAGAGCTTGTTGAAAATAAATGCATAGTACTTGAACATGTAGGTACTAATGATCAACTTGCGGACTTATTTACTAAACCCTTAGATGCTACTCGATTTAAAACTCTTAGTAGATCTATTGGGATATGTCTTGTGGAGTGATGTTCTATGATTGACCCCATATGGGGAACTCAAGCAAAGAGAGCTATTTTGCATTCTTGTATCTTGCAAAAAATTTGAAATAACTTATGCCTCTTCTTTTAATTGCTTGAGTAAGCTTGGTTGTACATATGTATATATGTTTTCAATTCTATAAGTGTGAACCTTGCTTGTCTACAATCCATGTCATATTTATGTTCAAACATGCATTTTTGGACTAGGAGATTTACATAGGAAGTATGATGTGAATGACCTATAGTTATCTCCATGACATGATGTTTCTTAAATAACATGCTAATGCTAAATGAAAAAGCATGAAATTCATACAACATGCTCACATGAAAAGCATGAATTGATGATTGCATATTCTTAAAAATGCAAAACTTGTGTGAAAGCTTATGAGACTCAAAATGAATAAAGGATCTTGTATCCGTTCAAAGGAATTTACATTCCAAATGTCTCTCTTTCTTTATTAGTTGAACATGGTTACTATCATACGGATATCTTATCCGGAAAAATCTAATAGGGTGCAAAGTCGCTCATGCCATGTTTCGCTTATAAAGTTGGATATAGTTACTCTTAAATTAAAATCAATAATCTCTATATCCTTGCTTTTCCCATGACATTGGTGAAATTGGTTTGAATTCGAATTAGAAACCTTTGTCATTTGCTTTGCCAAATACCATTGTACTTTGGACTTGAATGCTATATGTCTTGTATGCAAAGCATGTTGGATTCACACATTTTCTCAAATAAATCTCCTTGTTTCTCTCAAATTAATTGAAGTGCATAACGTGACTTATATGTATATGCATATCTTGCATGCTTCTATCTCTCGTTGCTATGAGTGACCCGGATGGGGACTACTCCTTTGCCTACATCATGACAAAAAGGGGGAGTAGGATATTGTAAGGGGAGTTGCAAAATAGAGAAGCTATTGTGCACTTTGGGGAGATAAAACATTGAGGGGGAGTAACCCTTTGAGGGGGAGCATTGCATTTATCATACATTGCATACATTTGCTAATGTTGTTCCTAAATTCTAAAAATGCAAATGCTTGGTATTATTCTCACATGATTAATCTCACACTTTACTTGAATTGGATTGTTAGAAACTCTTTTCAGGGATTGATTATTCTACAAGAGGATTGAAGACTTCAAGTTGCATTCTCTTATCTCTTTGTAATGTAGAATATCATTGTAATCCCGTAGTTTCTATTTCTTTTGTGAGGATTTAATGTGAGTGATGGTTTTGTCACGAAATAGCCAAAGGGGGAGATTGTAAGGATTCCCGTTGTTTTTAATTGGCTTATTTCGTGATCAAACCATATATGGGGATTCTTTGTAAGGGTAGTTTAGATGTTGTTATTAGTGCATTAGGCCCTTTGAAGACCTCATTATTGACAAGCACCAAAGGTAACATTCTAAGTGCTTTCTTGTCTTGAAGAGATAGTTGCACACACTCACAACTCATGCATATGTTTAATCTTTGTATGTTGTGTTTCTTTTGTTGTGCATAAATGATTATTTACATCTCTTCTTGCTTATTTTTATGATTGCATCTTGTGTTGAAAACATCATAGCATTTAGGCTTTTAGGATGCATCTTGTTTGACTTTGTACCCCTTGCATGATTGCATGTGGGATGCAATTTTTGGGGTTGTGCGCTGGTCCACCAGCGCCGGTCGACCAGCGCCTCTCACCGGCGCAAATCGCCCAGTGGCGCGCTGCTGGTCGTGCGCTGGTGTGGACCAGCGCCGGCCACCAGCGCCGATCGCCCAGTATGGCACCGCTGGACTGGCGCTGGTGGCAGCGCCTGACGTCCAGCGCTCAAGCCAAAATTGGCTTGTGCGCTGGTCCTGCGCTAGTCCACCAGCGCAGGTCCACCAGCGCACAGAGTATTTTTCTGGCGAGTTTTCAAAACGACCTCACTTCACTTATGGCCTCTATATATATGCTAACTTGATTTTAGGTCATTTACAAGAGTTCTTATTCATGCTTCATACTTAGGATATTTTTCAAGAGAAGAAAAATACACAAAGAACTCATTTTTAATTACTCAAACACAATTTCATGATCATCAATCATCATCTAGCATCATCTTAGATCATCTAGATGTCATCTAGCATGGAATCTTCATCATACTTTGCTTGGTAAGCTTTTCACTAATATCTTACATATTTTGTGTTTATTTTATCTAGCAATCTCAATTAATTACTTGATTGTTATTTTGTATGCTTTAGATACAAAATTGAGATTAGTATGATGTATGTTTGAGAAGTTGTATTGTGCTAGCATATTAGGTTTTGTACTTGATATTGATTAGCTTAACTATTTGACATGTCATTTAGTTTTGATATCTAGGATTGTTCTTAATTGCATATTAATCATCTTAGATAAGCATATAGGTTTTCCCTTGCTCTATGTTGCATTTTGGATATTTTCATATATTCACTTAGGGTTGTATTCTCTTCAAGAGAAGCTAAGTCTTGTGTGTAGCAATCGGGATTAGGTTGCTTAGATCGCAAGCAAATTGGACTAGGTTCACTCATACCGGGATTAGGTAGGTGTGTGATTACTTCCGGGATTAGGTTGTAATCGTTTGCACATTTAGTGGATTCGAGGTTCGAGTGTGGCTTACTTACATAGCCCGTGGTTTTTCCCGTGAGGGTTTCCACGTAAAAATTCAAATGTCAATTTAATTTCCGCACCATATTACACTTGCTTGTTTATATTATCTTGAGGGTAATTTCGTAATTTTGACTAACACGAAAAATTGGGTAAAAAGCGTAAAATCTATTCACCCCCCCTCTAGATAGCTTTATACACACCGTGGTATATTTAGTTTCGTATAGCTTCATCAAGCTCTCTTTTCAACCCTTCTTCATTCCTCTTAGACATAGCTAGCTCATCCCTTAGCTTGTCTTCAATCTTCTTGGATGCTTCCACTTGATTACTTAAGTGGTCATTGTGTGTTGAAAGTTCAAGATTTTCATCCTCTAAAATCTTCAATTTTCTATTGTTCTTCTTCAATGAACTTTCACACTTGACTATGAAGTCATTTACATCCATTTTCTCTACACTTCCATTTGTAGAGTTAGATGAGGAGTCATCTTCACTTGAGTTATCTCCTCCACTCTCCTTCTCACTAATGGAGTCATTTCCCCCATTAAGACCTTCACCATGGTCTCTTGAGTCAATGAGAGCCATATCCCAATGAGTAGCTACATTTTTCTTCTCTAGAGCTACTTCTTCAATTATTTCTTCTATGGGATCACTAGTCAAGTCATTCTTACCAACAACTTTGCCATCTACACAAGTGGCCCCAAAAGCCGTGTAGTTGATGGTAAGCTCATCATCACTTGATGACTTGTCTCCATTTTCGGAGTCATCACTTTCACTCCAAGTGGTGGCCATCACTTTTGCCATCTTGTTCTTCAAGTTCCCACAATCCGGTGAGATGTGACCTATACCACCACACTCATAGCATTGGACCCCTTTCTTCTCACTACGCTCTTGCCTAGGCTCAAAATTCTTGAAAGGAGCTTTTTTCTTCAAGTCTTGGCCCTTGGATCCAACACCCTTATTCTTGAACTTGACAAACTTCTTGAATCTTCTAAGTAGCAAAGCCATGTCTTGGTCCGAGTCACCTTTTTCCTCCTTCACAACCTTGGAAGCATTCAAAGCAATTCCTTTTTGCTTTTTAGGAGGAGAAATACTAGGAGCCTTCCTAGATTCATAGGCGAGGAGTCTTCCAATCACCTCGCTCGGCTTCATATCTTTATATGTACTATTCTCCTCTAAAGCCGTCACTTTTGATTCGAACCTAGCGGGGAGAGACCTCATAATTTTTTGCTTAACTCTCCTATCCGAATAAGGATCACCGAGTTGATGGCTTTGATTCACAATATCCATCAACTTGACTTCAAAGTCATTGAAGCACTCGTCCTCCTCCATTTTAAGCAACTCAAATTGCGTTTGAAGGACTTGTAGCTTGGAATCCTTAACCACATCGGTTCCCTCATGTGCAACCTCTAGGATATCTCATGCCTCCTTGGCTATCCTAGTGTTCTGAATCAGTTTGTACTGATTCTCATCCACTGCACATAGAAGAGCATGCCATGCCTTCCTATTCCATTTTGAAGTCTCAAACTCTTCAGGTGACCACTGGGCCTTTGGCTTGAGTACTTGTTCTCCACCACTAGTGGAAGTTATCATAGGAGGTGCATACCTATCTTCAATTGCCATCCATGCCCTATCATGGATTTGGCACACATACGCCTCCATCTTGGCTTTCCATGAGGCATAATTCACACCGGTGAGGAGAGGAGGCCGTGTGCTTGAAGCACCCTCATGGTTGCCACCGAATCCACTCATAGTGTATAGTGAATGAATTCAAATGAATGCAAAATGTATGAATGAGCACAAATCACACAAATGCAAAACACACTAAAAAATTGAGCAAAGGATCACCTATGTATGTCTAGGAACCCGCTCTGATACCAATTGTAAATAACTAAATACTCGAGGCGTGTTATCAATATATTAATCTAGAGGGGGGGGTGAATAGATTTTCACTATTATTACCCAATTTTCGCATACAAGTCAATATTACGAAAATGACCCTACTAGTCAAAAATACAAGCAAGTGTAATATAGTGCGGAATTAAAAATGACACTTGATGTATACGTGGAAACCCAACCACTGGGAAAAACCACGGGCTGTATAGTGCGCCACACTCGGAACTCGAAATCACTAATTGAAATGAAGTTTACAACCTATGTAGACCTCGTCTAACAATCCGGTCTGTAACCCCTCACTTCTACCCAGCGGGCCTTTATTAGCAACCCTATTCCAATTTGCTTGAGGCCTAAGCACTCTTAGCCTCAAGTCTTAATTCTCTAAGAAGAGATTATGCAACCTATGTGAATATGTATGAATATTCAAATAACAAACAAGGCTAGGGAACCTTAGATGCTTATCTAGGATGATGATATAATCAATTAAAATCAATCCTAGATATCAAGTGCTAAATGACATGTCATAATAGCTTAGATAAACATAGATTATAAAAACCTAGATATCTATCACAATACAACACTCAATCAATTTATCACAATTAATTCTCTAATCTTGTATTTATCATATGATCAAAACATACAAGTAAATTAAAGAGAATAGCTTGATAATAAAAATAATCAAATAAGATGAACTTAATCAAAATCTTACCAAGCAAGTTGTGATGATGCAAATCCAATCATGGATGCATTCTATATAGTAATAGAAGATGCAATATGAAATATGATGCAAAAGGGATTTGATTTGAGTGGTTAAAGGTAAGTTCTTGATTTGATTTTCTCTCAAATCTCTCTTTCTCTCTCAAGAATATGGAGCCTCTCTCTTTAGGGTTTGATTTTGTGGCACACCCCTTAAAATGATGAGAAAGATATGTATTTATAATGCCCAAGTGAAACTATGTCGTTTTGGAAGAAATGGAAAAAATATGGGCATTTTCGCGGTACTCGCGTCAGTGCAGCGACTCAAGATTCGAGAGCTTCGAAAGCTTCGAAACATGACCAAACGACATTGAAACCTTTCGTATGATATATCGTTGGAAAGGTATGGAAGTCTACTTTCTACTCGTTGTTATAGAATGACATTTAGATTTCTGTAGAAAACGTTATGGTCAATTGAGTGACCAAAGGTCAGAAACGGACAACAACAGAGTTGCCCTGTTTTGGTTGTAACTTTGGAGATTTTAAAACCAATCCAAACGGTCATGAAATATTACGAATAATATACCGTTGGAAAGGTATGGGTGTCTAGTTTGTACAGAAATTTTCAAAACTCATTTTGAATCTTTGTATAAAAAGTTATGGTCATAAGACCATGCAAAGGTCAGTTTTGAAAAACATTTAAAACATTGAAATCTAATCTTTTGAAACTAGATACTTTACTCCAAACAATCAAATCAAAACTACCACTTATCCAAGAGAAGAATGAGACCTTCTCAAGTGGTCAACCATCGCGCTAAGACATGCACACCATCGTGCAAGCGCGGACGTTTCCGATCACACAAACGGAAACGAATTACACCACACTTAAGACTAATAATGAAGTGCAAGTGTGGGAAGTGAATGCATCCTAATGCCTAAACATGTCATGGCATTTCAATGAACAAGATGCAATCAAAATAAAACATGCAAGAAGAGATGTTCAAGAACATGCATGCACACATATAAAACACACAACATACAAGAATAAAATTTATGCATGAGTTGTGTGTGTGTGAAACTAATCTCTTCAAAGCAAATTAAGCACATAGAAGTTTACCTTTGGTGCTTATCAACCTTGAGGACATGAGAGGGTCTTGAGCTTGAATATCAATCACTTAAGCTACCCTTACATGCAATCCCCAATACGTGGTTTGTCCACGAAATAAGCCAATCAAGATATGGGAATCCTTACAAAAATAAAATTCAACTCTAGAGATTAGTGTGAGAATTCAGCCAAGAGAGAAAAGAGAAGAGATCTTTATATTTCGATACTACACTAGTAGCTTATACATCAATAGGCTTTATGCATAACTTCGAATAAGGTTCACGGGAGTTTTGATCTTTAGATCGAGAATTCAAAAGTGATCAGAACGTTCTTTGTTATCTCTTGGAGGTTTAGTGACTAACGAAAAAGAAATTTTTTTTGTTATCCGTCTTCAGGTACACAATTCAAAGAAAGGGAGACCACGCTCCTAGGTGATTCACATTCATGATTGGATTGGAAGATCTTGCAGATTACCATCAACGCAACGTAAATCGGATCACACGACAAAGGTACGAAACTTTTAGTTATATGTTAATTAATTAAGGGGTTAAGGTTCATCTTAAGGGAAAATTTTAAAACATACTAAAACCTATTTTAGTCTCGCTTCCGCTGCGTGCATGCGTTTTTCCCTACAACTATATCCAACCTTATAAGCAAAACATGGCCTGAGCGACTATTTGCACCCTATTTGATTTTTCCGGGTATGAAACCCGTATGATAGTAGCCATGTTCAATTAATAAAGAAAGAGAGACATTTAGATTTTAACATCCTTTGAATAGATACAAGATCCTTTATTCATTTTGAGTTTCATAAGCTTTTCACACATAATTTTGCATTTAAGAAATTGCAATCATCAATTCATGCTTTACAATTTTAAGCAAGTCATAAGAATTTCATTGTTTTTCATTTTGAGCATGTTATTTAAAGAATCATCATGTCATGGAGATCATTGTAGGTCATTCAAAGAGTACTTCCTATGAATATCTCCTAGTCTAAAAAATGCATGTTTGAACATAAATATGACATGAATTGCAAACAAAACAAGGTTCACACTTATTGAAAAAATATCATATAAGCAAAAGTGCAACCAAAATACTCAAGCAATTAATAAAGAAGCATAATATTTTCAAATTTTAGCAAGCAACAAGTATGCAATTGCTCTCTTTACTTGAGTTCCCCTTATGGGGTCAATATCCAAACCACATCAATCCACGAGACATATACTAATAGATCTACTAAGTGCATGAAACCTAATTGCATCTAAGGGTTTAATAAATAAGTCCGCTAGTTGATCATTTGTACCTATATGTTCAAGTACAATGCATTTGTTCTCAACTAGTTCTCTTATGAAATGATGACGGATGTCAATATGCTTAGTCCTAGAGTGTTGTACCGGATTCTTGGAAATATTAATTGCACTCATATTATCACAAAATAGGGTTAGAGTACCTTGATTGAATCTATAGTCGACTAGCATTTGCTTCATCCATAGGAGTTATGTGCATCTACTCCCAGCGGCTATGTACTTGGCTTCAACTGTGGACAAGGAAATCGAGTTTTGCTTCTTGCAAAACCAAGACACCAAGTTGTTCCCTAGGAAGAAGCAACCGCCCGATGTGTTCTTCCTATCATCGCAATTTTCTGACCAATCCGCATCACTAAAGCCTACAAGGCTAGCATCAGTGTCAAAAGAGTACCAAATCCCATAGTTGGATGTCCCATTCACATAGCGAATGATTCTCTTTATGGAAAAGAGATGGGACTCCTTAGGATCCGCTTGGTACCTAGAACACACACTAACACTAAAAGATATATCGGGCCTACTTGCGGTCAAATAAAGCAAGCTACCAATCATGGCCCGATATAGAGTTTTTTCCACACTTTTACCACTAGCATTCTTGCTTAGCTTCAAAGTGGTACTCATGGGTGTATCACAATGTTTGGCATTTTCTAGACCAAACTTCTTCACTAGGATTTTAGCATATTTAGCTTGGGTTATAAAAATCTCATCATTCAATTGCCTAATCTGTAAATCTAGGAAGTAACTTAGCTCACCAACAAGACTCATCTCAAACTCATTAGACATAACATCAACAAATTGTTGGACCTTAGTGTTGTTGGTGGAGCCAAACACTATATCATCAATATATATTTGAGCTATAAAAAGCTCATCATTGTCTTTCTTGATGAATAATGTGTTGTCAACACTACCCCTTGAGTAGTTATTGTCAACAAGAAATTTAGTGAGGCGCTCATACCAAGCCCTCAGTGCTTGTTTCAACCCATATAGAGCCTTTTTGAGGCGATAGACATGGTTGGGGTGGTGTGCATCCACAAACCCCTTGGGTTGTTCAACAAGCACTTCCTCTTGAAAGAAGCCATTGAGGAAGGCACTATTCACATCCATTTAGTGCAATTTGAACTTGTGCACACAAGAAATTGACAAGAGAAGCCTAATGGACTCTAAACGGGCAACGAGAGCAAATGTCTCCTCAAAGTCAATACCCTCAATTTGAGAGTAACCTTGTGTAACAAATCTAGCCTTGTTATGTACTATGTTGCCATTCTCATCGGATTTGTTCCTATATATCCATTTGGTGCCTATGACATTAGTGGTCTTAGGCCTAGGAACTAGAGTCAAAACCTCATTCCTTTCGAATTGGTTTAGCTCTTCTTGCATGGCAAGAACCCAAGATTCATCATTTAAGGCTTCATCAACCTTTTTGGGTTCTATTTGAGAGGTGTAGCATCTGTAGCTAATTAGATTAGCTATTTGACGCCTAGTCCTAACACCCTCATTAATTTCTCCAATGATGTCATATTTATCATGGAGTTTCCTAATCCATGGAGCGGGTTCATTAGAGTTCAAGAAAGGAACTCTATTAAGAGGTTGTGTGTCCTCTTCATCTAGGTTAGACGTCCCAACAATAGGAGTCTCCACAACCTTCTCCAAGGGAGAGTCATCATCTATAGCAACCTCCTCCTCATGGTCATTGGTCTTAAGCCTAGTATCATCAATGGTAACATTCGATGATTCCATGACGGTTCGAGTCTTTAAGTTGAAAACTCTATAGGCTCTACTATTCAAGGTGAAAGTTCTCAAAGTGTGTTCAATATTAATCTAGAAAGGAGGGGGGGGGGGGGGGGGGGGGGGGTGGAATAGATTTTAATCGTTATTACCCAATTTTTGCGATTAGTCAAATTTACGAAAATGCCCCAATCTAGTCAATATACAAAATCAAGCATACAAGTGCGGAAATTAAAGAACGCTTGATTTTTACGTGGAAACTCTCAACAGGGAAAAAACCACGGGCTGGTAAGTACGCCACACTCGAACATCGAATCCACTAATCGTGATAGCGTATACAACCTAATCCCAGTTTGACGGCCTAATCCCGACCAATATCCCACTACCACTACTCACAAGCCTGTAAAGTGGACCTAGTCCAATTTGCTTATGTGACCACCTAATCCCGGTGTCCGACCTAATCCCGGTCTATCACACAAGACTTACTTCTTCGAAGAGATCACACTCTAAGTGAATATGCAATGATATCCAAATATGCAAGAAGTGCTAGGATACACTAAATGCTTTTCTAGGATACACTAAATGCTTTTCTAGGATTATATGATGACAATAAAATAAATCCTAGATATCAAATATAGCTATATGACATGGCATACAACTTTAGCTATGTTAAGGATAACCAATCCTAAATACAATAGCTATCACAAATAACCCACAAACATTCAAAGATTAACTAGTTGATTAAAATACAATCTATCAACCTAGTTATCAATAAATCACACAATAATGTTTATGGCATAGCTTTTAGGCAATAATGACCTAATCATTTAAGTTATCAAAAATAATCTCAATCATATAATGAGATTAATTAGCTAGATATAAAATAGGCATGAAAACCTAGCTAACATAAATAACCCAATCAACACATAATCTCAATCATGTATGTAGAAATTACTCAAAGAACATACAAGTGATAAAAGAGATAAATTGATAAGTAAAAACACTAATTATGTAAGATAAAAGTGTTCAATAAATCATACCATGTGTGTTGAAGAAGACCCATGCATTAGCACATACTAGATAAACCTAGATGATGCCTAGATGATGATTTGTGCATGTGGGAATGGGTTTAGAGAGATAAAGATGTAATCTTTAAGCTTTTTCTCTCAAGTCTCTCTTTCTCTCTCAAGAATAAGGAGCCTCTCTCTCTAGGGTTTAATTTTGTGGCTCAGCCCTCAAAATGATGAGAAAGATATGTATTTATAATGCCCAAGTGAAACTATGTCGTTTTGGAAGAAATGGAAAAATTATGGGCATTTTCGCGGTACTCGCGTCAGTGTAACGGCTCAAGATTCGAGCGCTTCGAAACATGACCAAACGATATTGAAACCTTTCATATGATATATCGTTAGAAAGGTATGGATGTATAATTTCTACTTGTTTTTACAGAATGACATTTTGATATCTGTAGAAAATTTATGGTCAATTGAGTGACCAAAGGTCAGAAACGGAGAACAACAGAGTTGCCCTATTTTGGTTGTAACTTTGGAGGTTTTAAAACCAATCTAAACGGTCATGAAATATTACGAATAATATGCCGTTGGAAAGGTATGGGTGTCTAGTTTGTACAAAAATTTTCAAAACTCATTTTAAAGTTTTGTATAAAAAGTTATGGTCACAAGACCATGCAAAGGTCAGTTTTGAAAACACTTGAAACATTGAAATCCAATCTTTTGAAACTAGACACCTTACTCCAATCAACCCAACCAAATCTACCACTTATCCAAGAGAAGAATGAGACCTTCTCAAGTGGTCAACCATCGGGCTAAGACATGCACACCATCGTGCAAGCGCGGACGTTTCCAATCACACAAACGGAAACGAATTACGCCACACTTAAACTATCATACATTAAGTGCAAGTGTGGGAATTGAATGCATCCTAATGCCTAACATGTCATGGAATTATCATAGAACAAGATGCAATCAATTCAACATGCATGAATAAAATTCATGGCTTTGCATCCTAATGCCTAAACATGTCATGGCATTTTAATAAACCAGATGCAATCAATTAAAACATGCAAGAAGAGATGTTCAAGAACATGCATGCACACATATAAAAACACACAACATACAAGAATAACATTTATGCATGAGTTGTGTGTGTGTGTGCAACTAGATCTCTTCAAAGCATGTAAGCACTAGAAATTTACCTTTGGTGCTTATCAAGATGAGGTCTTGAAAGGGCCTTGAGCTTGAATACTAATACCTAAGCTACCCTTACAATGAACCCCACATGTGGTTTGTCCACGAAACAAGCCAATCAAAATAAGAGACCTGACACAAGGCATAGCCAATAAAGATTCCCTCATCACTCTTAGCATCAAACTTGCCAAATTGATCACGGTCATTTAAAATGTAACACTTGCTTCCAAAAGAGTGGAAGTAGCTAACATTTGGCTTCCTACTCCATAACTCATAGGAGGTTTGCCTAGTACCGGGCCTTAGGAAGACTCTATTTCCTATATAGCAAGCTGTATTAATGGCTTCGGCCCAAAGGTTCCTGGGACATTGTTGCTAATCAACATCACACGGGCCATCTCTTGAAGGACCCTATTTTTCCTCTCAACAACTCCATTTTGTTGAGGTGTCCTAGGAGCCGAAAACTCATGGGAGATGCCTAAGCTATTGCAATAGCTTTCAAAGTAGGCATTCTCAAACTTTCTCCCATGGTCACTTCTAATTTGTTTAATGCTTTTAATGTTAGAGTCTTTTTCATTTTCAAGTTTATTACAAAGCATTTTAAAATTATCAAAAGTTTCGGATTTTTCTTTAAGAAAATATGTCCATGTGAACCTAGAGAAATCATCAACACAAACAAAAATGTATCTCTTTCCACCTAAACTTTCGGTTTACATGGGACCCATAAGATCCATGTGGAGAAGCTCTAAGGTCTCCTTGGTAGAGAGATACTTGCCCTTTTTGTGCATGCTTTTGGTTTGTTTTCCTTGTTGGCAAGGTCCACAAACACTATTGACTTTCTTCCCAAGCTTGGGAAGGCCACACACACCATTGAACTTATCTAAGATTTGTAAATCTCGATAGTTCATGTGGCCAAGTCTTTCATGCCACAACTCAATTTGCTCATCCTTAGATATATTACAAGAGGCCACCTAGCCTCAAGACAAAAGCAATAGTTGCTAGATCTAATACCTTTTAATAAGGTTTGTCCATCAGGCTTAAGGATTGAGCAATCATTTTTGCTAAACAAAACAGAAAATCCTTCATCACTAAGATGAGAAATGCTTATTAAATTGGCTTTCAAGCCATCAATATATAAAACATTGGACAATGAGGGTAATCCGAGAATGGAAATGGTTCCTTTCCTTACAACTCTCTTTTTGGATCCATCACCAAAGGTGACACATCCTCCTTCCTCTATGACAAGAGTCTCAAAGAAACTCTTGTTTCCCTTCATGTGCTTAGAGCACCCATTATCTAAGTACCAAAAGTTAGATGAATTTGCATTCAAGGCAATTTGAGCAACATTGCAAAAGTATTCATCTTTTCGAATCCACCTAGGAGAAACACTTTCCTTCCTATTGGTCAATGGTACATGGGCTCTAGATGTCTTAGGATCATGCAAATTAGTTCTCTTATTCCTAGGAACATGCATTTTGGCTCTACTCTTTTTATTTTCAGTCATGCTTTTAGCTCTACACATTTTAATATAACGAAAGAAATTTGGTCTAATATGACCATAAATACCACAAAAATGACATGTAGGGATGAAGTTAGGAATCATACCATGTCCTTGTGCATGCATATAAGCCTTCCCATGTCATTTTGGTTGCAATGGTTCATTTCTTCTTCGCTGTTGAACCGGTCTTGCTTGCTTCCTTGGTTGAGCTTGCATGATTGGTCTCTTTCTTTGTAAGCCACTTATTGAGGAAAGTTAGCTTGAGGAGCTCTTGGAGGTTGAGCTTGAGGCGGACTTCTTGGTGCCACCTTCACTTGAGCACTTCTTGAACACTCTCATAGTCAATTTTTTTCCTAGGTAATTGATGGGGAGGAGACTCCATGAGGTTCATGCTCTTGACAAATACAGTCTTGCTTGAAATGGAGGACATCTTGTCATTTTCAAACCCAAGACCCCTCTTGTCACTTGGCCTTTTTCCAACATCTAACATGTGGTCAAGTTTTTAGTGCTAAAGCCCATATTGGCCATTAACTCTTTAGCACCTTCAAGCTCCCTATTCATCCCATCTTCACTCCTCTTAGATAAGTTTAACTCTTTTCTTAGCTTATCTTCGTTCTCCATGGTTCTCACCACTTCATCACTTAAGTGGTCAATTTGTGTTGAGAGCTATAGGTTTTCTTCCTTCAATCTCCTAATTTTTCTCTTGTTCTTTAACCTTGAACTCTTAAACTTGACTATGTAGTCTTGATGATCCATCCTATCCACATTTCCATTTATGGATTGAGATGAAGAGCCATCATCACTTGAGTCATTTTCCTCTTGACTCTCATCCTTCTTCACTAGTACCTTTGCTCTTGTGGGAGGAGGCAAAGGCTATGAAGTTAGCCATAAGCTCTTCATCATCCGGAGACTCATCTCTCTCATTGGAGTCATCACTTCCACTTTATGTGGCGACCATCACTCTTCTCTTCTTGTTCTTCGAATTTCCACAATCGGGAGCAATGTGACCTATGCCGCCACACTCATAGCATTGAATCCCTTTCCATTCACTTCTCTCTTGCCTAAGCTCAAACTTCTTGAAGGGAGTCTTTTTCTTCAAGTTTTGGCTTTTGGATCAAAAGCCCTTCTTCTCGAACTTGATGAACTTCTTGAACCTTCTCATCAATAAGGCCATGTCTTTGTCCAAGTCATCCTTTCCCTCATTCTCATCCTTGGAGGCTTTCAAAGCAATTCCCTTTTGCTTTTTAGGAGGTATGGAGGTAGGACCCTTCCAAGACTCATAAGCTAGAAGTCTCCCAATCACCTCACTTGGCTTCATATCCTTGTATCCAATATTTTCATCTAAAGCCGTAACCTTGGACTCAAATCTTTTGGGGAGAGATCTCATAATCTTTTGCTTGATTCTCCTATCTGAATAAGGGTCACCAAGTTAATGACTTTGGTTGACTATGTCTATCAACTTGATCTAGAAATTGTTAAAGCACTCATTCTCTTCCATCCTTAGCATCTCGAATTGAGTTTGGAGGACCTGAAACTTAGAGTCCTTAACCACTTCGGTTCCCTGACGTGCAACCTCTAGGATGTCTCAAGCCTCCTTAGCTATCCTAGTGTTTTGAATCAATTTATATTGATTCTCATCCATTGCACATAGGATGGCATGCATTGCCTTCCTATTCCATTTCGATGCCTCAAACTCTTGCGTGTTCCATTGTGCCTTAGGCTTGAGTACATCCTCTCCTCCACCCGTAGGAGTCATCATTGGTGATATGCAGCCATCTTCAACCGCCATCCATGCCCTATCATGGATTTGGCAAATATATGACTCCATCTTGCCTTTCCAAGAGGCATAATTCAACTCGGTAAAAAGAGGAGGCCTTGTGCTAGAAGCACCTTCGTTGCCACCACCATTTCCACCGTTTCCACTCATAATGTTTATGAATGAATGAAATGAATGCAAATGTATGAATGATCAAAAATCACACAAAATGCAAAACACACCAAAACGATCAATGGATCACCTCAGTATATCTAGGAACCCGCTCTGATACCAATTGAAACTAATAATGCACAGTGTGTATAAAACTATCTAGAGGGGGGATGAATAGATTTTAACCCTTTTTACCAATTTTTGCGTTTAGTCAAATTACGAAAAAATCACAAACTAGTCAAAGCAATAAATCAAGTGAAATAAGTGCGGAATTATAAATGACACTTGATTTTTACGTGGAAACCTTCAATAAGGAAAAAACCACGGGCTAATATGTGCGCCACACACGTACCTCGAATCCACTAATTGTAATAACGTTTACAACCTTGGTTGACCTCAACCTATAATGGTCAATAACCTGCTACCACTACCCTTAGGCCTGTAAAAATGGACCTAGTCCAATTGCTTACGGGTTGCTGAGAGATTAAATCGACCAGGTCTGATCGGCGGTTTCGAACGGCTGTTGTGGCCACCGATCATAACCGCAGAAATGCTCCAGAACCTTCTGGACATAAATGGCGATTTCATTCGGCAGTCAGGGTCGTCGATCAAACCGCCAATTCAACACTTTTGATGAAATCGAAGGAGAAGCCAAGGGAGATCATCGCGCTAACCAAGCACACCAATATGCATGCGTGGACATTTCCGAACAACATACAGGAAATGAATTACTAGACACATTAACACACAACAAAATACAACAACAAAGTGCAAGTGTGAAAGGTGACATGTGAAGAGGATGCACACAAAAGTAAAGCATACATATGCAAACATTACAAGTGTGTGTGTGCAACTAAATCTCTTCAATGAAAACTAAGCACTAGAAATTATACCTTTGACATGCTTATCACCTTGAGGTCTTGATAGGGCCTTTGAGCTTGATCATCATTCACCTAAGCTACCCTTACAATACAAACCCCAATTATGGTTTGTCACCGAAATAAGCCAAACAAACTTTGAGGAACTTACAATAGTAACTAAGCTAAACTAAAAACATATATGCAAACTAAATTATACTACTATATACATAGATAAAAAAAACAAAAAAACAAAAAAAAAAAAACAATGCCAACGATGTAGTACCAACGAGAAACTTCTTGGCCAATAGTCCTTCCTAGTGCTAACCAGTTACTGGATACTCTAAACTGACCATTGCTCACTTAACCTTGTTGAACTCTTTACTGGGGATCCTGATGGTAGATTCGTCTCAGTTGCCTATCGGGATGAAGTGTCTGGCACCTGGGAATGACGGCCTGGTTCCTTGATGCCTTGTCTGGGGTGGCGACTAAAGCCATTTTGATACCAGAACTTTATATGCGAATGGCAGGAGTGGTAGTACAACGTAGTGAGATGTCAAGTACCCTGATGGATTGTCTTGGCTTCTTGGCGAACCGTCCTGGCAAGCAACTAAGGCTATTTTTTTACACCAGGTTCATCCTATAGGGGGGTATTCCCGTCCAAGGCTTCAGAAGGTCCGTATAGGCTCTCCTGGTCTTGATGAGATAGATCCTAGCGGGTGACTACACCCCTTATGCATTTAAGCACCAGATCCTTCCTGGAGGAGGGTATACCCCGACCAAGGCAGCAAGAATACCATATGGCTTTTCCTAGTCTTGAGGCAAAATGAGTGGCGAAGACTTGCTAGGCGAAATTAGGAGAACCAAAAACTGACTTTATTGAATTTCTCAAAAGCAAATAAAAGGCAGAAAGAAAAAATCGGGGTATACATATCTGAGATATACCAACCGAGATAACATTCCTCTTCGAATCTTAAGACTAAAACTTCCTAGAGTAACCATCCTTCCTGATGTGATCTACCAGGTAACCGACCATATCTCCAAACTGTTCTGCGGGATACTTGTCAAAACATTCCCGCTCTCCTTCCATTGTGCTCACCAACTATGCCACCCCAAGGCCCGACTGAGGGATAACGTGAGCGTATTGTTTTACTAATGCAGTAGGATTGGCGGACACTGCATAACAAATGCGGGTTACTTGCTGGTCTCCCCTAACTTCTCCTACATCGGTCCCAACCAAAAACTTCATGACATTGTGATAAATGGATAGGACTCCCTTGATCCCTGACAAGAAAGGTCTTCCTAAGATTGCATTGTAGGCGGATGGGGTATCTACCACGATGACCTCTGTCAAGATGTTCTGCTGAAGGGGGGCTTCTCCAATTATCACGGGCAGGATGTGTGTTCCTATTGGCATCACGGAATCCCCTATAAATCCGTATAAAGGTGTAGTGCAACTGTTGTAATAGGGATTCTTAAGGTTGAGCTTCTCTAATGCTCCTTTGAATAAAATATCCACGCTGCGGCCGGTGTCTATAAGGATACAATGGACCCGGCAATTGGAAATCTAAAATGTGATCACCATTGGATCGTCATGGGGTTGCACTGTGTTGTAGGCATCATCCTTAATGAAAATAATCTGAGCAGACCGTGGTTATTCCCGAGATCCTCGGGATACCCGGAACACATCCTGACTAGCGACAAGCTTTGGGATTTTCCGAGCATGATTTTTCCTTGAATTGTTAGAAGCCATAGCTAAGGTTGGGCCTCCACTGATGGTATGGATAACCTGGATTTGCTGCGTTAAGTCCTTTCCTTCGTCTTTCCTCCTTTCTACTGCATCCCGCATTCCCCTCTGTACCTCATTTCCCTCCTTGATGCTGTCCCGTACTTGTTGCAAGAATTCCACTAGAAGTCCTCCTCTTACTAAACCCTTGATCTGGTTGCGAAGGCTATAGTAGGGACTTTTATTGGGTCGGGCTTCCTAAGTAAACCCTTATCACGAATAGCCAGGTATATGGTTTCTTGAGAGGCATTGGGAGGAGTGTAGTGGTTATACTAGTCTTCCTCAGTTGATATGCGGGCTACTTCTCTGAGTGGAGGAGTTGCTCAGGGTGGAGTCCTTCTAGCCGAGTACCTTTCCCGATGTTGAGGAGGCAGTGGCCTATATGTTAATCAATTCGGAAGAGGGTTCTGGACTTTTTTCGTGGGTGCCGATTTAGGAGATTCCATCTTAGACTGCTTAGATGATCGGGCTTCGTCATGTTCAACCTTAATTCGGAGCTGCTCATCGATGTTTACCTACTTCAGCGCCCTATCATAGGCTTCCTGGTAGGTCTTAGGTGGGTGCTTGGCAAATGATCGGAATAACCTACCGGCCCACAAGTTCCTTCTGAAATTGGCGAGGGTCTCCTTCTCGGTAAACACTCCCATCTGGATTGCTTCCTTGTGGAACTTCTCTACATAGGATCTCAGCGTCTCACCTCGCTCTTGGATTACATACTGCAGTAGGACGGGATCCTTGGGGAGAGGCTTGATCCTCTGAAATTGAGCGTAGAAATCGATAGTGAGCTTTGTAAAAGAATCCACACTTCCTGAACCAAGTCTTAGCACAATCGGTCAGAGTTGAAGGGAACATCCTGCATATAGCTGATCGGGTAGCGTTCTGGATTTCCATCTGGTAGACAAAGCTCTCCCTATGATTCACAGGATCCTCTAACCCGGAATATTTCTTGGTGGGCATTTTGAATTTGGGGGGAAGTTCGGCTTCCTGAATCCTTATGGAAAAGGACGCATTCATCTCCCCCAAGGGGTTTTTCCAGGTACCCCGCTGTTTCCCTTTCTTCAATTCCTCGAGCTCCTTTGCCATCTTGGCCATCTGATCCTCAAGGCGTTTTGATCCGTTGTGTCCGGTCTGAGCTACAGAGTCTTCATTGTCCGAAGTTTCTAATTTCACAGCGGGTTCCTCGCACTCCTCCCCCGGAGGTCGGGTACCTCGTTGGTCCCTCTTGGGTCCAGTACTGCCACCCTGCATCGGGATGAGGATCCCTTTTCTCTGCTGCTGGCCTGGTAGTCAGCTGGGCCCTTCATGGCGGGATATCTATAGCTGATTTCACCAATCGATGTCGAAGATCTTCAGGTTGATTCTGTGTTGGTATTGGTGGTCCGAGTCGGTCAAAGACCGGTACCCGGGTGCTTGGTCTAGCCCTCTCTGCAATCCTGGGGTCTTCGAATGGTATTCCTTGAGCAATCATCCGAAGGCAGACGCTTTCTACATAGGCAACGGCTTGTCGCTCTATGGCCTCCCGAGTTGCTTTTAGGATCGCGGGGTCCTGCGGCGCTGATCCGAGATTAAGGTGGTGGAACCGGCGCCGGGATCTGGCTTCTGGCTCCCTTCCTTTTCCCTTAATTTCTCTCGGTGGAAACGAGGGAATGGGGCCCTGAGTTTTGTGGGTTGTCCCTGGGAAGATCGGAGCCTCATCTTTTACTTTCTTTTGGGTTGGATCTTGAAAGTTTGTTAAGGGTGGGGAGTTGTTTCCCATAGACGGCGCCAAAGTGTTAACCCAAAATTGTCATCGGGGTGCAATTTCTAATTAACAATATATGAGGGACCCGGACCTAGATAGATCGGGGTTAGCGGGGTAGTTAGTGGCCCAGTATCCTGCTAGTTCTTACGAATCTACTAAGGACAGTGTGTATGGTAGTAGCGAGATAAGTAAAATTCTAGCATGTAAAAAGCATGGACACACAATCTGTTTTATATTATGACTTATAATAGGATTTACAAATCAATACTAGCACGACTATGATTACAATATCAAAAGGAATGAGAGGTGTCTTGATGGGCAATGGCGGTGGAACTCTTCATGCCGGTCAGTAAGTGGAAAAAGTCTGGTAGGGTTTCTATCCCTTTCCTGTCAACATACGATGAATATATATATGCCCGTTTCTTACTGTTCATTCCTACAATTTCGGTCTAGGGCTTTTAGCAACTCACGGGTCCTTCCTTGGAGATTCACGAATTTGTCGGGATTCATCCAATAAATCCGGTGATTCCCCTTTTATCGAATTTACACTAGTTGACTTTGTTTTTTGAGTTGGATTCTCAACTGGCGAGAAGGCACATGGCCTTCTGTCTTGAACGACGGCGTTTAATGTTAGTCCTCTTTCCTGATTCACTGTTCGGGGTTCTGGCTTCTCATTTTAGGCGGGGTTGATATGCCAGGATTTATGGGTCGGGGCACTCCAGGTACCCCACCTTCCTCTTACTCCTTTTAAAGTGATGTTTGCAGATATCGGGGGTACCGGGTATCGGGCTATTAGGATACCCGGGTATCAGGGTATTCAGGGTAGATGGGCGCTAGGATCTCGTGAAGGTTGCGTTTCTAGGCCTTTTCTCCAAGGCTTTCCCCAATGCTTTCTTGGTCCTAGAGGTTTTGGATCTGGCTGGGGTCGGTAGAAGCTCTTGCTCTAGCCCGTCTGTAGGCAGATAGGGTACCCGGATACCTCTCCCATTGCTGCTTTCTATCCCGACTCTCTTCTCAAGGCTAGTGGAAAATTCTTTTTTGGTCCCTGCCATTTTTGGCGGATGAACAAATAGACAAGCAATAGGTTCTAGAACACGTTCAACTTACAAGGATGTGAAAGCATGAAGAGCCATGAGAAGATGATGCTTGAAAGATGCTAGATGCACATGGGGTTTATGTTTGGTTGAGTAAAAATCAAGTCTTGGAGCTCTCTCTCTCTCTCTCTCTCTGGCCAAAAGAAGAATAGGGAATATATATATATATATATATGATGCCTTTGTCGAAATGACGTCGTTTTGGAAAACATGCTGCAAAAATGCGACAAATCGCAGTACGGACAAAGTGTCCCCACCACAGTACACATGGCGTGGCAGCTCTAGGAAACTTCATGGTTGTGACCACTGTGGAGGCAAGGTCACCAACCGCGGTACCCTACACGTGAAATCCACTGGTTTCTACTACTGTGGGAGTCGTGGTATATGCAGGTGTATGGGGAGCGACATGCACCGCAATAAGAGACAAAATATCTTTTCCCGAGCTCTCATACACACCTAAACTATATGAATTTTGTGCAAGTGTGAAGTGAGTAAATAACATGCATGAAGATAGATAGAAAAAAATGAACAAGCACCAAGCATGTAACACACAAGAATATACAACAAAGGAGAATGCATGAGAGTGTGTGTATGTGTGCAACTAAATCTCTTCATGAAGTCAAGTACAAGTGATTACCTTCCTAAAGCACATTGGGAAGTCCGGAAGCTTGCCAAACACAATTACCTAAGCTACCTGTTACATAACAATCCTAATCTGGTTTGTCTATGAAATAAGCCCATCAAAAACTGAAGAACTTACAATCCCCACCCCCCCCCCCCCCCCCCCCCCACCCCCCACCCCCCAAACCCCCTCTTTAGCTATTTCATGACAAGACCACCACTCATAATTGATCCTCACAAAAAATAAAAGCTAAAGTTCAACAAAAAGTTTTTCTACATTACAAAGAGATACTTAAAGTCTAGATATTCAAGTCTTCTGTCTCTTGTAGAATAAGCAACCGTACAAAACAAGATAGCTACACTTTCCAAGACAAGTGTATGTAAGGTAATCAAGTGAAAAAATAAATACAAGCATTTGCATTAAAGATAACAACATACAATGAGGTGCAATGCAATGCTCCCCCTAAATGGGTTACTCCCCCTCAAGAAGCAATTCTCCCAAACATGCACCCTATCTTCTCTAACCACACTACTCCCCCTTTTTGTCTTGAGATAGGCAAAGGAGTATCCCCAAACGGGTCGCTTTTAGCAAAGAGAGATGGTAGCATACAAGACATCTGCATAGTCATATACAAGAGCTTTATGCAGCTTAATTAATTGGGAGAGAAGCAAGCGGATTTATTTTAAAAGAAATGTGTGAAAATGTTGCTTTGAATGCAAGAAAAATAACATCAAAGTTCAGGCAATGATATTTGGCAATGTAAACATCAAAAGAGGTTCGACAAGAATCCAAACCAATTTGCACCCTTTTGTCATAAGCAACAAGATATAGTTTCCAAGGATTTTATAAAAACAAGAAACTATATCAAACTGTTGGAAAAATACGCTCAAGCGGTTATATCAGTTAATTAATTGAAAATTACTGATATGAATTAAACCACCTGATGTTTGAATTTGAATTATATTAATAATCCAGTTGGATTCAAACAATCAAATAAAATGAGATAAATAGATAAATAAGATAAAAGATATTAAATTTAAATGTAATTTAAATTTGAATATCACTATTCATCCAGATAGGAGTCTGGACCCTATTAATAGCAGAGCTTTCTATTTATTTGATATCTCATTCTGAACGTATTATATCTTTTTGAACCGATGATGATAAAGTTGAATCTTAAGAATAAACCAATGATGTAAATATCTTTTTGAACGGTTTGAGGAATAGTTTAACAAAGAAGGGTGTAAAAGATATTTAATTATTCCTAGGACTTCGTGGCAAAATGGTGTGGCGGAAAGAAGGAATAAAACATTGTTGAAAATGGTTAGGTCTATGATGGCGCAAGTAAATCTTCCAGTATCTTACTAGAGGATATGTTGCAGGGAAAAATACAGTCACGCAGCGGAAGCGAGACTAAAATCGAGTTTAGTATAGTTTAAAATTTTTCCATAATTTGAATCTTAACCCTCTAATTAATTAACATATAATACTAAAGATATCATACCTTTGTCGCGTGATCCGATTGACATTGCGTCGATGGTAATCCGCAAGATCTTCTAATCCAATCACGAACGTGAATCAATTAGGAGCGTGGTCTCCCTTCTCTTTGAATTGTGTACCTGAGGATGGATTAACAAAACTTTTTCTTTTTCATTAGTCACAACAAATTCCAAGAGGCTACAAAGAATGTTCCGGTCACTTTTGAATTCACAATCGTTAGATCGAAACTTGCGTGAACCTTATTCGAAATTGTGCACAAAACCTTTTGATATAAAAGTTACTAGTGCACTATCGAAATAAGAACAAACTTTTCTCTCTTTTCCTCTTGGCCGAATTCTCACACTAATATAAGAGTTGGATTTTATTTTTCTCAAGCAAAAGAAAAATAACTCTCAAGTAAGCATTAGAGTTCTTGAAAATATACAAAGAATATATATATATATGTTTAGTGGCCGCTCAATATTATATATATTTTTGCGCCGCTTACTATATCATATATTTTTGCGCCTATGCCCAATTTATATATATATATCAAATCTGCACTTTACTTATATATATATATATATACTGCCCCGAATACCACTTATATTATATATATATATATTTATTTCTATAAAGCATATATATATATCTATATATATTCTGGTTAATTGCCATATATATTTTATATATATCTATATATTGAGGCCGAAATCCTTTACCATCTAGGATTTGTGTCTTTTGACTTAAATCCTAATCCTAGGTAGATTTCCTTAGAATTCCAAACCCTAATCCAACTCTTTAGTGTATTTGTGATTATATAAAAGACTTCCTTATTTGACTAGATAAATAAATCCCTTATTTATCTACTTACCAAATAAAGTCTTTTATTTTATTTATACTACAACAATAGTATACTACTAAGAAACATATTTCCTAGTCAGAAAAGATTTTGATTTTTAATTAAATAATTAATTAATCAATTAATTAATTTCCATTTAATCAAATAATAAAAATAAAACAATATAATATCATATATATATCTCGGCCATGTGCCATATATATTAATATATCTATATATTGTTTTTCTATTTTATTAAATCCATTGGACCTTAATAAAAAACCCACATGTGAACTAGGCCCATTCTTACTAAAAGAAACAAGTCCACATGCCTTAATACAATTCTAGATGGACCCATAAATTAGTCCGGTAGAATATATCAAGTGATTCATGCAAGTCCGTGTGGATTGGGGATCTTGGCGGGCCTATCTAAATTTAAGCTCCAATAGACATAACCCAATCACAATTAACAAATGATTCACTTAGGTTCAATCTATTAATTTTAGTTCATTCCACTAAAGAACTAAAATTGCACTCTTAAATAAAGATGGAACAAGTAAATATTCTCATTCATACCCTAGACAATCTTATTGGAGATGGTGTATCCTCGTAAAGAATATTAGTCATCGCCAAGAGCTCATAGACCGCCTATAGCTCTCCAAGTTACCATATTTACTCATATGACCACATTTTGAACTTGGATATTTTGACTTGTCCAGAAGCCATGTTTCAATAGACTCTATCGAAAAATTAACGTTAAGATTCAATATCCAATACCTCAAAACATCCATATGATGATATTCTACTCTCATTTAATAAATGGAGCCACGATGTCCATTTCTATAAATGAAGTCCTCTATCGATTAACAAATGAATACCACCAAACTATCGAGGACAGACTATGCTATATAATCGTACTCATTGATAACTCAAATGATACCACTTGCAACCATAAGTCCATCATTTATCTCAGGATTAAGATAGACTCTCCGATTGTCCTGATAATGAAAAGACTATTATCTATTGACGGTTCTAGATAAAGTATTTCATTGTGATCCAGTTCAATGCACCTAGTGCACTAGATTCTTTTACTCGAAGACCCTCCGATGATTTTAGACTCATCATAACACATTTGATCCCACTCAAATGCTAGTAAAAGAATTCTACAACCTTAACAAGATAAAGGTGCCCAACCTTTAACTTAAGTTGTGAACATTATTCAATACTAACTAAAGAACTGTGTCTACCACATACATATCCAGATGTACGAACAATTCTTCTTTTCTCATAGTCTTTTGACCTTATGATTATTTACTTTTGACAATTATAATAGTCAAACTATAAATGCTATAAGATTTGTTAAACCAGAAATCACATTATTAATATGAATAGATTGTCAAAAACACTATTACACTCTTGCTATTGAGCATAATCCTAACATATGTTAATTGACTGCTACCTATATACTTAATCTTGTTCCACTAAATCAGACACTTCCACACCCTATGAGCTTTGGATAGGCATATAACTTGGTTGATTAATCTGTGACCCTGGGGGTATATAGATTATGTTTATAATCCATCTCATAGAAATGAGAAAATGGATGCAAGAAGAGAAAGTGTATCTTATTTTATACTTTATGCATTCCAAAGGACATATAAACACTGGTGTACAATCAGATGGAAGTGTGACTGAATTAGAATCATAGGATGTCATTAGTTTAGAGAATGGATTTCCTAGTAGAGATGCAATTGATATAGATATCTGATTTTATGGATTAGATGATCTGTGTTAATACACGAGTGGAGGTAAATTGAGATCTAACTGGATCATCCATCCCTAATGGGAGTGGTTTACTTGGATCCTCCATCCCTAGTGGGAGTGGAATGGCTGTTGAATCAGCCACTGTGATAATTTACCAACTCGTCAAAATAATCGTAAAGTTATCTCATGACATCTTTTAGAGATTTAAAGAGGGAATTTTATGATTGCTTCACTTAATAGTGATGAGCCAAGGATTTTTTGAATTAGGCTATCACTTTATCTACTAAGAAATTATTAATGAAAGCAATGGAAGAAGAGATGGAGTCTAGAAAAAGTAATCATATCCGGGACTTGATTGACTTACCGCCTAGTCATTAGACAAATGTGAACAAATGGGTTCCACATATTATACGTAAGGCGGATAACACTATTGAGAGGTATAAGGCGCGATTAGTCGCAAATGAAGAAACTTTTTCACTTGAAGTAAAGTTTTCTTCCAAACGCCTTATTCTAGCACTCGTCGCACATATAAACCTGAAATTACATCAAATTGATGTAATGATTGTATTTCTCAATGGAGAACAAGAGGGAGAAATTTATATGGAACAGCCTGTAAATTTTTGTTTCAATAAGCCAGAAGCGCATAAGTATGCTTGCTTAAACAGTTAATATATGGTTTGAAACAATCCTCTAGAAAATGTCATCCTTGATTTCATCGAGCTGTAATGTCTTACAGATTCGTGATAACTGAAGAAAGCCATATGTACATCAAAAGGTTGAAGATAATCATTTTGATATTATCTTTATATGTGGACAATATGATTTGGCTAGAAATAATGAAGAGTTTGTAAAACCATAATGAAATGGTTATTCTTAAATTTCATTGAAATTTGATATATGAGCAAAGTCGCTTGTATATTAGGAGTGAAAGTTGATTAAAATTACTTAAGAAAATTTCTACCTCTTTCACAAGAGTTATATATTAGAAAGATTCTTAAGTGATTTAAAATGAGCAATTATAAGCTCATAGATACTCTTATTGCAATATCACAAACTCTTAGACTCGATATGTGCTCTGAAACTGACTAGTGTCTTTGTGACTCTTGCAATAGTACGAGGTCGAAGAGTAGCACAATGGTAAATAAAAGTTCGTTCCCATAGGGACCAAGTGACCGATTACCAAAATTGATTAGTTTAAGAGCTATTCAAACAAGCAACAATTTAATGATGGAATTATACTACTCAAATTCAACTAAATTAAACATAAAACTAAAATGCAATAATTTAACTAAACAAGTAAGCAAATTTAAGCAAAGGCAAACACAAGCAAGTGATTTTATCTCTTATGGGAAATTAGGCTAAGACTTTGTATCCACCTATCCAATTCTCATTAATTTTAGGCATATCATTAAGGTAAAGTATGCAAGTGTGTGTGTAGATTCGTGATGCCCTGCATTTGTCACTAACCTCTCTCAAATGATAAAGACAACATTTATATGCACCAACAACCTATTTCTCAATGGTTATCCGAACTACATATAAATTCATTAAGTTCATGGCACACAAATTGAATCCTACAAGCTAGCATCGCATATTTCTATCTTACTAGACTTGTATCGGGCATTTCATCGAGCACGTTGTGTGCTTCTCCTTTCGGTGCTTCACACAACAACCAAATATCAACCAAGTGCTAGCTAGATGACGCGTCCTAACCGGGTCTCTAATTACACTATAATATGTTCTAAATTACCACGGTTATATTACTAAATGCACGAGTATTTCACCCTTTGCAATCGTACAAGTCGTTATGCTAATATAGTGTACAAAGTAAGGGTATTGGTCCACAGGGAATCTAGTAATTGGTAAATGCTAGAATTAGTGAGTATTTTAAGGAATTAAACTAATATGATGATAAAAGATTATAATTGATAAGCTAAGATGCTAGGGAATGTATGAATTTAGTAACAATGCATCACTAATAACCACTTTTATGCACTAAAGATCAAATCACTAGTGTTGTTCCACTTATGCCATCGGCACAATCAACCATTTAGTTAATGCATCCTCTAAGTTTAGATTAATCATTAATGAATGTAAGTTGTGGAATTAAGCCTATAGAGTGAATTCTTAGAATATTGTATGAACACACGCACTCTATCAAGGAGTATTAAATGACAATACTCAATTCAACATCAAGAATTTAGTATTTCACTAACTCTAAGCTAACCAATCCATGCTTCTAAGATTTATGAGATATATGGCATGATTTCATCAATTCAAGCATACAAACACAAGTGATTCATATAAGAAAAAGTGGTAATAAGTGATTACATCATTACTTTAATGAATTCCCCAACATAAGTGTTTAGTTACACATGATCATTGAATATAGCATATTAATGAACAAAAGGAAGAAATACTACCCTCGAAGAATCAAGGCCGACCTCTCCTTTCTCACAGCAATACAAACCAAATGATCACAATAACTTTCAAGAGATTGATGAGCAAGGTACTTACTAAGATCAATACCTTTTAGCTACAAAGATTACAAGTGAAAGATTCTTAACCACTAATCTATTCTATGATTACCCAAAAACTACTAAGAACTATTCTATGCTATTTTTGTCACACTTTGTTCAGTAGGAGAGAGAAGTATATATATGTTTTTCTTCAAATGAGGCAAGAAATGCCAAATTGGCCTTTGGACGTGCCTTGGGCGGGTTCATTCCGTGGGTTCAAACCCGCCGCACGAACCCACCGCCGCCCTTGGTGAGTTTCTGGGCATCTTCTTTCCTGCCATCACGAACTCGCCGCGGCTTCAGAAAAGATATAGGCGGCTTATTTCCCACCAAACGAACTCGCCATGCAAACTCGCCGTGATTCTGGTGACTTCAGACCTTCGGGAAGGCTGTAATATTCCCGCCTCATGAACCCGCTGTGCAACCAGCAGTGATTTTTGGCGACTTTAGACCTTTGGGAAGGCTGGAATATTCCCGCCTCATGAACCCGCCATGTCTTCTTCTCATGGTTTTGCTCCTCTTTTAACCACTTTGATGCAAAAACCTTCCTGACTAGTCAGATTACCTGAACTTAACAAAAACACATGTTATGCACACAAAAATGCTCGAATACGAAAACAACATGTAGGAATTAAGGGCGCTAAATGTGAACATTCATAGCGCGATCACTAGACATCTAGAAGCATTAAGCAATTGAAATACACATACACAACACAAGCAATCATGATAAAGTAATGGCCTTTACTAATAATTCATGGAAAAGGTTTCATCTTGGCCTAAGCCAAGATGAATTTAGTTCATATTACAATGAATGGCAACAAAAGATATGATATTTGTGTAAGCCATAACAAATTACAAATGAAAATAAAGAGAGAAAGGTGTAGAGAAAACTATATGTGAAGCTCTCCTCCTCTCTTGGTGTGTTAGTGTGCTTGGCTTGCTTCTTCTCTCTTAGTTCCCTTCTATGCTCCAAGGTTGGGTTTTTATGGTGGGAAATGGTATGAAAGTTGGATATTTGATGTTTGGTGGAGTGGATTTGAAGTTTGGGTAATGGATTTAAGGTTGGATGTAGTGATTTTGTGGATTTGTAGAGTAAAAATGTGTTCTTGAAGTGTTTTGGAGTGGAAGGGTTGTGCAAGAGGTCTGAAAAATGAGAGGAAAAAAGGGAATTTAAAGAGTGGAGAGGTTAGGGCAAGAATTTGGGGTCAAAGGACAAGAAAACCCCTCAAATTCGGACAAAAAAACACAAAACGGATGCCCAGGGTGCTGTACATACAGCGCCCAACTGTTGTCCAACATTCCAGAGAATTGGCGCTGTACGGGCGCTATACAAAAGCGCTTTACGTACAACGCCTCTTGTTCTTCAGTGTCTTCCAGCAGCACACACCGTTACGGAAATGGGCATAACTTTCTCCAAAAATATCGGAATTGTAATCGGTAAAAACCATTGGAAAGTAGACAGCTGGGGCTTTCTGAAAATAGGTAGCATGAAATCTAGTTCAATTTGAGGTGAGAGATATGGCCCCCGAAACATAGGTGCACTGCACAAGTCTTTCCCATTTCAGCCCTTTTAACTTCAAAAACTCATCAATTAAGTCAAATGCCTTATTTATGGCAACTAACCGACAAAATGATCACCAAACACATTAAATATACAAATACGCTCGAAAACGAGTACAATTGATAAGAAATGGGGGTTATACCGAGTGTACAAATAGGCACTATTAGAAACTCCATAAGATCAAGAAATTGATGACAAGTTCCTCATGTTAGTACCATACAGAGTCTCATGTACATTACGATGTGTACAAGGCCCAATATCAGTTATACCTTAAGATTGGTGAGTAGATACCAATATAATCCTAGATTGAAACATCGAAATGTTGTTAAGAGGATTATAAAATACCTTAAAAGTACAGCAAACTACTTATTATGCTAGCATAATTACATACATAAGGTGATGAAAATATGTCGTCAGGTTAAGACTGGCATTCTTACATGTGCGGTTGCCTTAGATGCTAAGATAGCATGCTACGATGAGACACATATATAGAAGAGAATAAAGTGGATGTTTTATTCTCATGGAGCTTATATATATGAGTATGTCGCCTTGACTAGGTCAAGATGAGGTTCATTTTAAACTTTTCGTAAGTTTAGAACCGATCATGATATACCCCATAATCATGAAACCTGATTAAGCCAAATGTGAGATCTTAATTAGCGCTTATAGTATGCGAGCTTTTAAGGACTCAAGTTAGGCACTCGATAGCGACTGAACTAAGATCTGTACAGTGAATATTGATTAAGACATGTGTATTCTTTGTAAAGAATGAAATTCACTGTAGCACGTGCTTCATACAACGTGTGCTATGTGACAATTAAGGAAAATGAGTGAATAATTCCTACTTCCTCATTGTGTAAGTTCTTTGAGGATTCATAAAACCTCAAATGGTGTCCTTGTGACCATTGACTTTATATCAAGGTAACAGAATAATGTTAGCTTCTTTAGCGTGTTTTTCTATGGCTATGGTACTATTCGGTCTATGAGACATGACTAGGATAGCAGTTGTTTTGAAACTAAGATACAAGTGTTTGATGGGAAGATTTAATGTTTCTTCATAAATTTTTGTATTCACCGGTAGACCAATTGTATTGTTACTGATAGACAAGAATACAATTGTGAGTACATAGAAATTTGAAATAGTCAAGCATAGCTTTGTATACAGAGGGGTTAAGTATGCTTGGACTAATGGATGAAAATTAAATTTGGGACACATATGAACAATAAAGTTGATATATGAGATATCAAAATGCATGCTCCAATACAGTTAGAAAAATTGTTCATCGGTCACATTGTGCATTTGCTTGTATGAACGATTTGTGATTAGACTGATCGAACCAAAATTGGTATGATTTTAGCCCTCATTCCCATCTCCTTATGCTTGATTCTCGGGCATTTCCCTGTGTTTTAATAATGTTAATTGGGGATTTTCAGGTATTTGTAAAGATTAAGGGCATTGTGGTAATTTGGTGAAACTAGGGGCAAAAGTGTAAAGTATGAGGAAAGATTGAAGAAATTGCGAATATGAAAGAGTTCAGTGGAGCTGTCCATAATTTGCCAAGCAAATCAGGCAAAACGCGCCACATCAACTTATTTAAACGGTGCGTTTTGTGTTGGCTGATTATATTAGGCTTCTTATTGAGACCCAGCCTAATGCTTAGCACACCCCAAGAGAAGACAAAACAGCAAGTTTGAACACACCCCGGCCCATTTCCGAGCGCACACTATCAGCCCACAAATTAAATGAAACAGTGCGTTTCATATCAGCAAGTAGATCGGCCATGCCTATGTACACCCCTATTCTCTTCTAAACACACCCCAGATATGGCGAATCAATTTAAAGCTGAGTGCACCCCAACCCTTTACTTAATGCACCCTCTACCTTCATCTTCTTCCTCATGACAACTGCCATGGCCGACATACAAAGCTTCCAAACCCTAGTTATGCAGCCGTCGCCTGAAGTCAGTCCTCCCAGAGCTATCGTCAGTCGATTTCCGACCCAAACGAACGGTGAACCGAAAGGTAGCCTGGTTGTTCGGTTTTCAGACCTCCAATTAGTAGGAATCTTCTCCCTCAATCACGCCTCCTTCGCGCTTATGTCACCACTTCCCTCTCAATGTCGCCATGGCGACAAGGAGTATTTTCTACACCTTATTGGGAATGAGCAGGGATGTATTTCCATTCTTAAAGGAAGAAATTCCCAATTTGAGTCAAGCCTCTTTAAGTGCCAGGGTCAAAGCGCCGGATCCTAGCAAAGCAAAGAGGAGGAAGGCAAAAATGAGGAATAAGAACCCTCCACCTCCACCTCCACCTCCACCTCCAACAAAGAACCACCAACAAGGTATCCTTTCTAACCCTATCACCATGTGCCACCATTGCCATACAATAGGTCACATTATACCACTAAGCCAAGAATATGAAAGGCATGGTACACGAGGGAATTTTGAAAAGAGAGAGAAGTATAGGCATGTTAGAAAGGTATGGGTTGAGAAGCCTAGGAATAGGAAGAGTCCATCAAGGATAAAGAACATTTGGGTGAGGAAAGAACTAATGAACCAAACAAGAAAGAAAGGCAAGGAAACAATGGGGAAGTCCTCTACATTTGTTTGGATTGTAAAGAAAAATGAATTTCCCAACTTGGTCAAACCACCCTTAGTTAATCCTAACCCCACCCAAAATGCACAATGTTGAAAATATTAGTGCATTTTATTTTTATGCTTTTTGTTTAGTTTATTTAATTTGTTTATTTGAATAATTGGTGTTTCAAGCTTTTGTTGGCAATTGCATATATTGAGTAGACTTTTATTTGCCAAGAACTTTCTAATATGCTTTGTGAGTGTGTAGACTTTCTATTGCTTCTTGAGGAAGCAAGATTTTTGTTGCTTGTGTGTTAAAGCAAGGTTCTTTATCTCTTGGGTGGAAACAAAGATAACTTGCGAGTCTTAGAGGGATAAGCAAGCCAAGAGTGCTCATAAAAAGGGCAGGAACCTTATCCTCATAAGAAAAGGGCAGGAACCTTATCCTCATAAGAAAAGCAACAATTTGGAAGTTCGTAGTATGGGAGCACCATGCCACGTCTTGCCGAGACATTAAATCGAGCGCTTGGTGGGAGGCAACCCACCTAGGTACATTTCTTTAATTGTTTAAATTTTGTTTTTAATTAGTCGCATCATTTTTGAATTCTTGTATCTTTATTTCATTTTTGCTTAGAACAAGGGTGTGAGATGAATTTTGATAGTGGATTCACGATGAATGTGCTTAATTGATGATTTTTGAATGATAGGAATATTGGAGAATATGCCATGCGTGATTAAGCATCTTTTTAGATGATTTTGAGCATATTATGTTGAAAAGGCACTATGCTAAAATTTTGAAAATACATTGATTATTTGTTGACATATATGCATCATTTGCTTTGATTTATTGGGTTGTGCCATTTGACCAAGTTTGGCTCCCATGAACATTGCGGACAATGTCCAATTTAGGTTTGGGGGTATATTTGCGCAACACCACTTTACTTACTTTACTTGGTTTTAAAACTTGAGCCGAATTTTTCAAATTCTTGAGATAATGCCATATTTGAGCATGCTTTGCTTGTTGAGATTGTTCTTTACATGAAGTAGTGAGGAATTGTGCATCTTTGCCATTGTTTGGTTTAGATTAACGTCATGCCACTTAGGATGTCATTGAACAAAGTGCGTATTCTTTTTCTCATAATTTAGGGTGAATTATCAATCTTGCTTAAAGGCTAGGAATTAATAGTGGAGATTCCCGTGAGGATCACAAACACGGCCTTAAAAAGGGTATTTTGAGTTGTCAAATATTCACTCTTGAAACACTACTCTCAAACACTCATTCAAGCATGTATATGTCTCATTTGCACTTAAATGTTGCTTGCCATAGAATATTATAGACTGCTTGTGGATGCTTTATTTTGCTTTGTGGACAAGCCTTTAGAAATGAGTTTAGGCAATGCATGTGTAAACCACTACTTGGCCTAAAACACTTCCAACCCTCTAATGTGTGTGCTCCCAAGCCCCTTTGAAGCCAAACACGTTTTAAGCTTTTCATTCATGAACTACATCTACATGAACCTTATAAGCCTTCAAATATTGACTTACCTTGACCAAATGATTTACTAAGGCTTAGGAAATCAATGTAAGATCTTGTACTTAAAAATGTAAAGGCATGTACCTAGGCATTTAAATGTGTGCAAAGAGTCTTGCAAAGCAAGAAAACTTGAAAAGAAAATGAAAAGCAAAGAATATGAAAAGCAAAGAAAAAAAAAAGCAAGAAAAAAAAAAAGTGAAAAGAAAAAGATTGGCAAAGTAAAGAAAAGAAAAAAAGAGGAAAAGAGAACCAAGAATTATGCATAGTTGGCCTAGAAAGGAAATGAAAGTGGAATGAGCTACTCAAAGGAAAAACTAGAGTAGAATGTGCAAGAAAATTGAAATTGTAAGCCTGGACGCCTAAAGTGTGAACAATATGCGTGAAGCAATTGGAACTCAAAATTAGAATGTATGCCTTAGTGTAATCATTGAGTTCTTTGTTATCCATTGTCCAATTCTTTGTTTCACCATCACCAAAGGCCCCATTATAACCAAAAGAAATACCTTCATGATCTTTAGGAGTGTCCACTTTGTAAGATTTGGTTGATACATGTTCTTTCTAATTCATGGCTTGCAATTCCATTCATGAGACTTACTTTTCATAAATTGCGTTTTGAATGTCATCATATGCAATCAATTAGATATCTATGACATGATTTCATATTGCTTATGTATTTTTAAGCGAAACCTAGGAATCAAAGAGAAGAAAAGAGAGAATCAAGTGAGGATTAGATCGAGGCGAATTACTTTCTAAATCGAATAGCAAATTTACTTTGAAGCTTTGGCATTTTGAATGTAAGATCGCATTGCGTACAATCATATCTAGAGTGGCATGCTCTTAATATTTACTTAACACCTTCTTACATATATAAGTCCTCACTAGTGCATCATTGTGTTAATCTCTTCATTTTGGTTTCGCATGTTAATCATTGGATAGTAGATCCTTGCTAGAGTAAGTTAGAACTTTATTGAAAATCTTTGAAATGGCTTGATGCATGTCTTTGGGGATTGATTTATGATTGTTTTGCTCGAGGACGAGCAAAAGATAGGTTTGGGGTTATTTGATCGAACCAAAATTGGTATGATTTTAGCCCTCATTCCCGTCTCCTTATGCTTGATTCTCGGGCATTTCCCCGTGTTTTAATATTGTTAATTGAGGATTTTCAGGTATTTATAAAGATTAAGGGCATTGTGGTAATTTGTTGCAATTGGGGGCAAAAGTGTAAAGTATGAGGAAAGATTGAAGAAATTGCAAATATGAAAGAGTTCAAGGGAGCTGTCCATAATTTCCCAAGCAAATCAGGCAAAACGCGCCGCATCAACTTATTTAAACAGTGCATTTTGTGTTGGCTAATTATGTTGGGCTTCTTATTGAGACCCAGCCCAATGCTTTGCGCACCCTAAGAGAAACAAAACAGCAAGTTTGAACGCACCACGGCCCATTTCCGAGCACACCCCATCAACCTACAAATTAAATGAAACAGTGCGTTTCATGTCAGCAAGCAGATCGGCCAAGCCTATGTACACCTCTATTCTCTTCTAAACACACCCCATATGTGACAAATCAATCTAAAGCTGAGCGCACCCCAACCCTTTATTGAATGCACCCTCTACCTTCATCTTCTTCCTCGTGACAATTGCTATGGCCGACATACAAAGCTTCCAAACCCTAGCTGTGCAACCGTTGCCTGAAATCAGTCTTCCTTGAGCTACCGCCGGTCGGTTTTAGGCCTAAACGAACAGCGAACCGAACGATAGCCTGGTCGTTTGGTTTTCAGACCTCCAATCGGCCGAAATCTTCTCCCTCAATCACGCCTATGTTGCCACTTCCCTCTCAATGGGGCCATGGCGACAGGGAGTGAAACAAATACTCGGTGTTTTCGATATATTAATCTAGAGGGGGGGTGAATAGATTTTAACTAATTTTACCCAATTTTCGTGTATAATCAAGATTACAAAAATACCCTTAATAGTCAATAAAACATAGCAAGTGTAATATGGTGCGGAAATTAAATAACACTTGATATATACGTGGAAACCCAACCACTAGGAAAAACCACGGGCTGTTTAGTGCGCCACACTCGAACCTCGAAATCCACTAATTGAAATGAAGTTTACAACCTATGTAGACCTCGTCTAACACTCCGGTCAATAACCCCCTACTTCTACCACGCGGGCCTTTAAAAGTGGCTCTAGTCCAATTTGCTTGTGGCTTAAGCACTCTTAGCCACAAGTCTTAATTCTTAATGAAGAGATTATGCAACCTATGTGAATATATAATGATATTCAAAGAACAAACAAGGCTAAGGAACCTTAGATGCTTATCTAGGATGATGATATAACAATTAAATCAATCCTAGATATCAAGAGCTAAATGACATGTCAAATAGCTTAGCTAATCAAGATTAAGCAAAACCTAGATAGCTATCACAATACAACACTCAATCAATTAAATCACAAATAATCTCTAACTTGTATTTAGCATATGATCTGAAAACATACAAGTAATCAAAAAGATGTCTTAATATGAAAATCACTTAAAATAGATGAAATTAGTGAAGAACATACCAAGTAAGTTGTGATGATCCAAAACCATGCATGGATGCATTCTATATAGACATAGAAAATGCAATATGAAATTTGATGCACAAAGGATTTTATTTGAGTGGTTAAAGGTGAGTTCTTTGAGAATTTTTCACTTGAAAAATATTCTAAGGAAAATATATGATATTTTGAACTCAGCCGACTAACCTAAAAACATAGAGATGTGTATATAGAGGTCATATGTAAAGTGTGGTCGTTTTGAAAAATCACACCAAAATTTGCCTTGTGCGCTGGAAGACCAGCGTAAGACCAATGCATGAACACAATTTGCACTAAGCGCTGGTCGACCAGCGCAGGTGAGAGGCGCAACACCAGTGATAGAGAACTGGGCGTTCTACACTGGTGTGCCTACGCTGGACAACCAGTGCAGGACCAGCGACAGACCACTGGGCAATCTGTGCTGGTATGCCTACGCTGGACGACCAGCGCAGGACCAGCGACCAGCACACTCCTTTTATGCTCACATACACAAGTGCAAGGGCAAAAAGGTAAAGAAAAATGCATCCTAATGCCTACTATGGTATGTCATTATAATCACAAGATGCAATCAATACTTAAGCAAGAAGAGAGATTAAATAATCAATAATGCACACATAATACAAACACACAACATTCAAGAAAAGAGATATGCAAGTGTTGTGTGTGTGTGCAACTACTTCTCTTTAAAGCAAATTAAGAACTAGAAGTTTACCTTTGGTGCTTATCAACTTGAAGTCTTGAACAAGGGCCTTTGAGCTTGATCCTCAATCACCTAAACTACCCTTACAATTCAAACCCCAATATGTGGTTTGTCCACGAAATAAGCCAATCAATAAATGGGAATCCTTACAGGGAGTATTTTCTACACCTGATTGGGTCACCAATTGCGTCACCAAATACGTTGCCATAAACCAAATTGGCGACATTCACTTCTTCAAGTCTGGTTGGTGGATTTTGGCTAGAAAATTACAAGAAGGTCCCCTAGAGGGGCTAAAATGGCAATATTGTAAAGTTAGGGGATCTTTTGGTAATTAGCCTTTCATGACCTAATTCAAAAACACTATAAATTCATCCCTATTTTCACTTTGAAAACTATCCTGTTCTCTCCTACCTATCTCTTCTTCAACCTAGGATCACCATCAATCACCTCCCAAACTCCTCCATTTCTATACTTGAATTAATCTCTTCCATACAAAAACTCACACCAAATCTTGATTACTTCCCTAAATCATTCCTCCCTTACCATTCTCTACATTCCAATACCTTTGTCACTCTCCATTAGCCATCCACCTATTTAGACACATCCTCTTCTACCAATCTTTGCACTAGGAGCACTCTTGGAAAGGAAGGAGCAAGCACTAAAGAAGGAGACCTAAGGGTAATTTCCTTATATATTACTTGATTTCTATTTGAGTGTAACTATGTGTAACTAAACCCCTAATTTAGGGGATAGATTTGAGGAACATTTGGTTATGGGTATTTGCTTAAGCTTTGTAATGAATCTCTGTATGTGTTCTATTTATTTATTCATTAGATTCTATTCACTATGTGATTGACTTGTAAATCCACTTGTTAATTACTATCTTGTTAGAATAATATGTTATGCAATCATCCTTGGATTGACACCCTTGTGTGATTAAGAACCCAATAAATAGGATAGATTAGTGGAGGGTATATCAACCACACTAATCTAAGCCTAGGTTTGTAACCAACCAATCCCACCATGACCCCCTTTCCTTAATCGTTGTGGTGGGAAGATGTTTAGGGTTCATAATAATGACCTAAACACATCATAGAAAACAAATGGTTAACATTTAGAGATTGGTCCATTAAAGTGGCTTAAAAAGCACTACCCATACCTACTTGCTAATCTATCTATTCCCTAACATCTATATTAATTGTTTACATCCATTTCTCTTATCAAGATTGTGAGCATTCTATTTGTCCTATCATTTTTAGTTACATTTACTTTTTATGCATTTTTGGTGGTTTATCAAACCACACACTATCCACCTTCTATGATTTGCTTAATTGCATTTAGGAATAGTTAAGTTATTCAACTCATTACTCTGATTCCCTGTGGAACGAATCCTTACTTACCGTTTTACTAATCTTTACATCCTAAAAGGATTTTCTAGTGGTAAAAACATGGTGTTCTAAAAGATCACATTTATACACAAATATTGTATTTTGTTGAGTACCAAAACGACCTCATCATAGACCCAAAAGTTTGAGAAACATGACTCTGTAAAGTTTGCATTGTTCCACTTGTGCGAGTGGGAGATGTTGGAAAAATACGCTCAAGTGGTTATATCAGTTAATTAATTGAAAATTACTGATATGGATTAAACCACCTGATGTTTGAATTTGAATTATATTAATAATTCAATTGGATTCAAACAATCAGATAAAATGAGATAAAGGGATAAATAAGATAAAAGATATTAAATTTAAATGTAATTTAATTTTGAATATCACTATTCATCCAGATAATAGACTGGACCCTATAAATAGCAGAGCTTGCTATTTATTTGATATCTCATTATGAACGTATTATATCAGAGAGTGATATATACGGAGAGTTTCTATTTTTTGCAGGTCTTTTTCGATGACAGCAAATTGCATGGTGAGTTGAGTGAACTTTCCAGAATCCATGATCGGAATCTGTGATCTTTCTTCGAATAGTGATACAACCCGCTCACGATTCCGCTTCCGCCATATGATTTGGATTACCAACGGTGAAAGGTATTAATCCGAATACTACAATTTATTTGATTACATGTTTATTATTAATCGTAATAATAATCAACACAAACCTTAAAGGCAAAACAAGACATCGATAACAAAGATCCTACTTGATTTTTCGGTTAAATTATCCATATGATAGTAGCCTTGCTAAACCATTAAGAAGAGAGACAAGACTAAATTTTATGAGACATCCTTATTGATTGTATGGATACAACATCCTTATTGATTGAATGGATACAACATCCTTATTGAGTTTAGTCTTATCTATTGCATTCACACACATTTGCATTCAAGTTAGAGCAATCAAAAACATTTCATGCATATCATTTTAAGCATGTCATAATCAAGTTCACATGTCATGGAGATAAATTGTGGGTCATTCAAGTGTACTTCCCAATCAATTCTCCTAGTTCAAAAATGCATTATTGAACATTAAGGTGATATGGATTACAAACAAAGCAATGGTTCACACTTATTGAAAGAAAATACCATATAAGCATATATGTGCAACCATGATACTAAAGCAATTAATGAAGAAGCATAAAATTTATCAAATTTTTACATGTGACAAGTATGCAAGATCGCTCTCTTTGCTTGAGATCTCCTTATGGGGTCAATTACCCAACCAAATCAATGGAGGGCATGAGGCCTTATAGACCTACCAAGTCCATTGGACCTAGTTAACTCTACGAGTATCATATTGGCACAATAACATGTGGGTTCATCTTTTCTAATCCACTTAGGTGACACATCATTCAAGTGAGTCACCTCGGTTATAAGCTTGAGGTTCTCCTCCTTTAATCGTTGAATCTTCTTTTTAATCTTTATCCTAGAGTCTTCAAAGAAATTGATGTTGTCTTCAAGATCCATATCTGCCTAGTCTCTTTCTGACTCTCGCAATAGTACGAGGTCGAAGAGTAGCACAATGGTAAATAAGAGTTCGTTCCCACAGGGATCGAGTGACCGATTACCGAAATTGATTAGTTTAAGTGTTATTCAAACAAGCAAAAATTTAATGATTGGATTATACTACTCAAATTCAACTAAATTAAACATGTAACTAAAATGCAGTAATTTAAACTAGGCAAGCAAACAAACTAAAGCAAGTCAAACACAAGCAAGTGATTGTATTTCTTATGGAAAATTAAGCTAAGACCATGAATCCACCTATCCTATTCTCATCAATTTTAGGCACATCATTGAAGTAAAGTATACAAGTGTGTGTGTAGATTCGTGATACCCTCAATTAGTCTCTAACCTCTCTCAAGTGATAAAGACAATATCTATATGCACCAACAACCTATTTCTCAATGGTTATCCGAACTACATATAAATTCATTAAGTTTCATGGCACACAAATGAATCCTGAGGCTAGCATCGCATATCTCTATCTTACCAACCTCTATCACTCATTTCATCGAGCACGTTGTGTGCTTCTCCTCTCGGTACTTCACACAACAACCAAACAATTACCAAATGCTAGCTAGACATCCAATAATGATTAAGAACATGAAATGAGTGTACACAACACAAGCAATAATGATAAAGTGATGGCCTTGATTAATAATTCATGGAAAAGGCTTCATCTTGGCCTTAGCTAAGGAAGTTTTAGTTCATACTACAATAAATGGCTACAAAATATGAGTAATATGTACAAGCCATAATTGAAGACAAATAAATGTAAAGAGAGAAAGGATTAGAGTAAACTAATGTGAAGAATTCCTCCTCTCTTGCTTGGTTGTGATAGAATTCTTCTCTCCTTGACTTCTTTTGCTCCAAGATGTGATTTTTATGGTGGGTCTAGGTGAGGAAGTGAGGTGGTAAGATGAGAAATGAGTTTAGATGATGATTTGGTGAAAGATTTGTTCTTGGATGTTTAGGAGTGATGTAGAGGTGTTTTGGAGCTTAAGGGTCGTGCAAGAGGTGAGGCATTTTGGTCTGAAATGAGGTATTTATAATGTATGGAATTAGGGCACGAAAACCTAGACCAAAAGCTGATGTGGCAGCGTAGGCGCTATATGAACAGTGCTTCTGTACAGCGCCACACCTCTGTTCTGGATCCTCCTTGCTTGGGCGCTATACATCGAGCACTTCTGTATAGCGCCCATACAGCGCCTTTTCTCTGATCTCTGAGTCGCTCCCATATGGGCACTGTAAGTAGAGCGACCTATACAGCGCCTAAACTGATTTTTCTTCAAAATTGCTGTTTTTGCCTCCCATTCTTCATTTCTCTACAATCAAGCCCTTAGAAGACTAGAAACCTGCACAAGCTTATTCAAACATTAAAAATACCAATTTTACCCGGAAATGAAGGCAAATGATAGGTAAAACGAGGCTACATCAAGTGTAGAAATAGGCATTATCAAATACCCCGAAACCTATCTTTTGCTCGTCCCCGAGCAAAACCAAAGCAAACAAAACTAAGGTAATCCTACTAGAAACTAAAGAAAAGAAAACACCACTTTCGTGGGTGACACGATGGCACTTGGCTCATGCCACAAGCCTTTTAAACCCCTAGGCGATCCCTAGTAGACGAGTGAAGTCTTGTGAGGGCCTACAGAATGGTACCCACAAACATGTTTTCTACCGAGTCAACGAAAGATGAGATGCGACATTGGGCTAACCATAAAGTAGACACAAGCATACTAAGATCATTAAGTGCAATCTAGAGGTGTGTTAGCCAAGGTGCTACAACACAAATGATTGCAATTTCGGACTTCTTAGTGAATTTAGTTTCAAAAGCATCAAACACAAGAGGCATTAGATAACATTTCGCTTTGACTCTAAGCCTCTCTAGGGTCCTCTCATTATTTTATCACACCGAACCTAGGCTCACTCATCAAACATATGTGAGTGGAGTTTATGCACAATGAAATTTTCAAAAAAAAAAACACGCATATGAAATGTTTTTAAAAACGCTTATAAGAATGGAATCAAGCATTAAGAACACCCTTGTTTTCAAGCTAGACTCTTCCTAAAGATCAATTAGGACTTCTTTTTGAGTGCAAGTGAGTTTGATGGTTGCATGGTGATGGAGAAGTTGGGAGGATATGGATTTATTGGCGAACCAATGATCATGCTAGAGTCTTCTACTTGGCACCTTGGAATCCCTTTTTGAGCGCCTAGGCATTTTATTGACTCTAAGAACTTTGTATTAGTTGCTTAGTATTTAGGCAACTTATTCTTGATTGATTTTTTTTTTGTTTTTGATAAAGAATTTACAATAAGCCTAAGTACACGCTACTTGGATACAATTTGGTATGTTTCTTTTTGAGCTTCAATTTTTCTCTTCGTGTTTTCTAGCCATGAACATTGTATGGGGTGGTCTAATGTTTGGGTTTGATGTGGTGTAAATGTAACATGGGTGGATATGGTGATTGAGTTTAGTGTGAAGGTTAACATTATTTAGACATATAAGCACACACACAAGGCTTAAGGATGTGTTTGGGTCATTTTGACTGACTAACACACATTGCCTACGTCATCTCTAAAGGTATGAGTCAAGCAAGCCAACAAGGGAAAACATGAGGTAAAAATTCTAAAGATATGATCTTTAATGCTCAATGCAATGAAAAGAGGTCATTTTTATTATGCCTAAAATCTACATGATGAGTGTTTAGAGAATAGAAATAAAATTTCACTCTTGTGGACGCAATATTTGGGCAATGAAGCTCACATGGGTAGTCTCCACTAATGATCTAGACATTTCAAGTGTTAGGATTATGCTCAATAGCAAGATTGTAATGTTGTAATTGACAATCTTTTTCATATTAATAAAGTGATTTCTGGTTTAACAAATCTTATAGCATTTATAGTTTAATATTATAATTGTCAAAGTAAATAATCATAAGGTCTAAAGACTATGAGAAAAGAAGAATTGTTCATACATCTGGATATGTATGAGGTAGACATAAGTTAGTCTTGAATAATGTTCACAACTTAAGTTAAAAGTTGGGCACCTTTATCTTGTTAAAGTTGTAGAATTCTTTTGCTAGTATTTGAGTGGGATCAAATGAGATATGATGAGTCTAAAATCATCGGAGTGTCTTCGAGTAAAAGAATCTAGTGCACTGGGTGCATTGAACTGGATCACAATGAAAAGCTTTATCTAGAACCGTCAATAGATAATAGTCTTTTCATTATCAGGACAATCGGAGAGTCTATCTTAATCCTGAGATAAATGATGGACTTATGGTTGCAAGTGATATCATTTGAGTTATCAATGAGTACGATTATATAGCATAATCTATCCTCGATAGTTTGGTGATATTCATTTGTTAATCGATAGAGGACTTCATTTATAGATATGGACATCGTGGCTCCATTTATTAAATGAGAGTATAATATCATCATATTGATGTTTTGAGGTAATTGGATATTAAATCTCAACGTTGAGTTTTCGATAGTGACTATTGAAAACATGGCTACTGGACAAGTCAAAATATCCAAGTTCAAAACGTGGTCATATGAGTAAATATGGTAACTTGGAGAGTTATAGGCGGTCTATGAACTCTTGGCGATTACTGATATTAATCACGAGGATACACTATCTCCAATATGATTGTCTAGGGCATGAATGAGGAGCATCTTCCTTTTCTGTCTTTATTTAAGAGTTCAATTTTAGCTCTTTAGTGGAATGAGTTAAAATTAATGGATCGGACCTAAGTGAATCATTTGTTGATTGTGATTAGGTTATGTCTATTGAAGCTTAAATTTAGATAGCCCGCCAAGATCCCCAATCCACGCGGACTTGCATGGATCACTTGATATATTCTACCGAACCAATTTAAGGGTCCATCTAGAATTGCATTTAATATATTAATAATATAATTTGCACATTATTTATGTAATGGGCTGCTCAATTATATTAATATATTAATGAAAGGCATGTGGGCTTGTTTCTTTTAGTAAGAATGGGTCTGGTTCACATGTGGGCTTTTTATTTAAAGTCCAATGGATTAAATGAAATAAGAAAATAATATTTGGCCCATTTATTTTAAGTGGGGCGGCAAGGTGCTTTTAACCTAATATATTATTTTGTTTCATTGTTTTAATTAAATAAGAATTAATTAATTTATTAATTAATTGTTTAATTAAGAAACAAATCTTTTCTGATCAGGAAATATATTTCCTAGAGTAATACTATTGGTAGTAGTTTACTAAAAAGTAAAAGACTTGTTTGATAAGAAAATAAATAATTAATTTTATTTATTTAATCAAATAAGAAGTCTTTTTATTTAGTCAAATAAAAGAATAAAAGATTTATGAATTGAATTAGGGTTTGAAGTCTATTCTTTTATGGAAATTAGGGTGCAACACAAACTCCTTTTAGGAGTGTGATTTGCGGCAACCCTAATAGAAAAAGAGAGCAAGATTTCGGCAACCCTAATAGAGGTAGAGAGGAAAAATTCGGCCACCTATATATTCACATGTATAGAATTCGGCCACCCTAGGCTGTGTGCTTGAGAGACAATTTTTCTTCTTCTTCTTAATTCATAGAGAGCATTATTTTTATTCTACAAAAACATAAAAGAGTGAATAAATTATTCTTTGATGGTACACTATTTGCTTGTTCATCAATAAGCTTATGTGTACAACATCGATTTAGGTTCACGCGAGTTTCAATCATAAGATTGAGAACTCAAAAGTGACCGGAATAATTTTAGTCTTCTTTTGATTGTTTTTGTGACTAACAAAGAAAAGAAAAGTTTGTTTATCCATTCACAGGTTTGCAATTCAAAGAAAAGGGAGACCACGCTCCTAGGTGATCCATGTTCGTGCTAGGATTGAAGATCTTGCGGATTACCATCGACGTAAGTCAATCGGATCACGCGACAAAAGGTATTCTTCTTTTGTTAGATAATATATATGTTTAATTGATAAAAAGGGTTTAAGGTTCATAAAAAGGAAAAATTTTAAAAGTTACTAAATCAATTTTTAGTCTCGCTTCCGCTGCGTGTACTACGGTATTTTTCCCTACAATTGGTATCAGAGCCTAGGTTGAACCCTTTTAATTAATTAACGTATATATACGTGGATCGATTTTTTTTTATTGTGATTATGCATGTTTAGAAAGAGATGGCACTCTAGGTATTCGCATATATAATTACATGTGATGTATGGATTTATATATGTTTTATGTGGATTGTTATTGCTCAATTTTGGTCCTAGGTTTTCAATGTATTTTTGTTATGGAATTGTAACAAGAAGGGTGGTCTATTATCGCCATAATTCCTTCTTGGTAGTTGCTAGGTTTTATTTTATTTTTTTTAATAAGTGCAGTTTTTTTTTTTATTAGTACTGCTGCAGTTTTTTATTTAAATTTTAGTGCAGTTTTTTATATGTAAAAGTACTGCAGTGAATAAAAAAAAAAATAATATTATTACTGCAGTATTTTATTATTTTATACTGCTGTAAAGTATTCGGGTATTGAAGATTCGAAGACACGAAGAAAAACGAAGCAACCGGAACCGAGAACGAGCACCGTGCGCACCCTAGGAGTGGATTGGGCTGCGCATGGCAAGCCCAAAACTTGGTGGGCTGCGCATGGCAGCCCTGGGAGGCTTCATGGGCTGCGCACATCAGCCCCTTTGTGGGGTTGTGGGGTGTCTCGCCCATGGGAATGGGCCGAAGGATGAGCGTATGGTTGATGGGCCACTTGAAGATCTTATATTCCTAAACAATTGTAATTTACTTGTTTTTCTAGGATGGACCAAAATTGTTGCTATTTAATTTTTGCTTAAATATTACAATATTTGTTATTGTATGATAACATGACATATAGAATAGGAGTGCCACTCATATATCTCTTTTGGTATGAACATGCATTGAATGATTTAGGTATCTAAATTGGCATCTAGATAACTTGGTAAATCATTCTATGGGATTTAATCACACGCCTTAAATAATTGAGTGGGAGAAGGTGTTTTTGTAACACCTATGGCCTCCAAGGTTAGTTGAGCTTTATTATTTATTGGTAATTCCCCCAAGGGGCATCCATGAATGGAATTTAGCAATATACTTCCTTACAAGGATAGACTAGACAACCCAAGGAGGGATTTTCGTGAGAGAAAATTGAGGGTCGATATCTTGGTAACACACTCAATGTAATTTTATTGATATCCTCCCAAGAGTTCTTGTCAATAAAATTGCAAGGCTAAAATTGAAAACGCTGGTTGTTATGTTAAAAATTAGGTGGGACCTAGTCTAACTAGTAAATGGTGCGAACTCCCAAAGGAGGCGTAACATTTATGGGTGTTGGATCACCGTTGAATTTTATGATTGAGTTATTTATTTAATTCAAGATAAATATTTAAAAGTGTGTTGTATGTATAAACTCGCCCAACTGACACGTCATCAAAGGAGCTAACAAAAGGTTGCCACGTCACTCGTTGACCGGGTAAAGGAAAGAAGTTTGACCAGTCAGGATGGAAGAATAGCTTAGACCAGAGGGAAGTCAAAGGCATGGTCGCCAAAACTAAAAACCTACTCGCCGAATATAGAAGTGTGCTCGCCAGAAACGCAATACCCAGAAATTAAAGGTACTCGCTGGACCAGCACACTGAGCTTGAACTAACTCGGTAAAAATACAGAAGTAAACCCTACACTTTTAGAAGACCCGAAGCAACAAGGAATCGTAAAAGGAAAGAAGACCCAATCCGCGACAAAGAAGGATCCTAGAACAAATCAACAAAGGGAAACCCTAAGTAAACATGTATAAATAGAACCACTTATCCCACGAGGAGGGGGTTCAGAAATATTGAGAGAGAAAAGAGAGCAATTGTGAGAGATTAGAGTGTGTAACAAAGCTACGAAAAACCTAGTATTATTCTTCTGCCCTAAGGGGCACCGTGGTTTTTTCCCATTCAAGGGTTTTCCACGTAAAACTTGTCTTTTGCATGTGTTTTTAATTTTCTTACTTCATATTGAATTGATTTAATTGTTGAGTGCGTGGCAATCCAAATTTCACCGTCAACAATTGGCGCTAGAAGAAGGGGGGCTTTTGAACGGAAAACTTCGAGGGACCCTTGCGAAATCAGACAGCATGAACAACGACAGCGACAGAGATGGTAACTCCAGTGGAGATTTGGTTGTTGAACCAGCTGCGCCAATGGGAGACAGGGCAGTGACAGTTGGGGAGCAGTCAGCAGCAACGCCAGGAAGTAGGGCGGCTGATCCCGGGATTTTGCAGCACTTCCAAGCCGCGTTGGTAAACCTAATCAGCGAAGCCAGCAAAATAGGACTTTCGCTTCCCATAGGGTTAGGAGTCTCATCTCCTTACGAGTTAACCACCCCTGGAACCCATCCACCCGGAAGGCTGCGGTCAGAAGTTCATATCACAGTTCCCGACACTCAAGCAAGACAATCCACCGAGGAGACCCCCCAAGACCACATTGAGGACTTCGAGGGGAGAAAACAAAGGAAGGGAAAGGGTGTGATGAATGAAGAATCCAGGGAGGAACGAGACCAGGTGCGAACACATGGGGTCAATTCCAGCGACACATACCAGCGAAACCGGCGGAGACACCGGTCCATCTCATCTGAGGGCAAGAGTCCTCGTCCGCGAAGGGAGTTGCGATCTAAAAGAACGAAGCGGAGAAGATCCGAGAGCACTGAAGATCGAAGAAGCCCAGATGAGAGAGGCAATCATGGTAGAATGACAATCAAGAGTAGGCTCGATCCAGCAGGAGAACCAACGGGACAGCGAGATGTCACCTTACAAGAGCTATCAAGAAAGGTTTCAGCAATGGCACGAAGGTATGGTCGTAATGTATCCTCAGATGATGAGTCAGATAGCCCATTCGTTGAAGCTATTGCTCGCACCCAATTTCCAGACAGGTTTAGAATGCCAACTATTGAGCAGTACAAAGAGAACAGGGATCCAAAGGAACATGTTCGCCGATTCCGCAATATCATGGCCCAGTATTCATCCAATGACGGGTTAATGTGTCTCACCTTCCCGCAAACATTCGGCGACCTCGCCTCTAGATGGTTCGGAAGGATTCCACCCGGAACCATAAGCAACTTCTCAAACCTCAGCAAGGCATTCATAAGGCAGTTTATGGGAAGTGTCCAAAGAAGAAAGTCACTCGCCCATCTGTCAAACTTGAAACAGGAACATAACGAATCAATCAAGAAGTATCTGGCCAGGTTTGGGAAGGAAGTAGCTCAAATTGAGGATGCCAGTGATGTAGCTGTAATCGCCGCTTTCACCAATGGGCTACAGAGTGGACGATTGTCCTTTGACCTGCGAAGGGATAGACCTAAAACTTACGAAGAGATGATGGAAATAGCTGGCGATTATGCACTGGCAGAGGAGGAAGAAGTAGCGCAAGGGGGTAGCTACGTGCATGGGCACAAGCCTAACTTGAAAACAGACCATAAGGACGACAAAAAGATGCAATCACGTGATCGCCAGAAGGATGAGAAAGGCTAAAAGGGATACTCAAGAGAGAGCAGGGGAAACACTCGGGCCAATAAGTTTCGAGGAAGGTACAACCATTACACCCCTTTAAATGGCGACCAGGAGGAGATATTGTCTGTGGTAGAAGACAAGGGACTCGCCAAATACCCCCGACAGCAATCAGCGAATGCAAGGAGAGATACAACTAAGTACTGTCGATTCCATAAAGATCATGGACATGAAACTTCAAAGTGTTTCCAGCTGCGCGATCACATCGAAAGCCTGATCAAAGATGGGCACCTGAAAGACTTTGCCTTGAAAGGGGACAAGCACGGGGGTCGCCAAGATAGCCGCCAAGGAAACGGGCAGGATAGGAAGAGTCCAAGGAGGAACAGTCCTAACGCAGCCATAAACACAATTTTCGGCGGACCTCACACTGGGAGGAGCAATCGAGAAAGGATGTCGGAAGTTCGAGAAGTGATGTATGAAGGCAGGAGCATGGAAGTCAATTCTGTGCAGAGAAACCCCAAGAAGGGGAGAGAAGGACATGATCCTATAACATTTACAGCAGAAGATTCAGACGGGATTGATGCAAAGCCTAATGATGCAATTGTCGTGGGAGTTCGAATAGCCCATAGGGATGTCCTTCGAGTGATGATAGACAACGGGAGTTCGGCTGACATTTTGAGTGCCAGAGTGTATGATGAGTTGAGGCTGGACAGGAAAGATCTTGAACCATTCCACGTACCGTTGAAAGGATTTGGTGGCGCAGAGGTTAGGTCGTTAGGAACAGTGAAACTACCGGTAAGATTTGGAACAGCACCGTGCCGGCGAACAATCCTGTTAGACTTTGTCGTCGTTGACATCCATAATTGGCCGTATAATGCTCTACTGGGCCGACCGTTTCTTAACAAAGCTCGAGCTGTAACCTCAACCCATGCACTGAAAATAAAGTTCCCTACAGAATTCGGCGTTGGAGAATTGAAGGGGTCGCAGGAGATGGCTCGCCGCGCCAACCTGTCAATCTTCAAAGATAAAACAGGAATGGAAACTTTGAACATATTCGAAGTAGACACAGAGACGCAGGAGGATAATCCGGAAAACTTCGAACTGGACCCAAGAGACAAAAAAAGCAGAGAAAAGGAAGAACCGACTGAGTCGATTGTTCTAGATGAAACAGAACCAGATAAAACAGTAAAGATCGGAGCAAGGCTGACTGAACAGGTTAAAAAAGATGTGACGGACTTGCTGAAAAAATATAGGGGGATTTTCGCTTGGTGCCACGAAGACATGCCAGGGATTGATAGAAGCACAATTTCTCACAATCTAGCTGTGAATGAGAAATGCAAACCGGTAGTACAGAAAAGGAGAAGCTTCAACCCAGAAAGGAGTGCAGCGATAAAAGAGGAAGTGTCAAAGTTGCTCGCCGCAGGGTCAATTAGAGAAGTCAAGTACCCGGAATGGGTGGCGAATGTAGTCTTAGTAAAGAAGAAGAACAATCAATGGAGGATGTGTGTCGACTTCACCGACCTGAACAAAGCTTGCCCCAAAGACAGCTTCCCATTACCAAGGATTGACCAGTTAGTAGATGCAACAGCCGGACATGAGACGTTGAGTTTCATGGATGCATATTCAGGGTACAACCAGATAAAGATGCACAGGCCTGACGAAGAGAAAACGGCATTCACCACAGATCAGGGGTTGTATTGTTACACGGTCATGCCATTCGGCCTGAAGAACGCTGGGGCAACTTATCAGCGCTTGGTCAACAAGATGTTCGCCAGGCAGATAGGGAGAAATATGGAGGTTTATGTTGATGATATGCTGACAAAGAGTATTACCGCAGATAGACATGCAGATGACCTGAGAGAAACATTCGACGTACTGGTCAAGTATGGAATGAAGTTGAATCCGGCAAAATGTGTATTCGGCGTACCATCTGGGAGGTTTCTCGGATATCAGGTGAACCAAAGAGGAATAGAGGTGAACCCTGAAAAAATTCAAGCACTAGCAAGAATGGTCTCGCCAAAGACTCTGAAAGATGTCCAAAAACTCACAGGGTGCCTAGCATCGCTGAGCAGATTCATAGCCAAATCAACAGACCGATGCCTACCATTTTTCAAAGCTTTAAAGAAGGGAAAAGGGATCGAATGGAATGAGGATTGCGAAAAAGCCTTCCAGGCCTTGAAAGACTACCTTGGACGGGCACCACTGCTATCAAAGCCAGAAACAGCCGAGACATTGTACATGTACTTATCCGTTTCTGAAGCAGCCACAAGTTCCGTGCTAGTACGACAGGAGGATGGAATCCAAAAACCAGTATACTACACCAGCAAGGCACTGTTACCAGCCGAAACAAGGTACTCGCCGGCAGAAAAAATGGCACTCGCCCTAATAACAGCAGCAAGGAAACTAAGACCATATTTCCAGGCTCATAGAATCAGGGTATACACCAACTGCCCACTGAAGTTAATCCTGCAGAAACCAGAAGTATCCGGTCGGTTAACAAAGTGGGCGATCGAATTAAGTGAATTCGATGTAGAATACCTCCCAAGGACAGCAATTAAAGCCCAGGCAGTGGCAGACTTCGTAGCAGAGTTCACTGAACCAAGCACAGAGGTGGCGAGAATGATGGTGGAGCAAAATAAGAAAGTATTCAAATGGCAACTTCGCGTTGATGGCTCATCAAACACGCACGGCAGCGGGGCAGGTATAGTACTGACAACACCTGAAGGAGATTCAGTTGAATGTGCCTTGCGTTTCAATTTCAAAGCCACCAACAATCAAGCTGAGTACGAGGCGCTCATAGCAGGTTTAAAGATTAGCACAATCTTAGGTGCAGACGAGGTGGAAATTTTCAGCGACTCTCAAGTTGTTGTCAATCAGGTACTAGATGAATACCAGGCGAGAGAAGAAAGCATGATCACTTACCTGGAATTAGCAAGGGAGCTGTTAGAAAGATTCAAAGAGTATAGAATTGTTCACGTCCCCAGAGAAGAAAATGAAAAAGCTGATGCCTTAGCCAAACTGGCATCTGCCACCATCAACATCTGGCCCAACAATATCTCTATGATCCGCCTATTGCAACCGAGTATAGTTAAGACAAAGGAAGTCGGGGCAGTCTTTGGCGAGAGGGACAGCTGGATCACGCCAATAAAAGACTATCTCGTCAACGATGTACTTCCGAGTGACCCATTGGAGGCAAGGCGGCTAAAATACAGAGCAACAAGGTACTCGGTACTCAATGGAGAACTATACAAAAGGGGATACTCGAGGGCACTGCAGAGATGTGTCGGGCCTGAAGAAGCAGAAGGTATCCTAAGAAGCATACACAGTGGAAATTGTGGGAACCACGCTGGGGGTGCCAGCCTAGCCCACAAAACATTGAGACAGGGTTTTTACTGGCCAACTCTGTTCGCCGACTCCAAAAGGGTGGCAGCGAGATGTGAAGCATGTCAGAAAATCGCAAATAACATCCGACAACCACCTGAGCTCCTGCAAAGTATTACCTCGCCTTGGCCATTCGCCATGTGGGGAATAGACTTGATCGGCCCAATGCCAACAGCAACTGGAGGAGCAAAGCATGCCATAGTAGCCGTGGATTATTTTACAAAATGGGTAGAGGCCGAGCCATTGGTACATATAACAGAAGCAAACACCATTAGCTTTGTGAAGAAAAATATCTTGTACAGGTTCGGGATACCAAACACCATCATCACAGACAATGGGACCCAATTTGACGGCAGGAAATTCAGGGAACTGTGTGATAAGTATGGCATCAACAACTACTACGCTTCTCCAGCACATCCACAGACGAATGGCCAAACTGAAGCAGTGAACAAAATCATCAAACACAACCTGAAGGCTAAATTGGCAACCAAAAAGGGGAGCTGGGCGGATAAGTTACCACAAGTGCTCTGGGCATATCGAACAACGGAAAGGGGCTCAACAGGCGAAACCCCATATTCCATGGCTTACGGAGCAGAAGCTGTTATTCCTGTGGAAACAGCTTTCTCTTCACCAAGGGTACAACTCTTCCAGCCAGAAATCAACGTTGATATGCTAAAGTGCGGCCTAGATGAATTAGAAGAAAGAAGAGAGCGCGCACAAATAAGGAATGCGGCGTACCAACAGAGGGTAGCCAGATATTACAACTCGCATGTGCGTGAAAGGAGGTTCACACTTGGTGACTTAGTACTGAAGAGGGTCAATCCGGGAACAAGAGACAAGGCTGCAGGATCGCTCGCAGACAAATGGGAAGGGCCTTACAAGATTACGGGGATAGCTGGCCATGGGGCATATCGCATTACTCGAGAAGGACTTGGCGAGCTACCCCGTCCATGCAATGCGCAGTACTTGAAGATATACTATCCCTAAGGGACAAGTTAGATTCTTTTGAATTCTTTTTATTCTTCCATTTTAGTTTAGAACAGTTGTTCGTTTTAGTTTTCTTTCTTTATAACTGTTAATAAAGTTGCAGGAAGTATTCAATAAAGAGTAATTTATTACTAAGAGATTCTCGATTCTGACTCGCCAAACGCAAAAGGCATTCGCCATCACATAGCTATCATTACAAGAAAACGAGCTTTATACTCGCTGCAGCGATAACTGGCGAGAAATAAAAACTCAGGGCATGGTCGAATAAAACCTGCCAAATCACTGAGTACGCCAAAATACAGCAACGGCAGCTGAACAAAGCTATAAAATATGCTAAAAAACTTGGTGTATGGTCGGATACGTCCTGACAAACACTGAGTATGCCGAAAACACAGCAAAGGCAGCTGAACAAAGCGTTAAAATATGCTAAAAAACTTGGTGTATGGACGGATACGTCCTGACAAAACATTGAGTATGCCGAAAACACAGCAAAGGCAGCTGAACAAAGCTATAAAATATGCTAAAAAGAACTTGGTGAAAAGAAAAAGTTGAACGAAGCCAACAAATCAGCAAAGGCAGCTGAACACAAAAAGTGAAAGAGAGTTTATAACTTGAATAAAGGTTATTTACAAATAAAGAATTACAAATAAATGAAGAAAAAGTTAAAAACACAGTCCTCAACCAGCTGTAGGGGGGCCCTCACTGTCCTCTTCATCCTCCATCTCTTCCTCTGAAGGCCAGATGACTTCCTCATCCCCTTCTGGCATAAAGGGCTCATAATCCCTTCCAGCAATAGGGCCCAAGTCTGGCTCAGCGCCCGAACCAGAAAAACTGCCTTTCTGACCCGAGTAATATGTGTTGAAGGCGCGTTTGCTGGGGATCTCCAAATGCATGGGATGAGGGTCAGTCCTATTGTAACGGCAATGGGCTCGCCATCGTTTTATTTGCTCTTTTATCGAGCCCACACCATCAGCCATATGCTGCTCAAGAGACCTGTCAAAACGCCGCAGAGCTTTATCGGTTGAATGGTCCTTCATGGCAAAAAACTTTTTCGCCTGCCTCATGCCCTTTTCAAACTCACGCAGCAAGAGCGCGTCATAGGCAGGGGATCTTTTGAAACGATCAACCGCTTCAACCTCCAAAACGGCCTTAAGATCAGTCAGAATAACTTCATGCGAGGCCAACTGGTTGCGCAAATCTGCAGCCTCACGCTCGGCTTTCTCCTTCGCATCTTCAGTTAGTCGCTCAGCCTCTAAACGTGCAGCGAGCGACTCCTGACTAGCGGAGAGTTGCTCTCGCAGTAAGCGAATCTCTTCTTCAGCAACAACCAGTTTCTCCTCAGCAGCCAATCGGGCTGAAAGGTGCCCATCTGCCGACTCCCTCAGTTGCGCAAGTTGCTGAGCATGGGTTTCCTCAGCCTCAAGCTTCTTAGCCTCCGAAAGAGAGGACTGCTCCCGTAGGCGCTTCAAATCCTTCGACAAAAAATTCCCTCGTCTGTAGTTATCAGTCAACTCAGACAGCATCTAAAAAGAAAAAGAGAAAAGCAGAAGTCAGGAGACGCGCTAAACAGAGAATACAAAAACACAGCGAGAAGCTCACCAAAGAATAGCAGTTGAAGAAGAATTCCATTTTCTTGTTGCAGGATCCCTTCTTTATCTGCTCCCAACTCTCGCCGACATAGACATTGTTATTCATTAAATAAGAACAAATCTCGGCAGCTGTGAAATCCGAGAGGGAGACAGTTTCATCCCCCTCACCAGCCTCAGCTGGGTCAACAGGAGGAGCTCCATGAGCAACACCAGAACCAGATGCAGCAGCCTCCCCCTGTCTGGACGACCCAGGTTTATCCGTTGGCCCTTGTTGACCAGATGACCCGGGCTGACCAGCACAAGAAGCACTCGTTTTTTCCGCAGCTGCTGGAGGAGGAGTTGCACTGATTGGGGGAATGGCAGTAGCACCAAAACTACTTGCCCCTTCCCGGAGAGGAGACTCCGCCAAATTTGGTCCCTCAACAGGAGCCCCTGGGACGGTCGTCTCAGCAGAAGGAACCTCGGCGAGCACAGGTTCCTCGGCGACCTCCTCATCTGAAGAAACCACGTATTGCACGACCCTTGACGCCCGCTTTACGGGCCGAGCAGTACGATCAGGCGTGCCCTCTGCTGGACGCTTACCCCTTCCAGTTCTGGGGTTTAGGTCGCTTGAAGGATCCAGGGGAGTTTCAGGGACGTTCGCATCAAAAATAGGGATCTCACTGGCCACCCCCGAAACCCCCACTTTTTCCTTCCCCTTACGGCTTGGAGCTGTCGCAGCAGTACTCGCCGCAGTGCTCGCAGCCACACCATCTTTAACGACGGGGGTATTCGCAGCATCATCCGGACAAACAGATGTCCCCAAATCGACTCGCTCCCCATCGACATCGCCAACATTCTCGTCATCCGAAGGATCGCCGCCATCCGGGCTAGCAACGCCTTCCTTGGCCAAACCAGCGGCGTGTCTCTTACTGGCAGCCTCAGAATTTTTGACCGCCCGAGCTTGCAGGTCACAAACTCTGTCAAAATCATACACTGCAAAAACCTACCAAATATTAGCGAATGGACACACGAAAACCATAAAGAAAGGAGTAAAACTTACGGCGAGGAAGTCTGGCTGGTAGACGAGGGAATAACCCTTTTGCGATCATCTTGTCCTCGTCCAGAAGAAATGATCGGCCTCTTTCGTCTAGAGGAAGGACGGCTGCAGCAGCAAGGTGAGATATCTCTGCATCCAGCAAAACAGGGACCGTTTTTGACCAGGCATCAGGAGAAGTAAAATGCCTAGGAACCTTCCTCGCTACAAGACTCAGGCGGCTATTGGCAGACACATTTCTACCCCATTCGCCACCGACGAAAAACCAGCTGTTTTTCCATCTTTTGTTTGAAGAAGGAAAGCCCCAAATAAAGCCTTTCTTCTTCTCGTCGCTGGAGACCTCCACTTGCCCAGGGTTCGATACACCCTCTGGAATCCAATTCTCTACGGGCGAGGAAAGCAGAAAATATGTCCCGCTGTTGCCAGCCTGCCTCAAGGTGTAGAAATGACGAATCTCGCGGGGCGTAGGGGATCCAAAACCTTTCAATTTCCACATCAAACCCAGGCACATGAGGATCCTGTAACTGTTCGGGGCAAGTTGAGCGGGTGCAATTTTTGCCTCCGCGAGGAACCGAGCGATAAAGGGCTGCAGAGGAAGGGTGATCCCACAGCTAAGCATGGCACCGTAAATGGCGACTGCGTTCTCAGGAGGATTCCACGCCGCTCGGTCACCAGGCAAAATCAAAGTCACAGAGTCTGGGATCCCGAAGCGACTCTTGAACTTGCCGAGCTCCGCCTCGCCAACCACGTTGACTTCAGTATCAAAGGAGCACGGGCGATCAAACGAAAAGTTCAGCCTGTCTCGTTGATGATCATCGACATCTGAATCAACGGTTGTTTGGGCATCCAGAAGGGATCCACGAGGAGCCCTAGAGGCACGTCGTTTGCTCGCGCTCGGCTTAGAAGATCTCGGCATCGTGGGAAAATCACTGCCAGAAGATGGAGGAGAAGTGTTAGGGATAAAAGCGTCCTCGAAAGACGGAATATAAACAGAAATTGGCACCGGAGAACCCGAACGAAAATTACGAATCAGAGATTCGATCTTGTCCGCGGTGTCTTTGTCACCAAGCTCCATAGCTTGCATCATCCGATTAAAAAGAGAAGAACGTAGAGAAGGGTCCATGGGAACTCACCAGAAAACCCTAGATTCACGAAGGATACGCAGAGAAGCAGGAACAACCGAGTCCGACGAAACCGTCCGGTAATAAAAGGAATTAAATACAAAGGAAAGGATTGTAGCAGGTACTCGAAGAAATTTGGCAGACAAAAGCAAAGGAAATCAAGCTGTTCTTTCTGTTATGAGAAGACGGTAGGGAAATAAACTAAAGGGAAAAATGAAGAGATAAAAGGAGAAGAAGGAACGTTTAGGCGTCAAAAGGGGGAACTTCGAAATTCAAAAACAAAAACAAATCAAGTGAGTGATACGCAATTAATGAGAATGACGGCTACAGTGACCAACTACAACAGCCACCACCAAGTAAAAGACACGTGGCCTCTCGGGGACAACCAAGCAGTCAGAACGTCCCTTCGTCTGACAAAACAAATGAAAGCGTTGAAATCACGTGGCCCAGATTAAAAGCTTGCACCAGAAGAATCAATTAAGTGAAACAACGCGGGACATATAAAAAAAAAAGGGGGGAAGAGTAAGTTGTTACACAAAAGCGCTGAAGTCTTATAAATACTACTCGCAGAGACAAACGAAGTATGAAGGATAAGTCATTCGCCCAGCTCGAAGTATTTATGGGGGTATTGTTGTATGTATAAACTCGCCCAACTGACACGTCATCAAAGGAGCTAACAAAAGGTTGCCACGTCACTCGTTGACCTGGTAAAGGAAAGAAGTTTGACCAGTCAGGATGGAAGAATAGCTTAGACCAGAGGGAAGTCAAAGGCATGGTCGCCAAAACTAAAAACCTACTCGCCGAATATAGAAGTGTGCTCGCCAGAAACGCAATACCCAGAAATTAAAGGTACTCGCTGGACCAGCACACTGAGCTTGAACTAACTCGGTAAAAATACAGAAGTAAACCCTACACTTTTAGAAGACCCGAAGCAACAAGGAATCGTAAAAGGAAAGAAGACCCAATCCGCGACAAAGAAGGATCCTAGAACAAATCAACAAAGGGAAACCCTAAGTAAACATGTATAAATAGAACCACTTATCCCACGAGGAGGGGGTTCAGAAATATTGAGAGAGAAAAGAGAGCAATTGTGAGAGATTAGAGTGTGTAACAAAGCTACGAAAAACCTAGTATTATTCTTCTGCCCTAAGGGGCGCCGTGGTTTTTTCCCATTCAAGGGTTTTCCACGTAAAACTTGTCTTTTGCATGTGTTTTTAATTTTCTTACTTCATATTGAATTGATTTAATTGTTGAGTGCGTGGCAATCCAAATTTCACCGTCAACAAAGTGCTTTATCATGATTATTTACTTATATATGTTTTGTTTTATTCAGAAATCATGACCCCATCACTTATGAACATCCTGAAAGATAACACTTTAACTGGAGATAATTATGTCACGTGGAAAAGGAAAATTGGGTTGTTGCTACAAAGTGAAAAACATAAGTTTGTTCTAACTACTCCTAAACCACCTGCTCCTAATAATGAATCTAGCATAATGTATAGAGATGAGTATGAGCAGTGGAAGACTTCAGATGATATGGCCAAATGTTATATTATGGCCACTATCTCCGACGTGTTGCAACAGCAGCATGAAGGAATGGAGTCCGCTGCTGATATAATGATGTCTCTAGAGGAGATGTTTGCTATGAAGTCCAGGACGACTAAGAGAGAGGCAGTGACTGCTTTTATGAATCTTAGAATGAAACCTGGACAGGCTGTGAAAGATCACATGATGAAAGTCATAGCACATCTCAACATTGCTGAACTGCATGGTGCTGAGATAGATGGTGAGACAAAAATTGATATGGTTGTCAATTCATTGTCAGATTCCTTTGATCGTTTCAAATTGGACTACACTTTGAACAAAAAGGAATACACCTTACAAGGCCTGATGCAAGATGTTCAAAGTGCTGAAAAGATCCTTGTGAAAGGCAAAGGTCAAGAGATTCATATGGTTGGTAAAGTTGCTACTGTTAAGGCCCGTCAAAAGGTCAAGAAACAACAGAAGAAAAAGCAACTTGGGCCTATCAAGAAGGAGACCAAGAAAGTAACCAAGATCAAAGGGAAATGTTTCCTTTGTGGTGAAAAGGGACATTGGAAGAGAAATTGCCCAAAGTCCCAGAATAAGAAGGAAGAAGGTAATGTGAATTATCTTGAAACATGTTTTTTGGCTGATTCTACAGATTCTTGGATCATAGACTCAGGAGCCACTAATCATGTTTGTTATTCCTTGCAGGGGTTCCAAGAAAGGAGAAGGCTGAGTAAGAATGAAATCAATTTGCGTTTGGGCAACGGAACGTTAGTGTCTGCAAGTGCAGTGGGAGATATTAGAGTTTATTTGGATTCTAGAAGGCATTTAGATTTGATAGACGTTTATTATGTACCTCAATTCAAGAGGAATTTAATTTCAGTTTCTTATTTGAATAAATTTGGATATTCGGTTACTTTTAATAAAGTTTTTATTATTAGTAAGAATGACAAAATTATTTGCCAAGGTACATTGGAAAACGGTTTATACTTTTTGCATAGAAATATCTCTCACTCGTTAGACACAGAATTAACGGAACCTAATCATAAAAGAGTAAAATTATCAACAGATGAAACCTACCTTTGGCATTTACGCTTAGGTCATATTAACCTTAATAGGATTAAAAGATTGGTAAGTGACGGACCTTTAAGTGACTTAAAGGTTGATGATCTACCAACTTGTGAATCTTGTTTGGAAGGTAAAATGACCAAAAGGACGTTCTCTGCCAAAGGTGCAAGAGCCACTGAATGTTTAGGATTGATACACACTGATGTATGTGGACCTATGAGCATTCAAGCTAGAGGTGGATATGAGTACTTCATCACCTTCACAGATGATTACTCGAGATTTGGTTATGTGTATCTCATGAGACATAAGTCAGATGCTTTTGACATGTTCAAAGCATTCAAAGCTGAAGTGGAAAATCAGCTTGAGAAACACATAAAAATCTTGAGATCTGATCATGGTGGAGAATTCTATCTGGTGAGTTTCAGCAATATCTTATTGATAATGGGATAATTTCTCAGTTTTCTGCACCAGGTACACCTCAACATAATGGGGTAGCAGAAAGGAGAAATAGAACTCTTTTGGATATGGTTAGGTCTATGTTGAGTTATTCAACACTTCCTATTTCTTTTTGGGGATATGCTTTACAAACTGCTATATACATTCTAAACGATGTACCATCTAAGTCTGTTCCTAAAACACCGCATGAGTTGTGGACTGGGCGCAAGCCTAGTTTACAACACTTAAGGATATTTGGTTGTCCTGCGCATGTGTTAAAAGGAAAGACAGAAAAGATGGAGTCCCGTTCGGAAACATGTATATTTGTAGGGTATCCAAAAGAAACTAAAGGATATTATTTCTATAGTCCTTCAGATCTTAAAGTATTTATTTTGACAAATGCTAAATTTCTGGAAAAGGACTATATGAATGATTTTGTGCCTAGAAGTAGAATTGTCCTGAATGAGATGTCAGGAGATACAATTCCACGAGAGGTTACACAACCTAACCAAATTGTAAGTTCCGATCCAACACAAGATCAACAACCTACCATTCCTCGTCGTAGTGGGAGGGTTAGAATACAACCCGAAAGATACATCGGTCTGGGAGAATCAGTGGAGAATCTCCCGGACGACGATGATCCATATACGTACAAGGAAGCTATGGAGGATGTTGATAGTCGCCATTGGCAAAAGGCAATGCAATCTGAGATTGAATCTATGTTCGATAACAAAGTCTGGTCCCTTGTAGACTTGCCTAAAGGGATAAAACCCATTGGGTGCAAGTGGGTATACAAGAGGAAAAGAGGTATGGATGGAAAGGTGGAAACCTTTAAAGCTAGATTGGTAGCTAAAGGGTATACACAGAAAGAAGGTATCGATTACGAGGAAACCTTCTCTCCTGTGGCCATGCTTAAATCCATTAGGATACTCTTATCCATTGCAGCATCTTTAGATCTAGAGATTTGGCAAATGGACGTCAAGACAGCTTTCCCTAATGGAAGTCTTGACGAAAGCATCTACATGATGCAACCAGAGGGATTCATTGAAAAGGGCCAAATGGAAAAGGTATGCAAGTTGCAGAAATCCATATATGGATTAAAGCAAGCATCCAGATCCTGGAACATAAGGTTTGATCAAGCTGTCAAAGGTTTTGGATTTATTCAGAATCCTGACGAACCTTGTGTATACAAAAGAATTAAGGGCGACAAGTTGGTTTTTCTGATTCTTTATGTTAATGATATACTACTCATTGGAAACGATGTAGGTGTATTGACATCAGTAAAAGAATGGTTAGCAAAACAATTTGATATGAAGGACTTAGGAGAAGCAAGATTTATTCTAGGTATCCAAGTAATAAGGGATAGAAAGAATAGAACGATTGCATTATCCCAAGCTTCATACATAGACAAGATCTTGTCTAGGTTTTCCATGCAGGATTCCAAGAAAGGTACGTTACCTTTCAGACATGGAATCAAGCTTTCTAAGGAACAAGTTCCTAAGAATGAGCATGAAGAGCAATTCATGAGTAGAGTTCCATATGCCTCGGCAGTTGGAAGTCTCATGTATGCAATGCTCTGTACTAGACCAGATATTTGTTTTGCTGTTGGCATAGTTAGTAGGTTTCAATCGAAACCTGGTCCTGATCACTGGACGACAGTCAAACATATTTTCAAGTATCTCAAGAGAACGAGAGATAATATGCTTGTATACTCTGGAGGGGATTTGATTCCCGTTGGGTATATAGATTCTGATTTCCAATCAGATTCTGACTCCAGAAAATCCACATCAGGGGCTGTGTTTACTATTGGAGGAGGAGCAATTATATGGAGGAGTATCAAGCAATCTTGTATTGCTGATTCCACCATGGAAGCTGAGTATGTTGCTGCATGCGAGGCTGACAAAGAGGCTGTTTGGCTCCGCCAATTCTTGATTGACTTGGAAGTGGTTCCTAGTGCGAATAAGCAGATCACTATCTACTGAGACAACAGTGGAGCAGTGGCTAATTCGAAAGAACCAATAAGTCACAAGAGAGGAAAACACATTGAAAGAAAGTATCATCTTTTAAGGGAAATTGTATATATGGGTACATGGGAATGAGAGATATGACACATTTGCTATATATCGCAAGTGGGAGATTGTTAGGATTATGCTCAATAGCAAGAGTGTAATAGTGTTTTTGACAATCTATTCATATTAATAAAGTGATTTCTGGTTTAACAAATCGTATAGCATTTATAGTTTAAATATTATAATTGTCAAAGTAAATAATCATAAGGTCTAAAGACTATAAGAAAAGAAGAATTGTTCGTACATCTGGATATGTATGTGGTAGACACAATTCTTTAGTTAGTCTTGAATAATGTTCACAACTTAAGTTAAAGGTTGGGCACCTTTATCTTGTTAAAGTTGTAGAATTCTTTTACTAGCATTTGAGTGGGATCAAATGAGATATGATGAGTCTAAAATTGAATGTACACAAACGAAGTTAAATTGCTTAAAGCATACCTAGAGGGAGGGGGGGGGGGGGGTGAATAGGTTTTTACACCTTTTTTCAAACCCTTGAACAAACATCCGTTTGTCCCTCAAGGTAGCCTTACACACAACACAATAAGCCAAGGTAGACATACATAGACAATACGATGACACAATCATAAGAGAAATGTCTAAGTATATCAACAAGTCATGTGAGGTAAAATATCAAATAAACATAACAACAAAAAAAACTTGTATTTCATAAGATGTTCAATGTGTTACAAGAGTGAGCAAAATATCACTAAACAAATATTACAATATACAAAAGAATCAAAGATACAAATTGATCTATAGAATGAATACACTAATCACACTATACAAAGACTTGGTTCACAATACATCACAAGTGAATATTATGAATCAAGACAATAAAATATACAATTAAAATATAAGAGAAGAGATAGAAAGAATTAACACAAGGGATTTTTTAACGTGGTAAAACCTCCAAGGAGGAAACATCCACGGGTTGAACTACAACCATTGGGTACTATATTATTGGAAAGTAAACATAGAACATTCACAAAGTGACCAATCTTTAGCTCACCCAACCTAGTGAAGTCTAAGCCTACCCAACCCTATTGGAAAGTATGAAATCCCTCAATGATGCGGAACCACCATATATTGGACAACACACTCAACCAACATCGATGGTAGATTAGAAATTCCTCAAGAGTGCATACACCTCCCGTGTACCCCGCTCTATCGGACTCTATGTCTAACCATACGCCTAGGCCTACCAATATATTAGCCAACTCCCTATCCAAAGCACTCTTGCCTCTAGGGATCCTCCCATGCATGACTATCCGAGTCCTCCCGACTCTAGCCATGACTCCTTGCTTACCTATTCGAGTCATCCCGACTCTAGGCAAGTCTTCTTGCTTGGCTATCCAAGTCACCACGACTCTAGCCAAGACTTCTTGCCTTTTACAAGGACTTCCTAGTGTGATCATGTGAATGCAAATGATGCAAACATTCATTTCAACATAGAACATGTGATTAATACATTCTATGGCACAAATAGACCTAAACATGTGAAAACACAATTAATCAAGTCTAGATGCAAAAATACATGAATAGAAACCTAAGCATGTGAAACACCTAACACATACACTCAAAGTCTCATTCACACACATAACACTTGAATCACAAAATGTTCATTAAGTCCTAATTCAAGATGCTATCAATATACAATCAAAGGCTAGATATATGAGATTAAAATCAATCAATATACTAGACAAAAATATAGAGCAAGGTTTTGAGATTTACATCAATCAAAACCTATATTCTCTAAATCACAAACAAATACACAAATCCTTGATTTCTTCAATCAAAGGACCAAATCAAATCTCAAAGTCATTTTAACACAAAATTAATTCAATTAAGTATCAAACAACCTAAGATGCCATTCTAATCACAATACAACTCACAAACAAATGTAAAATCTAGAATCATAAAATCTAGTCAACATAAGTCCACAAATTGAGTTTCAATTGGAATGATAATCAAGCTACCTTTTCAAATAGCTTTCATAAAACAATAACATATATATAGAAGAAGAAACCCCAAGCATTTGGAAGGTCAAATAACAAGAAATCCCTAAGATGAGAACATTACCTCGGATTTTGAAGCTGGTTCGGAATTCAGTGATCAACCACTGGAAATCACGATCAAACAGCTACCAAACCACTTGGAGATGTTAGAGGACTCAAATACGAACACTCTCCAACTTGAATCACTCAAATCCGACTCCAGATGAGGAAGATATGGTGTTTCGAAAATCTGAAATTTCAGAGGAGAGGGCTGACGGGAAATCAGTTTTTTCTTCTTCAAAAAATTCAAAATGAGAGAGAGAGGGAAGAAATAGGAGGAGAGAGAAGAAGATTTTCGACCAATCACGTGGTGCCACATCACCCCCAGGCCGTGGGGGGCGCGTGGCCCACACGGGAGCAGAGGGTGCTCCAGGCCGTGGGGCCCACGGCCTCAACCACGGCCAGCCCATGTGGCCCACGGCCTGGGCTGTCCTCTCCCGCGCTCCCTCGGTTCGTCGGCCCGTATCTCGGGTGTACGAACTCCGAATTCGAATCCGTTTTCGGATTACAAACCGTGACTCTCTCACGCACGAAAACAACTATACAACTTTGAAAAACGGTTGAGAAATCATCTCGGAAATCATCGATGAAGTCAACACAACGTAAGAGAACGTAAAGTGGCATAGTCAACACGTTTGGACTCGAAACCTTATGAATGAGTAACCGAAACGACCGGAACTCAATAAGGCATTGAATAAGAACATGTTCAAGTCCTAAACACAAAATATGGAAACATACAAACACAAATACACACACATATGCTAGTTTCCGGACATAGTCCTAGAAAATGCAAAACACAAAGTTTATTAACTAAATGTGAATGCATGAGCATATTTTGCCAAGTGTGTGAAAGTGAAATGTAAATGAAATAAAATCATGAAGGGACACACAAGAATGATATGTGTGAGTGTGTGCCTAGCCTTGTAAGAGATAAGAGGTCTTTGAATACCTTTGTAGACCGATAATGTCCGAAACTCTTAAAAGCCGGCAACTTGAACGAATAATGGTTGAGACGTCCTTCGTCTTCGAAATCCTTCATTTAATAACCACTAAACATTACAAGTAAAACACGTTTTGATATGGAATTAATGCCAACACTAATTATCAACCTAACAAAAATCATCGGAGTGTCTTCGAGTAAAAGAATCCAGTGCACTGGGTGCATTGAACTGGATCACAATGAAAAGCTTTATCTAGAACCGTCAATAGATAATAGTCTTTTCATTATCAGGACAATCGGAGAGTCTATCTTAATCCTGAGATAAATGATGGACTTATGGTTGCAAGTGATATCATTTGAGTTATCAATGAGAGCGATTATATCGCATAGTCTATCCTCGATAGTTTGGTGATATTCATTTGTTAATCGATAGAGGACTTCATTTATAGATATGGACATCGTGGCTCCATTTATCAAATGAGAGTATAATATCATCATATGGATGTTTTGAGGTAATTGGATATTAAATATCAACGTTGAGTTTTCGATAGTGTCTATTGAAAACATGGCTTCTGGACAAGTCAAAATATCCAAGTTCAAAACGTGGTCATATGAGTAAATATGGTAGCTTGGAGAGTTATAGGCGGTCTATGAACTCTTGGCGATTACTGATATTAATCACGAGGATACACTATCTCCAATATGATTGTCTAGGGTATGAATGAGGAGCATCTTCTTTTTCTGTCTTTATTTAAGAGTTCAATTTTAGCTCTTTAGTGGAATGAGTTAAAATTAATGGATCGGACCTAAGTGAATCATTTGTTGATTGTGATTAGGTTATGTCTATTGAAGCTTAAATTTAGATAGCCCGCCAAGATCCCTAATCCACACGGACTTGCATGGATCACTTGATATATTCTACCGGACCAATTTAAGGGTCCATCTAGAATTGCATTTAATATATTAAGAATATAATTTGCATATTATTTATGTAATGGGCTGCTCAATTATATTAATATATTAATGAAAGGCATGTGGGCTTGTTTCTTTTAGTAAGAATGGGTCTGGTTCACATGTGGGCTTTTATTTAAAGTCCAATGGATTAAATGAAATAAGAAAATAATATTTGGCCCATTTATTTTAAGTGGGGCGGCAAGGTGCTTTTAACCTAATATATTATTTTGTTTCATTGTTTTAATTAAATAAGAATTAATTTATTTATTAATTAATTGTTTAATTAAGAAACAAATCTTTTCTGATCAGGAAATATATTTCCTAGAGTAATACTATTGGTAGTAGTTTACTAAAAAGTAAAAGACTTGTTTGATAAGAAAATAAATAATTAATTTTATTTATTTAATCAAATAAGAAGTCTTTTTATTTAGTCAAATAAAAGAATAAAAGATTTATGAATTGAATTAGGGTTTGAAGTCTATTCTTTTATGGAAATTAGGGTGCAACACAAACTCCTTTTAGGAGTGTGATTTGCGGCAACCCTAATAGAAAAAGAGAGCAAGATTTCGGCAACCCTAATAGAGGTAGAGAGGAAAAATTCGGCCACCTATATATTCACATGTATAGAATTCAGCCACCCTAGGCTGTGTGCTTGAGAGACAATTTTTCTTCTTCTTCTTAATTCATAGAGAGCATTATTTTTATTCTACTAAAACATAAAATAGTGAATAAATTATTCTTTGATGGTACACTATTTGCTTGTTCATCAATAAGCTTATGTGTACAACATCGATTTAGGTTCACGCGAGTTTCGATCATAAGATTGAGAACTCAAAAGTGACCGGAATAATTTTAGTCTTCTTTTGATTGTTTTTGTGACTAACAAAGAAAAGAAAAGTTTGTTTGTCCAGTCACAGGTTTGCAATTCAAAGAAAAGGGAGACCACGCTCTTAGGTGATCCACGTTTGTGCTAGGATTGAAGATCTTGCGGATTACCATCGACGTAAGTCAATCGGATCACGCGACAAAAGGTATTCTTCTTTTGTTAGATAATATATATGTTTAATTGATAAAAAGGGTTTAAGGTTCATAAAAAGGAAAAATTTTAAAAGTTACTAAATCAATTTTTAGTCTCGCTTCCGCTGCGTGTACTACAGTATTTTTCCCTACACTCTCTACCTCCGATTTCCCTATCACCTGTTCTAATATCTGCTGTTGCTCACATAGTAAGTCCATGAAGTTGAAATTCTGCTGATATAGGTCTGGCAGAGCCATTGGACTGAAAAATAAATCATCAACATCAATAAAAGTAAAGGGATTAGGTATACCTGTCTCTGGCAAGGGTGGAATAGCTGATGTCTCTGGTGCAGCGGGTGTCTTGTCGTGCCTGCGCTTCTGACGGCGCTCCTCCTCCCTATCACTCGAGTGATCACTCGGCTTACCCATCTGGTAGCCCATCAACTGTGCCACTGCTCCAGTCAATCCTTTCACCTGCCTTGCAAGGCGGCGAACAGTCCTTTGATAGGGCGGTATTAGACTCTATCATTTCCTTATGAGACAGCATCATCTTCTTCGCCCACTCTGGTTCATCTCCCTCTCGCTTAGACTCTGTCTCCTCAGACTCAGACTCATCCTCATCGACTCCTACATCAGACTCCTCACGACCCTATGCTTCTAGTCTCTCCTGCTCTCTCATCTTGATTGACATCTGCTAGGCCAATCTCTTCTCCCTCTGCTCGCGCAAACTGAGAAGCTTCTCTATACCTGGCTTTCCTTCAGCCGCTTCATTGTAGGCCCTTCTACCTACATGTCCTATAGGTGTCAGAATCCCATCTGCTGGCAAATCCACTTGAAGGCCTGCTCTCCGTGCAAATTGGGTGATCAAACACGGAAAGAAGAGGCTTAGATTGCTTCGTCTTCCAGACTCTGCTATTCTCTTCACTATTGTACGCCCGACATCGAATTCCAACTGGTTCTTCATCTGGTAGATCATAATGGCAATTTGCTTCTTCAAGTCTGTCCTGTGTCCACTAGGCATGAGGGAGTAACTAAAGTATATACTCCAAAAATGCTCTTCGAAGCCTAGCTATCTCTGATAAATCTTGCCGTCCCAAAGCATGTCTTCGTCCCCTGTGAGTGTGATACCGAATTGCTTGTCATAATGCTCGAAGATGGCATTTGGCTCGTACCCCTCCTCCCACTGAGGATAACTCTACGTATGGAGGTATTCATTGATTTGCTCGGCGGTCATAGAGATGGCCTTCCTTCGAACCATAACCGAGGCTCCCCTCTCGAACTCATCAGGGTCTATGACAGCATAAAACTCCTGGACAATCCTTCGGTTTGCTCTCTTTGGGAAAGATACATATGCCTCCCACTTTCTCCGACGGATCTCGTCAAAAATCACCGTCTCCCCCAATTCATCGAAGCTCACGTCTCTCTCAATGAGGATGGGTCTCCTAGTGGTGCTCTCAAGCCGCTCTCCATAGATTTCCTCAGCCGTCCTCTCTGGGCATGAGGATTTTTCTTTTTCTTTTCCCTTTCCCTTTCGGGATGCATCTCCTTTCTCAAATGTTGATGCTTTCCTTTTAGGTCCCATCTGTGTGGTTAGAGCAACAAAAACACAACAAGCAACTCCAAATAGATTAGCACATGGGTTAGTGACAATAATTTCAAACTATATTTTAACTAAACATATTCTATAACTACTTAAACTACTAATACTATGTGTGTGTGTGTGTGTGTCCAATTCAATCAAACCATCAAGTTAGGAACATCAATACAATTGCATTCAAACGGAATTGGGTGCCAATTATATGCACAATATATGCCACATATGCGTATTACCATCAAACATTTTATCCCTGCAAATGTAGGTACAATTAGCATCAATTCAATCACACATGTGTGTACATTGTATCCAAGTTGTGCAAACACAGCTTAAATCACATTAACAATCATAATCAATTTGTCTTTAACATGTGCACACACAATTGCACACTACATGCACACACTACATTTGGTATATATTTGGTGCACACATAGCTTGCCTCAACATGAACAATCAACATTCAAATTACTCTTCAAATGTGTACACACAATTTGCATATCATTTCAATCATCATCCTCACACAATTTGTACAAAATAGACTGTCAATATACATGCACATCACTCGCAATTACCATATTCCTTCATCACCCAATTCTGCATCATTCAACCACAAAGCAAGCTTTCAATCTATTATTCCATTAACATGCATAATCTTATGCAATTTTCTTGCAATCACAACATCACAAGAACCAAAAATCATAGACATTGAAATTTCAAAACCCCAAATTCGGCCAAGTATGAACCCTAACATGAAAAAGCTGCGAAATCGAATCAAACTTGGGGAAAATGGTTCGAAATTAGTCCTAGCATGCATAACTAACATCAATTGCATCAATGAATCCCAAATAATTCAATCAAACTCAAGAACCTTGCAAGAACCCTAACTGTCGCAACCTAGGGCATTTCAAGATGAAATTTTACATGAATTTGTGTTCAAACGAGATTAGAGCTAGATTACTTACCTTTGTCTTGAAGTTTTGGATGAATTCGAACAAGATTGGGGAAGAAGTTTCGTGGTTTCTCGTGGGAAAATGGAAGAATTTTGAAAAGAGGAAAGTTCTGTCGTGGAAAGCGACAGGTCCTATTTATAGGACTGGGATTCCGGCGGCCTTATGCCCGCCCACCGCACAAACCCGCCGTCCCCTATTTTTGCATCAAAACGCTGGTTAAAGGTGTAAGTATGATTAGTGCAGAATCATACATGGGATGCTTAGGTTATTTGGGATGTTTATTTACATTATATTTGTTATGTCAAAGTTGTAGCTTCCCTGTATGAACAATTTGACAAATAAGTTGTAATATGTACAAGGCCATTATATAGTGATAAAGGACCTGGTACATTGGCAACATGTTGAAGTTACTGCTATGTAATGCTTCATGAAATATATAACTACTTTTAATTATTCCACCTCTTTTACTACTTTGTTAATTTGCTTTACTTGACTCATTTAAAGTAAGATTAAAACTACAACCATTGCTAGAACTAAGAAAACATTGAAAAAAATGAATAAATTACATAATTATATAAGATTGCTAAAAATGTCTCCAAATTAAGCTTGATGTTTCAGTTTACAAGATGTGTTTTCTCATTATTGTCTGGGTGCATCATCAATATAGTAGATGAGTCTTGTGGCCGCAAAACTTGGAATGAATATTCAACTGTTATGTGTTCCTAAAATGTTGAATTCGATGTTTTGGTTCGTTGGAGTATTGTGCATTCTTGACATGAACGTTGAAATTTCTTCTTATTCTCTTTGAAAAAAAAAAAAAAAAAGCCACCAATTATGATAGTTGAGCTCTAACATTCTAAATGTGACATTGGTTTTTATATTATTATTATTTGGTAATTTCTTTCAAAATGTTAGGGTAAAATCGTCTTAAAATATCTAACTAACCTACACACATGCCATATTTTCTGTCAGGTCAATCTAATCATTACATTTTAACTTTTAAGGGTATTTCAGACATTTAACACATATGGAACAGTCAACTGTTTATTCTAATGGCTACCCACTAACGGTAGGGGATGTTTGTGTTATCTTTGGTAAAAGCTCTATATCTGTGTAATTAGGCATAAACTCAAGGGATGTTTGTGCAATTAGTCCTATTTTGTTCCACAAAACCAAAAGAAGGAAAAATAAAAAGCAAAATAACACTTAAAAAGAAAGAAAAAGGGGCTTTGAATTGACAGCCCTCAATCTAGCTAGCTCTGTAACTATTACTATTTTTTTTCAATCCACAATAACATGAATAAACTCTTCGAAAAGGAGGGCGAGAAAAAAAAAATGAATACAATACATAATATGACATAGAAGATGCAGTTAGCATCACCTATGATTACAAAATTTTCTCTTTGAAAAAATAATCTTGACCTCTATGAAAGAGTAGTCTAGAAAAAGGTCCTGCTCATTTATCGGCTGCGTTGTTGATCTCCTCATTGATCTCTTTCCCCTTTTGGTGAGTTACTTTGGTTTCAAGCACGGCTCCATCGGGAATTTCTACTTTTATCCCAGGTTCAGCAACAATACTTACGTTCCCCTTCGAAAGTGAAAAAGGGCGAAAGGTTAAAGGAATAATAGTAGGTGAAAAGAATTTTGAATGAAACAAGTGCTGATACAAATGTTAATACAGTCTGCATATTGCACGTAAACTAATTATGTTTATTTCAAGCATATTATATGGCAAGAAAAGGACGGGATGAGATCAAGTCAGTTAGTATTTGTAAGATGCATGTACTAGCGAAAGACTGAAACAATTAAGTGTGACACTACTGCAGAAGGAAAAAGAGAATACCTTGAGAATTATACCAGCTCCAAACCATACATCGCCTTTCACCTCCAAGCTATTCAGCTCAATTATGCTAGGAATGGACTTGAAGCGGCTTTGGAAGTCACTAAACTGAGAAAAAGGAAATAAATAAGAATGAGTGTTCCAATAACATGAAAATGTCAGTAGGTAGTAAAAAAGTCTTCACCTTTTCAAATTCAGGTCCCAATTCAATAGAAGGATTTAAGGGATTACTTCTAGCAGTATTTCGAACTAAACGGCCTTCAACAGCGGTGTACAGATCTGACTGCAAAACAAATGAATGGAATCATAAAGGCATAAAAAATGAATGTCAGGACTGCTTCTGTTTGGTCACAGCATGAAATTGAAGCATCACCTGCAGAAGTAGTAGGTCTGAAGTCGAATTCATAGGAAGAAAATGAGATTGGGGAACGTTGATACCAAGAGTGTTATCGAATAACTGGCTCAACCACAAAAGGATGATGAGATACCAGCACTAATAAATGGTGGAGAACATAAGAAGGATTTAATGCATATGATACCCACCTTTATTGCTGAACCAGCAGCAGTTTCTTGCAAAAGAATTTGATCATCATCTACATCCTGGAACAACAGTGACTTCATCAATTCCTTGTTAAATAACTGGTCTCTTCTAGTGAGTATAATGCAACAATACCTTTGAAGTTGAAAGTTTTTCTACTTTCAATGCATCTGTATCTACAAGCCTTTTGATGGCTTCCAAGTTCACCCACCTAAAAAAATTAAATAAATCTAGAGTTGAGAATGTTTGCAAGTTTGCAAGTATTAGTTTGCAGAATGAATTTACAAAACCTGCTAGTTCACTCACAAGCTTTTGGTATCAAGAATTTCGAAATTTCGCTCTGGCTTTTTGAGCATTGCAAAACAAAAGATAAAACATCAATTAGTTGACAAAGCAAAAAACGACGCTGATCAAGTCATGCTAACCATAAATAATCTTTAACGCATTCTCTGCTTTCCCTAAGAATTTCTAGATTAAATAATATATATAAACATAAAACTAATAAGTCCCCCTTCCCTGGGAAAACAAAGTTAATATAACTTACATTTTTAGCAGGGTTTCTAGCTATATCCAAGAGCTGCATTACATAAAGACAAGAATAATATTAATTCAAATAAGCTATTTCAAACATAAACGGCTGAATGAGTCAATGAACTACTTTCTCATAATCCAACTGCTCAAATTATTCTATCAGCACTTGCTGCAAACTTGCAACTCTTCGTCCCTGAGTCTGAGCATAGGGAAATAACACTCACCTGGAACTTTTGCTGCATTGAATTGATCGTACTATTTCTCAAATTAGTTGAAGTGGTTGGAGTCACCTGAAACATATGAATATATAAAATGATCCTTTGAGACAAAGCCAAAGCAGCATAACTAATAAAAATCATCTTTCAGTACCTCCATACAGTATTCAATATTATTTTCAATCAAATGATCCAAGATTTCTAAAAACAAAGTCAAGGAGCACAATTTTCATAATAACGGATAATACAGTAATACACAAGGATATACTAAGGTAATGAGGAGAAACATAATATTAAAACCATGATAAGGATACTCAGGTCAACAACAGCTGCCGCATTATCTGAGTTAACCACAAGGACATACTCCTTACCCTGGAAAAGAAAGAAATGTTTGCTGAAAGTAAGTTACATGTTTACAACAGGATCCCTTCTTCTCCTACCAGGGTCTGCCATTTCATTTATTTATTGTTTCCCTAGTAATGAAGTAGTTAGAAAGAACATGCGTAAAACCACAATCAAGGATTACCTGTGATAATAACACATCAAGTGTTACACCTTTAATCAGGGAAAGGAACACTGCACCATGGTCAGAAGGATACCTTCACAGTGCACAAAATTATCACATTCCATTCAGAAAACATCTACATGGTCAGTTGAAGGAATCTGCACATTAAAAACGATAAGACTACTATGACCATCCTTAAAGGAAGAGGAAGCCACAATTAACTCCTCCAGCTTCCATGAACTTATTATAAGTATTAAATTACATATTTACATATATTAAGAAAATAATTTATGTTTCCAGCAAGTCATCAATTCAAACATGCCCCTTATCTTTTCAACAACTACGGTGGTTATGGTCATTTGATATAAAAATTATTCTTAAGGGGGAAGAAGAAGGTTGTTCGGGGGAAGGAGTAAGAAAATCAACGGTGGCCCATTATTCATTTACGAAGAAAATAAGTATCTGATCAAAAAATATGACATTCAAGAGAGGTAAGCAGCAACAGAGCATGCCAGAATCAGAATAGTAAGGACTAAAAATTATATATGAGGAAAAAAAACTTTGAAAAGAAAAATGCTTTAAATCTCTGATATCCATTACCAGACCACAAAGCTTACCCCTATTAATCACACAATCTACCATCTTAAAGTCATAAAAAAAGGGACAAATGCCAAGGAAGAAACAAACGAAAGAAAAGAACGTACAATTCTTTGCCACTCTGTCCTTCAAATAATTTTGGTTGAGGTTGCTGGGTCTACATAAAATTAAAAAAATTAAAATAAAAAAAATATAAAAAAAAATATAAAAAAAAAAAAAAAGGCAAACAAACAAACAAACAAACAAAGTTGTTCTTAACCAAGATTTAAAAAACAAATGTAAAAGATGACATATAAACAGGAGAATTAATGCTAGCTTACTAACCTGGCTAAAAGAATGGATATCAATTTTTGAACCGGAATATTTCTCCAAAACCTACATTGGACAGGTTGCATGAGTACAATCTGTTAATATTAGAGGTCAAAGACACAACAAAGATATACCGAATAGATCACCTTTTGGATATCATCATTTGTTTCGTTTGTGTCAATAAGTATTAGAGGAACCTTGCATCCGTACTTGGAATTGATAGACTACAAAAGATTCAAACAATTTGATGTCAAAAGACAAGACAAGAGAAAAACAAAAACAAAAGGCAAAGACTAACCTCAATTTGATTAATTATCAAATCCAGAAATGTCAATCCATCATGAATTTCAATCGCAGATCTGCATGAGAAAAAAAAGGTTGAAAGTCAAAAAACGATTTTACGTACAATTACCATGGATAGTGTAAATGGCCTTTATCTGAAACTAAAGAGACAATATACATCATTTGAAGCTCAGAAATATTACAATAAACTATAGACGATGGAAGTAACAGACAATTCAACATATAAAATTAAGAACAGGGACATAGTCTATACGCAAATGAAGTATCTATACAAGAGACTTGATAAAAGTCACGTTCAGCTAAGCAGGATACTCTGTGTAGATGATATATATGCACAGTATCAACTGTTACAATTAATACTTACTTGGGGCAGCCAAAACCCATATTTGTTCCCGAAGCTCCATCGAACTTCACCACCACAAGCTTGTCCAAAAGCATCCTAGTTTCTGCAATATCTGTTTTTACAATAAGATTGAAACTGTATTTTATTTTTTGAACATATTAGATGTGTGTATGTGTGCGTGCGTACGTCTAATGTATAAGTCAGTCATGAACTCCCACAGCAATAACAGAGATGAAATTCATGGTAAACAAATGACATGCCGATTCGAACTCAAAATTACCTTCGGAAATGGGTTCTAAGCTGTCATAAGGAACAACAAGTACTTTATCATTTGAATGATCAATCTCGCTCTTGTTCTAGCTGGATTTACCCCTTCAATTCAGAATTCAGTTTCATGAAACAAAGCAACAGATTATTACGCCAGCAAAGAAACAAAAGAATGACAATGCCACATAAATCCTCTATAGCTCTATAGTAGTAATACTACTGCATTTCCTCTCTGTTTCCTCCTCTGATCCTCTCCTATTTCTCTCATGCCAAACAAGACGTACGTATCAAGAACAACAAGTGATTCACAGTTAAAATACTCAAATTTGCTTCACAAGAAGCACAACACCACCAAACCTGATAAAACGGACACGAGGTACACAAATATACAAACCCGAAAACTGAAGACATTGACATGTCATACATATTCATACTCTGCGACTCAACACCATCAACTACGTTTTATCAGACTATAAATATCTTTGTCCATGTGAGCAATAAGCAAGCCAATTTTTGGTTTTATTGTGCTGTTACTCAATTTAAAATATATTAATAAATGCAACTACATCTTCCATAATAAATAAAAAAATAATTCATATCCCATTTTCTATAGTAGGATAAATAGCAGGAATTGCATTACTTGTGATCTTTATTAGCAGTATCCCACGAAATAAAATAATCATTTTTCATAAGAAACAAAGTAAACTAGTTGCATTTCAATGTGCAGATGGTAATATACGTTGTACAATTCACCTCCACTATAGAGATTCATTTACCACCAAAATCATAAACCCAGTCTATCATACAATGGACGGCACTCAGCCAGCATTCATGGTTCCATTTTCAAACAAACTTACACTAACAAACATAATCACATTCTCTTCTCTCTTACTTTCACTCAAATTAATTATATTCATAAACAAACCCATTATTTACCTTATGAACAACTAGTACAACTAATAGTTCATTCTTCTCTAGTAGTTTCAAAACTAAATTGAACTAATAATCTTAACAAGTAGGATAACAAATCCATACGTAGCATCTCAAACTAATTAGAAACACTAAATATACACATTTTTCAATCCGCACCCTTTGTCTTTCTTGCTATAAATTCTATGTATAGATATCAAATTGATTAGAAACACCACATATACACAAATGAAATTCAATTCGAAATCCGCTTACCCTTTGCCTTCCTTTCCATCAATTCCAACTCTAGCTTCATCATCCTGCAACAACTCAAATTTCTTTTGCTCACTCAAGAAAGTCTTGGTGATCATATTACAAAACAAGTAGACAAATTGCACGGAATCGTTCCCCGGAACCGGGTAGGTAATCCTGCTGTAAGTCTCCAAGGGGATGCTGGAATCCACCAGCGCCACAATGGGGACATGCAGCTTGGCAGCCTCCATCACCACTGACGACTTCCGGTCCGTGTCAAGCACCACCACGCAGTCCGGAAGCTTGCTGGGACCAAAACGAATCCTCTTGTTCCTCGACCGGAACTTCTTCGGACTGGAGCTGTTGGTCAGGAAGCCACCCATCCTCCAAAGCGAATTCATATTAGGGTTATAACACCCGATCTTTTTGGTCATTTGAAGGACGATTTCGACGAAAAGAGGATTGGTGTTGACGAACATGAAAGCGGCGCGTTGACTGGCGAGGATAGATATGAAGTGGCAGGCATTGCGCATACAGATGAGGGTCTTGTCGGAGTCGATGATTGCAACGGCATTGCGGACGCCGTACGTGAACTGCTTGAAGTGGTGGGCCGCCACTCGACGGCCCATGTGAGCGTTCGTGCTCAGGAGCTTTTGGATCAGGATCGAGTGGAGAGTCATCTTTGTTTGAGAACAGAGTGTCCAAACTTGTGTTTCTATTAAGGAGAGCGAGACACGCGTTGCGATGCGCGAGTGTGGGGCAGTGGACTGGAGGAGGAGGTAGGGTTTATGGCTTGGTACTTGGTGGAGGAGGAACCCAACACGACTGCAAGAGAAGAAATTTTGGAGTCAAAAGTATCCGCGATTCAGTGGGTTTGCGTAGGGTCGGACCTAGGGATGGTAATTTGACCCGCACTCGTGGGCACCCATCCGAACCCGACCCTGTAGGGTCAGGTTTGGGTGGTGAAATTACAACATACGACCCATGAGCCCGTATGAATGAAAAACCCAACGGATTCGGGTGTGGGTGTGGGTGTGGGTGTGGGTTGGAAAAGCAAACCCGCTTGAATTAAAACCCTGTATTTTATACTATGTCGTTTTAAGTAAAAAAAAAAAAAACACTAAAATGTTATAATAAAGTTAAAACAATAGATCAGCAAGGATTAATTAAAGAGAGATGAGAGATGGGCGAGAAAACATGAGAGAATACATTGCCTTTTGTTTGTGATTTCAAGTGAGTATCAGGTGGCACAAATATGAACAAAATATAATAAATTAAAATGAAAGAAAAAACAAGAGAGAGAGAGAGGAGATATGAGAAAATATATATTGTATTGATCAGATCATCGGTTTTTTTTATTAACAATACAAAGGTTATATATATAAGCAAACAAAGTGAGGGGTGCTTATTGCAATTTTCTTTCTAACATTGCCACCTAGCATGAAGTAAGTGGAGACCATGCATCCACGTGGGTGGATGATAGCCAAGAAATTAAGGTAGTGGAAGATGGTGGAAAACCACTATTCATAATACTCCCCCTTGGATTTCCACCACTTGTATTTTAATTTTCTAGGAAAAAACCCAGTGGGACAAAAACCTTAGCAAAAATATATACAATAATCTTCTGGATCAATTGGTGTGGACGTGTTCAGAACTGCCTCATTAAAACCTTTCCGGTAAAACCCAGTGGGACAAAATCTGATAGAAGTAAAAAGAGTACAGTACACATATGTCCTTTCAAAAATTTGCTCCCCCTGATTGAACGCTCCCCCTGAATGAAACTTCAATATCAATCATGTAATTTATAAAGTCGATGTATGCCAATTCCATATACCAGTTTCTCAAAAGTTGATGTAGGCAATGCTTTGGTAAACAGATCTGCCAGATTATCTGTATACCGTATTTGTTTAACATCAATTTGTTGGCTTTGTTGAAGTTCATGAGTATAGAAGAATTTAGGAGAAATATGTTTGGTTCTATCTGCTTTGATATATCCTCCTCTAACTTGAGCAATACAAGCCACGTTGGCATTTCTGTAGATAATGGAAATTCATAAGTATTTTGAATATAATAAATAACTGACCTTAGCCACACGCTTTCCTCGGCTTGTTTCATGAAGTGCAAGGATCTCAGAATGATTAGAGGATGTAGCGCCAGGAGATTGCTGTGCCATTATATGTAAAAACATATCCCGTTTGTGAACGGGCTTTATAGGGATCAGATAAATACCCGGCATCAGCATAACCAATTAAACCTGAAAAGTTGTTGGATTTTGAATAATATAATCCTAAATCTTTCGTTCCACAAAGATAACGAAAAAAGATGTTTAATCTCATTCCAATGTTTCCGAGTTGGTGCTGAACTGAATCTAACAAGCAAATTTACTGAAAATGCGATATCTGGTCTAGTACATTGAGCCAGATATAATAAAGCACCAATTGTTTTAAGATATGGTACTTCAGGACCAAGTATCTTTTCACCATCTTCAAGTGGCCGGAATAGATCTTTCTTAGGATCAAGATTTCTAACAATCATAGGGATACTTAATGGATAAGCATTGTCCATATTAAATCTTTTCAAGATCCTTTCAATATATGTTGATTAATGGATAAGTATTCCGTCTGATTTATGCTCAATCTCCAGGCCGAGACAATATTTTATCTTCCCTGGGTCTCCTTTCAAATTCCTTTTTCAAATATTCAGCAGTTTTCAAGAGCTCTCCAGGAGTTCCAATCAAATTCATATCATCAACATAAACTGCTATAATAGCAAATCCAGATTCTGATTTCTTTATGAATACACATGGGCATGGGCATACACATAGCAAATCCAGATTCTGAGGCGGTTGAACCACATGCGCTCAGATTGCTTTTAATCCATATAAGGATTTTGTAGGTTCATCAAATACTGATTACAAGATCTCGGTTTACATGCTTCTGGCATTTTAAATCCTTCAGGGATTATAAATATCTGCTTTAAGTGAACCATATAAATTATTACTACGTTTAGAAGACGTATTTCAAACCTTTTAAAGGCAGCCAAATTTATCAAAAATTCGAAACGTAATCGTATTCATTACTATTGAATACCAAGTTCCTGTGAGAAACTTTGTACTATGAGTCGTGCCTCATATCTTATGACCTCGTTTTTCTTATTACGTTTCTATACAAAGACCTTTTAGTATCCAACTAGTTTGACATCTTCAGGTGTCTGGAGAACTATTGGTCTAAGTACTTTATGTTTGGCTTATGAAGTCAATTCTTCTTGAATTGCTTCTTTTCATTTAGGCCAATCATGCCTTTGTCTACAATCATTGATACTATGAGTTTCATAATCATCATTTCAGTAGCTACTGTATTTGAAAATGTATCACCGATGATTGTTTCTTCAAAATTCCACATTTCTCATGTATGAATTATAGAAATTTATTAATTCTTATATTCTTGTTTCTTTGTAGATATTTCTTTAATTTCAATGGATTTAGTCATTTCATAGACTCATGTTTCTTTAGACATATCAAACTCTTATTGAGTTGATTTAGAGAAAGTGGATTTATTTATAACTCAAGCTTTGTTTACATTAGGATCCTGATAACAATACCTTTCAAAGGTTTATAAGCTTATGATATGCATCAGATGATTTATTTGTTGCATTTTACTCAGATCATTCTTCAGGAACAATCACCCGGCCGGGGTTTATGAGATAGCAACTTATAAAATTTTGTCACTTTTAATATATCAAGTAACTGATTAATAATTATCTGATGATCAATTATCTTTCGTATTTGAGTGATACGAAGACTGAAATGAGACACATTTATATATAGAGAGAATCGAACTGTTATCTCCATTTTGTATAAGAGTGACTTTTTATTTATTCTTTCTGGAGAAACTTTCCATTTGGAAATTAATCAATATAATAATACGCAGGTCGTGCGCAAGAAGATAAACTATCAGAAGCATAGACAATCTAATAAAATATTAATCAAAATCGTCATAAATCTTAGAATGGTAAGGAAATCCTATCTTAGATCATGTCAAATATGCAATAAAGGCATACACAATATAATCAAATATCTTAAAAATGAGCATGTCTATAACCAATTACAAGTTGTAATGGTAGACAATGATGATAAGCAGTGGGTCAGAGATGAATAGAATGTCTCCATATAGAAGTTGGTAATTGTATCGAAATAATAGAGTTCTCGCAATTACCTGGAGACGCTTGATAAGTGACTCTGCTAATCCATTATGAGTATGAACATGTTGAATGGGATGTTCAACATTAATCCCAACTGATCTGCAATATTCATCAACTAGAACCATAAAATAGCAGAACGGTCCACTTGGTGGATGAATAGGTCCACATATGTCCCCTTAAATCCTTTGTAAGAATGACGGGGATTCAAAGTCAACCTTAGAATGAGATGGTTTTATTACTAATTTCCCTTGTGAACATGCAGTACATAAATTTTCATGGGATAAAAGAATCTTCTGGTTCTTTAATGGATGTCCATGAGAATTTTCAATGATTCTATGCATCATTGTAGATCCCGGGTGACCAAGACGGTTATACCAAAGAATAAATATTTTTGGATCTAAGAACTTCTGGTTCCTAATTGCATAAACTTCTACACCTCTTATAAGAGTGTAATATAATCCAGATGATAAAGCACACAGCCTTCCCATAATGAGTTTATGGCCTGAATCATGAGAAGTAATGCACAGATACTCAATATTCTCATCATTTATAGTTTATATGTGATAGCCATATTTTAGTATTGTTTGGTAACAATATCATGGCTCTACTAGAGCCTTCTATCAGATCTGCTGGACCTGATATTGTATTTAACATTTGCCTTAAGCAGGGTTAAATTCAGAAAGTATTTCTAATTCCGCAGAATCGTATGTGTCGTTACACTATCGGCTAGACATATATCTCTTGTATCTTGCTTTTCAATATCACCCAATTTACTGTTTAAAGACATATCTATTTATAATGAAAAATAAAGTGCATATCAGACAAAGTGATTAAAAGCGTAAACATATAGATATGAAAATAGATCACTTCATAAAACAAAATCATGAATCATATTGATTTTTCGAACTTCCGGTTCGACCATGAACTGCAGGTTTATAAAATTCATAAAACTTCAAGTTCTAAATAGAAATTACAAATTGACTTTCTAGAAAAAAATTCGTAACTTGATCCAATTCAGAATTTCTGGTTCTACTAAACTTTGATATAAAAGTTTTAATATCACAATTTAAATTGAATTCAGAGCTTTAAGTCTGATTAGAACTTCATGTTCAAAACTTAAGAACTTCAAGTTCAGATTCAATACTCCGTATTCAAAATTAGAACTTCAGGTTCTATATAGAATTTGAATTTTGGAATTTCAGGTCCCAAGTATGACATTCATGTACATAGTAACGAATCCAGAACTCCATATTTTTATTGAAATTTAAAGTTTAGAACTTCATATTCTGATCGGTTTGTAAAACCGCACCAACTTAAATATTATAATGATAAATCCAGAAACTTTAGTTTCTGGTTAGTCAGTCAAGCCGAGCTTGGCTTAAATTCTAGAAACTTAACGATTAACCTAGTTAGGCTCAACACATAATCTATACAAATCTATAAACTTCAGGTTCTGGTTAGTTCGCATACTCAGATACAGATAATATAACAGATAATATAACAGAAATAAGATGAAGAAGAACGAGAGAACAACAGTATGAGATAAAGTGAAAAGGGGAGAAAATTTACTCTTTGCTTTTACTAATGATTTCGAATTACATCCTGACCATACAATTTCAGCTGTGTAGTGATTTTGAATAAAGCAGAATCGTACTCAAAGACTGATCTATAGTCTTGAAAGCGTAAATCTTGCCACTGACACCTGGCATTTGGTATCGCAACATCGGGTTGGTTATCAAATCAATCTTTTAGTTCTTGTCATAGAACTTCTAGTTCTGTGACCGTTAGGTATTGGGCTTTCAGATCGTAGTTGTTCCTACGCACTTCTAGTGTAGCAAATTTCAAATTTGCAAGTTTTGACATTATTACAACTTCTGGTTATCTGAAATCACAATCGGAGTCAAAACTTCTGGTCTGACAAAAATTCGAGAAATCCGAGGAATTTAAACCTTCAGATATATAAAGGAATTGTAAGGTTTATAGTTTGTGTTGGCATCAATTCCATATCAAAACGTGTTTCTCTTGTATTGTTTAGTGGTTAGTATATTGAAGAATTTTGAAGACGAAGGACATCTCAACCACAATTCATTCAAGAAGCCGGCTTTTAAGAGATTCGTGCATTATTGGTCGACAAAGGTATTAAAGGACCTCTTATCTCTTACAAGGCTAGGCACACACTCACACATATCATTCTTGTGTGTTCCTTCATGATTTAATTTCATTTACATATCACTTTCACACACTTTGCAAAATATGATCATGCATTCATATTAAGTTGATAAACTTTGTGTTTTGCATTTTCTAGGACTATGTCCGGAAACTAGCATATGTGTGTGTCTTTGTGTTTGTATGTTTCTGTATTTTTGTATTTGGACTTGTATATACTCTAGTATGATTCCTTATTGAGTTCCGGTCGTTTTGGTTACTCATTCATATAGTTTTGAGTCCAAACGATGTAGCTGCGCTACTTTTCGTTCTCATTCGTTGAGTTGACTTCATCGATGATTTCCGAGATGATTTCTCAACCGTTTTTCAAAGTTGTGTAGTCGTCGTCGTGCGAGAGAGAGTCACGGTTCGTAATCCAGAAACGGATTCAAAATCAGAGTTCGAACTCCCAAGATACGGGCTGAAGAACCGAGGGAGCGCGCGAAAGGACAGCCCAGGCCATGAGGCCACTTGGGCTGGCCGTTGGTGAGGCCGTGGGCCCCACGGCCTGGAGGAGCCTCTGCTCCCGTGTGGGCCACGCGCCCCCCATGGCCAGGGGGTGATGTGGCCTCACTTGATTGGCTGCCTTGGCCCTTCTCTCTCCTCATATTTCTTCCCTCTCTCTCTCCATTTGAAAAAAAAAAAAAGAAGAAAATTTTCAAAATTCCCGTAAGCAAACTCTCTCCAGTTTTCAGATTTTCAAAACACCATATCTTCCTCATCCGGAGTCGGATTTGAGTGATTCAAGTTGGAGAGTGTTCGTATTTGAGTTCTCTAACATCTCCAAGTGGTTTGGTGGCTGTTGGATCGTGATTTCTAGTGGTTGAACACTGATTTCTGAACCAGCTGCAGAATCCAAGGTAATGGTCTGAACTTTGGGATTTCTTTCTTTTTGAACTTCCATTTGCTTGGGGTTTCTTCTTGTATATCTATGTTTATGTTTGGTAAAAGCTATTGAGAAAGATAGCTTGATTATCATTCTAATTGAAAGTCAATTTGTGGACTAATGTTGACTAGATTCTATGATTCTAGGTTTTACATATGTTTGTGAGTTGTATTGTGATTAGAATGGCATCTTAGGTTGTTTGGAACTTAATTGAATTAATTTTGTGTTAAAATGACCTTGAGATTTGATTTGATCCTTTGATTGATAAAATCTAGGATTTGTGTATTTGTTTGTGATTTAGAGAATATAGGTTTTGATTGATGTAAATGTCAAAACCTTGCTCTATATTTTTTTACTAGTATATTGATTGATTTTAATCTCATATATCTAGCATTTAATTGTATATTGATAGCATCTTGAATTTGTACTTCATGAACATATTGTGATTCAAGTGTTGTATATGTGAATGAGACTTTGAGTGTATGTGTTAGGTGTTTCACATGCTTAGGTTTCTATTCTCGTATTTTGCATCTAGACTTGATTACTTGTGATATCACATGTTTAGGTCTATTTGTGCCATAGAATGTATTGATCACATGTTCTATGTTGTATTGATTGTTTGCATCATTTGCATTCACATGATCACACTAGGAAGTCCTTGTAAAAAGCATGAAGTCTTGGTTAGAGTTGGGGTGACTCGGATAGCCAAGCAAGAAGTCTTGCCTAGAGTCGGGATGACTCGGATAGGTAAGCAAGGAGTCATGGCTAGAGTCGGGAGGACTCGGATAGTCATGCATGGGAGGCTCCCTAGAGGCAAGAGTGCCTTGGATAGGGAGTTGGCTATTGTATTGGTAGGCCTAGGCGTATGGTTAGACATAGACTCCGATAGAGCGGGGTACACGAGAGGTGTATGCACTCTTGAGGAATTTCTAATCTACCATCGATGTTGGTTGTGTGTGGTGTCCAATATATGGTGATTTCGCATCATTGAGGGATTTCACACTTTCCAATAGGGTTGGGTAGGCTTAGACTTCACTAGGTTGGGTGAGCTAAAGATTGGTCACTTTGTGAATGTTCTATGTTTACTTTCCAATAATATAGTACCCGATGGTTGTAGTTCAACCCGTGGATGTTTCCTCCTCAGAGGTTTTACCACGTTAAAAAATCTCTTGTGTTAATTCTTCCTATCTCTTTCTCTTATATTTTAATTGTATATTTTATTATCTTGATTCATAATATTCACATGTGATGTATTGTGAAGCAAGACTTTGTATAGTGTGATTAGTGAATTCATTCTATAGATCAATTTTGTTTCTTTGATTCTTTTATATATTGTAATTTTTGTATAGTGACATTTTGATCACTCTTGTAACTCATTGAACACTTATTGAAATACAAGCTTACTTTGTTGTTGTGTTTATTTGTTCTTTTACCTCACATAACTTGTTGATATACTTAGACTTTGCTCTTATGATTGTATTATCGTATTGTCTATGTATGTCTTCCTTGGCTTATTGTGTTGTGTGTAAGGCTACCTTGAGGGACAAACGAATGTTTGTTCAAGGGTTTGAAAAAGGTGTAAAAACCTATTCACCCCCCCCCCCCCCCCCCCCCCCCCCCCTCTCTAGGTATGCTTTAAGCAATTTAACTTCGTTTGTATACTTTCAGGAATATTTGTAAGTAAATAAATCCAAAAGCTTCAGGTTCCGGTAATATAAATAAATCCATAAACTTCAAGTTTTGGATGGGTGATCAAACTGTTTAAATAAAAACCACAAAATAAAATGCGTAATAATAAGTGCGAAAAAAGTAAATCTAGACAATCTCATAAATTACGGATAAATAAATAAATACAGATAAATAAAGTGCATAATAAATAAATCCAGAACTGCAGGTTCTGATAGGTTGGCCTAGCCAATCACATAACAGTGTATAAATAAATAAATGCGAGAAAATAAATTACGTAAAAGTAAATAAAATACGAGAAAGTAAATTGTGTAAAAATAAAATACGGGAAAGTAAATTCAGAACTGCAGGTCTTGGTATTAATAAATAAAAGTCTAGAAGCTTCAGGTTTTAGTAATAATAAATTCAGAACTTCAGGTTCTGGTAATAGATCTCGGAACTTCAGGTTCCAGTGGTAATAAATTCATAAGCTTCAGGCTTTAGTAATAATAAATTCAGAACTCCAGGTTCTGGAAATAATAGCATCGTGTTGATAATGTGTTATAATAAACGATAACGTGTTATAATAAAGTTAAAACAATAGATCAGCAAGGATTAATTAAAGAATAGGTAAACAAAATAAATAAAATAGAAGAAGAGATGAGAGATAGGCGAGAAAACATGAGAGAATATATTGCCTTTTGTTTGTGATTTCAAGTGAGTATCAGGTGGCACAAATATGAACAAAATATAATAAATTGAAATGAAAGAAAAAACAAGAGAGAGAGAGAGAGAGAGAGAGAGAGAGAGAGAGAGAGAGAGAGAGAGAGAGTAGATATGAGAAAATATATATTGTATTGATCAGATCATCAGTTTTTTTTATTAACAATACAAAGGTTATATATATAGGCAAACAAAGTGAGGGGTGCTTATTGCAATTTTCTTTCTAACATTGCAACCTAGCATGAAGTAAGTGGAGACCATGCATCCACATGGGTGGGTGATAGCCAAGAAATTAAGGTAGTGGAAGATGGTGGAAAGCCACTATTCATAACATAAAACCCTTTGTTGAGAGTTAACATATATATAAAAAAATAAAAATAAAAATAAAAACATAAATGAAAGCAGCAGCAGAGCTGCTATGTTGAGATTTGCATCATCTATTCATTTACAACAACAAAAATGAAAACAGCATCAATGAATACCGAAGACGGCCACTTTATTTGTTTACAAAGGCTGAACTCAAACCTCTCTCTCAGACAAGACTGAGTCTACAAAGGCTTAGAACTCGAACCCCTCTCTCTCTTTCGTTGACCTAAGAAACCCTCTCTCCTCTATCATCACTACCACCACATAAAATCAATATCTCTAAGCTCCATATCCATCCACTCTTTCACTTGATTTCACCATTCCCAGGTCAGATCTAATCATTTCACTCTGTCTTCTCATTTTGCAGTTTCGCATTGGTTTTTCTTTGTCTGTTTTTTGGTTTAGAGGGTTTTAAAAATCCGATCTTGCTTTCATTTTTTGATATGTTTACACAGATTTGTTTCAGCTTTGTTGAAAAGGATTTGATTTGTTACAAACGATGATTACGGCGACAAACCATTCCCAATTAGGTTCGCGGGTTCACGAGTACGGGTATGGGTGCAGCCATAACTCGTGGGTGCAAACCCGAACCCGAACCTGCTTACCTAGGCGGGTTTGCGGGCGGGCGTGGGTGAGGATAATTTTCATGAGTGCAGGTTACCAGAACCCGCCCGAACCCGACTCGTTGCCATCCCTAATCAGACCCGGTTATATATATATATAGGGCTGCCATTGGGTGCAACGTTACATGATACAACATAGAAAATATCATGTCTTCTTTAGTACAACCATATCGACTAATATGTGATTGTATGTTCTAACATGCGATCACAATAATTTAATTATGTGATCACGTGCAATTCATATGCGATAACATTATATATATTTGTGATCACATACTGTTGTATCGTGTAATGTTGCACCGAAGAATGACCCATGTATATATATAGAACAACGGTGTATTAAACACTACTACCTGTTGTTTACCCATAAATTTGTTGAGCAGGTTACCATTTAATCTTAGGAAATTTAAATTTTAACTTCATTAACTGTTCCCTAGGTAAAACAATCATTTCTTTTCAAATTTAAAAAGCAATCAATAAAGTTGATAAAAACAAGAAATATGTTTCAAATTTAAACACCAATCATTTATTTTTAAAATTAAGTATGTTCTCATTATTTGATTTGCATTTGTACTGTGTGATAACACTCGATATGAGTAAACATCATTTGAAATGTGTGATAACATTCGATACATGTAAACATCATTTGGAATGTGTGATAACAATCGATATAGGTGAATAATTAAAAATATAATAGGGGTGGTGAATCTAATGTCCAACAAAGTAAGAGGATTGATAGAGCTTTGGGTACAGGTTTACAACTCCCTTGTCCTAGTGTCTGAGTTTGAGATATTTAATTTTTTTGTCTGGTAAGAGAAGTATTTTTATTTTCAGGAAATGGAAAGAAATGGTCTTTCCCAAGTTTCAAAGAGCAAAAATGTCCACTTTTGAAAAAACTTGCAACAATGTCCGTTATCAATGTTTCTTTTCCCTAAATTGTCCACTTTAGGACCAAAATACCCTTTTCACTTAAATGGAGCAAAATGACCCAACAGCCCCTTACTTGTGACAATTGACCAAACTATCCTCTCTTAATTTTGGGTGCCAATTTGTTAATCTGTCCATCCAACTTCCCATTTGAGCGGAATTTATCGCCCATTTCCAATTCATCCTCCCCCTTCATCTTCATTACCACTTACCACCTCCATCTTCCAGAACTGACAACATCAACACATGCCCCCTAGTCGCGATTTCCACACACATTGGGCGCCGATCTCTCAATCTGACACCTAGTCCCGATTTCCACACACATTGTGCGCCAATCTCTTAATCTGACACTTAGTCCCGATTTCCACACACATTGGGCGCCAATCTCTCAATCTGTCCATCCACTTCTCATTTGAACGGAATTCATCGCCCCTTCTTCTTCCCCAATTCATCCGCCCCCTTCATTTTCATTGCCACTTACCACCTCCATCTTCCAGAACTGACAACATCAACACACACACCGAATCCCGATTCCTCTTTAAAGCTTGGGAAATCGACATTATACTCATCCTGTGGGTCTTCGACTCCTCTCTTCGAACACACCCAATCCCGATTCCTCTTTAAAGCTTTGGAAATCGACATTATACTTTTTAAGCTTCATCGTCCTGTGGGTCTTCGACTCCTCTCTTTGACATTGGGATTTCCAACAAGAAATGGAAGGCAAAGGTAATTACTCAGTTTGATTATTCAATTTATATGAACTGTCAACTGTGACAATCTCATTAATTGATTGTTCAATTTTTTTTGTTAAATATTTTGATCCTAACTTGTGCCCACTGAATCCTTTAAAAGGGCCCTTTGTTATTTGTTCTAACTTGTAATAATAAATTGAATTCAATGTGCTTATACCATTGTTTGAAACGTTTTTGGCAAGTATTTTTGTTTGAGGAATTTCAGTGTTAGAAAGTCTTAAAATGTGAGAGCCATGGGGCAAATGTTGAATTCTAGTGTGTTTTATTGGATGAAAACAAAGAAGGAGGGCAACTCCTGGAAATTCAAGAGCATGGAAAGGAGAAGAAAAAGAAATCCAATTACCATACCTTAAATATATTCGGGTTTACTCTAGCATTTCAGGTATGACTTATATTTTCTGGTCTTTTGTACATTACACACAATATTCATGTATATAATGATATAATAACATTGTTTGATATTTAATTAAATAGGTGTTAACCGAAAATTGTCACTTGGGGTGATTTTTCCAATTAACAACTTTAATGACTGAAATCAGGGTAGATCTCAATCAGAGAGATATCAAGTAGTTCAATACCTATAGACTCTCAGTAAGCAAGTAAAAAAAAAAGAACGACGATAATGGTGAATGTAAGACAATGTCATAAAGATATCACTTACAACCCTTCTTTATTGATTATAAAGCATGATAGGAATACAATGGGGATTTGAAATAGCTATGGTGAAGGGATAAAACACTCAGTTGGCAATGGCGATGAAGCTCTCATGTCTGTCGATAAGTGGAAAGCAAAAAGTAGGGTTAAGCACTTAGGTTGCGGTCCCTTTTCTATGTGATAATACGATGTATATATAGGTCTTTGTTTCTTGCCATGCACTCCTACAACTTCAGTCTAGGGTTTTAGCAATTACAAGACTTTCCTTGGTGATCAACGAGATTGTCGGGGGATTTGATCCCTAGAATCAAGCGATTCCTTCTCTGGCAGATTGTGTAGGAGTTGACTCCTTATTCAAATAAAACACCTAGTGGCGGGAATTAGTATAATTTATTTGTTTATCTTGAACAGTGGCGTTTTATTGTTGGTTTAATACTGTCCTTTGAGCGTGCTAGGCTTACATTTACAGTCTCTTCTTCCGAGCGCTTTATCTGTCTGGTCAGTTAGTTCAGGAAAAAGGGTCGTGGTAGCTTACCCCTTTTATGAATAATGTATCGGGATACTGGGTATGCACGGTAGCGGGGTACTGGATCCTGCGTGGTAGTGGGGTACTGGATCTTGTGTGGTAGTGGGGTACTGGATCCTGTGTGGTATCAGGGTACTGGATCCTGCGTGGTAGAGTCCCTGGAACCTCGTCTTATGTGTTTCCTGGTACTTTTTGAATCTAGGGACCCTGGATCCCGATTTGAGCTGGTAGGAGGTTGTACCCGGCGAATTGGTAGAATGGCGGGGTATCGGGATGTTCTTATATGATATCTTTCTATCTCGATTTATCCTCCAATGTTGATGGAAAATTCTTCTTTGAACCCCAGCCATTTTTGGCGGTTAACAATAGGTATGGGCCGTGGAGAGAATTACTCAATTGACGAATGTCATCGAGAAACAAGTTGGTACCGGGTTTCCACGATTTACCAGATGGGATTTCAATACAAGAGCTACCAATATTGAATCCATATCATCAGTGTGTATTTAACCAGTTTTCCTTTTTTAGTTTTATAATAATACCAAATTGTTACAATGCAAGACTGTAACATTGATTTTCCTCACACCGATGCAAATGTCATTTTTTCCTTGGAAGGTTAACAAATATGAGAAGGGATTGGATTACTATAAGTCCTTGAAGCCGGACTATGTGTGTGGCCCATTGATACACAAGGGGAAGGGTTCGTTAAAGCCAGTTGAAAGTGTAATTGAAAAAGAATAGGAGGTTGGTTATGACGAGGACCATGATCAAAATTTTAAGTTGGATGGGGGAGATGAATCTATGTACAACCACTGTACAATAGCATCCTTCATGAGATCACCAGATGATCCCCCATCTAGGAAGAAGCTGTTTAATGATACTGACTTCCAAACTCATAAGGTACGATTTTATTTTACAAGAATAATTAGTGTAGTTTAGTATAATTGTTTAATGTCTTTAAAATTTTAGAACATCAAAAGATACTTGTTTAGTGTCTCTTATTAGGGCTGCACTTGTAAGCTTTATATATTTTGAATAGTTGATATTGTGGTGGGGAATGCAATTCTTGAATAGATTTTTCTAATAGCATTTCAAGATTCTTTCTGCCTCTCAAAATTAAAAATATATATATAAATATGTTATGAAACATTATTTAGGATAATAATTAGTATTGCTTGGATAGTTGGATGTGAATCTTAGACAATTTCATTCTCCCACTAATTATTTTAGTTATGTTGTAAACTTTGACACGTATTTTTTTCATTGCAGTATACATTTCATACTTCGATTCAGCCGTCCACCATCACCGACCTCTATTCTGCTATTGTTTCGCTGATTAAGGAAAGCGATTCAAAAACCGTGAAATTGATTAAGGAAAGCGAGGAACGATAGCTATCTTGTTTTAGAGCAGAACTTACTAAGATAAGAGAAGAAATCAAGATAGGAGATACACCGGGCAAGAAATCAATAGAGAAAAAATCAGGAACAAACAACCAAAAGAATGACAAAGTTTTTGAAGAGGTAATATATTGCCATCCCCTAAACTTGATACTAATCTAATCATTGTTTTTATATTTATGATAATGTAGTCCTTAATGGATTACTTATACTTGTCAATATAGGATCGCGATAATGAGTTTTTGTTCGAACAAGTGGTAAAAAGTGATGTTCAAGCTGATGCTGCAAGCAATTATATGGTTATGGAAGAGAGTGATGGACAGGCTAAAGTTGTAGCCAAGTCGGATGGTCTTACTTCAAAGAGTGATGTTGATAAACATTCGAGTGATCCTCGGGCTGATGCTCCAGCCGATTCAAAAATGGTTGAGGTACATATGGTCATAAAGTTTTTGTATATATATATATATATATCAATTGCATTCGAGTGACTAAATATCTTTGTGCATTTAGGATGTGGACAACCAAACTATCCTTGATGAAAATGAGTTGAAGGAGATCAACGATTGTGTTCAACTTTGCATTGAAGAGATGGTTCAAAAGGAAAAACCTTCGACAAAGAAGTCTGTCCAACAATCCATAGTCTTGGATGATTTACGAGTGTTGTAGCTTATGATGTGGCAGACCCAAGTGTGATGTACATGGATCACGACAAGGCTAAGGCCAGAAAGCGATCAAGGTTCCTTAACAGCCCTTAGATTAATCCCTTGGAAAGGACAAGATTGAAATCAAGTGATTCGGACAAACTTTCCACACAAAACGAAATAACTAATGTTGAGTTCACGGCCTTTATGAAGACCAAACAACCCACCTGGTAAGTTTACATTCATATTCTCTAATATATTCCTAGTATAATGTATTAATGTGTGAATTTGTTTTCCCGATATAAAGTAAGTAATGTTGACAATTAACAGTCTATATACCGGGCAAGTCAAATTCATGGAGCATCAGGAATTCAAAGAGCCAGTGGACCCTAGAAAATTGATATCGAATATGGTAAATTGTTTTCAAACTTTCCACTTATAGATCATTTGCAAATCAACTGCTTGTGGGCCTTTTTTCTATGTGGATTTGTTTTAATGCTATATTTGACAAAATAAAATACTAATACTAGGTCAGTTATTCCCTGAATCTTATCAAAACCCAAAAACCAGTTTTATCATTTCATTTTGGTAACCAAAACAGTCATTCATTTAGATTTCAAATGCACTGAGCTTTCCATGAATTCACTCCGCAGTAGCCTTACTAACTCCTCACACATCTTTCTTATTTCTTCGTCACTCTTCAAATGGTTAACGTGTATCGTTTTTTATCCATAGCACATACACAGCTACTTTGACGTTTTGTGGAGGAGGCGATCAACTCCAGATGTCAACTACTTGCAGAATATAGCATTGGTCAACACCACATTTTTCGTAAGTAACATCCATATATTTAGAATGGCAGATAACTTAGCTTCAAATTAATTTACATATTCCATAAATGCTTTAGACTTTAAAGGTGGACCTGTAATTTTTTGCTTGTTTTTCTAACTTCCTAATTACAATCATTAAACAAGTCAACCTAAAAAGGAGGTGGAATTTTCTAATGGAGGAAATGGAAGCTGTAAGGGCGATACAAGAAGTTCATATGAGTGATCAGGAAAAAGGAAATGAGGGAAAAGGTCAAGAAACGCGGAAAAAAAAAACAGCAAAACAACAAGGGGCAACAAGAAGAAGGATCCACCTCCAGTGGTCGAGGTTTGGGAAGAGTATCCGGAATTCAATCCGTTAGAATTTAAGCTAGACACGGATTGGTTAGAAAATGTTTCAGGTCAAGAGCTTCTTTACACTAACCCCTGGTGGAAAGTGGATTCTGTAAGTATGGTTTCATGTTAAACTTTCATTCATAATGTGGTCAAAAATTAGTATATACGTGGGCATAACATTTGTATTGTATAAACAGGTTTGATACCATGTAACATTGGAAATCAATGGGTCCTTTGTCATGTAATTCTAAAGAAAGGCGAAGTACATCTTTATGATTCATTGTGGCCCCGCAACGGTAACAGTGCTCGATTAAAAGACATCAGATGCCTACTTTACTTGTTGCCGTCCATATTGAAGCACTCGGGTTACTATGCAAAATCGAAATCCGATCCTCACACTAGTGTATTCACTGCTACAAACATCAGTCACACCTTGATTCCCTAACAAAATGATAGGTATTGTTCTTTTCTTCATTTTCACTTGCACAATTTCTTCATTCTGCTGTAGAATATTATATTTGTCTAATCTTAACATGTTGCAGTTCTAGTTGTGGTATCTTCATGTTGAAGTATGCTGAATTGATACTCTCCAGAATTGGATTACCGTGGACTAAAGAATTTTCACAAAATGATATACCTGCAATTCATAAGGCAATGGCAATTGACATTTTCACAAATGGGCAAATTGTAAATTCCCCTTAAATTTGTGCCTGTAAAGATTGATTGTGTATGTCATAGATAGTTAGTGGGCAGAATAGTTCATTGTATGTATATATTCATGAATGTTTTAAGCCCGAGGCCTAGGTGGGCAGTTATGTTTTGGATGGAAGATGAGAAAAATCTTAGAAGCTGGGAATATATTATGAATGTTTAAGACTAGGAATTAATATAATGTTTTGACCCTGGGGGGAATTAATATCTGAAGCCTATGAATGAAATGAAAAATGAAGTTATTATTTTGTTTTGATTTTGTGTCCTTTAGATTAATGTTGCATGTTTAAGCCTGAGAATTAATATTTTGTTCCTCAGAATTATGGACTGAAGCCCGAGAAATCAATGCCCACTTGCAATATTTTGTTCCTCAGAATTAGTTTGTTGGGGTTTATGATATAATTCTCAAGCTCTACACATGTATTCCCAGGCTTATAATATGAAACAAGTAACACAAGATAAACACAACCGATCCATATGTGACTTCGGATGTGACTTCGGTAAAGTCGCTTTCTTCTCAGTTTTATGGTGTCCACTTTTTAATCTCACGGGCTTCAGATATTAATTTCCCAAGCTCTACGAATTTATTCTCAGGCTTTACTCTAATATTCCCAAGCTTTACATATGTATTCCCAGGCTTATAATATGAAAGAACTCACACAACACAACACAAACACAAATGGTAATTACCAACTGATCCATATGCGACTTCCAATGTGACTTTCGGTAAAGTCGCTTCTAAAGTCACTTTCTTCTCGGTTTTATGGTGTCCACTTTTTAATCTCACGGGCTTCAGATATTAATTTCATAGGCTCAACAAAATTATTCTCAGGCTTTACTAATATATTCCCAGGCTCTACATATGTTTTCCAGGGCTTATTATATGAAACAACTATCACCCAAGGCTAACACAAAGGGAATTCCCACCTGATCAATATGTGACTTAAGATGTGACTTTGTTAAAGTCGCTTCTAAAGTCACTTCCTTCTCGGGCCATATCTGTCTTTAGTTAATAATTTCCTAGGCGCAGTCAAAGAATTACTATAAAATCTCAGGCCCTACATATGTTTTCCTAGGCTTATTATATCAAACAACTATCACACAAGACAAACACAACGGGTAATTCCCAAGCATTAAGATATAACAGGCCTAACATATGTGTTCCCTGGCTTATGATATGAAACTTGCCAACTGAAACAAGACACGTTATAATTTATCCCACATGTTGTTACATGACAGGTTTGTAGTGGATTACAACCGGATCCCACAAAATCTTTGTAAGGATTCCCATCTATTGATTGGCTTATTTCGTGGACAAACCACATATTGGGGCTTGATGTAAGGGTAGCTTAGGTATTTAATGGTTGATGTTTTACACAACCAAGGCCCTCTCAAGACCTCAAGAGAAGAAGCACCAAAGGTAAATTCTAGTGCTTACTTGCTTTGAAAAGATCTAATTGCACACACACATAACTCATGCATAAATCTTATTCTTGTATGTTGTGTGTTTTATATGTGTGCTTTATATGTGTGCATGCATGTTCTTGAACATCTCCTCTTCTTGCATGTTTTATTTTATTGCATCTTGTTCATTGAAATACCATGACATGTTTAGGCATTAGGATGCAAAGCCATGAATTCTATTCATGCATGTTTAAGTGACTGCATCTTGTTCATTGAAATGCCATGACATGTTTAGGCATTAGGATGCATTCACTTCCCACACTTGCACTTCATGATTAGTTTTAAGTGTGGTGTAGTTCGTTTCCGTTTGTGTGATCAGAAACGTCAGCGCTTGCACGATGGAGTGCATGTCTTAGCGTGATGGTTGACCACTTGAGAAGGTCTCATCCTTCTCTTGGATAAGTGGTAGTTTTGGTTTGGTTGTTTGGAGTAAAATGTCTAGTTTCAAGAGATTGGATTTTAATGATTTAAATGATTTTCAAAATTGACCTATGTATGGTCTTGTAGCCATAACTTTTTACAAAAAGCTTCAAAATGAGTTTTGAAAATTTTTGTACAAACTAGACACCCATACCTTTCCAACGGTATATTATTCGTAATATTTCATGACCGTTTGGATTGGTTTTAAAATCTCCAAAGTTACAACCAAAATAGGGCAACTCTGTTGTTGTCCGTTTCTGACCTTTGGTCACTCAATTGACCATAACTTTTTCTACGGATATTAAAATGTCATTCTGTAAAAATGAACAAAAAGTAAACATCCATACCTTTCCAAAGATATATCATACGAAAGGGTTCGATGTCGTTTGGTCATGTTTTGATGCGCTCGAATCTTGAGTCGCTGCACTGACGCGAGTACCACGAAAATGCCCATAATTTTTTCATTTCTTCCAAAACGATATAGTTTCATTTGGGCATTATAAATACATATCTTTCTCATCATTTTGAGGGCTAAGCCACAAAATCAAACCCTAGAGAGAGAGGCTCCATATTCATGAGAGAGAAAGAGAGACTTGAGAGAAAAAGCTTAAAGATTACATCTTTATCTCTCTAAACCCATTCCCACATGCACAAATCATCATCTAGGCATCATCTAGGTTCATCTAGTATGTGCTAATGCATGGGTCTTTTTCAACACACATGGTATGATTTGTTGAACACTTTTATCTTACATAATTAGTGTTTCTACTTATCAATTTTATCTCATTTATTACTTGTATGTGTTTAGATTAATTTCTACATACATGATTGAGATTATGTGTTGATTGGGTTAATTTTTGATAGCTTAATTGATTAGGTCTTTATTGCCTAAAAGCTATGCCATAAACATTCTTGTGTGATTTATTTATAACTAGGTTGATAAATTGTTTTTTAATCAACTAGTTAATCTTTTGAATGTTTGTGGGTTTTTTGTGATAGCTTTGTATCTAGGATTGGTTATCCTTTACTTAGCTAAAGTTGTATGCCATGACATATAGCTATTTTCATATCTATGATTGAGTTTATTGTCATCATATAATCGTAGGTAAGCATCTAGAGTACCCTAGCTCTATATTGCATATTTGGATATCATTGCATATTCACTTAGGGTGTTGATCTCTTCGGATAAGTAAGTCTTGTGTGATAGACCGGGATTAGGTCGTATACCGGGATTAGGTGGTTACATGAGCAAATTGGACTAGGTCCACTTTTACAGGCCTATGGGTAGTGGTAGCGAGATATTGGCCCGGATTAGGCCGTCAAACCGGGATTAGGTTGTATACGCTATCACAATTAATGGATTCGAGGTTCAAGTGTGGCACACTAACTAGCCCGTGGTTTTTCCCTATTGAGGGTTTCCACGTTAAAATCAAGTGTCGTTTATATTTCCGCACCATATTACAATTGATTATTGTTTTGTGAATTGGGGTTATATTTGTAATAATGACTAATCCGAAAATTTGGTAATAACGGATTAACAACCCTTTCACACACCCTCTAAGTCATATTTTAAAAGACACGCACGCGTAAACGGGAATTCGTTATTCCTTTCAATCTTCTTCTTCTTTTATGGCTGGATCCCACAGAATCTTCTTCTTCTTTTAAGGCCGGATCCCACAAAATCATCTTCTTCGGGCCAAACCAATATTGAAAGTGAAAACCTAAACCTAAAACCAAACTTCTTCTTCTTCTTCTTCTTCTTCTTCACGTGTTCTCAAATCGAAAACCTAAAAAACTTAACTGCAGACTCTGGACTTCTTTGCGTTGTATACCAGTTCAAAGCAAAACTTCACCCACATACTGATCATCACGTCCACATATGCAGGCAAAAAATCTTTATCATTTATACATATCCCTCCCTCAGGCATCCATTCTTCATTCTCCGGTCCGAACCCAAGGGAAGCTTTTAAATGACTTTCATGGTTTTGTGTTGTTTGGGAAATATGTCTAGTATTCTAAAAACGAAAAAATTCATTGTTAATTTTTATTTTTTTTAAATGACTCTTAAATGACTAAGAGGACTTTTGTGTTGTTTGCAATATAAGCCTTTAATAAAACATTTATTGTAAAATTCTAAGTTTTTCGATTTACCGAGGTAATGTGTGAAATAGGGAAGAATCATGTTTATGTTGTTGTTGTTTTAGTTTAAACGAATATGGCATAATGACACAATGTTTTTTTTTTTTTTTTCTATATTCATTTGTTTTTAGAAGAAATATATTTCTGCTCGGTTTAATAACATGTGGGAACAATTTCTGTGTTGTTTTGTGACGATGTTAACAATTTCCTTTTTTTGAGGGGGTAACAGGAGAGAAATCTCTGGCCAACTGACGAACAACTCATCAGTACTAGTCGATTTGACCCTGATTGTTCTGTTCAATTATACGGATATGTGTAGAGGAGATGGTGGCGGTGACGGCGTCGACTTTATAATCAGAGAGATCAGCATTCTCCATGGAAGCACTGAGAAGAAGATTATGTGCTTGGTAATTTAATAATTACTAGGTTAGCTGGCTGTGCAACAAACACTCTCACTCAACCATGGAATCATATTTTCCATATACTAATGAATCAGAGTGAGAGTTGAGATTACAAACAGCCTTCAAACATAGTTCATCATCTTTTCCAAGTGAAAGAATAACATCTAAGTCATCATGTAAGGTTCATGATTTGTATTGGCTTGATTCCATTGCAAAACACTCCATATTTGTATTAGTTGTTGCTTAGGATATTCTTTGAAGAAAGGAAGCTTAAAAAGTGATGAGCAACGTCTAGTGCAAAAGTCGTCTTCAAGAGGTGAAAAGCGTCAAAGGTATATCTTGACTTCCATCCTCTTGCAAGGCATTAGCGCACCCACATACAATTCATACATGTGTGTCCCTGCATTGTGGTTCAAACATTTGGTATAACACATTCACACACTTCTTAGTATGCTCGTGCATTGGTCTCTTGTAGACAAACATTGTAGAATTGCATGGATTGTGACTATCTCTTTGATATGGCATGCTTGTGTGAATTTGTGTTTATTTGTTTGTGTGTTTTGTATTTTGAACTTGAATATGTTCTTATTTGATTCCTTATTGAGTTCCGGTCGTTTCGGTTACTCATTCATAAGGTTTCGAGTCCAAACGACTTAGCTATGCTACTTTGCGTTCTCATTCGTTGAGTTGACTTCATCGTCATTTTTTGAGATGATTTCTCAACAATTTTTCAAAGTTTTATAGTCGTAGTCATGCGTGAGGGGGTCACAGTTCGTAATCCAAAAACGGATTCGAAATCGGAGTTCGGATGCCTAAGATACGGCTGAAGAACGTGAGGGAACACGCGAGAGGCAAGCATGGCCAAAGGCCATGCATTGGCCACCACGTGTGGAGCCCGTGGGACCCACGGCCAGAGCACCCCTCTGGTCCCGTGTGGCCCACGCGCTCTCCATGGGGTGCTGATGTGGCAGCCTCTGATTGGCTCCCGTCATCCTCTCTCTTCTCCATTTCTTTTCCCTCCATTTATATTCGAAATCCCGAGCAAAATTCTTTACAATTTTTGATTTCTTATTTTGATCATATCTCTCTCATTTCAACTCCGAATTGAGTGATTCAAAAGCCAAAATTGTTGGTCTTGAAGAGAGCTACAAACCCCAAGTATTTTCAGAGCCATTTGAGTTCGTCATTTTTCCCAGTGATCTGATTTCAGTACGAGACTCAACTTTTGTATGTGAAACTTCTTCTTCTCACTTCATCTTTTGATCATCTCTTTTAATCTTCCTAATTGATAGATGATGTGTGTTTAGAATGTTGTTAGATCATATTCTAGGGGTGGTTGATCTATTGATTATTGAGTTTTAGCCATTTGATTTCAATTGAACATATATTTCTAAACTTGACCTATCTTGATATTGATTCTAGAAATACTTTTTGTTCTTCAACTTGATTGTTGATTTCTAGTTTTTTGTCACATGTTCATGAACTAGGATTTTTGATTGTGCTATCTATCATTTAAATCTAGTTCTTGTTTGGATTGAATATGTTGTGGATTTCAAGTGTTAACTTGTTCACTTGATTTCAAAGCTAGTTTTGTGATTTTTATTGAAAACTTGTTACTCTAGCTTTGATTGACATGTTTAGGTTTCTTGATATTTTTGTGAATGACTTTGAATGTCTAATCTAGACTTCTAATCACATGTTCATAAGAATTAGCTAAATTTGCTTGTGAGCTTGATTTGTGCAAATCTAATTCTTCATAGAGTGTGTTTGATCTACTTGCTCTATTTGCTTGTGTTTGCATCATTTGCATCACTTAGATCATTGCCTTGTGAAAGGTTGAAGTCTCTTGCAAAGTGAGTGAAGCTTTGTCTTGAGCAAGAAGTCTTGGCTAGGAAAGTGTTCCGGATAGCCAAGCAAGAAGCCTTGATTAGAGTTGGGAGGACTCGGATAGTCAAGCAAGAAATCTTCCTAGAGACGTGAGCGTCTTGGATAGGAAGTTGCTTTCTAGAGGTGTAGGATACATCTCGGATAGGAAGTAGGCTTGGTAGTTCACTTGCCCGAGGGTAGATTAGGAGGTGATAGCTTGAGCGGATATCATGTGTTGATAGCTTGAGTGTGTAAGTCCTTTTGATATAGTGGATTGCTTTGCCGGTGGTTATGGTATCAACCCGTGGATGTTTCCTCTTTGAGGTTTTACCACGTAAAAACACTTGTGTTTATTTTTTATTTTTACTTTTCTTTATCTACCATATCTTACATTGATTGCATATCTTGTAAATTGATTAACTCTTGTATTAGTGAAATCAATTCATTTGCTAAATCTAATCAAGTGTGCATTTTCTTTGTTATATTCCACATCATTTTTAATATTGGAAGAATTTGAGTAAATACCTATTCACCACCCCCCCCCCTCTAGGTATATTTTACACTATATTGCTTAAGGGAATTTCACATCGTCTTCCCAAAATTCAAAGTTATCTTAATTATATGCCTTATAATTACTAGGTTTATATACAGAAATGTATAGATTTTGATTTACTTTTATGTCATGGAAGCACTGAGAAGATGATTTTATATCCTTGCTAGTATGTATATTATATGTTTTTGGATTTAATAATTCCACTGACCACAATTGATGTTGCTTGTTGTGCTGGAAGTTCCTTCCATGTTAGAAATATTGATTTTTTTTTTTTTTAAAAAAAAACATTAACATAAAGAATGAAATGTAAAGACCGACTAGCTCATGAACACACTTTTTATCGCGTAAGACGAACCGGATGATTGGCCACCGCCCTGCTCGTGGAAAAAAACCCTTTCTGTCAGTCAAATAAATAAAAATGTCATAAAAAAATTAAATTTATTAAAAAACACAACCATCACATCTCGGGCTTTCAAATATATTCCGGGCCTTATAACTTTAATTTCCCGGGTATAAAAAGACTATGATATTAAACAACTTTCACACATTGGAAACACAAAGTGGTATTCTCAGGCATTACGATGTAGTTGCAAAGGCTCTACAAATGTATTCTCGGGTTTTACCATAAATTTCTTCGGCTTCACACATGTATTCCTGGGCTTATTATATGAAACAACGCATACAAGACTAACACAAATGGTAATTCCCACCTGATCCATATGCGACTTCCAATGTGATTTCGGTAAAGTCGCTTCTAAAGTCGTTTTCTTCTCGGTTTGTATGGTGTCCACTTTTTAATCTCATAGGCTTCAGATATTAATTATTCTCAGGCTTTACAATAGTATTCCCAGGCATTACGATATAACAGGCCTAATATAAGTGTTCCCTGGCTTATGATATGTGTAAGTGCCTCACTTTTTGATTGTCTTATTTCGTTGACTAAATCACAATGGGGTTCAATTATGTAAGGGTAGCTTAGGATTGAAGAAATCCTCATCAAATGCCAAAGGACCTCATCGTGATCATCAAGAGCTTCAAGGAAGGTAGATTACTTGTCTTGACTCTAATTGAAGAGATTTAGTTGCACACACTCACCCACTCAAGCATGCATGTGTGTTCTTTGCTTTTGATTGCATATGTTTCACTTTTCACACTTGCACACTTTTTATGCTTGATGTGAGCCTACAGTGCGCTAGTCCCTTTACCCACGCAACACCCGCGCAATGCGCTACTCCACATGCGCCGTACCAGCGCAGATGACCAGCACAACATGGGTAGAGATTTACCGCATGTCGTGTGCTGGTGGTTGTCATGCCCAGCTCACCAGTGCAACTTCTCCAGAAGATCGCAGCTAGTTGTGCGCCCCTGACCAGCGCAGCTCATCCAGTGCCCTTGCAAAACAAAGGGTGTGCACTAGTGTGGTGCGCTACTCGACCAGTACACCACCAGTGTAGTTGGCGAATAGCTGGAACGTTTTTCCAAAACGACGTCACTTTGCTTGGATCTTATATTTATATATCTTGATAGCCTTTGGTCATTTTTTAGAGCAAAAATTACATCTTTTGAGAGCTATTGAGTATCTTCAAAGCAAAGGTATCAAGACTTGATTTTTATTACTCAAATCACAAACACCCATCATAAACACCCATCATACTTTCATGTTTCATACATCATCTAGCATGTTCTAGTTTAATTTTCATAGGGTTTTCTTCTCTACTCACATGACTTGTAGTTAGAACATTATTTGCATCACTTCACATGTTCTTTCTCTTCAAGATAGCTTTTTTATTACTTGACTAGTCTCAAGATTTCATCTTTATGACTTGACTAGTTTCAAGATTGTTTGTATTGTGCTTTGTGAGTTGTTTGTGATAGCTATTGCCTATAGGGTTTTATTTACACATACAGCTAGGTTGTATGAATGCCATATAGCTACATGATATCTATGAATCTCTCTAACATGTTCATCCATGCCTAGATAAGCTTGAATGTTTAACCTAACATTTTAGCATCTTGAATATTGCATATATTCACCTTAGGTTGTGTTATCTCTTCTCTTAGAGAGTTAAGACTTGTATTTACCATTTGGTAGTTTGCAAGCAATGGACTAGATTCACTTTTGAAGGCATGCGGGTAGTAGTGGTAAATTAGTAACCGTGTGAGGTTTGACGTGGTCAACCTAGGTTGTAATTGCCATTACAATTAGTGGATTGAGGTTCGTGTGTGGTGCACATAACAGCCTGTGGTTTTTCTCGTGAGGGTTTTCACGTAAAAATTGAGTGTCGTTTATATTCCGCTTTATTACATTTGATTTGATTTTATGACTAGTTAGGGGTTTTTCGTAATATGGATTAATCGCGAAAAGTTGGTAATAGTCAGATTAAAATCTATTCACCCCCCCCCCCCCCCCCCCCCCCCCCCCCCCCCTCTAGATTATTTTAGACACGTAATATATATTTTCAATTGGTATCAGAGCGGGTTCCTTAACATAATTAGGAGATCCATTGCTCTTGATAGTGTCTCTTGCATTTGTTTGATTTCTATTGTGTCTTGTGTGTTTAGCTTGTTTGTGTGCATTCATATCATTCTCACCCAAACACAATGAGTGGAAATGGAATTGGAGGCGAGGGTGCCTCTAGCACAAGACCTCCCTTGCTCACCGGGGTCAATTACGCATCATGGAAGTGTAAAATGGAAGTGTATGTGTGCCAAATTCATGACCGGGCATGGATGGCAATTGAAGATGGGTACACGCCACCTATGATGACTTCTACGGGTGGTGGAAAGGAAGTCCCCAAGCTAAAGGCACAATGGACACCCCAAGAGTTTGAGGCTTCAAAATGGAACAACAAAGCCATGAACGCAATCCTATGTTCCATGGATGACAACCAATATAAACTCATTCAAACTACAAGGATAGCAAAGGAAGCTTGGGACATATTGGAGACGACTCATGAAGGAACCGAGGTGGTTAAGGACTCCAAGCTTTAAGTCCTCCAAACAAAATTTGAGACCATAAGGATGGAAAAGGATGAGTGCTTCAATGACTTCCAAGTGAAGCTTATGGATATTGTGAATCAAAGTCACCAACTTGGTGACCCTTACTCGGATAGAAGGATCAAGCAAAAGATCATGAGATCGCTTCTCGAGAGGTTTGAATCCAAAGTGATGGCCTTGGAAGAAAATAATGACTACTCAAGGATGAAGCCAAGTGAAGTAATTGGAAGGCTCTTGACCTATGAATCTAGGTAAGGTCCTACATCTACACCTCCAAAGAAGCAAAAGAGTCTTGCCTTGAAGAGCATCAAGATAGAGAAGGATGAAGAAGACTCGGATAAAGAAATTGCTTTGATGACAAAGAAGTTTGAAACAAATTATAGCACTGTGTGTATAATACTATCTAGAGGGGGGGTGAATAGATTTTAAGCTTATTACCCAATATTTCGTATTAAGTCAAAATTACAAAAATACCCCTAACTAGATAAAGCAATAAATCAAGTATAAAATGTGGAAATTAAATAACACTTGATTTTTACGTGGAAACCCTCATGGGAAAAACCACGGGCTAGTAAGTAAGCCACACTCGAATCTCGAATCCACTAAATGTGTAAACAATTACAACCTAATCCCGGAAGTAATGACACACCTACCTAATCCCGGTATGAGTGAACCTAGTCCAATTTGCTTGCGATCTAAGCAACCTAATCCCGGAAGCTACACACAAGACTTACTTTCTCAATGAAGAGAATAACACCCTAAGTGAATATATGAATATCCAAATGCAACATAGAGCAAGGGAAACCCTATATGCTTATCTAAGATGATGAATTTGCAATTAAAGCAATCCTAGATATTAAAAACTAAATGACATGTCAAATAGTTTAGCTAATCAAGATTAAGCACAAAACCTAATTAGCTATCACAATACAACTTCACAAACATACAACATACTAATCTCAATCTTGTATCAAAAGATATATGAAAATCATACAAGTAAGTAATTGAGATTGCTTGTTAAGAAAAAACACAAAATATGTAAGATATTAGTGAAAAGCTTACCAAGCAAAGTATGATAAAGAATCCATGCAAGATGACATCTAGATGATCAAAGATGATGCTAGATGATGATTGATGATCATGAAAAAGTGTTTGAGTAAATAAAAATGAGTTCTTGGAATTTTTCTTCTCTTTGAAAAATATCCTAAGTATGAAATCTGAATATGAACTTTCTTAATTGACCTAAAGTCAAAGTGGCATATATATAGGAGGCCAAATCAAAGTGTGGTCGTTTTGATAAGTTTGCCTCATATTTGCCTTGGGTGCTGTACGTAGGGCGCTTCTGTACAAAGCCTATACAGTGCCCCACCTCTGTTCTCTCGGGAAAACAGAGGGGCATTGTACGTAGAGCGTTTTGTACAGCGCTTTGTACAGCGCCCCAACAGCGACTCAACAGCGACCGATTAAAATCGATCAGGTCTGAACAGCGCTCAATGGGTGCTATTCATACAGCGCTTCTGTAGAGCGCTTTTGGGAGCGCCCAATGCAAAAATGCAATCCTAAGTCTAAGCATGACAAGGCAATTGGATATGTAAGATGCAATCAAACTAACATGCAAGAAGAGATGTTAAAGAACATTAAAGCACACAAATAAGCCACACAACATACAAGGATTAAACATATGCATGAGTTGTGAGTGTGTGTAACTATCTCTTCAAGACAAGTAAGCACATAGAGATTTACCTTCGGTGCTTATCAAGACGAGGTCTTCAAAGGGCTTCGAACAAACTTACCAACACCTAGGCTACCCTTACAAAGAACCCCAACATGTGGTTTGTCCACGAAATGAGCCAATCAACACATAGGAACCTTACAAAGTTCAAGCAATTTATGAGGTTTGAGAAGAAAGGTTTTGGCTCCAAGAGAAAGCTTATGAAGAAGAAGGCTCCTTTCAAGAAAGTAGAGGAATCTCAATAGAAAGACCACAAGAAAGGTGTCCAATGCTATGAATGTAGTGGCTTTGGAAAGATTGCTTCGGAATGTGCAAATTTGAAGAAAAAGAAAGGAAAGGCCATTGCGGTTACTTGGAGTGATAGTGATGACCTAGAAGATGAAGACAAGTCTTCAGAAAATGATGAAGACCAAGTTGCCAACTTCATTGCTTTCTTATCCTCTCACAATAACAATGAAGTTATGAGTGATAAAGAAGAGGAAGAGGACAAGTAAGAAGAAGTAGATGAAAATTACTCAAATGGTGGGAGCAACTCCTCAATGTCTAATTTTGAGTTTGATGAAGAGATGGACTATGATGACTTCATGAGATTTTTTGAGAACTCAAGATTGAAGAAGAAAAAGAAGATACAAAAGTTGAAAGGGGAGAAGCTCGAATTGACTTCCAAAGTGACTCATTTGAGCAAGGAAATGAGTAAAGCAAAAGAGATGCAAGAAGGATTAAAGATGGAGTTAGTCTTGGCCAAGAAGAATGAAGAAAGCTTGAGGAAATAGCTCATGGAAGCAAAAGGGTTGATTGCTAAGATGACTTCCGAAACCGAGAAGCTTGACAAGATGCTATCTTGTGGGAAGAGTCCTAGTGACAAGAAGGGGTTAGGATATGTAGAAGAAATGGAAGCCACATCCTTGAAGAAGACAATATTTGTTAAGAGCAAAGATGTTGAAAATGCTCAAACTCCTCAACAATCAACCAAGTGGGTTAAAGTTGGTGAATCCTCCAAGCAAGCACAAGTAAGGATTCCAACAAGAGCTCCACCACCACAAGCTAGAGCTCCACAACCAAGACCTCCTCAACCAAGACCCCCACAACCAAGACCACCACAACAAAGGATCCCACAAGCTCAACATGGGGTCTTTCATGCTCAACCTAGAAGACATGCCAACTTGGCTCAACCACAAAGGAGAAAGTTGCCTCAACATCCAAGAGCAACTCAAAATAGAATGAGGCCACAAATGCTTGCGCAAGGCTATGGTATGAACTCTTATTTTACTCTTACTTGCCATTTTGTGGAATTGAAGGCCATATTAGGCCTAATTGCTTTAAGTATATTAAATTGTGTAGAAGAGAAAACATGATTGAGAAAAATATGCTTAGAAGAGCCACAATGCATGCACCTAGGAAACTTAGAGCTAATGGACTAATGGCTCCTAGGAATGACCATGTTGCTTCTAGGATAAATAGAAATGATGAGTATTATTGCTATGTGGCCCAAGTTGCCTTGAAAGCAACTGCCTCCAACACTTGGTACCTTGATAGTGGGTGTTCTAGGCACATGACCGGAAACAAGAGTTTCTTTAAAACTCTTGTGATGGAGGATGGTGGATTTGTCACCTTTAGTGATGGATCTAAGAAAAAGGTTATAGGGAAAGGTAATATATCCATTCCCAGTTTACCCTCCTTACCCAATGCTCTTTATGTAGATTGCTTGCAAGCCAATCTCATTAGTATATCGCATTTGAGTGATGAAGGGCTTTCGGTTATGTTTGGCAAAGTTGATTGCTCTATTCTTAAGGAAAATGGGCAAGTTTTGTTGGAAGGCAAGAGATTAAGTCACAATTGCTATTGTCTAGAGTCTAATCTTATCTCTTGTAACTTGTCTACTAGTGAGCAAGTTAAAGTGTGGCACCAAAGATTTGGCCACATGAACTATAGGGACTTGAAAGTCCTTGATAGGTTGAATGTTGTGAGAGGCCTTCCCAAGCTTGGGAAAAAGGTTTAGGGAGTTTGTGGACCTTGCCAACAAGGAAAGCAAACCAAGAGTGTGCACAAGAAAGTTAAATACATTTCCACCAAAGAGCCTTTGGAACTTTTCCATATGGACCTTATGGGTCCCATCCAAATCGAAAGCTTAGGTGGTAGAAGATACATTCTTATGGTTGTTGATGACTTCTCTAGGTTCACATTGACTTACTTCCTTAGAGAAAAGTCCAAAGCCTTTGAGAAATTCAAAATGCTTTTCAAAATGAAAAAACTTCTCACATTAAAAGCATTAAGAAAATTAGGAGTGATCATGGGAAATAATTTGAAAATGCTAGCTTTGAAAGGTTTTGCAATAGCTTAGGCTTTTCCTATGAATTTTCGGCCCTTAAGATTTCTCAACAAAATAGTGTTGTTGAGAGGAAGAATAGAGTGCTCCAAGAGATGGCCTGAGTCATGTTGCTTAGCAACAAAGTCCCTAGGAATCTTTGGGCCGAAGCTATCAATACGGTTTGTTACATAGAGAATAGAGTATTCCTTAGGCCCGGGACTAAACAAACATCCTATGAGTTATGGAAGGGTAGAAAACCCAATGTGAGCTACTTCCTCATCTTTGGAAGCAAATGCTATATACTAAATGATCGAGATCAACTTGGCAAGTTTGATGCCAAAAGTGATGAAGGTATTTTCATTGGGTATGCACTTAATAGCAAGGCCTATATAGTTTTTAATCTAAAGACTCAAAGTGTTATGGAATCATCAAATGTTGTCTTTGATGATTGTAGGCCCAAACATGATGACCATGATAAGGATGTTTGTGAGATAGATGACCTTCCGTTGAAGGAGAGTGGTGAGACTTCAAGTGATGTGAAGTCAAACCAAGATGAAGATGATGATTTACCTCTTAATAGAGTTCCTTCTTTGGACTCTAATGAACCCGCTCCTTAGGTTAGGAAACTCCATGATAAAGATGATATCATTGGAGATGTTAGAGAGGGTGTTAGGACTAGGTGTCAAATAGCTAATCAAATTAGCTATACTTATTACACCTCTCAAATAGAACCTAAAAATGTTGATGAAGCCTTGGAGAATGAGTTTTGGGTTCTTGCCATGCAAGAAGAGCTAAACCAATTTGAGAGAAATGAGGTTTGGACTCTTGTTCCTAGACCTATAAACACCAAATTCATAGGCACTAAATGGGTGTTTAGGAACAAATCCGATGAGGATGGCAACATTGTGCGAAACAAGGCAAGGCTTGTTGCACAAGTATACTCTCAAATTGAGGGTATTGACTTTGAGGAGACTTTTGCTCCCGTTACTCGTCTTGAGTCCATAAGGCTTCTCTTATCCATTTCTTGTGTGTACAAGTTCAAATTACACCAAATGGATGTCAAGAGTGCCTTCCTCAATGGCTTATTGCATGAGGAAGTGTTTGTTGAGCAACCCAAGGGATTTGTGGATCCACACCACCCCTCTCATGTCTATCGCCTCAAGAAGGCTCTATATTGGTTGAAACAAGCACCGAGGGCCTGTTATGAACGCCTCACTCTTTATCTTGTCGATAATGGCTACTCTAGAGGTAGTGTTAACAAGACATTGTTCATCAAGTGCACTAAAGATGAGCTATTCATAGCTCAAATTTATGTTGATGACATTGTTTTTGGTTCCACCAACAATTTGTTGATGTCATGTCTCATGAGTTTGAGATGAGCATGGTTGGTGAACTAAATTACTTCCTAGGCTTGCAAATCAAGTAAATGCATGATGGGATCTTCATATCCCAAGCTAAGTATGCTAAGAGCTTAGTGAAGAAGTTTGGCCTTGAAAATGCCAAACATTGTGACACACCCATGAGCACAACCTTGAAACTTACCAAAGATGCTAGTGGAAAAGATGTTGAGCACAGTCTATATCGTGGCATGATAGGTAGTTTGCTTTACGTGACCGCAAGTAGGCCCAATATTTGTTTTAGTATGGGTGTTTGTGCTAGATACTAAGCTAAATCCCAAAGAGTCTCACCTTGTTGTGGTGAAAAAGATCACTCAGTTTGTGAATGGTACCTCAAATCATGGGATTTGGTACTCCTTTGACACTAATCCAAGTCTTGTTGGATTTAGTGATGCCGATTGGGCGGGAAATTGTGATGATAGGAAGAGTACATCGGGCGGTTGCTTCTTCCTTAGGAACAATTTGGTTTCTTGGTTTTGTAAGAAGTAAAACTCAATTTCCCTATCCACGGCCGAGGCGGAATACATTGCCGCCGGTAGTGCTTGCACTCAATTGATGTGGATGAAACAAATGCTAGCCAATTATGGCTTGGAGCAAGGTACTCTTACTTTATTTTGTGATAACATGAGTGCCATAAACATTTCTAAGAATCCCGTCCAACATTCTAGGACAAAGCATATTAACATTAGAAACCATTTCATTAGAGAGCTATCTCCAATCCACACGGACTTGCATGGATCACTTTATATATTCTACCGGACTAATTATGGGTCCATCTAGAATTGTATTAAGGCATGTGGGCTTGTTTCTTTTAGTAAGAATGGACTTAGTTCACATGTGGGCCTTTTAATTAAAGGTCCAGTGGATTTAATAAAATGAAAAATAATATTTGGGCCTATCTTTGTGTATGGGCGGCAAGGCTTGAAAAATAGCTTAATATATTACTTTATTTTATTATTTGATTAAATGGGAATTAATCAATTGATTGATTAATTATTTAATTAAGAATCAAAATCTTTTTCTGATTAGGAAATATGTTTCTTAGTAGTATACTATTGTGGTAGTATAATAAATATAAAAGACTTTATTTGGTAAGTAGATAAATAAGGGATTTATTTATCTAGTCAAATAAGGAAGTCTTTTATAAAGTCATAATAGGATTAAACACTAAAGAGTTGGATTAAGGTTAGGATTCTAAGGTTGATAGGAATTTGGGTAAAGCACAAATCCTCTTAAAGTGAGGAATTCGGCCAACCCTAGGTTTCCTATCAAGAGAATTCGACCACCCTAAATAGATTTAGGCAAGAACGGGTAGCATAATATATCCTTACTATATAAAAAGGATGAGTTGGTCGGTGTAATAGCATCCTTTTTTTGTTTGAATGTAAAATTACAGATACAACCCTTAAAATTTATATAATTACACCTAGAAAATTACAAATACTGACCTTAAAGTTTATATAAGTACTTAATAGATAGGTTTTAGTAAGATTTTGATTATAGCATCCCTTAGATTTTCTTTAAAAGTCAAATGACAAACACAAGCCTTCAAGTTTGTAGAATTACTTAATAGACATGTCTTAGTAATAGTAACACAACAGGGATTGTATAGTAATTTTCAAGATTTATCTTAATTTAAAATTTTAAATAGGTTAAATCATTGTTAAATAGTTTACCCCAATTATTATGAATTTAGATGGAATTTATTTGAGTTTGTAGAATTACTTAATAGAAATGTCTTAGTAACAGTGACACATAATGATATGGACTAGACCCAAATTAATAGGTATTTGGATTGATGATTATTTTATATTGTAAAATGAGATAAGGGATGAAAATATAATTTTATATTTAATGACTTGAAAAGGAATAAGAAATATTATAGGGGTATAAATTTAATTTGACATGCAACTTGATGACTTAAATATAAATATATATACAGGGGAAATTTGTAGAGTGAAAAAATAAAATAAAATGAATTTGACTGCAAGCGGTGGATTCATCTGATAAGGAAGATATGGATATTGGTTATTAAAGATTTAAATAATCATTTCATCACAATTTATGCAATTTAGTCGAAAAATACTTTTAGATGTAAAAAAATATAATTTAGTTGTTGAATTTAAATTGTTGAGATGTTCAATAAAAGTTTTAAACAATTGTATATAGATTACCATTGTTAGATCATTGTGAGAAGAATCTCTTTTGAGGCAAGTGTAGAAGAGCTTCTTGTCAAATCCATGAATTTAAGACTTCCTCATGGTGTTATATCAATGTAATAACATTTACATGAATTAAAACTATACCGCGTTATATTAACATCTCTTATTTTTTAAGGATATATACATTTGCAAATATGAAACTCAAATACTAATTTAAGCACATGTCTTGCATGTGCCCCAATACCTAGTATTTTTAATATATGCAAGTTTAATTCATGCAGATTACATATTATATATATATATATATATATACACACGCAATTTGAACTCATGCAGGATGATATATTATATATATGCATGCTATAGATTATTATATAATTGCGAGTTGCCTCTAGATATATATATATATATATTATCTATATGGCTATTTGTTTGCGGTCATAGATATAAATTTGAGTGCAATAAGAATTTTTCGGGCTCATATATATATTTGAGGGCAATAAGAATTTTGAAAACCTAATGCTTCATAGAGAGTTATTTTTCTATTGCTTGAAAAATAAAATCCAACTCTTAGACTAGTGTGAGAATTTGGCCAAGAGAGAAAAGTAGGAAGAATTGTTTTTATTTCGATAGTGCACTAGTAGATTATATATCAATAGGCTTTGTGCACAATTTCGAATAAAGGTTCACGCGAGTTTCAATCATTAGATTGTGAATACAAAAGTGACCGGAACATTCTTTTGTAATCTCTTGGAATTTATTGTGACTAACGATCAAGAGAAAAAGTTTTGTTATCCATCCTCAGGTACACAATTCAAAGAAAGGAAGACCACGCTCCTAGGTGATTCACATTCGTGATTGGATTGGAAGATCTTGCGGATTACCATTGACGCAACGTCAATCGGATCACACGACAAAGGTACGATACTTTTATTATATGTTAATTAATTAAAGGGTTAAGGTTCAACTTATGGAAAATTTTTAAAACATACTAAAACCGATTTTAGTCTCGCTTCCGCTACATGCACATACGTTTTTCCCTACAATTGGTATCAGAGCCTTGGTTGTACCCTTTGATTAATTAATGTATATATACGTGAATCAATTTCTTTTTATTGTGATTATGCATGTTTAAGAAAGATATGACACTCTAGGTATTCGCATATATAATTACATTGGAATGTATGGATTTATATATGTTATTATAAAGTGAATTGTTGTTGCTCGATTTTGGTCCTAGAATTTCAATGTATTTTTTGTTTCGGAATTGTAACAAGAAGGGTGGTCTATCATCGCCAAAATTCCTTCTTGGTAGTTGCTAAGTTCTCTTCTAATTTTATTGTAATAAAGTAGTGCAGTTTTTATTGTGATAAAAAATACTGTAGTTTTTTTATTATTAAAATAGTGCAGTTTTTGGTTGTATTAAAATACTGCAGTAATTTATTTTTAAAAATACTGCTGTAATATATTCAAGCTTCGAAGATTTGAAGATGTGAAGAATTGGAAGCAGCCGGAACAAGTATGGGTAGGTGCGCACCATAGCGACATGCATGCGCGCAAGTTAGCATGCAGCTATGCATGTTGGGCTATGGGCTACGCACGGTAGCCCTTTGTGGGGTTGTGGGGTGCGCACGCCCATAGGAGGCAGCCAAGGGATGCGCGAGTGGACGATGGCCACTTGAAGACTTGTTTGCAAGAAACGAGATTTTGTATTCCAAACAAATGTAATTTACTTGCTTTTCTAGGATGGACCAAAATTATGGCTATTTATTTTTCGTAAATATTACAGTATTTGTTATTGTATGATAACATGTCATATAGAATAGGAGTGCTACTCATATATCTCTTTTGATATGAACATGCATTGAATGATTTAGGTATCTAATTGGCATCTAGATAACATGGTAAATCATTCTATGGAATTTAATCACGCCTTAAATAATTGAATGGGAGAAGGTGTCTTGCAAACGCCTATGGCCTCCAAGGTTAGTTGAACTTTATGTTTTATTGGTAATCCCCCCAAGAGGCGTCCATGAATGGAATTTAGCAAAATACTTCCTTACAAGGATAGACTAGACAATTGACTCAAACGAGATCTACTCCCAAAGGAGGGATTTTCGTGAGAGAAAATATTAAGGGTCGATATCTTGGTAACACATTCAATGTGATTTTATTGATATCCTCCCAAGAGTTCTTGTCAATAAAATCGCAAGGCTAAAATTGAAAACGCTGGTTGTTATGTTAACAATTAGGTGGGACCTAGTCTAACTAGTAAATGGTACGTACTCCCAAAGGAGGCGTAACATTTATGGGTGTTAGATTACCGTTGAATTTTTACGATTGAATTATTCATTAATTCAAGATAAATATTCGAAAGTGCTTTATCATGATTATTTACTTATATATTTTTTGTTTAATTCAGAAATCATGACCCCATCCCTAATGATCATCCTAAAAGATAATACTTTAACTGGTAATAATTATGTCACATGGAAAAGGAAAATTGGGTTGTTGCTGCAAGCTGAAAAACATAAATTTATTCTGCTCTTAAGCCACTTGCTCATACTTGTGAATCTAATGGCACAAGTCAAGAGATTCATTTGGTTGGTAAATTTACTACTGTTAAGACCCGTAAGAATGTCAAGGAACAACAGAAGAAAAAGCAACTTGGGCCTACTAAGAAAGTAACCAAGATCAAAGGGAAGTGCTTCCTTTGTGGTGAAAAGAGACATTGGAAAAGTAATAGCCCAAAGTCTCAGAACAAGAAAGAACAAGGTAATGTTAATTATCTTGAAACATGTTTTCTGGTAGATTCTATAGATTCTTGGATCATAGACTCTGGAGCCACTAAATCATGTTTGTTATTCCTTGCAAGGGTTTTGGGAAAGGAAAAGACTAAATAAGAATGAAATCAACTTGCATTTAGGCAACGGAGCGTTGGTGTCTGCCAGTGCAGTGGGAGATATTAGAGTTAATCTAGATTCTTTTAGACATTTAGATTTAATAGACGTTTGTTATGTACCTCAATTCAAGAGGAATTTAATTTCAGTTTCTTGTTTAAATAAATTTGGATATTCGGTTACTTTTAATAAAGCTTTTATTATTAGTAAGAAAGACAAATTTGTTTGCAAAGGTACATTGGAAAACGGTCTATTCTATTTACATAGAAATATCTCTCACTTGTTGGACACAGAATTAATGCAACCTAATCATAAAAGAGTAAAATTATCAAAAGATGAAACCTACCTATGGCATTTGCGCCTAGGTCATATTAACCTTAATAGGATTAAAAGATTGGTTAGTGATGGACCTTTAAGTGACTTAAAGGTTAATGATCTACCAATTTGTGAATCCTGTTTGGAAGGTAAAATGACCAAAAGGTCGTTTACGACCAAAGGCACAAGAGCCACTGAATGTTTAGGATTAATACACACTGATGTATACGATCCTATGAGCATTCAAGCTAGAGGTGGATATGAGTACTTCATCACTTTCACAGATGATTACTCGAGATTTGGCTATGTGTATCTCTTGAGACATAAGTCTGATGCTTTTGACATGTTCAAAGCATTTAAAGCTGAAGTGGAAAATCAGCTAGAGAAAAGCATAAAAATCTTGAGATCTGATCGTGGTGAAGAATATCTATCTGGTGAGTTTCAGCAATATCTTATTGATAGTGGAATTATATCTCAGTTTTCTGCACCAGGTACACCTCTACAAAATGGGGTGGCAGAAAGGAGAAATAGAACTCTTTTAGACATTGTTAGGTCTATGTTCAGTTATTCAACACTTCCTATTCCTTTTTGGGGATATGCTTTACAAACTGCAATATACATTCTAAACGATGTACCATCTAAGTTGGTTTCTCAAACACCACATGAGTTGTGGACTGGGCGAAAGCCTAGTTTATAACACTTAAGGATATTCGGTTGTCCTGCGCATGTGTTAAAAGGAAAGACAGAAAAGATGGAGTCCCGTTCGGAAACATGCATATTTGTGGGGTATCCAAAAGAAACTAAGGGGTATTATTTCTATAGTCCTTCAGATCTTAAAGTATTTGTTTCAACAAATGCTAAATTTCTGGAAAAGGACTGTATGAATGATTTTGTACCTACAAGTAGAATTGTCCTGAATGAGATGTCAGGAGATACAATTTCATAAGAGGTTACACAACCTAGCCCAATTGTAAGTTCCGCACCATCACAAAATCAACAACCTACCATTCCTCGTCGTAGTGGGAGGGTTAGTAGAAAACCCAAGAGATACATCGGTCTGGGAGAATCAATGGAGAATCTCCGGGACGACGATAATCCCTACACATATAAGGAAGCAATGGAGCATGTTGATGGTCGCCATTGGCAAATGGCAATGCAAGTTGCAAAAATCCAAATATAAATTAAAGCAAGTATCCTGATCTTGGAACATAAGGTTCGATCAAGCTGTGATGAACCTTGTGTATGCAAAAGGATTAAGGGCGACAAGTTGGTTTTCCTAAATTCTTTATGTTGATGTTATACTACTCATCGGAAACGATGTAGGTGTATTGACATCAGTAAAAGAATGGTTAGCAAAACAATTTGATATGAAGGACTTAGGAGAAGCAAGTTATATTCTTGGTATCCAAGTAATAAGGGACAGAAAGAATAGAATGATTGCACTATCTCAAGCTTCATATATAGATAAAATCTTGTCTACATTTTCCATGCAAGATTCCAAGAAAGGTATGTTACTTTTTAGACATGGAATCAAACTTTCTAAGGAACAAGTTCCTAAGAATGAGCATGAAGAGCAATTCATGAGTAGGATTCCAAATGCCTCAACAGTTGGAAGTCTCATGTATGCAATGCTCTACACTAGACCAGATATTTGTTTTGTTGTGGGCATAATTAGCAGGTTTCAATCGAAACCTGGTCCTGATCACTGGATGGCAGTCAAGCATATTTTCAAGTATCTCAGGAGAACGAGAGATAATATGCTTGTATACTCAAGAAGGGATTTAATTCTCGTTGGGTATACAGATTCTGATTTCCAGTCGGACTCTAACTCTAAAAAATCCACATCAGGATTTGTGTTTACTATTGGAGGAGGAGCAGTCATATGGAGGAATATCAAGAAATCTTGTATTGCTGATTCCACCATGGAAGTTGAGTATGTTGCTACATACAAAGCTGCCAAAGAGGCTGTTTGGCTCCGCCAATTCCTGATTGACTTGGAAGTGGTTCCTAGTGCGAATAAGCAGATCACTATCTACTGCGACAACAGTGGAGCAGTGGCTAATTCGAGAGAACCAAGAAGTCATAAGAGAGGAAAACACATTGAAAGGAAATATCATCTTCTTAGGGAGATTGTACATAAAGGTGACGTGATGATTACCAAAATCGCGTCAGCAGAAAATCTAGCAGATCCTTTCACAAAGGCTTTACCACAAAAGAGTTTTGATAGGCACCTAGAGAACATGGGAATGTGAGATATGACACATTTGCTATAGCGCAAGTGGGAGATTGTTAGGATTATGCTTAATAGCAAGAGTGTAATATTGTAATTGACAATCTTATCATATTAATAAAGTGATTTCTGTTTATTTAACAAAATTTTATAGCATTTATAATTATAATTGTCAAGGTAAATAATCATAAGGTCAAAAAACTATGAGAAAAGAAGAATTGTTCGTACATCTGGATATGTATGAGGTAGACACAATTCTTTAGTTAGTCTTGAATAATGTTCACAGCTTAAGTTAAAGGTTGGGCACCTTTATCTTGTTAAAGTTGTAGATTCTTTTGCTAGCATTTGAGTGGGATCAAATGTGTTATGATGGGTCTAAATTATCAAAATGGCTTTGAGTTAAAGAATTTAGTGCACTAGGTTCATTGAACTGGATCACAATGAAATACTTTATCTAGAACCGTCAATAGATAAAAGTCTTTTCATTATGAGGACAATCGGAGAGTTTATCTTAATCCTGAGATAAATGATGGACTTATGGTTGCAAGTGGTATCATTTGAGTTATCAATAAGTATGATTATATAGCATAGTCTATCCTCGATAGTTTGGTGATATTCATTTGTTAATCGATAGAGGACTTCATTTATAGATATGGATATCATGACTCCATTTATACAATGAGAGTATAATCATCATATGGATGTTTTGAGATAATTGGATATAAAATCTCAACGTGAGTTTTCGATAGTGACTATTGAAATCATGGCTTCTGGACAAGTCAAAATATCTAAAGTTCAAAATGTGGTCATATGAGTAAATATGGTAACTTGGAGAGCTATAGGCGGTCTATGAGCTCTTGGCGATTATTGATATTATTCACGAGAATTTATTATCTCCAATAAGATTGTCTAGGGTATGAATGGGAATCATTTACTTGTTCTATCTTTATTTAAGAGTGCAATTTTAGTTCTTTAGTGGAATGAACTAAAATTAATATATCGAATCTAAGTGAATCATTTGTTGATTGTGATTGGGTTATGTCTATTGGAGCTTAAATTTAGATAGTCCGCCAAGATCTCCAATCCACACGGACTTGCATAGATCACTTTATATATTCTACTGGACTAATTGTGGGTCCATCTAGAATTGTATTAAGGCATGTGGGCTTGTTTCTTTTAGTAAGAATGGACCTAGTTCACATGTGGGCCTTTTAATTAAAGGTCCAATGGATTTAATAAAATGAAAAATAATATTTGGGTCTATCTTTGTGTATGGGCGGCAAGGCTTGAAAAATAGCTTAATATATTATTTTATTTTATTATTTGATTAAATGAGAATTATTCAATTGATTGATTAATTATTTAATTAAGAATCAAAATATTTTTCTGACTAGGAAATATGTTTCTTAGTAGTATACTATTGTGGTAGTATAATAAATATAAAAGACTTTATTTGGTAAGTAGATAAATAAGGGATTTATTTATCTAGTTAAATAAGGAAGTCTTTTATAAAGTCATAATAGGATTAAACACTAAAGAGTTGGATTAGGGTTAGAATTCTAAGGTTGATAGGAATTTGGATAAAGCACAAATCCTCTTAAAGTGAGGAATTCGGCCAACCCTAGGATTCCTATCAAGAGAATTCGGCCACCCTAAATAGATTTAGGCAAGAACGGGTAGCATAATATATATTTTTAATACATGCGAGTTTAATTCATGCAGATTACATATTATATATATATACGCAATTTGAATTCATGCAGGATGATATATTATATATATGCATGTTAAGTCGTGCAGCTATAGATTATTATATAATTGCAGGTTGCCTCTAGATATATATATATATATATATATTATTTATATGGCTATTTGTTTGCGGTCATAGATATATATTTGAGGGCAATAAGAATTTTGTGGGCTCATATATATATATATTTGAGGGCAATAAGAATTTTGAAAACCCTAATGCTTCATAGAGAGTTATTTTTCTATTGCTTGAAAAATAAAATCCAACTCTTAGACTAGTGTGAGAATTCGGCCAAAAGAGAAAAGTAGGAAGAATTGTTTTTATTTCGATAGTGCACTAGTAGCTTATACATCAATAGGCTTTGTGCACAATTTCGAATAAAGGTTCACGCGAGTTTCGATCATTAGATTGTGAATACAAAAGTGACCAAAACATTATTTGTAATCTCTTGGAATTTATTGTGACTAACGATCAAGAGAAAAAGTTTTGTTATCTATCCTCAGGTACACAATTCAAAGAATGGGAGACTACGCTCCTAGGTGATTCACATTCGTGATTGAATTGGAAGATCTTGCGGATTACCATTGACGCAACGTCAATTGAATCACACGACAAAGGTACGATACTTTTATTATATGTTAATTAATTAAAGGGTTATGGTTCAACTTATGGAAAAATTTTAAAACATACTAAAACCGATTTTAGTTTCGCTTCCGCTGCATGCACGTACGTTTTTCCCTACAATTAGGTGTTACACGAACACAAACTGCATCTCAGCCCCCATCATCTTCCTCTTGATTTATGAATTTAGGGTATAGTATGTTATCAAAAAAAACCAAAAAACCTAGATGTTCTTCTTCATCAAGCTCCGACAAGTATTCCGAGCTTGAATCTTATATAAATGCTTCTTTTGGGTTTATAGAAGATACTTTAGGGAAAAAATATCTTACAATATTGGAAAGAGTATGCAAGGTACTATCCAATCATGGCTATGATAGCCAAAAATATCTTTTCAACACCAGTTTCTACAGTGGCGGTGGAGAAAGAGTTCAGCGTCAGGGGGAATATCTTGGATGAAAAGCATTCATGCTTGACTCCGAAAACACTATAGATATAGGTTTTTGTTGATGACTTGACAAAGGCGCAATATAGACAACAAGAAATTGAGCAGGAGCCAACGTACGATTTCTTCAAAGATGACGAACCTGAAACTGGAGCAGCGGAGCCGAAATAGCAGATGCAGTATTGCCGTATTGCGATCATGCGGATCACGCCATCACGACAACAATTAGTCCACATCATCACCAAACCTACAATTAAAAGTAAGAGAACTACGTGGCCTTTGATTCCTCTAAACCCCCCCTCCCCCAAGAGGATACGCAGGAAACTTAATTGTGGTAAAAATTAAGTGCAAGGCTAATAACTTTACATTTTTTTTAGTTTTAATTTAATTTAATTTTGTAATTTGTCATTTATTTATTTTATGTTATTTTTGAATTTTGGGTGACCCAATTCCCAAATACCCAATGAAATGTAATTTGTCATTTGTCATTTTGTTTAGTTTTATTTTAATTTAATTTTGTAATTTGTCATTTGTTTATTTTATTTTATTTTATTTTCGGGTGACCCAACCCAATGAATTTTATTTTATTTTATTTTGTAATTTGTCATTTATATATTTTGTTTTATTTACAATTACAACTTACAAGTCTAATTTTTTTTTATTAAAAAAAAAAAAAAGGTTCAGAACCACCAGTTCCATAGGAGTCGAAACTGGAACCGGCCTATACCAGTTTTGGTTCCACCAAACCTTGGAACCGAAATCGGAACCTTGCCACCACTATTTTGCTGGATGTTACTGCATGTTGATTTTCTTATGGCGTGGTCTTGCTCTTTGATGAACCAAAATTGGTATGATTTTGGCCTTATTTCCTTCTCTTTTCACTTGATTCTCGGGCAATATCCCGTGATTTAATTGCGTGAATTAAGTGTTTTTAGGTATTTATAAAGTTCAGGGGCATTGGAGTAATATTGGTCAATTAGGGGCGAAACTATAATTATTGATGGAAGATTGAAGTTATTACAATATCAAAAGAGTATAGGGGAGCTTTCCGTAATTCGCTAAGCAAATTAGGCAAAGATGCCACGTCATTTAAATGACACGATGCGTTTTGAATGCTGGTTTGGGCTTCTGAATGAGCTCTAGCCCATTGCTAAGTGTACCCTAGAGAAGACAAAATGCTTAAGCTCAAACACGCCCCAGCCCAACGCCGAATGCACCCCACCTTCTTCAACCTTTAGCTTCTTCCTCACGACCGCACAACCAGCCAAAACCCTAGCTATTTCAGTCACCTAAAAGTGGCCATTCACGCCTTATTTTCGGCCGATCTTCGATCTAAATGTTCACTGAGCTCAATGCGACCGTAATGGGTCCATTTTTGGCTCACCAAACAGCTATGATCCACAATCGTAAAATCTGGTTCGGAGAGCTTCGCGATTCTACTATCGCCTCTGTTCAGATCGTGAAGCCACCACGAAACTAGTCTAATCAGTTGCTACGGTTTGCCTTTTGCCATCGCCACAGCGACAGAGAACCAATTCTTCACCTGACAACGTTGCCCCCAAATGTCGCCGATTAAGCAACCGCGAAACTTAAATAGCGACCAATTCTGTTTGGCTAGAAATTTATGAAAAGTCACCCTCTGAGGGGTCAAAATGGTAATTTGCCATGTTAGGGGTGTTTTGGTAATGAACCACTCGTGACCTAATTTGAATACACTATAAATTCATCATAGTTTTCCATTTGAAAGTGTAGGGAAAAACGTATGCACGCAGAGGAAGCGAGACTAAATCAGGTTTTAGTATGTTTTAAAAATTTTCCATAAGTTGAACCTTAACCCTTTAATTAATTAACATATATGATTAAAAGTATCGTACCTTTGTCGCGTGATCCGATTGACGTTGCGTCGATGGTAATCCGTAAGATCTTCCAATCCAATCACGAATGTGAATCACCTAGGAGCGTGGTCTCCATTCTCTTTGAATTGTGTACCTGAGGATGGATAACAAAAGCTTTTTCTTTTTCGTTAGTCACTATAAGCTCCAAGAGATTATAAAGAACGTTCTGGTCACTTTTGAATTCACAATCTTTAGATTGAAATTCGCGTGAACCTTATTAGAAATTGTGCACAAAGCCTTTTGATGAAAAAGCTACTAGTGCACTATCGAAATAAGAACGATCTCTTCTCACTTTTCCTCTTGGCTGAAATTTCACACTATTTTCTAGAGTTGGATTTTATTTTTCAAGCAAAAGAAAAATAACTCTCAAGCAAAGCAACTAGGGTGGCCGAATTCTATCTCTTCCCATATATAGGGTGGCCGAATTCCTTACCCTAAAATAACTAGGGTTGCCGCATTCTATGACGAGGAGACTTGTAGGTGGCTGAAATCCTCACTATTAGAGGATTTGTGTTTCACCCATACTCCTATCATTCTTTAGAATTCAAACCCTAATCCAACTCTTTAGTGTATTATGCAATTATGGCTATATAAAAGACTTCCTTATTTGACTACTTACCAACTAAAGTCTTTTATATTTATTATACTACTACAAATAGTATAACACTAAGAAACATATTTCCTAGTCAGAAAAAGATTTTGATTCCTAATTAAATAATAAATCAATCAATTAATTAATTTCCATTTAATCAAATAATAAAATAAAATAATATATTAGGCTATTTTTTAAGCCTTGCCGCCCATACACAAAGATAGGCCCAAAATATATATATATATATTTTTTCATTTTATTAAATCCATTGGACCTTTAATTAAAAGTCCCACATGTGAACTAGGCCCATTCTTACTAAAAGAAACAAACCCACATGCCTTAATACAATTCTAGATGGACCCATAATTAGTCCAGTAGAATATATCAAGTGATCCATGCAAGTCCATGTGAATTGGGGATCTTGACGGGCTTATCTAAATTTAAGCTTCAATAGACATTATGTTTCCTAAGTTGGTGAACAACATAGTCCCAACTCATGGGAGGTCTCTGTATAGGAGAACCATGTAACAACTTTCCTAAGTTGGTGAACAACATAGTCCATTATGTTTTGAGTTTGTGAAAACTGAATTGATTAGAATGTTATTTATTAGAGAGTTGACCGGATAAACCCATCATTGTTTTGGTGGAGAAGCCAACCCGCATCACATGGAGAAGCCAATTATTTTCCCAACTCATGGGAGGCCTCTGTATAGGGTTGCTCCTGCGTGCCTTACTTTGCAATCATCTGCATCTCTTTCCAACACTACCGATTAAAACAGTTCATCGTACACTATATATATATATATGCCTAAGTAACCATTAATCTTCACTTAAAGTAGACAATGGGGTAGTGATGAGATTCATACATAAACAGTAATTAATGTCGGTCGTTCTCTGATGATCAAAATGGGTTCACAAACATGGCTTGTCAAAACAAGGCAAATTTATCAAGTATTGAAAGGCCTTATGATGAGTCCACAAAAGGAAAAGCAAAACCGAAAGGATTATGATTAGTGGGGTAAGTAAGTACATGGGTCCTCCTAATATGGGAGATAATAATTTCCAGGCAAATCTACAACTGGGTCACAGTCCAAAAGCTGAGCAGCCCATTAAAAATAAAATAATAAAAATAATAATAATAATCAAAACTATCTTATGTTGGGAGAGCTAAAAGACAGAGTTGAAGTGGTGGACATTTTGGATTGATTGATGGGCATTTGGGCCTGCCACCACCCAATTTCATTAAGGGAGAGATGCTTTCTGTCTAATTGTTTTTTTCTATTGTTTTTAATTAAAAAAAAATGTGGACCCTTTTTCCATTTGTTGATGAAGGCATGTAGCATTGTAGCACAAGAAAATAGCTAGCATTAGGCATTAGCAATAGCTTCTCACAGAAAATTAAAGGAAAAAAAAAAAAAAAAAAAACAGAATAAAGCAAAAACCAGTGGTGTGTCCTTGCTTTATGTTGAGATAATATTTGTACATGTATCTGAAAATTTGAATAGGACAAAATCATGGCCAACTTTGCATGCTTTGCCCTCCACACGTTTCACATATAGTTTGGTAATCATTTTTTGTATTAAAGCCTTGATGGGATATTCTTTTTGTTGTAATACAAATTGCTTATCATACACTTGTATTATTATTGTTATTATTATTGTTATTATTATTATTATTACTGCAGTTTCAGAAAACTCCTGCCCCCCACTTTTCTTTCTCAATTCTCATGCTTCATGATATATAGGGTGAAATTCATTTTCATCCCTCTAGTTTGACCTAATAGTTAAACTGGATTTCTGGTTCTCAATATTATATTGACAAGTCCCTCTAGTTTCCAAATATCTATATTTTTATCCCTACCGTCAAATTCCTTTAGGATTTCTCAGAATTCCGTCAGGTCAACGAGGGTAAAAGGGTTAAAACAACATCAAAGTTTCTAGAATCTTATCTGACCAAAGGGTATAATGGTATTTTACAAATTAATTTAAAAAACAAATTTTATTATTTAATTTAATAAATAATAAATATTATTTAATAATATTAAATTAAATGATAAATATTTATAAATAATAAAATGATAAGTATTAAAATATTAAATAATAAATATTTATAGAAATTAAAAATAACAAAAATATAACAAAAAACGCGTCAAACATTTCACTCATTGTTTCTTCTTCTTCATCTGCTACTTCAAAAAACAAAAAAAAAAAACAAAAAAACAAAAAAACAAAAAAAAAAAAAAAAAAAAAAATCAACCAAGTACAAACTTCTTCTTCGTCTTCAATCAAACATCATCTTCGATCAAAGTCCGCACCAAAAAAAGTAAAACAAAATCAATTGATCTTTACCAATCCAGATCAAAACCTCTTCTTCATCTTTAATCAAAATCTACCAATCTCTCATCAATGGAGATAGATCTCTAGATTGAGATCCATTTGGATCTCATGGAAACCCGGTGATGGGTCCCTTTTGTTTGGGTCTCTTTTGTCGGCAATGGAGACCCAACACTAGGCCTCCATCTTCTTCGACTCCAATGATTGGTCTCCATCTGGATTACACCTCCCAAACTTGTATCTTTTTCAGCTAATAAGGGACCAGTTCCTCTTCCATCAAATGGAGCATCAAGCTCCATCTGTTTGAATTTTTAAATCTTTTTTATTCGGAAAAGCAATAAAAAAAATCTCACTTTCTCTATCTCTCTTTACATTCTATTTGATCCCTCTCTCTTATTTGCTGATTTATGGATTTATATTTTGGTTGTGGTTCTAGGTTCGATTTGGTGGTTTTCATAGGTTCATGTCGTTCGATTTGGTAGTTTTCTTGTGTTTAGATGGTTCGATTTAGTGGTGATCTGGGTTTAGGTGGTTCTGGTTTCAATTTGGTGGTGGTTTTCGATTTGGATTGGAGATGGATGGTGGTGTGGTTATGGGCTAATGATGACGATGATGATGGTGATGGTCGATATGGTGTAATGGTGGTGGGTTTAAGTGGCAGGTTAGGGCGGTGGGTTTGAGTGGCGGTTTGGGTGGCAGTGGGCTAGGGTTTGTCATTGTTTGCGGGGTTTGGAATTGGTTGAAGATGATGATGGTTGGTGTTTGGTTATTTCTGGGTTTTGTGTTGTTGATGATGATGGTTGAAGAAAGAGGGATTGCAGGTTTGGGTTTGAACAAAGGGGGGTTTCTGGGTTTGGAATTATTGTTTCTAGGTTAATTTTTTTTTTTTTTTTTTTTTTTTTTACAAATCTGGGTTTAATTTCATTGGTTGTTTGATTTATTGGTGGTCTGGTGGTGGTGATGAAGGACCGTAGATTTGGGTGTTTTAGTTTAGGTTAAAGAGGGGCAGTATGGTCATTTGACCTTCTGACATTGCCAGATTCCACTTTTTCAACGGAAATCTTAATAGAAGGACTAAACGAGATAATTCTAAAAACATGGGGACCAGTTTAGCTATTAGGTCAAACTATAGGGACGAAAATGAATTTCACCCTAAAATATATGATCTCTCTCTCTCTCCATATATTTGCTAGGATGTTTTTAATGTTAAAGAATTTGAATCCCTAAAATAATTTATTTTCCTATGACATATACTCTTATTATTTCATCAATGCATGATGTACCTCTACATATAAATATCACAGTTAGGATTTCTGGTCCAAAAGTAGTAAAAGTATATATACAAATTATTCCACTATGCTAGCTTAGTGTGTAGATGAACACCTCACCAGCTCACCTGATTTAGTAAAAATCATCCATGCTTTGATTTGTCAAAATCATATAAAAAGGAAGAGGCATGCAGTAATATGTTGATCAATTAATTACCCCTTTTAGAGGAAATTGCAAGAAACAACCAAAAAATTTATGGAGTGATTGTTTTCAGCCAAAAATTTATCTTTTATTGTTTTCATCATCTTTAGCCTTGAATTGCCAAAATTGCCCACACTTTTGTTTTACTTGGCAAACATTTTCCCTCCCAAAAATTCCCCCCCTCTGATCTCAAAATCAGAATCTCACTCCTCTATCTCTCACTCCTCTCTCTCTCTCTCTCTCTCTCTCTCTCTCTCTCTCTTTATCTCTCACTCTTCTCTCTTTTCCGGCGAACTCCTCTCTATTTTCCGGCGAACTCCTCTCTCTTTTCTGGTGAACTCCTCTCTTCCACGCCATTCTCTTCATTTCCTCGAGCTCTAACTCGTCTCTTCCACCCCATTCCGTTTCTTCCATCGAAACCGAGATAGATCCGGAGCCGAACGACCTTCGAAAAGGTTTGTATCCCTTTCCCAGTTGTTTTTTACAAATATCATAATGTTTGATATGAAAAAAAAGAGAGTATTTTCCATATTTAGTGAAACCCAGATTTTGTAATTTTCTGTACCGAAGTTACCTGCCCGTTTGTGTTTTAAATTTACATGCCCGTTTGTTTTAAAGTTACATGCCCGTTTGTTTTAAAGTTACATGCCAGTTGTTGTAGACTTTAGATGTAGACTTTACATGCAAGTTTATTTTATAAGTTACGTTACATGTCATCGGTTATTCTTTTATTACATGTCAGTTCATTTTAAAGTTACATGCTGGTTAGTTATAACTTTACATGCTGGTTATTTAAAACTTTACATGTCAGTTTATTTTAAAGTTACATGCTGGTTATTTAAAACTTTACATGTCAGTTTATTTTAAAGTTACATGCTGGTTAGTTAAAATTTTACATGTCAGTTCGTAGTCATTTTAAATTTTCATGTCAAATACTTGACATGCAAGAATATGGATACAAAGAGATTGGTCATCTATCACGGTGGAAGTTGGGTGGGCAATTGTTACGAGGGTGGTTTGACAAAGTTGGTCCAAGTTCCTAGAGGTTTGACTTATGATGCCTTGGTGAAGTTGATACAAGATGTTGCCAAAGTTGATGTTGCTAGGTACACCATACAATTATGCACATTGGTCTCTACGATTAGTGGTGTTGCTCGACCGATACTTGAGAATGACAATGATGTGTCATGTATGATGGTTGAAGATAGGTTGATACCGGAGGTTTATGTCACTATTTATCATAAGAGACCAACAGATTGTGTGCAGAATGGTACTACAGTGGATGAACATGACAACCTACTACAGTCGAATTTTGTTCAACAATGTAACCAATCTACTCCACAACCTGGGTATAGCGGGTTTGTCCAGCAACTGGCAGCATGTCGGTCTATTCCAATATCAGACCCAATTGTATGTACTGATGAAACCGTTCATAATGAAGAGAATAGTTAGGCGTCGGACACCGATAACTCGGATGATGTGTTGATACCCAACGTTGACACCGAAAACTCGGATGATGGTATGCATGCTGGTTCTCCTAGTGCTAGTCCATCAGGTTTTGCTACCTTAGGTGAAGGTTCCTTTGGAGAGGATGGATCGGGTGAGGATGGATCGGGTGAACATCCAACCCCACGAGCTTGGAGTATTCCTGGATCCGAAAGGTATTCCTTACAACCCAATCTTATGGACGAAGAAATTTCAAATGATGACTGCTTATACAAGGGTAAACTCTTTAGATGCAAGAAAGATCTTAAGCGAACGGTGCAGAAGTATGCTTTGAAACAGAATTTTGAACTCCGCAATAGAAGGTCTAGCAACACACGTTATGAGGCCGGATGTAAAGATGGCGAATGTGAATTCCAATTACGTGCATATAAGATGCAAAAAGGAGAGTATTGGGTGGTTCGAATGTTCGTGAAGGATCATACTTGCAATATCGATGGTTTCCACGCACGTTTTCGACAAGCAAGTTCTTGGACTGTCGGTGAACTATTAGCGCCAAAGTTGCGAGTGAACGGCCACTCTCTAAAACCCAAAGACATCATGGTTGAAATGCAAGTGGAACATGGACTACATTTGTTGTATACCAAGGCTTAGAGGGCAAAGGATCATGCAGAGGCATCTGTTTTCGGTGCTCCCGAAGAATCATTCAAACTATTGCCTGCTTACTGTCACCGATTGAAGGAAGTAAATCCAGGGACTGTTACTGCAATGAAGACAAATGATGCAAATCAATTTGAATATATGTTCATTGCTCATGCCGCTTCACTTCATAGATTTCGTACTGTGATTCGGCCAGTTATTGCCATTGATGGTACTCATTTGAAGGGTAAATTTTCTGGTATTTTGTTTGTAGCTATATGTCTAGATGCAAACAACCAGGTTTTTCCTTTGGCATATGGCTTTGGGGACGTTGAAGATGAACTCTCATGGACTTGGTTTTTAAATGAGCTTCAAAAAGCTATTGGTAGTCCTGAGGATTGCATGATCATATCCGACCGCCACCTTGGGATCAAGGCTGCAATGGAGAAAGTGTACCCTGATGTACCGCATGGATATTGTGTGTTTCACATGGCTCAAAACATCAAAACCGATTACAAAAGAAAAGATGTGAGTCTTCTTTTCAAACAAGCATGGAAGGCATACCGGAAATCTGAATTCAAGGAAGTGATGTTGGAGATGATGAAGGTTAAGAGTGTAGCCTACGAAGAGTTAATGAATGTTGGGCCCGAAAGGTGGTCTCGTGCTTACTCTCCCGTGCCGCGTTATCGTTTGATGACCTCTAGCATTGCTGAGTCGATGAACTCATGTTTGGTACATGCTCGCCAAATGCCAATAACAACCATGGTTGAGTATATTAGAGAGATGATCCAAAAATGGTTTTATAAGCGCCGTACCAAGGTTGAAAAAACTCGGACACAATTGACTCCACGGGCCACCGCATTAATAAAAGCAAGGAATTATGATTCAGAAAAGTACACGGTTTGTCCAATTGATTTGGTTAACTTCAATGTGAAGGATGGAAATAAAGATGGTTTGGTGAACCTTTCTGAAAAGACTTGTAGTTGTATGAAATTTCAAGTTGATAAACTGCCATGTCGCCACGCATTAGCCGCAATAAGGTTATTATCCTCTTGTTCCATTGTATCTTACCTTCTTACCAATTGTGATTCATTTAATTACTCATACACTTTAATTTCGTAGGTTTGCGAAGAAGCCTTTTGGAGACTTTTGTGGGGATTGCTACAAAACTACTAGTTGGGTTGAAGCATATTCCGGGAACATCTTCCCTGTCAGTCATCCTAGTGAATGGACTATTCCTGAAGGTGTGAGATCAATGGTTGTTTATCTGCCTCCTTTTCGTGCGCAAGTTGGAAGGCCAAAAAAGTAGAGATACAAATCTGCCGGGGAACATAGAAATGGTAACACAAGACATTGCACGATTTGTGGTAAATCCGGTCACAACCGACAAAATTGTCGGAATGCACAGCCATGTTAGATTCCTGTACCATCAGCAACATCTGCAACAATTGCAACATCGAAGCGACCAGGTAGACCATACAGGTGCAGGAAATGTGGAGAAGAAGGCCACAATTCACAAAAATGTCCATTGACACCGGAAGTTGGTGGTACAACTTAGTTATTAGCAATGATGTTTTAATTCTTAAATGTATTGGTGAAATACTATATTTGATACTGCAGACATTTTGAAGTTACATAACAGTAATGAATTCATGTATTTTTCAGATCAAATTCCAGTATTTTTACATGCCAAGACCTTAACAGGTTACATGCTCGTGTATTTTGAGTTTACATGCCAGTGTTTTTTGAAGTTACATGCCAGGATATTCTTGTTTCCGTAGTTGAAAGACACTCACTTAAATGATCAAATTTTAGTATTGTTACATGCCAGGTCTGCTAACAAGTTAGGAATGATTTATCTATTTGAAAGACTCCAATGAAAAAAAAACATTCCAGTATTTTTACATGGCAAGACCTGAAGAAGTTACATGCCCGTGTATTTTTAAGTTACATGCCCATGTATTCTGAAGTTACATGTCATGATATTTGAAAATATTCCAAGACAGAATAGCAACCATCTACTAGCATTCTGAAACAAAAATTATCCAAAACCTCACAAAAGGAGGCAATGATAAAAGAAAAATATAAAAACCACTAAGTTTAAAAAAAAAAAAAAAAAAACATTCCAGTATTTTTACATGCCAAGACCTGAAGAAGTTACATGCCCGTGTATTTTGAAGTTACATGCCAGGATATTCTGAAGTTACATGCCATGATATTTGAAAATATTCCAAGACAGAACAGCAACTTAGTTATTAGCATTCTGAAACAAAAATTATCCAAAACCTCACAAAAGGAGGCAATGATAAAAGAAAAATATAAAAATCACTAAGTTTAAAAAAAAAAAAAAAAAAAACCATTCCAGTATTTTTACATGCCAAGATCTGAAGAAGTTACATGCCCGTGTATTTTTAAGTTACATGCCAGGATATTTTGAAGTTACATGCCGGTTGACCAAGTTCAAAAAGTAGAGAATATCATAATTTCCAGTTGTTTGTTATAATCATTTCATGTACACGACGGTTTATAAACTTCAAAAACAAAGATTAAGCACCAAAAATGTTATCATTCTACTGGTACACTATTTACAAAAATACCTAATGCCATCTCCTTCCTAAGCTAGGGGACGTTTTTGGTTCCCCATCCCCAAAAACATTTAATACGCATTAACATATCTGCGTATCGACATATAAAAACACCACAACTATCATTGTCTAGTTGTACTGGTAACTTCTTCGGCGGAATAAAGTGTTGAACGGTGAACTTGTTCCCTTTGGGTGGTATACCTTTTTGTTGAAAATACCCGGAACATTGTAAAATGGCTGGTATGAAATTTAAAAGTGGGGCGATTTGTTTCCGACGGTTGGCAATCTTCAATATCTTGTATAATGGATCATAAATGCCAACTTTTTGGTTCAGCAAATCAACTTGACATAGTATCCAATGTCCATCAACAGCACACGTGACTAACAGCTGCAAGAAATGAGTAGAAAACATTAGTAACGTTTAGTGCATTTGCTTTATCAAAATGAGTAACGTTTAGTGTACTTACATATTGAACGGACGTCCAACATTTTCCCCACCCCGGCTTGTCACCGGAAGCATATAACAACCAATCATCCGGACATTGATAAGTTAGTGCATCATATTCACATGTCAATGGTGCATCCTCGGACGGTTCAAATTTCTTCCACTCCTCACATAACTTTGCCTACAAATTATACTTATATTAGGACCATACGTACAAGTTCAATGATCAATTGAATCTAACAATAAATGTTTAATAAATCCTTACAAAAAAGTCCGTGCATAGCACCGCAACGTCAGACTTATAGTCTTTCCCATTCAACTCTCTCTGCTTACAGAGTAAGCTCATATATGCATCTACATGCTACACAAACATTTATATAAATATAAATGAGTAACGGTGAGTAAAAAAACATTACAAATGTTTACAAAATTATATAAGTTCAAATAACCAACCTCGTGAGACAACCAACATGTGTCAGATTCCAACTCCACAAAGAAATCCTTTTTTGCAAAGTAGTCGGAACCGACATTCAGCCTGCATTTAACAATAAAACTGTTTAACTTACAAATCTTTTGTTAACAAGTGTTAACAAGTGAGAGAGACTTACGCTATGTCGTTCTTGCCTTCCAGAAAATGTTTGTACTTTGCCATTAATTTTTTCCTCTCTTTGTCCTCCACTTGGAAAGGGTCAGTGTATGGTGTGCTCATATCGAGACCTAATCTTCAACCGTTGCTCACGTTCATCCTTCACAGCGAGGTACTCTTGCAATGTTCCATCTCCAACTGATGTGTCAACTCCCAATGGGGGAGGGGTATGGAGTTCCATTGGGGTACAGTGGGTGTCATCCCTATGGGTAAGATCTCCCCCACCATGGATGTCATCTCCCCCACCATGGATGTCATCTCTCTCACCATGGGTGCCATCCCCAACTCCCCCACCACCCCCACTATCTCCCCCACCAAGGGTACCATCTCTCTGACCATGGGTGTCATCACCAACTCCCCCACCACCCCCACTATCTCCCCCACCAAGGGTACTATCTCTCTAACCATGGGTGTCATCACCAACTCCCCCACCATGGGTACTATCTCACCCACCATGTAGGTCATCTCCCCCACCAAGGGGACTACTAATTCCTCTATGGTCATACTGATGTTGTGGCGTCGAGAAGTTATGCACCTCAGGGGTAGTCTGTATGATTTAAAAAAAAGAACTATTGTTACATGCTAATACAAAACAGAAGTTACATGCCATTTGGTAAGAAACTTACATGCTAATACAAAAATAAGTTACATGCCAATACAAAACTAAGTTACATGCCGGTAAGGAAGTTACATGCCTATAAGTAAGTTACATGCCAATACAAAACTAAGTTACATGCCGGTCAGGAAGTTACATGCCTATAAGTAAGTTACATGCCAATACAAAACTAAGTTACATGCCGGTCAGGAAGTTACATGCCTATAAGTAAGTTACATGCTAATACATATGAAGTTACATGCCAGTTAAAAAACTGAATAAATTAGTTACCTCACGACGCGCATCAACAAGTTGATCCACACTTTTCTCCACCCGGGTAAGACGTCTTTTTATGTGACGCTCCATTGCTGAAATCTCCTTTTTTACTATATCTTCAAACCGATCTGACATTTCCTTCATGAGTTGCCTTGTTTGAGAAGAGACCGTTGAGTCATCACCCACCTGAAGATTAAAAAAGGATGTAACATGCTGAATAACGGTTTGTATTTAACTTAACACATTTAGTATCGGTTAGTAATCAACTTACTGGTGACGTGTCTCCTGATGTACGCTGCCTTTTGGTCTTTGGTGTGATTTTTTGTTTACGAGGTGACCTCTTCCTCTTCTTTTGTTGAGGTCATGACTGACTTCCGTCATTATCATCATTGCCAACCTCAAAATCAACTCCTTCACGACCATCGTCCTCTTCTAAATTGTCCGGCACAAACTGCGGACCGTCTGACAAATTTGTGTCAATGCCTTCCAGGTAAGGTTGTTCCCTTTCATTGACCGTTGGATGTAGTTCCTCCAAGATAACATGCTGTACGAATTACACAAATGTCATTCTGTTTTTATGGTTATTTAATATACACAAAAATGTAATGAAATAAGATAGGGAAACAAAAAAACTATACCTGTCCATCTTTAACTGCTTGTTCATACTTTGCAAATTTGGAAAAAAAGTCGTGAGGCCTCCTAAATATTCTCCAATTCCTCAAACGAGGATGGCTGTGGCCTAAGTTTTCTCCCACCAATTCAATCAACGATCCCAAGGCTTCCATTGCCCATATCTACATTTTTAACAAATTGAAAATATATTAAGTTCAGTAATCAAAGTTCTACGAAATGCTTTAATGTAATATCAGAAACCTTACCTCTAATGCCCAAGGAAAGCCGTACAAGTTGTAATGCGCGATTTGCTTCATTGGTTTATTTGCGGCCCGAAATGCTTGTCGGAGGTAGTGGCATGTCATCATGTATACATAACTACCCCACTTAAATGAGTTGAAGGATTCTAGATCCTCCACCAAATCAAACAACCACAATGTCACTTTCTTTCTTTGGTCCCGACCAAACAAAATGTTGTTAGCTATCAACATAAGAGCCATCTTCAAACCATCCTTTGGTTTGACAAACTTTCCAGTGTGAAACTTTTCCCATACACTTACTAGCTGTAAATTCTCATCATTGTCAAAATACCTTTCATGAATCCCGCCTTCAATCGGAGCATAAGGTTTCAAAAATATGTCAGACATCACCCCAATTTGCAGCCCCGTTACCAAACAGAATTCTCTTTGTGTGAATTTTAAAAGTTTTCCACCAACGGAGAAGTGGAACTCATTCTGTCCGGTGACACCCGGTACATGTACTTGCCGCAACAATAGGTTATAAAGTACGCCAGCTGAGAAGGTTAAGTCTTTCGGGATGTCAATTAGGTGCCCAAAACAGGTGCGCCGGAACGCAGCTAATTCTCTGACTTTTCGAAGAACCTTAACAATGTCCGGAAGGCCATTGAGATTACAATAAACGTTCGTCATTGACTTTGTAATCCACTTATCCTTCGGCTTAAGGAGGAAATCCTCATAATTCATATTTTCCATCTACAAAATCACATACAAATAACGTCAATTACATGCCAGTAAAGTTACATATCATAAGAGTGCCAGAAAAGTTACATGCCATAAAAGCGCCAGAAAAGTTACATGACAGTGTCTATGGAAGTTACATGCCAGTGTCTATGAAAGTTACATGCCAGTAGAGTAAGTTACATGCCAGTGTCTATGAAAGTTACATGCCAGTGTCTATGAAAGTTACATGCCAGTAGAGTAAGTTACATGCTAGTGTCTATGAAAGTTACATGCCAGAATACAAAACAAATCTAATAAGAAAGATAAAGAGAAAAAGAGAGAACTAATCAGTAATCACCTTAGTTCCAAAATAATATTCATACTTTTCATACTCAATCATATCTCAATTTTTTATTTTCAATATCTACTTTTCTTCTTTTTCAGTCAATCCCATAAAGGAAACATTCCACTGATTCCAGTTAAAAAAAATTAATAAACAAAATAAAATTTAAGAAACAATTATATGAACTCTTTTGAAAATGTTATTGTATATGAAATAACATTATTCCTCAAGATTCTCAAGTCTCAACTGTACATCTTCTATTATTGTTACATGCGAGGGTATGTTAACAAGTTATTTATGATGTACCTATTTGAAAAACTTAGATGGAAACTAAACATAACAGTATTTTTACATGCCAGCACCTGAAAAAGTTACCTGCCAATGCAATTCTAAAGTTACATGCCAGTTTTTAATTTACATGCCAGTTGACCAAGCTTTAAAAAGTATAGAATATCATTTACTTTTTTTTATTTTTTTAATAGAATCAAAGGATAAATCCAACCATTGGTGAGAAAAAAGGTACAAAAAGAGATCTAAAATTAATTAAATTATAAGGGGAGAAAAAGGCCCTTTTTATTTTGGTAAAGTAACATGTTAAAGATGAAAAAAATTAAAAATTGCAAGATTCATATAGCATATTCCGTAGTTGAGTCTCTTGCATGCACATAACATAACCTAATTTGTCATCCCACTATCTCCTTAGCTATACATGTTGGGAAGGGTCTTGGTTTATATTTTGGGTGCAGAAAAATCCGTTCATAAAATTGATTTGTACACCCAAATGATACGTACAACCACCATTGAATTTGAAAAATAAAAAATCCAATCATTAATAAAGACAGCCAAGAAATACTGAAATTCACCCTATAAAATTAAAACCAAAGTGAAAAGTGCAGTGATACACATAAACCGAGTCAACTGGAGTGATTTCAAGTCTTAGTTTGTCCTCATTTACTTCCAAACTTGTCAACGTTGGCAATGTACCAAGTGTATATTTTTTTCATGCAATCATCGACATATACTCAGATAAACATGCAATCACTTCAGCTTACCAAAATTAACCACAAGCAAACAAGCAAACCCAACTCCCTTAGCATATACTACTAAAGTATAACCCTATCAAGCAGATTGTATCGATGAGAATACAAAAACAACCACTTTCACCTTGAAATCTAAAGTTCAAAATATAAATCTCTTCAACTTATCGAAGTCACAAACTGTTCCTATAAGCAAATTTACAACCAAGATGATTTCTTTCCTGTATTTAACAGAGTAAGAAACTACAAAGCACGAATTCACAATAATACACATTTCGAAACAAAATATTACAATTGAAACGATCAAACACCTAAACAAGCATTGATAAACAACATGAAATCGAAAGTGCATGAACATCCTTACAAGGGTTCATACTCGACTACTCCATGTAATGATAGTGAAATGTGGGCATCAAATCACTCTCATTAGTGGAATATGGTGATGTTATCTACCTATGATATGCTCAATTATCCAAATGTTGAATTTTTTGTCTCTTTATTATTGTAATGCCTTTGGATGAATGGTTGATGTTTCTTTGTGTCTTGCTTGTGGGGTCATAATATTTTAATTTTTATTCTTGGTGCAGTGGCTTCTTGTTTAGTGGGCTTAAAGTTTCTCTGTATAAATGCCAGTTGCCAAACTCAAAGCTCCTAACACCACAGAGGTGGTGAAAGCAGAGGAGGGAAACGAATCCCTGGACACTTTTATCAAACAAGCTATTAGAAAAGAGCCTCTTTTTTCTTTCTCGAGAAACGACAGTTCAGTTCAGTGGATTCAACTGCTCCAAGCTTTAGATCAGCAAGGTACTTGCAAATTTTTAATGTTTGAACAATTAACAAAGAAAAATCCCTAGACAACATGAAATCGAAAGTGCATGGAGTAGTCGAGTCTGAACCCTTGTAAGGAATTAGAGAAATAGGGGAGAGACAAACCTTGAAGCCAAGAAAGAGATGGCAACCAAAACACTGATAGTAGCGACGGCGAGGACGACGGACGTGAGGACGATGAGAAGGCCGATCGTTTCGCGATCGGAGAAGGTGCGGCCGACAAGGACGACGAAGGTGCGACCGACGAAGGCGACGGACTGTCGGTGATCTCGATGGCGAGGGTACGACGGGGACGGACGGTGATCTGGAACGTCGACAGACGGCGACGGATCTCTCTTCCCTTCTCTCTCTCTCTTCCCTTCTCTCTCTTCTTTTTTTTTTTTTTTACTTTTGATCGTTTGCTTTTACTGATGGTGGGTTCCACCCTAACAATAGTTACTGATGGGTGGGACCACCATGTCAGTTTTTTTTTTTTTTTTTTTTCAAATTTCGAATTTGAAGGGTATTTCTGTCCAAAAGATATAAAAAGTGACGAAAACAATAAAAAATAAACTTGTGGCTGAAAACAATAAATCCATAAATTTTTTGGTTGTTTTTTAATTCACCCCTTTATTTTAAAGTGCTACTTCTGTTGTTTGTAAATCAATGTCTTGAGTGAATTGACATAGCTAGTATAGGGCTCTTGCTATTGCTTTATGTCTGACTTACTTGAGACTTTTTTATCAATAAAATTAAAGGCATTGGGAACTGATCCTACTCTTTGAACTCCAAAACTACATGGTAAGAGTTAATTTTGAGACCACTTTAGTTTCAATTCTTTATTATGTACTTATAATAAAATCAATTATAGTTCAATTCAATGCTATGCAATATGAGCAGCAGGGAAGCCACTAAGGGGTCTGGCCCCTCTAGGGGTCCAATTTTTTTTTTTTTTTTCTTCTTAGGATTAATTGCATTAACGTACCCTTAGTTTTTTCAAAAGGCATTAATGGCTTTGAATGCAAAAAAATAAAATAAAATAAATACAAGATTGCCTTGGAGTTGAAGGGTTTCGTTTTTAACTTGTGATAAGTAGGGATGGCAATTAGACCCAGACCCGCAAGACCCGAACCGAACCCGAACTGCATGGGTCGGGTCTGGGTCCTCTCATTTGGGTCGTGGGTCGAGTCTGGGTCTACATTTTAAGACCTGTTTCGGGTCCGAGTCGGGTCTGGGTCTAATCAGAAACCCAGACTCGAACCCATGGACCCGATTAATTTGAGTAGTATATATAAATCCCTAATTCCTAAACCTATTTTTTTTTTTATTCTTGTCATTCTCCGCAACACATTCTCACAAATCACAATCTCAAAAATTCTAACCATAGCTCACAGAGTCACAACTCATAGACCACATCTCACCACCAGACCACCATTCAACTGTGGTGTTCTTGGTCCTTGAAGTTGAGCTTCTTCGTCACCGTCGATACGTTGTCCGTCGCTCTTCAACCAGTTTCCACTTCCATTCTCCAGTCAATATTATCAGTCATTCTCTTCAGATTGCAGCTGACCCAAGTTTATCTTTCTTGACAAATTTCATTTTCTTTTGTGTAAATCTTTCGTGTTTTGCTTATGATTTTGGATTTAATTCAACGCCTGTTTTTTTTTTTTTTCTCTATCTATTTTATCTCTGGTATCGTTTGTTTATTTGTGGTGGTATGAATCCTCTCAAAGTCTCAAGTGACGATTTTGGAGATTTTTACATTAAAGCCTTAATTTTTTTTTTTTTTTTTTTTTTTTTTTTTTTTTTAAGGGTTCGATTGCTCTATTACTGTGGGTGTTGGATCCTCTAATTATTTTTTTATTTTTTTAGGGTTTTTCTATAATGGGATTAAGTGGGGTTTGCTATTATTTTGTGTTTAGACTTTTAGTAGGAAACTGATTATATGTATCTGGTTTGTATTTGTTGATTCTTTGAAAAAAAATCTAGTGGTTAAAAGTAAATCCTGATTATGATATTGAGACTATTGAATTATTCATTGAAGATTATATTGATTTATAGTGAAAAATTGAATAAAAATAGAAAGGAAACAAAAAAAAAAAGGGTCCATGGGTCCGCGGGTCCAGACCCGGACCCATGATATTTCGTGGGTCCACGGGGCGGGTCTGGGTCTGCCTAAGACCCGCGGGTCTAGACCCGAACCCGAACCCGAACCCGAACCTGAACCCGACCCATTGCCATCCCTAGTGATAAGTCTGGTTTTTATGATTTAAGAGAGTTCTAATTTTCTTTTCTTTTTGTGGGTCTTGATCGGTTTCCAAGTAAGGATTTTGGTTATGATGGGATGAGATTGAGGCATGTAACGGTCTCTTGCTTGATTGGTCTGCTTTTGTTTGATTCTAGTGAAGCCAAATATTAATTTTTTGGTGATTGAATAGGTTTGAAAAAATTTGATATCTTTAATTCTGTAAGACTAACTTATTGTAGATTGTTTGTGAAATCTCCTCTGATTTCAAGCCTTTTGTTTTTGTTTGAAGAAGAAGGAAAAACATGGAGAGAAAAGAAGATTCAATTATTTATGTGTTTAGAGTTTATTAGGATTTCAAAGAATTCAAACATTGTTGAATTGCTTGTTACCTACTTTAGAATTTTTTAGGGAAAGCTTCAAAGAAAATCAAGAAAGAAGAAAATCAAGCCAGAAAAGAGAGATGATCCAATAAAGATGAAGAAGTTGTTGTGATTGTAAGACTATCTCCAACTCATTACACCAATTTGTTGCAACTTTGCAGCAAAATACAGCAACTTCTACACCATTTTTTTTTTTCCAACTCCAACCCATTGCACCAAATCTTACTCTAAAAAGAATATTCGCTAAATATTCCATTTTTTTTTATTATTTCTCAACAATTAACATTTCACCTCTTAATTAACATAATATTACGATAAGTCAAGAAATTAACATAATATTACGACAAGTTAAGAAATTAGTAAATTAGTTAATTAAGAAATTAAATTAAATTAACTAAAATATTGCATTTATTATTAGTTGAACTTCGACATTACATTTCATAAAATAAATAAAAAACACAAAAAAGTATATATTAATCATTATTTAATTCTCTGAATTAGTATATTCATCCCACAAATGATCAATTAATGCATCTCGGAGTTCAATGTGAGCTTTTTTATCCTTGATTTGTCTATATCGACCTAGGAATTCTTGAAATTGGATATTTTCATCTACCGCCCTCTAAACTTCTTGTGTTGGCACTTCCATATGATCATCAATAGATGCATCGACATCACACTTATCCTCGATTATCATGTTGTGCATAATAATGCACGCAGTCATTACATCATGTAATACATGTTTTTTCCAAAAAGGGGCCGGTCCTACCACAATTGTAAACCGTGACTGGAGAACTCCAAATGCACATTCTATGTCTTTTCTACATACTTTTTGTTTTATTGCAAATAATTTTTTTTTCGGACCATGAGGGTCGTGAATTGTTTGTACAAGCGTAGATCATTTTGAGTAAATACCATCGGCTAAATAATAACTTATGTTATATTCTTTTCCTTGAATGACATAATGAGCTGGAGGAGCAATACCTTTAGCGAGATTGGCAAAAAGATAGGATGCATCCAACACATTAATGTCATTGTTGGAACCTGGCAAACCAAAATATACATGTCATATCCAAAGATCATAATCAGCTACCACCTCAAGAATAATAGTTAGGGATCTACTACGACCTGCATATTGTCCTGCCCAAGTCGTTGGATCATTTTTCCACCTCCAGTGCATACAATCTAGATTACCTAGCATTCCTGGAAAACCACGATGCTTACCAATACGGAGTAGTCTGCAACGTCATTAGCGTTACGTGATCTTAGATACTGCAGTCCAAATTCCGAAACAACAGCAGGACAAAATCTCTTCAAACTTTGAATTGTTGTAGACTTTCCTATTTTAATATATACTTAATTTTAGTTGATTATAAATATTAATATAAATAATAATTAAATTAAAACAAATATAAATTAACCAAAAGCATTAGATAATTAAAAGGATACAATTGGAATACAGTTGATTTAATAGGGGTAAAACTGTGATTAAACAAAACTTTTAAATAAGGGATACAATCATAATAGATTTTATTGAATAATGGTCAATATGTGAATAAGTAAAAATTGAGGGACTTAAAAAAAAGAAAAAACAAGAGGCAAAGTAGCACTGAAGAGAGAACTACGCTGATTCTAGCGCAAAAAATGGGAGAGGCAAAGTAGCGCAGGTGATTGGAGTGCAAAATTGTCTGAAAAATAGAGATAGAAACACCGGTTGGAGATGGCCTAAGGGGTGGAGATTAGGGATGGCAATGGGGCGGGTTCGAGGCGAGGTGGCCCTCCCCACACTCCGCCTCATTTATTTTTTGAAAACCTATCCCCTCTTAAAACCCCCAATAGGCGAAGCTTGGCAGGGCGAGGCGGGGTATGCTTTCCCCATCCCCACCCAATTTACTCCATTTAACCCATTTATCTAAATTATTTATTAAAATCTTGTCAAAATTTTTTATTTATTAAAATAATAAATATTTTTTTTTTCGATGAAATTGGACTGACCTAAGAGGGAAAAGCATCACAAGCGATCATATGCTGAAAAACCCCTAGGCTGTAACCATAAATATATAAATAAAGGAAAAAATAAACAAAAGAATCCGCAAAACATCACAAAATAGAGGACACAACCACAAAAAAACCCAAAGGCACTCAGGCCAAACAAGAAGAAAAAAAAAAAAAAATAGGAAAGCCTGAAAGATTCTCTACCCATACAGTCATTACCAACTAACAGAGAACAAAACGAAGGAATGGAGGACCACCACAAATCAAAAGGTATACCCAAAGCGTGCTTAGAGAGAGCATCCGCCACCTGAATCGAGAGCAAATCCTTAACCAAAAAAGTGGTGCACAGGCAGAAAACAAAAACATCAAGAAAAACGAAAAGACTCCCGACCCATGCAATCAACAGAGATCTCTGAGAACCCGCCTTGTAGAACCATTCTCAATCCCATGACAATTCTAATAGGACACTAATCATCAAAAACCCTCGAAAAAACCTGGGACCCAAACTTATAAGAAGCCAGGCAATTCTAGTAGACCTTCGAGTAATAATAGTAATAAATTGTTAAGATTATGCTCAATAGCAAGAGTGTAATGTTGTAATTAACAATCTTTTTCATATTAATAAAGTGATTTCTGGTTTAACAAATCGTATAGCATTTATAGTTTATATTATAATTGTCAAAGTAAATAATCATAAGGTCTAAAGACTATGGGAAAAGAAGAATTGTTCGTACATCTGGATATGTATGTGGTAGACACAATTCTTTAGTTAGTCTTGAATATTGTTCACAACTTAAGTTAAAGGTTGGGCACCTTTATCTTGTTAAAGTTGTAGAATTCTTTTGCTAGCATTTGAGTGGGATCAAATGAGATATGATGAGTCTAAAATCATCGGAGTGTCTTCGAGCAAAAGGATCTAGTGCACTGGGTGCATTGAACTGGGTCACAATGAAAAGCTTTATCTAAAACCGTCAATAGATAATAGTTTTTTTATTATCAGGACAATCGGAGAGTCTATCTTAATCCTGAGATAAATGATGGACTTATGGTTGCAAGTGATATCATTTGAGTTATCAATGAGTACGATTATATCGCATAGTCTATCCTCGATAATTTGGTGATATTCATTTGTTAATCGATAGAGGACTTCATTTATAGATATGGACATCGTGGCTCCATTTAATTAAATGAGAGTATAATATCATCATATGGATGTTTTGAGGTAATTGGATATTAAATCTCAACGTTGAGTTTTCAATAGTGTCTATTGAAAACATGGCTTCTGGACAAGTCAAAATATCCAAGTTCAAAACGTGGTCATATGAGTAAATATGGTAACTTGGAGAGTTATAAGCGGTCTATGAACTCTTGGCGATTACTGATATTAATCACGAGGATACACTATCTCCAATATGATTGTCTAGGGTATGAATGAGGAGCATCTTCCTTTTCTATCTTTATTTAAGAGTTCAGTTTTAGCTCTTTAGTGGAATGAGTTAAAATTAATGGATCGGACCTAAGTGAATCATTTGTTGATTGTGATTAGGTTATGTCTATTGAAGCTTAAATTTAGATGGCCCGCCAAGATCCCTAATCCACACGGACTTGCATGGATCACTTGATATATTCTACCGGACCAATTTAAGGGTCCATCTAGAATTGCATTTAATATATTAAGAATATAATTTGCACATTATTTAAGTAATGGGCTGCTCAATTATATTAATATATTAATGAAAGACATGTGGGCTTGTTTCTTTTAGTAAGAATGGGTCTGGTTCACATGTGGGCTTTTTATTTAAAGTCCAATGGATTAAATGAAATAGGAAAATAATATTAGGCCCATCTTATATAAGTGGGGCGGCTAGGTTAAGGTTTTAACCTAAAAATATTATTTTGTTTCATTTGTTTTAATTAAATAAGAATTAATTGATTTATTGATTAATTGTTTAATTAAAGAAACAAATCTTTCCTAAAAGTAAAAGACTTGTTTGATAAGTAAATAAATAAATTAGTATTATTTATTTAATCAAATAAGGAGTCTTTTTTATTTAGTCAAATAAAAGAATAAAAATAAAAGAGTTGGATTAGGGTTTGAAGTCTATAAAGTTAAAAAGAATTAGGGTTGAATTTTTGTCACCCTATATAAGTGACATGATGAAATTCGGCCAACCCTAATCTTAGACTACATAGAATTCGGCAACCCTAAAGGAAAAAGAAGAAAAATTCGGCCAACCTATATATATGTTCTTATAGGGTTCGGCCACATCAATTTGGTTTTGAGTTTTTATTTTCTTTTTTCTTCTTCTTAATTCTAAGAGAGTTTTTATTCTAGAGAGACAAAAAGGAGTGAAAAATTATTCTTTGATAGTATACAATTGCTTAAACATCAATAAGCTTGTGTATACGATATCGATCTAGGTTCACGCGAGTTTCGATCATAAGATTGAGAACTCAAAAGTGACCGGAATAATTTTGACATTCTTTTGATTGTTTTGTGACTAACAAAGAAAAGAAAGTATTTGTTTGGTCCATTCACAGGTTTGCAATTCAAAGGAAAGGGAGACCACGCTCCTAGGTGATCCACGTTCGTGCTCGGATTGAAGGTCTTGCGGATTACCATCGACGTAAGTCAATCGGATCACGCGACAAGAGGTAATTTACTTTTGTTGATATATGCATGTTTATTGATTAAAAGGGTTTAAGGTTCATAAAGGAAAAATTTTAAAAGTCACTAAATCGTTTTTAGTATCGCTTCCGCTGCGTGTAACACTTTTATTTGATTATTTTTCCCTACAATTGGTATCAGAGCCTGGTTGAACCCTTTTAATTAATTAACGTATATATACGTGGATCTATTTCTTTTTATTGTGATTATGCATGTTTAGAAAGAGATGGCACTCTAGGTATTCAAATATATAATTACATGTGATGTATGGATTTATATATATTTTATGTGGTTTGTTATTGCTCGATTTTGGCCCTAGATTTTCAATGTAATTTTTGTTTCGGAGTTGTAACAAGAAGGGTGGTCTATTATCGCCATAATTCCTTCTTGGTAGATTGCTAGGTTTTATTTTTTTTATATGTGCAGTATTTTTTTTTAGGGTTACTGCAGTTTTTTTTATTTATTTTTAGTATGTGCAGTTTTTGGTTTGTAAAAATACTGCAGTGAATAAAAAAAAAAAAAAAAAATTAATACTGCAGTATTTATTATATATATACTGCCGTAATATATTTAGGTCTTGGAGATTCGAAGACACGAAGCAAAACGAAGCAACCGGAACCAAGTACGAGCACCGTGCGCACCCTAGGAGTGGATTGGGCTGCGCATGACAAGCCCAAACTTTGGTGGGCTGCGCATGGCAGCCTTGTGTGGCCTTATGGGCTGCGCAAGGCAGCCCCTTTGTGGGGTTGTGGGCTGCGCACGCCCATGGGAGAAGGCCGAAGGATGAGCGTATGGTTGATGGGCCACCTGAAGATCTTGTATTCCTGACAAATTGTAATTTACTTGTTTTTCTAGGATGGGCCAAAGTTGTTGCTATTTAATTTATGCTTAAATATTACAATATTTGTTATTGTATGATAACATGACATATAGAATAGGAGTGCCACGCATATATCTCTTTTGGTATGAACATGCATTGAATGATTTAGGTATCTAAATTGGCATCTAGATAACTCGGTAAATCATTCTATGGGATTTAATCACACGCCTTAAATAATTGAGTGGGAGAAGGTGTTTTTGTAACACCTATGGCCTCCAAGATTAGTTGAGCTTTATTATTTATTGGTAATCCCCCCAAGGGGCGTCCATGAATGGAATTTAGCAACATACTTCCTTACAAGGATAGACTAGACAATGGACTCAAACGAGATCTACTCCCCAAGGAGGGATTTTCGTGAGAGAAAATTGAGGGTCGATATCTTGGTAACACACTCAATGTAATTTTATTGATATCCTCCCAAGAGTTCTTGTTAATAAAATTGCAAGGCTAAAATTGAAAACGCTGGTTGTTATGTTAACAATTAGGTGGGACCTAGTCTAACTAGTAAATGGTGCGAACTCCCAAAGGAGGCGTAACATTTATGGGTGTTAGATCACCGTTGAATTTTATGATTGAGTTATTTATTTAATTCAAGATAAATATTTAAAAGTGCTTTATCATGATTATTTACTTATATACGTTTTGTTTTATTCAGAAATCATGACCCCATCACTTATGAACATCCTGAAAGATAACACTTTAACTGGAGATAATTATGTCACATGGAAAAGGAAAATTGGGTTGTTGCTGCAAAGTGAAAAACATAAGTTTGTTCTAACTACTCCTAAACCACCTGCTCCTAATAATGAATCTAGCATAATGTGTAGAGATGAGTATGAGCAGTGGAAGACTTCAGATGATATGGCAAAATGTTACATTATGGCCACCATCTCCGACGTGTTGCAACAGCAGCATGAAGGAATGGAGTCCGCTGTTGATATAATGATGTCTCTAGAGGAAATGTTTGCTATGAAGTCTAGGACGACTAAGAGAGAGGCAGTGACTGCTTTTATGAATCTTAGGATGAAACCTGGACATGCTGTGAAAGATCACATGATGAAAGTCATAGCACATCTCAACATTGCTGAACTGCATGGCGCTGAGATAGATGGTGAGACAAAGATTGATATGGTTGTCAATTCATTGTCAGATTCCTTTGATCAGTTCAAATTGGACTACACTTTGAACAAAAAGGAATACACCTTACAAGGCCTGATGCAAGATGTTCAAAGTGCTGAAAAGATCCTTGTGAAAGGCAAAGGTCAAGAGATTCATATGGTTGGTAAAGTTGCTACTGTTAAGGCCCGTCAAAAGGTCAAGAAACAACAGAAGAAAAAGCAACTTGGGCCTATAAAGAAGGAGACCAAGAAAGTAACCAAGATCAAAGGGAAATACTTCCTTTGTGGTGAAAAGGGACATTGGAAAAGAAATTGCCCAAAGTCCCAGAACAAGAAGGAACAAGGTAATATTAATTATCTTGAAACATGTTTTCTGGCAGATTCTACAGATTCTTGGATCATAGACTCTGGAGCCACAAATCATGTTTGCTATTCCTTACAGGGGTTCCAAGAAAGGAGAAAGTTGAATAAGAATGAAATCAACTTGCGTTTGGGCAATGGAACGTTAGTGTCTGCAAGTGCAGTGGGAGATATTAGAGTTTATTTGGATTCTAGAAGACATTTAGATTTGATAGACGTTTATTATGTACCTCAATTCAAGAGGAATTTAATTTCAGTTTCTTGTTTGAATAAATTTGGATATTCGGTTACTTTTAATAAAGTTTTTATTATTAGTAAGAATGACAAAATTATTTGCCAAGGTACATTGGAAAACGGTCTATACTTTTTGCATAGAAATATCTCTCACTCGTTAGACACAGAATTAACGGAACCTAATCATAAAAGAGTAAAATTATCAAAAGATGAAACATACCTTTGGCATTTACGCTTAGGTCATATTAACCTTAATAGGATTAAAAGATTGGTATGTGACAGACCTTTGAGTGACTTAAAGGTTGATGATCTACCAACTTGTGAATCTTGTTTGGAAGGTAAAATGACCAAAAGGACGTTCTTTGCCAAAGGTGCAAGAGCCACTGAATGTTTAGGATTGATACACACTGATGTATGTGAACCTATGAGCATTCAAGCTAGAGGTGGATATGAGTACTTCATCACCTTCACAGATGATTACTCGAGATTTGGTTATGTGTATCTCATGCGACATAAGTCGGATGCTTTTGACATGTTCAAAGCATTCAAAGCTGAAGTGGAAAATCAGCTTGAGAAATACATAAAAATCTTGAGATCTGATCGTGGTGGAGAATATCTATCTGGTGAGTTTCAGCAATATCTTATTGATAATGGGATAGTTTCTCAGTTTTCTGCACCAGGTACACCTCAACAGAATGGGGTAGCAGAAAGGAGAAATAGAACTCTTTTGGATATGGTTAGGTCTATGTTGAGTTATTCAACGCTTCCTATTTCTTTTTGGGGATATGCTTTACAAACTGCTATATACATTCTAAACGATGTACCATCTAAGTCTGTTCCTAAAACACCGCATGAGTTGTGGACTGGGCGCAAGCCTAGTTTACAACACTTAAGGATATTTGGTTGTCCTGCGCATGTGTTAAAAGGAAAGACAGAAAAGATTGAGTCCCGTTCAGAAACATGTATATTTGTAGGGTATCCAAAAGAAACTAAAGGATATTATTTCTATAGTCCTTCAGATCTTAAAGTATTTGTTTCGACAAATGCTAAATTTCTGGAAAAGGACTATATGAATGATTTTCTGCCTAGAAGTAGAATTGTCCTGAATGAGATGTCAAAAGATACAATTCCACGAGAGGTTACACAACTTAACCCAATTGTAAGTTCCGATCCAACACAAGATCAACAGCCTACCATTCCTCGTCGTAGTGGGAGGGTTAGAACACAACCCAAAAGATACATCGGTCTGGGAGAATCAGTGGAGAATCTCCCGGACGACGATGATCCCTATACGTACAAGGAAGCTATGGAGGATGTTGATAGTCGCCATTGGCAAAAGGCAATGCAATCCGAGATTGAATCTATGTTCGATAACAAAGTCTGGTCCCTTGTAGACTTGCCTAAAGGGATAAAACCCATTGGGTGCAAGTGGGTATACAAGAGGAAAAGAGGTATGGATGGAAAGGTGGAAACCTTTAAAGCTAGATTGGTAGCTAAAGGGTATACACAGAAAGAAGGTATCGATTACGAGGAAACCTTCTCTCCTGTGGCCATGCTTAAATCCATTAGGATACTCTTCTCCATTGCAGCATCTTTAGATCTAGAGATTTGGCAAATGGACGTCAAGACAGCTTTCCTAAATGGAAGTCTTGACGAAAGCATCTACATGATGCAACCAAAGGGATTCATTGAAAAGGGCCAAATGGATAAGGTATGCAAGTTGCAGAAATCCATATATGGATTAAAGCAAGTATCCGGATCCTGGAACATAAGGTTTGATCAAGCTGTCAAAGGTTTTGGATTTATTCAGAATCCTGACGAACCTTATGTATACAAAAGGATTAAAGGCGACAAGTTGGTTTTCCTGATTCTTTATGTTGATGATATACTACTCATTAGAAACGATGTAGGTGTATTGACATCAGTAAAAGAATGGTTAGCAAAACAATTTGATATGAAGGACTTAGGAGAAGCAAGTTTTATTCTAGGTATCCAAGTAATAAGGGATAGAAAGAATAGAACGATTGCATTATCCCAAGCTTCATACATAGACAAGATCTTGTCTAGGTTTTCCATGCAGGATTCCAAGAAAGGTATGTTACCTTTTAGACATGGAATCAAGCTTTCTAAGGAACAAGTTCCTAAGAATAAGCATGAAGAGCAATTCATGAGTAGAGTTCCATATGCCTCGGCAGTTGGAAGTCTCATGTATGCAATGCTCTGTACTAGACCAGATATTTGTTTTGCTGTTGGCATAGTTAGCAGGTTTCAATCGAAACCTGGTCCTGATCACTGGACGGCAGTCAAGCATATTTTCAAGTATCTTAAAAGAACGAGAGATAATATGCTTGTATACTCTGGAGGGGATTTGATTCCCATTGGGTATACAGATTTTGATTTCCAATCAGATTCTGACTCTAGAAAATCCACATCAGGGGCTATGTTTACTATTGGAGGAGGAGCAGTTATATGGAGGAGTATCAAGCAATCTTGTATTGCTGATTCCACCATGGAAGCTGAGTATGTTGCTGCATGCGAGGCTGCCAAAGAGGCTGTTTGACTCCGCCAATTCTTGATTGACTTGGAAGTGGTTTCTAGTGCGAATAAGCAGATCACTATCTACTGTGACAACAGTGGAGCAGTGGCTAATTCGAAAGAACCAAGAAGTCACAAGAGAGGTAAACACATTGAAAGAAAGTATCATCTTTTAAGGGAGATTGTTCAAAGAGGTGACGTGACGATTACCAAAATCGCGTCAGCAGAAAATCTAGCGGATCCCTTCACAAAGGCTCTACCTCAGAAGAGTTTCGATGGGCATCTAGAGAATATGGGCTTGAGAGATATGACACATTTGCTATAGCGCAAGTGGGAGATTGTTAAGATTATGCTCAATAGCAAGAGTGTAATGTTGTAATTAACAATCTTTTTCATATTAATAAAGTGATTTTTGGTTTAACAAATCGTATAGCATTTATAGTTTATATTATAATTGTCAAAGTAAATAATCATAAGGTCTAAAGACTATGGGAAAAGAAGAATTGTTCGTACATCTGGATATGTATGTGGTAGACACAATTCTTTAGTTAGTCTTGAATATTGTTCACAACTTAAGTTAAAGGTTGGGCACCTTTATCTTGTTAAAGTTGTAGAATTCTTTTGCTAGCATTTGAGTGGGATCAAATGAGATATGATGAGTCTAAAATCATCGGAGTGTCTTCGAGCAAAAGGATCTAGTGCACTGGGTGCATTGAACTGGATCACAATGAAAAGCTTTATCTAAAACCGTCAATAGATAATAGTTTTTTCATTATCAGGACAATCGGAGAGTCTATCTTAATCCTGAGATAAATGATGGACTTATGGTTGCAAGTGATATCATTTGAGTTATCAATGAGTACGATTATATCGCATAGTCTATCCTCGATAATTTGGTGATATTCATTTGTTAATCGATAGAGGACTTCATTTATAGATATGGACATCGTGGCTCCATTTAATTAAATGAGAGTATAATATCATCATATGGATGTTTTGAGGTAATTGGATATTAAATCTCAAAGTTGAGTTTTCAATAGTGTCTATTGAAAACATGGCTTCTGGACAAGTCAAAATATCCAAGTTCAAAACGTGGTCATATGAGTAAATATGGTAACTTGGAGAGTTATAGGCGGTCTATGAACTCTTGGCGATTACTGATATTAATCACGAGGATACACTATCTCCAATATGATTGTCTAGGGTATGAATGAGGGGCATCTTCCTTTTCTATCTTTATTTAAGAGTTTAGTTTTAGCTCTTTAGTGGAATGAGTTAAAATTAATGGATCGGACCTAAGTGAATCATTTGTTGATTGTGATTAGGTTATGTCTATTGAAGCTTAAATTTAGATGGCCCGCCAAGATCCCCAATCCACACGGACTTGCATGGATCACTTGATATATTCTACCGGACCAATTTAAGGGTCCATCTAGAATTGCATTTAATATATTAAGAATATAATTTGCACATTATTTAAGTAATGGGCTGCTCAATTATATTAATATATTAATGAAAGACATGTGGGCTTGTTTCTTTTAGTAAGAATGGGTCTGGTTCACATGTGGGCTTTTTATTTAAAGTCCAATGGATTAAATGAAATAGGAAAATAATATTAGGCCCATCTTATATAAGTGGGGCGGCTAGGTTAAGGTTTTAACCTAAAAATATTATTTTGTTTCATTTGTTTTAATTAAATAAGAATTAATTGATTTATTGATTAATTGTTTAATTAAAGAAACAAATCTTTCCTAAAAGTAAAAGACTTGTTTGATAAGTAAATAAATAAATTAGTATTATTTATTTAATCAAATAAGGAGTCTTTTTTATTTAGTCAAATAAAAGAATAAAAATAAAAGAGTTGGATTAGGGTTTGAAGTCTATAAAGTTAAAAAGAATTAGGGTTGAATTTTTGTCACCCTATATAAGTGACATGATGAAATTCGGCCAACCCTAATCTTAGACTACATAGAATTCGGCAACCCTAAAGGAAAAAGAAGAAAAATTCGGCCAACCTATATATATGTTCTTATAGGGTTCGGCCACATCAATTTGGTTTTTGAGTTTTTATTTTCTTTTTTCTTCTTCTTAATTCTAAGAGAGTTTTTATTCTAGAGAGACAAAAAGGAGTGAAAAATTATTCTTTGATAGTATACAATTGCTTAAACATCAATAAGCTTGTGTATACGATATCGATCTAGGTTCACGCGAGTTTCGATCATAAGATTGAGAACTCAAAAGTGACCGGAATAATTTTGACATTCTTTTGATTGTTTTGTGACTAACAAAGAAAAGAAAGTATTTGTTTGGTCCATTCACAGGTTTGCAATTCAAAGGAAAGGGAGACCACGCTCCTAGGTGATCCACGTTCGTGCTCGGATTGAAGGTCTTGCGGATTACCATCGACGTAAGTCAATCGGATCACGCGACAAGAGGTAATTTACTTTTGTTGATATATATGCATGTTTATTGATTAAAAGGGTTTAAGGTTCATAAAGGAAAAATTTTAAAAGTCACTAAATCGTTTTTAGTATCGCTTCCGCTGCGTGTAACACTTTTATTTGATTATTTTTCCCTACATAAATATATATCCCAATGAATATGATATAATATATAAAGTAATTCTAAAAAGCTATTGAAAATCATCTCATAAATATAAATCTCAAAACTAAACAAATAAATTCAATTATTTTAAAACATAAACATTAAACTATATAATAAAATAAATAAATATTATATTTTAAGAGGGGCAGGCGCGGGGCAGGGATTATAAAACCCATCCCTGCCCCATACCCATTGCGGGTTTTATTATCTATCCCCATTCTCACCTCATCCCCAAAAAATTGAAACCCATCCCCACCCCATAAGTACGGGTTCCCACGGGTTATTTTGCCATCTCTAGTGGTGATCTACTCCAAAAGAACAAGTGACTTTTTTTTTTTTTTAATTTCTTTTTAATTTTCACATTGTTTTAGTTTATATATATATATATATATTTGTATATACTTTATTAAAATATTGGAGAGGAGATCTTAGAACCTTTTATTTTTTCTTTTTTTAATTCTTACATTTTTTTTAGATTATATTTTATTAACAATTTTATACTTTAATTCTTTTTTTTTTTTAAAAAAACTATAAGTTTATTTATTATTTAATAGTGTTTTTTTTTTTTTGAAGAAACAATTTAAGAGCAACGATATATTTTTTTTCAAATAAAATGTAGGATCATTTTCAACTTTTTTTTACATAAACCTCAGTCAACAGTTAAGTTGGATGGAAGTCAACCATTGGTTGGGGGTCTGCTGCAATTAAAGCAATTGGTTGAATATCAAACTTTTTTGAAAAATTCAGGGTATGTTATTGCAATTAACCCGATTTTTTAATATTGTTCATTTTATCATATTTTCACCCCCAAAGTTTTCTAAATTTTCTTCTAAATTTTCTCTCATGGCTCCATAGACCCTTCGAATTTAATGAAGCTGGTTTCACCCTAAATATGAGGAATAAAAAACATTTCAGCTATTGTAAACTTGAATAGCTAATTTGACCCATAACCATATTATATATATATATTGTAAAAGGTAAAGGAAATGGTTGATGAGCATTAGAAAGTTAGTGGGTCATTGTCTATTCGACAGTGTGATTAGGCCAAATAAATTGCATCAATCAAGTCACAGCTTTTGAGCTTGGAAGAGTCAAGGTGACTTTGCACTCCATAGGTTCTGCTACTGTTTACCGAATTACTTCACCAAGTTGGGTACGGTTGGTGAGAAGCAAACGGTCTCATCGTAATCTCTTCCCAATTACGAATACAACAAGTCCACATCATGAATCATGATCCTTATATCTTCTTTTATGATATACCATATCCATACATTTAATTATATTTCTGATGTGGTAACTATTTCTCTAAATATTGGTCAAGATAAAGACTGTTAATTCTTTGCTCAGTGTAAGTGAATATAAGTCTGCACCAAACGAACATCTCTTTCCAGAAGCTCTTTAATATAAGAACTTCCCTTATATATGTTGGAAGGTTTTCTCCTTTTATTTCTTAATTACAAATTTACAAAAGAGATTGACCATATCTACAAGACTAGAGATTACTAATTAATATGTTTAAATATTAATTAATCACAGATTACGTGCACATTCTTTATTGACAATCACATGTGTCTCTGTCCCTCCTCACTTTATTTTTTGTCAAAATTATGCGCATGATTTTGATTGCCCACCCCATTATTTCTCTCTTCCTTTATTTTCTTCTCATTAACGCCACTTTTCCTCCCGATCAAACTCATCTATCGAATAACTCCACAAATTCAGGCTTCTGAATTTATTTTCAGAAAAACAGATATCTATGCTATTAACTCATTTTCCATTAATTTTAATTTTTTTTCACATTAGTTATCAAATAATATTATACCATTTTTTTTATCATCAACTATAGGGCTGCCAAGCGGCCCAAGCCTACAAGCTAACATCACTGCTGTTCTCTAATCTTTTTATACATATATGTAATAAAATTGAATTAGATAAATCTAATAAAAAATTCTTAATATAAAATGTAGGGTAATATTTAAATAAATTTTAAAACAATTTTGCAGGCTTGGGGCCATGAACCCCTCACAGTCTCACATCATAAGGTAGCTTTGCCACTATCTCATAAGAGATTCCTTATTTTAATTTCGGTAAGGACCTTAATTGATGAAAGCACATTAAATTTTTTTTTTATGTAATTTGATCTGATTTTTTTGTGGAAGATAAGTTTATTGAAATCTAACTGTGAATAAAATTTGAGAATTTTTCAAGCACTACAACTATTTTTCTTGAATTTTCCTATATTTCGTCCATTTTTCTGATGCCCTCATATTTAACAAAATCGGGATAAATAGTTTTAAAGCTTGAAATTTTTTAAAATTTTATTCATAGATACATTTCATTGAACTTATTATCCAAAAAAAAATTTAGATCGAAATTCATGAAAATCGATATGATTTCATCAAAGTCTTGACCAAAATTAAAGTAAATGATCCGTTAGGAGAGAACCACTTACACACACACACACACACACACATATATATTGGTTTTCTGTCGGTTCCAAGTGGTTTGTTTGTGATCATCGGGCTCCATGACACTATTGGTTTGGGCGACACAATTCCTTCGTATGTTACCATTAGAAGAGTGTAACCATGAGATATTATTGAAGATTTTGGGTTTTAAAAATATTCTTATAATTAATACATATTATTATATTTTTTTTAATAAAATTGGACTGAATTAGATATATATTATAATTAATACATATTATTATATATTGAATTAGATAGTTAATATTTCTGATTGTGATTTTTAGGATTCTAGTATTTTTATTTTCCGTTGTTATCTCAATTATTTCCTTTTTAGGAGAATTGACGATTTTATTGCTTTTCTAGTTCTTTTATGATTTTCATTTTTCTTTTTAAGGTCTTTGTAATTCTTAGTGGATGATAGTTTTTGATGATTAATAAAATTTCAGATAGTTTTCTCTAATTTATTTCAAGTTTTGGTATTCTTGCAAGAACTAAGGAATTTTAATGGCTATTGTTTTGGTATTCGTGCCCGAATCAACAGATTAATAGAAGGTTTCGCATATGGTATTCTCAAGAATCAATGGATTTAATTTCCGGTATTCAAGAATTAACGGAGTTGAATAAGTTATCTTTTTTATTTATCAACTTTTGTCTACGTCAATTTTTCTGCTGCATCAATTGGTATTGGAGTATGGCTGTGGTCTTTTTGATCACATATCTTTTTTTTTTTCCTCATCTAAAAAAATTCAAGTGTCCATGAACCCCTTAAGCATGATTTGCTTCCTCTCATTCAGTGTTTGATGAATCATGTGTTAGAAGTAGTTTTCGTTGATTTCAATATACCACTAGTATTAGATGAAGAGGTTTTCGAGAAAAAGTATGACAAAAACTCAACTTTTGTAGATTGTTTTTATAATGATATATATATATGTGTGTGTGTGGTGTGTGTGTGTGTGTGTGTGTGTGTGTGTGTGTGTGTGTGTGTGAAGCAGTTTTCGTTGATTTGAATATGCCCCTGATATTCAATTCAATTAATAGGTTTTCAAGAAAGAGCATGACAACAACTCAACTTTTGTGGATTATTTTTATGATTATAACTTGCTTAATCATTCCACTTTTATTTATTTATTTATTTATTTTTAAAGGCAACCAACTTTATTAAGGCCACAAGCTAGAACAAACACAACCACCAGTAAAAACCCCACAGAACAGCAAAAGAAAACACACAGAGAGAAGCAGCAAAGCAGAGCAACAACAAACAAAGGAAAAGAGAAAAAAAGAGATCAACCCAAAACAAAACTCAAATGTCACTCCAAGACAACACCTCAACACCATCCCTTTTTGGCCAGAGCATCAGCATAAGAATTGGAAGCACGGGATCCAAAAACCAACGAGGCCTGTGATCATTCCACTTATTTGTTACTCAAAACATTAATGATTGATGCATTTGTTTTGATTTATTGGAGTGATTGGATGGATGTTGTGACGAAAATTAGAAAATTTACAGTTCGTCGTCGACAATTATGTGTACCGGCACTCAAGCATTTTTTGCATGTTTGTGAAATTAAAGATGTCGAAAACCGAGGACGAATTTTTTCCACCTTGGAGAGAATGATGAAGGAGATATTATTAAAGATTTTGGGGTTTAAAATTATTCTTGTAATACATATTATTATATTTACACTTATTCTAAATTGAATAAGGTAGTTAATATTTCCGTTTGTGAAGTTTTAGGATTCTATTATTTTCAATTTCCATTGTTATCTCAATTATTTTGTTTTTAGAAAAATTGATGATTTTATTGATTTCCTAGTTATTTTTGGTTTCTTTAGATTTTTTGATTCTCTATTTAATGTCTTTATAATCCCTAGTGGATGGCAGGTTTTGATGGTTTATAAAATTTCATAAAGTTTTCTCTATTTTATTCCAAGTTTTGGTATTCTTGCGTGAATCAACAAATTTTGATGCCTATTGTTATGGTATTCATGCACGAATCAACAGATTAATAGAAGGTTTCGCTTATGGTATTCTCAAGAATCAATGTATTTTGTTCCCGATATTCAATAATAAACGGATTCGAATCAGTTATCCCTTCGGTTTATAGTGTTTTGTCTACATTGATTTTTCCCCTGGGTCACCAACCAACGAGCACACACACTCGATTTATCAATAGACCTCAAATAGGCCTCTATACATTATGATTTCCAAAAAGAATAATTTGATCCAGGCGAACTTAGAAATATTTGCTACACAGGTTAAATAATATATATATATATATATATATTTCTTTTCTACTTAGTGCGCATTGATGTAAATATATCAGTGCAATGCATATGAGTCGTTGATTCAATTACTTTAATGCTGACTAAGTCAAAACAGTTGAATCCACTATAAGAAAAATCACTTTTGACAACGTTAGAAAGACAACATACAGAGGGCGCATGTTGCAAAAAGTGATCTACCGCAGCACGCATCAAATGTACGTTGTGAAACCAACCTACAGCAACATACAACTTAATGTTGCCAATAATTGAACACATATGACTACACAATTTAGAGTGTACGTTGTTGAAGAACACTTATTACAACGTACAAAAAATGTTGTTAAAAATATATGATTTATAACAACGCGCAAAGACGGCACGTTGTTATTTTTATTTAAATAAACAACAAAAAATTCTATGTACGTTGCTACAGTCATATATTTATCAATCTATAAATATGTATGTTGCGAAAAAGACAATATTTAACAACACACATATTGTGCGTTGTTTAAAATGTGATATTTTGCAACTTACCTTTTGTGCACGTTGCCGTAAATTTCGATTTGGCAACGCACACGTTAATAGTTGTTAAAAAGTTGATTATTCGCAACGTACCTCTGTCGCACGTTGTCGTAACTTTATCTTTTGCAACCCATTTTTTTTTTGCACGTTGCTATAGGTTTTTATTAGGCAATACACACATTACTTGTTGTTAAAAAGGTGATTATTTCCAACAAATCTCTATTGCACGTTGTCGTAAGTAAATCTTCCACAACACACCTCTTCTGGATGTTACTCACTATAAGAAAATTGGGCTTTATTGACAGTTATTTGTTGACAGTTTTTAACTATCAACAATCTTTGACAGTTTTTAACTATCAACAAATAACAAACATTTTTTATATATATTATTAATATATTAAATAATATATTATATAATATATATTATATATAATAATTTAATATATATATATATATATTATATAATACATATAATAATATATTATAAATAAATAATATATATTATTTAATATATTAATATATAATATATATAATAATATATATATATATAATACATATAATACATATAATATATATATATATATATATATATAATACATATATTATATTATATAATATATACAATAATATAATAGTATAATATATATAATATATATAATAATATAATATAATACATATATACTAATATATTAATATTATATAATATATATTATATATATATATATATATAATGGTATAATATATATAATATATATTAATATAATATAATACATATATACTAATATATTAATATTATATATATATATTATATAATATAATATATATGTAATAATATATAATATATATAATAGTATAATATATATAATTTATATAAACTTCGTTGATAGTTTTTAACTGTCAACAATCCTTGACAGTTAAAAACTGTCAACAAATAACAAACATTATAATTATATATATATATATATATATATATATTATTAATATATATATAATACATATAATACATATAATAATAGTATAATATATATAATATATATAATAATATAATATAATACATATATACTAATATATTAATATTATATAATATATTATATATATATATAATAGTATAATATATATAATATATAATATATTCATATAATATAATATAATATAATATATATTATATATAATATATATGTAATAATATATAATATATATAATAGTATAATATATATAATTTATATTAACTTTGTTGATAATTTTTAATTGTTAACAATCCTTGACAGTTAAAAACTGTCAACAAATAACAAACATTATATATATATATAATACATATAATAATATATATAATATAATATAATATAAAAAGTGGCTATTCTATGGAATTATCTCTATAATATATATTATATTATATATAATAATAATAATAATAATAATAATATATTGATATAATATAATATAACACATATATACTAATATGTTAATATTATATATATATTATATATAATATATATGTAATAATATATAATTTATATTATTATATTTAATAATATAATATATAAATATATTATGTTATATATATATATGTTTATATAATATATTATTTTTGGAAAGGAGGGTATTTTTGGAATGGAGTTGGGGCATATGAGGGTATTTATGGAATATGTTTCTTTCCATTCCATTCCATCCAACCAAACATGGTCTATAGGAGACTTATGACATCAATTGTAATAAGTATGATTTGGATTTGGAATACAACTCTCATTACATGGGAGATATTTCTCAACATGCATATTACAATTTAATGAACAAATGTAAGACTCAGATTACTAATTTATATGGGTAATTGCATTGTTAACGTGTCTCTTAGTATGAAACATGAGAGTGCAAAATAAATAAACAATTTATTTAAAATAATTTTTTTGAATTTTTTGAAAGTAAATGATTTAAAAGTAAATTTATTAAATTTAAAATTTTACTTATCCAATATCGGTTTGTCCAAAAACCGATATCTTACGGTAAAATAAATCCATATTGGGATTTTGTTTGGTATTGAAAATATGAAGTAAAAGTTTAAAAAAATTATTAAGGATAAAAAAAAATTATATATTATGAATGTTTTATAATATAATATATATTATATATTATATTATATATTATATAAATATTATAAATATTATTAGATGTGATTTGCTATATATATATATATATATATATATATATAATATTATTTAATATAATAATAATATATATATTAATATATATATATTATAAAACATTCATAATATATAATTTTTTCATTATCTTTAATAATTTTTTTAAACTTTTACTTCCTATTTTCAACACCAAACAAAATCCCGATATGCATTTATTTTATAGTAAGATGTCCATTTTTGGGCAAACCGATATTGGATAAGTAAAATTTTAAATTTAATAAATTTACTTTTAAATTATTTATTTTTAAAAAATTCAAAAAATAATTTTTTAAAAAATTGTTTATTTATTCTGCACCCTCTTGTTTCATACTAAGAGACACGTTAATAATCCAATTACCCATATAAATTAGTAATCTAAGTCTTACATTTGTTCATTAAGTTGCAAGATGCATGTTGAGAAATATCTCCCATGTAGTGAGAGTTGTATTTCAAATCATGCTTATTACAACTGATGTCACGAGTCTCCTATATGCCATGTTTGGTTGGATGGAATGAAAAGAAAGTCATTCCATTAGTTTGGTTTGTTAAAATGCAATGGAATGAGGATTCCACTATTTTGGTGGAATGAGCATTCCATCTAAAAACCAATGATCGAAAAGCCATTTTGTTCCAAACTAAAATTTATATTCCATAAATACCCTCATATGCCCCAACTCCATTACAAAAATACCCTCAACTCCTTTCCAAAAATAATCTATTATTATAATATATTATCATATATATAATATACTTTTATATTTTATTATTATTATCCATAATATATCATGCTATTATACATTCATACTTAGGGGTATTTTGGTCAAAATACAATTAACTTTATTCTACTCTGTTGTTAACAAAACAAAATAATACTGATTCAGAGACTAATTCTAAAGTTCCAACCAAACAAAAAACTTAGTTTTCATTTCCTTTACATTCTCATTCCCATTCCCATTCCTATTACCATTCTGATTACTATTTCACTATGTAACCAAACGTGACCACAGAGTATTGACCAATAACTCGACTATATATGTTTTTAAAAATATAATTTTATTAAAAGTTTTAATAAATATTTTTAAATATACGTCTCTCGTGGAAATTAAAATTTTGATTAGTTGAATAAATTTAAATTTATCTAATAAAGTTTTTTTTTTTTTTTTTAAATTTCTAACAACTCATATGGTTTATATATAAATATTGTTCAATTGTAAACATATAAGAGTTTTAGTCAAGTGGTAAAGACTTGAACTTAAGGTCTCAAGTTCAACTCCCACTACTAACATTTAATTGTTGTTATTATCACAGGTGGCTGGACGGCGGCAGGTGGTCCGGCAGTGGGGTCCAGCAGCTGCAGGCGGTGGTGGTCTGGCCGTGGTGGTGGCCGGGAGCGGTTGTGTGTCCGAAATCGGAGGTCCAGGCGTCGGTGGTGGTCCGACAATGGAGACGGCCATCGGTGGTGGTCTGACGACTGTTCCAGCAGTGGTGGTGGTGGTCCGGCCGCCGTTGACTGGGCGGCGATAGTGGTCTCCGGCGGTGGGGTTGTGGTGTAGAAAAATAAAAAAAGTTATTATAATTAAATAATGAAATTTTTTTTTTAAAAAAATACATATATCTTGACAGTTAAAAACTGTCAAGAAAAAATAATAATAAAAAAATAAAACTGTCATTATAATTCTTGACAGATGCTTTATTGACAGTTCAAAAAATTGTCAAGAATGGTATTCTTGACAGTTGACAACATCGGTTTTTTCTATACGTTGCCATATATAATCTTCAGCAATATACCACGTGTAGTTAAAGATTGCTAATTTTATTATTTATTAAATTTAAATTTTATAAGTATAGCACATATAATTCTTACCTATAATTACTTTCATTTATTTTTTAAAATGAAATCTATAATTTATTCACTTATTCTATATTATATATATAGTTGTATTTTCACAACATACATTTGATTACAATGTAACATACAACATTTGATTTGGCACGCATGTCATTCAATAGTCGGTGGCCTTGCGCATTGCGAAAAAAGTCTAATATTCTACAACACACTTACACATATATCATGCACGTTACCGTAGGTTTCTTTAGCAACATATAAATGTGTACGTTGTTAAGTCTTGTATTTGTAATGATTAATATCATTAGGTTTCGATAGATCCTTAACTGGGTTGTTTTTTTTTTTTTTTTTTTTCAAATAAATGATTTAGCTATTATATATGGTATGTATAGGACATGGATAGTTATGATATAAAATTATTTTATTTTTAAATCCTTAATTTTCGTAGATCATTAGAGAAATCCAATGGCAATATGAGGTTGGCCTAGTGGTTTTTCATCACACCCACATCATGAGATTATGGGTTCAAATCTGTCCCCCTTCACCAAATCTCAAATTATCGTAATATTTCAAAAAAAAATAAAAATTGTAAGTTGTAACTATATGGAACCTGTATATTAACCAAGCCCTTTGATTAAATGTTTGGATAAAATTTAATTGTTTATCATAAAAATAATTACAATGATTATTATAATGACCCTAAATTATCAATTAATAAAATTAATAATTTTTTTCAATAAAATATTGAATTAATTTTTTTTATTTTTATAACATATGTTATATATAAATAAGTGTGTAATATTATCAAAGTTAAACTCGTAGCAGAATGGCAAAGACTTTCATGGTGGTTGGTGTTTGTCACAGGTTCAAACCCTCTTCTGAACAAAGTTTGAGATATAAGTTGACAAGGGGTGGTTAGGGGTGTTGCATAGTGATTGGGTAATGAGGGGGATAGTCCAATGAGATTGAATTAAATTTTTTTTTTTTTTCTTAACCTAAGATAATGTACAAAACACGTTGTGAAAATTTTCTAAGGCAACGTACAATGCACGTTGTGAAAACCGTCTAAGGCAACGCACGATAAAATTGTCTAAGATAACGCATGGTAAGGCAACATACATCAACTGTTCGTTGCGTTAAATGTCAATGACAATGCGCATAGTACGTTGTTATTATTCTATGACTACACACATTGCGCGTTACCAAAAGCTTTGGGACTTTTGGTAACAGGTGTATCAACAACATACACCTGCACGTTGCGAAAGGCCAAATTTCTTGTAGTGATCTAACGACTCACATGCATTGCATTGATGTATGCAGGGACGTAACCAGGATTGGATGATAGGGTGGGCTAGAATAAAATTCTCTAAACCTCAATACCCGATAAAATTTTACTAATTGAAAAAAATAATACATATTTCTAAATATATAGACCAACTGAAAGAAAAACCATCATTCATAATAATAATAATAATACATATTTCTAAATATATAGATCAACTGAAGGAATCATACCATGTCCTTGTGCATACATAAGAGCTTTCCTATGTCTTTGTGGTTGAGTAGGTTTAATCCATCTTTGTTGTTAAACCGGTCTAGCTTGCTTTCGAGGTTTAGCTTGCATGATTGGTCCCTTTCCTTTGTGAGCCATATGTTAAGGAATGTTAGCTTGAAGAGCTCTTGTAGGTTGAGCTTGAGGTTGCCTTTTTGGCGCCACCTTCACTTGTGCACTATTTGAACATTGTCCTAGATCAATTTTCTTCCTAAGAGTTTGCACCGGTGAAGCTTCTTTGTTGCCTAAGCTCTTGACAAACACGATCTTGTTAGAGGTTGAGATCTCCTTACCATCTTCATACCCAAGACCCCTCTTGTCACACGGATTCTTTCCAACACTAAGCATATGATCAAGCTTTTGGGTGCTAGAGGCCATCCTAGTCAAAGATCTTTTTGCTTCTTCAAGCTCCATCTTTAGACCTTCTTCATTCCTCCTAGACAAAGCTAGCTCATCTCTTTGCTTGTCTTCAATCTTCTTGGATCTTTTCACTTGTTCATTTAAGTGGTCATTATGGGATGAAAGTTCAAGATTTTCTTCTCTCAATCTTTGAATCTTTCTCGTGCTTTTGATTGCTAAGTCATTAAACTCAGCATGGTATTTAGCAAGCACCTTTTTCTCCACATATCCATTTATGGAGTTAGATGAGGAATCACTTTCTTCTTCACTTGAGTCATTTTCCTCTTGACTCCCTTCTTCTTTTTCACTAGAACTTTTGCTCTTGTGAGAGGAGGTAAAAGCCCATGAGATCTTTATCACTTGAAGTCTCATCTCTCTCGTTGGAGTCATCACTACTTCCACTCCAAGTGGCGGCCATCACTTTTCCCTTCTTCTTGTCATTGTGATTAGCACATTTGGGGGCAAAGTGACCTATCCCACCACACTCAAAGTATCAGACCCCTTTCATTTCGGTCATCTCTTGCCTAGGCTCAAACTTCTTGAAGGGACCTTTTTTCTTCAAGTTTTGACCTTTTGAACCAAAGCCCTTCTTCCCGAACTTCATAACCTTACAAATAAGGTAAGGTCTTCGTCTGAGTCAATCTTCTTATCCTCCTTTTCTTCCTTAGAAGCTTTTAAAGCAATTCCTTCATGCTTTTTTGGAGGAGTAGAGCTAGGAGCAATTCTAGACTCGTAGGTGAGAAGTCTTCCAATATCCTCACTCGGCTTCATATCCTTGTAGTAGCTATTCTCTTCTAAAGCCATCACCTTGGACTCAAATATATCGGGGAGAGATCTCATAATTTTTTGCTTGATTCTCCTATCCGAATACGGGTCATCAAGTTGATGACTTTGATTGACAATGTCTATCAACCTTACTTCGAAGTCATTGAAGCATTCGTTCTTGTAAGTAATTAAATACTCAAGGCGTATTTAATATATAAAGCTTGAGGGGGGGGGGGGGGGGGGGGGGGGGGTGAATAGATTTTAGCTAATTATTACCCAATTTTCGTGTGCATGTCAATTTTACGAAAATACCCCTAGCAAGTCAAATATACATACAAGTGTAATAAGATGCGGAAATAATAAATGACACTTGATGTTTACGTGGAAACCCAACCATTGGGAAAAAACCACGGGCTGTTTAGTGCGCCACACTCGGAACTCGAAATCACTAATTGAAATGAAGTTTACAACCTATGTAGACCTCGTCTAACACTCCGGTCTGTAACCCCTCACTTCTACCCAGCGGGCCTTTATTAGCAACCCTATTCCAATTTGCTCGATCCTCGCAGCCACTACTTGTAATGATGTTTACAGCCTAATCCCGGTCTGTAACCCACCACTACTACCCGCAGGCCTGTAATAGCAACCCTAGACCAAGACTTCAATCTCTCAAAAGAGATGCACAACCCTATGTGAATATGTCCGTTTTGTTGATTGGCTTATTTCGTGGGCAAACCACAAGTTGGGGTTTGGTTGTAAGGGTAGTCTAAGTGATTTGTTGAAGATCAAAGACCATTTCCAAGACCTCAAGAGGACAAGCACCAAAGGTATATATCTAGTGCTTACATTGTCTTGAAGAGATATAGTTGCACACACACACAACATGCATAACTTTTATTCTTGAATGTTGTGTTTATATTTTGTGTGCATTGTGCTTTATTGATTTATTTAATATCTCTTCTTGCATTTAATTGATTGCATCTTGTTCTATGAAATGCCATGACATGATAGGCATTATGATGCATTCAATACCCACACTTGCACTTCATGATTAGTCTTAAGTGTGGTGTAATTCGTTTCCATTTGTGTGATCGGAAACGTCCGCGCTTGCACGATGGTGTGCTTGTCTTAGCGCGATGGTTGACCACTTGAGAAGATCTCATTCTTCTCTTGGATAAGTGGTAGCTTTAGTTTGGTTGGGTTGATTGGAGTAAGGTGTCTAGTTTCAAAAGATTGGATTTCAATGTTTTAAGTGTTTTCAAAACTGACCTTTGCATGGTCGTGTGACCATAACTTTTTACACAAAGCTTCAAAATGAGTTTTGAAAATTTCTGTACAAACTAGACACCCATACCTTTCCAACGGTATATTATTCGTAATATTTCATGACCGTTTGGATTGGTTTTGAAATTTCCAAAGTGACCACTAAACAGGGCATCACAGCTGTTATCCGAATCTGACCTTTGGTCACTCAAATGACCATAACTTTTTCTACAGTTATCCAAATCATGTTTTGTTAATTGGAGTAGAACGTAGACTTCCATACCTTTCCAACGGTATATTATATGAAAGGTTTCGATGTCGTTTGGTCATGTTTTGAGTCGCTTGAAAATCAAGCTTTGTGCTGTGACGCTTCGCCGCGGTTTCAGTGCCGCGGTTTGTGACAGCGGCGTTCGAGCGACAGCAAGTCAGTGCCGCGGTTCTAGTGCCGCGGTTGTGCAACCGTAGCAATCGAGCTACAGAGCAACTGCGATAGTGTGATTCAGGGGCAAAATTGTCTTTTCACTTGCCCTGTTCTTGATGTCTATAAATATCACACTTTCTCATTATCTGAATAAGTTCTTTTACTCTTAAGAACCCTAAACTTCAAAGATAGATTTTGAGAGAAAATCAAATAAAGAACTCACCTTTAACCACTCAAATCAAACCCCTTTTGCATCAAATTTCATATTGCATCTCCTATGTCTATATAGAGTGCATCCATGTATGGGTTTGCATCATCACAACTTGCTTGGTAAGATTTTGATTAATTTCATCTTATTTTAGTATTTTAAATACCAAGCCATCTCTTTTAAATTACTTGTATGTTTTAGATCATATGCTAAATACAAGAAAAGAGATTAATTGTGATGAATTGATTGAGTGTTGTTTTTGATAGATATCTAGGTTTTTATAATCTATGATTATCTATGCTATTTGACATGTCATTTAGCAATTGATATCTAGGGTTGATTTAATTTGAATATATCATCATTCTAGATAAGCATCTAAGGTTCCCTAGCCTTGTTTGTTAATTGAATATTCATACATATTCACATAGGGTTGTGCATCTCTTTTGAGAGATTGAAGTCTTGGTCTAGGGTTGCTATTACAGGCCTGCGGGTAGTAGTGGTGGGTTACAGACCGGGATTAGGCTGTAAACATCATTACAAGTAGTGGCTGCGAGGATCGAGCAAATTGGAATAGGGTTGCTAATAAAGGCCCGCTGGGTAGAAGTGAGGGGTTACAGACCGGAGTGTTAGACGAGGTCTACATAGGTTGTAAACTTCATTTTAATTAGTGATTTCGAGTTCCGAGTGTGGCGCACTAAACAGCCCGTGGTTTTTTCCCAGTGGTTGGGTTTCCACGTAAACATCAAGTGTCATTTATTATTTCCGCATCTTATTACACTTGTATGTATATTTGACTTGCTAGGGGTATTTTCGTAAAATTGACATGCACACGAAAATTGGGTAATAATTAGCTAAAATCTATTCACCCCCCCCCTCTAGCTTTATATATTAAACACGCCTTGAGTATTTAATTACTTACAGTTCTCATCCATCCTAAGCAATTCAAATTGCATTTGGAGAACTTGAAGGTTCAAGTCCTTTACAACTTCGGTTCCCTCATGTGCAACCTCTAAGATGTGCCATGCTTCCTTAGCTATCCTAGTGTTTTGAATCAACTTATATTGATTCTCATCCATTGCACACAGGATAGCATGCATTGCCTTCCTATTCCATTTTGATGATTCAAACTCTTGCGTGTTCCGTTGCGCTTTTGGCTTGAGCACATCCTCTCCTCCATCCATAGGAGTCATCATGAGTGATGTGTAGCCGTCTTCAACCGCCATCCAAGCCTGGTCATGGATTTGACATATGTACGACTCCATCCTACCTTTCCAAAAGACATAATTCAACCCGGTAAGAAGTGGAGACCTTGTGCTAGAGGCACCCTCGTTGCCACCGCCATTTCAACCATTTCCACCATTTCCACTCATATTGTTTATGAATGAATGAAATAAATGCAAATGTATGAATGATCAAAATCACACAAAATGCAAAACACACCAAACTGATCAAGGATCACCTAATTATATCTAGGAACTCACTCTGATACCAATTGAAACAAATTAGGTGTGTACAATATTAATCTGAAGGGGGGGGGGGGGGGGGGGGGGGGGGGGGGTGTGTGAATAGATTTTAATTAATTTTACCCAATTTTCATGTAAGTCAAGATTACGAAAAAACCCCTAACTAGTCAATATAATATAACAAGTGTAATATGTGTTGAATATTAAATAACACTTGATATTTACGTGGAAACTCTCACGGGAAAAACCATGGGCTGGTAAGGGTGCCACACTTGAACCTCAAATACACTAATGGTAAGATGAGTACAACCTAATCCCGGTATAACTCACCACTACTACCTAATCCTGGTATAAGTGAACCTAGTTCAATTGCTTATGATTTAAGCAACCTAATCCTGGAAGCAACACAAGACTTAGTTCTCAATGAAGAGATAATAAAACCTATGTGAATATATGAATTATCCAAAATACAATTTAGTGCTAGGTAACCCTATATGCTTATCTAGGTTGATAATATTGCAATTAAAGCAAACCTAGATATCAATGGCTAAATGATATGTGATAAAACTTAGCTAAACATAGATTAAATAAACTTAGATAGCTATCACAAAACAACACTCAATCAAATCAACACATAAATCTCCATCTTTAATATTAGACAATAATCTAATAACATGCAAGTAATTAAAGAGATGCCTTTTTAAGTAAAACACTAAGATTAGATGAAATTAGTGAAGAACTTACCAAAGCAAGTGTGTTGATGAAAGACCCATATAAGCAAGCATCCTAGATATGCTAGAAGATGCTAGATGAAGTTTAATGCATATGAAAATGGTTTTGAGTGTTTAAACGAGCAATCTTGATTGCCTTTCCTCTCACAAATCTCTCTATAGACTTTAGGGTTCTTGTATTGAAAGAGTTAGTTTTAGAGAGATGAGAAAGTGATGTATTTATAGATATCAAAAACAGAGCATGTGGAAAGACAAGTTTGCCCTTAAAAATGCATGATCGATGGTTTCATTTGTCGGCCACTGACCGCCGAGTTGAGTCCCGAGAGAATAGGGGATCAACGACGATTTCATTTGGCGGTTACCAAACCGCTGATTCAACCACAGAATCAAACTCGAGAGAAAAATCAATCAGGTATGAATGGCGATTTCGAACGACGGTAGTGGCCGCCGATCATAACCATAGAATCACTCCAGAAACTTCTAGACTCAAACGATGGTTTCATTCAACGGTCATGGCCACCGATCAAACCGTCAATTCACCAAAAGTGGTGAAACTAAAGGAGAAGCCAAGGACATTCTTTGTAGGCGGTTGTTGACAGTGATTTTTGGATCGTTGAAAAGTCAACCGTCAAACAATAACATGTAGGCAGATCGAAGCTTTAACTAGTCTAGGTTTGAATAATCAAAGCCTCTTTCTCCATGTGGATGTGATACGATTCGTTCGTATTTGAGAATAGTAATGTAGAAAAACAGGAAATAAATAATAAACCAAACATAACACATGTTTTATGTGGTAAAACCCCAAGGCGGGGAATCATCCACGGTGCCAGTGACGGCGAGAAGAGATCCACTATGAATATAATAATTACACACTCAATACTCGCTTTCTCTCAGATAATTGCTTATGTTTCGTATCTTTTTTCTCATGTAAGTCAATTGCTCATGATGTCGATCCCCCTTATAATGAATACATGGTTGTATTTATATAGTTCGATTTAGGGTTGCCCTAGTTCTTGTCGTATAAGCGGTGGATTCATTAATTAGAATCTTTGTAGGATTCCGGTTGAGTAGACCAATTAGGACTCGTTTCCCGTTTGGTGTTTATCCTTCTGGAAGCTTTAAGTCCTTTCTTGATTATAATTCTGACACTGGAGAGGAAATAGGGATATTTCCTTACTTGGAGTGTGATTCTTAGATTTCGTATCTGAGTGGATCTCCACTTGATAAGGCGTATCTTAATAGGATTGTATTTCCTATTTTTGGCTAAGTATTGATCTTTGGCTGAGTGAAATCTTGGCCGAGCAGATTCCTATCCGAGTAGAATCTTGGCTGAGTAGACTCTTGGCTGAGTAGATTCCTGGCCGAGTAGACTCCTGGCGGAGTAGATTCCTGGCTGAGCAGACTCCTGGCCGAGCAGACTCCTGGCCGAGCATATTCTTGGCCCGAACAGATCTTGGCTGATTAATTGAAACCTTTGGCCGAACAAATCTTTAGCCAACCAGATTCCATCTGTAGATGGCCTCTTATATGGTGCTGTTACGCATTCATGTTGACGCTTTTGATAATGTGTCTCATATTTGACTTTTGATGACATGGAGTCACTATATTTCGCATTACTTGTTATCTTTTGCTAACGTGTCATGCTGACGAAAAACCCCTATAACAGCGGTCTTCGTGCTAAACCAAGCACACATTCGTGCAAGCGCTGATGTATCCGAACATATTCGGGAAACGAATTAGAAGACACAAAACACACAACAAGATACAACAATCAAAGTGCAAGTGTGGAATGTGACATGTGAAGAGAATGCACACAAATGCAAGTATGCTAAGTGTTTGTGTGTGCAATCTAAATCTCTTCAAAGAAAACAAAACACTAGAGTTATACCTTTGAAGTGCTTGTCCCTTGAGGTCTTGAAAGGGCCTTTGAGCTTGATCCTCAATCACCTAAACTACCTTTACAATCAAACCCCAACATGTGGTTTGTCCATGAAATAAGCCAATTAATAAATGGGAACCTTACAGTGGGCATGAACGATAGGGTTGGGTTGATTCTGACTATTTGTGTTTTTGCTTATGCTTCATTTTCTGATGCTTAGATAGTTCATTGTCTTGAATAACAGCTTACTGTTTCGCTCTGATCGGTTCTCGGGTGCATTTGTACACTTTTGTTTATGCGAGCATTTCTGCTATAGTTCGTAAGTTGCTTTGGCAGTTTCTTCGAGATATGGTTAGTTTGGTTTCTTCTATATGGTTGGTTGTTAGGGAATTTAATACAGTTCTAGGTGCTCATCAGGCTTTAGGTTCTCAATCTCCGGCCTTTGGTTCTTGTGAGGATTCTAGGTCGATGATTAAGGATTGTGATTTGGTTGGTATTCATTCTCAATGAGCTCAGTTTAATTAGGTTAGAGGTCATAGTACCCGCACTAGAGTTGAGAGATGATTAGATAGAGTTTTTGTTTCGGATGGTTGCATTTCCTATTGGCGGGAGATTTCATGTGTGGCTAATGGGATGTTTTGGATGCGTTATAGTTCTGATCACTATCTGTTATTGGTTCGGTTTTCAAATTTTGAGATTTCTAGTCTTAGGCCATTTTTGTTTTAGAGCATGTGGTTAGAGCATCTTGATTTTATAGCTATTGTTTGCAGGATTTGGAGCTCTTCTATTGTGAGTAGGCCTCCTCAGGTTGTTATAAGTAAGCCATGGAGCTTGAAGAAGGCTTTTAAGACTTGGAATTTGGAGGTTTTCGGGGATCTTAATTCTACCATTGCTGGCAAATCTACGGAGCTTCATTCTATTCAGCTGGATCTATCTAACAGGGGTTTTTCAGATGATCTTTTTATGGCCGAGTTAAGTGTTCATTATGAGCTAGATGTGATGTTACGTAGACATGAGTGCTTTTTTCGAGATCGGTCCAGAGTTAGGTGGCTTTGTGATGGGGATTAGAACACTTCTTTCTTTCATGCATCTATTAGACGTAGGCAGTATCGTAACGCTATTTCAGCCCTCTTGATTAATTGGGTTCTCTCGGAGGATCGGCCAACCGTTAGGGATCATATCATCAGTTGTTATTCTGACCTTTTTTTCTCGGATGTTTCTCGAGTTATGAGAGATTTATCTATTGTAGATGATGTGATTCCTTCCTTTTTGACTGCTGTGGAGAACACTTTCTTGACTAGCATTCCATATTTAGATGATATTCATGATGCGGTCTTTGCTATGGATGCTATTTCTGCCCTTAGGCGAGATGACTTTTCCGGTAGATTTTATCAGAGATGTTGGGATGTTGTAAGACGTGATGTGGTCCTCACTGTTCAGGATTTTTTTCATCACTGGAGTTATTTTCCTGGGTCTCAATTCTAGCTTCATTGTTCTTCTTCCGAAGTTGAGGGACTCGATTTTGATGGATAAGTTTCGACCGATTTTGCTTAGTAACTTTCTGTTCAAAATTTCTTCAAAGATTTTGGTTGATCGTTTAGCTCGGGTTGTGGTCATGATTATTTCTCCTTAACTGCTCGAATTCATTCGAGACCGGCATATCGAGGATTGCATTACTTTGGGTTCTGACTGTGTGAATGTGTTGCAGAAGAAGTGATATGGGGTGACTGGGCCATGAAGATTGATATCTGCAAAGCTTTTGACACTCTGGATTGGTCTTTCCTTTGCAGAGTGCTTTAGGCTTTTGGGTTTTCTTTTGTTTTTGTGGAATGGATAGACGACATTTTCATTCGTCTAGGCTTTCAGTTCTATTGAATGGGGTCCTAGAGGGTTATTTCTGTTGCTTTAGAAGGGTTTGTCAGGGAGATCCGCTCCCTCCGATTTTGTTTGGTATTACTAAGTACTTAGTTAATAGATTACTGACGAGGATGGTGGGTTCTTCTCAGATTCTGCCGATTTCTTCCCAGGGGTTTTTTTTGGCTCTAACTTATTTGCTGCATGTAGATGATGTTCTGATGTTTTGCAGAGGCACTCAAAAGAATTTGAAGAATATCACGGGTTCTTTTAGGGATTATGGTGATATTTCAGGCCAGTTGGTTAAATAGGGATCCCTCATTTATTTCAGATATTCTTTCTCACTTTCTCAGATTGCTAGTTTGTAGTCTTTGGTTGGTATGTATATTAGGCAGCTTCTGTTCTCTTATTTGGGAGTCCTTTGTTTCGGGATAAGCCTTGGAAGGCGGTGTTACCACCTATTGCGGATAAAATCTTATCTTAATTCGCTAAATGGAAGTGTAAGTCCCTCTCTCTAGTCGATCATGCTACTCTAAGCAGGTTGGTCATCACAAGGTCATTTGTGCACTCTTTCATGATTTACAAGTGGCCTTTTTCTTTACTGTTGCTAATTAACCATAAGTTAAAGAACTTTTTGTGGACTGGTTCTTGTGAGGAGACTAAGTTGGTTTGAATCGCTTGCAATTGTTATTGTAGGCCTTACTTTCAGAGTGGTCTTGGTTTGTAAGATCTTGGGTTGCTAAATGACTCAGTGTTGTGGAAATTCACGTGGAAGTTTATTACCTCTGATGGTTTTGCTTTCTCATTTCTTCGGGATAGGTATCTTAGGCAGCTGTAGAAGCCTCAGGGAGGGTATGTCACCTCCTCGATATGGTCTTCTCTTCAGACCAATTATAGTTCCTTTCTTAAGGAACGTATCTGGCTGATTTGCGAGAACTCTCAGCAGGACTTTTGGCATGATAATTGGCTGTGGGTTTCCATTTTATAGCTTTTAGGGATTCCATATTATTTAGTTAATCCGTTCCAGGCGAGGGTCTTAGATTTTATTCAGGAGGTTAGATGGGTGCTTGATGATTGTTTCCAAGCACGCTTCTCATATCTGTGTTTTCCGATTGATCAAATTGAGATTTCTTCTAGATTCTTTGGTTTGGGCTAATTCTTGGGATGGTCGTGTTTCTTGCAAGGCTACTTATTCCTAGTTTTTCCACGATATTCCTTAGGTTGTTTGGTGGAGAGATGTCTGGTCCCGTTTTATTCCACCTTCTCGCTTAGCTTTCACCTGGAGTTATTTGTTGAAAAGGTTTCCTACCGAGGATTGCCTTTGCAGATCTGGGTTCTAGTTGGCTTCTCGTTGCAATATTTGTAGGGTTAATAGTGAATTGGCAGATTATCTTTTTCTTCATTATCCCCTGCAGTTGTTCTGTAGGAAGCTGTTTCTTGGCTATCCATCGATGTGTCTCTGTCGAAACTTGGCAATCCTTCTTCTTGTAGACCATGTTAGTTTCCTCTAGTGAGCAGGTTAGGATTTTATGGAAGGCGGCAATCCATACAGTGATTTGGGAGGGTGTGGCCTGCCTGTAATCTGCAGATCTTTAAAGGGAAGTCGGTGGACTTTAGATCCGTCCTCCCTCTAGTGTGGCATACAGTTTCAGTGGCTAATCACTTGGAGATTGGTTGTATGTGTAATTATACGGACGACCTTTGGATTCTTTGTCGATTTGGTCTTCAGGGTTGCCCTTCTAAAGGCCCGGTGATCAAGAGTGTGGTTTGGTCGCCTCCGGCTCTTGGTTGGATCAAAGTGAATACATATCGTGTTGCTATGGGCTCTCCGGGGGTTGGTGGTTGTGGTGGTATCTATCGAAATTGTCACTACTACAAAAATGTAAAAAGATATTAGTTCTTAACATCGGTTTTAAGGTAACCGATTTAAAAAAAAAACTTTTAGACATCGGTTCATAAAAAAATGATGTAATAAACATTACTGTTTGAAAGACAACGGTTTTTGTGCAAACCAATATTTAAAAAAAAAATTAGATATCGGTTCATACAAAAATGATGTCTTAAATATTGCAACTTGAAAAGACAACAGTTTTTAGGCAAACCAATATAGATTTATTTTACAATAAGATATTGGTTTCCCTTAAAACTGATCTCTTAAATAATTATAGATAAACAGACATGTATAAGTTTTAATTTGTTATATATTTTTTAAATAACTAGTGTCTTTACATTGTCTAATATTATTATAATAAATTTGATTACCAGTAGTTATATTATTATTATTATTATTTTGGATAAGTAAAATTTTATATTTAATAAATTTACTTTTAAATCATTTATTTTAACAAATTTCAAAAAATAATTTTTTAAAATTGTTTATTTATTTTGCACCCTTTTGTTTCATACTAAGAGACACGTTAATAATTCAATTACCATATAAATTAGGAATTCAAGTCTTACAATTGTTCATTAAATTGCAAGATGTAGAGAAATATCTCCCCTGTAGTGAGAGTTGTATTCAAAATTATGCTTATTACAATTGATGCCACTAGTCTCCTATAGAGTATAGACCCATAACTCGACTATATATGTTTAAAAAAATATAATTTTATTAAATGTTTCAATAAATATTTTTTAATATATGTTTGTAGTAGAAATTCAGAATTTTGATTAGTTGAGTAAATTTAAATTTATAAAACAAGTTTTTTATTTTATTTTATTTTATTTTATTTTATTTATTTCTAGCAACTCATATAGGTTGTATATAAATATTGTGCAATTGTTAACAAATCAAATCTTGCATTCAAGCTATAAAGGCTTACCACTTTGACTTGAGGTTTTGAGTTCAATTCCTCGTTATTATCAGCGGTTGGACGGCGGGATTAATTTTCGTAATAAATCAGTTTTATATCATCGGTTTTATAATATATAACCGATGTGTTTTAAAATCATTTACATCGGTTAAAAACCGATGTCATTATCATGTTTTTTTTTTACATCACTCAAATCTACATCGGTTACAAAATCTTGAAAAACCGATGTCTTGCCTGTAAAATAACTGATGTCTTTCAACTTTTTTGTAGTAGTGTGTAGAGCTTTTGTGAAGGGTTGCTTTGCTATTCCTCTTAGTCAGGTTTTCACATTTCAGGCCGAACTTCTAGTGGCCTCGTTGGCCATTAATTTTTCTTGGAAGTATAGGTGGCTTCGGATCTGGCTTGAGAGCGATTCTTTTTATGTGGTTCAACTTCTTTCTTCTCATTCTGAGATGGTTCCTTGGAGGGTTCATTAGGCGTGGTAGCGCTACATCTTCCAGATCTTGTAGATGGATTTTCAAGTTTCCAATATTTTCAAAGAGGGGAATCAGGTTGTAGATGCGTTTTCTGAGCTTTGGAGCTTCAGGCTGATTCTTGGTGGTTCTCCACCCTACAGTTCTATTCTTCTTTTGTTGGCAATGACTGCATGAGTTATGAGTCTTTTGTTTTTATTGATGCTTCCTTTTTCTTCTTGGTATAGCATACGTGCATCTTTTTATCTTTGGTTGTTTTACCTTGGTTCGTTGTGCTTTGTTGCTTTTTGTCATTCTTTACTTTTTTTTTTTTGTTTTTTTTTCTTTTATATATATATAGATACTTACTAAGGGTTATAATCCACTACACAATTGATTATGTAGTATTCAATAATTGTTATAGTAAAAAGTTATAAAAGTAACCCAAAACTTAAAGAGGGAAAATACAAAGTTTGAAGCGACTAAATTTTTTAAGAGGAAAAGTAAAATTCAAATCCCACTAATAGATTTCCCCATGTTTGAAGACTCCAATATTTTTAGATTTAAAAAAAATAAAAAAGTTTTTTTTATTCAAAAAAAAAAAAAAAAAAAAAAAAAAAAAACCCTTATGGATATTTCTATTCAAAAAGTGGATTATTATTTGTTAAAAATAATCTAAACACTAAATATAATAACTCCGACTAATTATGGATTTTACTCTTTATTTTATTTTTTAGCCAATTGTGCTTTTAGACTTGTGCAGCCACCGTCCACTTAACCATCTCAAATCAATGCTTCCTCATTTGACCATTTTCTCAACAAGCCCTTTCATTATTTTAATAGAATGATAGATATGTTTTATTGAAACTTTCTCCGGGTACTTGATGTTCATTTATATTCGCTCGATCAGATAATTTTGATATATATATATATATAACACATTGTCTATTTTGATGCATGCATTAAATTTTTATTGGAATTCCAAACAAAAAATGTGGGCAAAAAACTAACTTTCTTGTGTGTGTGTGTGCCCGCGCTTTGACTGAGACTAATTTCCTAACACTAAGCAAAAGGATTTGTAGAGCATCTGAATGATGTTGAAATTTTGTAAAGTTATGATTGTCCTTGATTTGATGCAAGGAGTGGAAGGTGGTTCATTCATACATGGTGGGCTTTAATGCTCCTCTAATTATTAGAATCTTAGGTAACTAGACAAGAGTTGTTGTCACAGTTCTGAGGGGCCATTGCAACCTGCCTTTTCAGTGTCACTTTGGACCCACCAGATTAAATTATCAGATACCTAAGTCTTTTTATGACTAATAATTGATAATTAATCAGTGTAATTTTTGGCCATCGAAATATTATCATATTATATATATATTAGGGTTTCTTTAAAGGCAGTTGAAATATCATTTCCAAAGATCATTCTGGGGTCTTAGTGGTTTACATAAGGACAAGGGATTTCTCCACACACACACAATTCAAATTCAATTTTGTCAGGTTATATATGTATATATATATTTTGACCATATATAGCTATATGCATTGAGTAACAAAAACTTTGTGTGTGAACCTTGCAAGGAAATTATGGGTGACTTTTTAGTCTAACATATTTTTGTGGTGACGTGTCTTGTAGTGATTGGTTGACAGATGGCCCCCCAGCTTTCTCCTCCTATTAAGCCTTATAAATAGAGAAGCTAGGGTTAGGGTTACATAAAAGGACCTCACTTATCTGGGTTTGGATGATCAAGTGTATTATAAGCTAGCTAGGGTTTCCAGATGATGAAGAAGCGCCAAGTGGTAGTTAAAAGTTCTACTACTTCGTCCTCAATGGTTCGATGCGTTCGATATGGGGAGTGCCAAAAGAATCATGCGGCCAACATCGGAGGATATGCTGTGGATGGTTGCAGAGAATTCATGGCCAGTGGTGAGCAAGGGACGACAAGTGCTCTTACTTGCGCTGCTTGTGGATGTCACAGAAACTTCCATAGAAGAGAAGTGGAAACTGAGGTAGTTTGTGAGTATTCTCCACCTAATTCTAATTATTAAAAACTCATGATTTATATATATATAACTAGAGCCAAAAAAAAAAAAAAAAAAGAAGATATGAATTAACTGATTGTTTGCTGTTTTGATCTTGTAATTCTTATCATCTTCATCAACAGATACCAGTATTTGTATCTACAGGAAACAAAATTCAACTTCAATTAACCACTCATGTATGCTTCGAATATGTGGTTAAGATGTAAAATATATTAAACTTTGATGAGGATATCTTGTTCTATTTTCTTTATATTTCTGCTAGCTAAAGTTTTCAATCAGATACAAGTCTTGAATTAATTATTTTGTAATGATATAGATTTCTTATTTAGGAATTGAAGGGAAATCAGTAATAAAACTAGATGATATATATAGGAATCTTGTCTACACATGTATGGTCCAAAATTAATTAACAAAAAATATATATATATATAACTTGTAAACTAAATTTTATATACCTGGGAAAGGAGAAGCTTAACTTACAGCATGCACTTGGCTACTTCTTGGGAAATGTTAATAGCTTTCTTCAATCTAAAGCATGAGCTGTCATCTTGTTTCAGATTTGGTTTAACTCAATTTATTTAGTGATTGATAATACCATATATAGTTTACTAACAAATAATATTGCCCGGTGAAAAGGAAAGAGCAACTTCAACCAATAAATTTACAATTTTATTATGAGTAATGTTTGTAGCACGTGAGGTGTCGACATCACATCACTCACCATATAATCTCATGATTTATTGACATCTCACGTGCTAAAAACATTTGGGAAAGAATTTGAGAGTCTAGCATAACACTTTTATTAAAATACATTAACATAATAATGAAGTCTTTCTTATAAGGAAAATTGAAATCACTAATGTTAGACAACCCAAAAAATTAGTCCAAAATCCAATCCAAATGATGTGGTAAGTGATTTGTTCATTAACCACATCATCCAATGATTTAAGTGGTAATGACAACTCACTTGCCACGTCTTTTAGGTTGAATTTTGGGTTAATTATTTGAGTTGTATAGTATTACACAATTGAAATACTTCTCCATTATATAAATATATATAATAAATAACTCTAGCTCTTACTTGTTATTGAAAAATTATATGTATTCACCTGCTTTTTATATATCTCTCTATTAATTAATTCTAAAATTACCCCTTGCACGAATACAATTTAAATTAATTAGCTTCATCTTTCATGCAAGCCTGCTGCTGGAAAAATGCAGTTTCCAAATTTACTTGCATATTGTATTTTCTTTAATTTCGCTTTTATAAAAAGGTAGGGATGTATATGTATTCTGATTTAGATAATCTTTTCAATATTTCCCATTATTCAACTTGGACAATTTTTATATTTGTGTTCCAATACTTTATCCTTATTCGGAAGTTTAAATATCCGAAAGGCCCACACATTCAATCATCTTAGAAACTTCCTTTTCTTTTTAATAATTTAAGTTGGAGCCACTAAAGTTCAACGAATCAGATTTGATAATGTTATTCTTTTGGGTGATTAGTGGAACTTATAATTAATAATAAAAGAACAAAGTATAACAAAGAGATTAATAAGATAGGTTTAAATAATTAATTTAAGTTGAAATGTAAATAGTTATTTTTCCGAATATGAGATGTTTGGACCTATAACAACCTCATCTTGAAGCCTTGAGAAATATAATTTAGCCGTTGTGGTTAAACAACTTGCTGAGGAAGAAAGAGATCTGCTGATTTTGTTTTCATTTTAATTTCCCTTCTAAGTTGGCCTCAACAAAGATCCAAATGATTTGATTTCATGTATGTGTTAAAATATTAGGCTGCTAGATTGAAAAGCGTTTCTCGTCAAATAGAAAATTTATAAGTTAATCTGAATAAATAATACGATAATAAAAAGTGAATATGAGATGACCTTGATATATATTTGAATATTTTAAAAGTTGAATATATAGAAATATAAATGCATAATGATTTAACAAATAAATCATTCTTTGCACATATTCCAAGAATTGAGTATAGAAAATGTAAAGTTAAGAGTTCCTTATTAGAAGGAAAACAAATCATTCTTAATTTGCACACGAAGGTGATTAGATAGGTCGAGTGATGGCCAAAAACCATGTTAAATTGGATTGGGTGGTGCAAATTAAACTAAGCCAATCCAGCATATATATAAAGTAATAAAGAAGGCAAATATATACAGGTGAAGACAATCCAGCATGAATAGTTTATAAAAAAAACCATGTGCTGACCCAGATGATGCATCATCGTGTTTCTTTGCTGTCATCAACCTTAATCCAAATATCCATTTCTTTACCATTAGCTTGTAAAATGAATTATACTGATCATGAGCTGTTTATAAAAAAAAGATATCAAATTAAAGCAGCATGTTGAGCTGTTTTCATGTGGCGTTGATCCCTTAAATTTGCAATGTTAAATATGGCTTTCTGGGCCTAGTTTTGACACTTTTATTGGCCGCACCCGCACATGATGTTGGATCCCCACCACTCACCACTTTACACCTCACCCTTACATGTATATATGTATATACTTGCATACTTCATTAATGGAAACTATCACTGTATATTAATCACGAATACATGAGAGTCTGATATTTATATCAGATTACGACAATCATACAAAAGCATTTTCTTAATTCACCAACAGCCTAACTGCCTAACTAATTTTCTTGACTAAAAACAGCCACATCTGCTGTTAGTTCTTAGTTCACAGCTAACTAACACTAACACTAACAGATCAGTAAACCACCGTTTGCTAACTATCTATCATCTGTTCTCATCAAGTAATGATCAGCATATGATAGGGTATAATTGATTACAAGAGGTTGTACAATGATGCTCTGCTCTTGGCTTCACCAAATCATTTCTTGTTGTAGGCTTCTATATACTTAGGATGGTTGTGGGCTGCTTGTTAGAACTACAAGTGTTTCCAGAATACTTATGCTTTACATCCCCTCGCAAATGAAATTGGGGAGAATCCACGAGTTGAAGTTTGGAGCAGAGAAAGTGAAAACGATCTTGAGAGAAACTCTTAGTGAAAATGTTAGCTACTTGATGTTCAGTGGGAATATATCTAGTGTCAATTTCACCAAGCATTACTTTCTCACGAATGAACTGAGTATCAATATCTATGTGTTTTGTACGTTGGTGAAAAACAAGATTTTGGGAGAGGGAATTAGCACCATTGTTGTCACACTTGACCATAAATCCTTGTGGAATAGAAATTCGAAGTTCTTGAAGAAGAGACCTCAACCAAAGAACATCAATTGTTACCTGAGTCATAGACCAATACCTAGGCCCCATGCTAGACCAAGCAACAACTTGTTGCTTTCTAGAGCCCCAAGAGACTAAGTCTCCACCAAGCAGAACACAATTTCCACTAGTAGATCATCTATCATCAATGCAACTGGCTCAATCAGCATCAGCAAAAGCTTCAAGTGCCAATGCTGGGGCAAGATTGAAATGTATGACGAGGTATGGAGTTCCTTTCAAATAATAGAGGACCCTTTTACAAGCCTACAAATGTGACATAGTTGGAGCAATCAAAAATTGACTTAGTTTATTCACAATGAAGGAGATATCGGGTCTGGTATTGGTGAGATATTAAAGTGCTCCAATAGTGCTTCTATATAAAGTGGAATCGCTGAAAGCAACCCCATCAGAGAAGGACAACTTTGTTCTAGCTGTAACTGGAGTGTCACATGGTTTTGAATCAACCATGTTGGTTCTCTTTAGTAAATCTTGAATGTACTTGGCTTGTGCAAGATACAAACCAGAAGAATCTCGGTATGCTTCAAAGCCACGAACATAGTTTACCGGGCCAAGAGTCTTCAAGTCAAACTTGTGATGAAGAGTGGTGATAAGTTCCTTGATCAGTTGATGATTGTTCTTAGTGATAAGGATATCATTAAGATAGACCAACAAGAACTCCAAATCTGAACCTGAGAACTTGATAAACAATGAAGAATCGAACATTGAATTGGAGAATCTCTGTGATAAAAGAGCTGCTCGAAGTTTGTGAAACTAGCTCCTAGGAGCTTGCTTGAGGCCATATAGAGACTTATGCAACTAACATACATGAGTAGGCTTAGATGCATCAATGAAGCTTTCGTTTGGGTCATGTAAACCAACTCAGATAGGTCTCCATTTAAGAATGCATTGTTGATATCTACTTGTTCGATTTGCAAACCAAAAGTGACAGCTATGGAGAAGATTACTCTGATAATAGAAGCCTTCACAATTGATTTGAAAGTGTCCATGAAATCCAAGGCAGGTGTTTGTTGAAAACCTTTGGCCACGATCAAGTCTTATGCTTTAGAATACTTCCATCTTGCTTTAATTTGGTTCTAAACACCCATTTACACCTAACAACATTTCTATCAGATGTGAAACAAATTATAGGTGTGTACAATATATATCTAAGGGGGAGGGGAGGGGGAGGGGGAGGGGGAGGGGGTGGGGGTGAATAGATTTTATCCGAGTTTACCAAATTTTCGTGTATGGTCAAGATTACGAAAATACCCCTAACTAGTCAATAAAATATAGCAAGTGTAATATGTGCGGAATATTAAATAACACTTGATATTTACATGGAAACTCTCACGGGAAACACCACGGGCTGGTAAGTGCGCCACACTCAAACCTCGAATCCACTAATGGTAAAATGAATACAACCTAAATATGAAATATCCAAAATGCAATTAGAGCTAAGGAACCCTATATGCTTATCTAGGATGACAATATTGCAATTAAAATAATCTTAGATATCAATAGCTAAATGACATGTCAAAAAGCTTAGCTAAACATAGATTATGAAAACCTAGATAGCTATCACAATACAATACTCAATCAATTCATCACAAACAATCTCTATCTTGTATCTAGCATATGATTTAAAAACATACAAGTGAATAAAGAGATGACTTGTTAAGAAAGATACTAAAATTAGATAATGTTAGTAAAAATCTTACCAAGCAAAATGTGATGATGCTAAACCATGCATGGATGAACTTTGATGCACAAAGGAAAAGTGTTTGAGTGACCAAAGATGATCAAAGATGAGTTCTTGATTAAAAATCTCTCTTTGAAAAAGCTCTCAATTAAAAATATGATTTTTGAGTCATTAGTTTGACCTAAGAACAAAGAGGCATATTTATAGGAGGTCAAATTTAAGCTATGTCGTTTTGGACAAAATCAGTTGTCGCCATTTGCTGTCACAATTTGTCTCAGGACGACATCATGGCGACATTAGATTTTTCTTCTTTGTCGCCATTGGTCTCAGGGCGACATCATGGTGACGCAAATGGCGACGCCTGACGCAACAAAGAAAATCTTCTTTGTCGCCATTTGTCTTAAGGCGACATCATACCAGATTGATTTTCAGAAATAAAACTTTCTATCGCCATGGCGACACCAACAAAGGGCGACAATGCCCTGTTTCCACTTTGTGCACAATATGCAAGTGTGCAAAATGGTGAATGTTAGGATTATGCTTAATAGCAAGAGTGTAATATGATTTTGATAATCTTTTCATATTAGTAAAGTGATTTCTGGTTTAACAAATCTTATAGCATTTATAGTTAAATTATTATAATTGTCAAAAGTAAATAATTATAAGGTCAAAAGACTATGAGAAAAGAAGAATTGTTCATACATTTGGATATGTATGAGGTAGACACAATTCTTTAGTTAGTCTTGAATAATGTTCATAATTTAAGGTAAAGGTTGGGCACCTTTATCTTGTTAAAGTTGTAGATTCTTTTTCTAGCATTTGAGTGGGATCAAATGTGGTATGATGAGTCTAAAATCATCAAAGTGGCTTTGAGTAAAAGAATCTAGTACACTAGTTGCATTGAATAGGATCACAATGAAATTACTTTATCTAGAACCGTCAATAGATAAAAGTCTTTTCATTATCAGGACAATCGGAGAGTCTATCTTAATCCTGAGATAAATGATGGAATTATGGTTGCAAGTGTTATCATTTGAGCTATCAATGAGTATGATTATATAGTATAGTCTATCATCGATAGTTTGGTGGTATTCATTTGTTAATCGATAGAGGACTTCATTTATAGATATGGACATCGTGGCTCCATTTATTAAATGAGAGTATAATATCATCATATGGATGTTTTGAGGTATAGGATATTAAATCTTAACGTTAAGTTTTTGATAGTGTCTATTGAAACATGGCTTCTAGACAAGTCAAAATATCCAAGTTCAAAATGTGGTTATATGAGTAAATATGGTAACTTTGAGAGCTATAGGCGGTCTATGAGCTGTTAGCAATTATTGATATTCTTCACGAGAATACACTATCTCCAATAAAATTGTCTAGGGTATGAATCAGAAACATTTACTTATTCTAACTTTATTTAAGAGTGCAATTTTAGTTCTTTAGTGGAATGAACTAAAATTAATAGATTGAACCTAAGTGAATCATTTGTTGATTGTGATTAGGTTATGTCTATTGAAGCTTAAATTTAGATAGCCCGCCAAGATCCCCAATCCACATGGACTTGCATAGATCACTTGATATATTCTACCGGACTGATTATATGTCCATCTAGAATTGTATTTAATATATTAAGAATATAATTTGCACGATATTTATTTAGTGGGCTGTTAAATTATATTAATATATTAATGAAAGACATGTGGACTTGTTTCTTTTAGTAAGAATGGGTCTAGTTCACATGTGAGCTTTTTATTTAAAGTCTAATGGATTAAATAAAATGGGAAAATAATATATGGCCCATGTATGGTATATGGGCGGCAAGGCTAATGGATTAGCTTAATATATTATTTTATTTTATTATTTAATTAAATGGAAGTTAATTAATTGATTAATTAATTATTTAATTAAAAGTCAAAATATTTTTTTGACTAGAAAATATGTTTCTTAGTGTTATACTATTGTTAGTAGTATAATAAAGATCAAAGACTTTATTTGGTAAATAGATAAATAAAAGAAATTTAGTTATCTAGTCAAATTATGAAGTCTTTGATATAGTTACAAATACACTAAAGAGTTGGATTAGGGTTTGGATTCTAAAGTTGATAGGTATTTTGGTGAAATATAAATCCTCTTATAGTGAGGATTTCAGCCACCTTCTAGATTACCTGTCATAGAATTTGGCAACCCTAAATATATTTGAGCAAGAGAATTCAACAACTATATAATAAAGGGTGAATATCATTTGGGTCCCTAACTTATTCTGAAAGATCAATTTTTTAAACGAGTTTACCTTTTTATCAAAAGTTTCCCTGACTTTTGAAAAGTATATCAAATAGGTCCTTCTGATTTTTTTTTTTAACGGTCAAACGTCACATAATTGGTATAATGTCTATTTTGCCCATGTATGCCTTATTAATGGCTGAAAAGACTGTTTTACCCTCTAATATTTAAAATTTAAACAATTTATCTTTAATTTTAAATTAAAGATATAAAAAATACAATTTTTTAAAAATATTTATATAATACAAAAATAAATTGTTTTAAATCTCCACCATTCAAATCTTAGATTGATGGTGGAGATTTAATTATTTAAAAAAAAAAAATTATTATATAAAAAATGAAAAAAAATTTCTACCAACCTAAAAAATTTAAAACTAATTAAAACTAATCAAAATTCTGAAAATCATCAAGCAAACCATTGGTAATAATTAAAAAAACTATAGATCTAGTGGGGATCCAGATTGGATCTCTACCGTCCATCCCATGATATGGATGGTGGAGAACCAATCTGGATCTCCACCAGATCAATCTCTTTGATCTCCATGGAATCATCTATCTTCCACAATCAATGTAAGCCATATTCCTCATATTCATCTTAGATTCATCAACACAACAACAAACTTAGATTCATCAACACAAAACCCATATTCCTCCATCATCAACAACGATCTCCAAGACCACCACCACGACCACCACCACCCGGCTCCGCTGCCCAACCCAACTTCGCCACCCATTCGAACCCAGAAACCCCTCCCACCACCAAAATCAAACCACCACAAACAAAACACAAACTCTCTCTCTCTCTCTCTCTCTCTCTCTCTCTCTCTCTTCTAATCGATCTCCCTCGCCCCCGTGATTCAGACCCAGTCCCGAATCAATCCAGTCGCCGTCGCGATTCACACCAACTCTGAATCAATCCCGCCGCCGCGATACAAATTGATCTCGCTTCTTTCCCGATCTCCGTGGCGGCGAGGGAAGCTGGATTTGTGGGGGTGGTGGGTGTGTTGGTAAGAGAGAGCGAGAAGACAGGGAGAGAGATGATTCGGGGAAAGAAAGAGAGATAGGCGATGAGCGAACTGGATCAGTGTTGATGTTTTCTGGTGTTTGATTTTGGAGGAGAGGGATTAGTGATCAGAGAAATAATATTAATATTATTTTATTATATAAGTTTTTTTATTTTTTTTTTCTATTTTTTATTATATAAGATTACTTTTTTAATTAGAGTTTTTAAATTTGTGTTATATATTATTGATTTTTATTTTATATTTATTTTTGTGACACATGGCAAGTTCTTAGTTTAAAGACAAAAATACCCCTACAAATGTTAAGTTTGACAGAGAGTTGACTAACGGCTGGACTTATTTGATATACTTTTCAAAAGTTAGGGAAACTTTTGATAAAAAAGTAAACTCGTTTAAAAAATTGATCTTTCAGAATAAGTTAGGGACCCAAATGATATTCACCCTATAATAAAAATATAAAGTGCAGAATTTGGCTAATATAGAATATATAAGGAAACTGCAGATTTTGTGCACTATATATATTTAAATAGGTAGGTTGAATTCAAGAACTCAATATATAATACATATAGGCAATATGAATTCGCAAATATATATTATATTATATGGCAAGTATATCGAATTCACGCATACAGATATATATATATATATATATATTGGCAAGTGACTTTCGGCCAATATATATATATATATATATTCTTTGTATAGAATTCAAAAAACCCTAAGGCTTGCTTGAGAGTTATTTTTCTTTAACTTGAAAAATAAAATCCAACTCCTAGACATAGTGTGATTTTGGCCAATAGCAAAAAGAGAGAAGAATTGTTTTTATTTCGATAGTGCACTAGTAAGCTTTTACATCAAAAGGCTTTGTGTACAACTTCGAATTAGGTTCACACGAGTTTCGATCAATAGATTGATAATTCACAAGTGACCTAATGTTCTTCGTTTTGCTCTAAGAAGGTTATTGTGACTAACGAAAAAGAAAAAGCTTTTGTTATCCATCCTCAGGTACACAATTCAAAGAGAAGGGAGACCACGCTCCTAGGTGATTCACGTTCGTGATTGGATTGGAAGATCTTGCGGATTACCATCGATGCAACGTCAATCGGATCACGCGACAAAGGTACAATGCTTTTAATCATATATGTTAATTAATTAAAGGGTTAAGGTTCAACTTATGGAAAATTTTTAAAACATACTAAAACCTTTTTTAGTCTCGCTTCCGCTGCGTGCATGCGTTTTTCCCTACAGTGAATCCAAAGGAGAAGCCAGGGGCATTCTCCGAAGGAGATCTTCGTGCAAGACAAGCACACCAATGTGCAAGCGCAGACGTTTTCGAACAATCTTTGGGAAACGAATTACACAACACATAAACACACAATAATATACAAACAACAAAGTACAAGTGTGAAATGTGACATGTGAAGAGAATGCACACATATGCAAATATGCTAAGTGTGTGAGTGAAACTAAATCTCTTCAAAGAAAAACTAAGCACTAGAGATATACCGTTGGAGTGCATGTCACCTTGAGGTCTTGAAAGGGATTTGAGCTTGATCCTCAATCACCTAAACTACCCTTACAATTCAATCCCAATTGTTGTTTGTCCACGAAATAAGCCAACCAATAAATGAGATCCTTACAATCTCCCCCTTTGGCTATTTCGTGACAAAATCACCACTCACAACATAATTGAAGCTACGGGATAACAAAGATATTCTACATTACAAAGAGATATTAAAAAGTAAGAAACTTCAAGTCTTCAATCTCTTGTAGAACTATCAACCCTTCAAAACAAAAATTACAGTTTCCAAAGCAAGTGTATGTGAGATAATCAAGTGAAAATAAAACAAGAATTTGCATTCAAGTAATTTAAGCACAACATCATGCAATGTATGTGAATGCAAAGCTCCCCCCCCCCCAAAGGGTTACTCCCCCTCAATATGAAGTCTCCTCAACATGTGCATATGCTACTACATTTAGCAACTCCCCTTACCATATTCTACTCCCCCTTTTTGTCATGATATAGGTAAAGGAGTAGTCCCCAACCGGGTCACTTATAGCAAAGAGAGATAGTAGCATACTAGATATTTGCATAATCATAAAAGCCACTTTATGCAACTCAATTAATTGGAGAGAAACAAGGAGATTTATTTTAAGAAAATGTGTGAATAAAACATGTTTTGCATACAAGACATGTTGCATTCAAGTCCAAAATACAATGGTATTTGGCAAAGCAAATGACAAAGGTTTCCAATAGAATTCAAACCAATTTCACCATTTGACATGAGAGAAGCAAGGATATAAAGATTTTATTGATTTTAATTTAAGAGCAACAATATCCAACTTTATAAGCGAAACATGGCATGAGCGACTTTGCACCCTATTCGATTTTTCCGGGTAAGATACCCGTATGATAGTAGCCATGTTCAACTAATAAAGAAAGAGAGACATTTGGATTTTAAAATCCTTTGAATGGATACAAGATCCTTTATTCATTTTGAGTCTCCTAAGTATTTCACACAAGTTTTGTATTTAAGAATTGCAATCATCAATTCATGCTTTTTCATTTGAGCATGTTATTTGAATTTCATGCTGTTCATGTAACATTAGCATGTTATTAAAGAAACATCATGTCATGGAGATAACTATAGGTCATTCAAAATGTACTTCCTATGTAGATCTCTTAGTCTAAAAATGCATGCTTGAACATAAATATGACATGGATTGTAGTCAAAGCAAGGTTCACACTTATTGAATTGAAAACATATATACATATGTTCAACCAAGCTTACTCAAGCAATTAAAAAGAAGCATAAGATATTTCAAATTTTTGCATATGACAAGTATGTAAAATAGCTCTCTTTGCTTGAGTTCCCCATATGGGGTCAATAACCAAAATCATCACTCCACGAGGCAAATCCCAATAGATCTACTAAGTGTTTTAAAACGAGTAGCATCTAAGGGTTTAGTAAATAAGTCCGCTAGTTGATCATTAGTACCTACATGTTCAAGTACTATGCTTTTATTTTCAACTAGTTCTCTAATGAAATAATGGCAGATGTCAATATGCTTAGTTCTAGAATGTTGAACCTGATTCTTAGAAATATTAATAGCACTCATGTTATCACAAAAGAGAGTGAGTGTACCTTAGTTGAATCCGTAGTCTACTAGCATTTGCTTCATCCAAAGGAGTAGTGTGCATCCACTTCCCGTGGCTATGTAATCGGCCTCGGTTGTAGACAAGGAAATTGAGTTTTGCTTCTTGTAAACCAAGAGACTAGGTTGTTCCCAAGGAAGAAGCAACCGCCCGATGTGCTTTTCCTATCATCGCAATTCCCTACCCAATCCGCATCACTAAAGCCAACTAAACTAGCATTAGTGTCAAAAGAGTACCAAATCCCATAGCTGGAAGTCTCATTCATATAACGAATGATTCTCTTTACGGAAGAGAGATGAGACTCCTTAGGATCTGATTGGTACCTAGCACACACACCCACACTAAAAGAGATATCAAGCCTACTTACAGTCAAATAAAGCAAGCTACGAATCATGCCCCGATACAACGTTTGTTCCACTAGCATCCTTGCTTAGCTTCAAAGTGGTACTCATGGGTGTATCACAATGTTTGGCATTTTCAAGACCAAACTTCTTCACTTGGTTTTTGGCATATTTGGCTTGGGTTGTAAAAATCCCATCATCTAATTACCTAATTTGCAAACCTAGGAAGTAACTAAGCTCACCAACAAGACTCATCTCAAATTCATGAGACATGACATCAACAAATTGTTGGACCTTGGTGTTGTTGGTGGAGCCAAACACTATATCATCAACATATATTTGAGCTATGAAAAGCTCATCATTGTCTTTCTTGATGAATAGAGTATTGTCAACACTACCCCTTGTGCAGTTATTGTCAACAAGAAATTGAGTAAGGCGCTCATACCAAGCCATTAGTGCTTGTTTCAACCCATATAAAGCCTTTTTGAGGCGATAAACATGGTTGGGGTGGTGTGCATCCACAAACTCCTTGGGTTATTCAACAAACACTTCCTCTTGCAAGAAGCCATTGAGGAAGGCACTCTTGACGTCTATTTGTTGTAATTTGAACTTGTGTATACAAGATATGGACAGGCCTAATAGACTCTAAACGGGCAATGAGAGCAAATGTCTCCTCAAAGTCAATACCCTCAATTTGAGAGTACCCTTGTGCAACAAGTCTTGCCTTGTTATGCACTATGTTCCCATCCTCATTGGATTTGTTCCTATATATCTATTTGGTGCCTATGACATTAGTGGTCTTAGGCCAGGAACTAGAGTCCAAACCTCATTCCTTTTCGAATTGGTTTAGCTCTTCCTGCATGGCAAGAACCCAAAATTCATCATTCAAGGCCTCATCAACCATTTTGGTTTCTAATTGAGAGGTGTAGCATGTGTAGCTGATGAGATTAGCTATTTGATGTCTAGTTCTAACACCCTCGTTTATTTCTCCAATGATGTCATTCTTATCATGGAGTTGTCTAACCCATGGAGCGGGTTCTTTAGAGTTCAAAAGAGGAACTCTATCAATAAGTTGTGTGTTATCATCACCAAGATTAGACATCCCAATATTAGGAGTCACCACAACCTTCTCCAAGGGAGAGTCATCTACTCTAGCAATCTCTTCCTTATGGTTACTAGACTTGAGCCTTTCATCATCAATGACAACATTGGATGATTCCATGACAGTTCGAGTCTTCAAGTTAAAACTCTATAAGCTCTACTATTCAAGGCATAGCTAATAAAGATATCCTCATAACTCTTAGCATCAAATTTGCCAAGTTGATCACGGTAATTTAAAATGTAGCATTTGCTTCTAAAGGAGTGGAAGTAGCTAACATTTGGCTTTCTACCTTTCTATAACTCATAGGAGGTATTCCTAGTTTCGGGCCTTAGGAAAACTCTATTTCCTATATAGCAAGCTATATTGACGGCTTCAGCCCATAGGTTCCTTGGGACATTGTTGCTAAGCAACAACACACGGGCCATCTCTTGAAGGACCCTATTTTTCCTCTCAACAACTCCATTTTGTTGAGGTGTCCTAAGAGCCGAAAACTCATGGGAGATGCCTAAGCTATTGCAATAGCTTTCAAAGATGGCATTCTCAAACTCCCTCCTATGGTCACTTCTAATCCGTTTAATGCTTTTAATGTTTGAATTCATTTCATTTTGTATTTTAGTACAAAGTATTTTAAACTTGTCAAAAGTTTCGGATTTTTCTCTAAGAAAATATGTCCATATGAACCTAGAGAAATCATCAACACAATAAAAAATGTATCTTTTCCACCTAAACTCTCGGTTTGCATAGGACCCATAAGATCCATGTGGAGAAGCTCTAAGGGCTCCTTGGTAGAGAGATACTTGCCCTTTTTGTGCATGCTTTTGGTTTGTTTCCCTTGTTGGCATGGTCCACAAACACTATTGGCTTTCTTTCCAAGCTTGGGAAAGCCACGCACACTATTGAACTTATCTAGAATTTGTAAATCCCTAAAGTTCATGTGGCCAAGTCTTTCATGCTACAACTCAATATGCTCATCCTTGGACATATTGTTTGAGACTATTTTAGCTTAAAGACAATAACAATTGTCACTAGATCTCATACCTTTTAACAAGGTTTGTCCATCGGGCTTTAGGATAGAGCAATCATTTTTGCTAAACAAGACGGAATATCCTTCATCACTAAGATGAGAAATGCTTATCAAATTGGCTTTCAAGCCATCAACAAAAAAAGCATTGGATAAGGAGGGTAATCCGGGAACGGAAATGGTTCCTTTCCCTATGACTCTCTTTTTGGATCTATCACCAAAGGTGACACATCCTCTTTCTTCCATGACAAGAGTTTCGAAGAAACTCTTGTTTCCCGTCATGTGCCTAGAGCACCCACTATCTAAATACCAAAAGTTAGAAGAATTTGCCTTCAAGGCAATTTGTGTAACATGGCAAATATTTTCATTCTTTCTAATCCATATAGGTTAAACATTTTCTTTCCTAGTGGTCTTTGGTACATGGGCTCTAGATGTCCTAGGATCATGCAAATCAATTTTATCAATTCTAGGAACATGCATCTTGGCTCTATTCTTTCTCTTTTTAATCATGCTTTTAGTTTTACACATTTTAATATATAAAGCAATTTGGTCTAATATGACCATAAAAACCACAAAAATGAAATGCAGGAAGGAAATAAGGATTCATACATGTCCTTGTGCGTACATAGGAGCTTTCCCATGTATTTGTGGTTGAGTAAGTTCAATCCATCTTCGTTGTTGAACCGGTCCAGCTTGCTTCCGAGGTTTAGCTTACAAGATTGGTCCCTTTCCTTTGTGAGCCATATGTTGAGGAATGTTAGCTTGAAGAGCTCTTGTAGGTGGAGCTTGAGGTTGCCTTTTTGGCGCCACCTTCACTTTTGCACTATTTGAACATTGTCCTAGATCAATTTTCTTCCTAGGAGTTTGCATTGGTGAAGCTTCTTTATTGCCCAAGCTCTTGACAAACACGGTCTTGTTAGAGGTTGAGATCTCCTTGCCATCTTCATACCTAATACCCCTTTTATCATACATATTATTTCCAACACTAAGCATACGATCAAGCTTTTGGGTGCTAGAGGTCATCCTAGTCATAGACCCGTTTGCTTCTTCAATCTCCCTCTTTAGACCTTCTTCATTCCTCATAGACAAAGCTAGCTCATCTCTTAGCTTGTCTTCAATCTTATTGGATCTTTCCACTTGTTCACTTAAGTGGTCATTATGGGATGAAAGTTCAAGATTTTCTTCTCTCAATCTTTGAATCTTTCTCGTGCTCTTGATTGCTAAGTCATTAAACTCAGCATGGTATTTAGCAAGCACATTTTTCTCCATATATCCATTTATGGAGTTAGATGAGGAATCACTTTCTTCTTCACTTGAGTCATTTTCCTCTTGACTCTTTTCCTCTTTTTCATTAGCACTTTTGCTCTTGTGGGAGGAGGCAAAAGCTAGGAAGTTAGCCATGAGATCTTCATCACCCGAAGACTCATCTCTCTCATTGGAGTCATCACTACTTCCACTCCAAGTGGCGGCCATCACTTTTCCCTTCTTCTTATCATTGTGATTAGCACATTCGGGGGAAAAGTGACCTATTCCACCACACATAAAGCATCAGACCCCTTTCCTTTTAGTCCTTTCTTGCCTAGGCTCAAACTTCTTGAAGGGACCCTTTTTCTTCAAGTCTTGACCTTTTGATCCAAAGCCCTTCTTCCTGAACTTCATAACCTTATCGAACCTTTTCAAAAATAAGGCCAGGTCTTCGTCCGAGTCAATCTTCTTTTCCTCCTTTTCTTCCTTAGAAGCTTTTAAAGCAATTCCTTTAGGCTTTTTCGGAGGAGTAGAGCTAGGAGCCTTCCTAGACTCGTAGGCAAGGAGTCTTCCAATAACCTCGCTCGGCTTCATGTTGTTATATCCACTATTTTCTTCTAAAGCCGACACTTTTGATTCGAACCTATCGGGGAAAGATCTCATGATTTTCTGTTTGACTCTCCTATCCGAATATGGGTCACCAAGTTGATGACTTTGGTTCACAATGTCCATTAACCTTACTTCGAAGTCGTTGAAGCATTCATTCTCATATATCCAAAGCAATTCGAATTGCATTTGGAGAACTTACAGCTTCGAGTCCTTTACAACTTTAGTTCCCTCATCTGTAACCTATAGGATGTCCCATGCCTCCTTAGCAATCCTAGTGTTTTGAATCAACTTATATTGATTCTCATCTACTGCACATTGGATGGCATGCATTGCCTTCCTATTCCATTTTGATAACTCAAACTCTTGCGCATTCCATTGTGCTTTTGGCTTGAGCACATCCTCTCCTCCACCCGTAGTAGTCATCATGGGTGATGTGTAGCCGTCTTCAACTACCATCTAAGCCCAGTCATGGATTTGACATATGTACAACTCCATCTTGCCTTTCAAAGAGGCATAATTCAACCCGGTAAGAAGTGGAGGCCTTGTGCTAGAAGCACCCTCGTTGCCACCACCATTTCCACCATTTCCACTCATAGTGTTTATGAATGAATGAATGAAATGAATACAAATGTATGAATGATCAAAAATCACACAAAATGCAAAACACATCAAAATGAGAAAGGATCACCTAAGTATATCTAGGAACCCGCTCTGATACCAATTGAAACAAATTATAGGTGTATACAATTTATATCTAGAGGGGGGGGGGGGGCGAATAAATTTTATCCGAGTTTATCAAATTTTCGTGTATGGTCAAGATTACGAAAATACCCCTAACTAGTCAATATAATATAGCAAGTATAATATGTGCAGAATATTAAATAACACTTGATATTTACATGGAAACCTTAATGGGAAAAACCATGGGCTGGTAAGTGCACCACACTCGAACCTCGAATCCACTAATGGTAAAATGAATACAACCTAATCCCGGTATAACTCACCACCACTACCTAATCCCGGTATAAGTGAATTTAGTCCAATTGCTTGTGATTTACGCAACCTAATCCCGGAAGCTGCACAAGTCTTACTTCTCAATGAAGAGATAAAATGTCTATGTTAATGTATGAAATATCCAAAATGCAATTAGAGCTAGGAAACCCTATATGCTTATCTAGGATGACAATATTGCAATTAAAATAATCTTAGATATCAATAGCTAAATGACATGTCAAAAAGCTTAGCTAAACATAGATTATGAAAACCTAGATAGCTATCACAATACAACACTCAATCAATTCATCACAAACAATCTCTATCTTGTATCTAGCATATGATCTAAAAACATACAAGTGAATAAAGAGATGACTTGTTAAGAAAGATATTAAAATTAGATGAAGTTAGTAAAAATCTTACCAAGCAAGATGTGATGATGCTAAACCATGCATGTATGAACTTTAGTGCATAAAGGAAAAGTGTTTGAGTGATCAAAGATGAGTTCTTGATTAAAAATTTCTCTTTGAAAAAGCTCTCAATTAAAAATATGATTTTTGAGTCATTAGTTTGACCTAAGAACAAAGAGGCATATTTATAGGAGGTCAAATTGAAGCTGTGTCGTTTTGGACAAAATCAGTTGTCGCCATTTGTCTCATGGCGACATCATGGCGACGCAAATGGCAACGCTTGACGCAACAAAGAAAATCTTCTTTGTCGCAATTTGTCTCAAGGCGACATCTCATAGCGACATCATACCTGATTGATTTTCAGGAATAAAACTTTTTGTTGCCATGGCGACACCAACAAAGGGCGACAATGCCCTGTTTCCACTTTGTGTACAATGTGCAAGTGTGCAAAGTGGTGAATCCAAAGGAGAAGCCAAGAGTATTCTCCGAAGGAGATCTTCGCGCAAGACAAACACACCAATGTGAAAGTGTGGACGTTTCCAAACAATCTTCAGGAAACGAATTACACAACACATAAACACACAATAATATACAAACAACAAAGTGCAAGTGTGAAATGTGACATGTGAAGAGAATGCACACATATGCAAATATGATAAGTGTGTGTGCAACTAAATCTCTTCAAAGAAAAACTTAACACTAGAGATATACCTTTGGAGTGCTTGTCACCATGAGGTTTTGAAAGTGCTTTGAGCTTGATCCTCAATCACCTAAACTACCTTTACAATTCAATCCCCAATTGTGGTTTGTCCACGAAATAAGCCAACCAATAAATGAGATCCTTACAAGATGTAAAAGGCACCTAAGACTGGGTTTTGTTGGCTTGCAAGGCATGGAATTCTTCTTGCATTGCTTTCAACCACTTCAGATCCTTAATAGCAAGCTTAGCAGAGATAAGATCTATCACAGCTAGGTAGGAACTAGTAGAAATAAACACCTTTGGTTTGAAGATGCTTGTAATAATAGGGTGGATTGAAGAAACAATTGGGCAAGCTTGAACTAACATACTAGCTGTATCAGAAGTTGAATCAACTAAAGGAACATCGGCTGAAAAAGAACCAGCTATATTTATTTTGTAATCAATAACATCTGATAAAGGTGTCTAAATCAAGGACTGATAAGTCCTTGTCGTCTGAGAGACACTGTTGCTAAGATTGGAAGATTGACTTGGTACATGTGATACACCAGAAGCTGACTTACCATTTTGAGAATTAAAATTGTTAACATCAATTTCTGGGAAATCTAGTCAGCAGCGACACGTATGTAGATTGGCACTTGAGGTAGTTTTTACGAAATGCTATTAGGTCACCTCTCTGATAAGTGTGTAATTTATTGAATGGATAAATGTTAATTGATGAGTGCAAAAATAGTAATGACACGAGTAATTTTACGTTGAAACCCTTAATGGAGGGAAAAACCACGATCAATATGAATGATAGAGAAATGATTCTTCACTATGTAAAAGATTATTACAATTACAAGAGATGAATTGCTTGAATACTGACTATTCTGCCTCTTCCTATTTTGCTTTGATACATGCGTTTATATAGGAGTTAGGGTGTTGCCATTGCCCTTGTTGTGAAAGCAAGAAATATTTTTAGGTGAGATCCTAGTGGGTTTGTATCTCGGTGAGATCCGTGGCGAGTCGAATCCTTGGACACTTATAGTGCTATGTTCTTCATTCCTTGCGGGGGTTTTTCTTTGGATACATTTGTCAGGGTTCCTACTACTCTATCCTTGGTATTAGGCATCACTTTTCTTAAAACTAGGTCACCCAAATAGAATCTTCATTAGCGTACATTTGAGTTGTAGTACCTTGTTGCCCTTGTTGGTATGCCGTGTTCCTGATCTAAGCTCTGTCTCTTCTCTCTTCGATTTCATCTAAGTTTTCATTTTGCTTTTGAACTTTCAATTTAAGTTGAAATAACTGAGCACTCGGAGAGGAGAATCTTGTCTAGATAGGAATCACAGCTTCTGTTCCAATTGCCATGGAGAAAGGGGTTTCTCCAGTTTCTGCTCTTTCAGTGGTGTGGTAGTCCTATAACACCTCAGGAAATTTCTCTGCCAAGGCTCCCTTTTTCTCATTCAACTTTGCTTTTAGGGTATGTTTGAAGATTTTGTTTACTGCCTCCGCTTGTCCATTCATTTGTGGGAGCGTCGGGGAAGAGTAGTCAATATTTATCCCCAGATCTTGCAAAACTGTCCGAAATTCTCGTTGTTGAATTGACTCCCATTGTCTATTATCAAGGTGTTTAGGACCCCGAAGCTGAAAATGATGAATTGCTTCACAAATTTTGTGGTGTTGTGTTATGTGATTTCTGCTAGTGGTTTGGCTTCTAGCCATTTTGTGAAGTAGTCAACAACGATTATGGCGTGGGCATGTGATCAATAAGATTGATCCTCCAAATAGTTAATGGCCATGGGGAAGTCAAACTTTTGAGTAGTTCAGGGGCTTTAGGATTTGGTTTGCTATTCTCTGACAGTTGGCGTATTCCTGTTCATCAGTGAAGATTGTGGGACAATAGAAGCACAGTCGTAGAACTTTGCGTGCCAAACTCCAACGCCTATGTGGTTCTCATAGTTTCTCGAGTGGACACTTTGCAGTATTCCTGCTGCCTCTACTTGGCCTACACAATGTTGCAGAACCCGCGAGAACCCCCTAGATATAGCTTTTCCCTGAAGACGGTATATCTCGTGGCTCGATATTTGATTCATCTAGCTTCCAACGGATCCTCCGGTAATACATCTGAAACAAATACTCGGTGTGTTCTATATATTAATCTAGGGGGGGTGAATAGATTTTAACCCTTACTACCAAATTTTTGTGATTAGTCAATTTACGAAAATACCCCAATATAGTCAAACAATATAACAAGTGTAATATGTGCGGAATTATAAATGACACTTGATATTTACGTGGAAACCCTCAACAAGGAAAAACCACGGGCTGGTAAGTGCGCCACATTCGAACCTTGAATCCACTAATGATAATGAAGATTACAACCTAATCCCGGTATGTAACTCACTGTAGGGAAAAATACGGTCAACGCAGCGGAAGCGAGACTAAAAACAAGTTTAGTATATTTTAAAAATTTTCCTTTGATGAACCTTAACCCTTTAAATTAATTAAACATATATACTATCTAACAAAAGTAGAATACCTTTTGTCACGTGATCCGATTGACTTATGTCGATGGTAATCTGCAAGATCTTCAATCCTAGCAGGAACGTGAATCACCTAGGAGCGTGGTCTCCCTTTTCTTTGAATTGCGTACCAGAGAATGGATAAACAAAATCTCTTTTTCTTAACGTTAGTCACTAAACATCCAAAAGACTACAAAGATTATTCCGGTCACTTTTGAGTTCTCAATCTAATGATCGAAACTCGCGTGAACCTTATTCAAAGTTGTACACACAAGCCTATTGATGTATAAGCAATTAGTGTACTATCGAAAAAAGAATAATCTCTTCTCTCTTGTGTCTTTGCCAAAAAATAAAACCTTTTCTATGAGTATGAGAAGAAGAAGAAATTGATCAAGTGAAATTAATCAAGCAAGAGAGAGGGTGGCCGAATTCTATAGCATGTATTATATAGGGTGGCCGAAAATTTCTTCTCTCCTTATTAGGGTTGGCCGAATTCGCCTTATGATGGGGAACTAGGGTTGGCCGAATCCTCTACTCAAGAGGATTTGTGCTTCGCCCTAAATACTATCAACTTTAGAATCCTAACCTTTATTCAACTCATAAGTGTTTTATTCTTTTTTTAATGACTTAATAAAAGACTTCCTATTTGATTAAATAAATAAACCTTATTATTTATTTTCATACCAAATAAGTCTTTTACTTTTAGTATACTACTACCAATAGTATAACTCTAGGAAACATATTTCCTGATCAGAAAAAGATTTTGTTTCTTAATTAAATAATTAATTAATAAATTAATTAATTCTCATTTAATCAAACAATAAAATAAAATAATATTTTTGACTAATTAATTAGCCTTGCCGCCCACATCATATATATATGGGCTTAATATTATTTTCTTATTTTATTTAATCCATTGGACTTTAATTAAAAAGCCCACATGTGAACCAAACCCATTCTTACTAAAAGAAACAAGCCCACATCCCTTTCATTAATATATTAATATAATTGATCAGCCCATTAAATAAATAATGTGCAAATTATATTCTTAATATATTAAAGGCAATTCTAGATGGACCCATAAATTGGTCCGGTAGAATATATCAAGTGATCCATGCAAGTCCGTATGGATTGGGGATCTTGGCGGGCTATCTAAATTTAAGCTTCAATAGACATAACCTAATCACAATCAACAAATGATTCACTTAGGTCCGATCCATTAATTTTAACTCATTCCACTAAAGAGCTAAAATTGAACTCTTAAATAAAGATAGAAAAAGAAGATGTTCCTCATTCATACCCTAGACAATCATATTGGAGATAGTGTATCTTCGTGATTAATATCAGTAATCGCCAAGAGTTCATAGACTGCCTATAACTCTCCAAGTTACCATATTTACTCATATGACCACGTTTTGAACTTGGATATTTTGACTTGTTCAGAAGCCATGTTTTCAATAGTCACTATCGAAAACTCAACGTTGAGATTTAATATCCAATTACCTCAAAACATCCATATGATGATATTATACTCTCATTTAATAAATGGAGCCACGATGTGCATATCTATAAATGAAGTCCTCTATCGATTAACAAATGAATATCACCAAACTATCGAGGATAGACTATGCTATATAATCATACTTATTGATAACTCAAATGATACCACTTGCAACCATAAGTCCATCATTTATCTCAGGATTAAGATAGACTCTTTGATTGTCCTGATAATGAAAAGACTATTATTTATTGACAGTTCTAGATAAAGCTTTTCATTATGATCTAGTTCAATGCACCCAGTGCACTAGATTCTTTTGCTCGAAGACCCTCCGATGATTTTAGACTCATCATATCTCATTTGATCCCACTCAAATGCTAGCAAAAGAATTCTACAACTTTAACAAGGTAAAGGTGCCCAGCCTTTAACTTAAGTTGTGAACATTATTCAAGACTAACTAAAGAATTGTATCTTCCTCATACATATCCAGATGTACGAACAATTCTTCTTTTCTCATAGTCTTTAAACCTTATGATTATTTACTTTGACAATTATAATATTAAACTATAAATGCTATAAGATTTGTTAAACCAGAAATCACTTTATTAATATGAAAAAGATTGTCAATTACAATATTACACTTTTGCTATTGAGCATAATCCTAATAATCTCCCACTTGCGCTATAGCAAATGTGTCATATCTCCCATGCCCATGTTCTCTAGATGCCCATCGAAACTCTTCTGAGGTAGAGCCTTTGTGAAGGGATCTGTTAGATTTTCTGCTGACGTGATTTTGGTAATCGTCACGTCACCCCTTTGAACAATCTCCCTTAAAAGATGATACTTTCTTTCAATGTGTTTTCCTCTCTTGTGACTTCTTGGTTCTTTCGAATTAGCCACTGCTCCACTATTGTCACAGTAGATGGTGATCTACTTATTCGCACTAGGAACCACTTCCAAGTCCATCAAGAATTGGCGGAGCCAAATAGCCTCTTTAACAGCCTCGCATGCAGCAACATACTCAGCTTCCATGGTGGAATCAGCAATACAAGATTGCTTGATACTCCTCCATATGACTGCTCCTCCTCCAATAGTAAACACAACCCCTGATGTGGATTTTCTAGGGTCAGAATCTGATTGGAAATCAGAATCTGTATACCCAATGGGAATTAAATCCCCTCCAGAGTATACAAGCATATTATCTTTCGTTCTCTTGAGATACTTGAAAATATGCTTGACTGCCGTCCAGTGATCAGGATCAGGTTTCGATTGAAACTTGCTAACTATGCCAACAACAAAACAAATATCTGGTTTAGTGCAGAGCATTGCATACATGAGACTTCCAACTGCCGAGGCATATGGAACTCTACTCATGAATTGCTCTTCATGCTCATTCTTAGGAACTTGTTCCTTAGAAAGTTTGATTCCATGTCTGAAAGGTAACATACCTTTCTTGGAATCCTGCATGGAAAACCTAGACAAGATCTTATCTATGTATGAAGCTTGGGATAATGCAATCGTTTTATTCTTTCTATCCTTTATTACTTGGATACCTAGAATAAAACTTACTTCTCCTAAGTCCTTCATATCAAATTGTTTTGCTAACCATTCTTTTACTGATGTCAATACACCTACATCGTTTCCAATGAGTAGTATATCATCAACATAAAGAATCAGGAAAACTAACTTGTCGTCCTTAATCCTTTTGTATACCTAAGGTTCATCAGGATTCTAAATAAATCCAAAACCTTTGACAGCTTGATCGAACCTTATGTTCCAGGATCTGGATGCTTGTTTTAATCCATATATGGATTTCTGCAACTTGCATACCTTTTCCATTTGGCCTTTTTCAATGAATCCTTCTGGTTGCATCATGTAGATGCTTTCGTCAGGACTTCCATTAAGGAAAGCTGTCTTGGCGTCCATTTGCCAAATCTCTAGATCTAAAGATGCTGCAATGGATAAGAGTATCCTAATGGATTTAAGCATGGCCATAGGAGAGAAGGTTTCCTCGTAATCGATACCTTTTTTCTGTGTATACCCTTTAGCTACCAATCTAGCTTTAAAGGTTTCCACCTTACCATCCATACCTCTTTTCCTCTTGTATACCCACTTGCACCCAATGAGTTTTATCCCTTTAGGCAAGTCTACTAGGGACCAGACTTTGTTATCGAACATGGATTCAATCTCAGATTGCATTGCCTTTTGCCAATGGTGACTATCAACATCCTCCATCGCTTCCTTATACGTGTAGGGATCATCGTTGTCTGGGAGATTCTCCACTGATTCTCCCAGACCGATGTATCTTTCGGGTTGTGTTCTAACCCTCCCACTACGACAAGGAATGGTAGGTTGTTGATTTTGTGTTGGATCGGAACTTACAATTGGGTTAGGTTGTGTAACCTCTCGTGGAATTGTATCTCCTGACATCTCATTCAGGACAATTCTACTTCTAGGTACAAAATCATTCATATAGTCATTTTCCAGAAATTTAGCATTTGTCGAAACAAATACTTTAAGATCTGAAGGACTATAGAAACAATATCCTTTAGTTTCTTTTGGATACCTTACAAATATGCATGTTTCCGAACGAGACTCCATCTTTTCTGTCTTTCCTTTTAACACATGCGCAGGACAACCAAATATCATTAAGTGTTGTAAACTAGGCTTGCGCCTAGTCCACAACTCATGCGGTGTTTGAGAAACGGACTTAGATGGTACATCATTTAGAATGTATATTGCAGTTTGTAAAGCATATCCCCAAAAAGAAATAGGAAGTGTTGAATAACTCAACATAGACCTAACCATATCCAAAGGAGTTCTGTTTCTCCTTTCTAATACCCCATTCTGTTCAGGTGTACTTAGTGCAGAAAACTGAGAAACTATCCCATTATCAATAAGATATTGTTGAAACTCACCAGATAGATATTCTTCACCACGATCAGATCTCAAGATTTTTATGTGTTTATCAAGCTGATTTTCTACTTCAGCTTTGAATGCTTTGAACATGTCAAAAGCATCCGACTTATGTCGCATGAGATACACATAGCCAAATCTCGAGTAATCATTTGTGAAGGTGATGAAGTACTCATATCCACCTCTAGCTTGAATGCTCATAGGTCCACATACATCAGTGTGTATCAATCCTAAACATTCAGTGGCTTTTGCACCTTTGGCCGAGAACGACCTTTTGGTCATTTTACCTTCCAAACAAGATTCACAAGTTGGTAGATCATCAACCTTTAAGTCACTTAAAGGTCCGTCACTTACCAATCTTTTAATCCTATTAAGGTTAATATGACCTAGGCGTAAATGTCATAGGTAGGTTTCATCTATTGATAATTTTACTCTTTTATGATTAGGTTCCGTTAATTCTGTGTCTAACAAGTGAGAGATATTTTTATGCAAAAAGAATAAGCCGTTTTCCAATGTACCTTTGCAAATAAATTTGTTATTCTTACTAATAATAAAATCTTTATTAAAAGTAACCGAATATCCAAATTTATTCAAACAAGAAACTGAAATTAAATTTCTCTTGAATTGAGGTACATAATAAACGTCTATCAAATCTAAATGCCTGAAAGAATCTAGATTAACTCTAAAATCTCCCACTACACTTGCAGACACTAACGTTCCGTTGCCCAAACGTAAGTTGATTTCATTCTTATTCAGCTTTCTCCTTTCTTGGAACCCCTGTAAGGAATAAAAAACATGATTTGTGGCTCCAGAGTCTATGATCCAAGAATCTGTAGAATCTGTCAGAAAACATGTTTCAAGATAATTAATATTACCTTGTTCCTTCTTGTTCTGGGACTTTGGGCAATTTCTTTTCCAATGTCCCTTTTCACCACAAAAGGAGCACTTCCCTTTGATCTTGGTTACTTTCTTGGTGTCCTTCTTGGTAGGCCTAAGTTGCTTTTTCTTCTGTTGTTCCTTGACCTTTTGACGGGCCTTAACAGTAGCAACTTTACCAACCATATGAATTTGAGATTCATAAGTAGGAGCAGGTGGTTTAGGAGCAGACAGAACAAACTTATGTTTTTCAGCTTGCAACAACAACCCAATTTTCCTTTTCCATGTGACATAATTATCCCCAGTTAAAGTGTTATCTTTTAGGATGTTCATAAGTGATGGGGTCATGATTTCTGAATAAAACAAAAATATATATGAGTAAATAATCATGATAAAGCACTTTCAAATATTTATCTTGATTTAAATAAATAACTCAATCATAAAAATTCAACAGTGATCTAACACCCATAAATGTTACGCCTCCTTTGGGAGTTCGCACCATTTACTAGTTAGACTAGGTCCTACCTAATTGTTAACATAGAAACCAGCGTTTTCAATTTTAGCCTTGCAATTTTACTGACAAGAACTCTTGGGAGCATATCAATAAAATTACATTGAGTGTGTTACCAAGATATCGACCCTCAATTTTCTCTCACGAAAATCCCTCCTTGGGGAGTAGATCTCGTTTGAGTCAATTGTCTAGTCTATCATTGTAAGGAAGTATGTTGCTAAATTCCATTCATGGACGCCCCTTGGGGGGATTACCAATAAACAATAAAGCTCAACTAACCTTGGAGGCTATAGGTGTTACAAAACACCTTCTCCCACTCAATTATTTAAGGCGTGTGATTAAATCCCATAGAATGATTTACCAAGTTATCTAGATGCCAATTTAGATACCTAAATCATTCAATGCATGTTCATACCAAAAGAGATATATGAGTGGCACTCCTATTCTATATGACATGTTATCATACAATAACAAATATTGTAATATTTATGCAAAAAAATAAATAGCCACAATTTTGGTCCATCCTAGAAAAGCAAGTAAATTACAATTGTTTAGGAATACAAGATCTTCAAGTGGCCATCGACCATCCGTGTATCCCTCGGCTGCCTCCCATGGGCGTGCACACCCCACAACCCCACAAAGGGGCTGCCACATGAGACCATATAGGGCTGCCGTGCGCAGCCTACCATGATATGGGCTTGCCATGCGCAGCCCAATCTACTCCAAGGGTGCACATGGCACTCGTTCTAGGTTCCGGTTGCATCCAATTCTTCACGTCTTCGAATCTTCAATACTCGAACATATTACAGCAGTATTTAAACTAATAAAATACTACAGTATTTTTTTTTTTTAATCACTGCAGTATTTAATACAATAAAAAACTGCACTATAATAAAATATAAAAAAAATTGCAGTATATTTTAATACATAAAAACTGCACTTATTTAATTACAATAAAAAACAATTAAGCAACTATCAAGAAGGAATTATGGCGATGATAGACCACCCTTCTTGTTACAATTTCGAAACAAAAATACATTGAAATTCTAGGACCAAAATCGAGCAACAACAATCCACATAAAAACATATATAAATCCATACATCCACATGTAATTATATATGCGAATACCTAGAGTGCCATCTCTTTCTAAACATGCATAATCACAATAAAAAGGAAGAGATTCACGTATATATACGTTAATTAATTAAAAAGGTACAACCAGGCTCTGATACCAATTGTAGGGAAAAATACGGTCAATGCAGCGGAAGCGAGACTAAAAACAAGTTTAGTATATTTTAAAATTTTTCCTTTGATGAACCTTAACCCTTTAAATTAATTAAACATATATACTATCTAACAAAAGTAGAATACCTTTTGTCGCATGATCCGATTGACTTACGTCGATGGTAATCTGCAAGATCTTCAATCCTAGCACGAACGTGAATCACCTAGGAGCGTGGTCTCCCTTTTCTTTGAATTGCGTACTAGAGAATGGATAAACAAAATCTCTTTTTCTTAACGTTAGTCACTAAACATCCAAAAGACTATAAAGATTATTCCGGTCACTTTTGAGTTCTCAATCTAATGATCGAAACTCGCGTAAACCTTATTCAAAGTTGTACACACAAGCCTATTGATGTATAAGCAATTAGTGTACTATCGAAAAAAGAATAATCTCTTCTCTCTTGTGTCTTTGCCAAAAAATAAAACCTTTTCTATGAGTATGAGAAGAAGAAGAAATTGATCAAGTGAAATTAATCAAGCAAGAGAGAGGGTGGCCGAATTCTATAGCATGTATTATATAGGGTGGCCAAAAATTTCTTCTCTCCTTATTAGGGTTGGCCGAATTCTCCTTATGACGGGGAACTAGGGTTGGCCGAATCCTCTACTCAAGAGGATTTGTGCTTTGCCCTAAATCCTATCAACTTTAGAATCCTAACCCTTATTCAACTCATAAGTGTTTTATTCTTTTTTTAATGACTTAATAAAAGACTTCCTATTTGATTAAATAAATAAACCTTATTATTTATTTTCATACCAAATAAGTCTTTTACTTTTAGTATACTACTACCAATAGTATAACTCTAGGAAACATATTTCCTGATCAGAAAAAGATTTTGTTTCTTAATTAAATAATTAATTAATAAATTAATTAATTCTCATTTAATCAAACAATAAAATAAAATAATATTTTTGACTAATTAATTAGCCTTGCCGCCCACATAATATATATGGGCTTAATATTATTTTCTTATTTTATTTAATCCATTGGACTTTAATTAAAAAGCCCACATGTGAATCAGACCCATTCTTACTAAAAGAAACAAGCCCACATCCCTTTCATTAATATATTAATATAATTGATCAGCCCATTAAATAAATAATGTGCAAATTATATTCTTAATATATTAAAGGCAATTCTAGATGGACCCATAAATTGGTCCGGTAGAATATATCAAGTGATCCATGCAAGTCCGTGTGGATTGGAGATCTTGGCGGGCTATCTAAATTTAAGCTTCAATAGACATAACCTAATCACAATCAACAAATGATTCACTTAGGTCCGATCCATTAATTTTAACTCATTCCACTAGAGAGCTAAAATTGAACTCTTAAATAAAGATAGAATAAGAAGATGTTCCTCATTCATACCCTAGACAATCATATTGGAGATAGTGTATCCTCGTGATTAATATCAATAATCGCCAAGAGTTCATAGACCGTCTATAACTCTCCAAGTTACCATATTTACTCATATGACCACATTTTGAACTTGAATATTTTGACTTGTCCAGAAGCCATGTTTTCAATAGTCACTATCGAAAACTCAACGTTGAGATTTAATATCCAATTACCTCAAAACATCCATATGATGATATTATACTCTCATTTAATAAATGGAGCCACGATGTGCATATCTATAAATGAAGTTCTCTATCGATTAACAAATAAATATCACCAAACTATCGAGGATAGACTATGCTATATAATCGTACTCATTGATAACTCAAATGATACCACTTGCAACCATAAGTCCATCATTTATCTTAGGATTAAGATCGACTCTCCGATTGTCATAATAATGAAAAGACTATTATCTATTGACAGTTCTAGATAAAGCTTTTCATTGTGATCCAGTTCAATGCACCCAGTTGTCACAGGCTTAGAATTTAGCAGCGGAAATCCCGTGCGGCACTTAGGCAACTTCCGGGTGAAGGTTGCTAAGTAAGTCTTAAAGTGTTGCTTGTCACTCTCACACACAAAGAGAGACTAGAGAAAGTGCTGGAAGAGCTTGGTTGGAATGTAAAGAAACTTGTATTGCTAACAAGAAGGCTTTACAATGCTTTGAGTACAAAATGCTTGGATAGGCTTGGATAGGCTTGGATGCCTTACAAATGAGAGGAGCTAGCTATTTATAGTTGTCCACCTCCTCAATGGACGGCTAGGATCAATTTGATCCAATGGTGGAGGATTGGCCTCCAGAAATATCCCTATCTTTCTAGAATTCTCTACACATATTTACATGCCTCAAGAATCCTATACAAGTATCTACATCATTCTAGATTATTCTACATACATCTAGACAAGTGTACAAGAACAACCTAGAATGGTTATGTGGCTAGAGTCTTCCGGAAGCATCCGTTGCTAGGCTTTTCCAGAGATCTCTAGAATCTTCCATGTAGCTAGAGACTTCCATCCATCCTTGAAGTGTGTGGAAATCTCTAGAGTTTTCCAGCACTTAGCCTTGTTGTGGGCATTTTAGGCACCTTGGCTGGAATCCGAGAGTTTGGACTTTACGAGCCGTGACATCCTCCCCCACCTGATTTCGCGACGTCCTCGTCGCGTGGGCGCCATGCATGCTGGAGTTTGCCACGAATTGGCTCCTTCGGACGAGCGGACTTTGGCTCGGGTAGCCTCTCGTGAAGGATTGCCTTCGAGTCGGGATTCAGACGCGTGTTGCGTTGCTTCGACTCCTTCGGCTTGGTGCAAGTGAGCCTGCATTGTTGGTACGGGAGTTTGGCATTTGTGGCACCTCCCTCCGTTTCCTTTGACCGTCGCTTCCCATGGCTTGCACGATTCCTCTTCCTTGGGACACCTTTGGCCATGTTGATGTTCCTTGGAGAGGTGGGAGAACTTGGTTTCTCCACAAGTTGGATGGCAGATAGCGTCTTGAACTCGGATGTGGTCAAGCGTTCCGCCGGGACGGTGTATGCTTTGTCCCCATCAAGGATGCCAAGTGCGTTAGCGGCGGGTTGGGGAAAAGCGTTGGCTTGTTGGAAGAACGCCATGCCTAGGACCATTTGGTAGTCATCCAAGGGCACTACCGAGAAATCAAGCTTTCCGCTCTATGGCCCCAGGTGGACAGTGACGCCCTTTGCTGTGCCATCAATTAGCTTGACCGGAGAGTTGGCGGCTTTGATGGCACCTTCGTCGTTGGTGATACGAAGGCCGAGTCGTTTGGCTTCGTCCACCGAGATGAAGTTGTGCGTTGCTCCGATGTCCAACATCGCACGAACTTGCTTGCCTTTGATGGTGGTCTTTACGAACATAAGGCCTTTCTTGGCAAGCGTTGGAGGCTTGGCTTGCCCTTCCATCGCATAAATCTGTTGGATGGAACCCATGCTTGCTTAGCCCTCGGTTGCCTTGGACTCCTCGAGTTGGGTGACCATGGCGTTGAGCATTTTCCGCTTTGGGCAGTCGCGTACCCAATGTGGCCCATTGCAAATGAAGCACGGACTCTTTGACTTGATCTTTTCAGGCTTGCCTCCTTGTGTGTCATGCCGATTGTCGCCATTGGGGGACTTGGAATGCCTCTTGTCCTTGCGATCGTAGTCCTTGGACTCGTCTCCAACACTTTTCTCATGGCCATCTTTACGTTCTTTGGGTTGGGAGTAGTCGGCCAATGACTCTGCTGCCGCGACGGCTGCGTCGAGGTCTTGCACGTTCCGTCTCTCCAACTCCACCCTTGCCCAATCTTTAAGGCCATCCATGAAAAAGAAGAGAGAGTCTTTGTCGGACATGTCATCGATCTCAAGGGTCAAGGTTGTGAATTCCTTGAAGTAGTCGGAGATGGATCTCGACTGCTTGAGGCGACGGAGGCGGTCGCGGGCCTCCTTTTGGGCATTAGTTGGCGAGAATTGCTTCTTGAGTTCTCGCTTGAAGTCATCCCATGTGCGGATGGGATTGATGGTGTCGCCATGCTTGCGTCGCCACCATAGTTGGGCGGATTCCCAAAGAAAGGCGGGAGCATTGGTGATCCGGGTTGCGTCGTCCCTAACTCCCTTGGCTTCGAAATACTATTCTAGGCCAAAGAGAAAGTTTTCCACCTCCATGGCTTTCCGGTTGCCGCTGTAAGTGGATGGCTTAGGGACTTGAATGGTGTTGGTGCTTGTGGTGGCACCAAGGTTGACGGATGGGTTGTTCCGGTGTGAAGCCCATTCGGTGCGGATTTCATCCACTTCTGCACGTATTGCTCGCAACTCGTGCTCCACGAATGTGCGGAGGTTGCGGAGCTCCTGGGTGAGGAAGCATGCGTCCTCCTTGACACCCTTTTGGAACTCGCGGATGGTGGCCTTGGTTGCTTGAGTGATTTCGCCATAATCCGCCTCTAGGCCATCAAGACGATCGACGGCATCACATAAGCTGGCTTGTACTCCAGAGAGGGTGTCCTCCAAGCCAGCTATCCTTTCTTCCAAAGCATCCTTGGACGGACCCTTGGACTTGCTTCGCTTGGTGTGGGTGCGTTGCTCGCCACGACCTCGCGCTTGCTCCTCCACTCTAGCAGCAACTTCGCTGTCGGATGCCATTGCTTCGCGAACTAGCTGTGGTTGCTTTGACAAGGCTCTGATACCAACTGTCACGGGCTTAGAATTTAGCAGCGGAAATCCCGTGCGGCACTTAGGCAACTTCCGGGTGAAGGTTGCTAAGTAAGCCTTAAAGTGTTGCTTGTCACTCTCACACACAAAGAGAGACTAGAGAAAGTGTTGGAAGAGCTTGGTTGGAATGTAAAGAAACTTGTATTGCAAACAAGAAGGCTTTACAATGCTTTGAGTACAAAATGCTTGGATAGGCTTGGATAGGCTTGGATGCCTTACAAATGAGAGGAGCTAGCTATTTATAGTTGTCCACCTCCTCAATGGACGGCTAGGATCAATTTGATCCAATGGTGGAGGATTGGCCTCCAGAAATATCCCTACCTTTCTAGAATTCTCTACACATATTTACATGCCTCAAGAATCCTATACAAGTTGAAAGTATACAAACGAAGTTAAATTGCTTAAAGCATACCTAGAAGGGGGGGGGGGGGGGGGGGGGGGGGGTGAATAGGTTTTTACACCTTTTTCAAACCCTTGAACAAACTTTCATTTGTCCCTCAAGGTAGCCTTACACACAACACAATAAGCCAAGGAAGACATACAAAGACAATACGATAATACAATCATAAGAGCAAGGTCTAAGTATATCAACAAGTTATGTGAGGTATAAGAACAAATAAACACAACAACAAAATAAGCTTGTATTTCAATAAGTGTTCAATGGGTTACAAGAGTGATCAAAATGTCACTATACAAAAATTACGATATATAAAAGAATCAAAGAAACAAAAATTGATCTATAGAAAGAATTCACTAATCACACTATATAAAGTCTTGCTTCACAATACATCACATGTGAATATTATGAATCAAGATAATAAAATATACAATTAAAATATAAGAGAAAGAGATAGGAAGAATTAACACAAGAGATTTTTTAACGTGGTAAAACCTCCAAGGAGGAAACATCCACGGGTTGAACTACAACCATTGGGTACTATATTATTGGAAAGCAAACATAGAACATTCACAAAGTGACCAATCTTTAGCTCACCCAACCTAGTGAAGTCTAAGCCTACCCAACCCTATTGGAAAGTGTGAAATCCCTCAATGATGCGAAACCACCATATATTGGACACCACACACAACTAACATCGATGGTAGATTAGAAATTCCTCAAGAGTGCATACACCTCCCGTGTACCCCGCTCTATCGGAGTCTATGTCTAACCATACGCCTAAGCCTACCAATACAATAGCCAACTCCCTATCCAAGGCACTCTTACCTCTAGGGAGCCTCCCATGCATGACTATCCGAGTCCTCCCGACTCTAGCCATGACTCCTTGATTACCTATCCGAGTCATCCTGACTCTAGGCAAGACTTCTTGCTTGGCTATCCGAGTCACCCCGACTCTAACTAAGACTTCATGTCTTTTACAAGGACTTCCTAGTGTGATCATGTTAATGCAAATGATGCAAATAATCAATACAACATAGAACATGTGATCAATACATTCTATGGCACAAATAGACCTAAACATGTGATATCACAAATAATCAAGTCTAGATGCAAAATACATGAATAGAAACCTAAGCATGTGAAACACCTAACACATACACTCAAAGTCTCATTCACACACAACACTTGAATCACAATATATTCATGAAGTACAAATTCAAGATGCTATCAATATATAATTAAATGCTAGATATATGAGATTAAAATCAATCAATATACTAGTCAAAAATATAGAGCAAGGTTTTGAGATTTACATCAATCAAAACCTATATTCTCTAAATCACAAACAAATACACAAATCCTAGATTTTATCAATCAAACGATCAAATCAAATCTCAAGGTCATTTTAACACAAAATTAATTCAATTAAGTTCCAAACAACCTAAGATGCCATTCTAATCACAATACAACTCACAAACATATGTAAAACCTAGAATCATAGAATCTAGTCAACATTAGTCCACAAATTGACTTTCAATTAGAATGATAATCAAGCTATCTTTCTCAATAGCTTTTACCAAACATAAACATAGATATAGAAGAAGAAACCCCAAGCAAATGGAAGGTCAAAAAGCAAGAAATCCCAAAGTTGAGACCATTACCTCGGATTTTGCAGCTGGTTCGGAAATCAGTGTTCAACCACTAGAAATCACGATCAAACAGCCACCAAACCACTTGGAGATGTTAGAGGACTCAAATACGAACACTCTCCAACTTGAATCACTCAAATCCGACTCCGGATGAGGAAGATATGGTGTTTTGAAAATCTGAAAATTGGAGAGAACTCTATTGCGGGAAAACTGAAATGTTTCTTCTTGAATTTCAAAATGGAGAGAGAGAGAGAAGAAATAGGAGGAGAGAGAAGGGCCAAGGGAGCCAATCACGTGGTGCCACATCACCCCCTGGCCGTGGGGGGCGCGTGGCCCACACGGGAGCAGAGAGTGCTCCAGGCCGTGGGGCCCACGGCCTCATCAACGGCCAGCCCAAGTGGCCCACGGCCTGGGCTGTCCTCTCGCGCGCTCCCTTGGTTCTTCGGCCCGTATCTTGGGCGTCCGAACTCTGATTTTGAATCCGTTTCCGGATTACAAACCGTGACTCTCTTAGGCACAACGAAGACTACACAACTTTGAAAAAAGGTTGAGAAATCATCTCGTAAATCATCGATGAAGTCAACTCAACGAAATAGAACGAAAAGTAGCGTAGTCAACTTGTTTGGACTCGAAACCTTATGAATGAGTAACCGAAACGATCGGAACTCAATAAGGCATTAAATAAGAACATGTTCAAGTCCTAAACATAAAATACAGAAATATACAAACACAAAGACACACACATATGCTAGTTTCCGGACATAGTCCTAGAAAATGCAAAACACAAAGTTTATTAACTTAATATGAATGCATGAGTATATTTTGCCAAGTGTGTGAAAGTGATATGTAAATGAAATTAAATCATGAAGGAACACACAAGTATGATATGTGTGAGTGTGTGCCTAGCCTTGTAAGAGATAAGAGGTCCTTGAATACCTTTGTCGACCAATAATGCCCGAATCTCTTAAAAGCCGGCTTCTTGAATGTGTTGTGGTTGAGACGTCCTTCGTCTTCAAAATTCTTCAATTACTAACCACTAAACATTACAAGATAAACACGTTTTGATATGGAATTAATGCCAACACTAATTATCAACCTTACACAAGTATCTACATCATTCTAGATTATTCTACATACATCTAGACAAGTGTACAAGAACAACCTAGAATGGTTATGTGGCTAGAGTCTTCCGGAAGCTTCCGTTGCTAGGCTTTTCCAAAGATCTCTAGAATCTTCCATGTAGCTAGAGACTTCCATCCATCCTTGAAGTGTGTGGAAATCTCTAGAGTTTTCCAACACTTAGCCTTGTTGTGGGCATTTTAGGCACCTTGGCTGGAATCCGAGAGTTTGGACTTTACGGGCCGTGACACAGTGCACTAGATTCTTTTGCTCGAAGACCCTCCGATGATTTTAGACTCATCATATCTCATTTGATCTCACTCAAATGCTAGCAAAAGAATTCTACAACTTTAACAAGGTAAAGGTGCCCAGCCTTTAACTTGAGTTGTGAACATTATTCAAGACTAACTAAAGAATTGTGTCTTCCTCATACATATCCAGATGTACGAACAATTCTTCTTTTCTCATAGTCTTTAGACCTTATGATTATTTACTTTGACAATTATAATATTAAACTATAAATGCTATAAGATTTGTTAAACCAAAAATCACTTTATTAATATGAAAAAGATTGTCAATTACAATATTACACTCTTTCTATTAAGCATAATCCTAACACTCACTACCACTACCTACTCTCGGTATGAGTGAACATAGTCCAATTGCTTATGTGAACACCTAATCCCGGTCATCACACAAGACTTACAATTGCTTGTGACAAAAGGCAACCTAATCCCGGAAGCCACACAAGTCTTACTTCTCAATGAAGAGATAAAAAAGCCTATGTGAATATATGATAATATTCAAGGAACAAATAGAGCTAGGTAACCCTATATGCTTATCTAGGATGATAATATGACAATTAATACAATCCTAGATATCAAGAGCTAAATGACATGACATAAAGCTTAGCTATGTAGAGGATAACCAATCCTAGATACAATAACTATCAAAAACAATCTTAAACATTTCAATGAGATTAATTAGCTAGATGTATATATCAATCATGAAATCCTAGCTATCAAAAAACAATCTCAATCATGTAATGAGATTAATTAGTTAGATGGCATATAAACAATAAAACCTAGCTATCACAAAATAACCCAATCAACACATAATCTCAATCTTGTATGTAGAAATTACTCTTAAAACATACAAATAATAAATGAGATAAATTGATAAGTAAAAACACTAATTATGTAAGATAATACTGTTGAACATATCATACCATTTGTGTTGAAGAAGACCCATGTACTAGCACATACTAGATGATCCTAGATGATGCTTAGATGATGATTTATGCATATGGGAATGGGTTTAGAGAGATAAAGATGTAATCTTTAAGCTTTTTCTCTCAAGTCTCTCTTTCTCTCTCAAGAATATGGAGCCTCTCTCTCTAGGGTTTGATTTTGTGGCTCTGCCCTCAAAATGATGAGAAAGATATGTATTTATAATGCCTAGTTGAAACTATGTCATTTTGGAAGAAATGGAAAAATTATGGGCATTTTCGCGGTACACGCGTCAGTGTAGCGGCTCAAGATTCGAGCGCATTGAAATATGACCAAACGACATCAATTTCTTTTGTATGATATATCGTTGGAAAGGTATGGATGTATAATTTCTACTCGTTTTTACAGAATGATATTTAGATCTCTGTAGAAAACTTTATGGTCAATTGAGTGACAAAAGGTCAGAAACGGACAACAATAGAGTTGCCCTGTTTTGGTTGTAAATTTGTAGATTTTAAAACCAATCCAAACGGTCATGAAATATTACGAATAATATACCGTTGGAAAGGTATGAGTGTCTAGTTTGTATAGAAATTTTCAAAACTCATTTTGAAGCTTTATGTAAAAAGTTATGGCCACAAGACCATACATAGGTCAGTTTTGAAAATCATTTAAATCCAATCTCTTGAAACTAGACATTTTACTCTAAACACCCCAACCAAATCTAAGACTTATCCAAGAGAAGAATGAGACCTTCTCAAGTGTTCAATCATCACGCTAAGACATGGACACCATCGTGTAAGCACGGACGTTTCCGATCACACAATCGGAAATGAATTACACCACACTTAAGACTAACATGAAGTGCAAGTGTTGGAAGTGAATGCATCCTAATGCCTAACATGTCATGGCATTGTCATTGAACAAGATGCACTCAATAAAACATGCATGAAGAGATATTCAAGAATATGAATGCACACATATAAAAACACACAACATACAAGAATAACATTTATGCATGAGTTGTGTGTGTGTGCAACTAGATCTTTTCAAAGCATGTAAGCACTAGAAATTTACCTTTGGTGCTTATCAAGATGAGGTCTTGAAAGGGCCTTGAGCTTGAATACTAATACCTAAACTACCCTTACAATGAACCCCACATGTAGTTTGTCCACGAAACAAGCCAATCAAAATATGAGACCTAACAACATCATTGTCGAGGTACCTCCAGATGGGTGTCATCCTTGTATCTTACCTAGTAGCCAACTAATCTACTTCCAACCCATCTTCCTATCCATCTATGCTTGGTTAGGCAAGATGTGCCACCGAAACGTTTCTTGGGTATATTCGCGCAAAAGCTTTGGATGTCTTTAGGAGACTTCAAAATGATCTGTGTAAGTTCCTTAAGTTTGATTGGCTTATTTCGGTGACAAACCACATTTGGGGTTTGATATGTAAGGGTAGATTAAGCATGTAATTGTTGGTGAACAAGCTCAACAAAGACGCCCTCAAGACCTTAAGTTGATAAGCACTCCAAAGGTAAAACACTTATGCTTATTTTGCATTGAAGAGATTTAGTTGCACACATACACACAACTCATGCATATCTATACTTCTTGTATGTTATGTGTTTTATGTGTGCATTCATGATCTTGAACTCTCTTCATGCATGTTTTAATATATTGAATCTTGGTTGATAATTGCCATGACATGTAAGGCATTTATGATGCAAATTTGTGATGAAGGCGTTGTACAAAGCACTGTTCGTACATCGCCCATCTGAGACCTGATGGAATTTGGGTAAGGCACTATACAGACCTGATTGATTTTATTTTAGGCGCTGTTTGGTCGCTGTACATATAACGCTTGTACAACAACCATCATAAACCCGAGAGGAACAGAGTTTAGTCGTTGTTGGGTCGCTCTACAAAGTCGTTGTACGTAGAGCGACCATGAAAAACATGTTCTTCATTCCCAGGTGAGTCGCTGTATAGGCGCTGTAAGTACAACGCTTTGTACAGCGACCAAGGCAAAAGTTTTGTTTTTTAATCAAAGCGATGTAGCATCATTTGGACATCCTATATATATGCTACTTTGTGTTTAGGTCGTTTTGAAGAGTTCAAAATCATATTTTTAACTTAGCATATTTTCCAAGAGAGAAAATCACTCAAGAACTCACCTTTGATTACTCAAACTCATTTCCATGTGCATCAAACATCATCTAGCATCATCTATGATCATCTAGGATGCATCTATGCATGGGTCTTCTTTAACACATATAACTTGGTAAGTTGTTCACTAATTTCATTCATTTTAGTGTCTTACTTAACAAAAAATCTCATTTATTACTTGTATGCTTTTAGAACATATTCTATCTACAAGATTGAGATTATTGTGTTGATTGATTGAGAGTTGTATTTTGATAGCTATTGCCTAGGATTGCTTTATCTAAGATAGCTATGTTGTATGCTATGTCATATAGCAATATTGATAACTAGGATTGTTATTATTGACATCTTTAATCCTAGATAAGCATTTAGTGTAACCTAGCATTACTTGCATATTGAATATCATGATATTCACTTAGGTTGTTGATCTCTTCAGTGAGAATTAATTCTTGTTGCTCAGTTGCTTCGTGCGTAAGCAAGTAGGTCTAAAATTGCTATTAATGGCCCGTTGGGTAGAATGGAAGGGTTAGTAACCATGGATGGTTTGACGTGGTTAACCTATGTTGTAAACTTTCATTCGCGTAGTGGATTTGAGGACCGTGTGTGGCTCATATAGTAGCCCGTGAGTTTTTCCCTATTGAGGGTTCCTCACGTAAATCAATCAACTTGCAATTTATTGTTTTCTGCACTTAGATTAAGTTGACTGTATTTTTGACTAGATTAGGGTTTTTATTGAATATTGACTAATAAAAAAAAATCGGTAATTAACTTGATTAAAATCTATTCACCTCCCTCTAGATATATTTAGACACACTGTCATATTTGTTTCAATTGGTATCAGAGCGGGTTCCTAAACATATTTAGGAGATTCATGATTTTGGTGTGTTTTTGCATTTTGTGTGTTTTTGATTGACTACATACATTTGCATTTATTTCATTCATTCATAAACACTAGGAGTGGAAACAGTGGTGGAAACGAGGGTGCTTCAAGCACAAGGCCTCCATGACTCACAGTATAAATTATGCCTCTTGGAAGGGCAAGATGGAGTCATATATTTTCCAAATCCATGATAGAGCTTGGATGGCAGTTGAAGACGGCTACGCTCCACCAATGATGACTCATACGGGTGGAGGAGAGGATGTACTCAAGCCTAAGGCTCAATGGAATGCTCAAGAGTTTAAGGCATCAAAATGGAATAGAAAGGCGATGCATGTCATTATATGTGCCATGGACGAGAATCAATACAAATTGGTTCAAAACACTAGGATCGCTAAGGAGGCGTTGGACATTCTAGAGATGGCACATGAGGGAACCAAAGTGGTTAAGGACTCTAAGCTTCAAGTTCTCCAAACTCAATTCGAGATGCTTAGAATGGAAGAGAACGAGTGCTTCAACGACTTCAGGATCAAGTTGATAAACATAGTCAACCAAAGTCATCAACTTGGTGACCCTTATTCAGATAGCAGAATCAAGCAAAAAATTATGAGATCTCTCCCCGAAAGATTTGAGTCCAAGGTAACGACTTTGGAGGAGAATAGTGGTTACAAGGATATGAAGTCAAGTGAGGTGATTGGGAGGCTTCTAGCCTATGAGACTAGGAAGGGTCCTACCTCCACACCTCTCAAGAATCATGTAAATACAATCACGGTTAAATTGCCTTAAGCTTACCTAGAGAGGGGGGGGGGGGGGGGAATAGGTGTTAAGGCCTTTTATGAACCCTTGAAACAAACAAAAGTTTGTTCCTCTAGATAGCTTATAAAACACCACTATAAACACAAATGTGCATGCATAGACTATTAACAAGTATATTCAATATATAGTTCAAACATAGCCGATGGATTGCATGTGGAGGATATACCAAAAATAACAAATCACCAAGTACTTGATTCCATTATTGAATGTCTCAATAGTACAAGTACAAATAAAAGATGTAAGAATGTAATCAATTACAATGCACTCAAGATCAATATGATTAATCTAAACAAAATACAAGAGATAAGGAAAGAGACATTTGACACACGATATTTTTACGTGGTAAACCTCCAAAAAAGAAACATCCACGGGTTGAACCCACAACTATCGGCAAAAGTTTTTTCACTAGTTAAATAAGAATACACCCTCAAATGTAACCAACTCTTTTGTATCACAATCTATTGGATTTCTCCCTATCTATTTCCACTAGAGAAGAACTTGCCTATTCTCTAACCGAGACACATTGCATGCCTCTAGAGAATACCCTTGCTTGGATCTATAGGAGCCTTACACCCCAAGACAAGACTTTGCTCGGACTTACTGGCCTCACACCTCTTAGCCAAGACTTCCATGCTTAGACTTACTTAGAGCCTCACACTTTTAGCCAAGACTTTCACCTTTTATAAGGCAATGATCTATGTGATGCAAATGATGCAAGCACATTCAATATAGGACATATGATCAATATGAGCTATGGAAACTAGAATTAAACAATGAGCACACAATATATGATATTCTAGTTTAACAATCCAAGTGATGCAATCACACAAGATGATGCATGAACATATTAGATGTATGGATCAAGTACAAATCATGTAGACATAGACTTAATCATGTGAGCACACAAATCAAATATTGTCTAGTCATAAAAACAATGAATTGAAACCTAGAATATGTGAAACACCTAACACATGTAATTTCTAGTTTCATTCACAAAGCTAACTCTTGAATAAATCATATTCATGAAACACAAATTCAAGATATTAGAAATATACACCAAAAATGCTAGAATCACAATATATGATCAATGAATGTTCTAACAAGGTTATTGATCTTAAAATAAGCCAATCAAGTCACAAATAACCCTAGATGTCAAGCTAAGCACAATACAACTCTCAAACATGTGATATACTAGAATCATAGAAAACTAGTTCACATTTGTCTCTAATTATACTTGATTAGCTTTAATATGAAGCTATCTTTCTCAATAGCTTTCAATATACATACACATACATATGGAAGAAGAAAACCCAAGGCAATTGAGAATCATAAAAGATAAAATCACAAAGTTTGACTCAATAACTTGAAATCCCTAGCTGGTTCGGTTTTGACAGGGGAACTGCTCTAAAACTCAATCAAATAGTTGCAAACTCTTTTGGAAAGAGTAGGGGACTTGATTACAAAAATTCTCTAACTTGAATCACTCAATTCGGAGTCCGAATGAGAAAGTTATGGTGTTTGGAAGGTAGGAAAGTTGGAGAGAAAATTCTACTCTTATTTTTTCAATTTTCTTCAACTTATGAACAAGTGAGAGAGGGAAGATATTTAAAAGAGAATGGGAGGGAAAGTTTAAGTGAGGTGGGACCCACTTGGGAGGCCAGCCATAGGCTGTCCCCGTGGAGGTGTGTGGCCACCATGGGGAGGCCGAGAGGCCTCCCCTCCCGTGGTGGCCACGCGCCTCCATGGGAAGCCTAAGAACTGAGGCTTTCTCACTTAGGCTCTTCTCCTCGCGCTCCCCTCACGTTCTTCGACCGTCCTTTGGCCTTCGAACTTGGAATTTGAATCCATTTCTGGATTATGAGCCGTAACTCACTTACACACAAGGAAGACTATGAAACTTTGACAATTGGATGTGAACTCGACTCGATATACGAAGATGAAGATGAAGATGAAGACGAAGACAATGCATTGTAAAGGAAAGTAAAGTTGTGCAACTTCCTCATGTGAACTTGAAATCAAATGAGTGATTATCCAAAATGACCGGAACTCAACAAGGAATTATTTAAGAACATATTCAAGTTCAATTCACTTATACTTAAACAAATAAACACAAGATCACACAAGCATGCAGTTTCCTCGACACAGTCCTAGTATATGCATTTCTACAATGTACGGTAATATGAGAACAATGCATGAGCATACTTAAACAAGTGAATGTTTTATACTAAATTGGCACAACTGTGTAGGGACACTTGAAAGGTCCTTGATTTGTATTGGCTTGATTCCATTGCAAAACTCTCTATATTTGTAATAGTTGTTGCTTAGGTGGTTCTTGGAGAAAAGAAGCTTCAAAGGTGAATAGAAACGTCTAATGCAAATATCGTCTTCAAGAGGTGAAAGCATCAAAGGTATACTTAGACTTCTATCCTCTTGCAAGGTGTAAGCACACACACACACACACACACAACTCATACATGTGTGTCCCTACATCATTGTGCAAACATTTGGTATAACACATTCACACACATTTAAGTATGCACATGCATTGGTCTCTTGTAGACAAACATTGTAGAATTGCATGTTTTATGACTATCGCGTAGATATAGCATACTTGTGTGACATTGTGTTTATATGTTTGTGTTTATTGTATTTTGGACTTGAACATGATCTCATATGATTCCTTATTGAGTTCCGGTCATTTTGGTTACTCATTCATTAGGTTTCGAGTCCAAACGATGTAGTTACGCTACTTTGTGTTCTCATTCGTTGAGTTATCTTCGTTGTCATTTTCTGAGATGAATTCTCAACCTTTTTACAAAGTTTTGTAGTCATCGTTATGCATGAGAGATTCATGATTTTTAATCCAAAAACGGATTCAAAATTGGAGTTTAGAGGCCCGGATACGGCAGAAGAACGCGAGCAGAGCGCGAGAGGAGCAAGCATGGCCAACGGCCAAGTTTGGTGGAGCACGTGTGGCACACAGCTAGAGACCTCCTTTGCCCCCATGTGCCACACGTGCCCCACATGGGATGTGTGACATGGCTCATTTTGATTGGCCACCGAATCCCTTTCTTCTCCATCTCTTTTCCCTCCATTTATATTCGAAATCCCGTGCAAAATCCACTACAACTTTTGATTTTTTATTTTGATCATATCTCTCTCAAATCAACTCCAAATTAAGTGATCCAAAAGCCAAAATTGTTGGTCTTGAAGAGAGAAACAAGTAACAAGAATTTTTAGAGTCAAAAGATGTCTAGGTTTAACACAGTTATTTGATTTCAGTTCGTGGTTCATCTTTGTGTATGGTAATCATCTTTTCTACATTTTTCTTATGATCAACTTCATGGATTTACTTTATTGATTGATGAAAAATGTTTAGAATGTCTTTGATTCCATTTTTAGACTTGTTTGATTGATTTTTGAGTTTATCTTTTGTGATTTCATATGAACATCTTTTTGATAAACTTGAAGAACATGAACTTGATTCTAGAAATATTTTTTGTTCTTGAGCTTGATTGTTGATTTCTAGGTTTTTGTCACATGTTCATGAACTATGATTTTTGATTGTGATATCTATCATTTAAATCTAGTTCTTGTTTGGATTGAATATGATGTGGATTTCAAGTGTTAACTTGTTCACTTGATTTCAAAGCTAGTATTGTGATTTCTATTGAAAACTTGTTACTCTAGCTTTGATTGACATGTTTAGGTTTCTAGATATTTTTGTGAATGACTTTGAATGTCTAATCTAGATTTCTAATCACATGTTCATAAGAATTAGTTACATTTGCTTGTGAGTTTGATTTGTACACATCTAATTCTTCAGAGAGTGTTGTTAACCGCAAAAAATGGTAGGGGTCAAAGAGGAATTTTCCGTCGGCCTTAGAAGATAAGTCGAGGTAAAAATATATCATGGAAGAGGCATCCCGATACCCCGCCATTCTACAAAATGGCTAGGTACAACCTCTTACCAGCCACGATAAAGTTTAAGGTTTTCTAAACTCAAAAGGTACCAGGAAACCCAAAAGACAAGGCTCTAGGAACTCCACTGTTACAAGATCCTAGCATCCTTCTGCCATCCGGAATCCCGGTACCCTGATACCCTGATACGCTTATACATAATTCAAGAGAACGGGAATAAGGCAAGATACTTGAGTATCTCGATCCACCAAAAGCTAACGGTAAGCATCGGGTTAGCAAACGACCACATATCAAATACAAAATCCCAGTACCCTGATCCCGCCTAAAACAAGATCAGATACACCAAATAACAAGCCAAATAGAAGGACAAGCACAAAACGCCACCGTTCAAGACAAGTAAAGAACTACAATCATTCCTGCCACTAAGAGTTCTATTTGAAATGGGAGTCAACTCCCACACAGTCTCCCAAGAAAGGAATCGCTTGATTCTAGGGATTAAAATCCCTAACAAACTTGTTGATGGCCAAGGAAAGTCCCGTGAATTGCTAAAACCCTAGACCAAAGTTATAGGAGTGCAGGGCAAGAAACAAGACCTATATATTCATCGTATTATCACACGAAAAAAGGGGACCGCAACTTGAATACTTAACCCTACTAGAGAATTTTTCCACTTATCGACATGTATGAGAGCTCCATCACCAACTGAGCCTGCTATTCTCATCACCATTGCTATTTAAATCTTTCACTATACTTCTTATTATTCATCTGTTATCAATAAAAAAAAGTGTTACGAGGGATCCTTATTCCTTATATTACATTGGTTTTTTGTCCACTATTTCCATTACTTTTTCGTCGGTTTTATTAGGAAGCTAAGGGTATCGAACTACTTGATATCCAGTCGACTGAAATCTATCTCGATTCCAGTCCCTTGAATTGTTAATTGGAAAAATCACCCTAGTGACAATTTTCGGTTAACACTTTTGGCGCTGTCTGTTGGGAAAAAAATTACTCCCAACTGAAATTTCCCTTAATGTAGTAGTGAAATATACCTAGGAGAGGGGGGGTGGGGGGGGGGGGGGGGGGGGGGGGGGGGGGGGGGGGGGGGTGAATAGGTATAGGCTCCAAATTCTCCCAATTTAAAAATAATGCGGAATATATCAATGAAAATGCACACTTGATTAAATTTGACAAATTAATTGATTTCACTTATACAAGAGTTAATCAATTTACAAGATATGCAATCAATGAAAGATATGGAAGATAAAGAAAAATAAAAGCAAAAATGAACACAAGTGTTTTAACGTGGTAAAACCTCAAAGAGGAAACATCCACGGGTTGATATCACAACCACCGGCAAAGCAATCCACTATGTGAAAAAGGACTTACACACTCAAGCTATCACTCATGATATCCGCTCAAGCTATCAACTCCTAATCTACCCTCGGGCTAGTGAATCACCAAGCCTACTTCCTATCCGAGATGTGTCCTACACCTCTAGAAAGCAACTTCCTATCCAAGACGCTCACGTCTCTAGGAAGATTTCTTGCTTGCCTATCCGGATCCTCCCGACCCTAGACAAGACTTTCTTGCTTGATTATCCGAGTCCTCCCGACTCTAATCAAGTCTTCCTTGCTCTATCCACAAAGCTTCACTCACTTTGCTAGAGACTTCAACCTTATGCAAGGCTATGATCTAAAGTGATGCAAGTGATGCAAACACAAACAAATTAAGCTAGATGATCAATCAAGCAAAATGTACATGTTCAATGATAAACTAGAATATGCTTTCAATACACAAACACAAGATTATCTAGAAATCAAGACATGCAAATCAATAAGAACAAAGGTATGAATATTCAATTTATCACACTAAAAACCTAGTTCTTAGATCATGAAATAAAATCTAGAAAATAATATGAGACATATCATATATTCATTTTCTAGAATCAATTTCACACAAAATCAAGTTTAGCACATATATGTTCAAAACAAATCACAAAGCTAAATCTCAATTAACAAATGATCAAACAACCCTAGCATGTGATCTAACATACTTCTCAACAAATTTCATCAAACAAATAGTAAGAATCAAGAGATGATCAAAGATGAAATTGAAAAAGAAGAAGTTGAACAAACAACCTTGACCTCGGACTGAAAATTGATCAACTGAGAACAATGGCGAAGTTAGCTCCTCTGGAAATGCTTGGGGTTTGTAGCTCTTCTCAAGACTAACAATTTTGGCTTTTGAATCGATTGATTTCGAGTTCATATGAGAAAGTTATGATCAAAATAAGAAAACAAAAATGTAGAAGATTTCTGCAGAAAATTTGAAAGTGTTCTTGAAAATCTTCAACAAGTGTGGAGGGAAGGAGATGAGTTTAAAAGGAGGAGAGAGAGAGCATTTTTGGGGAAATCAGAATGTGCCATGTCACCTCCCCGTGGGGGGCGTGTGGGCCACATGGGGGCAGAGGGCTCCCTTGGCCGTGGGGCCCACGGCCTCCCTCACGGCTAGGCCTTGTGGCCTCACGTGCTCCAGACTTCTCTCGCATGCTCCTTCGGTTCTTCAGCCCATATCTTGGGCATTCGAACTCCAATTTTGAATCCATTTTTGGATTACGAACCGTGACTCCCTCACACATGACGAAGACTATACAACTTTGAAAAATGGTTGAGAAATCATCTCGGAAACCGACGATGAAGTCAACACAACGAATGAGAATGAAAAGTAGCATAGTCACATTGTTTGGACTCGAAACCTTATGAATGAGTAACCGAAACGACCGGAACTCAATAAGGCATTAAATAAGAACATGTTCAAGTCTTAAACACAAAATACACAAACAAATAAACACATATTCACACAAGCATACCATATCAAAGAGATAGTCACAAAGCATGCAATTTCACAATGTTTGTCTATTAAAGAACAATGCATGAGCATACTATGAAGTGTGTGAAAGTGTTATACAAAATGTTTGAACCACGATGCAGGGACACACATGTATGAATTGTGTGTGTGTGCGCTAACGCCTTGCAAGAGGATGGAAGTCAAGGTATACCTTTGACGCTTTTCACCTCTTGAAGACGACTTTTGCACTAGACATTGCTTCTTCATCTTTTAAGCTTCCTTTCTTCAAAGAACATCTTAAGCAATAACTAATACAAACATAGAGTGTTTTGCAATGGAATCAAGCCAATACAAATCATAAACCTTACAATCTCCCCCTTTGGCTATTTTCATGAGGATGTAGGACACAACACATCTAAATGCTATAGCCTCCACAACCAGATCGAAGGATTAGTGAGAGGAGGACTTTTAGTTGAATTTTTACAGTAGGTACGAGATAGCATCAAGGCAGGGAATGAGGTGCAAAAGGAAGTGCGAGATGCAGAAGAGAGGAGGAAGAACGGAGGAAAGGACTTGATGCAGCAAATTCAAGTCATTCACACCACCAACGGAGGCCCAACACTAGCAAGGACTTCTAACAATTCAAGAAAGAATCACGCAAGGAAGATGCAGAGGCTTACTACTAGTCATGATGTGCTCTGGGTCTCTAGGGCATCTCAAGACTATCCTCGTTCTGCCCAGATTATTTTCACCGAGGATGATGCCTACAACACGGTTCAGCCTCATGATGGTCCAATGGTGATCACGGTACAGATTGCAAACTACCGAGTTCACCGCATCCTGATAGATATTGGGAGTAGTGTGGACATTTTGTTCAAAGGAGCGCTGGAACAACTCAACCTGAAGAACCCTTGCTACAACAGCTGCACTACACCTTTGTATGGTTTCACAGGAGATTCATCTTAAACCTTAAGAAGTAATTTGATAATCAAGCATGCAAATATTTTCAACATCTATTCATCTTAAGCCTTTCCATAAAAATGTCAAATCGGTTATCATCCGATATTTTGCTTATAAAGAGAATAGATTTCAACATGTGAGCATGTGTGTGCATATGGCTCATCATTCCATTTCTATTTGACAACCCGAGCTAATTTGATTATTCAACTATACTCCATAAAGCCTTTTTGTTTTGTTTTAGGCTGAATCAAAGATTTTTTTTTTTTTAATGATTCTTTTCAACACTTCTTTGATTTTACTAACAAAAACATATAAGCTTCATGGCGGCTTTCACTCATCACAATGGCATAGCCCTTTCCTACATTGGGTGGCTGCACAACCAAGGTGTGTAGCCCATTCCATGAAGGTGTTCATTGAGTTCTATGTTGCCGAAGCAAATGGATACCAACCATAGGTCATCTTTAAACGTACTAGTCCTTAGGACATCAAGGTGTATCCAAAACTTACATCAATCAAACTCAACTTACTTTACTAAGCATACGAGAGAAGCAAAGTGCATTTTTTGAAACCTAGTTTTATGGCTTAAAAGCACATGATCAAAAAGCAATACTAAGAGACTTACTTAAAATCATTACATCTCAAGAGAGTAGCTTTTCAAAGAATATGAAGCCCATATTTTTCAAAAACTTGCCACAACATTCATACAAACAATCACACATCATAATTAAGATCAATGTGAACAATTATCACCAAAAGATCTTAAAAGAGCAAATGTCAATGAGAACCACACAAACACTATACTAGTTCTCTAATATGACATGTTTCATGAAGTGGTGCAAAATAATGAGTCGATAGATAAAAAATCAAGTAAGCAAGCAATGTGATATAGAGATACCTTTGCAAGCTATTTTTCATCAAATGTAAAGTCTTCACCATTTTTATGAGTCATCTTGGCTTGTTTGTCCTCATGACAACAAGTTGTTGATGTGTCGATCCAAGAGACTAAAGACTTAGCATTTTAACTCAAACACATATAAAAATGACTTTCTTCAAAAGTCTTAACATGATTGTCACCATATAGATTTCATAAAAGAACTTCTCAAAAGTTAATCAATAGATTTCGACTATCATAACACTTATGTGAGATAGCTAAGTTCATGCCAAGTTATATAGATACAAAGCTAGATAGCTAAGCTTCTTAACAACTTGACACTAATCTTCAAGCTAACTCACATGTGCAACTTACTCAATGGTAAGAACACTCACCCTTGACCAACTTGGTCTTAGGTAAACCTATACAAACATTATCAAGATCCTTTTTGACAACGATGTTGAATCTAGAATAGAGACTATCTACAACTTGATCCACAAGAATATCATTGATACTCTTCTTTTCAGCATCATTAGCAACACATGCTTTGTCAAATTTAACAAGGTTCACATTCTTCACTTTCCGGACATTTTAACATGCTTTGAAACATTTTCATGCTTTCCATATTCTAAAGCCCTAGCATGCTTATAATGAAGTTCAATCTCTTTATCCCTAGATGCATTTTCTAAATTGTAATATTCAATGAATTTGAAGCACTTGGGCTTGATATGGTGATCAAGCCAAAATTGGTATGATTTTTGCCCTCATTTCTGTCTCTTTATGCTTAATTCTCGAACGTTTCCCCGTATTTAATGTTGTTAAATCAAGTGTTTCAGGTTTTATTAGGCCTCAAGGGTATTTGTGAAGAAAAGGAGGAATTTGGTACAAAAATGAGCATAAGGTGGTGAAACAGGGCACTGTCGCTCTTTGCGACAGAGAGGTGCATTTCAAAGAAAATTGTCGCCATAATGTCGCCATGGCGACAGAAGAATTAATTCAAGAAGAAAATCAATCAGGTGTGGTCACCATGAGATGTCGCCATGGTGACATTAAAGGAAAAATGGCGACAACGTAGGAATTCCAACGTTGGACATTGTCGCCATATCGACACAATGGCGACAAAGATGTCGCCATAGCGACATAGAAGGACAAAGGGCGACAACGTAGGAATTCCAGCATAGGAATTCCAGTGTTGGCATTCAAGAGGGGTATTCTTGTCATTTCATGACCATTTCGTACCCTAGCTTTCCTAGCCTATAAATTCACCAACTTTTACAGATCATCCATCCTTGAATCCTTTCTTCAACCTAGGATCACCATAATTCCCCTCTCAACTTCCTCCATCTCTAATCTTGAACTACCTTTTTCAACCAAAAACTCAACACTAAATCTTGATTACTTCACCCAACCATTCCTCTCTTCCCATTCTCTACATCCCAATACCTTGGTCACTCATAGACACCCATCTATCTAGACACATCCTCTTCTACCACTCTTTGCACTAAGGAGCATCTAAGAAAAGAAAGGAGCAAGCACTAAAGAAGGAGGCCTAAGAGTGATTTCCTTATCTATTACTCTCTTTTCTTATTGATTGTAACTATGTGTAACTAAACCCCTAATCGAGGGGATAGATGTGAGGAACATTTGTTTGTGGGTATTTGCTTAAGCTTTTGTATTGAATCTCTATTTGTGTTCTATTTATTTTATTATTAGATTCTATTCACTATGTGATTGACTTGTATACCAATTTGTTAATTATAATCTTGTTTAGAATAATATATTATGCAATCATCCTTGGATTGATACTCTTGGATTGACACCCTTATATGATTAAGAATCCAATGAATATGATATATTAGTGGAGGGTATATCAACCACACTAATCTAAACCTTGATTTGTAACCAACCAATCCCACCTTAACCCCCTTTCCTTAATCGGTTAGGCATTTTAGTGGGAAGATGTTTAGGGTTTATAGTGATGACCTAAACCCATCCTAGAAAACAAATGGTTAACATATAAAGATTGGTCCATTAAAGTGGCTTAAAAGGCATTGCCCTTACCACTTGCTAATCCATCAATCCCCTAGCATCTATCTTAATTGTTTACATCCATTTCTCTTATCAAGATTGTTGAGCTTTCTATTTTTCCTATCACCCTTTTTAGTTACATTTACTTTTATGCATGTTTGGTGGTTTCTCAAACCACACACTATCCACCTACTATGATTTGCTTAATTGCATTTAGGACTAGTTAATTTATTCAACTAATTACTCCGATTCCCTGTGGAATGAATCCTTACTTAATTGAAATTGAGTGCAAGCATAATATTTTTGTTTTAAAAAAAAAACTGGGAAATGCTAGATGATGAATGAACCATGGTGTGCTTGGTTAGCGTGATGATCTCCTTCGAAGAATGCCCTTTGCTTCTCCTTTGGTTTCACCAACAGTGGTGAAATGATGGTTTGATCGTCGGCCATGACCGCTGAATGAAACCGCTGTTCAATTCCATAAATCTCTGGAATGATTATACGGTTACGATTGGCAGTTTCCAACCGCCGTTCAAAACCGTCTTTTAGACCTGATTGAATTAAAAATATCTTGATCTTGAAAACGATGGTTTGGCGGCGGTCATGAGACTGCCAATGATCCCCTATTCTCTCGAGATCAATTCGACAGTTTTGAAACCGCCGACTAAAACTACTGATCGGTAAGTTTCAAGGGCAATCTCGTATTTTCACCATGCTTTTCATTAGCCTCTATAAATACATCGCTTTCTCATCTCTCTGAACCTAACTCTTTCAATATCAAGAACCCTAAATTCAATAGAGAGATTTGTGAGAGAAAAGGCAATCAAGATTGCTCATGTAAACACTCAAAGCCATTTTCATATGCATTAACCCTTTGCTTCTCCTTTGGTTTCACCAACAGTGGTGAAACGGTGGTTTGATCGGTGGCCATGACCGCTGAATGAAACCGTCGTTTAATTCCAGAAGTCTTCGGAATGATTAAGCGGTTACGATCGACGATTTCCAACCGCCGTTCAAAACCACCGTTTAGACCTAATTGAATTAAAAATATTTCGGTCTCGAAAACGATGGTTTGGCGACGATCATGGAACCGCCGATGATCCCCTATTCTCTCGGGATCAATTTGGAGTTGAATCGGCGGTTTTGAAACTACTGACTAAAACCGCCAATCGGTAAGTTTCAAGGGTAATCTCATATTTTCATCATGCTTTTCATTGGCCTCTATAAATACATCACTTTCTCATCTCTCTGAACCTAACTCTTTCAATATCAAGAACCCTAAATTCAATAGAGAGATTTGTGAGAGAAAAGGCAATCAAGATTGCTCATTTAAACACTCAAAGTCATTTTCATATACATTAAACTTCATCTAGCATCATCTAGCATATCTAGGATGCTTGCTTGTATGGGTCTTACTCAACACACTTGCTTTGGTAAGTTCTTCACTAATTTCATCTAATCTTAGTGTTTTACTTAACAAGACATCTCTTTAATTACTTGTATATTCTTAGATTATATTCTTATATACAAGATAGAGATAGTTGTGTTGTTTTGATTGAGTGTTGTTTTGTGATAGCTAAACTTAGGATTGTTTAATCTATATTAGCTATGCTTTATGCCATGTCATTTAGCAATTAATATCTAAGATTGATTTAATTGTCATCTTATTATCCTAGATAAGTATTTAGTGTAACCTAGCGCTAAGTACATATTTGGATATCTTCGCATATTCACTTAGGTTATTTAATCTCTTTAGTAAGAACTAAGTCTTGTGGTTAAGGTTGCTTAGGCCGCAAGCAAATTTGACTAGGTCCACTTTTACAGGCCTACGGGTAGTAGTGGCAGGTTATAGACCGTGAGAGGTTGAGGTCAACTTAGGTTGTAAACATCATTGTAATTAGTGGATTCGAGGTTCGTGTGTGGCGCACATAACAGCCCGTGGTTTTTCCTTATTGAAGGTTTCCACGTAAAATCAAGTGTTATTTAATTCCACACTTTACATTTGATTTATTGCTTTGACTAAATTGGGGTTATTTTCGTAACATTGACTAATCACAAAAATTATAGTTTAAAATCTATTCACACCCCCCCAGATAGTTTTATACATACCATGCATTATTAGTTTCAGGAATGTTTTTTTTATTTTATGCTTTCTGTGATCAATAACCAATTGACTGAATGGTTTTTTGCGAAAACATCTCAATTTTAGATACTCGATTTATAGGTTCAAAAAAGTTTTTCATGAACGTCTTTAATTAGATCACAACCCCACTTTTTTGATGAAATTACAGAGTTCCATTGAAGACATGTTAAAAAAGGCGATTATATATTTTACATAAACAATATCAACCTTGAAAAAGTAATGCAGGTAATTAGGCTGTTAAATGCTATAATACAAGTCATACATAGATGCAATTGATTGGCTGTTCAATTGACTATTGTATGTCATTGGTCTGATCATTAGTATAATAATAACTTCATGCATGTCACTGGGCTGTTCAGTCCTCTTGGTAACGTCATATAATAACTAACGTGCATACTCTAATGGATATAAACAATATCAACCTTGGAAAAGTAATGCAGGCAATTGGGCTGGAAAAAGTAATGCAGGTAGTTGGGCTGTTAAATGCTATAATACAAGTCATACATAGATGCAAGTGATTGGTTGTTCAATTGACTAATGTATGTCATTGGTCTGGTCAATAGTATAATAATAACTTCATGCATGTTATTGGGTTGTTCAATCTTCTTGGTAATGTCATGTAATAACTTCTGTGCATACTCCATTTCTCTTTGAATAAAATATCATCTATGATTATGGTAACTTTATGAGTGATCATCACGATTAGGAAATTAGGTCTATTTCAACAGTTAACACACAATCAAAATGGCATGGAAAATTTATGAAAAAAAAGTGGTTGATTTATTATTATAATGAACACATAAATATCAGTGTTCTAGTAAATGCTAGGCACTAGTCGGGTGGTGGACCAGCGCCTAGCGCCTAGGCAGATTTCTAGGCGATTGAATTTTTTTTATTTTTTTTATTTTTTATTTTTTCTACCTATAAAACCAATAATAAAACTCATACTATGACAAAATTCAAATAAAATCATCAACGTAAATTCCCTTATTGTTTGTATTTCTTGTACCTGTTTAATACAGTTTTACTTTTTATTGTATATTTTAGATTTTTACATTGAAAGAGGGTCTCTTTTGTTATTTTACAAATGTGCTTTTTAAAAGTAAAAAATCTTCTTTTGCTTTGTATTTTATATTTTTATTTATACAACAACTGATATATATTGGAAATTGATAATTGATAAAATAGGAAACGGATAATTGCAATTGTGGCCTCATAGGCCCAACAATGCCTTAGGTCCAACAAGCCCAAGTGAGACCTCACCACAATAAGTCAATAACCCTAGCTATAAAAAGCTAAAAGCCCGTCTTTCTCCCAAACCAAACTCGTAACTTCTACTTCACTTCTTCAAAAATCAAAATACTCTCTCTCATTAAAGTGTGAAACACGACCACACAGATCCCATGACTTCTCCCTTCGTTTTTTTCAGTTACTCAACTTCTTCACCCTTCCAATTCCTCCTTCTTGACAGTTGGCACTGGTTTAGTCGACAATTGAGAAGCAACACGGTGCCGTTTCGATGAAACCAGTTTTTAAAAAATAAAAGGGTCTAGTCGGAGTCAACGGCTTTGACTCCGCCCGGACCCGATTAAATTTTTAAGGGTTGACCATTGACCATTGACTTTACGTTGACCGATTTTTTTCGACGATTTTGGTCAGATTGGGTCGGCCGACCGCCGCACAGCGTCTAGGCGGTCGTCTAGGCGGCCACCTAGGTGGAAGCCCAGACCGTTTTTTCAAACACTGATAAATATATATGTGGTATTTTCTTATAGTTGGTATTTCATAATTGAATATCTGATCACGTGTTGATTGTTGACATGAAAAAACGAGTTAACTTTTATCATTAAAGGAAATGAGCATCATTAAGGTGCATGCAACTACCTTAGTCGATATTGCGAAGTTCAAAAATCGATAATTAATCACGTTAAGAATATAAACCGTCAAATATTGATGCTTGTCATTGGGCTGTTCAATGCAATAATGAATGTCATTGTGCTTTTAAATCAAATAGGTAAAAGTAGGTCATTGGATTGTTAAATCGACGTTGCTAGGGGTGACATTAAGTACTTCTTCGATTACTATGAAAATAAATATTAAATTAATGAATAGATTAACTGATGCTATTAATATTAATATATAAACTATTAAAGCCACTTAGGGTTTGTACATAACTAAGTTCTATCTGAAAATATAGAAAAATGACTTACAATGGTTCCATCAGCCATGAGATTGATGATTTGTTGTCAGAGAGGAATGGAATTGTTGAGGATGAACTAGCCAAAGAGTGCATAAGTTGCATGAAGCTAGAAGTTGATTGGAGGGATGAGAACAAGAAGGTCGTAGATGCCGATATCCACATCATGCAGCTAGAGATGGAGGTAGAAGCTAAAATCAATGAAGTCAACAGGTTAATGGAGGAATGCAATCATTTGCTACTACTTATTGAACGACGTTTCAGTTTAGTAGTGTAATCTAGGATTTCTGTCTGTAATCTTTGTTGTATTGTTATTTATTTTAATGTTGTTTTTTAACTTATCTTTCGTTTAGAACAGTTGTGTGTTTCAATACATCTTTTGCATGTTTTGTATTTTGCATTCACACATGTTATGATATTGTTGGAAATTAGCACAATTAAGTCTCTTTTTTTAAACCACAGAATTACTTTATCACAATCTTTATAAATTAACCATTAAATTCATCTAAAGTATAACATATCTTAGTATCTGAACTTTTACCTCCTTCGCATCAATGCTTAAGACTTTTGGTGACCTCTGGTTAGATGAATGCAAAGTTAAATAAACTTGAGTTATGCCCATTGTATAGTGTCATTTTGTAGCTTGATTGGTTAAAGATTGGTGTGAATTAAAAGTAAATTCTAAGACATTTATTTAGTTTACTAAAAGAATTTATCTCTAACTGATCTAAGGTTTCGTAACTAAGGATGATATATAATTATTCCTGGTTGCGTTTGGTACAATTCTTCCACATTAATTGCTAAACAAAAAATGGCAATCAAGTAGTGTTCTTAGGGTGTTTTATGCTGGTGTTTTAGGAGCGTCCTTGTTCTATTGTTTCTCTGGGTGGTGCTCGGGTTACTGATGTTGTTTTTGTTGTGGTTGCTTTGGTTTTTGGTAGCCGGTGGTTTTGTAGTTTTTGGGTTTGTTTGTTGTTTGTTTTGGTCTCTTGCGTGGGATGTGCCTGTGTTGTTCATTTTCTTGTTATGCCTCTATGCCTTTGTGTTGCTTGTTTTGCTGGGCTCTGTTTTGCCTCTTGAAATAAATTTACAGTTAAAAAAAAAAAAAAAATTACTCATAGTGCATGGACACTTCCTAATTAAGTCTTCAAATCCATCAAACCAAAGATCTATAACACTTGTAATTCTTCAAACCGAATATCCATAAATTGAGTTTGGTCCAAAAACTTATAGATTTTATTGGGATGGGACCTTTTGTTATGTTACAAAATCGTTGGTGCAATGCATGCACAATAGCTCATAAATTGTGTTGGGTCCAAAAAATTTGCTTGTTCAATATGGAAAAAATATAAAAAATGAGAAATGCATAAATGCACATCTCCACTGCAACTATTTAAAGTCAAATTTGTATTCATTTTCTATCCAAACTCCATATTATCTAAAAAAAATAAAACGTTAATGCACAATACATGGTCATCTTGCTTATAATGTCTATGGTAAGTTATGTGAGAGGGACATTGTAAGGATTCCCATTCATTGATTGGCTTATTTCGTGGACAAACCACATGTTAGGGTTTGAATTGTAAGGGTAGTTTAGGTGATTAAGGATCAAGCTCAAAGGCCTTTTCAAGACCTCAAGATGACAAGCACTTCAAAGGTAAATTTCTAAGTGCTTACTTGCTTTGAAGAGATGTAGTTGCACACACCCACAACCCATGCATAATTCCTACTCTTGTATGTTGTGTGTTCTTATTATGTGTGCATTAATGTTCATTAATCTCTCTTCTTGCATGTTTCAAGTGATTGCATCTTAGGATTAGAATGCCATGTCATGATAGAACTTTAGGATGCATTGTGTAAGTATGGGCGTTGTTCACCCGCCCTACAGGCGCCCTACGTACAACACCCATAAGGGGATTTGAGCATTTTTACTCTACCCGCTGTACACCCACTCTACGTAGAGTGGGTGAACAGCGGTGCCAATAGTTGATTTAATTATCACTTTTGGTTCGCCCTTAACCCGCTCTACGTAGAGCGGGTGAAGGGAGACTCTCTAAACTCGAGAGCAACCGCCCCTAGGTCGCCTAGTTTCCGCCCTACGTAGGGCAGTCACGAAGAACATTGTTCTTCATTTCCTAGGTGAACCGTTGTACACCTGCCCTACATAGAGCGGGTGAACAGCAATCAAGGCATATTTTTTATAAACTTTTCAAAACGTTGTCACTTCAATTTGACACACTATATATATGCCTCTTTCATTCTAGGTCGACCAAGAGAGTTCAAAATCACATTTTTACTTAGCATATTTTTCCAAGAGAAACATTTCACTAAAGAACTCACTTTTGATTACTCAAACACTTTTCCATGACCATCAATCATCATCTAGCATCATCCTTGATCATCTAGATACCATTTTGCATGGGTTTTCAACACTCTTTGCTTGGTAAGTTTTTCACTAACATCTTACATATTTTGTGTCTTTCTTAACAAGCAATCTCATTTATCACTTGTATGTCATTCATATATATTTTAGATACAAGATTGAGATTAGTGTATTGATTGTTTGAGAGATGTTTTTTGATAGCTTCATAGGATTGCTTAATCTATGTTTAGTTAAGCTTTATGACATGTCATTTAGTTTTTGATATCTAGGATTGTATTAATTGTCATATTATCATCCTAGATAAGCATATAGGGTTACTTAGCTCTATTTGTTACTTGAGTATCATCATATATTCACATAGACATTTTTTATCTCTTCATTGAGAAGTAAGACTTGTGTAGCTTTTTAGGATTAGGTTGCCTTTTGTCACAAGCAATTGTAAGCCTTGTGTGATGACTGAGATTAGGTCGTACACTGAGATTAGGTGTTCACACAAGCAAATTGGACTAGGTCTGCTTTTATAGGCCCGCGGTTAGTAGTAGTGGGTTATAGGCCGTGAGTGGTTGAGGTCAACCTAGGCTGTAAACGCTATTACAATTAGTGGATTCGAGGTCCGAGTGTGGTGCACTTACCAGCCCGTGGTTTTTCCCTGTTTAGGGCTTCCACATATACATCAAGTGTTATTTATATTTCCGCACCATATTACACTTGTTGTTTTGAATTGACTAGTTAGGGGCATTTTCACAAACTTGACTTAAAATGAAAATTGGGTAAAAAGGGTTAAAATCTGTTCACACCCCTCCCCCGATTAATATAATATTAAACACACCATTGGAGTTAATTCCTTTCAATTGGTATCAGAGCGGGTTCCTAGATATATTTAGGTGATCCAAGCTCATTTTAGGTGTGTTTTGCATTTTGTATGTTTGTTTGATTCTTTCATACATTTTACATTCATCTCATTTGCATTCATCCAAACACTATGAGTAATTTTAGGATGAGCAAAGAGGGAGCGTCGAGCGTGAGGCCACCATTGCTCACCGACGATAATTACTCCTCATAGAAGGGGAAGATGGAAACATGCTTGTGCCAAATCCATGATAGGGCATGGATGGCAGTTGAAGATGGATATGCTCCACTGAAGATGACTCCCACCGAAGGAGGAGAAGAAGTGCTTAAGCTTAAGGCACAGTGGGAGGCGCAAGAATTTGTTGATTCCATGTGGAACAACAAAGCCATACATGCCATTCGTTGCGCAGTCGATGAGAATCAATATAAGTTGATTCAAATTACTAGGATAGCTGAAGAGTCATGGGATATCCTAGAAGTTGCTCATGAAGGAACCGAGGTGGTCAAAGACTCCAAGCTCCAAGTCTTACAAACTCGTTTTGAGACCATTCGGATGGAAGAACACAAGCACTTAAATGACTTCCAGGTGAGGCTTATAGACATTGTGAATCAAAGCCATCAACTCAGTGATCCGTATTCGGATAGGAGAGTCAAGCAGAAAATCATAAGGTCTCTCGCCAATAGATTCAAATCAAAGGTGACGGCTTTGGAAGAAAATGACACCTTCAAGGATATGAAGCCGAGTGAAGTCTTTGGAAGACTTCTTGCTCATGAGGCAAGAAAGGCTACTACCTCACCTCCTAAGAAGAAAAAGAATCTAGCCTTGAAAACCTCCAAGGCAGAGAATAAGGAGGATGACTCGGACAAAGACCTTGCCTTATTCGTGAAAAGGTTGAAGAAGTTTGCCAAGTTTGAGAAGAAGGGCGTTAGATTAAAAGGCCAAGACTTGAAGAAAAAAAGTACCTTCAACAAGTTTGAGCCTAGGCAAGAGAAGACCGAAAGAAAAGAGGTCCATTGCTATGAGTGTGGTGGCATAGGACACTTTGCCCTCGATTGTGCTAATCACCTAGACAAGAAGAGTGGTAGTAGTGATGACTCCGGTGAGGGAGATGAGTCTTCAAGTAATGAAGGACTTGCCACTAACTACATGACTTTTGGAGCCACACGTGTAGAAATTGAAGTTGATGGCAAGGATACCTTGACTAGTGATCCCATAGAAGAAATAGGTGAAGAAGTAGCTCTAGAGGTGATAGGTGTAGCTACTCATTAGGACATGGCTCTTATAACATCAAGAAACCAAAGTGAAGGTCTTGATGAGAAAGATGACTCGGTTGGTGAGAGGGAAAGTGTAGGAGATAACTCTAGTAATGAGAACACTTCATCCTAATCCAATGGAGAATTTGTTGACCACATGGATTGTGAAGACTACTTGAAAATGTTTGAAAGCTATAGGATAAAGAATGAAAAGGAGATTCAAACTTTGAAGGAAGAAAACCTTAAGCTTTCAACACAAGTGGACCACTTGAGTAGTGAAGTGGTGAGGTCCATGAAGGATGAAGATAAGTTAAAAGATGAGCTAGCTTTGTCTAGGAAGAATGAAGAAGAGTTGAGAGTAGAAGTTGACAAAGCTAGTGAAAGTATACAAACGTAGTTAAATAGCTTAAAGCATACCTAGAGGAGGGGGGTGAATAGGTTTTTACGCCTTTTTCAATCCCTGAAACAAACTTTCGTTTGTCCCTCAAGGTAGTCTTACATACAACACATAAACCAAGAATTCATACATACACAAGATAAGCATATGATCATTTAGGCATTGTCTATATATATCAATTAGTTGTATGAGGTATAAGGACACATAAACTCAACAACGAAGAATACTTGTATTTCAATATTTGTTCAATGTATTACAAGTATAATCAAATATAACTATACACAAAAATTACAATATACAAAAGAATTATATTTACAAATATGATCAAAATGAATTAGTTCACAAATCACACTTTACAAAATCTTGTTTCAATATACATCACAAGTGAATAATATGCAACAAGATAACAACATACACAAATACAAATATAAGAGATAGAGATATAAAGAATTAACACAAGAGATTTTTTTTAACGTGGTAAAACCTCCAAAGAGGAAACATCCACAGGATGAACTATAACCATTGGGTACTGTATATATTGGATGGTAAATTAGAAATTCCACAAGTGACCAATCCCAGATCAACTTCCTATAGGAGTCTATGTTTACCCAACCCTATTGGAAAGTACGAAATCCCTCAATGATGCGAAGCCACCATATATTGGACAACATACAAAACCAACATTGATGGTAGGTTAGAAATTTTGCAAGAGTGCATACACATCCCATGTACCCCGCTCTTTTGGAGTCTATGTCTAACCATACGCCTAGGCCTACCAATATTGTAGCGAACTCCCTATCCAAGGCATTCATGCCTCTAGAGAGCCTCCCATGCATGACTATCCGAGTCCTCCCGACTCTAGCCATGACTCTTTGATTGCCTATCCGAGTCCTCCCGACTCTAGACAAGACTTTTTGCTTGGCTATCAAAGTCCTCCTAACTCTAACCAAGACTTCATGTCTTTTACAATGATTTCCTTGTGTGATCATGTGAATGCAAATGATGCAAACAAGCAATTCAACATAGAACATGTGATCAATACATTCCATGGTACAACTTAGACCTAAACATGTGAAAACACAAGTAAACTAGTCTAGAAGCAAAATCATGATTTAAACTTAGAGCATGTGAAAAACACCTAACACAAATTGCTCCTAGTTTCATTCAAACAAATAACACTTGAATGGATAATAGTCATGAAGCACATATTCAAGATGCCACAAACATACACAACAAAACACATACAAATACACTAGAATCATAAAATGTATTCAATGAATATTCTAGCCAAAGATTTAGAGCAAAGATTGAATGATAAATCAATTAATTCCTAAATAGCTCTAAAAACACATACAAGTACAATAATCCTAGATTTCATCAATCAAAGGATTAAAATACATTTCAAGGTTATTCATCATAAAATTGATTCAATCAAGTCACAAACAACCTTAGATATCAATCTAATCATAATACAACTCTCAATCATGTGAAAAACCTAGAATCAAAGAAACTAGTTCACATATGTCTCTAATTAGACTTTTGATTAGGATTGATTGTGAAGCTATCTTTCTCAATAGCATTCACCATACATACAAGTACATATAAAAGAAGAAACCCCAAGCAAATTGAAGGTTATAAAAGAAGAAATCTCAAAGATATGAACACTACCTCAATCTCACGAGCTGGTTCGGTTTTCTGGGTAGAACAACTCCAAAAATGGATCAAACAGCTACAAGACCACTTGGAAAAGGTAGAGGACTTGATTACGAACAATCTCCAACTTCAATCAATCAATTCTGACTTCGTATGAGAAAGTTATGGTGTTTGGAAGGTGAGAAAAAATTAGAGAGAAAATTCTGGTGGATTCTAACCTCTTCTTCTTAAATTGAAAATAGGAGGGAATGAAAATATTTAAAAGGAAGAGAGAGAGGGGGAAGGAACCGGCCAACCAAAAAGTGCCACATCAGCACCATGTGTGAACTGCGTGTGGCACACATGGGCAGAGGGCCATGATGGCCATGTGGCACACGTGGCCACCAAGCTTGGCCATTGGCCTAGCTTGCTCCTCCCGCGCCCCTCTCACGTTATTCGACCGTATTCGGGCCTCCGAACTCTGATTTTGAATCTGCCTTTGGATTACAAATTGTGACTCCCTCATGCACAATGAAGACTACAAAACTTTGACAAAAGATTGGGAATTCATCTTAGAAAATGAAGACGAAGACAACTCAACGAATAAGAACGCAAAGTAGTGTAGCTACATCGTTTGGACTCGAAACCTAATGAATGAGTAACCGAAATGACCGGGACTCAAAAAGGAATCATAAGAGATCATGTTCAAGTCCAAAATCAATAAAATAGAAACAAATAAACACAAGTTCAATGCATAAGCATACTAAAACATGTGAAAGTGTTATATAAATGGTGCACAACAATGCAGGGACACTCATGAATGATTTGTGTGTGTGTGCCTATGTCTTGTAAGAGGAATAAGGTTAATTATACCTTTGATGAGCAATGAATCTAATTCCCCTTAACAAGCCACCACCTTGCATGAACCATAACAAAGTCTTTCCTTGAAGCTTTGTATCATCATGATAACTACCACTAAACAATACAAGATAAACATCATTTTGATATGGAATATATGTCAAGACAAACCAAAAACCTAACAATCTCCCCCTTCAGCAAATTCTATGTCAGAACCCCTATACATATACTAGAACATTTACGAAGAAAATATGGTCACAATGAGTACAATGAGTTACACATTTCTACACACAATTTTCAACAAATAGTCTTGAACTTCATCTTGGTCTTCTCCTGATATCACCTAAGATCAACTTGAAAGCACAAGAATATCCAAGAGACAACACATATGGCAATATACATTCTTAGGCAAGAAAATAAAACATTTAAGTTCAAATGGATCATGTATGCTCCCCTTTAATACATGATATCCATCAAAATATTCTAGCCAAGATCAACAAATACCAAAAAAATATTACATGCCTTAAAGTTCAAACTTGATACCAAAATACACCAAAAAATAAAAACTAAAAAAATATGAGACTAAGCAAGCTAGATATATATCTCCCATATTTCTCCCCCTTTTTGACATGATATGAAGCCAAAAGGAAAGAGTAAGAAAATTTACCTCAAGATACTCTCTAGCCACATGTGCCACCAAGGAAAGTAGTGCGATGTGATGATCTCACATAATGCTTTGTAGTAGTTGTTTTTCCTTCCAATTCTTTGATCTTCTCATCTTGAACCACTATCTTAGCATTAAGATCTTCTATCTTCCTTTGTGACGCCTCAATCATCCTTCGTGACTTTTCAACCTTTTTCTTCAATTGTATAGCCCAACTTGGAAGAATATGTGTGCTAGATACATGGCTTGAATCATGAGATTCACCAAATAGCCTAAATGTATCACTAGGCTTTCCCTTATCTTTGTATAACATGGACGCCACACGTTTCTCACTTAACTTCTCTAAGGGAGGAAGTAGCACATCATCATCATAATTCTTCAATCCTTTAGCTAAACACAATTGAGAAATAAACCTCGGAAATGCTAATTTTCTTCTCCATACGACTTGAACAAGCCGCGATCTCAATATGTTCAGTAAGCACTTCACCAAGATTAATAGGTTTGTTTGTCACCAAAGCATACACAATCTTGATCTTTTCTCTATTAAGTTCAGTAGCTGTTGTAGAGACAACAAGATTAGCACAAACAAATAAATGCCAAAAAGCACTAATTTTAGTCAACTCACTTTTCATAATAAAGGCACGTTTGCCCCACTCAAAATTCACATCGTCACAAAGAGTTTTACCTATCAAATCAAGGTTTTCCGAGACATCAACATCAAGGAAATCCGACTCAATATCATCGGGCAATCCTAGAAACTCATTCAATTTCCAAGAGCAAACTCTAAAAACAACACCTCTCATATTCATAACGGCATCCTCCACATTAGTACATTCCTTGTAAACATGATAGAATTCCCTAACCATGGTCTCATTAGCTAATCCTAGCATGTTATTCCAAGAACTCCAATTTCTCTCCATGATAACCTTATGAACATAAGAATCAATACAAGAGTTTAAATCTATACCTCTCTCTTGAATAATCTTTTTGCATCCAAAAATTCCTAAACTTTTCATCTTGTTAGCTTTGGTAACCTTGTAAGGAGATGTAGGCTTAGACTTGTCAACAGGATTTAAAGAATTGCTACCACCAACTTTCTTGGCTTTTCCCATGACCTTGTATCACAAAAATACTAAAAACAAATATGAGTGGAAACATCAAACAAGTTAGAGACCAATAAACATATACAAAGGAAAAAAACAACATTTTTTGAACAAATCAACATGCATATAAGAAATTATCATAGCATCTCCAAGATTGATCAAAAAATAAGAATAATGCCAACAAACAACAATTTTGAAGAATCATGTGAACAAATCATACAAGAGAACAAAACATAGCATATAATGCACCCCCTTGATAAATGCCCCATTTAACATCTAGATAGACAATTGTTCACATGTATCGCCACACATTCATATCACAAGCAATTTATATTAGATTTTCAAATAAGCTCCATAAATCAATGAGAGTTACACTTAGATTTTGAATCACTCTCATATGTCTTCAAAAATTGCTAAAGTATCAAAATACCAAATAAGCAAATGTGAGTGTGTGAAGATTTTGCTTCAATAATATAAAAGGAAGTATTTTGAAAATCAAACATGTAAACATTTTCAACATCTATTCATCTCAAGCCTTTCCGTAAAAAGGTCAAATCGATCATCATCCAAAATTTTGCTTTTTAAAAAGAATAGATCTCAATATGTGAGCGATGTATGTGCATGTGGCTCGTCAATCCATTTCTATTTGACAACCCAAGCTAATTTGATTTTTCAACTATACTCCATAAGCCTTTTTGTTTTGTTCTAGGTTTGAATCAAAGATTTTTTTTTTTTTTTCAATGATTCATTTCAACACTTTTTGATTTTTTACAAACATAAACATATACACCTCATGGCGGTTTTCACTCATCACAATGGCGTAGCCCTTTCCTACATTGGGCGGCTTCACAACCAAGGTGTGTAGCCCTTTCCATGAGGGTGTCCATTGAGTTCTATGTTGCTAAGCAAATGGATACCGACCATTGGTCATTTTTAAACGTACTAGTCCTTAGGACTTCAAGTTGTATCCATACTTACATTAATCAAACTCAACACACTTAACCAAGCATATAAGAGAAGCAAGTGCATTTTGAAACCAAGTTTTATGGCTTAAAAGCACATGATCAAAAAACAAGTAAAGAGACTTACTTAAGATCTCTACTTCTCAAGAAAGTAGTTTTCAAAGAATATGAAGCATATTTTTCAAAACTTGCCACTCAACAATCATACAAACAATAACACACATCATGATTAAGATCAATGTGAACAATTATCACCAAAAAAATCTTAGACTAGCAAATGTCAATGAGGACCATATAAACACTATATTAGTTCTCAAGTATGACATGCTTCATGAAGTGGTACACACAATGAGTTGAGATATGAAAATATAAGAAAGCAAGCAATATGATATATAGATACCTTTGCAAGCTATTTTCATCATAAGCAAGGCCTTCACCCTTTTTATGAGTCCTCATGGCTTGTAAGTCCTCATGACTACAAGTTATAGGTGTGTCGATTCCAAGAGACTAAAGACTATACATTTCAACTCAAACAACAACAAAAAAAATTGACTTTCTCTAAAAGTCTTAACATGATTGTCACCATATAGATTTTATAAAACAACTTCTCAAAAAGTTAATCAATAGATTTCGACTATCATATCAAGAATGTGAGATAGCTAAGTTCATGTCAAGTTGTAGAGATACAAAGCAAACAAGCTAAGCTTCTTAACAATAAAACACTAATCTTAAAGCTAACTTACATTTGCAACTTACACTATTAGTAAGAGCACTCACCCTTGACAAATTTTGTCTTGGGTGAACCTACACAAACATTATCAAGATTCTTTTTGACAACAATGTTGAATCTAGAGTAAAGTTCTTCCACAACTTGATTCACAATAATATCATTGATACTCTTCTTTTTAACATTATTAGCAACACATGTATTGTCAAATTTTGCAACGTTTCCATTCTTCACATTCCGGACATTCTTAACAAGCTTTGTGACATTATCATGCTTTCCATATTCAAAAGCTTTAGCATGCTTAAAATGAAGTCCAACTCTCTATCCCTAGATGCATTTCCTATGTTGCCATATTCAATGAATTTAAAGCACTTGGGCTTGATATGGCCTACGGTATTGCAAAAATGACATATGGAAACAAAAGAAGAGATTTTACCTTCCCGAATGGGAGAAGCACAAATGGGAGTTTCTAGGGGTACCTTGTTCTTTAACTTGTTCTAGGTCTTGGAACATCTCTTTTTAGGAGTTTTCTTGTCAACAATGACCTCGCTTGTTGGAAGTGATGCTTCTATGAGCTTCTCCTCAACTACCGCATCGCCTGAGCCTCCTAAAGTCAAACTAGAGATGATCTTATCCATTTCAAGAACCATCCCCTCAACTTCTCTAAGCTTTTTGGTAAGAGCATTCTTTTCAACCAAGAGCCTCCGAGTAGTTGAAACAAACTTATCCACTTGTATCTTGATCAAATCATCCTTCTCATCAATCTCTTTTAAGGTTATCTTCAAATTTTCTTCAAGAAAATTCATTTTAGCCAAAAGATCAATGATAGTTGAATCTTCACTTAAGCACTCTTGATGATTTAGATCAACCTCCTTATCCAACGAATCTTGACATACATCCTTTAAAGTAGAGTGAAAGGCCATGAAGGCAACAAAGTTGCTCACTAGCTCTTCTTTACTAGAAGACTCATCACTTGAGCTCTCCTCATCATTAGAGTCATCATCTTCACTCCATGTGTCTGCCATGGCTTTTCCCTTCATGTCCTTCTTAGAATCACCACTTGGACAATCCGAAGCATAATGTTCTAACTTCTTGCACTTGAAGCATTGGACCTTTCTATTGCTCTTAGCATGACTACTCCTCTCATGAGGTGGAGTAAAGGATTTCTTGACTTCCTTTTCCCTTGAGTACTTGCCACTTGGCTTAGCACCATTCCTCATGAACTTCCTAAACTTCCTAACCAATAAAGCCATCTCCTCGTCATTATCGCTACTACTAGCTTCCTTGACAACCTTGAGAGCTAAACCCTTGTTCTTAGCCTTCGGTTTCAAGCATGCCTCAAAGGTTTGAAGAGATCCTAGCAACTCATCTAAGCTCATGACGTCAACGTTTTTGCTCTCTTCAATGGCTTTGAACCTTGGCTTTGAACCTCTTTGGTAGAGATCTAAGAATCTTCCAATTTAGCCTTTCACCGGAGATAGGAGTACCAAGTGCTTAGCATTGGTTGGCGATGTCTAGTAGCTTGTCTTGGAAGTCAACAAAATTGTCTTCCTCACCAATTTACAAAACCTCAAATTGGGAAGTGAGCAAATGAAGACGAGATTTCTTCACCGCTTTAGTCCCCTCACTGGTGACTCTGAGAGCTTCCCACGCCTCTTTTGCAGTCTCTAGGTTTTGGATGTAGGAAAATTGCCTATTATCCACACCTCTGAAAATAGCATTCACCGCCCGATGATGTCATTTTGCTAACTCAAACTCATTAATAGACCACTAACTCCTAGGCTTGGAAATGGTCACTCCATTCTCACTCTTGTTGGGAGCAAGGTAACCTTCTTCCACGACCATCCAAGCTCTCTTATCAATAGAGCAAATGTAAGTCTTCATCCTTAATTTCCGAAACCCGTAGTTGTGACCTTTGAGAAGAGGAGACCAAGAATTCGAAGCCCCTTCGGTCATTACATCATCTTGGAAAACCATACTTCAAAATCCTAAGCAATTCACTAGTAAGTATAACCCGGATCTCGTCGAGTGCCGTCCGACGACCTGCTCTGATACCAATTGAAAGTATACAAACGTAGTTAAATAGCTTAAAGCATACCGAAAGGGGGGTGAATAGGTTTTTACGCCTTTTTTAATCCCTTGAACAAACTTCCGTTTGTCCCTCAAGGTAGCCTTACATACAACACATAAACCAAGAATTCATACACACACAAGATAAGCATATGATCATTTAGGCATTGTCTATATATATCAATTAATTGTATAAGGTATAAGGACACATAAACTCAACAACAAATAATACTTGTATTTCAATATTTGTTCAATGTATTACAAGTATAATCAAATATCACTATACACAAAAATTACAATATACAAAAGAATTATATTTACATATATGATCAAAATGAATTAGGTCACAAATCACACTTTACAAAATCTTGTTTCAATATACATCACAAGTGAATAATATGCAACAAGATAACAACATACACAAATACAAATATAAGAGATAGAGATAGAAAGAATTAACACAAGAGATTTTTTTTAACGTGGTAAAACCTCCAAGGAGGAAACATCCATGGGTTAAACTACAACCATTGAGTACTATATATATTGGATGGTAAATTAGAAATTCCACAAAGTGACCAATCCTAGATCAACTTCCTATAATGCGTGGGTATAAAATGTGCGGATCAAATATACAACAATTTAGGCACGATCAAATACCCCAAAACCAAACCTTTGCTCATCCTTGAGCAAAACACAAAAATAATATAAATAAGACATAAAAATCAAATGACTCAAACTAAAAATTTCCTAGACAAAAACATTTGCTACAAAACCAACTAGTAGAGAGATAAACAAAAGCAAATAGGAGTGAGGAATGAGCACGAAATGAAGCAAGATGAAATGTGCAAATTTCAGACGCGAAACAAACCGGAAAGCAAGTAATGAAGCTTCAGTGCATGGGTGTTGTGTTGGTAAGCACACCCGCGCACTACCAGCGCACCTCCAGCTAAAATTAGCCAGAATCAACATATAGTGCGGGTCCCAACTGCACTTGACCCGCACTCCACCCACACTCCAGACAAGATCCAAAAACTGAAATTGTGCACTCTCCACCGCACTCGACCCGCACTTTATGGCAGAAGGAACCTAGAAATTGTATAGTGCGCGGGTGTTGCGCTGGTCCACACCCGCGCACTACCAGTGCACTTCATGACCAAATCAGACCAAAAATGTGATAAAGTGTGGGTGAGTGCAGGTCCTTCAACCGCACTCCACCGGCACTCCGCGCGCGTCAGCTTCTATTTTCAAGCCTAAGTGACCTATTTTTGCATCCCCTATAAATAGAACCTTATATATTTCGAACAAAACAATCCCCCATTGCTTTTACACTTATAATTCTTGCAACTTTACTAAACCTAGATCTGGAGACACTTCTCCCTCTCATCCAAACCCATCTCTACTCATCCAAAGGCAACTAGGAGCATTGGATTCAAGCTTTAAGGAAGGATATTATCTTCAAGGGTTTTTTTCTCAATCTTTTCTCTTAGTTTTGATTTGTTGTAATAGAACATGAGTAGCTAAATCCCCCACTAAGGGGTTGATGTGATTAGTTGATGGATATTGGGTTTTTGTAATTAAACTCTATTGTTTATATTTATATCTATCTCTATGTTCTATTCTGTTGCTTTGAATGATTTCCATTATTGATTTGTCTTGGATACACCCTCTAAGCATGTTGATTTGGATTCTTTATTGCTTTATTGAATGGAAGGTGTAAGGTTTATGATTTGTATTGGCTTGATTCCATTGCAAAACGCTCTATATTTGTATTAGTTATTGCTTAAGATGTTCTTTGAAGAAAGGAAGCTTAAAAGATGAAGAGCAATGTCTAGTGCAAAAGTCGTCTTCAAGAGGTGAAAAGCGTCAAAGGTATATCTTGACTTCCATCCTCTTGCAAGGCATTAGCGCACACACACACAATTCATGCATGTGTGTCTCTGCATCATGGTTCAAACATTTGGTATAACACATTCACACACTTCATAGTATGCTCATGCATTTATCTTGTATTGACAAACATTGTAAAATTGCATGCTTTGTGACTATCTCTTTGATATGGCATGCTTGTGTCAATATGTGTTTATTTGTTTGTGTATTTTGTATTTTGGACTTGAACATGTTCTTATTTGATACCTTATTGAGTTCCGGTCATTTCAGTTACTCATTCATAAGGTTTCGAGTCCAAACGATGTAGCTACGCTACTTTTCGTTCTCATTCGTTGAGTTGACTTCATCGTCATTTTCCGAGATAATTTCTCAACCATTTTTCAAAGTTGTGTAGTCATCGTCGTGCTTGAGGGAGTCATAGTTCATAATCCGAAAACGGATTCGAAATCAGAGTTCGGATGCCCAAGATATGGCTGAAGAACCGGATAGCGCGCGAGAGAGGTCTGAAGGCCGTGAGGCCACTTGGCCCACGCCGTGAGGGAGGCCGTGGGCCCCACGACCAGGGACCCTCTCTGGTCCCGTGAGGCCCACGCGCCCCCCATGGGAGGATGATGTGGCACATGCTGATTTGCTCAATAAATCTCTCTCTCTCTCTCTCCTCCTTTTAAACTCCTCTCCTTCCCTCCACACTTGTTGAAGATTTTCAAGAACACTTAGCAAAATTCTGCAGAAATTTCTTCAATTTTACTTTTCTTATTTTGATCATAACTTTCTCATACGAACTCAAAATCAATCGATTCAAAAGCCAAAATTGTTGGTCTTGAGAAGAGCTACAAACCCTAAGCATTTTTAGAGGGAGCTGACTTCGTCATTTTTCTCAGCAGCCTGATTTCCAGTACGAGGTCAAGGTTGATTGTTCAACTTCTTCTTTTTCAATTTCATCTTTGATCATCTCTTGATTCTTACTATTTGATTGATGAAATTTGTTGAGAAGTATGTTAGATCATATGCTAGGGGTGTTTGATCATTTGTCAATTGAGTTTTAGCTTTTGTGACTTTACTTGAACATATATATACTAAACTTGATTTTGTTTGAAATTGATTCTAGAAAATTTATATATGATATGTCTCAGATTATTTTCTAGGTTTTATTTCATGATCTAAGAACTAGGTTTTTAGTGTGATATATTGAATATTCATACCTTTGTTCTTATTGATTTACATGTCTTGATTTCTAGATAATCTTGTGATTGTGTGTTGGAAGCATATTCTAGATTGTCATTGAACATGTACATTTTGCTTGATTGATCATCTAGCTTAATTTGTTTGTGTTTGCATCACTTGCATCACTTTAGATCATAGCCTTGCATTAGGTTGAAGTCTCTAGCAAAGTGAGTGAAGCTTTGTGGATAGAGCAAGGAAGTCTTGATTAGAGTCGAGAGGACTCGGATAATCAAGCAAGGGAGTCTTGTCTAGGGTCGGGAGGATCCAGATAGGCAAGCAAGAAATCTTCCTAGAGACGTGAGCGTCTTGGATAGGAAGTTGATTTCTAGAGGTGTAGGATACATCTCGGATAGGAAGTAGGCTTAGTGATTCACTAGCCCGAGGGTAGATTAGGAGTTGATAGCTTGAGCGGATATCATGAGTGATAGCTTGAGTGTGTAAGTCCTTTTTCACATAGTGGATTGCTTTGCCGGTGGTTGTGGTATCAACCCGTGGATGTTTCCTCTTTGATGTTTTACCACGTTAAAACACTTGTGTTCATTTTTGTTTTTACTTTTCTTTATCTTCCATATCTTTCATTGATTGCATATCTTGTAAATTGATTAACTCTTGTATAAGTGAAATCAATTAATTTGTCAAATATAATCAAGTGTGTATTTTCATTGATATATTCCGCATTATTTTTAAATTGGAAGAATTTGGAGCCTATACCTATTCACCCCCCCCCCCCCCCCCCCCCTAGGTATATTTCACTACTACTTAAGGGAAATTTCAGAAGGAATTTACGGAATTCAGGCTCAACAACCGTGGTCTTAATCTAACCTCAATTGAGTGACCTTCACTATACACCCTAGGTTGGCCTTGTGAGAGAATTAGAAGCCTTCACTATACACCCTAGGTTGGCTAATTTAGTGATTTTATGAGAACTAACCTTCGAGTAGAATCCGGTTGAATAACCTCGAGCCTCATCCAATCTCAAACGGGTGGCCTTCACTATACACCCTAGGTCGACCACTTGTGAGGGCATTGGAAGTCATCACTATACACCCTAGGGTGGCTACGTTAGAAATAGGTTGAGCCCTAGTTAGATAGACGAGCATTCATGGTTAGAATCCCAATTGAGCAACTAGCCATAGTTGGTTGCTTAGGAGGGATTAATCGCTTGTAGGAGGTCTTCGCTATACACCCTAGGTTGACCTCCTGCTAGAGATAAATAACCAACACTATACATCCTAGGTTGGTTACATTAGATTAAATATGCTTAATTGAGAGTTTGTTGCATTGCCCAATGTTTACTTACGAGTCCATCAACTCCTTAGTCATATCACTCCATTCACATCCATTTTTAGTCATTGCATTTATTAGTTTTCTTTAGTTAATTCACATTTCAAAACACCTACCATTTACCTTTACTTTTATGCATACTTGTCTTATTAATCCTAGTCTAATCATAGCTACCTTCGATCTCTGTGGACGACCCTTGCTTGCGACCATACTTGTGTTTTTGAAAACCTTTTGAGGTATTGCTAGGTTTATAAATATTGTTGACGGATCTTTTTAAACGGCAAAAATCATTTAGTCAGTATCCACCTCTGGTCTCCTTGGAATATCCTACAAACAAGTAGACCATAGACTTGGGGTCTAGCTTTCCACTTCTATTCTTCAACATGTGTTGGACACCTCCATATGAGGAAATGTCGCAAACTAGCTTTATGACCATTCCACAACTCTAAGGGAGTCTTAGGAACAAATTTGGATGGGACTACATTAAAAATGTAAGCCGCAGTTTGTAACGCATATCCCCAAAAGGAATTTGGTAATGATGAGAAACTAATCATAGATCTCACCATTTCCATTAGGGTTTTATTTCTCCTCTCCGTGACACCATTATGTTATGGTGTACCAGGAGCTGTGAGTTGGGATACTATCCCATACTCGGCCATAAAGTCTTCAAACTCTTGGTCAAGGTACTCACCTCCACGATCCGATCCGATCCGATCCGATCCGATCGTAGAGACTTGATAGTCTTTCCTAATTGGTTCTCAACTTCAGCTCGAAATTCTTTGAACTTTTCAAAAGTTTTTGACTTTCGTTGCTTTAGGTAGACATATCCGTATCTCAAGTAGTCATCTATAAAGGTGACATAATACTCATAATCACCCCTTGCTTTAACATTCATCTGTCCACAGACGTATGAATGTACAAGCTCAAGTGGTTTTTTAGCTCTAAGCCCTTTTCTAGTAAAAGGTCTCTTGGTCATTTTACCTTCTAAACAGGATTCGTAGACAGGTAAGGTGCCAACCTTTAACTCACTTAAAGGTCCGCTTTTCACTAGTCTATCTATCCGATCAAGGTTGATATGGCCAAGTCTTAGATGTAATAGATACGTTTCGTTTTTTGGAGAAATCTTTTATCGTTTTGTTTTAAGTTTTTCATCTTTAAACAATTTAGCGTTGAGCAATGTAGTATGTATTCATACAAGTTGTTTTCATTTAATCCTGAACATATATTCGAACCATTCTTTACAATAATAACAGACTTATTATTAAAAGAAATAGAATATAATTGTTCCAACAACTTTGAAACTGAAATCAAATTTCGAGTAAATCCAGGAATTAAAAATACATTATTCAAAACGATAAAACAACTTCCAAAATGTAGTCTAACTACACCCATTGCTCGGGCTGACACGACATCCCTTGACCCAACACGCATAAAGAAGGCTCCCTCCTCAAGTTGTGTCTAAGAATTAGTTCACTGCATAGAAGAACAAACATGGTTAGTGGCCCCAGAATCAACTATCCAGTGTGAAGAATCATCTTCCACTGTACATGATTCAAAAACAAGTAAATCATATTTACCTTTCGCCTTTTTCTTCTTGGCTACCTCCTCTAGATACAGGGGATGATTCCTCTTCCAGTGTCCAACCTTGTTGCAATGGAAACACTTTCTTTTTCCTTGGTCGGTGGAGGTGCCCTTTTTCTTGCCTTGGGCTTTCTTGGGCTTGGGATTACTCTTAGCCTTCCCAGCAGACCTCTTCCTCTTCTTATTACCAGAGGAAGATGGTTCGGCAACATATGCCTCACCGGCCTTACTTTTGTTGTCCTTAGTCAAGGATTCAAAAGTAGTGAGCTCATTGAGCAATTGAGTGAGACTGAACCTAAGCTTGTTCATCCTATAGTTACTCTTAAACTGATCGAAACTCTTTGGAAGAGTAGTCAGTATGATGCTCACTTGACTGGGTTCATCAATGGCCCCGCTATTGATCTCTGTCGTGTTGAAATAGGGCATCATGTTCCGGACATGTTCCCGGACAGATGCGCCTTCTTTCATCCGAACAAGAATTGTGGAACGAACATCTTTGTGCCACTTTTGCTCAAAGGGTTGCCTGAACATGGCTTGCAATGACTCCATTATTTCAAATGCAGTACCTATTGCTTTGTGCTTAGTGACAAGCACGTCTGTCATACTTGCTAACAGATATGTTTGAGTTTTTTCATCTGATGAGACCCATTTCTCATATGCCTCACGAACAGTTCGTGTGGCATTGGCAGTAGGCATTGGAGGACATTCCTCCGTAAGCACAAACTTTAGGTCCTTGGTGACCAAGATTGCATTTATGTCATGTTTCCATTTAGTGTAGTTATCACCAGTTAATTTGTCATTGGCTATGATTTGTAATAGTGCAGATGACATGGCTGAAAAACATAAATTAAGAATTCATTCAGTCATACATTCAAAACATGTGTGAATGTTTGGCATAAAATTAAAAATGATGCATGAAAATGTTTAATGAACAAGAACAACCCTAAGAAAACAATGTTTCTATGCTACGACAATTCAGCATACCACAAGTAAGTGCCACCTTAGGGTTGGTCAAATGCTTGCATGTTGGATCGAGACCTTCTCAATCAAATGATATACCAAAATAACTCTTATTCCAATATCATTCAACCATCGTTTATTTAGTCAGGTTTTTAATTAACCAATTTAATTAAAACCTTATGAGCGTAACCCATCATTTTACATCTCATGAGATTAACTCGAGAATTACCGCCTTAGGGTCAGTCAATCCTGAAATCCCCTCAGAAAACCTATCCGTTAGGAAGTCAACCTTGGTATTGATTCTTATGGAAACCCTCCTTAGGGAGGACGAAAGCAAAGCCGTCACGATGCCCCACTCGAATCTTACGGTGTTGAACTAATGATGGAGACCGCGAGATATAATGTCATATATCCCTCCCCCACTCACAATTATATAGTAAGGGTTTTCTATCAATATTAATGCACCTAGATTAAACAGCTAATTTCAATCTAAGCGTCAAGTGCATTAATCACAAATTATTATAATCCTATTCCAATAACTAATAAACTAATTCGATTTTTTTCACTCTTAAAAATCTAGTTCATTAATGATAATTCTAATCTATGTAAACTATTTACTAAGACTAGAATTATTAAAAGTGTATTTACCAAGTTTTAACTATTAAAACTAAACACATTATTAGGTCCTATTATTATTAGGGGCTTAATCGAATTAATCTTAATATATATAAAGGACTCTACTAATCTAAGTAATTAAACTCTTCAATAAAAAGACTAGTGAGTAATGAGAATTACCAAGTTTTTACTCCTTAAAAACTAATCCCATTAATTTATAGCCAATTATGTGAATTACCCATTTTAATGAAATTTAACAAAAAAAAAAATAAACACATAATATAGATGGTTATAATGCATGTATGACATATCAACATATATATATATATATGTAGGCACACCTAATCTAAATGATATGTATATGCATGGCAATGTTTTAATCATCTCATAATAAAAGCATACATGAGTTGACCGAGTACAATTTCTAACTTAAAAAATTTCTAATTACAAAAAATATCCAAAGCATTCCTTGATCTTCTTGTAATTCCAAAAATCTTCAAGTCCATCTATAATATCTTCTGCATCTAATGGGCTTTTAACCAAGTCCAACTTAATTAACCCTAATATTTGTAACGGTGATCTATCACATGAATCATAAACTAACGCCCATATGTTATACTTAACATATATTGGAGGCCCAAGTCATTAATAAAAATATTCCAGCCCATTCACGCTTCCGAATACGCAAACCCTAGCGTCACGAACACTCAGCCTTGCGCTTTCGCGCGTAGCCGTCGTTCGCACGAGAGGGTGGCTGTCCGTAGCCTTGCGCGTAGCACGCGGCTGCCAGCCCTTGCACGAAAACGTGCACAGCCCCTCTTGCGCCTGGGTGGTGTCGCAACACTTGCCCATTTAGTGCGCGTGCCTGCTGCACAATTGCACAACAACTTTGCGTAGAAGCAGTTTTTTCACATAGTGCGCTGCCCATATTTCTTTGCACACCTGTTAGCTATGATAATTTTTTTTTCTTTTTTTTTTAAACTTGCAACATTTGCACTGCAACAGTATGTTGCACAAAACAAAAAAAAATATATAAGTGACTTGTGCAATAACCCGTGCGACAGCCTGCTAGTGTCTTCGTTCTTCCGGATCGTTGTTTTTCATCTTCGATTTACATCAATAATATAAAATTACAGCAAATCAACAAAATTAAAAAAAAAAAATTATTATACAATCCGGGATTAATATTACAGAAGAAATTACAACCATTGAAAAGAACCCTAAATCCATTGTACCATACAATTACGACCAATCATGTTTATAATAAATAAATAAATAAATATAAACATCATACAATCATTAGAAAGTGTCTACACATTCATATATGCAATCATGAGCAATCAAATTCGATTATACTGTACAAAAAATGGCTCTAATACCAATTGTAGGAACCCGGATTTACGTTGCGTAGCAGAAAATAGGTTTTAAAATTTTTATGCAACTTGTAAACCGTATACAACATATAAGAATATATAAAGATGGATTTAGATCATACCTGTTGACGGTGAAAATTGGATTACCACGCGTTCGACAATTACATCAAATTCAATGAAAAAGAGAATGTAAATCAATGCATGCAAGACACAAGTTTTACATGGAAAACCATTGAATGGGAAAAAACCACGGCGCCCCTTAGGGCAGAGAAATAATACTATGGATCATTATAAGGTTACACACTCAGTTCTCTCATACAATTGCTCTCCTCTCTTTCAAGATTTTCGAACCCCCTCTCTGCTAGATGTCAGGTTCTATTTATATTGGGCTGACTAGGGTTTTTCCCTTTGTCTTGTTGGTGGTGGAATCTATCTTTGTTTTGTATTAGGAGTTCTGGTGTGATGGATTCGTTAGGACTCGTTTCCTTCTAGGAGTATCTTACCTTTTTCGGCCTTGTGCCTAGGTGAATCCTTGGTGCAAAAGGCATGCTAAAGATAAGGTCAGCTGCATTATATTCAGCTAAGTAGGTTTACCCGGCGAGCATGATTCCTTAGGTTGGTTTACTTTGGCGAGTACATACTCTATCAGTATTGTTATGCATGTCGTGGCAGACTGGCATGCCGAATGGTCAATGTTTCCTACCTTTGACTTGGTCAAAGGCGACAAGGCAACGTTTATCTCCATATTTTTTTATTTCTTTGATGACGTGCCTTATTGTCGAATATATACATACAACAATACCCCCATAAATACTTCGAGCCGAGCAAATGATTTGGTCTTCCAGTTCGTTTGTCTATGTGAGTAGTATTTATATCCACATTTAGCTTTCTGATATGTTTTGGAAATAGTTTTTCTTTTTCCCTCCTTTTTTCTTTTGTACCTGATAAATAACGACGTCTACACTGGTGAGGGTTGGGAGCATGTGAAGGAGAAATCGTGCAACAAGAAGATGGAGTTCTTCTTCAACTGTCAGTCTTTGGTAAGTCTTCTTGTTTTCTCCATCATTTGCTGCTATGTTCTCGCCCTTCTTTTTTTTTAAAAAAAAATTTTATATTGTTTTTTTTCTTTGTTGTTTTCGTCTTTGCTATCCAAATGATGTCTAAGATGGCGTACAATTATAGGCGCGAGAACGCAGTTTCCAGGGAGAATAAGCGCCTTCAGGATGAGGCTTCTCGTTTTGAAACGGACAGGCTTTCTGTTGAGGAAACTCATGTTCAGCAGCTTGCCCAGTTGCGGGAGTCCACTGATGGATTTTTGGCTGCCCAATTAGCTGCTGAGGAGAAGCTATCTGATGTTGAGGAAGAAATCCATTCGCTAAAGGAGCAGTTAGCTGCAAGTCAAGATTCGTTCGCAGCACGCATGGAAGCAGAGAAGTTGGTTGAAGAGGCTAGGGAAAAGGTTGAACAAGAATCAGGGGATCTGCGGAATCAGCTAGCCTTTAGGGATGCCATTTTTAGGGAGTTGAAGGCTAAATTGGAAGTCCAAGCCGTGGATCGATTCAAGAGATCTCCTGCCTATGATGCACTTCTTTTGCGATAATTTGAACACGGAATGCAGCAGTCCAAGAAATTCTTCGCGATGAGGGATCATTCGAATGAGAAGGCTTTGAGGCATTTTGATCGATCCCTTCAGTCTCATATGGAACACGCGGTGGATACTATAAAGGGGGAGATAAAAAGGTGGAAAGCCCATTGCCGTTATACGAGAACTGAGCCTCATCTAATGCATTTGGAGATCCCCACAAAGCGTGCCTTTAACACCTATTATTCAAGCTAGAAGGCAAGTCTTGCCGCTACCGGAGATGAGCCGGATCTCCCAGTCTCTGGTCGGGATTATGGGCCTTTTATGCCAGTGGGAGATGAGGAGATTGTCTGGTCGTCTAAGGATGAAATTGATGATGAGAAGGACGGTGGGGAGGATCCTCCGGTGATCGCCTGATTCATCCCTTAATTGATTTTTGTAAAGATAATATTTCTTTCTTTTAATCTGTCCCTATAAATGTACATTCAAAGTTCTATTTATAAAATGTGCCTTTTCCTTTCTTCTCAACTGTTGTTAGCTATTTCTTGTTCTATGATTCTGAAATCTTTTCAGTCTTTAACTATCGCAGCTCAGCTTTGATTTAACTCAATGTTCATCAGGACGTATCTGACCTAGCGCCTAGTTTTGAACGTGCTGCTGAGTTATACTTTCGGTGGTCACTTTATTATTCAGCTACCTTTGCTGATTTTTTGGTTTAATTCAATGTTTGTCAGGACGTATCCGACCATACACCAAATTTTAGCGTGTTGTTGAGTTATGTTTTTCAGCGAACACTTATTATTCAGCTACCATTGCTGAGTTTTTGGTTTAATTCAATGTTTGTCAGGACATATCCGACCATACACCAAATTTTAGTGTGTTGCTGAGTTATGTTTTTCAGCGAACACTTTTATTATTCAGCTACCATTGCTGAGTTTTTGGTTTAATTCAATGTTTGTCAGGACGTATCCGACCATACATCAAATTTTTGAGCATATCGTTGGGACATCTCTCTCTTTTGCTTTAATTTTTATATGTATGCTAGCTTTTTTCGACCCCCAACCTTTCGGGGTGCAACTTCAAACGTCACGTTGGTGAATGGTTTTATTTTCATCTATTGAGATCCTACTTTGCCGAAGGTGGCGAGCACTATTTGGCTTTATAGTTTCCTTTGTTCAGGCTGTAGTGACGCATTCGCCCTTAAGCCTGCTGTGGCTCGGCAAGTATCTTGTTCGCCATCTTTTGTGTTTGCTGAGTTTTGAACTTATTTTACACAGTGGTGAACAGTTCGTATAGTCGATTGACTAACTCTAGAGTCATGTGTTTTTAGTAATAAATTACTCTTTATTGAATATTTCCTACAATCTTTGACAGTCTATAAAAAGAAAAATACTAAAAGGGAAAATGTTGAAAGGGAAAATACTGGAAAGGAAAATACTGAAAAGGAAAATACTGAGGTGAATTCTAAAGAAGGGGAAAATCAAGGGTAGTAAATCTTCAGGTATTGTGCGTTGCATGGTTGAGGGAGTTCACCAGAATCTTTTCGAGCAATACAATATGTTCCATGGCCAGCTAGGCCTATAATATGGTATGGCCCTTCCTATTTATCCGCGAGTGACCCTACTGCTTTGTCTTTAGATCCTGGGCCACCCTTTTTAGCACTAGGTCGCCCAGCACGAACCTTCTTACTCGTACATGCGAGTTGTAATACCTGGATGCCCTTTGTTGATAGACAGCATTCCTTATTTGAGCGTGCTCCCTTCTTTCTTCCAATTCATCCAAACCGAACTTTAACATATCAATGTTGAGTTCCAATCGGAAGAGTTGTACCCTTGGGGAGGAAAATGCTGTTTCTACTGGGATGACAGCTTCGGCTTCGAAAGCCATGGAATAAGGTGTCTCACCTGTTAAGTTTCTTTCGGTGGTTCGATATGCCCATAGCACCTGTGGTAGTTTTTCTGCCCAATTACCTTTCTTCCTAGTGAGCTTGGCTTTCAAGTTGTGCTTGATGATTTTGTTCACTGCTTCAGTTTGTCCATTTGTTTGTGGATGTGCTAGAGACGCATAGTAATTGTTGATCCCATATTTGTCACACATCTCCCTGAATTTCTTGTTGTCGAACTGTGTTCCATTGTCAGTGATGATGGTGTTTGGTATCCTAAATCTATATAGGATGTTTTTCTTTATGAAGCTGGTGGTGTTTGCTTCTATTATGTGTACTAGCGGTTCGGCTTCTACCCACTTTGTGAAATAATCTACGGCTACAATGGCGTGTTTTGCTCCTCCAGTCAATGTTGGCATTGGGCCGATTAGGTCGATTCCCCATATGGCAAATGGCCAAGGAGAAGTGATACTATGTAGGCGTTCAGGTGGTTTATGAATATTATTTGCAATTTTCTGGCACACCTCACACCTTGCTGCTATCCTTCTTGTATCGGCGAATAATGTTAGCTAGTAGAACCCTTGTCTTAGTGTTTTGTGGGCTAGGCTGATACCCCTAGCATTGTTGCCGCAGCTTCCGCTATGTATGCTCTTTAGAATTCCTTCTGCTTCTTCGGGTCCGATACATCTTTGCAACACTCTTGAATAACCTCTCTTATATAATTCTCCATTGAGAACTGAATACCTTGTAGCTCTGTATTTTAGTCGTTTTGTTTCCAATGGATCACTCGGGAGGGTGTCATTGACGAGGTATTCTTTGATTGGTGTCATTGATGAGGTATTCTTTGATTGGTGTCATCCAGTTATCCGTTTCACTTAAGATTACCCCGATTTCCATCTGTTCGATTATGCTTGGTTGTAGTAGGTGGACCATAGGAACGGTTCTAGGCCAGAGGTTAACTGTGGCTAACGCTAGTTTGGCCAAGGCGTCGGCCTATTCGTTCTCTTCTCTTGGGATTTGTATGATCTTGTATTCTTTGAACCTTCCCAGCAATCCTTTCGCCACTTTTAGGTAAGCGATCATGCTTTCGTCTCTTGCCTAGTACTCATCTAGCACTTGATTGATAATGACTTGGGAGTTGCTGAAAATTTCTACTTCATCGGCTCCTAGAGCTGTGCAAACTCTCAATCCTGCTATAAGTGCTTCGTATTCAGCTTGATTGTTAGTAGCTTTAAAATCAAAACGCAAGGCACATTCTACTGAATCTTTTTCAGCGATTGAAACCACTATCCCAGCCCCGTTGCCATACGTGTTTGAGGAACCATCGACACGGAGTTGCCATTGGAATTTTTTCTCAGCTCCTTCTACCATCATTTTTGCCACTTCGATGTCTGTTTCAGTGAATTCTGCTACAAAATCTGCTATTGCTTGGCCCTTGACTACTGTTTTTGGGAGGTATTCTATGTCAAAGTCACTCAGTTCGATCACCCATTTTGTTAGCCTGCCGGAGACTTCAGATTTTTGTAAGATCAACTTTAGAGGACAGTTAGTGTACACTCCAATTTTGTGAGCCTGGAAGTGTGGCCTCAATTTCCTTGCTGCTATTATTAGGGCGAGTGCCATCTTTTCGGCTGGCTAATACCTTGTCTCAGCTGGCAATAGTGCTTTGCTTGTATAGTATACTGGTTTTTGGATTCCCTCTTCCTGCCTTACTAATACAGAGTTGGTGGCTGCTTCTGTGATAGATAAGTATATGTGTAATGTTTCTTTGGCTACTGGTTTTGATAGCAAGGGTGCTTGTCCGAGGTATTCTTTCAAGGCTTGGAAGGCTTTTCACAATCTTCATTCCACTCGACTCCTTTGCCTTCCTTGAGGGCTCTAAAGAATGGTAAGCATCGGTCTGTGGATTTTGCTATGAACCTGTTTAGTGATGCCAAACATCCTGTGAGTTTCTGGACGTCTTTCAGGGTCTTCGGGGAAACCATGTTAACCAATGCTTAGATTTTGTCAAGGTTTACTTATATGCCTCTCTGATGCACCTGATATCCGAGGAACTTGCCAGACGGCACGCCGAATACACATTTTGCAGGGTTCAGTTTCATTCCGTACTTGGTTAATACTGAAACAAATTATAGCATGGTGTGTATAAAACTATCTAGAGGGGGGGTGAATAGATTTTAAACTTATTACCCAATTTTTCGTGTGAAGTCAATATTACGAAATTACCCTTAACTAGATAAAGCAATAAATCAAGTATAAAATGCAGAAATTAAATAACACTTGATTTTTACGTGGAAACCCTCACGGGAAAAACCACGGGCTAGTAAGTAAGCCACACTCGAACCTCGAATCCACTAAATGTGTAAAACGATTACAACCTAATCCCGGAAGTAATCACAAACCTACCTAATCCCAGTATAAGTGAACCTAGTCCAATTTGCTTGCGATCAAAGCAACCTAATCCTAGAAGCTACACACAAGACTTACTTTCTCAATGAAGAGAATAACACCCTAAGTGAATATATGATTATCTAAATGCAACATAGAGCAAGGGAAACCCTACATGCTTATCTAAGATGATGAATTTGCTATTAGAACAATCCTAGATATTAAAACTAAATGACATGTCAAATAGTTTAGCTAATCAAGATTAAGCACAAAACCTAATTAGCTATCACAATACAACTTCTCAAACATACAACACACTAATCTCAATCTTGTATCGAAAGATATATGAAAATCATACAAGTAATAAATTGAGATTGCTTGTTAAGAAAAACACAAAATATGTAAGATATTAGTGAAAAGCTTACCAAGCAAAGTATGATGAAGAATCCATGCAAAGAGACATCTAGATGATCAAAGATGATGCTAGATGATGATTGATGATCATGAAAAAGTGTTCGAGTAATTAAAAATGAGTTCTTGGAATTTTTCTTGTCTTTGAAAAATATCCTAAGTATGAAATCTGAATATGAACTCTCTTAATTGACCTAAAGTCAAAGTGGCATATATATATAGGGGACCAAATCAAAGTGTGGTCGTTTTGAATAAGTTGCCCTGTTTTTGCCTTAGGCACTGTACGTAGAGCGCTTCTGTACAGCGCCCCAACTCTGATCTCTCGGGTCTGAGATGGGTGCTGTACAAACAGCGCCACATCAAAATGCATCAGACCTGATGCATTTAAAAGACTATTTTTGCATCAGGTCTGTGGGCGCTGTTCGAACAGTGCTTTGTAGAGTGCTTTGAACAGCGCCCTTTGCAATGCATGACTTCTAAGCCTAATCATGTTAAGGCAAAGGACAATGCAAGATGCAATCAAACTAACAAGTAAGAAGAGATGTTAATGAACATTAATGCACAAAAATAAGACACACAACATACAAGGATTAAACATATGGATGAGTTGTGAGTATGTGCAACTGTCTCTTCAAGACAAGTAAGCACATAGAAACTTACCTTCGATGCTTATCAAGACGAGGTCTTCAAAGGGCTTTGGTAATAACACCAACACTTAAGCTACCCTTACAAAGAACCCCAACATGTGGTTTGTCCACGAAATGATCCAATCAACAAATGAGAACCTTACAAATACGTCGAAAGTCTCTCTTAAATCATCTACGTGCTTGTCAGTCGTGATGCTTTTTGTCAGCATATCATCGACGTATACTTCCATGTTCCTCCCTATCTGCCTGGTGAACATCTTGTTGACCAGGCGCTGGTAGGTTGCTTCAACGTTCTTTAAGCCGAATGGCATGACTGTGTTGCAGTATAATCCTTGATCCGTGGTGAATGTTGTTTTTTCTTCATCTGGCTTGTGCATTTTGATTTGATTATATCCCGAATGTGCGTCAATGAAACTTAGCAGCTCGTGTCCAGTGTAAGGTTTATGATTTGTATTGGCTTAATTCCATTGCAAAACACTCTATGATTGTATTAGTTGTTGCTTAGGACATTATTTGAAGAAAGGAAGCTTAAAGAGTGAAGAGCAACGTCTAGTGCAAAAGTCGTCTTCAAGAGGTGAAAATCGTCAAAGGTAAATCTTCACTTCCATCCTCTTGCAAGGCGTTAGCGCACACACACACAATTCATACATGTGTGTCCCTGCATCGTGGTTCAAACATTTGGTATAACACATTCACACACTTCATAGCATGCTCATGCATTGATCTTGTATTGACAAACATTGTGAAATTGCATGCTTTGTGACTATCTCTTTGATATGGCATGTTTGTGTGAATATGTGTTTATTTGTTTTCATATTTTATGTTTAGGACTTGAACATGTTCTTATTTAATGCCTTATCGAGTTCCGGTCGTTTCGGTTACTCATTCATAAGGTTTCGAGTCCAAACAAGTTGACTATGCTACTTTTCGTTCTCATTTGTTGTGTTGACTTCATCGTCGGATTCCGAGATGATTTCTCAACCATTTTTCAAATTTGAGTAGTCATAGTCATGCGTGAGGGAGTCACGGTTCGTAATCCGAAAACGGATTCGAAATCGGAGGTTGGATGCTCAAGATATGGGGCAACGAACCGAGGGAGCGCGCGAGAGAAGTGTGAATCACGTGTGGCCACTTGGCCAGCCCGTGTGGGAGGCCGTGGGCCCCACGGGCAAGGGAGCCTTCTGCTCCCGTGGGCCCCACGCGCCCCCCATGGGGTGGTGATGTGGCTGCACGTGATTCGCTCAGAAAATTTCTCCTTTCCCTCCTTTTAAGCCAACCTCCTTCCCTCCACACTTATGCAATTTTTTGAAGAACACTTGATTTCTCGCATCAGTTTTTCTACAATTTTTGTTTACTTGTTTTGATCATATCTCTCTCATACGAACTCGAAATCATTCGATTCAAAAACCAAAATTGTTGGTCTCAAAGAGAGCTACAAACTCCAAGAATTTTCAGAGGCAGTTGACTTCGGCATTTTTCTCAGCTGGTCCATTTCCAGTCCGTGGTCAGTGTTTGATTTTCAACTTCTTCTTTTTCAATTTCATCTTTGATCATCTATTGATTCTTTCCATTTGATTGATGAAATTTGTTGAGAAGTATGTTAGATCACATGCTAGGGTTATTTGATCATTTGTTAATTGAGATTTAGCTTTGTGATTAGTCTTGAACATTTATGTGCTAAACTTGATTTATCATGAAATTGATTCTAGAAAATATATGTGTGATGTGCTTCATGTTATTTTCTATGTTTTATTTCATGATCTAAGAAGTAGGTTTTTAGTGTGATATATTGAATATTCATACCTTTGTTCTTATTGTTTTGCATGTCTTGATTTCTAGATAGTTTGTGATTGTGTGTTGAAATCATATTCTAGACTATCATTGAACATGTTCATTTTGCTTGATTGATCATCTAGCTTAATTTGATTGTGCTTGCATCATTTGCATCACTTTAGATCATAGCCTTGCATAAGTTTGAAGTCTCTTGCAAAGTGAGTGAAGCTTTGTGTAGAGCAAGGGAGTCTTGACTAGGACATGTGGTCCGGATAGTCAAGCAAAAGTCTTAGCTAGGAGTGTGGTACTCCGGATGGTTGAGCTAGGAAAGCTTAACTAGGATCTTTGTGATCCGAATAGCTAAGCACGAAATCTTCCTAGAGACGTGAGCGTCTTGGATAGGAAGTTGCTTTCTAAAGGTGTAGGACACATCTCGGATAGGAAGTAGGCTTGGTGATTCACTAGCCCGAGGGTAGATTAGGAGTTGATAGCTTGAGCGGATATCATGAGTGATAGCTTGAGTGTGTAAGTCCTTTTTCATATAGTGGATTGCTTCACCGGTAGTTGTGGTATCAACCCGTGGATGTTTCCTCATTGAGGATTTACCACGTTAAAATCATTGTGTTCAATTTTGCTTTACTTTCTTTTATTTTCCATATATTACATTGTTTGCACATCTTGTAAATTGATTAACTCTTGTCTTAGTGAAATCAATTCATTTGCTAAATCTTATCAAGTGTGCATTTTGCCTTGTAATTTTCCGCATTATTTTTAATTGGAAGAATTTGGAGCCTATACCTATTCACCCCCCCTCTAGGTATATTTCACTACTACATTAAGGGAAATTTCATCCAGCTATAGCGTTGACCAACTGGTCGATTCTTGGTAGTGGGCAGCTGTCCTTAGGGCAAGCCTTATTCAGATTGGTGAAGTCTACATACATCCTCCACTGATTGTTCTTCTTTTTTCACAAGGACTACATTCGCCACCCATTCAGGATATTTAACCTCTCTGATTGACCCAGCGATGAGTAACTTAGATACTTCTTCTTTTATTGCCGCACTTCTTTTCGGGTTGAAACTTCTCCTTTTCTGCACTACTGGTTTGCTCTTCTCATCTATGGCTAAATTGTGTGAAATTACACTTCTACTGATTCCTGGCATATCTTCATGGCTTCATGCGAAGATCTCTTTGTATTCCTTCAGTAAGTTTGATACGTCAGTCTTAACCCGTTCGGCCAATCTTGCTCCGATTTTGACTGTTTTGTCGGGTTCCTTTTCATCTTAAACAATAGACCCAGTGGGCTCTTCTTTCTCTCCTTCGGCTTTTACTCTTGGATCCAGTTCAAAAGTCTATGGGTTCTCTTCCTGTACCTCCTTATCAATTTCGAATATGCCCAAGGTTTCCACTTCAGTCTTGTCTTTGAAAATTGACAGATGGCACGGCGAGCCATTTCCTGTGATCCCTTTAATTCTCCAATCCAAACTCAGTCGGAAATTTTACTTTCAGTGCATGAGTTGGCCGAGTAAGGCGTTGTATGGTCAGTTGTTAATGTTGACAACAACAAAATCTAGTAGGATTGTTCGCCGACATGGTGCTGTTCCAAACCTCATAAGTAGTTTCACGGTTCCCAAGGATCTCACTTCTGCTACCCCGAAACCTTTCAGTGGTACGTGGAAGGGCTCCAAATCTTTTCTGTCTAGCCACAGCTCATCATATACCCTGGCGCTCAAAATATCAGTTGAACTCCCATTGTCTATCATTACTCGAAGGACGTCCCTACGAGCTATTTGGACCCCAACCACGAGTGAATCGTTAGGTTTCACATATATTCCTTCTAAGTCTTCAGCTGTGAAAACTATCGGGTCATATCCTTCTTTCCCTCTCTTGGGGTCTCTCTACACAGAATTTACCTCTGTATCTCTACTTTCATACATTACTTCTCGGACTTCCGACATTCTTTCTCTGTTGCTCCTACCCGTGTGAGGTCCTCCAAAAATAGTATTTATTGTTGCACTAAGGCTGTTTTTCCTTGGGCTTTTCCTTTCTGGCCCATTTCTCCTATGGCAATCTTGGCGACTACCATGTTTATCTCCTTTCAAGGTGCAGTCTTTGAGGTGTCCATCTCTGATCAGGCTACCAATTGTAGGGAAAAAAAAAACGAGTGCACGCAGCGGAAGCGAGACTAAAAAAAGGTTTAGTATAGTTTAAATTTTTCCATAATTTGAACCTTAACCCTTAAATTAATTAAACATATATATATAGACTAAAAAGTAGAATACCTTTTGTCGCATGATTTGATTGACTTTGCGTCGATGGTAATCCACAAGATCTTCCAATCCTATCACGAACGTGAATCACCTAGGAGCGTGGTCTCCCTTTCTTTGAATTGCGTACCTAAGGATGGAAAACAAAATCTCTCCTCCTGATCGTTAGTCACAATAAAATCCAAAAAACTAAAAAGTATGTTCCGGTCACTTTTGAATTTAACAACCGTTAAGATTGAAACTCGCGTGAACCTAATTCGAAGTTGTGCACAAAGCCTTTTGATATTCAAGCTTATAAGTGCACTATCGAAATTAGAACTCTCTTACTCTATTTCTCTCTTGGTCGAAAATCAAACACTTGTCTAGAGTACAAATTATTTTCTCAACAAAAGAAATAATTCACTCAAGCTAGAAGAAAAAGAAGTGGGTGGCCGAAATCTATCGTATGTAATATATAGGGTGGCCGAATTCTTCTTCTTTTTCTTTTAGGGTTGGCCGAATTCTTCTTGTGTAAGGATTAGGGTTGGCCGAATTCTCTCTCAAAGAGGACTTGTGCTTTACCCTAATTCCTATCAACCTTAGAATCCTAACCCTAATACAACTCATAAGTGTTTAATCCTATTATGACTTATTAAAAGACTTCCTTATTTGATTAAGTAAATAAACCTTATTATTTATCTTCTTACCAAATAAGTCTTTTATCTTTAATATACTACTACCAACAGTATAACTCTAGGAAACATATTTCCTGATCAGAAAAAGATTTTAATTCTTAATTAAATAATTAACTAATAAATAAATTAATTTCCATTTAATCAATCAATAAAATAAAATAATATTTTAGACTACAATTTTAGTCTTGCCGCCCACACCATATAAATGGGCTTAATATTATTTTCTCATTTTATTTAATCCATTAGACTTTAATTAAAAAGCCCACATGTGAACCAGACCCATTTTTACTAAAAGAAACAAGCCCACATGCCTTTCATTAATATATTAATATAATTGATCAGCCCATTAAATAAATAATGTGCAAATTATATTCTTAATATATTAAATACAATTCTAGATGGACCCATAAATTGGTCTGGTAGAATATATCAAGTGATCCATGCAAGTCCGTGTGGATTGGGGATCTTGGCGGGCTATCTAAATTTAAGCTTCAATAGACATAACCTAATCACAATCAACAAATGATTCACTTAGGTCCGATCCATTAATTTTAACTCATTCCACTAAAGAGCTAAAATTGAACTCTTAAATAAAGATAGAATAAGTAAATATTTCTCATTCGTACACTAGACAATCTTATTGGAGATGGTGTATCCTCGTGAAGAATATCAGTAATGGCCAAGACCTATAGCTCTCCAAATTATCATATTTACTCATATGACCACATTTTGAACTTGGATATTTTGACTTGTCCAGAAGTCATGTTTCAATAGACTCTATCGAAAACTTAACGTTAAGATTCAATATCCAATACCTCAAAACATCTATATGATGATATTCTACGCTCATTTAATAAATGGAGCCACGATGTCCATATCTATAAATGAAGTCCTCTATCGATTAACAAATGAATATAACCAAACTATCGAGGATAGACTATGCTATATGATCGTACTCATTGATAACTCAAATGATACCACTTGCAACCATAAGTCCATCATTTATCTCAGGATTGAGGTAGACTCTCTGATTGTCCTAATAATGAAAAGACTATTATCTATTAACGGTTCTAGATAAAGTATTTCATTTTGATCCAGTTCAATGCACCCAGTGCACTAGATTCTTTTACTCGAAGATCCTCCGATGATTTCAGACTCATCATAACTCATTTGATCCCACTCAAATGCTAGCAAAAGAATTCTACAACTTTAACAAGATAAAGGTGCCCAACCGTTAACTTAAGTTGTGAACATTATTCAAGACTAACTAAAGAATTGTGTCTACCTCATACATATCCAGATGTACGAACAATTCTTCTTTTCACATAGTCTTTAGACCTTATGATTATTTACTTTGACAATTATAATATTAAACTATAAATGCTATAAGATTTGTTAAACCAGAAATCACTTTATTAATATGAAAAGATTGTCAATTACAATATTACACTCTTGCTATTGAGCATAATCCTAACATCAATGTGGTCACGCAACTGGAAACATTTAGAAGTTTCATGCCTATGATCTTTATGAAAACGGCAGTACTTCATGGTGTCTCTCCTGGCATTCGCTGATTGCTGCCTTGGGTATTTGGCGAGCCCTTTATCCTCAACTACAGAAAGTATGTCTTCTTGCTCGCCCGACAGAGGTGTGTAGTTGCTATACTTTCCCCGGAACTTACTGGTTTGGTTATTCCCTCTGCTTTCTCTCGGTTGACTTCTCTGAATTTTTTCATCTCTTTGACGATCTCGCGGATGTGTCTTTGTCTTGTCACTCCCGGATTCGGGCTTTGTGTCGGGTTTGAGACAGTGTACGTAGCTACCCCCTTGCGCTACTTTCTCTTCTTCTGCCAAGGCATAGTCACCAGCTATGTCCATCATCTCTTCATAAGTTTTTGGCAATCTCTTCGTAAGTCGAAGGACATTCTACCACTTTGCAATCCATTGGTGAAAGCGGCTATAACAGCTACGTCACTGGCATCTTCAATCTGAGCGACCTCTTTCTCGAATCTTGTTAGGTATTTCTTGAGTGATTCATTGCTTTCTTGCTTCAGGTTTGATAAATGGGCAAGTGACTTTCTCTGCACACTTCCCATGAATTGTCTCACAAATGCTTTGCTGAGGCTTGAAAAATTGTTGATGCTTTTGGGTGGTAGTCGCCCGAACCACCTAGAAGCGAGATCGCTGAAGGTTTGTGTGAATGTCAAACATAGGAACACGTCATTGGATGCGTATTGTGTCATGACATTGCGAAATCGTCGGACGTGCTCCTTAGGATCTCTATTTTCTTTGTATTGCTCGATTGTTAGCATCCTGAACCTCTCTAGGAATAGGGTACGGGCGATTTGATCACTGAATGGATTCTCTGATTCATCATTCGAGGAAGTATTATGCCCATACCTTTGGGCCATTGCTGAGACCCTTTTTGACAGTTCTTAGAGGGTAACACTCTGCTGCCCAGTTGGATCTCCTTCCGAATCAAGCCGGCTTTTGATAGTCATCCTCTGGTACCATCTTCCCTGCTATCCATGCTTCCTCCGAATCTCCTTCGTCTCACCCTTTTCGATCGTAGTCCCTTTCTTGGTTGAGGGCTTTTGTCTTCACATGAGACGGAACGGTTCCTTCGTCGACTCCTTTGGTGCATACTGTTAGGAGCTATCCCATGCATTCGACCGCGACCTCGCCTCTCCAGAGATTCATCATCCAGTAATCCTTTCCATTGCCTCTATTTTCTTCCTTCTAGAACCTCGGGTTGGTCTTAGGGTATTTCTTCTACGGACGGCTTTGTTTGGGCATCAGGGGTTGTGATGTGTACTTCTGACTATAGCCTTCCATGCGGGTGACCCCCAGATGTACTCGTTAAGTCATAGAGAGATGAAATCCCTAAGCCTATAGGAAGGGAGACTCCTATCTTCTGTGCTTCACTGACCAGGTTCATCAAAGCGGTTTGGAAGTGATGAAGAGTCCCTAGATCTACCATTCTTGTCTCCGGTGTTGCTACAGATTGTTCCCCAGTCACCAACGCCACATCTTCTACTGCTTTTGAAATTTCCCTTAATGTAGTAGTGAAATATACCTAGAGGGGGGGTGAATAGGTATAGGCTCCAAATTCTTCCAATTAAAAATAATGCGGAAAATTACAAGGCAAAATGCACACTTGATAAGATTTAGCAAATGAATTGATTTCACTAAGACAAGAGTTAATCAATTTACAAGATATGCAAACAATGTAATATATGGAAGATAAAAGAAAGTAAAGCAAAATTGAACACAATGATTTTAACGTGGTAAAACCTCAATGAGGAAACATCCACGGGTTGATACCACAACCACCGGCGAAGCAATCCACTATGTGAAAAAGGACTTACACACTCAAGCTATCACTCATGATATCCGCTCAAGCTATCAACTCCTAATCTACCCTCGGGCTAGTGAATCACCAAGCCTACTTCCTATCCGAGATGTGTCCTACACCTCTAGAAAGCAACTTCCTATCCAAGACGCTCACGTCTCTAGGAAGATTTCTTGCTTGCCTATCCGGATCCTCTCGACCCTAGACAAGACTTCCTTGCTTGATTATCCGAGTCCTCCCGACTCTAATCAAGGCTCCCTTGCTCTATCCACAAAGCTTCACTCACTTTGCTAGAGACTTCAACCTAATGCAAGGCTATGATCTAAAGTGATGCAAGTGATGCAAACACAAACAAATTAAGCTAGATGATCAATCAAGCAAAATGTACGTGTTCAATGATAGTCTAGAATATGATTTCAACACACAATCACAAAAGTTATCTAGAAATCAAGACATGCAAATCAATAAGAACAAAGGTATGAATATTCAATTTAGCACACTAAAAACCTAGTTCTTAGATCATGAAATAAAACATAGAAAATAACATGAAGCACATCACACATATATTTTCTAGAATCAATTTCATGATAACTCAAGTTTAGCACATATATTTTCAAAACAAATCACAAAGCTAAAACTCAATTAACAAATGATCAAATAAACCTAGCATGTGATCTAACATTCTTCTCAACAAATTTCATCAATCAAATGGAAAGAATCAATAGATGATCAAAGATGAAATTGAAAAAGAAGAAGTTGAAACATACAAACTGACCACGGACTGGAAATGGACCAGCTGAGAAAAATGCTGAAGTCAACTGCCTCTGAAAATGCTTGGGGTTTGTAGCTCTCTTCGATACCAACAATTTTGGTTTTTGAATCGAATGATTTCGAGTTCGTATAAGAGAGATATGATCAAAACAAGTAAACAAAAATTGTAGAAAACTGATGCGAGAAAATCAAGTGTTCTTCAAAAAATTGCACAAGTGTGGAGGGAAGGAGGTTAGCTTAAAAGGAGGGAAAATGAGAGATTTTACGAGCGAATCACGAGCCACCATGTCACCACCCCATGGGGGGTGCGTGGGGCCCACGGCCTCCCACACGGGCTGGCCAAGTGGCCACACGTGATTCCAACTCCTCTCACGCGCTCCCTCGGTTCGTCGGCCCATATCTTGAGCATCCGACCTCCGATTTTGAATCCGTTTTTGGATTATGAACCGTGACTCCCTCACGCATGACTATGACTACTCAAATTTGAAAAATGGCTGAGAAATCATCTCGGAATCCGACGATGAATTCAACACAACAAATGAGAACGAAAAGTAGCATAGTCAACTTATTTGGACTCTAAACCTTATGAATGAGTAACCGAAACGACCGGAACTCAATAAGGCATTAAATAAGAATATGTTCAAGTCCTAAACATAAAATATGGAAACAAATAAATACATATTCACACAAGCATGCCATATCAAAGAGATAGTCACAAAGCATGCAATTTCACAATGTTTGTCAATACAAGATCAATGCATGAGCATGCTATGAAGTGTGTGAATGTGTTATACCAAATGTTTAAACCACGATGCAGGGACACACATGTATGAATTGTGTGTGTGTGCGCTAACGCCTTGCAAGAGGGTGGAAGTCAAGATTTACCTTTGACGTTTTTCACCTCTTGAAGACGACTTTTGCACTAGACGTTGCTCTTCACTCTTTAAGCTTCCTTTCTTCAAATAATGACCTAAGCAACAACTAATACAATCATAGAGTGTTTTGCAATGGAATTAAGCCAATACAAATCATAAACCTTACAATCTCCCCCTTTGGCTATTCCATGGCAAAAGCACTCAACCTCACCATACAAGGTTTCACTCAAATAAACTCAAAATGATAGCATACTCTCAATCTCACATTTACAAAGAAATTCCTAGACTAAAAAGTCTTCAAGTCTTCAAGAATTCCTCTTTCGGTCTTCAAAGTACCTATGAGAGAAAATAGCAACCAAAAAGAGATCTTCTCTAAAGAAGAATGGTGAGTTATTTAACCAAACAACAAACATAGAAGATATCCCTTATCTCATACACAAATGCATTATCTTAAGTGAATAAAATATGTTCATATTAAAGCATTCCCTTAGTTTCCCAATTTCCAAGAACCAACTATCCTTAACATTGTCAAGAAAGAATTCTTTCTCACCCTTAAGACAAGAATTCTCCCCTTTAAGACAAAGTCACAATTAAGCACTAAGAGGAATAAGATTCACACAATTGGAACAATTTCCACACAAGGTGTGAAGTATACAAAAACTCCCCAATATCAAACATGGTGAGGTATACATTTTCTCCCCCGTTTTGTCAATGAATAGACAAGGGACACAAGAGATAAAGAACGAGATATTAAGCAAACAAATTGTATAGAAAGCGAAAGTTGAATAAACTAAAGCTCCCCCTTAACATATGCTCCACATATTATCAACAAGTAGATTTGTTCACAAGGGACATCACACAATCACACAATTAAGCAATAAGAGAAAATATTTCATAACTTGTCAAAGTCCAAGAGAGAATCATAGATTTTCATTAATCTCTCAAAAATATTCTCACATTGCTAATGAATCAAGCACATAAGCAAAGTGTGTGTGTGTGTGAATGCTTCTCAAATATATAGTAGGAGTAATTGTGATATCAACATGCAAACTCTATCCACACCTATCTATCTAAAGCCTTTCCAAAAATAGGTCAAACCGATATTCATCCGGTTTTTGCTTTTAAAATGAATAGATATCAACATATGAGCGTGTGTGTGCATGTGGCTCATTTTCCCGTTTCTATTTGTCAACCCGAGCTATTCACAATTCTCAACTATACACCAATAAGCCTTTTAATTTTTCATTTCTTTTAGGCTTAGAATCAAAGATTTTTTTTTTTTTTATGATTCATTTCAACACTTCTTTGATTTTACTAACAAAAACATATACTCCTCATGACGGCTTTCACTCATCACAGTGGCGTAGCCCTTTCCTACATTGGGTGGCTTCACAACCAAGGTGTGTAGCCCTTTCCATGAGGGTGCTCGTTGATTACTATGTAGTGCCGAAGCAAAATGGATACATACCATAGGTCATCTATCATGTACTTAACAATAACTTCTAGATGCATCCATTATCTACACATATTCAACCACATATACTCAAAAACTAAAACATACAAGAGAAGCATTAGTGCACTTTTCAAAAATAAGATTTTCAAGCTCAAGTGCATGATCTAAAAACAATAAAAGATACTTGTTAAAGATCATTACTTCTCAAGTGAGTAGCTCTTAAAGACAATGATATTCAATTAAGGTTTTGCTCATCAAGCCACTCACAATCACACAAAGACATCAATCAACACAAATCATGCCAATGGACATTCTAAGAGTTTTAAACCTCTCTTTGTCCAAGGGCTTAGTGAACAAGTCCGCAAGTTGATTTTTAGTAGGCAAATGCTCTAGAGTAACAATAGAATGTTCAACTAGATCTCTAATGAAATGATGCCTAATGTCTATGTGTTTTGTGCGGGAGTGTTGAACCGGATTTTTAGAGATGTTAATGGCACTTAAATTATCACAATAAAGTGTCATTTTTCCTTGTTCTATCTCATAATCCTTAAGGATTTGTTTCATCCAAAGTAATTGTGTGCAAGCACTTCCGGCCGCAATGTATTCGGCTTCGGAAGAGGAAAGGGAAACCGAATTTTGTTTCTTACTTGACCAAGAAACCAAGTTATTACCAACATAAAAGCAACCGCCCGATGTGCTTTTACGGTCATCTATGTTTCCCGCCCAATCCACATCACAATAGCCTACAAGGATATCATTGGTATCAAATGAATAGAATAGACCAAGACTATGAGTTCCTTTGATGTACCTAATGATCCTCTTGACAGCTTTTAAGTGAGATTCCTTGGGATTTGCTTGGAATCTAGCACACAAGCCAACACTAAAGCAAATATCGGGTCTACTAGCCGTTAGGTAAAGTAGACTACCTATCATGCTTCTATAAAGGCTTTGGTCAACACTTTTCCCTTTTTCATCTTTGTCAAGTTTTAAAGTGGTGCTCATGGGAGTTTCAAAATCTTTTCCATTTTCTAGGCCAAATCTCTTAACTAGATTTTTTGCATATTTAGATTGATTCAACATTATGCCCATGCTAGTTTGCTTCACTTGCATTCCTAGAAAATAATTCAACTCACCCACCATGCTCATTTCAAATTCACTTGACATAACACTAACAAATTCATCAACCTTGGTTTTATTAGTAGACCCAAAAACAATGTCATCAACATATATTTGTGCAACAAAAATATCATGATCATGATGTTTGATAAACAAAGTTCTATCAATGCTGATATGAACCTCACCAAGAGCAGTGAGACCCGGAACCAATATATGGTAACGAAGGATCGTTTTCTAATTCAAGTTTATAACAAAGATCAATATAAGGACCGTGACCCGTTATCTATATGGAGATAAGAACCAACGGTATCAAGAAAGTTGTAGACGCCACACTCAAGAACGAGAGAGAATTGTGAGTGATAAGTCAGAGATTAAAGAACCAAAGAGAAAACGCTCTCAATATTAATTTTATCAAAAAGTTGCGAAATAATACATCCAAGCGGCTCTTAAATACTAAAAGAAATCTAAACCCTAAACGGAAAAGAAAGTCTAAAACTTTAAGGAAATAAACTGTTATGTTGCAATTCGGAAATAATTAAAAAAACAGAAATATGTTGCAATTCGGATTCCTCCAATCCTAGGTTGTTCCACACGCCCAAGCCTCTTGTTCACATGCCCAAGTATCTTTATTCAACCCAATTAGTTGTCTTGATAATGTTAACTAAGCCTTGGTCTTCATATGGGCCCATCTTGGACTTCAATATTTCAGAATTAGTCCACGTTTCTTGAATCAAGCCATTGAGTGCTTCTTTGAATCTCTTAGCCCTTGCCCTTGTTATTGGCCCAACTGGTACATGCAATGGATCTTTTGATGCAGCCCCTTTATTCTCATCATTCCCTCCTTCTTGAAAAGGATTTGTCCTCAAATCGTCACCTACATCAAAAGGAGACAAATCAGAAACATTAAAGCTTGCACTAATATTGTACTCACCTGGAAGGTCTAGCTTGTAGGCATTGTCATTGATCCTTGCAATCACTTGAAATGGACCATCTCCCCTTGGAAGTAGTTTAGAACGCCGCTGAACCGGAAACCGTTCCTTCCTCATATGCAACCACACCCAATCTCCGGGCTCGAACACAACTTTCTTGCGCCCCTTATTTGCTTGGTTGGCATATTGCTCAGTTCTTCTCTCGATATTCTGCCGAGTTTTCTCATGGATTTGCTTAACAAAATCTGCCTTTTCCTTTCCATCCAAGTTAACATGCTCATTCATAGGTAAAGGAATTAAATCCAAAGGCGTTAAAGGATTAAAACCATACACAATTTCAAAAGGCGAAAAATGAGTTGCAGAATGCATACTTCTATTATAAGCAAACTCTACATGCGGCAAACAATCTTCCCATGTTTTCAAGTTCTTTTGTATTATAGCACGCAACAAGGTAGACAAAGTCCTATTAACTACTTCAGTTTGACCATCAGTTTGTGGATGACAAGTAGTAGAAAATAAAAGTTTAGTTCCTAACTTACCCCACAATGTCTTCCAAAAGTAGCTTAAGAACTTAGCATCTCTATCCGAAACAATTGTCTTAGGCATGCCATGCAATCTAACAATCTCTTTGAAAAACAATTCAGTAATATGTGATGCATCATCAGTTTTGTGACAAGGAATGAAATGTGCCATTTTAGAAAACCTATCAACAACCACATATATAGAATCCCTACCCTTTTTTGACCTAGGCAAACCCAACACAAAATCCATCGAAATATCAATCCATGGTCCACTAGGTATAGGCAAAGGAGTATACAAACCATGAGGCTTAATCTTAGACTTAGCTTGTCTACAAGTAATGCACTTCTCACAAATTCTTTCTACATCGCGTTTCATATGAGGCCAAAAGAAGTGTTCATGCAAAACATCTAATGTCTTAGCTATACCAAAATGCCCCATCAAACCTCCCCCATGAGCTTCTCTAACAAGTAATTCACGCAAAGAACTCTTAGGCACGCACAACTTAGTTTCTCTAAGCAAAAATCCATGATGCCTATAAAACTTACCAAATGCTACTTTTTCACATGCATTGAATACATTACCAAAATCAGAATCTTCCACGTACAATTCTTTAATGTAGTCAAAACCAAACAATCTTGCATCTAAAGTAGAAAGTAAGACGTACCTTCTAGACAAAGCATCTGCTACAACGTTTTCCTTACCTTTTTTGTACTTGATCACGTACGGAAATGTTTCTATGAACTCCACCCACTTGGCATGCCGCTTATTTAGCTTGTGTTGCCCCTTTAGATGCTTCAAGGATTCATGATCCGTGTGAATCACAAATTCTTTCGGCCAAAGGTAGTGTTGCCAAGTTTCCAATGCCCTAATCAGAGCATACATCTCCTTGTCATATGTAGGATAATTCAATGCTGCTCCACTTATCTTCTCACTAAAATATGCAATGGGACGTCCTTCTTGCATTAGCACGGCTCCAATACCTATTCCTGAAGCATCACACTCAATCTCAAAAGCTTTAGCAAAGTTAGGCAAAGCAAGCAAAGGTGCATTAGTTAGTTTTTCCTTAATCAGGTTAAATGCCTTTTCTTGTTCATTACCCCACTTAAAACCCACATTCTTTTTGATAACTTCAGTTAAAGGTGCGGCTAGACTACTAAAATCTTTCACAAACCTCCTATAGAAACTAGCCAGCCCATGAAAACTTCTCACTTGTCCTACATTTGTAGGTTTCGGCCACTCCTTAATTGCCTTAACCTTTTCTTCATCAACCCCAATCCCCTCAGCACTAACAATAAAACCTAGAAAAACAAGTCTATCTGTGCAAAAGGTACACTTTTTGAGATTAGCAAACAACTTTTCCTTCCTTAAAACATCTAAAACAAGTTTTAAATGTTCAACATGCTCATCTAAGTTTTTGCTATAAATCAGAATGTCATCAAAGTAAACAACCACAAATTTTCCAATAAAAGCACGTAAAACATGGTTCATTAATCTCATAAAAGTACTTGGTGCATTAGTTAATCCAAAAGGCATAACTAACCACTCATACAACCCATATTTTGTTTTAAAAGCAGTTTTCCATTCATCACCTTCTTTCATCCTAATTTGATGATATCCACTTTTAAGATCGATTTTAGTAAAAACACAAGAACCATGCAATTCATCAAGCATATCATCTAATCTAGGAATAGGATGTCGATACTTTACAGTGATATTGTTGATGGCTCGGCAATCAACACACATCCTCCATGTTCCATCCTTCTTTGGCACAAGCAATACGGGAACCGCACAAGGACTCATGCTCTCACGTACATACCCCTTTTCCATGAGCTCACTAACCTGCCTTTGAAGTTCCTTTGTCTCCTCGGGATTACTTCTGTATGCGGGTCTATTTGGGATGGGTGCTCCGGGTACAAAATCAATTTGGTGCTCTATTCCCCTTATTGGTGGTAAACCAATAGGCATCTCCTCGGGAAACACTTCATCAAAGTCCTGCAAAAGAGAAACAACAACACTAGGCAAAGAAGGGTTAATTTCGTTAGTACTAAAATAAGCCTCTTTGTACAAGAGTACAATCATTGGCTGATTTGAAAATAAAGCCTTTTTGATCTCACCCTCTCTTGCATAGAAGTTCACTTTTTTTCTCTCTCTTTTTTTATCATCAGCTGAGTTTTCTTTTTCTTTTTCTTTTTCTTTTTTTGCTGTTTCAATCTCTCTTTCTTTTGTCTCTCTTTGTTTTGAACTCTCACTCTCTTTTTTTACTTCTCTCTTTTCTTTTAACCTCACTTGATCTTCATATACTTGTCTTGGGGTTAAAGGTACAAGAGTGATTGGCCTTTTATTGAGTACAAAAGAGTATCTATTGGTATATCCATCATGAGTCACATGCCTATCAAACTGCCATGGTCTTCCCAAAAGGATATGGCCCGCATTCATTGGCACCACATCACAACAAACTTCATCTTTGTAGTTTCCAATTGAAAATGAAACCAAAACCTGTTTAGTCACCTTGATTTCCCCACTATCATTCAACCATTGTAGCTTATAAGGTTTTGGGTGTTTCAAAGTAGCCAAATTAAGTTTTTCCACCAAAGTAGTGCTAGCCACATTAGTACAACTCCCCCCATCAATAATCATGCTACATACCTTATCATTAACATGGCATCGGGTGTGAAAGATATTGTCACGTTGCACCTCATCGTCTTCCTTGGCTTGAGCACTAAGAGCTCTTCTTGCTACCAAAAGCTCTCCACCCACCGGATACTCAACGTCACGTGCATCCTCCAAAGGTGGCATGGACTCCTCATCAGATTCACCCTCGGATTCAATATCACCATCATCCTTCAAAATCATGACTCTCTTGTTTGGACATTGAGATGCAATATGACCTGCTCCCAAACACTTAAAGCATTTAATATCTCGATTTCTAGAAGGTTGGGAATCTGATTTACCTTGGTTTGATGTGCCTCCAGCCTTATGATCTTTGACAGGTTCGGTCTTGGCCTTGAAACTAGGTTGATCATCTCTCTTGTTCCAATTCGGTTTCCATGGGGAAGAACCCGAATGTTGCCCAACTCGTGTGGAACTCTTCCTCTTCAATTGTTGTTCCACTTTAACGGCCATGTGCACCATGTCATTCAGCTCAACGTAATGTTGCAACTCCACCACATTTGCAATGTCTCGATTTAGTCCGTTTAGAAACCTAGCCATAGTAGCCTCTCGATCCTCCTCGACATTGGCTCGAATCATGGCTATCTCCATCTCTTTGTAATAGTCTTCAACACATTTGGTCCCTTGTGTAAGACTTTGTAATTTTTGAAACAAACCCCTATAGTAATGACTCGGAATGAATCGCTTCTTCATAACAGCCTTCATCTCTCCCCATGTTTCAATAGGCCTTTCTCCATTCCTTCTCCTACTCACAACCAGTTGATCCCACCAAACAATGGCATAATCGGTGAATTCTATGGCTGCCAACTTCACTTTCTTCAATTCGGAATACTCATGGCAATCAAACACCAATTCTACTCTTTTCTCCCACTCCAAATAAGCTTCAGGATCGGTTTTACCTTGGAAACTTGGAATCTTCACCTTGATGCTTCCCAAGTTGTTATCAGCCCTCTCTCCATACCTATCTCCTCTATTCCCATACCTAACTCCTCTATTCCCATACCTAACTCCTCTACCTTCCATTCCATACCTAAACCTCCCTACACCCACATTAGACATGCGATCATCCTCCTCCATGTCATTATCATCCCCGTAGTAATCATTAACTTCTTCTCTAACCGGAACTCTCTCTCTCCTATGTGCTTGTGGAATGGGTTGTGGCTGTTCCGCACGTGCGTTTTCCACTTGATCTAAGCGCTCATGTAATTGATCCAATTCCCCCTTCATCATCCGTCTCATCTCCCCTACTAATGCCTCCTTCCAAAGCTTTAAATCCACCGGAATGGAAGACTCCTCAGTAGTGCCTTTATCTTTATTGTCGGACATGTTTTCCTGCAAGAAAAAGATTAGAAAAAAAAAACCTCACGGCACTCCCTTACGTGTTTTTTCGCTCGAGTAATCAGTTCACTCAACACTCGTGTTTCACTCAATAAGTTCGGCTTTTACCCTCAGATGAGCTCACACTCTCTTGCCTTTTTCCACTCTTCTTCGTTCACTTCTTTAGTTCTTTTAGGACACTCACAAGACAGCTCAAGAAGTGAAGAATAGGACCAGAATAACAATGACAATTTTTTTTTTTACTACCAGATTTTTTTTTTTTTTTTTTTTTGATACTCAAAGCACGGAAACAAGAAGAAAAAAAAAACAAGAACAAGAGTTGATATAATTCAACTTTTCGGAAAAATTTTGTACTCTTTTTTTTTTTTTTTTTTTTTTTTTTTTGTTACCCTACTTGATCAAATGGAATCAAGCAAAGATCGGAATTTTTTTTTTTTTTTTTTTTTTTTCTTCTTTTCAACGGATCTGATCGATATTTTTTTTTTTTTTTTTTTTTTTTCAACGGAATCAAAGAAATAAAATTAGAAAGAAGAACAAGGATAGATCAAACCTGATTTAGAAGCCTAAGCTCTGATACCAACTGATATGAACCTCACCAAGAGCAGTGAGACCCGGAACCAATATATGGTAACGAAGGATCGTTTTCTAATTCAAGTTTATAACAAAGATCAATATAAGGACCGTGACCCGTTATCTATATGGAGATAAGAACCAACGGTATCAAGAAAGTTGTAGACGCCACACTCAAGAACGAGAGAGAATTGTGAGTGATAAGTCAGAGATTAAAGAACCAAAGAGAAAACGCTCTCAATATTAATTTTATCAAAAGTTGCGAAATAATACATCCAAGCGGCTCTTAAATACTAAAAGAAATCTAAACCCTAAACGGAAAAGAAAGTCTAAAACTTTAAGGAAATAAACTGTTATGTTGCAATTCGGAAATAATTAAAAAACAGAAATATGTTGCAATTCGGATTCCTCCAATCCTAGGTTGTTCCACACGCCCAAGCCTCTTGTTCACATGCCCAAGTATCTTTATTCAACCCAATTAGTTGTCTTGATAATGTTAACTAAGCCTTGGTCTTCATATGGGCCCATCTTGGACTTCAATATTTCAGAATTAGTCCACGTTTCTTGAATCAAGCCATTGAGTGCTTCTTTGAATCTCTTAGCCCTTGCCCTTGTTATTGGCCCAACTGGTACATGCAATGGATCTTTTGATGCAGCCCCTTTATTCTCATCAAATGCCACCTCTCCTATATTGGTTGTCAATAAGATATTGAGTCAACCTATCATACCAAGCTCTTGGAGCTTGTTTAAGTCCATAGAGAGCCTTTTTCAATTTAAACACATGATTAGGAGAGTGTGGGTCTACAAAACCCTTAGGTTGTTCAACATACACTTCTTCTTGAAGGTATCCATTGAGGAAAGCACTTTTGACATCCATTTGAAATAATTTGAATTTTTTAATGCATGCAATGGACAACAAAAGTCTAATAGACTCGAGATGAGCAACCGGGGCAAACGTCTCATCAAAGTCAACACCCTCCACTTGAGTGTAACCTTGAGCCACTAGTCTAGCTTTATTCCTCACAATCTTGCCACTTTCATCGGTCTTATTCCTAAACACCCATTTAGTGCCAATTACATTTATATCTTTGGGTCTAGGAACTAAGGACCACACTTCATTCCTCTCAAATTGATTAAGTTCTTCTTGCATAGCCCCAACCCAATATTCATCAACAATTGCTTCATTAATATTTTTGGGTTCAATTTGAGAAGTGTAGCAAGCATAGGATATTTGGTTAGCAGTTTGATTTCTTGTTCTAACCCCTTCATTTAAATCACCTATGATGTCTCCTTGATAGTGTAAGTTTCTAAGTCTTGGGTGAGAATGTTCAACAACTTGGTCATTTTGTTGATTATCATTTAAAGCATTTTCCAACCCTTGACTTACAACTTCAATATGACTATCAATTTCATCATCTTGACTAGAAACACTACTAGCCACATCAATAGGTGTATTAGTGTCATTCAACATGTTTTCTTTAGGTTCATTGACACCATTATCATCACACAAATTAAGCATGCTACGATCATCTATCTTCACATTGATAGACTCCATGATAGTCTTAGTAGTCAAGTTAAAGACTCTATATGCACGACTATTAATAGCATACCCAAGAAAGAGACCAACATCACTTTTTGCATCAAACTTTCCTAAGTGATCTCTATCATTCAAAATATAACATTTACTCCCAAAAGTGTGGAAGTAACTCACATTAGGCTTCTTGCCTTTCCAAAGCTCATAGGTAGTTTGTTTTGTGCCGGGCCTTTTGAAAACATGATTTGACACATAACAAGCGGTATTGACCGCCTCGGCCCATAGGTTTCTAGGGACTTTCTTGCTATTGAGCATGACCCTAGCCATCTCTTGCAAGACACGGTTTTTTCTCTCAACAACACCATTTTGTTGAGGAGTTCTAGGTGCGGAGAACTCATGAGAAATCCCTAAACCATCACAAAACTCACTAAATTTTGCATTTTCAAATTCCGTCCCATGATCACTCCTAATGCGACATATTTTCTTGATATCAAGACCTTTTTCATTTTGAACTTGATTACAAAACTTTTTAAAGTAATCAAAAGCCTCGGTCTTGTTTCTAAGAAAATAAACCCAAGTAAACCTAGAGAAGTCATCAACGCATACAAAAATGTACTTTTTGCCATTAATTCTCTCGGTTTGAATTGTCCCCATTAAGTCCATATGCACAAGTTCTAAAGGTCTCTTGGTAGCTATGTAAGAATTTTTCTTATGAGGCACTTTGGTTTGCTTACCTAATTGGCAAGGTTCACAAACCACCTCAAGCTTTTTACCAATATTAGGAAGACCTCTAACAATGCCATGTTTTTCAAGCTTTTTCAAATCTTTAAAATTCATGTGACCCAAACGTTGATGCCACAAATCAAGCTTATTGCACTCATGTGCCATGTTGCATGTTAGAGGATCTATCTCAAGACAATAGCAATTGTCTATAGACCTTTTGACTCTTAGGACGACATCGCTCTTTTTATCAATTATAGTGCATACATCTTTGTTAAAGCTAACTTCTTTAAAAATTTCACACAAGTGAGTAATGCTTATCAAGTTAGCTTGTAACCCATCAACATACAAAGTATTGCGAAGTTTAGGCAATCCGGGGATACAAATTGTTCCCTTGCCAAGAACTTGCTTTTTGGTACCATCACCAAAAGTAACCCAACCTCCATCCTTTAAAACAAGATTCTTAAAGAACTCTTTGTTCCCGGTCATGTTCCTAGAGCAACTGCTATCTAGGTACCAAGAATAGGAGGAGTTGGCACGTAAAGCATATTGTGCAACATTACATTTAGATGTGTCTTTTCTAATCCACACATTTTTCACAACATGCTTCTCACTCTTACTTCTAACATGCTTTGACTCAATATTAGGCTTTTCAACATGCACCTTGACCTCATTGGTCACATCTTCAAAAATATCAAACAAAGCATTATCAATTTTCTTATGCATAGTAGAGTGAGGCACAACACAAGATTTAGCAAGCAAGTCATCAACAACTTTTTCAACAACATGCTTTTCCAAGGTCTTCCTAGGTCTATTTCTATATCCAAACATGGATGATTGCCTAGGTCCATTCAAAGACATATCATGAAAAGCATTATCAAGTTTGCATTTCCGAATATACTCAAAGCATCTAGGTCGAATATGTCCTATCATATTACAATGATGACAAATAGGAATAAATTTGAGAAGTTTACCATTTGCATTTGCTTCCATAGCATTTGGTCTTCTCACAATTTTACCTCTTTGAAGAGCAACCCTTGATGCTCCACCTCTTGCATTTGAGGTTGTTGCTTCTTGATGCTTAAGTTTTTGAGTTCTTTCATTGAACATCCTTGTTGATGAAGAGGCACCTCCGGTAGCTTTCATAGCTTTACCTTGAGAGAGTGTACCTACAATTGATTCAATGCTTGCTTTGACAAAAGTAGATTTGTTAGATGAAGGAGTCTCCTTCTCATTGATATAACCCAAACCTCTTTTGTCACATGGATGCTTTCCACTTTTAATGAGGGTTTCAACTTTATTAGAACTAGATGACATCTTGCTAATCACCCTATTAGCCTCATCAAGTTTCTCACGAAGCATCCTAAGTTCAATGGCATATTTTTTCACTTTGTTATCACTAAACAAAACATCTTTATGTGATTTATCAAGCCATTGTTCATACTTTTTCTCTTGATTTAAATGCTCATTAAGTTTGGATTTAAGCACATTTTCAAGTTTCTTAGCATTAACAAGAGAACAATCTCTTTGCTCAATTTCTTGCTTCAAGATACCAAGTCTATCATTGCTATCTTTAAGATTCAATTCTAGACTTAGAATCTTGTCTTTAAGTTCATCGAATTCTTTTGAGCCGAGAGCATGATCTTCTAGCTTCTTGTTGAGGGACATATTGACTTTGGATAAACATTCATTTTCAAAAGTAAGATCATTGATCTTTTTCTCAGCTAAGTCAATATGTTCAACAAAAGAAGCCACATAGGAATATACTTCCTTAATCATGATTTTATCACAAACAAAAACAAACACAAAAAAATACTACAAAGAAAGGATCAATCTAAGTGCGTCTAGACACCCGCTCTGATACCAAATGAAATTTCCCTTAATGTAGTAGTGAAATATACCTAGAGGGGGGGTGAATAGGTATAGGCTCCAAATTCTTCCAATTAAAAATAATGCGAAAAATTACAAGGAAAAATGCACACTTGATAAGATTTAGCAAATGAATTGATTTCACTAAGACAAGAGTTAATCAATTTACAAGATGTGCAAACAATGTAATATATGGAAGATAAAAGAAAGTAAAGCAAAATTGAACACAATGATTTTAACGTGGTAAAACCTCAATGAGGAAACATCCACGGGTTGATACCACAACCACCGGCGAAGCAATCCACTATGTGAAAAAAGACTTACACACTCAAGCTATCACTCATGATATCCGCTCAAGCTATCAACTCCTAATCTACCCTCGGGCTAGTGAATCACCAAGCCTACTTCCTATCCGAGATGTGTCCTACACCTCTAGAAAGCAACTTCCTATCCAAGACGCTCACGTCTCTAGGAAGATTTCTTGCTTGCCTATCCGGATCCTCTCGACCCTAGACAAGACTTCCTTGCTTGATTATCCGAGTCCTCCCGACTCTAATCAAGGCTCCCTTGCTCTATCCACAAAGCTTCACTCACTTTGCTAGAGACTTCAACCTAATGCAAGGCTATGATCTAAAGTGATGCAAGTGATGCAAACACAAACAAATTAAGCTAGATGATCAATCAAGCAAAATGTACATGTTCAATGATAGTCTAGAATATGATTTCAACACACAATCACAAAAGTTATCTAGAAATCAAGACATGCAAATCAATAGGAACAAAGGTATGAATATTCAATTTAGCACACTAAAAACCTAGTTCTTAGATCATGAAATAAAACATAGAAAATAACATGAAGCACATCACACATATATTTTCTAGAATCAATTTCATGATAACTCAAGTTTAGCACATATATTTTCAAAACAAATCACAAAGCTAAAACTCAATTAACAAATGATCAAATAACCCTAGCATGTGATCTAACATTCTTCTCAACAAATTTCATCAATCAAATGGAAAGAATCAATAGATGATCAAAGATGAAATTGAAAAAGAAGAAGTTGAAACATACAAACTGACCACGGACTGGAAATGGACCAGCTGAGAAAAATGCTGAAGTCAACTGCCTCTGAAAATGCTTGGGGTTTGTAGCTCTCTTCGAGACCAACAATTTTTGTTTTTGAATCGAATGATTTCGAGTTTGTATGAGAGAGATATGATCAAAACAAGTAAACAAAAATTGTAGAAAACTGATGCGAGAAAATCAAGTGTTCTTCAAAAAATTGCACAAGTGTGGAGGGAAGGAGGTTAGCTTAAAAGGAGGGAAAAGGAGAGATTTTACGAGCGAATCATGAGCCACCACATCACCACCCCATGGGGGGCGCGTGGGGCCCACGGGAGCATAGGGTTCCCTTGCCCGTGGGGCCCACGGCCTCCCACACGGGCTGGCCAAGTGGCCACACGTGATTCCAACTCCTCTCGCGCGCTCCCTCGGTTCGTCGGCCCATATCTTGAGTATCCGACCTCCGATTTTGAATCCGTTTTCAGATTACAAACTGTGACTCCCTCATGCACGACTATGACTACTCAACTTTGACAAATGCCTGAGAAATCATCTCGGAATCTGACGATGAAGTCAACACAACAAATGAGAACGAAAAGTAGCATAGTCAACTTGTTTGGACTCGAAACCTTATGAATGAGTAACCGAAACGAACGGAACTCAATAAAGCATTAAATAAGAATATGTTCAAGTCCTAAACACAAAATATGGAAACAAATAAACACATATTCACACAAGCATGCCATATCAAAGAGATAGTCACAAAGCATGCAATTTCACAATGTTTGTCAATACAAGATCAATGCATGAGCATGCTATGAAGTGTGTGAATGTGTTATACCAAATGTTTGAACCACGATGCAGGGACACACATGTATGAATTGTGTGTGTGTGCACTAACGCCTTGCAAGAGGGTGGAAGTCAAGATTTACCTTTGATGTTTTTCACCTCTTGAAGACGACTTTTGCACTAGACGTTGCTCTTCACTCTTTAAGCTTCCTTTCTTCAAATAATGACCTAAGCAACAACTAATACAATCATAGAGTGTTTTTCAATGGAATTAAGCCAATACAAATCATAAACCTTACAGCTTTGATCGCTTTAGGGATCTGGACGCCGCTGGGGTTTCCATCTTTGCCACTGACATTGCTCATGTTTCTGGTCTGTTCGTAAGGGTTCCTCGAAGTTGTTGTTCAAAGCCCCCTCCTTCTAGCACCAATTGGTAACGGTGAAAATTGGATTACCATGCGTCCGACAATTATATCAAATTCAATGAAAAAAAGAATGTAAATCAATGCATGCAAGACACAAGTTTTACGTGGAAAACCCTTGAATGGGAAAAAACCACGACACCCCTTAGGGCAGAGAAATAATACTATGGATCGTTATAAGGTTACACACTCAGTTCTCTCATACAATTGCTCTCCTCTCTCTCAAGATTTTCAAACCCCCTCTTCGCTGGATGTCAGGTTCTATTTATATTGGGCTGACTAGGGTTTTCCCTTTGTCTTGTTGGTGGTGGAATCTGTCTTTGTTTTGTATTAGGAGTTCTGGTGTGATGGATTCATTAGGACTCGTTTCCTTCTAGGAGTATCTTACCTTTTTTGGCCTTATACCTAGGTGAATCCTTGGTGCAAAAGGTATACTAAAGATAAGGTCAGCTGCATTATATTCAGCTGAGTAGGTTTACTCGGCGAGCATGATTCCTTAGGTTGGTTTACTTTGGCCAGTATCTTGTCGCTCTGGCGAGTACATCCTCTATCAGTATCGTTATGCATGATGTGGCAGACTGGCGTGCCGAATGGTCAATGTTTCCTACCTTTGACTTGGTTAAAGGCAACGTGGCAACATTTATCTCCGTATTTTCTGATTTCTTTGATGACGTGTCTTATTGTCGAATATATACATACAACAATACCCTTGATGCAAACTCTTTCGTTTCTTTATGTCCCGCGATATGACAACTGTGTGTGGGCGTGTCACGGTACTGTGGAACTTGCATGGAGGTAGAAGAGACACACAAAAGCAACCCCTTGCCTTTTATGGTGAATTTCGGCCAGCCTTGTCAAAAGCAAAAAAAAACTTTCTTTTCCTTTTCTGTTCTTTTTGTTGGCCGCACCCCTGTTGTGTTTCTTTAGTTGCGTGTATTGTGTCATATATATATTTTTAAAATAAACTAATTAATTAAATCTTTTAAGATATCTGATATCTTTAAAGATATTAATTAATATTTATTGATTTGATTTGATTTGAATTCAAACTCTTTTAAATTCAAATTTAAATATTTAATTCAATGAAAATAAAATAATCAAATTATCTTATATTCATTCAAAATTAAATATCAATCAACACCCTCCATCTAATGATTAATTACACAATTAAATAATCTAATTATTTAATTAACATAATCATTAATATTCATTAATTAAATAATCTCATTATTCAATTAATTTCAGAATAGACACGTGTTACTTTCGTAACACAATTAATTGGACAATCCAATTAATTAACTGTGACCATTGTTACCTTAATCAATCGGGCTAACAAGGGGACCCATTAGACCCATAGCGTTTTGAGCTCCAATAATCCTTAGAAATAATTAATTAAACTCTTTAATTAATATTTCATGATTATTAACTTCGGTGTTATTCCACTAAAAACCCGAAGCTGTACTCTTTCAACTGTAGATGTTTTTACACAAACCAATAACATTCGGTATCCATCGATATAAATATGATATATGGTATGATCCTCTACAAGTCGTTCATAATTAGAGCTAAGTCATAATGTCTGTTATACCCCTCTAATTATGTCTTTCCATTAAGTACCATTGTTCTCTAATGAACAATAAATCCTACATTCCTAACGGAATTAGGAGAGCGCTCATATTATTCAAGCCTCGAATCAACCCTTAAGGGAACTACTATCTACTTCTCACAAGAAGGAGTGGATTCCACTATTGTGTGCAGACCTTCCCAGCCACAAGCCAAACCGTGATTCCAACATACGAAGTTATTGACCGGGAATGCAACTCCGATCTCATCCATGGTTTATTAAAAACCACGATCTAACCTAAAGGAGTCAATAAGACACACAGGATTAAGATCACCCATATATAGCCATCATTTGTTGATATATACGAATCTCATATTGTAATGAATCTTGGTGAGAGATTCATATAGATCATGGCCCTGTCCTATATGATCACATCATATAAGATGCCTCTATTCTCGTATCACCATATGAATATGAAACAAATATTGCACGGTGTGTATAAAACTATCTAGAGGGGAGGGAGGGGGGGGGGGGGGGGGGGGGGGGGGGGGGGGGGGGGGGGGGGGGGGGCGGGGGGGGTGGTGAATAGATTTTAAACGTATTACCCAATTTTTTGTGTGAAGTCAATATTATGAAATTACCCCTAACTAGATAAAGCAATAAATCAAGTATAAAATGCGGAAATTAAATAACACTTGATTTTTACGTGGAAACCCTCACGGGAAAAACCACGGGCTAATAAGTGAGCCACAGCCGAACCTCGAATCCACTAAGTGATGAAAATTACAACCTAATCCCGGTATGAGTGAACCTAGTTTGAATGCTTGCGATCTAAGCAACCTAATCCCGGATGCTACACACAAGACTTATGTTCTCAATGAAGAGATTAACACCCTAAGTGAATATATGAATATCCAAATGCAACATAGAGCAAGGGAAACACTATATGCATATCTAAGATGATGAATTAGCAATTAGAACAATCCTAGATATTAAAACTAAATGACATGTCAAATAGCTTAGCTAATCAAGATTATACAAAAACCTAATTAGCTATCACAATACAACACTCAATCATGTCAAACACAACAATCTCTATTTTGAATATTAGATTTTAATCTAAGAACAAGCAAATAATAAAAGAGATGCATTGATAAATAAAACACTAATTATAAATGATAATAGTGAAGAACATACCAAGGGAAGTGTGTTGACCAAGACCCATGCAAGTAAACATCCTAACTATGCTAAAAAATGCTTAGATGATATTTTGATGCATATGAAAATGGGTTTTGAGAGTCAACGAAAGGTTCTTGGGTTTTTTTTTTTCTTGAAGATATTTTTTGCTCTCTAAAAAAAGTGTGTGTGTGGCCAAGAAGAAAATAAATATATATATATACATCAGGTCGGTCACACAAAAAATACTCCACCTTTTATACATACATAGATATATATATATATATATATATATATATCTATGAAAAGGCTGTGAGTTTGTTTATTAAAGTATATATATATATATACTAACAAACAAACAAAAAAGGCATCGTTCCCCATATATATATAGGAGATGGCTATAGTACAAATAAGAAAAGTGTGTTGTACCGTACAACACACCATTTAAATAGTTTTAATAAATTTGAACCCATTAAAATAGGAAATTTGGAAAATAAATTGACCACCAACCGGTTACACCGTTCTGTTACCCAAGACAAAGTCTTCCTCTCTCCTATGGTTCTCGAAACCGGTCACTTTCCCAAACGATTCGTCTGATTCACTTTCCCAACGATTCGTCTGATTCACTCAAACTCTTCCCAACGATTCGTCTGATTCATAAACGATTCATTCTTCCCAGGAGATCGATCGTCTGTGAACCTCTTCCTCTCATTCAACCGTACGTCTCCCAAATCTCTCTCTCTCTAGATCGTGTCTGAACCTCTTCCTCTAAGTCCACCGTTCGTCTCCAAAATTTCTCTATGTAGATCGTCTGTCAATCTTGGTTTGGTGGCTGGATAAGGGAGCATCTCAATCCTATAATTTGAAAGAAAGGTAGGTTATTGTTGTTTAGTTTGAAGATTAGGGTTTCGTAAAAAAAAATTTGTAAAGCAAAAGAGAGTGTTGAAGAATTGATGACAGTGTTTTCGTTATGTTAAATATGATTTAGTTGACAACAAGATGATTGCCAGATTATTGGGTTTGGTTTTGTAGGTGCAGTTGTTGTTGTGGAATGCGTGTGTGGTCAGAGTGTGTTGTTGAATCAACAAATTTGGGTTGGATACAGTACGAAACACTCTTAGATCGTCCACTCTTAGAACGTCTCTGAATCTCGGCTTGGTGGCTGCACAAGGCTGCATCTCAGTCATCGAATCCAGAACTGGAAGGTAATTTATTTTCCTTGAGTTTGAAAATGTTTTGTATAAAAAAGAAAAGAAAGGAAACCCATTGTGTTAGGGTTTGTTAAGTTACTATTGTTCTTTACTAAGGCAGTAACTCATCTGTTTATATACTGTTGTGCAACAGCCTGCTGCTGGTCTTCTTCTCCACGACCAGGTATGTTCTTCTTTCTTCCTTTCTTCCTCTGTTACTTGTTATTTTCTTGTTCCTCTCTTCCTCATTTATTTGTCTATTTTGCCTATTTTATATGTTTTAATTGTTCTGGTTTGCCTATTGTTTATCTGGATTTAGTATGTTAATATATATGGACTGCTATGGAGTGTTAATAAATAATAAGTTAATAAGTTAATATATATGGTAATATAATAATATTGACAATGGACTGTTAATATATGGATTATGGACTGCTATGGAATTTTTTGTTTTGTATGTTTTTATACTAATATCGGCTGGTAAAATATGGACTGCTATGGACTTTAAGTTTTTGTATATTTGTATGCAGTGTATATATTTTTATGTAATTTTACTGTCCTTAGTGAGGCTTTGTAAGCCTTGCCTCAGTAGAGGAAAAAGCCTTTTCGAACATTGGGATTTTCTTGTTCATAGAATATGATTCGTACTTGTGAAGCTGTAGAATCTATGTATAAACATTTGACAGTATTTGATGTTTTGTGTATATATATATATATATATATAAATATGGAATTATAAGTGATATGAACACAAGTTTTTGGGTACAAATATGGTGGCGGATTTGAAAATGGAATAATTCCACTTGTTATATATAGTAATATGTAAAAAAGTGTAATAGTTACGGTTTTAATTTTAATAGCCAGTATAGCTAGGAATCGTGTTTGATGTGTGGGTTAATTTTAGTTATAAAACATGTAAATAGAAATATGATTTGAATTTATATGTTTATATGTTTATATGTTTATATATTAGGTTCATATAAGTTGAACTATAATAGAATTGACAAAATGAGATTGGTTTGATGGTAATCTATTTACAACCACATGCAGAAGTTGATGGATTCGATTCGTGTCCCTCTTCTTGAATTTTGAACTATAAGGTTATTTATTTAAGGTTGTTTTTATTAATCCGTTTTGTGTTGCCCATTCCTTTGGCATGAGGGTATCTCTCAGAACCACGACCATTCTGAATCTCTGTTTATTTGTTTTATGTTTAGATATATTGGGGTTGCTGTTGGAGCTGTGCTTACGAAAAACGGAGATAAGGTACTGAATAGCAAGTAACTTGTCTTACGAAGTTATCTTACTATTCTATATTTAGTATTGGTCAGAAAGTATATCGGCAGGAATACTCAGATTTACTCATAACCGGAATTGTGCCGGTAGAGTACACTTGTGAGACAACGCCACGTACTTAGTGCCCAATCGTTCCATTTTATGCTATTCAGTTATCTGTAAAAGCTGTACGTATACATTCTATTGTATACATTAGAGGTACGTCTCGTTAGCTCCATTTTGAAAGTGAATTTAATGTAAAGTTATGTTATTATTCTTTATTCTCTATTGGACACGAAGTATATCGGCTGGAATACTCAGACTTACTCAAACCCGGAATTGTGCCGGTAGAGTACACTTGTGAGACAACGCCACGTACTTAGTGCCCATTCGTTCCATTTATGCTATTCATTACACTCTTTTGTATTTATTAGACCTAAAATGTTAAAGTTAATTACATGTTTAGTTATGTTATTCTTCTTGACTCTCTATTGGACACGAAGTATATGGGCTGGAATACTCAGACTTACTCAAACCCGGAATTGTGCCGGTAGAGTACACTTGTGAGACAACGCCACGTACTTAGTGCCCATTCGTTCCATTTATGCTATTCATTACACTCTTTTGTATTTATTAGACCTAAAATGTTAAAGTTAATTACATGTTTAGTTATGTTATTCTTCTTGACTCTCTATTGGACACGAAGTATATCGGCTGGAATACTCAGACTTACTCAAACCCGGAATTGTGCCGGTAGAGTACACTTGTGAGACAACGCCACGTACTTAGTGCCCATTCGTTCCATTATTCATTATGCTATTCATTACACTCTTTTGTATTTATTAGACCTAAAATGTTAAAGTTAATTACATGTTTAGTTATGTTATTATTCTTGACTCTCTATTGGACACGAAGTATATCGGCTGGAATACTCAGACTTACTCAAACCCGGAATTGTGCCGGTAGAGTACACTTGTGAGACAACGCCACGTACTTAGTGCCCATTCGTTCCATTTATGCTATTCATTACACTCTTTTGTATTTATTAGACCTAAAATGTTAAAGTTAATTACATGTTTAGTTATGTTATTCTTCTTGACTCTCTATTGGACACGAAGTATATCGGCTGGAATACTCAGACTTACTCAAACCCGGAATTGTGCCGGTAGAGTACACTTGTGAGACAACGCCACGTACTTAGTGCCCATTCGTTCCATTTATGCTATTCATTACACTCTTTTGTATTTATTAGACCTAAAATGTTAAAGTTAATTACATGTTTAGTTATGTTATTCTTCTTGACTCTCTATTGGACACGAAGTATATCGGCTGGAATACTCAGACTTACTCAAACCCGGAATTGTGCCGGTAGAGTACACTTGTGAGACAACGCCACGTACTTAGTGCCCATTCGTTCCATTTATGCTATTCATTACACTCTTTTGTATTTATTAGACCTAAAATGTTAAAGTTAATTACATGTTTAGTTATGTTATTCTTCTTGACTCTCTATTGGACACGAAGTATATGGGCTGGAATACTCAGACTTACTCAAACCCGGAATTGTGCCGGTAGAGTACACTTGTGAGACAACGCCACGTACTTAGTGCCCATTCGTTCCATTTATGCTATTCATTACACTCTTTTGTATTTATTAGACCTAAAATGTTAAAGTTAATTACATGTTTAGTTATGTTATTCTTCTTGACTCTCTATTGGACACGAAGTATATGGGCTGGAATACTCAGACTTACTCAAACCCGGAATTGTGCCGGTAGAGTACACTTGTGAGACAACGCCACGTACTTAGTGCCCATTCGTTCCATTTATGCTATTCATTACACTCTTTTGTATTTATTAGACCTAAAATGTTAAAGTTAATTACATGTTTAGTTATGTTATTCTTCTTGACTCTCTATTGGACACGAAGTATATCGGCTGGAATACTCAGACTTACTCAAACCCGGAATTGTGCCGGTAGAGTACACTTGTGAGACAACGCCACGTACTTAGTGCCCATTCGTTCCATTTATGCTATTCATTACACTCTTTTGTATTTATTAGACCTAAAATGTTAAAGTTAATTACATGTTTAGTTATGTTATTCTTCTTGACTCTCTATTGGACACGAAGTATATGGGCTGGAATACTCAGACTTACTCAAACCCGGAATTGTGCCGGTAGAGTACACTTGTGAGACAACGCCACGTACTTAGTGCCCATTCGTTCCATTTATGCTATTCATTACACTCTTTTGTATTTATTAGACCTAAAATGTTAAAGTTAATTACATGTTTAGTTATGTTATTCTTCTTGACTCTCTATTGGACACGAAGTATATCGGCTGGAATACTCAGACTTACTCAAACCCGGAATTGTGCCGGTAGAGTACACTTGTGAGACAACGCC